>CM063519.1:39160977-41660977 GCA_032199755.1 Ambrosia artemisiifolia | reverse complement strand
AAAATGACATTTGTAGACATCTTTCCTCATTTATAATGTAGTATAGATATAGATAGATAAAATGGAGGGTTGTAACTCCGTCTGAGGTTATGGATATATTATAGGCTATGAAGAGGCATGCCATTGTGACCAAATACGTCGTCGTTAAAAAAATAAATTTGCTTTTTAACAAACCCACTTTTATTTCAACACCAAAACATTCCTAGCAAGGCGCTAGAAAGGGAAATACATGCAACCAAAACATAACCCCCAAAATATAAAATAATATTTACATAAATTTGAGCCACCTATCTAGCGCCAAGTTTTTCCAATTTGCTTGAATCTTCAAACATAAATAAGTGCTCTCCTTTATATCCTCTACCAAACTTGCGATATTCAAACAAAATATTTTATGGTTATCACGATTTGAAGTTGTAAAAATTGATTGATTTGCCATTTCTAAAACAACAAGAAAACAGGTTATCATATTTGAAATTGTATGCTGGTCAAATTATAATAAAATTTATTTTGTAACAAAACCGATTTTATTAACATTTTTCACAAACCATCATCTTCATTTTATCTATTAAAACTTAAATTACAATTTATCAAACACCAAAACATCTTAGCATTGTTATATTATCAAACAAACAACAATACAATGTCCTAAGGTAGGATGAGTTAAAGAAATATAAGTTTTAAGAAATCTGTCATACTTGGAATTTGAAAAAAGCCCATACAAAAGCTTGCGTATGAAATTGACATTTAGTAATAATTTAGCACAATATCATATGATTGGCTAAGCTAAAGAAATATAAGCTTAGGAAATCTATCATACCCAGTTGAAAGAGGTAACCATTATCTTTTGCCCTTTTTATTGTTCTGGCCTCTTTTTCTAAGGTCTCGTCACTCTGAAATTTTCTTGGTTAAACAGGATATTACACGTACTCAAGTAG
Source organism: Ambrosia artemisiifolia (assembly GCA_032199755.1). Lineage (NCBI taxonomy): Eukaryota > Viridiplantae > Streptophyta > Magnoliopsida > Asterales > Asteraceae > Ambrosia > Ambrosia artemisiifolia. The sequence continues at coordinate 41,660,042 of CM063519.1, read as the reverse complement.
GTGATAAAGAATTAATCCTGGGTAAGTTGGACACACCCATCACCATCCATAAGAAATCATATGTTAATGACATCCCTAAACTTGTTGGTATGAAGTCTTCTTTAATAATAGACAACACATGTAAATGGAATGCCAAAAATGTTCAAGAAACAACCTTATATTTTAACTTAGTTTCGTGAGCAGTCATTTGTGCTGGCAGATCGCAACTTGCAACGCAATACTGATACAGATGTTTGTGTGCATATGGCAAGATGGGCAAGTCAAACACGTTTCATAACGGGTTGAAATGGCCAACCAGAAGTAGCACAGATGTGTAACTGCAAATGATTGCTTTCTGTCCCACAGGCTTCTTGATTTCTTACATATAACCAACGATATAAATTTATAGATTGGGTAGGTAACCACAAGTATGATATATAAATGAAACCAGATGACATTAATTGTTACATTACAAACACCAACATAAGGGCCGCCCAAAACAAAATAATAATTCAGAACACTATCACACTTTCTAATGCAAGAGTTAGGTTGTTTAGCTTCAATAGCATCATTAACACTTGCTTTGCACATGCTTGAATTTTGAACAAGAAAAGACTCTTGTTTGACCCTTTTTCATCAACCATTTTAGGAACTCTTGAAGTCTAAGGAGGCATGTAAAAGAGACAAAAGTAAAAATGCATATTAAAAGTAAAAAAATAGCAAAAAAATGGTATAAAGGATTTGTCCTTTTAGACGTTGCTTGAAAGTGACTGGTCCTATGAAAGAGAAAAAAAGCTACAGATCATAAGCCGAAAATGGGTCTGGATAATTTGGGCAAAGCAAAAGTTCGGGGCAGAAAAACCTTAAATACATTTAAATTTTTACCTTTATCATGTGAGAGAAAACAACATAGAGGCAACAAGGTACTGCATCTATAGCCCATTTTGCTTCTGAGCTTTAACATGCAGGTCACATACTGGAAATGAACAAATTGGAGTTAAAAAAGTACTGGTTGTAGTCATAAAGAGCATTAATCTTACATGAGTAAAGAATGGGTCAGATGTGTAAAAAAATATTTAACACTAATCTGAAGGATCATACACTAATATGAATGATCCTACACTTTCACCAAAACCCAAATGGGTCAGATGAGTAAATAAACAAATTTAACACTTTGACAGCCAAAAAGACTATATGAGTATGTGCAACTAATGCAGCCTATCCACAGTTACAGTCGTATTTAGGTTTAAAGAAGCGTGAGGCCTTAGGCCCGAACACATTTTAAAATGATGGTTGACTCAAGGCCCCATCCAGAAACCTACAGTGCTCCTCGTACCATAGAAGCAGCCGCTGGGCCCTTCTTCTTTCTCAGCTTTATCCCTCTTAGCACATGCCGACATTTGTCATGATTCATACCATGTACACTCATGAACTGTTATAAATAAACCAACTGAGCAGATATATTAATGGTGTAAATACATGATAAGACCATTTGCTAACATTTAATTAACGTGTGTAGTGATCCACGTGTAGCTATTGTCAACCAATGAGATGCAAGGTCCAATTCAGATATGCTTTTTAAGGGTTTTCAACAAATCTACAATACCATGCTTTAAGGAATTGTTCATGATCTTTTATGAGTTGTACAACTCTTAAAAAGTGGCAAATGACCATTTCTGCCCTTCCTATATGTTTATTAATATAGTATAGATTATTTACATGTCTCGGTTTTCCTTCCCATATATTTACTTTCCCATTAAGTAAATATACTAGAATTTCATCGAGCCGAACATATATATATATACATGTATTTTCCTCGTTAAGTCCATACGTTCGTTTAACGTTTTTAATCGTTAGATTATTTACGTTACGTTTTCTCCCATGAATATTTCTCCAACACTTAGGAAAGTGTTATGTAATTTTTCACCCAAGTTATATATTTTACTCCTTAAAATATATATTTACTTATCTTGCCGTAACGCTATTTTTCTCGTTTGTCCGCTTTTACGTCATTGTTCGTTAACACATCCAAGTCCGATTTCTTAACTTATATATATATATATATATATATATATATATATATATATATAGTTAATTTTTCCCAAGTCTTCCAATTTGTGTTTTTTTTCTAGAAATATTATTCAACCTTCTAATTTCCTACACATATTACTTGGAGGTTTTAAAATACTTTTGTATTTTTAATACAAAACTTGACAACTTATATACAAAAATGTTCCAACATTTTAATATTCCCATTTATATAAAAGTGTTCATTTTTTATATAAGTTCTCCCAAGTTTTAGTTTATCTAACATTTTTATAAAACTTTTATTTTTATATAACTCCATATGTTAGAAAAAGTCCACATTTTTATAAAACTCCATTTTATAAAAATACACTTTTATACAAAATACATGTGCATGTTTACTAGTATTTACCAAATCTACCTTGGAAAATTATTATTTAAACTTTTGACACCAAACTTTCCATAGTTGTATTTTTAGACTCAAGTTTCTAAAATATCCATTTTAGTCCCTCAACTTTTAAAGTTACAACATTAGTCCCCTACATTATAAAAGTTGCATTTTTCCATTCCAACTTTCAAGTTTAGCACTTTTCTACCAAACTAGTAGACTTTAATGGACCATTTTTGCAATGTTAGTTTATTTTCATATTTTAACACTTTTAATAGTCTCATATATCCTTAATAAGGCTACTAATATGTGTGATTTGTGTATTTTGTCCAATATGTCCAATTTTCATATTTCAAGTTAATAGACTTTGATGATGAAATTTTCACAATACTTATCTTCTAGCAAAAATAATATTATAACAAGCCTTATATCTTTAAGTTATGATGATTACAATCATTTTTAAGTTCATCCGAGTTCCATTAACAAGTATTACTCAAATCACTATTTTTCTTTAAGTAGTCATCATTTTAATAAAAACTACAAGAATATTTAACATCCATCACTAAGCTTTCAATTTATTTGCACTAACTAAACACCATTTTAGTCTTTAAAAATCATATGTTTTATTATGAAAAGCTTATTCGAGTTCACCCTTGTACAACTTGCTTCAAGCTAATAACATAAACTTTTTAAAGACAAAACATGATCAAGAATACTTACAACTAGCACAAGGCTAGGGAAGCTTTCAATGCTTGATAATGATGGGGTTTAGTGTGTTCTTCCTTAGTGGTTAAGCTCCAAGCTTGAAACACACAATGGGGTTTGGGTGATGGATGTTTTGAGTGATTTAAAGGTGTAAAAGCTTGAAAGGAATGTGTGTGTGTGTGTGTTTGATATCCACGACTCCAAAGAAAAAAAAAGAAAGAGGAGTCTTGCTTTTGTTTTGATCAAGTATGCTCTCACATGTATCTCTTATAACCCCTTCAATATTTTCCAAAGAATGCTAGTAATCTAATGAGGATTGTATAGTGTACCAAGTGATCTTTGGTGGATTGGTTTATGTGTGTTGTGTGCCGTGGGTTATGAAGAAGAAAAGGAAGTTTTATAATCTTCCAAGGACACCACAATATCATATATAATCTTTCAAGATTTAACTTGGATATGAAATTCCTTAAATCATGGTTTTTCTTGTACTAGTTAATCTCATGGAGATTGTTTAAGGGGTGTTTGGCCGTAGGCCTTCATGAGCCAAAGAAGGATTTTTTTTTTTTATAAATCTCAAGTACACATGATCTTATAATATATCTCCTCATCAAATCCAAGCCATGCCTTCCATGATCTTTACTAGATCATTAGTACACCAAAAGAAGATTATGGTATGGATGGGGTGGGGTCCATTTGGGCAAAATATTTGTTAATATTTTTTTAAGTTTAATTCTTTTACGTTCGGGTGTCGTTCGGGTATTTTTCGGACATTAATCGCGTTTTATTTGGACATTAAAATGCCTCTAATAACCCTTAAACATAGCCTAGTTTAAGTGTTGGTTGGTTATTTAGGCTCTTGTCGGGTGAAATTATAAGTTATACGCGTACCGGGTGCGGTACGCGCACTTTATTCGTTACCGGGAGATTTGTATGGCAAGTTTTCACTTATGGTTTTGGAGTTCCAAAACACTTTATATTTTGTGAAAATACCCTTTATTTTATATCCGGGGGTGTCCGGGATCCTTTTCGTTAATTTAATTTTTTCCGGGTAATTGCCAACGTCCATACCGGATAAGTTTATTCGCACATGATCCTATCATGTTTACCATTAAACGTGTGCATTCCTATGCATCATATGGGAATTTACTATTCTCTAAGGCCTCAGTTAACAATTAACACGTATTTGCACATAATTACGTTAATTATACTTTAATTAATTAGTACGGATTTACCTTATTTTTGCCGTTTGTTACATTCTCCCCCCGTTAAGAGAATTCCGTCACGGAATTCAGTTCGAGTTCTCCGGTATAGGGGTCTTCTCGAATAGGGCGGGATATTTCTGCTTCATCTGGTCTAGCCTTTCCCACGTGAACTCCGGTCCACGCTTGGCATTCCAACGCACTTTGACCAATCTGATCTTACCGCGTCTAAGTTTCTGGACCTTCCAATCAGTGACTTTGATCGGTTCCTCGACAAAATGTAGCTTATCGTCAATGTGGATTTCGTCAGCAGGGATAATAAGGATCTCATCAGATAGACACTTTTTCAGATTTGACACGTGGAATGTGTCATGTATCCCGCTAAGCTCTTGAGGTAGCTTGAGCTTATATGCCACAGGGCCTACTCTTGCCAAAATCTCGAAAGGACCAATATATCGAGGATTCAACTTTCCACGCTTTCCAAAACGTGCGACACCTTTCCAAGGTGACACCTTCAGTAGGACCCTGTCTCCGACTTGAAATTCCAAAGGCTTACGCCTCATATCCGAATAACTTTCCTGTCGGTCGCGGGCCGCTTTGAGACGTTCTTTTATCAAAAAGATTTTATCCGTCGTCTCCTGAACAATTTCGGACCCGTAAGTTGTTTCTCTCCGACTTCAGCCCAACATAGCGGAGATCTACACTTACGTTCATATAGAGCTTCAAAAGGTGCAGCTTGAATGCTCGTATGGTAGCTATTGTTATACGAAAAGTCCACCAATGGCAAGTGCGTGTCCCAATTACCACCAAAATCGATTGCACAAGCCCGTAACATATCCTCCAAGGTTTGGATGGTTCGTTCACTTTGACCATCGGTTTGAGGATGATAAGCGGTACTCATGTCTAGGCGAGTACCGAGGGCATCGTTCAAGCTTTCCCAAAACCTTGAGGTGAAACGACTATCTCGATCGGAGATGATAGATATAGGTACACCATGTTTAGACACCACTTCCTTGATAAACATACGGGTCAATTTTTCCAATCCATCCGTTTCACGGATTGGAAGGAAGTGTGCGGATTTTGTCAATCGATCAACAATTACCCAAATCATATTATGGCCACTTGTTGTCCTGGGTAATTTGGTAATGAAGTCCATGGTAATTCGTTCCCATTTCCATTCCGGTATTTCCGGTTGTTGGAGTAAACCGGACGGCCTTTGGTGTTCGGCTTTAACCTTTGCACAAGTTAAACAACGTGCAACATACGCCGCTATGTACCTCTTGAAATTCGGCCACCAATAATGTTCCTTTAAATCATGAAACATTTTATCTGCGCCCGGGTGGATAGAATATCGAGAGTTGTGAGCTTCAGCCAAAACCAGCTCACGTAAACCACCATATAAGGGTACCCAAACTCTATTCATGAAATATAAAGTTTGATCCGCTTTAGGCTCCAATGAATCAACCATTTTTCGCAGCCTTTCATTTCTAACATTTTCGGGCTTAAACGCATTAATTTGGGCCTCACGGATCCGATCTGTTAAGTTCGTGTAAATAGTTAGGCCCAAAGAGCGAACACGTAATGGCTTAACCCGTTCCTTACGACTTAAGACATCCGCTACGACGTTTGCCTTTCCGGGATGATATTTGATTTCGCAATCATAATCATTCAACAATTCAACCCATCTTCGTTGTCGCGCATTCAAATCCTTTTGATCAAAAATGTGTTGCAAACTCTTATGATCAATGAAGATCGTGCACTTGGTGCCATAAAGATAATGCCTCCAAATTTTGAGAGCGAACACTACTGCGCCCAATTCCAAATCGTGCGTAGGGTAGTTCTTCTCACGAATCTTCAATTGTCTGGAAGCATATGCAATCACCTTTTCCTGTTGCATCAACACACAACCCAAACATTGATGCGAAGCATCACAATAAACCACAAAATCTTCAGTACCATCGGGTAGTGATAGGATTGGAGCGCCGCATAACTTCTCCTTCAACAATTGAAAAGCCAACTCTTGTTTCTCGGTCCACTCGAACTTTTTATCCTTTTGGGTGAGCGTAGTCAAGGACTGTGCTATCTTAGAAAAATTCTCAATGAATCTTCTATAGTAACCCGCAAGGCCAAGAAATTGTCTTATCTCAGTGGGAGTTTTGGGTGCTTCCCAATTTTTGATTGCTTCGATCTTGGTGGGATCGACATGTATGCCTTTTTCGTTCACCACGTGGCCTAAGAAATGAACCTCTCGGATCCAGAAGTCACATTTTGAGAATTTGGCATAGAGCTTCTCCTTGCGCAACAATTCCAAAATCAAGCGAAGGTGATTTTCATGATCTTACTTGTTGCGAGAATAGATCAATATATCATCAATAAACACGATGACGAACTTATCCAAGTAAGGCATGCACACGCGATTCATCAAATCCATGAAAACTGCCGGTGCGTTAGTTAAACCAAACGGCATCACTAAGAACTCATAATGACCATAACGAGTCCTAAAAGCTGTTTTTGGTACATCTTCCTCTTGGATACGAAGTTGATGGTAACCGGATCGTAGATCGATTTTGGAGTAAAAACTAGATCCTTGGAGTTGATCGAACAAATCGTCAATCCTGGGGAGGGGATAACGATTCTTAATGGTTAATTTGTTCAACTCCCGATAATCGATGCACATGCGAAAAGTGCCATCTTTCTTTTTCACAAATAAGACAGGAGCTCCCCAAGGTGAGAAACTCGGTCTTATGAAACCTTTATCCAATAATTCCTGTAATTGATTGGATAGTTCCTGCATTTCGGATGGAGCTAAGCGATATGGCGATCGCGCTACAGGAGCAGCTCCAGGAACAAGGTCAATACGGAACTCGACTTGTCGAGGTGGTGGCAACCCCGGCAAATCTTCAGGGAACACATCAGGAAAATCTCTCACTATCGAAATATCTTCAAGCTTTCGCTCGTCGGCTTTCTTATCTACCACATGCGCCAAGAATGCGATAAGACCCTTTCGCAAGCACTTCTGAGCCTTCATGCTCGTAATAATTCTCAATGGCGTCCCATGCCTTTCCCCTTGTATCGAAAGAGTTTCACCATTCGCGAGAGGAACTTGAATTATTTTATCGTCACAAACAACGACTGCGCGGTGCGTAGATAACCAATCCATGCCAACGACTATGTCAAAACTACCCAATATTACCGGTAAGAGATTAATACTAAACTCATGCCCACAAAGATTCAATCTACAATCCTTCGCCGCTTCACTCGTTTCTATAGTTTTACCATTTGCCAGTTCTATAGAATAAGGTGTATCTTGCTTACTAGTTCTCAACCCAAGTAATCGTTTAAAGTCAACAGATACCAAGCTAAAATCCGCACCAGTATCAAATAAAACAGAAGCATAATGGTTGTTAAGAGGGAATGTACCGGTGACCACATGAGGGTCCTGTCGTGCGTCACCAGCACCAATCACAAACGTCCTTCCGCGTGCTTGATTGTTTAGTTTTGGGCAGTCCCTCTTCCGGTGGTCGGGCGACCCACACGCTGTAGATGAAGAATTTTAGCTAAAACAGGATTAGATGATCATACAAGTCACAATTCCAGGTGCGGAAACCCTAGAACTGAACAAAATGATAATATGCAAATCACAACACGCAAAATACCTTTTCAATCAACATTTTATAGATAACTTGTTTCAAAACGTTCATACAAAGCCTATTCAAGTTAATCTATACACTTTCACACGACTTTAATCTAGAGAGCAACCTTACCTCAACACACACACTATCAACAACTGTTCTAACTTAAAAAATGAGCCAAAACTATATATAGGACCTGCACGTTCGCCCTATTCCAAGGTGCGAATGTGGACTTTGTCCACATTCGCCCTGTTACCAGGTACGAACATGCATTTATTCTATCAGCATCCTTCCTTTGCCCTTAATCATTATACCTTCGCCCTCTAGAAACTACATTCGACCATCCATAAATCACCTTCGCCCCTTCTATATCATTCTAACATATGTTAATGTGACAATCCAAATCATTAGTCGCAAAACGTGCATCTACAAACTCCTCCTCGACTATTGATTGGATTGCCTTCTAGCTTCATCCATCGCCTTGTTCATTAACTTGATCCTGAGCTGCTTCTTTTGTTCTTTCGTCATCTCAGGCTCAAGTTTTCTTTTCATAGAACGCTTCGGTACATCAGCTATCTTCACTTTCTTTCCCAACTTAGTATCCAAGTTGCTACCAGAGTTGATATCATACGCAAAGCACACTCCGACCACTTGCTGATACTTCTTCGCTTGCGATGCATCATTGGGATCACTATATATCGGGTTATAATAAAGCATGATGATGTCTTCGAATGTACAGTTAATGAGCCACATCGGGTCAAAAACGTGTATCTTCTTATACTTATCCTTCCCATCTCTCAACACAATCACAGCCTCTGCATTCCTCCAATCATAATACCAGAAGATAAAGTCTTCACTGAAGTGTTGTTGTAATGGCATCAAAGGAATCTTCTTCATCACTTCAGGAGCTTTGTAAATCAAAGTAACCCGCTTCTTACCCGTTCTAGGATCAACATCCCTATGAACTTTCCTCCTTGGGTATTGTGGCTTAAACATATTCCACTTAGTTCTACTTTCCCAGACCAACCTATCAGCAAACCAACCTACGGCCGTGTTATTCACAGATGCACCAGTCATGGGAAATCTGCAAATGTCTCTAACCGCCCAGTACGGTAGAGTTAGTAAATCATGAAATCTGTAGAAGTACAGAATTTCTGATTCCCATTTAACTGTAATGCACTTAAGTCTTCCAAGATACTTCCAACCAAGAGCTCTGCCTTTGAACTTCTGGTTGTGATACCTATAGAATCCACCTTGAGCTTCTGGCTTAGGTCTTTTGTCATCAGCTTCTTTCAACTTTTGTAACAGAGTCTTCAAATCATCACTCTGTACAGTTAGTTTCTGTTGATCTCCACCAAATACCTTTTCTACAAACTCTTCACTACGCTTCTCAGCTTTCTTTCTAGCTTCTCTTTGACGTAGTTCGGTGAAGTCTGGGAATACTTCATTCTCATTATTCTCTCTGAAGTATTGTGGGTACTCTTCATGAGTAATGTCCTCTATTTCAATCTCCTCCATCTCCGGTGTATGTTTATCATCAGAATGACTTCCAATATCCTTTTCAGGAATATTTGGAATCATCTGATCCATCATAATTTCCTCCAGTGTCTTTCCCACTCGCTGTGCTATACCATCTAAAATCTCCTTAGCCACAGCAGCAGACACTTCTCCCTCTTCCATATCAGGATCGTTATACTCTAGCTCATATCTCATATATTCTGTCTGAAAAATTTCAGCAAACTTTCCTGTAAATTCAATCGTCCACTCTCTCTTCTCGAGCATCTCACGATAAACATTCTTTGCATCATCAGATAGAGATCTCACTTTCTCATTCCAGAATATACTCTCATCTGAATCTACATTTTCACCAGCTTTCTTCTTAGAACTCGACTCTCCTGCATCACCTTTCTTTGTCTTTCTTTTCTCAAAAGTGAACTTGGTTGAGTCATATCCACCATCATCATCATTATCATCACTCTCATCATCATCATTTTTACCATCTTTTTGTTAACTTGTTTCATCACATAATCAGAAACAGTAACTTTAGATGCTTTGGAAGATTCAACCTCTTTAGTCTTTTCTTTTCCAGGCTTGAACATATTCAACACGTTCTCTAAAGTAGCTTCCAAGTCAGGAATTACCTCAGGTTCTTTTGCCTTTTTCTGTTTCTTTGTAACAGGTGATGATACCTTGGATGATGTACCAGCTTCAGGTACTTTCTTACCCTTCAGCAACAATTCAATCTCTTTCTCTCTAAGCTTCTTAGTGCTAACTTTCTTTGCCATCGACTTGTGCTTGGGCTTCTTCAAGTTTACAACCACTGTTGAACCTTCAAAGTCTCCAGCACCTAGCCCCAAGTCACCTTCAACATCAATCGGCTCTTTCTGCAAAACTTCTTCAACAGTTTTGTTAAGTAATTCAGACTCCCCAACCGCAGTGGCCTTGCGTTTGGTAGTCTTCACTAATTCAGCTTCAGAATCCCACTGCTCTTCCTCCTCAGTCTCCTCTGAATCAACTGAATCTTCATCTACCAAACTTGTACCTTTCTTTGCAGTTGTTTTCTTTCTTGCACCTTGTTTCTTAGATTCACCCTGATCAATCTTCGCTTTGCCCTTCCCTTTGGCTCCAGCGTTTTTAACCTGCCTCTTCCTCTTAGTACTTGCATCAGCATGCACTAGAGGATCATCCGTATCAGAATCACTTTTGTCGTGCCTTGCTTTGTTCAATCCAGGGTCAGTGTAACCCGGATTAACTAAAGCTCCAAACAATCTTCTATTCGGCGGCTTCTCATTGTCAGGCACACCCTTGTAACCTTTCATCCTCACAAGCGTTCTGATGTTCATGTGATCTTGACCCATCACCATTGTCGGATCTTTCTTCAAATGTGTATACTTGTTGTCAAAGATCATCATCAGAAACCTTGGATACAAAATGAACTTCATGGACTTTAGACCTTTTAACATCTCCAGCATATGGTCTAGTATCATTCCAGCAATATTAAATGGTTTGTTGAGAGTCAACGCAACCATTAATGAACTCAAGCTCTTCCTCATTACGTCATAACCACCACTAACACATCCAAAGACATGGATAATGACATGTGCAAAGTACTTAAACTGTACACTCAGCTTTCCTTTGTGAAGTGCACCGTCTGTTATTGGACCTTTGTACTTCATCCTTAGAAAACAAACCCTCTGTTCCGTCCAAGATAGAACTCTAGGATCAGTACTCTCTTCAAACTTAATCTGTGGAGCCTCTCTGATATCATCTTCAGTGATAAACATCTCCATCCCTTGAATAACACTTCTTATAATCGTCTTGTCTTCCCAGAAATCATATCTCGCGTTTTTCCAGAAATCTTCTACAATGTCTTTGTATATGATGGCTAGTGTGGCTATAGCATGGATGATTCGGCTTCTCTTCAGGAAATCAACAATTCCAGAAAACTCTGTGTTCTTTAATACGTCACCAACAAATGCACAGCAATTGTGCTGAGGTTCAAACGACCAATCTTTTGGAACATTTTCCTCTTCGGCTTCAGGAACTGGTTCTTGAACTATCACATCCTCAACTGGAATCTCAACGTTTTCTTGTTGTTCAGCCATCTGTAAAAACACAAATCAGAAAAATACGTCAAAATACCAAAACGACAAACTTAGAAAATTTTAGGTTTTTATCAAAAGCCACATTCGCCCGTTTTATTGGTACGAACGTGTGTTTTTATGGTTCGAAGGTGAAAGTTTTGAGCCGAATGTGGAATTTCTTGTGTTAAACCTCACATTCGTCCATATTAGTTTACCTTCGTCCCTTATATTCCACATTCGCCCGTTTATTAGGGTCGAATGTGATACTGATTTTGACCCAAATTTAAAATTTGTTAACTGATCTGTTTTGGCTTCTGATTTTGATTCACACTAGTCCTAACATGACCGACTAACCCTATTCAACAATCAATTTCAATTAACATTCAATCCTTATTGGTTTTCTAGAAGAATTAGGGTTTGAAACCCTCGAACAATCGATTAACAATAAAAAACAACGAATTAACCTAATTCATCCTATATTCTCCCCCTAAAACTAATAAGGATTTAATCGTTGTCAAAAATTTGCATTAAAACACTCTAAATTATATCCAGTTGAATCAGTTAGGGTTCGAGTAGAAAAACCCCAATCATGGCTTCATTACGTGGCCATTACCTGTAAAAATGCACTCAAAATGATCAGCTATTGATAGGGAATCAAATTCTAGGGTGAAAAGAAACAAATCAACAAGGTCTTGTCACTTAGAAAATTTTTGAAAAGTTGCAAAATGAGGGTTCGAATGTGGATTTGGCTTTATATAGAAGGCTACGTTCGCCCTGTTGCTTTGGACGAATGTGAAAGATTTTCACATTCGCCCCAAGTGAATGGTACGAATATGAAAAATAGACCCGAAGGTGAAAAAGGTTATTTGAATGTACACCTTCGTCCAAAACAAACAGCACGAATGTAAAAAATTTTCCACATTCGACCCATTTAAGGGGCGAATGTGAGATGGAAAATTTTACCAAATCACGAAATCGAATCCCGTTCAACATTTTTCAACACGTTAAGTCTCCAACACACATTATTTCAGTTTAGAATGATACAAAGCTCAGATGGTTCCATCAAATCTCAGAAATTGACCATCAAACACCGTTGGTTATCTAAAAATAAATCAGAAATGCAAAACTTTTCGTTTTTCTGAAATTTATATCAAAACACACCTAAAATGTTTTTGAGTTTTGTATCTTTTTGACAATGAGAGTAAAATGCATTAAAGTAAATAAAGCAGTAAACATTTTGTGATGTCCGGTAAGAGGATCATATCAGTTATTTGAGAAATCTGACCACAGCGTTGATCTATTTTGTTTTATATTATCATTAGAAGCAGTATGTGATCCGGCAACTGCTGATATTGTGGTCCACATAAGCTCACATGCAGACTGTTATGCAGTGCTTTAAAATGATACGCTTTAGGTGTATTATACTAACACGTTGTGGTTCCCACACACACGACATACTCCCGAATCAAGAAATTGCACAAAGCTTCCTCGTAACGCGTGATTATGCCAGAGTTATCCGTTTAATTACAAGATATATAGCACAGAGGTATACATGTCAGCAAACAAATGCAGCAAAGTAACATGTGCATATATACCAGGTTGAGGCTGATATCAACTACTGATTTGCATCAGTAAATTGATACGATGTAATTATGATCTTTGATTAGTAATAACATGAAGTTCCTCAATTCGGTAACTTTTGGTTTTGGCATTTAAGCTCTTTTAGCAAATATTCTGATTAAACTAGGTCCGTAAATCAATACGACCAAAATTTAATCAGAATATCCCGGATAACAATAACATAACGACCCGAAACCTCAGATTTTGGCAATCCTATCAAACGAAATTACGGTACTAAGACCATATGCCCATGAGGTGTTCAGCCACGAACGAGTAGTTCGTTATGTTTGTATCACTAATGCACGCAGTTTTTAGTCCACGAAGCCTATCAGCACATCACACGTAGTCAACACACGCCTCATATTACTTTACATATCTTTAGCCTGTGTCAGATCCCCACTGATGTACTATCATTTCCTCTTTTTATCCTGGAAATCATTTTTGGTTTTTCTATTTTTATGGCTTTTTGAATTTTTCAATGTTTTTGGTTTTTTTGATAAAAGACTCCCCCTAAAATGTAAAACATATTTTTGGGTTTTTGAATTTTTCTGAAAAACTGTAAAAACTTTAAAGAAAACTTTAAAACTAAAAAGCGATAAACCGAGGTGATGATTAGTCCTGTTTTTCTTTTATATTGTTAACTTTTAAAAGATACTCAAATCGGGATCTGTCAAAAGCTTTTGTGAACAAATCTGCACGTTGATAGTCAGTATGGATTTTGACCATATCTATCAATTCTTTAGCGTAACAATCACGGATAAAGTGGTACTTAATCCGGATGTGTTTAGCTTTAGAATGATTGCCCGTATCTTTAGTTAATGTGATCGCGGCTTCATTATCACAGTGTATAGGGGTTTTAAGAAATTGCAAACCGTAATCCACCATCTGCTGCTGAATCCAGAGCACTTGCGAACAGCAACTCGAGGCTGCAATATACTCGGCTTCACAGGTAGACAGCGCGACCGAAGTCTGCTTCTTACATTCCTAGGTGACTAACCTGCTCCCTAAAAACTGGCATCCAGCTGTCGTGGATTTGCTGTCCTTGTCACAGCCGCCCCAATCTGCATCACTAAATGCAATAAAGTCAAAATTAACGTCATTAGGGTACCAAAGTCCTCTCGAGGGACAACCCTTCAGATATCTAAGGATACGCTTGACCGCTGTCAGATGACTGTGTTTCGGCTTCGACTGGAAACGTGCGCAGGACATGTGGCGAACATTATGTCTTGCCGAGATGCGGTAAGATACATCAGAGATCCGATGATTGCTCTGTATGTAAACAGGTCCGTCAGCTCCCCCTTAGCGTCAAATCCAATCCCGTGATTAGGCTGAATCGGGGTATCCATCGGCTTGGAATCCTCCATCTGGAACCGGCTCAAGACTTCGGATACGTATTTCGTCTGGTGAATGAAGATCCTCGTTGGTCTTTGATCCACCTGCAAGCCGAGGAAAAACTGCATCTCCCCCATCGCACTCATTTCGAACTTTTCCTGCATAACACGTTCAAACTCCCTGCACAAAAGTTCGTTAGTTGAGCCAAAAATAATATCGTCAACATATATCTGGACTAGAAGCAAATCATCTCCTGTTTTCTTTGTGAACAGGGTACAGTCGACCAGTCCGCGTTTGAATCCCTTCGACATGAGGTACGTGCTCAGCTCCTCGTACCATTGGCGTGGATCCTGGTGCAACCCGTACAGTGCTTTGTTCAAGACGTAAACCTTATCCCGGTGGATAGGATCTTCAAAGCCCGGTGGTTGACCGACGTAAACCTCCTCTTTGACTACTCCGTACAGAAAAGCACTTTTGACGTCCATCTGATACACCTTAAATTTCTTGTAGGAGGCAAACGCTAGAAACATTCGAATTGCCTCTATGCGCGCCACAGGTGCATAAATTTCATTATAGTCAATCCCCTCGATCTGATGAAAACCTTGTACTACCAATCTGGCTTTGTTCCGTACAATCACTCCTCGATCATCTTTCTTACACTTAAACACCCACTTGGTACCAATCTTCTTCCTTCCTGGAGGTAAATCAGTGAGCGTCCAGACTCCCAACTTCTGAAATTGTAATAACTCCTCTTGCATCGCTTCAACCCAGGCGTCATCCAAAAGAGCTTCTTTATATGTCCGCGGCTCGACCTGCGAAACATAACATGCAAACGACCAATCATTCTGACAACCAGATTTTTGTATTTTTGCATATAAAGCTAAAGCACCAAAACTTTCTAGTGAATTGACACTTTTTAGCTGTCCTCTCGTCATTACACTACTTCCAGGGTCACCGATAACTTGCTCCAGCGGGTGAATACGATGAATCCGAGATTCCGGATGTTCACGTACAGTAACTCCCGTCTGAATAGTCAAGTTCTCTACTGCATCCAGATCATGACCCGTGTTAGACGATGAAGCAACATCTGGATTTGGGTTCACTGGCGGTGCCTCTGTTGCATTTTCAAGAATAACTTCTTCAAATTCTCCTTCATCTTCCGATTCTGAAGTATCTAAAGTTGTGGAAGCCTCTTGAAACACTTCTTCCTCCGGTACAGGAACATTGGTATCATTAGAAGCTGTTGGAGGAGTTACGGTGATCGGACGCACCAATGGTGAAGTCGCTGCGTTTTCACACTCGTAAAGTAATCGGATAACAGCCTCTTCAACCAAGTTATCTAGATTAAATGATTCAAAGAAATCTTTGTAATCAAACATCCAATCAGGACCATTCCCTTGCACATTCTGAGTATACCGTTGAACTTCTACGTTAGACCAATCCTCCACCTATCGAGTTCTTTTGTTGAAAACCCGTTTGAGCGGGGTTGCATATCCAACAAAATATCCCTCTTCAGCTTTCGGACTAAACTTTTCGCTTGGATTCAACATCGTGCATGGTGCCCCAAAAGGTTCTAGATACTCCAAGTTCGGCTTTCTTCGGTGTAACAGCTCATAAGAAGTTTTGCCAAACTTCTTCACCGTTAAAACCCGATTAAGTGTATAATTTGCTGCATAAATCGCCTCGTTCCAGAACATTACTGGAAGATTCGAGTCTGCTAGCATTGTTCTCGCCGCTTCTATTAGAGTCCTGTTTTTACGTTCAGCAACACCGTTCTGTTGAGGGGTATACGGAGCCGAGTATTCATGATGAATTCCTTTGCTTTCACAAAGTTCATCCATCTTGGCATTTTTTAACTCCGTCCCATTATCACTCCGAATTCGCTTAATCTTAAGACCATAGATGTTTTCCAATCGAGTGAACAGAACTTTCAGATTATTAAAGGTGTCACTTTTCTGTTGCAAACACATCACCCATGAAAATCTTGAATAATCGTCAGTAACGACTAAACAATAAAGCTCCCCAAGATGACGTTTGCGTTTGACAGGTCCGAATAGGTCCATGTGCAATCGCTCAAGCGGCATCTCAACAGAGTTAACTTTCTTCACTTTGTGGGATTGTCTGTGTTGCTTTCCTTTCTTACAGCTCACACACTTGTCATTCAAATGGAAGTGTTTAACATTCACGCCATCGACAAGTCAATTTTTCACTAAATGATTCATTTTCCTCAAATGAATATGCCCCATCCTTCTGTGCCACATTATCGATTCCTTCTCTGTAGCCTTTGATAGAAAACATGTCACTTGCCCCTGGGATGTCATTGCCTTGGACATATCAAGAATATAGAGATTGTTGACGCGAGGTTCCTTCAACATAACCCACTCTTTTGGAATTTCGAAGCCCGGTTTGAGAATATAGCAAGATTTGTCATCAAAGTAAACAGTAAATTGTTTGTCACAGATTTGACTGACACTCAACAGATTATAATCGATCTGCTTCACATACGATATCCTCTCAAAACTCACAATACCATTACTCACGCTTCCTTCCATTGTGATATATCCTCCTTTGTTTCCGGCAAATGCAACGTACCCTCCGTTAATATTCTTCACATCAAACAACAATGCCAAATCCCATGTCATGTGGCCTGAAGCTCCACTATCAACAATCCAAAGACTGCTAATAGGGCCAGCTGAAGCTCCCTGCACACATCAAGTAAACATGTCAGTTCTTTCAGGGGACCCAAGCCTGAGTGGTCTTGGGTATTTGAATATCACTTTTCAAAGAATCATTTACTTCAACATTTTGTTTTGGATCGATCTTTTTAGGATCCTTCAAAACTTTTTCAACTTTTTCATGAGATTTTGAAGTTGAGGCTCCCGGAGTACCATCTGGTATCCAAGATTGTTCCGAACGTTTCAAAATACGAATCTGAGATTTTGGGGTCTCAGTCGTTTTCTTAACATCGTTCACAAATGAAACCTTCTTGGCTACCTTCTCTGATTTAACAGATTTAGGTCCAACATTTGACTTGACAGCAGGTTTTTGTGGAACCCTTTGTCTATCATTCATTGTGTTCACCATTGGTTTTCTCCACGGTTTCTCCATGGCTATCCGGTTACGACGATCATACTGAAATGGACGATCATTCCTCTTTTGATAAAAGTTGTTTTGGTTATAAAATTGTTGTGTTTGAGGAACAAAACGTCTTTGTGGATAGTAATGATTGTCAACCGGCTTTCTCATGGATTGCCTAACTTCAACTTCATGCCTTTTGTGCCTCACGTACGGGCAGTGAGCAAGTAAATGCCCTCTCTCCCCCCACTTAAAGCATACACGGTATTCTTCAAACACATTTGGAGCATTCGGCTGAGCATATGTTCTGACAGGATATTGATCATCATACTGTCTGCGCCTTAAACTCTCAGGAAGTGGACCCTTCGAGTAGGCTGGCTCATAAAAACCGTTTGCTTTGTTTTTCGGTTTAATGAATTGGGTGACATGAACCTTTGGTTCTTTTGGAACATCCAAATACAGTTTCTTTAGAATTTCCGGTGGAATTTCATTTGTTCTCTCATGTTTTGGAAACCATATTGTGCTTTCTTGCCAAATTTTATCAATTTTGGAATAGTTAGCAAACTTAATTGGATATTCCTTGTCAGAGATGATCTTATCGGATCCTTCCATCCGATAAAATACCTTGACTGGTTTGTCACCCATTTCCTTTTTAACCTCTTTCTTTTCAGACTTTTTATCACGATGTGCGTTAGCCATCGGATGCACATGCTGAGACGGTGACACTGGTTCATTTGTAATAATGTGATTTTCTTTTGGAATATCACACACATTATCACTTTTGTCACTCTCAGAGTCTGAATCATCATTTTCCACTGTCACTCCTTCATCATTCAAACCTAAAATCGGTCTCACATCGGAATGAGGATCACCAACACTAGAAGTATTGGATTCATTTTCCGATGCCGAGTCTGATTTTACTGAGCTCTCCGGTGTCACTTGATGACAATTGTGATTTTCAAAAAGCACCGGAGATGGCACAGACTTATAACTTGTGGTTTGATCATCAATGATGTGGTCAACGACATAAGCAATATGCTTGTAACTTTCTAACTTCTTGTTGACCTTTTCAGCAAAACACTTGATGGTGGCCATTTCCAACTTAGTATCTCAAGTTCATTAATGTAATTGTTAATTGCTAATTGTTTTAATGAAAGAGTTTTCTTTAGGTCGGAAATGTCCTTTTTGTACCCATCAAGTACTTTGTTAAAAGCAATCACTTCCTTCCGAGCAGATTGACAGTTAATTATAGCACTATCGCGTTGAATGCGAAGTTCTTTCTTTTCATCTGTCAATCTGTCACAAGTTCCACAGTACCTATTACTGGTAACATCAGTGCTAGATTTAGAACTTACCTATTTTGGAGGATCTGTCATGGCCATTAGAGCAAAATGAGCTTCCTTCCTAGCGAAGAACTTCGAATAATCAATTCTGGTGAAGGCGTCATCCACTATGCACGACTTCCTCGTCTTTAGAAAATCAGCTTCAGCCAGCAACTGATCAATGTCATCATCTAAAGAAGTAACACTGGCCTCTGAATCTGAATCACTATCTGAATCCGAATATACTGACTCACACTCCTCAGGAACATCTGTAACTGTGTCAATCACCACTCCTGAACTTGCTTCTTCAGCCTGAACTTCAACAGTCTCAGTCTCCACATTCATCTCTTCCACCGATTCCTCAACCTCACTCTCAGTTTCTTCATTTTTATCAACTATCACCGACTCCTCGATATCAACCTGTCGGGCAACACAAGCAACAATCCCACCAGTAGTTATCTCCTCAACACCAATTTGCATTCCAGTCCAGTCAAACCTTTCATCATTCTGTATAACCAAAGCTTGATTCTGATTGTTATTCTGTGGCTGTTCATTTGGTGTAGTGATCGGCATAACTGTTCTGTTTGGGTTATTTGATGATTGAGTTTGGTTCTGGTTGGTTGTGTTGGAAAGAAACTTGGTTTTGGTTCTGTTGTTGACGGTTTTGGTAGTTTGAGTTGAATGGGTTTCTGTTACCTTGTTTAGGAGGCTGGGTGCATTCTCTTTTGAAGTGTCCTTTACCTCCACAGTTAAAGCATGTAACTTTCTCCTTGTTAAAACCATAAGTAGTGGTCGGAGAAGTACCCAAATCAGTCCTCCCTGTCTTTTCTATGAACTCGGTTGCCCTTCTCATAATGCTTGCGAAAGCCCACTGGATTACTATGCTCTCCATCTCCTCTTTATCGATTTGTGCATAGTCTTCATTGGTCAAGTTGTTATTCCCAATTTGACTTGCAACTAAACCGTTATATGAAGCAACCATTGCTGAGACTAGCGCAATATGTTGCTGAGCAACCTCCACAGTCACATTACTCATATTGGATGTTTCCAATACTACCGGTTACTGATTGGTTTGGTTCATTTGATTCATGTATTGTTGTTGGTGAGATTGTTGTTGTGGTTGGTTAGCAGAATAGCATGCAACTTGCTGCATTGGAGAAAATGGTGAAATGAAAGAATTAGTGTATTGTTGTGGTGGTGGTGTATATGATGGTTGTGAATAAGATGAGATTTGTGCTAGGTAGTTGATTGGTTGTTTCGGTGGTTCCATGACACTTGAAATACAAGCTTTGTGAGGTGCCACTGTTCCACCAACATTAGAGTTTCCCACAGTTGCTGAGGTACCACCATGATACAACTCTGGGTTCTGAGGAATCTGAGATCTTTTGCTTTCCTCTTCTCCTCGAGTTCTTTATTCTCCAGCTTCTGAATAAACTCGTTGATTGTCCAATACTTGTAAGCATCCTTCTCTTTGAGTACCTCGATATGTTGATCCCAGTACGGTGGTAGTGCATTAGCAAACTTGTCCACCAGATCTGACATAGGAATCTGTATATCATAACTAGACAATTCAGTTAGTAAATGACAATATCTGGGAGTCAACTCTTTTAACGTCTCGTTCCCGACATAGCTGAAGTTCTCAAATTCTTTTCTCAGCTCCTCCATCCTCAACCTTCTCGTCTTTTCATTACCATCATGACGATTCTTAAGCACATCCCATAGCTGCTTAGACGTAGTGCACGACCCAAACTGATGTAACAAATCGTTTGTGATCGCCGAGTTAACTGAGAATATGCTTTCTTTTCCACCGCGAATTTCTTCTTCTCATCGTCAGTCAAACTCTCCAAAGGAACTTGCTCACCGGTGTTCTCTAATACTGGTGCAACATATCCTTTAGCTATCATCTGCCAAGCCTCTGTACCTTCCAACCCCATGCCTTCAAGATGAATCTTGAATTTCTTCTGCCACTGGTTGTACTCCTGCATCTCCATTAGCTTGGGTGGCCGATTCCCGCTACCTGAAGATAAGTCATTTATTAGTGTGGAAATAGCATTAGTAGTTTGAGTATTTACCACCGCTGCTGCTACTCCCAAATAATCTGCTGCAGGCTGTTGTGACGAAGATGCAACACTCTGAGGCATCGAACTAGTCATCGCTAAGTAGTTAATCGGTTGCGAAGACTGAGTGTTCAATTTCTGAGCTGCCACTGTCCATGGGTCCATAGTCACTTGCTGCTGTTGTTGTGTCGTTCCCGGTCTCGGTGTAGTTGGAAAATCCTACATGATGTTCACACACTTAGAAATTTATCACACTTAGAAAATTTTCCAAAAATCCTTCTACTTTCGCCCTATACAGTTCTACTTTCGTCCAAAACTGAATACCCGAATGTAGAAATGAGGCCTGAATGTGAAAAATCACCAAACACTTTCCACTTTCGTCCAAAAACTCTCACTTTCGTCCACTATCTTTCCACCTTCGCACCCCCGATCGACCGAAAGTGGAAATAGTAACCCGAATGTGGAACAAACAACACAACAATCCTAGGTTCGATCTGAAATAAGCTACTTTCGCCCAAAAAATAACCAGGTTCGCCCCTAAAAGGTCCAGGTTCGCCCAAAACTCTCTAGATTCGACCCATTCATGTTTGAAAAACGGTTACACTTTGAAAAACGGTTATTTTGATCTGAGATTTTCAAAAGTTTATGGATTTTGATGATCTTTATCAGGTTATGATTCAGAATTGATTTGGAACAACTTTAATTCTTGGAAAAGTTGATTTTATCCACGAATTTATATCAAAAACCTTCAAATTGTATCAAAAACCATTTTCATTGAAAAACAGAGAAAATTTGATCAAAATTAGGTCCAAATCAGCTCTGATATTATCAATTTTGTTGTTGTATGATCTCTATGGCTCTGATACCACTTTGTAGATGAAGAATTTTAGCTAAAACAGGATTATATGATCATACAAGTCACAATTCCAGGTGCGGAAACCCTAGAACTGAACAAAATGATAATATGCCAATCACAACACGCAAAATACCTTTTCAATCAACATTTTATAGATAACTTGTTTCAAAACGTTCATACAAAGCCTATTCAAGTTAATCTATACACTTTCACACGACTTTAATCTAGATAGCAACCTGACATCAACACACACACTATCAACAACTGTTCTAACTTACAAAATGAGCCAAAACTATATATAGGACCTGCACGTTCGCCCTATTCCAAGGTGCGAATGTGGACTTTGTCCACATTCGCCCTGTTACCAGGTACGAACATGCATTTCTTCTATCAGCATCCTTCCTTCGCCCTTAATCATTATACCTTCGCCCTCTAGAAACTACATTCGACCATCCAAAAATCACCTTCGCCCCTTCTATATCATTCTAACATATGTTAATGTGACAATCCAAATCATTAGTCGCAAAACGTGCATCTACACACGCGAAGCATGGCCTTGCTCCACCAGCTTTGGGTGCTCCCGACCTACATTCTTCTGTCTTGTGCCCCACATGGCGGCACTTTCCACAAATAACTTCTTTATTCTCCCCTTGAAAACCTGTCTTCCTATCATTCCCACGCCCGGTTGCCACATAACCCTTTCCTTTCTTGTTTGAATTCCCAGACGACCCATCTTTCTTTCCCTCATTCCTCTTCCTCTTCCCAAACTTGGAGCGATTCGACTGCTCAACCGTATGAGATCCAGAACTAGAACCCAAATTCTTACCTTCCACACTATTAGCATCAGCAATCTTCAAACCCGAACCTTTTCTTACTAGTGTGCCTATGCGGATGGCATCCTCAGTGAGGCTCAGAGCAAGGTCAATAGCCTCACGCATGGTCGCGGGCTTTGATGAGGTGACCATGCTGCGAATCTGGGGTGCCAACCCAAAGAGGTACCTTTCAATTTTCTTGTTCTCCGGTGTGACCAACCGGGGAACCAATCTGGAGAGATCATGAAACTTGGACGTGTAACCGGCAACGTCCGCACCGATCATTGTATGATTCTAGAATTCGGTTTCCAATTTTTGAATCTCGCTAGCAGGACAGTACTCAGAGATCATAAGTTCCTTTAGTTCCATCCAGGAGAGAGAGTATGCAGCATCATCTCCCAATGACTGAACCTGGCTATTCCACAAAGTTAATGCCTGATCCAGAAACAGATTTGTCGAGTACATTACTGACTGGCGAGGAGTACAGCTGCTGATCCAGAAACAGATTTATCAATACGACAAAAGTTTAATCAGAATATCCCGGATAACCATAACATAACGACCCGAAACCTCAGATTTTGGCAATCCTAGCAAACGAAATTACGGTACTAAGACCATATGCCCATGAGGTGTTCAGCCACGAACGCGTAGTTCGTTATGTTTGTATCACTAATGCACGCAATTTTTAGTCTACGAAGCCTATCAACATATCACACGTAGTCAACACACGCCTCATATTACTATACAATTCTTTAGCCTGTGTCAGATCCCCACTGATGTACTATCATTTCCTCTTTTTATCCTGGAAATCATTTTGGTTTTTCTAATTTTTAGGTCTTTTTGAATTTTTCAATGTTTTTGGTTTTTCTGATAAAAAGACTCCCCCTAAAATAAAGAACATATTTTTGGGTTTTTAATTTTTCTGAAAAACAATAAAAACTTGAAAAGAAAATTTTAAACTAAAAAGCGATAAACCGAGGTGCTGATTAGTCCTGTTTTTCCTTTATGTTATTGACTTTTAAAAGATATTCAAAACGGGATCTGTCAAAAGCTTTTGTAAACAAATCTGCACGTTGATAGTCAGTATGGATTTTGACCATATCTATCAATTCTTTAGCGTAACAATCATGGATAAAATGGTATTTAATCCGGATATGTTTCGCTTTAGAATGATTGCCAGTATCTTTAGTTAATGCGATAGCGGCTTCGTTGTCACAGTGTATAGGGGTTTTAAGAAACTGCAAACCGTAATCCACCATCTACTGTTGGATCCAGAGCACTTGCGAACAGCAACTCGAGGCTGCAATGTACTCGGCTTCACAGGTAGACAGCGCCACGAAAGTCTGTTTCTTACATTGCCAGGTGACTAACCTGCTCCCTAAAAACTGGCAACCAGCTGTAGTGGATTTGCTATCCTTGTCACAGCCGCCCCAATCTGCATCACTAAAAGCAATGAAATCAAAATCATCATCATTAGGGTACCAAAGTCCTTTTGAGGGACAACCCTTCAGATATCTAAGGATACGCTTGACCGCCGTCAGATAACTTTGTTTCGGCTTCGATTGATAGCGGGCACAGAGACACGTTGCAAACATAATATCTGGTCGAGATGCCGTCAAATACATCAGAGATCCGATGATTGCTCTGTATGTAAATGGGTCCATCAGCTCCCCCTTAGCGTCCACTCCAATCCCGTGATTGGGTTGAATCGGGGTATCCATCGGCTTGGAATCCTCCATCTGGAACCGGCTCAAGACTTTGGATACGTATTTCGTCTGGTGAATGAAGATCCCCGTGGGTCTTTGGTCCACCTGCAAGCCTAGGAAAAACTGCATCTCCCCCATTGCGCTCATCTCAAACTTTTCCTGCATGACAGTTTCAAACTCCCTGCATAAAAGCTCGTTAGTTGAACCAAATATTATATCATCAACGTATATCTGCACCAGAAGCAAATCATCCCCTGATTTCTTCGTGAATAGGGTGCAGTCGACGAGTCCGCGCTTAAATCCTTTTGCCATGAGGTATGTACTTAGCTCCTCGTACCACTGTCTCGGAGCCTGGTGCAAACCATATAAAGCTTTGTTCAGCACATAGACCTTATCCCGGTGGATTGGGTCCTCAAAGCCTGGTGGCTGCCCGACATAAACCTCTTCTTTGACTTTCCCGTACAGAAATGCGCTCTTGACGTCCATTTGATATACTTTGAACTTGTTATAGGAAGCAAACGCAAGAAACATCCGAATAGCTTCAATGCGTGCTACAGGAGCATAGATTTCGTTATAATCAATCCCTTCGATTTGATGGAATCCCTGCACGACCAATCTGGCTTTGTTACGAACTAAAACCCCACGATCATCCTTCTTGCACTTAAACACCCATTTAGTGCCAATCTTCTTTCTTCCAGGCGGTAAATCAGTGAGCGTCCAAACCCCCAATTTCTGAAATTGTAATAACTCTTCCTGCATAGCTTCAACCCAGGCGTCCTCCAGCAAAGCGTCCTTGTATGTCCTTGGCTCTACCTGCGACACATAACACGCAAACGACCAATCATTTTGACTACCTGATTTTTGTATTTTGGCATATAAAGCTAAAGCACCAAAACTCTCTGGCGAATTAACACTTCGCAGCTGCCCTCTGGTCATCACACTGCTTCCAGGATCACCGATAACTTGCTCCAGCGGGTGAATACGATGAATCCGAGATTCCGGATGTTCAGGTACAGTAACTCCCATCTGAATAGTCAAGTTCTCTACAGCATCCAGATCATGACCCGTGTTAGACGATGATGCAACATCTGGAGTTGGAGTTGGGTTCACTGGTGGTGCCTCTGGTTCTTCTGCATGTTCAAGAATAACTTCTTCAAATTGTTCATCTTCAGATTCTGAAGAGTCTAATGTAGTAAAAGCCTCTTGAAACACTTCTTCCTCTGGTACAGGAACATTGGTATCATTAGAAGCTGGTAGGGGGTTCAAGGTGATCGGACGCACCAACGGTGAAGTCGCCGCGTTTTCACACTCGTAAAGTAATCTGATAACAGCTTCTTCAACCAAGCTATCTAGATTGAATGATTCAAAGAAATCTTTGTAATCAAACATCCAATCAGTTACCATCCCTTGCACATTTTGTGTATACCGTTGAACTTCCACGTTAGCCCAATCCTCCACCCGACGAGTTCGCTTGTTGTATACCCGTTTGAGCGGGGTTGCATATCCAACAAAGTATCCCTCTTCAGCTTTAGGACTAAACTTCTCGCTTGGATTCAACATCGTGCATGGTGCCCCAAAAGGTTCTAGATACTCTAAGTTCGGCTTTCTTCGGTGTAACAGTTCATAAGAAGTTTTACCAAACTTCTTCACCGTTAAAACCCGATTGAGTGTATAATTTGCTACATAAATCGCCTCATTCCAGAACATTACTGGAAGATTTGAGTCTGCAAGCATTGTTCTTGCCGCTTCAATTAGAGTCCTGTTTTTGCGTTCAGCAACACCGTTCTGTTGTGGGGTGTACGGAGCCGAATATTCATGATGAATTCCTTTGCTTTCACAAAGTTCATCCATCTTTGCATTTTTGAACTCCGTCCCATTATCACTCCGAATTCTCTTTATCTTCAAGTTGTAGAGATTCTCCAATCGAGTGAACAGAACTTTCAAGTTGTTAAAGGTGTCACTCTTATTCTGCAAACACATCACCCATGAAAAACGTGAATAGTCGTCAGTGACAACTAAACAGTAAAGCTCCCCAAGATGACTTTCGCGCTTGACCGGTCCGAATAGGTCCATGTGCAATCGCTCAAGTGGCATCTCAACAGAATTAACTTTCTTCACTTTGTGGGACTATCTGTGTTGCTTCCCCTTCTTACAACTTACACACTTGTCATTCAGATGGAAATGTTTCACATTCACGCCATCGACAAGTCCATTCTTTACAAGATGATTCATTTTTCTCAGATGAATGTGCCCCATTCTTCGGTGCCATATTATCGATTCCTTCTCGGTCGCCTTGGATAGAAAACATGTTATTTGCCCCTGGGATGTCATCGCCTTGGACATATCAAGAATATAAAGGTTGTTGACGCGAGGTGCCTTCAACATTACCCACTCCTTTGGAATTTTGAAGCCCGGTTTGAGAATGTAGCAGGATTTGTCATCAAAATGAACAGTGAATTGTTTATCACAGATTTGACTGACGCTCAACAGATTATAATCTATCTGCTTCACATATGATATCCTCTCAAAGCTCACTATCCCATTACTCACGCTCCCTTCCATAGTGATATATCCGCCTTTATTCCCAGCAAATGCAACATATCCACCATTAATATTCTTCACGTCGAACAATAACGCAAGATCCCCAGTCATGCGGCCTGAAGCTCCACTATCAACAATCCAAAGACTGCTAATAGGGCCAGCTGAAGCTCCCTGCACACATCAAGTAAATCAGTTAGTTCTTTCGGGGGACCTAAGCCTGAGTCTTGGGTCTTGGAATATCATTGTTCAAAGAAACATTCTCAGCAACACTTTGTTTTGGGTCGATCTTTTTAGGATCATTCAAAACATTTTCCTTTTTCTCATTGGATTTTGAAGTTGAGGCACCTGGAGAACCATTTGGTGTCCAAGATTGTTCAGTTCTTTTCAAGATACGAATCTGAGACTTTGGGTTCTTAGTCGGTTTCTGAACATTGTTTGCAAAAGAAACTTTCTTGGTTACCTTATCTGACTTAACAGACTTAGGTCCAACATTTGACTTGACAATAGGTTTTGGTGGAACCCTTTGCCTATCATTTGTTGTGTTCACCACTGGTTTTCTCCATGAGTTTTCCATAGCAATCCGATTTCTGCGATCATACTGAAATGGACGATTGTTCCTCGTTTGATAAAAATTGTTTTGATTATAAAATTGTTGTTGTTGAGGAACAACACGTCTATGTGGTGGAACGTAATGATCAATCGGTTTCCTCATGGAATTCCTCACTTCAACTTCGTGCCTCTTATGCCTTACATACGGGCAGTGAGCAAGTAAATGCCCTCTCTCCCCGCATTTAAAGCATGCACGGTATTCCTCAAAAACATTAGGAGCATTCGGTTGAGCAAATGATCGAACAGGATATTGATCATTATACTGTTTGTTCCTCAAACTCTCAGGGAGTGGCCCTTTTGAGTAAGTAGGCTCATGAAAACCGTTTGCCTTGTTTTTGGGTTTAATGAACTCTGTGACATGAACCTTTGGTTCTTGAGGAATATCCAAATACAATTTCTTTAAAATTGCCGGTGGAATCTCATTTGTTCTCTCATGTTTTGGGAACCAAATGGTGCTTTCTTGCCAGATTTTATCAATTTTAGCATAGTTAGCATTTTTAATTGGAAATTCCTCATCAGAGATGATCTTATCGGATCCTTCCATCCGATAAAACACCTTGACTGGTTTCTCAATTTCTTTCTTAACCACATTCTTTTCAGACTTTTTCTCACGATGTGCATTTGCAATCGGATGTACATGCTGAGATGATGACACTGGTTCATTGGTAGTGATGTGATTTGCTTTTGGAATTTCACATGCATTAGCACTTTGATGACTATCAGAATCATCACTCTCAGAGTCTGAATCAACGCTCTCAACTGTAACACCCTCATCATTCAAACCTAAAATCGGCCTCACATCGGAATGTGGATCACCAATACTTGAAGTATTAGATTCATTTTCCGATGATGAGTCTGATTTTACCGAGCTCTCCGGTGTCACTTGATGACAATTGTGATTTTCAAAGAGCACCGGAGACGGCACAGACTTATAGTTAGTGGTTTGATCATCAATGATGTGGTCTACAACATAAGCAATGTGCTTATAACTCTCCAACTTCTTATTGACTTTTTCAGCAAAGCACTTAATGGCGGCCATTTCCAACTTAGTATTTTCAATTTCATTAATATAGTTATTAATTGCAAGTTGTTTTAATGAAAGAGTATTTTTAAGGTCGGAAATGTCCTTTTTATATCCATCAAGTACTTTGTTGAAAGCATTCAACTCTTTGCGAGTAGATTGACAGTTGATGATAGCACTATCACGTTGAACGCGAAGTTCTTTGTTCTCCTCTGTCAATCTATCACACGTTCCACAATATTTATCACTAGTAACATCAGTGCTAGATTCAGAACTTACAGGTTTAGGAGGATCTGTCATGGCCATCAAAGCAAAATGAGCTTCCTTTCCAGCAAAAAACTTGGAATAATCAATTCTGGTGAAAGCATCATCAGCAATGCACGACTTCCTCGTCTTCAGAAAATCTGCTTCTGCTAGCAGCTGGTCAATATCATCATCTAAAGATGTAACACTCACTTCTGTGTCTGATTCACAGTCTGAATCTGAATAAACCGATTCACACTCCTCAAGATCATCAGAAATTGTGTTAATCACCACTCCAGAACTTGCCTCCTCAGCTTTAACCTCAACAGGCTCAGTTTCCACTTCCACTTCTACCTCAGATTCATCAACTTCAACCTCAGTTTCTTCCTTCTTATCAACTATCACCGACTCCTCAGTTTCAACCTGTCGGGCAACACAAGCCACATTTCCACCAGTTGTAATCTCCTCAACACCAATTTGCATCCCAGACCAGTCAAACCGTTCATCCTGTTGGATCACCAATGCTTGATTCTGATTGGTGTTCTGTTGGGTTTCATTTGGTGTAGTAATCGGTATGACTGTTCGATTAGTGTTATTTGGTGATTGGTTTTGAGTCTGGTTTGTTGTGTTTGGTTGTCTGTTCTGGTTGTTGTTAGAGGGGTTTTGTCGGTTTTGGTAATTGTTTTGGTTTTGATAGTTGTTGTTACTTTGGTAAGAAACTTGGTTTTGGTTTTGTTGTTGACGGTTCTGGTAGCTTGCATTGAAAGGGTTTCTATTACCTTGTTATGGTGGCTGGGTGCATTCCCGTTTGAAGTGACCTTTCCCTCCATAGTTAAAACAAGTCACCTTCTCCTTGTTGAACCCGTAGGTTGTATTTGAAGAGGTTCCCAAATCAGTCCTACCCGTCTTTTCAATAAACTCCGTTGCCCTTCTCATTATACTCGCAAAAGCCCACTGGATATCAATCAGTTCCATCTCTTCCTTGTCGATTTGTGCATAGTCTTCATTGGTCAAGTTATTGTTCCCAATTTGACTTGCAACCAACCCGTTGTATGATGAAACCATTGCAGAGACTAATGCAATATGTTGCTGAGCAACTTCAACAGTCACATTTCCCAGATTAGAAGTTTCTAACACCACTGGTTGCTGACTGGGTTGAGTCATTGGATTCATGTATTGTGTTTGTTGAGGTGGTTGTTGTGATTGACTTGCAGTATAGAATGCTGCTTGCTGCATTGGAGAGAATGGTGAAATGTAGGAATTATTGTATTGTTGTTGTGGTGGTGTATATGATGGTTGTGAGTAGGATGAAGTTTGTGCAATGTAGTTGATAGTTGGTTTTGGTGGTTCCATCACATTGGAAATACAAGCAACATGCGGTGCCACTACTCCTCCTGAACTCGAGTTTCCAACTGGTGCTGAAGTACCTCCAAAATATAAACTTGGATTCTGAGGAATCTGTGATCTTTTAGCTTTCCTCTTTTCCTCAAGCTCTTTGTTCTCCAGCTTCTGCACAAACTCATTAATAGTCCAGAATTTGTATGCATCCTTTTCTTTGAGAACTTCCACATGCTGATCCCAGTATGGTGGTAGAGCATCTGCAAACTTGTCCACCAAATCTGTCATAGGAATCTGTATACTATAACTAGACAACTCAGTTAGTAAATGACAATATCTAGGAGTTAATTCATTTAGAATTTCATTTCCAACATAAGTAAAATTCTCAAACTCTTTTCTCAACTCCTCCATTCTCAACCTTCTCGTCTTTTCATTCCCATCATGCCTATTCTTGAGCACATCCCATAGTTGCTTAGACGTAGTGCATGTCCCAAACTGATGTAGTAAGTCGTTTGTGATCGCCTGAGTCAACTGGGAATAAGCTTTCTTCTCCACAGCAAACTTCTTTTTCTCCTCCTCTGACATGCTTTCCAATGGAACTGGTTCACCGGTGTTCTCCAGACCGGTGCAGTGTAACCTCTAGCAATCATCCTCCATGCCTCTGCACCCTCCACTCCCATGCCTTCCAGATGTATCTTAAACTTTTTCTTCCACTGATTATATTCTTGCATTTCCATGAGCTTGGGTGGCCGATTCCCGCTACCTGAAGATAAGTCATTTATTAGTGTAGAAATTGCATTGGTAGTTTGAGTATTTACCACCGCGACTGCTACTCCCCAATAGTCAGGTTGTGGTGCTGGAGGTGCAACAATCTGAGGCATCGAGCTAGTCATCGCTATGTAATTGATCGGTTGCGAAGACTGTGTGCTCGTCTTTTGGGCTGCCACTATCCATGGGTCCATCGTCACTTGCTGTTGTGGTTGAGTTGTTGCTGGTCTCGGTGTAGTCGGAAAATTCCACATGATGTTCACGAACTTCGAAAATCACAACACTTAGAAAATTTTCCAAATTCAGATCTAGGTTCGCCCAAACTGATCTACTTCCGTCCCTTTTGAGTCACTTTCGTCCAAAATGTCTCAGCTGAAGGTAGAATATCAACAGAATGTAGAATCAGCCTAAACCCTTTCCACTTTCGTCCAGTTTATCTCAGATTCGACCAATCCTATCCCACTTTCGCCCGCCCGATCGTTCGAAGGTGGAAATCCTTACCCGAAAGTGAAAACTTCAAGCCCAAAATTCTAGATTCGACCAAATTAAACCTATGTTCGACCAGAAAACACTCACTCTCGCCCACTCTAGGTCAGGTTCGCCCACAACACTGCACATTCGACCATTTTACTTTTGAAAAACGGTTACACTTTGAAAAACAGTTATTTTGATCTCTGATTTTCAAAAGTTTATGGATTTGGATGATCTTTATCAGGTTTTGATTCGGAATTGATTTGGAACAACTTTAATTCTTGGAAAACTTGATTTTATCCACAAATTCAACTCTAAATCAATCAAAAACACTCAAAAACCATTTTCAATCAAAAACAGATGTATTTTGACCAAAATTATGTCCAAATCAGCTCTGATATTATCAATTTTGTTGTTGTATGATCCGTATAGCTCTGATACCCCTTTGTAGTTGAAAGAATTTAGCTAAAACAGGAAAATATGATCATACAAGTCACAAATCTAGGTGCGGAAACCCTAGATATGAACAAAATGATAATACACGGATCAAAACACGTAAAACATCATTTCAAAGACTTTTTCATAGATTAACTTTGATAAAAACTTGTTACAA
This sequence comes from Ambrosia artemisiifolia, assembly GCA_032199755.1. NCBI lineage: Eukaryota > Viridiplantae > Streptophyta > Magnoliopsida > Asterales > Asteraceae > Ambrosia > Ambrosia artemisiifolia. The sequence continues at coordinate 41,628,146 of CM063519.1, read as the reverse complement.
TTGATCACCTAGTCAATCTAATCAACTCACACACTTTCACAAACTTAACTTGAACCTGACTTCAAAACACACACAAACTAAAACTCTCTATAACTTGAAAACACACAAAATCTATTTATACATGCTGCACGTTCGCCCAGTGTTATGGTGCGAATGTGGACATAGTCCACATTCGCCCATATACACAGTACGAATGTGATCTTCAGCTTGTCAAACTCTACCTTCGCCCATCTTCTTCTCTCCTTCGCCCTTTATGTCTACCTTCAGTCCATCAGAACACAACTAACACATGTTAATCTAGCTAATCCAATCACTAGTCGCAATAAGTGCATCTACAATCTTGAGTTTTATCCTCGCTCGACGAGGTTTATTTTAACTTAATTAGATTGCACCCCCTGAATTTACGTATACACATTCATCTACCCTTGCCGGGAATTATTCTAGTTCAGGCACCCGTAGGTGTCATGGTTTGCCCAGACGTCAACGATTTGACTCCTTCATGTGTTTGGATCCCTTAAATCCACTAGGGAATTCATTCGACTATTTATCTTACTCAGAATCATTTCTATGCACTGAGGCACATATTCGGTTTAGTTATCATAATTGGTTTCCGAAGATCATCACCTACTCTCAACATGGTTTTAGTTTCAATTTGATTTCGTCTCTAAGGCCTCTTATAATGCCATGGTTTTATCGGAAAACTTCGAGTCCTTTCCATGCCTCACGTTTTCCTTGACCTAGACATCGCGTGTCCTTTCGGATAGTGTTTTCACCTGCCACTAGGCTTAGCTATATTTAGGCATTCCTCTGGGTCCCAGTCGTGATGATTACACTTGACTCGTTTGAACCTTTTAATGATCGCTTAGCTATAACTAGACTATTGATGGTTCATCAATCGTTCTATTACTATCCGATTGCTAATTATGTGAATAGTTAATTCATCAGGGTTTTCGGCTACAAATAGACTTAGTTTCATAACTCAAATGCTTTAGTTAGTCATCCAATCTCAGGACTGCGACTTATGATGCGTTTCTACACACCGTCTACCAAACTTCTGAGTTAAGAGTTGTTGGACTTTATAAAAGTCCAACTTTCGTTTAACAGCATGAAATAGCCTAAGGTAACTCGTATCGTATATTCTCCGCTTTGCCCGCCCAGCCGTATTAGACTGTGACCAAGCTTAGGGTTTTGCATTGGTCTAACCCCCGAAGGACTGGCCAAAATGCGTACGACAGAGAAGGTATCCCGCCCACTATAAGGAAGTGTTTGTTTCCCTTTCCCAACCGATGTGGGATCTTACAACGTGCATATGTCCTAGTTCAGTTCTAGGCTAGTATTTCGCATTACTCATTTAGAGTTAAAATATTCCATGGAATCCTCCATATAATACCTCAGATAGCACCTTGCCTGTCTAATGCATTCCTTAACTCACACTGGTGTTATCAAATCCGAATTTTAGTATGTGAGTTTCACTCTTAGTCGAAATAAATTCTAGGCGACTGATCACCTATTATCTTTTGCCCCAAAGCCTCGGGCTTTTAGGATTTTTATCCTATCAAAAGAATTAGCATAGGGTTCGTGACCCTTTCTTATCTAGCCTTTCAAATTTACACATTTAGCTCTCGCAAGCATCTTGTTTGAGGTTTAACACAAGTCTTCCGACTCTTTTATTTATCTAGGTATTATTTTGTGTATAAATACTCCGTCTTCACATCCCTTGCCGGATTATGTTTTTATTTAATTCCTCAGATCACTTTGGTCCCAAGGCAATTCCTTTAATGGTCTACCCTTATAAGGTTCGTTTATATACTATGACCCATTTCTGTTTATTTATGTCCCTTAGGACTCATTGACCTTTAGATCAATTCAGCGTTTCACAAAAGGGTTCCTACTTGCCTTTGCTTCATGGTGTTACATTACCATGTTGATTCACACAAGTCTATTTACTTATGTCTTCTTTACTTAAGTTTCGTATGCATAGTGGTCCAACAGACCGTGTTTGGTTTATTATGAAGGCATTGTCTTCATTCTGCGATTCTCAACCATCTATGTATATTTTAGATTTCTGATCATTTGTTGATCCATCATGTGCTAACGCCCATGAGGTTTATCTCACTTTGTTCATTTTTGACACGCCTTCATTAGACCACATCAATGCTTATTTATTCTCACACAATCCTTGCTCGAGGCTAGGATCATTCCTCTGGTGCGGATGCACCTCCGGTTTCTAGGGTCTCCTACGAGCCCCTTTTTGATTTAGCGTTTAATTTCTTCTTTTATTTATCACGTCGTTTTAGGGTCTAAAACCAAGTTTGTAGCTCAATTCCGTGTGAATCATAGTTCACGCTTGCCTCGCGGGCTTCTTTTCTCATTAGCATTCCAGTTTAGCGAGACGCGTAGTCCTTGGTTTCCCGTGAGCTTTCACGGATCGTTATGATTTGTGTGACACCTAGTTCACCTCTACCCGTAGGCTTTCACGAATTTAATATGATAAGTGTGACTCATAGTTCACATGGGCCCGTAGGCTTTCACGAATTTAATATGATTAATGTGACGCATAGTTCACATTTGCCTGTAAGCTTTCACGGATTTATTACGAGTCAAGTTTAAGCATAACTTAACTTTGAGCTTAGCCCGAATCTTGGCTTTCATTTTACCTCAGTATGGGGTTCATGTTGGAATACGAGTTGGTCCTCGAGTGCGATTTGGTCTAGTTAAAACTTTACCCTTTAGATAGACGAGGTTCAGATTGGTTTATGATTTAACCTTTTATTACGGTTCGACTTTTGTTGCTTGATTGACCTTTCATTCAGGTTCGAGTTTAACTATGTCTTAACCTCCGATTAAGGTTCAAGGCTACTTACAGTTTAACCTCTGCTCAAGGTTCAAACGCGATCATGACTTAATCCTTTGATTAAAGTTCAAGTCTACTTACGAGTAAATTCTCAATTAAGTTTCAAAGGTGATCGTGATTTAACATTTTGTTAAGGTTCAAATCCATTTGGGAATTTACCTTCGATTATAGTTTGAACGCATTTATGACTTAACTTTAGATTAAGGTTCAAGTTCTTTTACGGATTAACCTTTATTGAGGTCCGAATGTGGTTATGACTCAACCTTTGATTAAGGTTCAAGTCCCTTTTATGAATTTTAACCTTATATAAAGGTTCGTGTTTTATTATGGCTTAACCTTGTTTAAAGTTCAAGTCTAGTTACGAATTCAACCTTCTATAAAGGTCTGAGTTTAGTTACGACTTAACCTTTGATTAAGGTTCAAGTCTATTTACGAATTCAACCTTCTATTAAGGTTCGAGTTTAGTTATGACTTAACCTTTGATTAAGGTTCAAGTCTATTTAAGAATTCAACCTTCTATAAAGGTTTGAGTTTAGTTATGACTTAACCTTTGATTAAGGTTCAAGTCTTACCTTGATCCGCGTAACCGTTGTGGTAATACCTTTGGTATGACCCCGTGGGTCGTTTATGCATTGGTTTTACTTACCCGGCCTCTTACGTTGTTTGGCAACACTTCCTTGTTATATGACCTCGCGAGTTATATATTTGGAAATGTTTAGTATGCCTTTCTCCCCTGACCCAGTCCTTGTCACGTGAAAAAGCAGGTGTGTAGATCACGAGAAGCCCACCGCACCATGTGTTTAACACTTACCTGGCCAGGGTAAGCAATCCACACATGACACGGTGATCCTATCGCGATCACCACAGTACTCTCCAGGTGGCAATTTATGGTCATACGTCTTATTTACTATAAATATTCTTGTCTATTTCTCTAATGTATTTTTGTATACTCGTGTTTTAAGCTATTTGTGTTTTATCTGATCGCACAGTCTTGTTGATGCGATCATGCCTTCCAATTATCGGTTAGGCTGAGCCTTAGCCCACCATGGCCGTGTGATTGCCATTTGTCCGAGTTTTAAGTATTCTATGCATCTATTCCCTAATTTCCGGTTCGCCCCGACTGTGTAGTTGAAACTTCATGTTTTCGAGTTTCTAAATGCTTCATGCACTCAGTCCATCGCATCATCTAAGTGATACGACTAGATTTCCCCAATTTCTGAATCGGCTGAGTCATAGCTCACCATGACCGTGTAATTGGTGTGTTTCCTGGGCGTTAGTGTTTAATACACTATTCCCTTAATTCATTCCTAATTGACTAGTGTTCAATCATGATATAGATCATTTTTAACTAGATTATTACGTTTTGGAAATGAATTCCTTACCGGATTGATGATCAAGCTTGAACCGAACGCTTAACTCGTTTAACCTTGGGCTCTGAATACCACTTGTAAGACCCTAACCCATTCTCATGTGTTTAACAAATAAAATAAGGGTTGAACATGTGATACCATTACCAAAAAACAAAACATGTTAAGACGTCAACCAATATGTACAAAACACGACTTTGAAACACTTGACATAAGTACTAGGTTATTCACAATGATTTCAACCCAAAAAGGCTTAAGTTTTACACCCAAAATCAAGAGTCTATGCGGAAGCTAACACGATGTAACGTTCGGTTCTTCACAAAATGAGCTTGATCATCATCCATACTCCGAGTTATATACCTAGGGTTGAATATGAAAAACAAACCCATGAAGGTGTCTTAGTTTAGTCAAGTAATTGAATAAAACAACCAGCATACGGCGAAGGAAAAAGACCGGCCATAGCTTACGGCCCCAAAACAAAGAAAATAAAACAAAAATAGGCTGAGAGTCCTAGATGCACTTCTGGGCGTCTAGGACGTTGCCCAGCGTCCTGATGGGCGTCTCCAGAAGGTCTTGGGCATCCAGAGTCTATCATTTGGGCGTCCTAGGCGCATGCTGCTGCACAAAAAAATTGTGAAACTAACATCTTGACTAGTTTTTAAAGGAGATTTGGATGCTTTTAAACCCATGTTCAAGGCCCTTCCTAGGGACACTTGGGGACTTATTTAACACCATTATATCATGCTTATAAGATGTCATTGATCAAGTTCCCTTTTCCGTTATTACATGCATATGTTGTTTTTATCCAAATCGACCCGTTTAGAAGTATTCGCCTAAAACCAAGGCCAAAGCTGGACATATGCTCATCTAAAGACATAGTCAAGGTTCACACCTAGGAGATTAGCTAACTATCCGGTTCTAGCTTACCCAACACTTACCAATGGCGGGTTTGGACTAAGCTTGGGCACATGGGTTTTATCGGGGACTTGTCCTCGTTACCTTTTAGTATCTCCACGGGTAGTACAAAGTGATCCACAGAGGCCACTGACGACTCAGAATCGCCAAGTATCCATCCAACATTCCGTTCCCGAACATGAGGCACAAGCCTCATGCCTGAAGGGACGGGAATCTGTGGGGCGGGGAGAGGCTTGTGATCGACATGGGCGTGTTGGTCGAAGGGAGACTCGATGGTCTCAGACATCGCTGGGGCTGGGGACACCGGGCCTCTACATCCTACAGGAAAGTCTCTAGCTGCAGGGACTGGGTGCGGGGGTATAGAAGCGACTGGTGGTGGAGCAATGGGTGCGCCCTCAACATCGTCACCGCCCTCTGCCTCGGCGGCGGCGTCTACCTCCATAGGCTCCTCCTCCTCATCCGACCCGATGTCGATGATCTCCTCTGGGTCAGCTGCAGGGGTAGCCAAGATCTGTAAGCTACTGTCAAAACTCGACTCTGGAACAGTATCGCTGTCTGAAGCCATGTCCTGGCAAAAGAACCGTACTATATATATAAATTATCAATTAGAAAATTAAGGCGTATATCTAGCACAACCTTCCTAACTTCTAATGCTCACGTAAACATATATTGACACCCATGGCTAGCTTGGTCGGAATCTCCCGATATACCATGTTCCTTTCTCTAGAAAAATTACTTTGTTGTGTTTTTATGTTTTTAGAAATCTTTATCTTTTGAACCAATTCCGGTTATAGTCTAGATTTTCAAAAATACTAGTTCGCTATAACCTTGGCTCTGATACCACTTTCTGTCACACCACGCCAATGGCGGAAACACGTGGCGCGACGGTTCACGTGCATAAAGTCAAGGTTAACGCAAACTATAAGTAATTAAAAGAAAAGGGATCATTTATTAAGGCGTCGCAACCATGTTTTAAGTTTACATAACCATAAACCAAATTGTTTTAATACCATAAAGGAGGTTTCCCAAATATATCCCAACACTTGGGAAATAAAAGTGAAACCCCTGCAAAACAACCGACGCTCAAGAGTGAGATCCCCCAACCCAGCTAGCCACGCCATCCTTCATCATTCAATTACCTGAAAGATATGTTTAAAAATCGTCAATATATATATATATATATATTGGTGAGTTCACAGGTTTTAGTTTCCAAAACTTTATTTCTTGGGAAATACCATGTTATGACAATTTATAGGAGTTGCAAATTCCTACAATTCTACTTGAGCCTATAACCAAACCAAGACTAATAATAATGCCCCGCTACAAGTCGTTACTCGGTAACCTACAACTTGATTTCAGAATACGTGCACCCCTGGCATACGTCGATGCATAATCGACGCTATCGATTAGGGGTGGGCCTTGTCAGGCACCAACAGTACTATCCAAATATTCCTTCAGTTTCATTTCCCTGAATTAATGGTTATAGAAGAGAGGACTCAACCCCGAGTGGTGATCACAACTCAAGTAATTATCCCGTCAAACATTTTCCCTAACATATCTTTCCCCCGAAAAACGTAAAACAGTTTAAAATGGGGCCGTGAAATTCACCTGAATAAGTGCTCGGCTCAAATAGAGAATAGTAGGCTGGAGGTCAAACACCTACAAACGTCCTAGACGTATAAGCCACTATACCTATAGTTTATGTGCTTCGGCAAGTTGTACACCCAACTCCCAAACCACGATTTATTCCAATTCCCCGTTTAATTTTAAACGCGTATCCTAGGTCCGTTGGTGATGGATTACCCCTTTCTTACAAGTTATATATTTTCGCGTTAATATTTCTTTAACTTGCATAATATTATCCTCGACTCGACTTCACTTAACGTATAATTATTTTCCCATTAAATAATTATATTTAAGATCGAATCGTTCGATGTAATATCTTTTTAACACTCAACCCGACTCACTTTACCGCATATTTATTTTCCCATTCAAATAAATATACTAAGGTCTTGTCGTTCGATAATATTTCTTTAACGCCCGACTTGACTCACCACACCGTATATTTACTTTCCCATTAAGTAAATATACTAGGATCTCGTCGGTTCGGTATACCTATATATATATATATTATTTACTCATCTCGGTTTTCCTTCCCGTATATTTACTTTCCCATTAAGTAAATATACTAGAATTTCATCGAGCCGAACATATATATATATATATATATACACATGTATTTTCCTCGTTAAGTCCATACGTTCGTTTAACGTTTTTAATCGTTATATTATTTACGTTACGTTTTCTCCCACGAATATTTCTCCAACACTTAGGAAAGTGTTATGTAATTTTTCACCCAAGTTATATATTTTACTCCTTAAAATATATATTTACTATGTTGCCGTAACGATATTTTTCTCGTTTGTCCGCTTTTACGTCATTGTTCGTTAACACGTCCAAGTCCGATTTCTTAACTTATATATATATATATATATGTAGTTAATTTTTCCCAAGTCTTCCTGTGACACCCTGGGAAAATCCCACATCGGCCGTGGCCAGGAGAGATCCTTGGTTCATATGTAATCCAGTGCCTCTTAAATCACCAACGCGTTTTGGGGCATAATGTTAGTGGATGAGAGGAGAACTCCACAGTTAAGCGTGCTCATGTGGGAGAAATTCCATGATGGGTGACCTCCTGGGAAGTCTCCACTTGGGCACCCAAAAACAAATCCGTGAGCTCTGGATGGGCAAAGCGGACAATATTGGTGGTGAGAGGGGCGAGGTGTTACAGATGGTATCAGAGCCACTCCTGTGCCGCTCGGGATGGTGGGTACAACCTCATCAGGGACGATGAAACTCTAACAGGGGGTGAATGTGACACCCTAGGAAAATCTCACATCGGCCGTGGCCAGGAGAGATCCTTGGTTCATATGTAATCCAGTGCCTCTTAAATCACCAACGCGTTTTGGGGCTTAATGTTAGTGGATGAGAGGAGAACTCCATAGTTAAGCGTGGTCAGGTGGGAGAAATTCCAGGATGGGTGACCTCCTGGGAAGTCTCCACTTGGGCACCCAAAAACAAATCCGTGAGCTCTGGATGGGCAAAGCGGACAATATTGGTGGTGAGAGGGGCGGGGTGTTACACTTCCAATATGTGTTTTTTTCAATATTATTCAACCTTCTAATTTCCTACACATATTACTTGGAGGTTTTAAAATACTTTTGTATTTTTAATACAAAACTTGACAACTTATATACAAAAATGTTCCAACACTTTTATATTCCCATTTATATAAAAGTGTTCATTTTTTATATAAGTTATCCCAAGTTTTAGTTTATCTAACATTTTTATAAAACTTTTATTTTTATATAACTCCATATGTTAGAAAAAGTCCACATTTTTATAAAACTCCATTTTATAAAAATACACTTTTATACAAAATACATGTGCATGTTTACTAGTATTTACCAAATCTACCTTGGAAAATTATTATTTACACCTTTGACAGCAAACTTTCCATAGTTGTATTTTTAGACTCAAGTTTCTAAAATATCCATTTTAGTCCCTCAACTTTTAAAGTTACAACATTAGTCCCCTACATTATAAAAGTTGCATTTTTCCATTCTAACTTTCAAGTTTAGCACTTTTCTACAAAACTAGTAGACTTTAATGGACCATTTTTGCAATGTTAGTTTATTTTCATATTTTAACACTTTTAATAGTCTCATATATCCTTAATAAGGCTACTAATATGTGTGATTTGTGTATTTTGTCCAATATGTCCAATTTTCATATTTCAAGTTAATAGACTTTGATGATGAAATTTTCACAATACTTATCTTCTAGCAAAAATAATATTATAACAAGCCTTATATCTTTAAGTTATGATGATTACAATCATTTTTAAGTTCATCCGAGTTCCATTAACAAGTATTACTCAAATCACTATTTTTCTTCCAGTAGTCATCATTTTAATAATAACTACAAGAATACTTAACATCCATCACTAAGCTTTCAATTTATTTACACTAACTAAACACCATTTTAGTCTTTAAAAATCATATGTTTTATTATGAAAAGCTTATTCAAGTTCACCCTTGTACAACTTGCTTCAAGCTAATAACATAAACTTTTTAAAGACAAAACATGATCAAGAATACTTACAACTAGCACAAGGCTAGGGAAGCTTTCAATGCTTGATTATGATGGGGTTTAGTGTGTTCTTCCTTAGTGGTTAAGCTCCAAGCTTGAAACACACAATAGGGTTTGGGTGATGGATGTTTTGAGTGATTTAAAGGTGTAAAAGCTTGAAAGGAATGTGTGTGTGTGTGTGTGTTTGATATCCACGGCTCCAAAGAAAAAAAAAGAAAGAGGAGTCTTGCTTTTGTTTTGATCAAGTATGCTCTCACATGTATCTCTTATAACCCCTTCAATATTTACCAAAGAATGCTAGTAATCTAATGAGGATTGTATAGTGTACCAAGTGATCTTTGGTGGATTGGTTTATGTGTGTTGTGTGCCGTGGGTTATGAAGAAGAAAAGGAAGTTTTATAATCTTCCAAGGACACCACAATATCATATATAATCTTTCAAGATTTAACTTGGATATGAAATTCCTTAAATCATGGTTTTTCTTGTACTAGTTAGATCTCATGGAGATTGTTTAAGGGGTGTTTGGCCGTAGGCCTTCATGAGCCAAAGAAGGATTTTTTTTTTTATAAATCTCAAGTACACATGATCTTATAATATATCTCCTCATCAAATCCAAGCCATGCCTTCCATAATCTTTACTAGATCATTAGTACACCAAAAGAAGATTATGGTATGGATGGGAGGCCATGGGGTGGGGTCCATTTGGGTAAAATATTTGTTAATATTTTGTTAAGTTTAATTCTATTACGTTCGGGTGTTGTTCGGGTATTTTTCGGACTTTAATCGCGTTTTATTCGGACATTAAAATGCCTCTAATAACCCTTAAACATAGCCTAGTTTAAGTGTTGGTTGGTTATTTAGGCTCTTGTCGGGTGAAATTATAAGTTATACGCGTACCGGGTGCGGTACGCGCACTTTATTCGTTACCGGGAGATTTGTATGGCAAGTTTTCACTTATGGTTTTGGAGTTCCAAAACACTTTATATTTTGTGAAAATACCCTTTATTTTATATCCGGGGGTGTCCGGGATCCTTTTCGTTAATTTAATTTTTACCGGGTAATTGCCAACGTCCATACCGGATAAGTTTATTCGCACATGATCCTATCATGTTTACCATTAAACGTGTGCATTCCTATGCATCATATGGGAATTTACTATTCTCTAAGGCCTTAGTTAACAATTAACACGTATTTGCACATAATTACGTTAATTATACTTTAATTAATTAGTACGGATTTACCTTATTTTTGCCGTTTGTTACAATATCCCTCCTTTTTTTTCAAATTAAAAGCGCATTCACATTTGTGTGTGTCGAACTAATTAAATGTCATACTTGAAATTTGTTTTCAAGATAACAGAAACAATTGTATGTTGCTATTTAAATTTCCTCACTTCCACACGCAAGTTTGAGAGACTACTACTTCAAAAAGGTTACATTGTTCAACATGTTTATCTCTATTATTTTCCTTCCATTAGGTTGATAATGTTTTTAGTTTTTTAGGTACCAATAAAAAATCCAAATCATTTGTCTGGAAGAATCGTGTGGAAGAAGCACTAAGATTAAGCATGGCCATTTTTTTTGCGTTCTATTTTTATTTTGAACTCAATTGCTTCATATATGTTTGTTGGATGATGTAGTGATTGCAGAACACTATTGAAGGAGTAGAAGTGGTGAAGGAATGGGCCTACTCTATTGTTTCTGGACAAAATTTATGTTGGTGGTGGTATTTGTAGCTTTAATAAGAATATGGATTCGCATAAATGAGTCGATTTTGAATGGCATAAACATTCTCACATAAGCTCTATCAAATCCTAATGAAAGATTCTTCAATCACAGTTCTCCACCTAAATGATAAAATTATATTGCCCTTGATTGTAAATCTATATATGGAAAATGAAACTTGTGTTTAATTACTCTTTGAAGTACATTCGAGGTGATGTAAAATTGTATGCTTCTTTGATTTTAAAGTTGGTTTAGATTTTCAACTTTCCTTCTCAACTTGCTGAGACAAAGGGATTTAGTTGCTTCATTTGCTCACATTTTCTCTATTACAATTTTAACTTTTAATACAACATAGCGTACAGATCAATTTATTAACCACTACATGATTTCCAGAACAATGATACGACAAGAAACCAAGATCAAACATGATATTTTGATATTTTGCATATAAATCCATCTTATAAAAAGATCGAAAATTTATTGAAAGAATGGGACATAGATATATGATATTTTGCATGTAACCGAAATCCATATCAATTCAACTACCCAACATTTAATAAATAAAACAAGTTGCATAGTACAATATTGATAAAAATTTATGTTTAGATACTTGATGACTTATTCATCATTCAATCTTTGATGTATGTTTCTGATTTGATATCCGTTGTGTGTCCATTTTTTTTTGGATAATATCAATATTCCGAATTATTTCCAAGAGAGAGCAATATTGACAACAAAAAATGAAGTTGTTCAACAAATTAATGATTGAATGCTTTCATTGTTTCCCGGTTAGGAAATGGAATATCTATGTTTAACAAAAGAAGGTAGAGTTAAGAATCAAACGCAAATGTTGTCTACAAAGAAATATTTGGAAGTTTCTGAATAAGTATTCAATCATATTTTTCTTAAACATTTTAATTTAAGTTTTTTGGTTAGTCAGTCAGGTCGATTTTATTCGTTGCAGACTAATAACTATGACAAAATCTCTTCACACATGGAGCTAAGCAACATACATGGACTTTCAAACTAATTGATTCTTTCACAGGACGCTTTTTCACTATGCCATTTGCCTCATTAAATGTATTTTTCACTATACCATTTGCTCTTTCACATGAGGCATTCAAACTAACTGATTCTTTCAAACTAACTGTTGCCCGGCTTTATTCTTGATTTCGAAGTCAAAAAGATCAAAAGTGAGTGAACATTATTATAAGGAAGATGGAGTATTGAAGTGGAAGTGGCGTTGGAACAGAAAGCCACCAACAGCCGAAGAACTAAGTCAACTGGGTCAGATGCAGGGGGAGTTGACAAGGGTAATTCTAGAGGAATCCGATGATAGCTGGAAATGGAACTCAAGAGGGAAGGATACACCTTTTTCGTTGGGTCAGGTAAGGAAAGATTTTTATGAGTTAGATGGGCATGATAACGTTTCTAATGGCTTTAAGTGGAGTTCAGTGGCAATACCTAAAATCAATTACTTTGGATGGAGGGCGGTTAATAATGCTATTATGACTATGGATAATCTGTTAGCAAGAACGGTTGTGGTAGGGGATGGCATGTGCAAAAGAAGCGAAATCTGTGACACCCGGAAAACTCCGGTTATTAATTTTTGAAAACTCAGTAAGTCTACCTTAGCGAGTCGTGCATACATTACACATGATAGGGTCAGTCGAGTCGAGTCGTGCATCATTGGGGTTTTAACACACACAAGTCTCGAGTCCCGGGAATTGGTGAACAAGTGTCAACGTGTTTGTTTTCATGAATTATGTGTTTATAATCATTATGTGACTTGTCGGTATGTGAAAACGTGTTAACATATGTTAAAATAGGGTTTACCGCGCCAAAAACCCAAACCCAGACCCTGCAGACGATTAGGCCACCTGAGGGAGCCCTAATCTCCTATATGAGGGCGATTGGGGGACCTTAAGGGGCGATTGGGGGCTAATCACTAGTAGTTACTAGCGATTAGCAGCCCTAATCGCCTATAGCATCTGCACAATCGCCCATACTGCACCTGACGACTAGAAACGCCTATAAATACCACCCTTGACCTCTAAAACACCATTTGTACAACCCTAGCCGTCCCATAACCTATCCCAACTCACAAACACCCTCTGGAACTCGTTTTTGCATCAAAACACCCATTTCCAAGCTTTACCCATCATTTTCTCCTAAATCCAAGGTGTGTTCTTCATCCCCAAACCTTTATATGATTATGTTTTGTTCCCTAAAAGTCCATACCTGATTTCTAAATGTTTTTGTCTTTGAAAATCCATTAAAAACCGTTTTTAAACAAACCCAAACCCTTATGCATGTTATATGTGTTGTATGTGATTAAAGGTAGGATTTTCATGATTGAAACATGATTTTTCTTGTGTTGTTAAGGTGTTTATAGCTGTTATGAATTAGTCTGATGATGTCCTAGGAGTTTGGAGGTCCATGGTTGTGTATTGTTGATGTTTGGTATTTTGACCCATTTGAATGGTTTTGAATGATTAAGGGTGTTATGAGGTGTATTGTTGATTATATGATGTTAGGGTTTGCTTTAGGATGATGCTAGAGCAGTAGGATACTATCGGACAACGTTGTTACATGATGAAATCTGGATATTTGCTATTTAGGGCAAGTTCTTGCATGTTGATGTGATGTTTACATGTTAAGCTTACTATTTTGGGAAACGCTCGCATTCGGGACAGTTAGAATGATGATAACTTAGGGGTTTTGCTTGAAATATGTTTGTTAATGTGTTATGATTGATATTGGGTGTTTACAGATGTTTCGGATCTGATTTGGAGGGTTTAACGCGCGAAAAAGGCGGAACAGAACAGCATAGGCGATTAGGAAACCCCAATCGCCTATGCTGTAGGCGATTGGCCCCTAATCACATGCCCTATAGGCGATTAGGGAGCCTAATCGCCTTCCCACCATGCAATTGTAATCCTAATCACTAGTTAACTTCTGATAGCATGTCTTATAGCTCCTAATCACTAGTTAACTTCTGAATAGCATGTCTTATAGCTCCTAATCACTAGTTAACTTCTGAATAGCATGTCTTATAGCTCCTAATCACCAGTTGACCTTTCCTAATCACCAGTTGACTTTTCGTAATCACTAGTTAACTTTTCCTAATCACATGTAATGATAATGTAACTGTAATTTAGCATTCCGAGACCCGATTTGACACCTAGGAACATGCTAGAAACCCCGTAACATGCCTAGTAACATAGTAACACGTGTTTGGACTTATTTGTGCGTTATTTGATCTATGTATTAGACTTGTTGAACTTTAACACGTGTTAAGTACTGGTTGCATGATTTGTATGTGTTAGTGCATGAGATGAACACGTGGGATGTCGAGTCACCAATGGGATGTCGAGTCTTGTCTCATGTAGTCTGGTTGTCGGTCAAAAGCATTTTTTCAAACACATAATGGTCATGGACTGGACGTTAGGGACTAATGAACCCAACGGGTTATTAGTCTAACTTTATACATATCTTATGATAGGTCGCCACTAGTTGGGGCTATCATATCACATAAACGGTTTACTCATTAACGGAAGACGCAACCTAAGGTGAGTTCACGGCCCCACATTTTACGGTTTTTGTTTTTGGGGGAGAAACATGCTTAAACTCTTTTATTACACATTTTCATGTTATACTATGGCTCTCATCTTATTACTGTACGGTTCATCAAAAGTCCCTTAGAAACCACTAACATGGGGATATGGCGGGGAAATGTGGATAGTGCTATTGGGAACTGACAAGCCCCACTCGACGGTTGGAGGCCAGGCGGGTGCATATTGTCTCTAAGAAAACAAGGCCTACCGGCGATGACGGTAGTCCGTAGGAATTAAGGGTCACAGTTACGGCATAGTCAGCAATGGTTTCACCCGTAGTAGTAATATTACCCGACGCCTAGCTAGCGTTCTCATAAGCATAGTAGTAACAACAAAGGTAACGGTTTTCAAAGGATTGTTTTATACTTTTGAATAAAACCTGTGAACTCACCAGCATTATATGTTGACTCTTTTAGCATGTTTTCTCAGGTCGCTAAGGTAGCAGCTGTCAGCTAGGCGCACGGAGTCGCACTGGAGTCATACACGCGTCTAGGATCATTTATGCATGTTTTGGATTGTTAAACTCTTAAACTTATGTTTTATTTACGCATGACTTGTAAACTTTAAATGCTTCCGCACTTTCAAATGTTGGTTTTAAATCTTAGGCATGGTTTTATTTTACGTATGTTTTTACATTTAGACGTCGTTTATTGTGACCGTTGACTTGGATCCTGGTGTGTCGCACGCCTCGCGGTAGAACTCCGCTTGTGGAAATTTAAGGGTGTGACAGATTGGTATCAGAGCCAATGGTTATAGTGAACTAGAACTGCATGTAGAGTCTAGACTATAGCCGAGTCTCACACACTAGACGGTCACATACATTTGAGTCGTGTCTCTTGGTAAACATACTAACCTTGTCGGGGTGTCGGTATCCTTACCACACGGTGTCATATTATCTATCACATTCTTGGTTATTCCTAGTTTCATTTTACCTTCTCCTTCGGGTTTGCAACCGAAGGAACTCGTTGTTGATCTTTTGTGTTGGCTATCTCTTTCTAAGATGCGGGTACCGGGCGACTTGAGGTTCGAGCTCGGGGCACGCCCTGAGGACCATGTAGAGCAATTTATCATTTCGGGTGCACACGAAATCATAAGTTGAAATGCATGGAAGACTTGGTGGGTCTCGTGTTGGGATTAATGGTCACATTTGGGCCCGATCCTAAACTTTTCATATTCTCTTGGTTTAGCGTTGGTGATGGGTCTGAGTATGTTGTTCTTGTTTCGGCAGAAGATGTCTGGAAATCGTGGTGAACCAAGTATTGGCGGGAGTCGTGAAAGCATCAACTTAACCCCGGAAGAGCTGAAGAATTTTATCCAGCAAAGTGTGACTGCGGCTCTTACTGCTCAACAGGCCGCTCAGCAAGGCGTCGGTGGGAATGTCGTTTGTCCTCCACCACCACCTCCTCTAGGCCAGCAGGTGTGTACTTTTAAAGTGTTAATGGAGTGTGAGCCCCACATCTTTGGAGGGACTGAAAACAACAAAAGGAAACGGGAGAGCGTCGAGAGGGATGTAGCCAAAGCCGAAGTGCAGCAGCAGAAAGTAAAGCTTGAAGCTTCAGGGTCATCGTCTAGTTAGAAGCAAGGAGGCTATGCTGGAAAGCGCCCGAAGTGAATCAGGTGTGGATTCCATCATGTGGGGAGTTGCGATAAGTTTCGTTGTAACCGATGTCACCGTTTTGGTCATCTGACGAGGGAATGTAGGTCCAATCCTCAGCTGAAGCAGCATAAGAACAACGGGAGTGGGTATACTGGGAAACTACCAGAGTGCAACCATTGCGGGTACCATCATCTCGGCAACTGTGAGAAGTTCCGTTGCAATCGTTGTAAGCAGGTGGGTCATGTTGCCAAAAACTTCAGAGTTAATCTTCAACCGACTCCAGGTCAAGCGATCGTCCCTGCTCCTGTTCCTCAGGGAAATCGTGTGTAACACCCCAAAACCATTCGTTCGCCTAACTACGCCATTAGGCGTGACTAGCAATATATTAACACGAGACTTAGAGGATAATAATATGGGTTATATTCTAACAGAGAAATAACCTAGTTAATAATATTATGTTTGTAAATTAATAAAAGGTGTTTGAAACTAGCTTATGAGTTAGTTTTTATACGAAAATGATAGTGGGAAAACTTGAGGGACCATAGTTGCCAAAATGGTAAAGTGGGTATTATTAATAATAATAAAAAACACAAAAACACACACATGAAGTGTGTGTGTCGTGTATAATGATCAGGAGATCATTTCTCCTTCCTTAACCAAACCCTAAACATCAACTCTTGCTCAAATCAAAGCTAAATCAAAGGGGAAATCGATGCTTGGGCAAGAAACGAGTTATCTAAGGCCTAATGAACATCAAGGTACCATTTTATTTGATGTAATTTGATGTTAATACCCGTTTTTGATTTGGTCAAAAACTAGGGTTTTGATAAAACGTAAAATTTATGGTTAAAAGAGGTTGCTCTAGTCTTGGGGAACCTCAAACATACCTAATTTAGTTACAAATCACACTTAATATGTGTATTTGGTTTTGATCATATGATTATGTTCATGTGTAGAAATTGGGGTTTAACCTCTAGGTTGAATCCACTCATATCTAGTAACCTTTTGTGACTCTTAGAAGTTGTTGCATGAGAAATTTATGTAAAAAGAGCTTGAATAACATGTTATGATGTCAATTGGACAATCGGTTATGCTTTTGTTGAACTTAGAATGTTGAAAACTAAGTATATTGGTGGATGCACACCAAGTGTTTGATGAAATGCCTAGATGAGTTAATCTCAACTAGACATGTAAGAAAATGGCTATGGATTTAGCTAGAAATGATAATGAATACATGATGATATGGATAGTGAACAAAATTCCATATTATGTATTCTAATAGACAAGTTTGACTCATCCCTAAGTTAGGTACAACAATGAGGGAGCAAACGGGTCAAACGGATGCAAGGAAAATACTTATGGAAACAAGAATGGATGCGAGGTAAGTTTTACTTACACCAATGTACTATAACATAGCTTAATTGTTGTAGATATTAGTCTGAAATCTTGAATGCGCATGGGTCACCTTATGTGCACTCAATACAAAACGTGGTTTATGACCATAATCAAGACAATGTGTTATGACCAAATGGTGAAATCCATCAAACGGGTCAATAAATAAAGATATGTGAAAAATGATGTTTTAATCTAAAGGAAAGCATTTGAATGAAGCCGTTAAGAGTGGTGTTAAATGGGTCAAGTTAGTGTCACTTGAACCATAATAAAAACTTGGGTAACATAGTATCATGAACTATGGGTCTAAACGGGTCATATGGTGAATTCGTCATCATTTAAGTTCAACACTTGATGCTTGTTTTCCAAGCATTAAGATTCTTGAGGTTTATGGATCAAATGGTATGGTATTATCATTTGAGTTCCGAGAAGTTAATGTGTCTATCTAGAAATCACGCAGGTAAACACACTCGCGTATGCATGCTTGATGTTAAGAATCATGGAGGATGAGCACAAGGTATGAATATGGGACACGGGCACCCGGTAAGTCCGTAGCTAATAAAACACCTTCGGGCAAAGCAACATGGGTACTAAAACTACCCACATGAAGTGTGGGTGCAAATCAAGTAAGTTATTTCCATAACTATGTCTAATGCGCGCTAATGCGCTTAGAATCTACTAAACAAGTGAAAACTCGAGAAAGGATGAAAACAAGTGTCACTTGAACCATAATAAAAACTTGGGTAACATAGTATCATGAACTATGGTTCTAAACGGGTCATATGGTGAATTCGTCATCATTTAAGTTCAACACTTGATGCTTGTTTTCCAAGCATTAAGATTCTTGAGGTTTATGGATCAAATGGTATGGTATTATCATTTGAGTTCCGAGAAGTTAATGTGTCTATCTAGAAATCACGCAGGTAAACACACTCGCGTATGCATGCTTGATGTTAAGAATCATGGAGGATGAGCACAAGGTATGAATATGGGACACGGGCACCCGGTAAGTCCGTAGCTAATAAAACACCTTCGGGCAAAGCAACATGGGTACTAAAACTACCCACATGAAGTGTGGGTGCAAATCAAGTAAGTTATTTCCATAACTATGTCTAATGCGCGCTAATGCACTTAGAATCTACTAAACAAGTGAAAACTCGAGAAAGGATGAAAATCTAAGTCCGGGAGGACTTGGAGGTTTTAAACAAGTCAATGAGTCAAAAACATTGGAATTAGAACAAGAAGTTTCGCCACGAATGGCTAAATTGATAGATTTGACCATGAAGGGCATTTTGGGAATTTAAAAGGTTTCTAAATGATGAATTTAAGAAACTAAATCATAACGAAACAAATCGGACAAACGCTTTGGTTAATCAAGTGTCTAATGACTTGACAATTTAGACGGTAGGCATTTGGTATGGTCAAATAGAGCCTTGTTTGATGCAAGGCCTTAACGGGTCGATTTGGGTAAAAATCGACATAAATGTCTAAGACTATGAACCGGGTCATAAAATCATGAACCGGCCATTATTATCAGTCTAACAGAGGGTTATATAGTCAGCAAGTCAATGCTTAGGCTTCGGGAATCATCAAATGCGGTTGCGACATGATTCCCATGCTTAAAAGTCACCAAACAAACATCAGAGGCTTCGCGCGGCCGCTCATAGGGACCGCGCGGCCGCTCACAGCGCCCAGCGAATTGATAAAAATGATCAGAAGCTTCGCGCGGCCGCGCGATAAAAGCGACCGGCCGCGCGCAGAGAACAGCCAGACAACGCGATCTTTAAAATTCAATATAAAATCCTAGGAAAATAGTTAGGAGGTGTTCTTTATATGCCTGGAAAGCTCTCGGAGCGTAGAAAAACTCATATTTGAAAGTTGAATTCAGATTTTGGGTTTTAAAAAGGGTAAAATCTATCCGAACAGCTGCTGCGCAAAAGTTGCAGCAGTTTGTTCTCCTGATAAAGGGTCGTTTGGCCTGGTTCGTTCTGTTTCGACGTGTAACGACTATCATACTAGTTTAAATGAATCATTGATAACTCACTAACCATTCTTTGTGTAATGGTGCTAGGTAAACAAGGGATGGAAGTTCTGTAGCAAGGATCAAGTCGCGAAAAGAGCCGAACACACCCGATCACTCATCAAGCTTCCGCAATAGAATTCAAAGAACTCCCGTTAAAACTCAAAATAGTAGTCTATGTTTTAGCTATAAAAGTGTAAAAATTTGTGGGAATCAAATGTGTGTTTGATCTTAATGGTTTGAGTTTATAATAAATATCAAAGTTTTAATCTGGAGTGGTTTAAGTTAGGCCAAAACCCGCATGATTAGGCGTTGATCGCGTGATTACGGGTTAGGGTGTTACATCGTGGGTGCTATAACTGTGGTGAGCTGGGACATCTCAAGCGCGATTGCCCAAAGCGGATTCAGAGTGATGTTGGGGCAGCTGGTGGTAACAAAGACAACGGAGGTGGCGATCGAAATACTCGTGCGACCGCCTTGGGCTCGGGGGAGACCCGTGAGGATCCAGACACTGTTACCGGTGTGTTTTTCTTTCCTAACTTTCGTTATACTTTGGTTTTACTTTTATCCACATCATTGTGCATTCGTGTCTTCGGGTGTTTTCTTTTTGGTTTGGTCACTATCTTTCATTCTTTGGGTCGATGGGGGGTCCTTTGGAGATGCTACTTGGACGGTACCGGCGGTTAGTTATACCGATCATAGTAGTCTCCAGTAGGCCTTCGATCGGGGGGTCTCTAGTCTTGTATTCACATTTGGGAAAGTGGTTTCCCGGCTGTTACTATCACATTTTGGTTCACGACCTTCATTTCATTGTATTTTAGGGAAACGTTACTTGGGCACACACAGAGGTCGACACTCATCACTGTTGAAGCCGAAAGAATCTCGGGACGAGATTTCTTTCAACAGGGGGATGATGTGACGACCCGGAAAATTTTTCTTCTTAATTGTTTCTCTCTATTCGACTTCGGGAAATTTTCGGGACGAAAATTCTTCCAACAGGGGGATGATGTGACACTCGGCAAACTCCGGTTATTAATTTTTGAAAACTTAGTAAGTCTACCTTAGCGAGTCGTGCATACATTACACATGACAGGGTCAGTCGAGTCGAGTCGTGCATCATTGGGGTTTTAACACACACAAGTCTCGAGTCCGGGGAATTGGTGAACGAGTGTGAACGTGTTTGTTTTCATGAATTATGTGTTTATAATCATTATGTGACTTGTCTGTATGTGAAAATGTGTTAACATATGTTAAAATAGGGTTTAACGCGCCAAAAACCCAAACCCAGACCCTGCAGGCGATTAGGCCACCTGAGGGAGCCCTAATCGCCTATAAGAGGGCGATTGGGGGACCTTAAGGGGCGATTGGGGGACCTTAAGGGGTGATTGGGGGCTAATCACTAGTAGTTACTAGCGATTAGCAGCCCTAATCGCCTATAGCATCTGCATAATCGCCCATACAGCACCTGACGACTAGAAACGCCTATAAATACCACCCTTGACCTCTAAAACACCATTTGTGCAACCCTAGCCGTCCCATAACCTATCCCAACTCACAAACACCCTCTGGAACTCGTTTTTGCATCAAAACACCCATTTCCATACTTTACCCATCATTTTCTCCTAAATCCAAGGTGTATTCTTCATCCCCAAACCTTTATATGATTATGTTTTGTTCCCTAAAAGTCCAGACCTGATTTCTAAATGTTTTTGTCTTTAAAAATCCATTAAAAACCGTTTTTAAACAAACCCAAACCCTTATGCATGTTATATGTGTTGTATGTGATTATAGGTAGGATTTTTATGATTGAAACATGATTGTTCTTGTGTTGTTAAGGTGTTTATAGCTGTTATGAATTAGTAGGATGATGTCCTAGGAGTTTGGAGGTCCATGGTTGTGTATTGTTGATGTTTGGTATTTTGACCCATTTGAATGGTTTTGAATGATTAAGGGTGTTATGAGGTGTATTGTTGATTATATGATGTTAGGGTTTGCTTTAGGATGATGCTAGAGCAGTAGGATACTATCGGACAACGTTGTTACGTGATGAAATCTGGATATTTGCTATTTAGGGCAAGTTCTTGCATGTTGATGTGATGATTACATGTTAAGCTTACTATTTTGGGAAACGCTCGCATTCGGGACTGTTAGAATGATGATAACTTAGGGGTTTTGCTTGAAATATGTTTGTTAATGTGTTATGATTGATATTGGGTGTTTACACATGTTTCGGATCTGATTTGGAGGTTTAAATGCGCGAAAAAGGCGGAACAGAACAGCATAGGCGATTAGGAATCCCCAATCGCCTATGCTGTAGGCGATTGGCCCCTAATCACATGCCCTATAGGCGATTAGGGAGCCTAATCGCCTTCCCACCATGCAATTGCAATCCTAATCACTAGTTAACTTCTGATAGCATGACTTATAACTCCTAATCACTAGTTAACTTCTGAATAGCATGTCTTATAGCTCCTAATCACTAGTTAACTTCTGAATAGCATGTCTTATAGCTCCTAATCACCAGTTGACCTTTCCTAATCACTAGTTGACTTTTCCTAATCACTAGTTAACTTTTCCTAATCACATGTAATGATAATGTAACTGTAATTTAGCATTCCGAGACCCGATTTGACACCTAGGAACATGCTAGAAACCCCGTAACATGCCTAGTAACATAGTAACACGTGTTTAGACTTATTTGTGCGTTATTTGATCTATGTATTAGAGTTGTTGAACTTTAACATGTGTTAAGTACTGGTTGCATGATTTGCATGTGTTAGTGCATGAGATGAACACGTGGGATGTCGAGTCACCAATGGGATGTCGAGTCTTGTCTCATGTAGTCTGGTTGTCGGTCAAAAGCATTTTTTCGAACACATAATGGTCATGGACTGGACGTTAGGGACTAATGAACCCAACGGGTTATTAGTCTAACTTTACACATATCTTATGATAGGTCGCCACTAGTTGGGGCTATCATATCACATAAACGGTTTACTCATTAACGGAAGACGCAACCTAAGGTGAGTTCATGGCCCCACATTTTACGGTTTTTGTTTTCGGGGGAGAAACATGCTTAAACTCTTTTATTACACATTTTCATGTTATACTATGGCTCTCATCTTATTACTGTACGGTTCATCAAAAGTCCCTTAGAAACCACTAACATGTGGATATGGAGGGGAAATGTGGATAACGCTATTGGGAACTGACAAGCCCCACTCGACGGCTGGAGGCCGGGCGGGTGCATATTGTCTCTAAGAAAACAAGGCCTACCGGCGATGACGGTAGTCCGTAGGAATTAAGGGTCACAGTTACGGCATAGTCAGCAATGGTTTCACCCGTAGTAGTAATATTACCCGACGCCTAGCTAGCGTTCTCATAAGCATAGTAGTAACAGCAACGGTAACGGTTTTCAAAGAATTGTTTTAAACTTTTGAATAAAACCTGTGAACTCACCAGCATTATATGTTGACTCTTTTAGCATGTTTTCTCAGGTCGCTAAGGTAGCAGCTGTCATTGAGGCGCACGGAGTCGCACTGGAGTCATACACGCGTCTAGGATCATTTATGCATGTTTTGGATTGTTAAACTCTTAAACTTTTGTTTTATTTACGCATGACTTGTAAACTTCAAACGCTTCCGGACTTTCAAGTGTTGGTTTTAAATCTTATGCATGGTTTTATTTTACGTATGTTTTTATATTTAGACGTCGTTTATTGTGACCGTTGACTTGGATCCTGGTGTGTCGCACGCCTCGCGGTAGAACTCCGCTTGTGGAAATTTGAGGGTGTGACAAAATCGATAAAGAATCTGCCGATCATATTCTTTTGAAATGTATTTGGGCAAGGGTGGTATAGTGGAATATTCAAATTTGGCTGCCAATACATGTTCGGATTGATATCGGTAGCAGGAATGTTGGAATATGGGATATCGTTACAAGGCGGTAGAGAATGGAAAGAGGCAGCATATTCAGTGTTCACAGCGACTCTTTGGCATCATTGGTTAGCGATAAACGATTTTTTTTTCAAAGAAATTTATACAAGTGTTGTAAGGATTATAGAAGGCGTAAAAGAAACGACATATTGGTGGATCTTGAAAAGGTCGAGAACTTCCGGCATCAAGATGGACAGGTGGTTCAGTAGTGTGGAGTGTCAAAACGAGTAGTCGTAACTTAGCCGTAGCTTAGTCTGTAATTGAATTCCATATGTTTTATTTTTGGGATGTTCTGTTTGACTTTTTTTTTCAAAGAAATTGATACAAGTGTTGTAAGGGTAAAGAGTAGAGCTGGACTCAAGATACTAATTCTTGATAAAAAAAAAAGGTAGCGTTAAGAATGAAACTTCAAATATTGTATACCAAGAAATATTTGGAAATTTATGAATAAGTGTTTTGTATTCAAACAGTTTAATTTTTTTTAGTGTAATATATTTGGTAAAGCATGTTTACATTTATTACAATTATCATATTCATTTACTTTCAGTTTAATTACACATGCATGCATATTCGCTAAGTATACGTTTTTTTAACTTAGATATATTCACAATTTGGATAATTTATAAGTTTACTACTTATGCACGATTACTGGTATAAACAATATGATTTTGGCTTATCTTAGTAATGTAAATAAGTTTACTTAGTTTTATTAATGAAATGTAAAAAGTTTACTATTGTATTATTTTAAATGCTTCATCATGTTATGTTACTGAACAGATTGGTAAAAAGTAGATCAATGTTTGACCTTTTATGTCAATATCCGAAGAATTATTTCAGAAATGTTTCTGCGTAGAATTTTTTTTATCTCTGGGTCATATTATATAGAAACTGCATGCTGCACAATCAAATGATTAGTTGAAGGATTTTGTCGTAATGTTTGTGATCATAAGTGTATTAACTTTTGGTTGGATAGATGAGTCATAAACTAGCGGAGATTCCTTAATATTGTTTGGATTGGCAGCTGAGAAGTGTAGTTTTTTTACCATAACTTACAAACTATGTTTGACATATACAAGGTTAAACAGTACATAACTTGCTTGCAATACATAACAACATTAACTTGCAAAGAAAATAACAAAACATACAATATATACAAATTTAGAGATTATTATATGGGCATCCAAATTTCGACCAACAGTAGAAGGATTGTTTTACAACTCTGTTAATTTAAAGTAATACATCCGACCTTTATCTATCAAATATATCATTTGTAAGTTACCACATTCTTGAAATTTATTAGTCTTTTAATCATTTGGTTGCAATCGATTACACAATGGGTTCATAATCTGATTCTACAAATACATAGTTGTTCATATATATATTTTACAAGTTACAAATAAAGAATCTTATACTGTTCGCTGTCATCTAACATATTAAGTACTACTATCGAATATATAGTTGTATGTATATTATAAACTGCCATGTAACGACATGTTACATGGTTTTTCATTTGACTTGGGGATTTTTCGTGTGTTAACACGGGTCTCTAAACTGGCATCAAAAGGAAATTGTCATTACTACATTAAAGGGATGATGTATGTTGCTGCTGATATAGGACTGCATTTCGGTGACGAAATGCATTTCCTGTTTTTCAAGACAAAAGGTGTGTTCAAGCTGTCTAATGTTCTTAGGGGAGGTGGTAATTAGGTTAGTTTTGTTGGTTTTTCTAATCTGTTTTTTGAACAATAGTTGGTGGTTATCTTTGGAATATGATAAATGGTTAATAATCAACCTACTTATGCACGTGTACTGCTCATGTAGTAATTCGTGGTTTTGGGTTTTGGTATGTTTATAAACAATATGATTTTGACTTATCTTAGTAATGTAATTATGGTTCTTAGTTTGTATATATTAAATGAAATGTTAAATCTTTTCAATTGTAGTATTTCTAATAGATAAATATGTTATGGTTGTGCATAGATTGTTTTAGAAGAACATAAACGTTTAACTTTGTATTTGAACATTCAACATTTTGCCTTTCATATGAATGTTCTTCAACATAGTTAATTTTGTTTGTTGGTCTAATTATATAAACTGCATTATCCACACAAGACGGATTAATTTCTGACTTTGGTTTTGTATAAAATAACGTTTTATCGATATATCGGTCATAAAATTAGCCGTGGATAAATGATTACTGTTATAGAATATCGGACGAATGGGTTACCAAACATGCATTTTCCTGCAGCTGCGCTTGCTGTCTATAGGCGGCTTAAATTTAAATGGACGTCTAAATTTCTAACAGCGGTAGTTTGATTGTTTTACAACCTTGTTTTTTTTAAAGTAATACATCCATGCGTTATATTTTGATTATAATATTTGTAACATAACAGATTCTTCAAATTCATTACCCCTCTTAATGATTTTGGTTGCAACATGTTACACAAAATGTTTATATCCGATTCTACAAACATATAGTTGTTCATGTATTTGTGTATGTAACAATTCGTCTATAATATGTATTGCTAGGTTTAAGTATAAAACATATGCAATGTTTATTGATTTATTTATTATTGCATAGTTCTATTATGTTTACATACAAATCAATGTAATCCTAACTTATTCTTAACTAGATTATTGCCCGCGTGTACACACGGTTCAACAATTTAAAATTATTTGGAACGGTAAAACCTATAAGAAAAATATAGTAGAAATACTTTATTAAAATTCAAAAGTAAGGAATACACATGTTATGCTAGAAATTATATCATTTCCGCGCGCGTTGCTGCGCGCTAAACTGACAAAACAATCCTCAGTAAAACTAATAATAAATATATGGGATCTACCTAATACATGGCAAGAGTACATTGATCAAGAGCATGAAAAGAAAAAAGAACCACAACTTCCAATCAGCATCATGAAAACCATCATTTGCTTCCAATTCAACGATATTCGATTTGTCCCAAAGTCTGTCGAACCTAGCATTTCTCCTGCAAAAGATAACCTCAAGTCAAGTTGTTTGTGCTTTCATGGCAAAAATTACATGTTACACCCATTGGCATGCCCATGACACTTAACTTAATTCGTACCAGAAAACTCATAAATGAAGCATTCAGACTCCAACAAAGATAGCAAAGTTCCATTTTTGAGAAAATCAAAGGACATAGATAATTCAAAAAATAAGAAGCATTTGGTGACCCTGTACAGGTGGTTATGCAACATACAATTTTAATAAAAGGCAAACATGATCCTAATCCGTTTTTTTTTTTTTTTGCTAGAATAAAAGTTGTTGCATGAAAGAAACCTACGGTAGATAAAAACTTACTTTGCGACCCATAACTTCAATCAAATGATTACCCAATTCTCATTCTTGAAGTTTGCAACAATCACTTTGAGAATCACATAAAAACATTGCCCCCAATAGTAACCCTATATTAGCTTAACACAAATTATTGGTGTAAAAACACCAGTTAAGCCACTCTCAATAACTTTCGTTTGTCTAAACCATCATATGGGTTATTTGTCACAAAATCAAGGGCTTATGATGATGACGAATCATATAGTTTCCAAGAATGCAGAATTCTGGAGAAATTGCAAAAATGAAAATGCGAAAGGATAGTGTTCTTTGACATTTTTTAGAGAAAGATGGTTGGTTTGGAATACAAAACTAACAACCATGTCCTAAAAGGAAATTGCTTGGAATTGGAAACATTACCTCCCCATGTTGAAGAATCCAAATAAAAAACTTCCGATGCACGCTTCTAACACAATAGCTCAGCCATGTCAATGTACCTTTAAAAAACAAAATGGGTATGAATGCACTTTAATACAGAAAAATTATTATCAAATTGGACTTTCATACAAAAACAAAAAAGATACACTTTGACTATTCAGATTAATGCTCAATGTGAAATTAGTATGGTTCATATAATCACATATTATGATATCTACTCTAAACTTGGGTTTTCTCATCAAACATTGATATAAAAAAAATGCTATGTCATGTTATTATCAAAGTTGAAGAAGTCTCTTTGACCCTCACTGATCAAAGTGTAACTCAATCTTTTTCTTTTGCTAAAAGTTGATAAATATAAGATTTACCCATTCATAAGTAAAGGTATGCCAACCTAACATGTAAATACCTCTTTATACCTGACCCACTCAACTGTATTTTACCCGCTCTATGTTGTACCTGCAAAAAAAACTAAAATTTAACCATATAGAGACTACTATAATTAGTGGTACTGTTACCAGTTGTGTAAGCAAAATGTAAGTCACTCCTTTGTGCCACAATAGCTTTGTCCAATGAAGGAATTTTGACCTAGATATGTATAATAGTCCAATAATTAAATTCTATTCCTCATGAAACAATACACTAATTCAAAACAGTATCTCAAATTATGTGTTTTCGCTTTATCGATTTCAGATTTAAGTTAACCTAACAACTTGGCTTGATGTTACCTATGACAAAATTCCAAGAAAATGTGCAACATACAAATGGAAGAATGTCAATATAACCAGATTATTTTGTTTTGATAACAATAATATTGTTCCAGCATACACAATATATTTTAACATAATAAAATGAAATGGCTCAACTGGAACTAAACCAAAGAGAAAAGTGAAGGTGTATCTAATTAGAAAATTGTATTTGTTCACCCTCAAACTAAAAAAAAACAACACAAAGAAATATAGGAGCATCAATAAAAGAAAATGAGTATAAACATCAACCGAAAGCATACCTAACAGCAAAGCAAGAGTCATGACATTCCAAAGAATTGTTAATCAAATCTAGTCTACACTATTTTCGTTAATATGATTGTATCATAACTAAAAAGTAACCCTAGTAGAATTATAAGTTTATGTGCATTTCCTTCCTTACACTTTGACCCATTAAACATAGAGAATTCCATTACTAATTCATAAAGCATCATCTTTTTCTTCTCAAATTCTAATTTATATGAAGACATTAACAAGTATGATAATTTAATATCCACTTTAGATGATAATCACTAAATCTTCATATTTGTATCTGCTATGTTTATTAAAAAAAGAAGTTGAAGTAAAACCCAACACGCCTTAAGCCACTGGAGTAACAGCAGAAGCAGCTAGAGACGCCTCCGCCTTTCCGATACTAACATCTTCTCCTTCTTTCTGATGACTTTTGGCGGATCCATAGCCGTCGGCCAGCTCAGTTGATTTCTCCGGTGCACTCCATTACCATCCTGAAAAGATGAAACCAAACGATAAATGAATATGACCCATTAGAAGCATTTTCTTACTAAAACAATTCAGCCCAAATGGTAATGTTCGTAACCCGGCTTGACCAGTAGTATTTCTGTTTGCGATACATTTTCTGGCCAAGGACTGTACAGCCCGCATGGTCACAATAAGACCTGAAAAGGGTTGTCTGGTAGAGAATATAACGTCTTTGGCTTGTTTTGATATACTTAACAATTTTCCTACACCCATTTCCATCTTATGAACCTTATGTAAAGGAGTTTAAGTCTTACCTCAGAAGTAGAAAACACTCTTATTGATTAAACTTTCTGCACCTCTAATTTATCCCTAAGATATGAAGAAAAAATTTCCTGTGTTTACTTGGGTGCGAGTTTTTATCTACATTCACCATTTTACCCCTCAACAAAATCCACTAAATCCTCATCAAAGTTTCCACGAAAACCTTCATTCATGTTAGTATTGATTCAACTTCCTTTTTCTTTATATTTTTCCATCAATAATTTGTAGACTAATGAATTATATGATGACAAATGTCACAAAAAAACATACAAATACTCACATAGTCTTGCACAGGTAACATCAAAACTGACACCCCGTATCTTCACCAAATAGTGTGCTCCTCCCTGGATTTCGGTGGTGATGAATTACAATTCCGGCGAAAAATGCACCGGCCACCAGATCGGTAATGGAGCGCCATGAAGGGTTCATCAACATCTTCACGTTACTGAAATAAAGAGCAAAATATCGCAAAAATAACACACGAAAGGCACACATAAACTAATGTTGAATGAGTACAAAGTGTCACACCCTCAAATTTCCACTGCGGAGTTTATACCGCGAGGCGCATGACATACCAGGATCCCATAGCCATAAGTCATATGAACGAACTCTAAATGCCCAAACCATTTAGTTCGTTTTCAAAAATCAAGTTTAGTTAAGCTGCGGAAGCGTAAACCAAATTTAAACCTTTTAGAAACCATGCGCAAAACAACGCGCCCAGATTAAAACCATATGAAAGAAAATGTAAAAGCATAATATTTAATTTAGGTGTATGCCCAAGACCCCAAATGCAGTGAAGTGTGCAGTGCTTTCTAATCCTGGCACCGGAAGCTAACTACCTGCAAAAGCATGTAAATCGTGGGTCAACAAACAATGCTGGTGAGTTCACTAAGTAAAGTAAATGAGTATGTAACTGCGCTGGTTTCCAAAACCATGTAAACAAGTAATTGAGTTGGTTCCAAGAACCGTGTAAACACTAGTTCATCGCATGTCAAGGGTAGCTAACCCATTCATGATAACTAACACCGATATACCGAACTGCTGATGTACGTGTAGCCACAAATGTGAGCCGCATGTCTTACATCATTGCCTATCAACAATGATAAAATCTGTTAAGTTATAGTTCACTCCCGCACTCCCCGAGCCGGTGTGAGGTTTGTCAGACCTAATAGCGCTATCAACTAATAACCCGCTTGCCATAACCCGGCAACTCATTCGGTATGTGAAGGACTTACAGATGATAGAGTTGGTTTAGTTCATCAAGGACACAGTTTGCGAACTAGCAAAAACCGACCCACACAAGGATCAATAGCATCCCAACCCGGGATGTGTAAGTAGTCCCAAACCGGACTAGAAAGTAGTAGTCCCAACCCGGACTAGAAAAAGTTAATTACGTTGTCTCAATCCGAGACACATGCTTTTGAGAAAAGAGTAGTGAAACTCACCTTAGGTTGCAAGCAAAAATATCCAAACTCCAACGTAATAGAGACTCGCTACCGACTCCCTATTATATGTGTCACTATGTGAGTTCACGTGCATAACCAATATACCACATAGTACGTTTATTCGATACTTTTAAAAGTTCAAAACCGTGTAGTGACACCTAGTGACTCTACATGCACAAGTATGTCCTACGTATCCCGTTGGTGATCATGGTGATTATTATAAGTTTAACACATCAAATACATCTCATGCAAGTTTCCACACAAGTACATGTCAATTACATACCACATACAACTTCAAATAGTCACATAAATACCTCGTACACAATCTGCGTTTTTAGGACAGATTGTGCGCTGTGAAAAACGAGTCATTTAACCCACTTAACGAATGAATTAAAATCCCAAATGTTTACTGAGTATTCATGAGGATTCAGTTGCAAATCCTTATTTTTATTTTGTCTTAAAACCAAACACAAAAATTATAAAAATTCGTACAACACAGCTATGTCTAGAAAATTTCCACAACAGGTCAGTTTAGTAGAAAAATTCCCAAAAATTGTGTATTCATCCAAACGGGATGAATCCACTTGGAAAAGCCGAGTTTTTCCAATGTTGACCTACTGTAAAAATTTCATAACATAATTCTTTGTAAATCTCCAGTTATGACCATTTAAAGTTGACCGAATTTTCAATTCCGAAAATCTGATATGACCCCTAATCAATTAAAATTCCAAAAACGACTCAACCGATGTCCAAATCTGATGGTTTTGCCCATTATGAAAAGCTAAGACTATGTACATCACAATCAGGCAAAGAAATCATCAAAACTATCAATTTACCAACCCATTACAGCCCCTACAATTCGTCACAATGAATCTGTCAGAAAATCAGAATTCTAATAACATTCTTCTCATGAACCCTAATCATTCTTATTAACCCATAATCATAAAATAACTCACATTAACAGAATTCAATCCATATTATCACATTTAAATCTATGTATTTACGTACCAATAACCCTAGTTTCGATTACTAACAACAATACCCATCAACATGCACAACAAACATCAAAACTCCCTACAAAATTATTATTTGCGATTTTTATATAGATAGTTTTTAAGGTTTTTACAACTTTTCAAGTATCAATATTCATCAAATAACACATAAAACATGTACCTCGAAATGCTAGAATCTTTAAATCCTCAAGATAGCACCCGAAATAACTTGGATTAGTGATGAAAATGGATGAAGGATTGAAAGTGAAGGTGATGGTGGGTGTCTTGGGGGTTCACGGCGCAAGGAGCCTCTAGTGTTTCTTATTTTTTTTTATCAATAATATACTAGAAGTTGGACCATGGGCCAAGGTTACGGGTTTATGGGCCTTTTTTTTGATAAACGGGCCCGTTAATACGGTTTTAATCCCGAGAATAGTCTCGATAATATTATTCATACTAACTTATGTAAAAACTATTGTTTTTATCATCTCATAACACATTAATTACAGAATGCACATAATTCGTAGGGTTTACGTACTGACTATCTGTTAAAACAGTAATCCCCATAAACATGTAATTCACAAACGCATGTTAATTCCCATTCATCATCACCCAATAGATCATATGATTATGTATGCTTGACAAATCACCAACGTTCGGAATACAGGACTCGTGTGTGTGTCAAGACAAAACCTTCCTAGTTATAACGTACGTTAATATCATCCAACATATGTTATTATCCCATAACATATCGAAAAACCTTTTTAACTAACCCTAGTTAGGTGTTTAGTCACGAATGTACATGAAAGTTAACTAGAGTTCAGTAAAAGTAATATCTTGAAAATGCAGGGTGTCACATCATCCCCAAGTTGAAAAGAATTTCGTCCCGAAATTCAGCAAGTAAACAATGAAGCCAGTGTAAAATTGTATGCTTGGTTACCGGATGTCACATCATCCCCAAGTTGAAAGGAATTTTGCCCCGAAATTCATTTTGAGAGAGTCGCTTCACGTTTAGAGTTTAGTTCATACGCATGTTCAGGTTCAGTAGAAAGATGTGGGTATTTGAGCCGCATTTTATCCATGCGTTCCCACGTGTATTCCGGTCCTAGATGGGAATTTCATCGCGCCCTAACAATAAGTTTGGTGCTCTGTCTGAGTTTCTTGACGCCCCGCTCAAGAATCTCCACTGGTTCTTCCACAAACCGTGGCTGATCGTCCACCTGGATCTCCTCCCGTGGCACTACCTATATTATATCAGATAAGCATTTCTTCAGATTAGGTACGTGGAATACATCGTGCACCCTACTGAGTTCATCAGGCAGGATTTACCTGTAAGCTACTGGACCAATCCGTTCGACAATCTCGAATGGTCCTACATATCGCGGGTTCAACTTTCCCCATTTTCCAAAGCGTATCACCCCCTTCCAAGGTGACACCTTCAATAGAACCTTGTCCCCAACCTGGAACTCCAAATGTTTCCTACGCTTATCAGCGTAACTTTTCTGTCGATCACGAGCAGCAGCCATCCGATTTCCGATTTGCACTATCTCCTCGGAAGTTTCGTGCACAATTCCGGGATCTGTTAGCTGGCTATCCCCAACTTCAGTCCAGCAGATGGGAGACCTACACTTGCGTCCATCAAGTGCCTCTAAAGGCGCACACTGTATTGAAGTGGGGTAACTGTTGTTATACGAGAATTCAATCAAAGGCAAGTGTTTATCCCAACTGTTGCCAAAACCCGCCACGCACGCTCGTAGCAGATCTTCCAATGTTTGGATGGTTCGTTCACTCTGTCCATCCGTCTGTGGGTAATAGGCTGTGCTCATATCTAAGCGAGTTCCCAAAGCGTTTTGGAGAGGAGTCCAAAAATGAGAAGTGAATCGCGCATCGCGATCAGATATAATAGAAGTAGGCACCCCCAGGCCTAGAGACTACCTCCTTGACGTAGAGATTTGCTGGTTTCTCCAGCGAGTCCGTTTCCTTTATTGCCAGAAAGTGTGCCGATTTGGTTAAACGGTCCACGATAACCCAAATCATGTTATGGCCCGTTGGCGTTTTAGGAAGCTTTGTGATAAAATCCATAGAAATTCAGTCCCATTTCCACGTAGGGATTTCTAGTTGCCGGAGTAGGCCTGAAATTTTCTGATATTTAATCTTAACCATCGCACAAGTCAAGCACTTACTAACATAAGTGGCTATTTCAGCTTTCATGTTTGGCCACCAGTAGAGAGTTTAAGGATCTTGGTACCTCTTGTCCGAAACAGGATGTACCGAATATCGAGAGGTGTGAGCTTCATCGAGCACCAGTTGTCTGAGATCCCCAAAATGTGGTGTCGAGACTCGATTCATAAAGTATTGAAGACCATCCGTCTTCCGTTCCAAGTGCTTATCCGCACCATGTAAAGTTTCAAACCCGATGTTTTCTTCTTTCAAAGCCTCGCCCTAGGCTTCACGTATCTTATCAGGAAGATTAGAATGTACAGTAAGTTGCAAAGCTCGCACTCGTTTGGGTTTCGTTTCCTTACGACTGAGGGCATCAGCTACTAAGTTAGCTTTCCCGGGATGATACTTGATGGCACAGTCATAATCATTCAGAAGCTTGACCCATCGACGCTGTCGCATGTTCAGCTCCTTTTGATCAAATATGAGTTGGAGGCTCTTGTGGTCAGTGAATATCGTACACTTCGCCCCATAGAGATAATGCCTCCAGATCTTTAGAGCAAAAACCATTGCTCCCAGTTCCAAGTCATGGGTGGTGTAATTCTTCTCATGAACCTTTAATTGACGTGAGGCATACGCGATCACCTTATCACGCTGCATCAGCACACACCCTAACCCTTGGATAGACGCATCACAGTACACCACGAAGTCCTCTGTACCCTCAGGTAGTGATAGTATAGGTGCACTGCAAAGTTTTGACTTTAATAATTGAAAAGCAGATTCTTGGGCATCTCCCCACTTGTAAGTAATACCCTTCTGTGTCAAGGCAATGAGGGGTTGAGTGATCTTAGAGAATCCCTCAATGAATCTACGATAATATCCCGCAAGACCAAGAAACTGGCGCACCTCTGTGGGAGTTTTGAAGCCTCCCACTTTTAATAGCATCAATCTTGGCGGGATCGACATGTATTCCTGCCTTGTTAACCACATGTCCAAGAAATTGGACTTCTCGAATCCAAAAGTCACATTTAGAAAATTTTGCATACAACTGCTCATTTCTCAAGAGTTCCAAGATCAGCTGCAGGTGTTGCTCGTGCTCTTCCCTGCTCTTGGAATAAATCAGTATGTCATCTAAGAACACTATGACGAATTTGTCCAAATAAGGCTTGCACACGCGGTTCATTAGATCCATGAACACAGCCGGTGCATTGGTTAGCCCAAATGGCATCACCAAAAACTCATAATGTCCATAACGAGTTCGAAAGGCTGTCTTCACCACATCCTTCTCTCGGACTCTCAGTTGATGATATCCTGACCTCAAGTCAATCTTAGAATAGAAACTTGACCCTTGAAGCTGGTCGAACAAGTCATCAATACGAGGTAAAGGGTAGCGGTTCTCAACCGTTTCTTTGTTCAACTTCCGATACACCTGCGGAAACTCCCACCATTCTTCTTATCAAACAGAACTGGAGCTCCACATGGCGAAGAACTAGGTCTAATAAAGCCCCTATGCAATAGCTCTTGGAGTTGGGTAGACAGTTCTTGAAATTCGCCTAGTGCTAGGCGGTATGGCGCGCGTGTAACTGGAGCTGCTCCAGGTACAAGGTCAATTTGAAACTCCACTTGACGAACAGGTGGAAGTCCAGGTAGTTCCTCTTGGGAAAATATCTGGGAAATCTCGGACTACTGGGATGTCCTCAATCTTAGTTTCAGTTTCAGTTTCAGTTTCAGCTCGAGTGTCAGATATGTTAGCCAAAATGGCTGGATAGCCCTTACGAATACACTTCTGGGCTTTCAAGAAGAGATGATTCCCACCATGGCACCGCCATGATTACCCTGTATAGATAAAAGTTCTCCACCTGGGAGGGCGACACGAACAATCTTCTCCCGACAGAGAAATTCAGCGGGATGCTTGGACAACCAGTCCATGCCAACCACGAGATCAAAGCTTCCAAGGGTGATAGGTAAAATGTTGATGGCAAACGATTGCCCATCCAACTCGAGCTTACAATCACAATGGGTGTGGGTTACCTCAACAGGCTTCCCATCAGCTAGCTCTATGGTGTACGGGGTATCAAGAAGAGTAGGAACCATCCCTAGTTGTTTGCTAAGTTTCGATGACACAACACTATAGTCCGCACCAGTATCATATAAAATAGAAGCAAGAGTGTTGTACCCGTCACGACATAGTTATCAGTCCTAGCTTCCCCATAGCCCATCACAATTGCTATTCCACGAGCCCCATTGTTGTTGTTACCGTTGTGGTTATTGTTTGTTGAAGGACTTGTACCTCACACTATCCCAAGTTCTCTTGCTATCACCAAAAGTAGAAGATGAAGCTCTATGCTTCGGAAAAGTACCATGCTCAACAGCCTCATCAATGAGTTTGCGAGCCAGGTGAAAGATTTGTTAGATTCTGGGTAGGTGAGCTGCAGTGGCCAAGCCACGAATCTTTGGGACCCACCCTTTTGGTATGAAATTCGATCCGCTGGTAAAGTAGGTTAAATAGATTTGAGCACAAAGTATCTAACTCCCGTAGCTTGGTAGTGTAGGCGCCGATCTCAAACCCATCCGTCAAATTTCTAGATTTCATCATAGGGTGCAACGTTCTCCATCCAAGTATCTGTAACTCATCGAGTGTGCATGTAGCATACATTACCCCATCCAGCCCGGGGCAAATGCGCATGGAAATGACTTATACTATCGAAGCAATCAGACGGTCTCCTTCAGTTCCATTAGTGTTATCGAGGTTTACGACCAATAAAAGGCTTGAAAATATGATGGTAGGTTGTTGTTGTGGCATGTGCGTTCAAGGAATAAGAAAGTTCAAATGTGGAAGTCAGGGAAACGATTGATTTAGCAAGATGGATCTTTACTAGCTTGGAAAGATGCGAGGGTTTCAACCACCCTATCGTTGATCATAAGAACTCAGTCTTATCTAAGATAGTAAAGGAAAAAGAAAGAAAAGATAGGTAAGAAAAGGTAAGAGCCAATCGTCGCCACGCTCTGTCTTAGATAGTAGATCATTCATCCTCTCTTCCCATGTGCTCGTCCTGCTCAGGTTCCCCTTCCATCCCTTATCCTTCCTCTTTCGCGATGTCAATGTTATATGGTTCTCATCACGTACAGTCTCCTTCTCCGGTCCTGTGTAAGTCAGCTCAATGGTCAACAACACCATTCGTTCCTCCAATCGTGACTATCAGTCACTAGTAGATTTTGTCTTCCTTTGAGATGTTGCACTGCATCGCAGACCTTCGTAACTCCCCAAGAGTGTGTGTAACAAGACCCAATCTAATGTGTTCCCATGAATCTACCATATACTTATGAGTAACAGGGATATGCAGTCATACGTTCGCCCGTTCATACTAGGTGTAAGGTACTAAAGTAAGAAATAAGTTCTATATGTGTAACCCAGTTCCGTTTGAATTTCAAATGGAAGTAAGAAAAATCAAGTAACAAGGAACAGAAATTAATTGTCTACTTGCTCAGTGAAAAAGGATAAGTCTCGGTATTTGAATTTCTTCACAGTTGATTTGGTTTGATGGTATCACGTCATGCGCATCGTGCAGCTTTCCTGTGTACGTGCGCCACAACGCTCGCAAGGGCTTTCTCCCCCTGTACAATTGTTGTTTCCTCATCCACGAGGTTTGTTAGGATACTACTGCCAGTAATGCGCCACCTGGGGTAACCCTGGGTTCCCACCATTGACGTGTTCAGAATTAGGTCTAGAACTAGAAGATAACATATCTCCCGAAATCATGTGTTGTAGATATATGTAGCTAAAAGCTAGACTCAACATGCAGTCCTAGTTCACTATAACCAATGGCTCTGATTCCAATCTGTCACAACCTCAAATTTCCACTGCGGGGTTTATACCGCGAGGCGCATGACATACCAGGATCCCATAGCCATAAGTCATATGAACGAACTCTAAATGCCCAAACCATTTAGTTCGTTTTCAAAAATCAAGTTTAGTTAAGCTGCGGAAGCGTAAACCAAATTTAAACCTTTTAGAAACCATGCGCAAAACAACGCGCCCAGATTAAAACCATATGAAAGAAA
Organism: Ambrosia artemisiifolia; assembly: GCA_032199755.1. Lineage (NCBI taxonomy): Eukaryota > Viridiplantae > Streptophyta > Magnoliopsida > Asterales > Asteraceae > Ambrosia > Ambrosia artemisiifolia. The sequence continues at coordinate 41,590,394 of CM063519.1, read as the reverse complement.
ATGTAAAAGCATAATATGTAATTTAGGTGTATGCCCAAGACCCAAAATGTAGTGAAGTGTGCAGTGCTTTCTAATCCTGGCACCGGAAGCTAACTACATGCAAAAGCATGTAAATCGTGGGTCAACAAACAATGCGGGTGAGTTCACTAAGTAAAGTAAATGAGTATGTAACTGCGCTGGTTTCCAAAACCATGTAAACAAGTAATTGAGTTGGTTCCAAGAACCGTGTAAACACTAGTTCATCGCATGTCAAGGGTAGCTAACCCATTCATGATAACTAACACCGATATACCGAACTGCTGATGTACGTGTAGCCACAAATGTGAGCCGCATGCCTTACATCATTGCCTATCAACAATGATAAAATCTGTTAAGTTATAGTTCACTCCCGCACTCCCCGAGCCGGTGTGAGGTTTGTCAGACCTAATAGCGCTATCAACTAATAACCCGCTTGCCATAACCCGGCAACTCATTCGGTATGTGAAGGACTTACAGATGATAGAGTTGGTTTAGTTTATCAAGGACACAGTTTGCGAACTAGCAAAAACCGACCCACACAAGGATCCATAGCATCCCAACCCGGGATGTGTAAGTATTCCCAAACCGGACTAGAAAGTAGTAGTCCCAGCCCGGACTAGAAAAAGTTAATTACGTTGTCTCAATCCGAGACACATGCTTTTGAGAAAAGAGTAGTGAAACTCATCTTAGGTTGCAAGCAAAAATATCCAAACTCCAACGTAATAGAGACTCGCTACCGACTCCCTATTATATGTGTCACTATGTGAGTACACGTGCATAACCAATATACCACATAGTACGTTTATTCGATACTTTTAAAAGTTCAAAACCGTGTAGTGACACCTAGTGACTCTACATGCACAAGTATGTCCTACATATCCCGTTGGTGATCATGGTGATTATTATAAGTTTAACACATCAAATACATCTCATGCAAGTTTCCACACAAGTACATGTCAATTACATACCACATACAACTTCAAATAGTCACATAAATACCTCATACACAATCTGCGTTTTTAGGACAGATTGTGCGCTGTGAAAAACGAGTCATTTAACCCACTTAACGAATGAATTAAAATCCCAAATTTTTACTGAGTATTCATGGGGATTCAGTTGCAAATCCTTATTTTTATTTTGTCTTAAAACCAAACACAAAAATTATAAAAATTCGTACAACACAGCTATGTCCAGAAAATTTCCACAACAGGTCAGTTTAGTAGAAAAATTCCCAAAAATTGTGTATTCATCCAAACGGGATGAATCCACTTGAAAAGCCGAGTTTTTCCAATTTTGACCTACTGTAAAAATTTCATAACTTAATTCTTTGTAAATCTCCAGTTATGACCATTTAAAGTTGACCGAATTTTCAATTCCGAAAATCTGATATGACCCCTAATCAATTAAAATTCCAAAAACGACTCAACCGATGTCCAAATCTGATGGTTTTGCCCATTATGAAAAGCTAAGACTATGTACATCACAATCATGCAAAGAAATCATCAAAACTATCAATTTACCAACCCATTACAGCCCCTACAATTCGTCATAATGAATCTGTCAGAAAATCAGAATTCTAATAACATGCTTCTCGTGAACCCTAATCATTCTTATTAACCCATAATCATAAAATAACTCATATTAACAGAATCCAATCCATATTATCACATTTAAATCTATGTATTTACGTACCAATAACCCTAGTTTCGATTACTAACAACAATACCCATCAACATGCACAACAAACATCAAAACTCCCTACAAAATTATTATTTGCGATTTTTATATAGATAGTTTTTAAGGTTTTTACAACTTTTCAGGTATCAATATTCATCAAATAACACATAAAACATGTACCTCGAAATGCTAGAATCTTCAAATCCTCAAGATAGCACCCGAAATAACATGGATTAGTGATGAAAATGGATGAAGGATTGAAAGTGAAGGTGATGGTGGGTGTCTTGGGGGTTCACGGCGCAAGGAGCCTCTAGGGTTTCATATTTTTTTTTTTGATCAATAATATACTAGAAGTTGGACCATGGGCCAAGGTTACGGGTTTATGGGCCTTTTTTTTGATAAACGGGCCCGTTAATACGGTTTTAATCCCGAGAATAGTCTCGATAATATTATTCATACTAACTTATGTAAAAACTATTGTTTTTATCATCTCATAACATGTTAATTACAGAATGCACATAATTCGTAGGGTTTACGTACTGACTATCTGTTAAAACAGTAATCCACATAAACATGTAATTCACAAACGCATGTTAATTCCCATTCATCATCACCCAATAGATCATATGATTATGTATGCTTAACAAATCACCAAAGTTCGGAATACAGGACTCGTGTGTGTGTCAAGACAAAACCTTCCTAGTTATAACGTACGTTAATATCATCCAACATATGTTATTATCCCATAACATATCGAAAGACCTTCTTAACTAACCCTAGTTAGGTGTTTAGTCACGAATGTACATGAAAGTTAACTAGAGTTCAGTAAAAGTAATATCTTGAAAATGCAGGGTGTCACACAAAGTGAGAAGAGATCTGAAAATCAATAATCAAGACACGAAAACGGAGTAACAAAGAAAGAAAACATGGCAAGAAGATGAAGTTATAGGATTGTTACATGATTTGAGTTGTTGATGATTGGGTCGCTAGATAGGTGAGCCATTGCCTTCATGAGGACAACTCAAAAACTGAAACTAAAAACAAACCTAGATCTTTGTGTGGATTAATAAAACAAACCATAACAGGAAAAACATACAATATAAACACGAAAACAGACCAACAAAAGATTAAAATAACCGATTAACCAAAATCAAGTATACAACATTGAAAGATCTATAACAAATACTACTTTAGTAACAATAAACACGAAAACCGACCAACAAATACAATAAACAGATAAATACGATGAACAAAAACGATAAAATCTAGATTATAACCTTATAATCGAAGATGCTTCTAAACCGTAAACTGATGAGAGCTTGTAAACCCTAAACCATGAACCCTAATTGACCTAAAACTGAAAAATTATTATACCCAAACAATTATACACAATAAATAAAGATTTGAAACAAAAATCATTAAAATCAGTTATAAGAAAAACAGAATAACACTAATCGCCCACGAAAGATTAACTAATAATCATATCAGGAAAAAAAAGAGATGATTGAACGACGTTTGTGTTACAGAAGAATGTAAGAGAGATACCTTGAAGGAGAGGATACGAAGGATATGGATGTCGATGATGGAGAAGATATGATTTTTTTGATCGATGAAGAAGATTGGAAATGGGTTTGATTTAGGGTTTAGAATGATTGAGATCTGTGATTTTAGGAAACGTATTAATTGACCGATTTTGACATAATTTTTGTATTAATTAGATTTTAAAAAAAAGAAAATTTTATAAATTCTATGGTTGTGCCATGTGCACAATATGGGAGGAGAGAGAATTGAAGGTGCAATGTGGGAGGGACAAGTGTCATAATTGAGTTTGTTTTATTAGATGTATAGATTTGTTCCAAATATAAAAAGCTATAATATAAAGTTTATTGACTAAACATTAGGTTATTTATATAAGTTAAAATGAATCGAACAAGATATTTATCATATCATAATTGATTATAAAGAAGCTGATTGGGTAGATTACTGATTTGAAAATCTTACTTCTTTTATAAATCGGATTTTACTAAAGATTTATGATGCCGACCATAATCTTAATTTGGAAACAAACTTAAATGTTGACACACTGTTTGTAATTAAAACATTAAAACAAGATCTTTAGTAGGTGTTGTATCTGTTTTCCTCTTCTTACTAAGTGGTTGTGTTTTTTCGGTAATGTAAACACCAGTTTGTTGGCAAAGAAACACTGCATATATAGTAAACATGGCTCCCGCATATCTACCAATTTTATTAAACGGGTAAAATTTCCTATTTTGTGAACGGGTCAGGATTCCCACTTTAGTAAGCAGGTCGGATTACCATATTTAGTAACCAAAACAATTATCAATGTTATTATTTTTATTAAGCGGGTGAAAGTTACCATTTTTAATAAACGGGTCAAACTCAACCTTTAGAGTGAACCGGTCCAAATTACACCTTTACTAAACGGGACAGGTTTTGGTTGGTCTTTTTTGTTGTTTAGACAATATACAATAGTTGGTGGCTATGTTTTGAAGATGATGAATGGTTATATGTTAACTACTTATGCACGACTACCGGTTAATGTAGTATTTCATGGTTTTTTTTGTTTTCTATGGTCATAAACTGTAGATGCACTTTATGCGACTAATGCTTTGGATTATAATATTAACATATGTTAGAAGTTTGTAAAAGGGCGAAGGTGGAATAATGGAGGTCGAAGGTAGCTTAAGGTGGGCGAAGGTGGAAGTCTAGTGGTCGAATGTGGGAAGCTGACTGAAGATGTGTATGTTCTGTAGTTGAAAGAATTTAGCTAAAACAGGAAAATATGATCATACAAGTCACAAATCTAGGTGCGGAAACCCCAGATATGAACAAAATGATAATACACGGATCAAAACACGTAAAACATCATTTCAAAGACTTTTTCATAGATTAACTTTGATAAAAACTTGTTACAATTGATCACCTAGTCAATCTAATCAACTCACACACTTTCACAAACTTAACTTGAACCTGACTTCAAAACACACACAAACTAAAACTCGCTATTACTTGAAAACACACAAAATCTATTTATACATGTTGCACGTTCGCCCAGTGTTATGGTGCGAATGTGGACATAGTCCACATTCGCCCATATACACAGTACGAATGTGATCTTCAGCTTGTCAAACTCTACCTTCGCCCATCTTCTTCTCTCCTTCGCCCTTTATGTCTACCTTCGGTCCATCAGAACACAGCTAACACATGTTAATCTAGCTAATCCAATCACTAGTCGCAATAAGTGCATCTACATGTTCGTACCTTGGTATAGGGCGAATGTGGACAAAGTCCACATTCGTACTCCTAAATGGGGCGAATGTGCAGTACCTATAAATAGGTTTTGCTTGTTTTGTAAGTAAGTAGAGTTGGTCATTTGTGTGTGTTTGAGTCAGGTTGTTGCTCTCTAGATTAAGGTTTTGTGAAAAGTGTGTAGATCAACATGTAATCAGTTTATGTAAACATTTTAAGCAAGTTTATCTATAAAAGTGATGTTTGAAAAGGTAATTCGTGTGTTGTGATTCGTGTATTATCATTTTGTTCTGTTCTAGGGTTTCCGCACCTGGAATAGTGCCTTGTATGATCAGATTTCCTGTCTATTGCTAAATTGATAATATCGGAACTGATTTGGACCCTATTTTGATCAAATTTTCTCTGTTTTTCATTGAAAATGGTTTTTGATACAATTTGAAGGTTTTGGACAACAATTCGTGGTTAAAATCAACATTTTCAAGAATTAAAGTTGTTCCAAGTCAATTCTGAATCATAACCTGATAAAGATCATCAAAATCCATTAACTTTTTAAAATCTCAGATCAAAATAACCGTTTTTCAAAGTGTAACCGTTTTTTAAACATGAAGGGGTCGAATCTAGAGAGCATCGGTCGAAAGTGGCAGTTTTAGGGCGAACCTGGAGATTTTCTGGGCGAAAGTAGGTATTTTCAGGTCGAACCTAAGTGTGTTGTGTTGATTGTTTCACTTTCGGGTGTTATATTCCACATTCGGGTGATCGGGGGTGCGAAAGTGGAATTGGAAGGACGAAAGTGGACAGTTTCCGGACGAAAGTGGATTTTATTTGCTGATTTCTACATTCGGGACAGAAATTCTACATCCGGGTGAACTGTTTGGACGAAAGTAGAGGTTTCCAGGGCGAAATTAGAAGGGTGTTAGTGAAAATTTTCAAGTGTGTTAAATTTCTAACTTTGTGAACATCATGTGGGGATTTCCAACTACACCGAAACCGGGGCCAACACAACAACAGCAGCAAGTGACCATGGACCCATGGACAATGGCAGCTCAGAAATCGAACACTCAGTCTTCGCAGCCAATTAACTACTTAGCGATGACGAGTTCGATGCCTCAGAGCATTGCATCATCTTCACAACAACCTGCAGTAGATTATTGGGGAGTAGCAGCCGCGGTGGTAAACACTGAAACTACTAATGCTATTTCTACACTAATCAATGATTTATCTTCAGGTAGCGGGAATAGGCCACCCAAGCTAATGGAGATGCAGGAGTACAACCAGTGGTAGAAGAAATTCAAAATTCATCTTGAAGGCATGGGGTTGGAAGGAACGGAGGCGTGGCAGATGATAGCAAAAGGATATGTGGCACCAGTATTAGAGAATACCGGTTAACAGATTCCTCTGGAGAGTTTGACTGACGATGAGAAGAAGAAATTCGCGGTGGAGAAGAAGGCGTATTCTCAGCTAACACAGGCGATCACAAACGATTTGCTACATCAGTTTGGGTCGTGCACTACTTCAAAACAGTTATGGGATGTGCTAAAGAATCGTCATGATGGTAACGAGAAGACGAGAAGGTTGAGAATGGAAGAGCTGAGGAAAGAATTCGAGAACTTCAGCTATGTCGGGAATGAGACGTTGAAAGAGTTGACTCCCAGATATTGTCACTTACTAACTAAATTGTCAAGTTATGACATTCAGATTCCTATGTCAGACTTGGTGGACAAATTTGCTGATGCTCTACTACCGTACTGGGATCAACACATCGAGGTACTCAAAGAGAAGGATGCTTACAAAGACTGGACCATCAACGAGTTTATCCAGAAGCTGGAAAACAAAGAACTCGAGGAGAAGAGGAAAGCCAAAAGATCTCAGATTCCTCAAAACCCAGAGTTGTATCATGCTGGTACTTCATCAACTGTGGGGAATTCTAATGTTGGTGGAACAGTGGCACCTCATATAGCATGTGTCTCAAGTGTTATGGAACCACCAAAACAACCGATCAACTACCTAGCACAAACCTCATCTTATTCACAACCATCATACACAACACCACCACAACAATATACAAATTCTTTCATTTCACCATTTTCTCCAATGCAACAAGCTGCATGTTATTCTGCTAATCAACCACAACAACAACCTCAACAACAACCTTACATGACTCAAATGAATCAAACCAATCAGAAACCGGTGGTATTGGAAACATCCAATATGAATAACGTGACTGTGGAGGTTGCTCAGCAACATATAGCGCTAGTCTCAGCAATGGTTGCTTCTTATAACGGTTTAGTGGCAAGTGAAATTGGGAATAACAACTTGACCAATGAAGACTATGCACAAATCGATAAAGAGGAGATGGAGCTGATAGACATTCAGTGGGCTTTCGCAAGCATTATGAGACGGGCAACCGAATTCATAGAAAAGACCGGGAGAACTGATTTGGGGACTTCTCCAAATACCACATATGGATTTAACAAGGAGAAAGTTACATGCTTTAATTGTGGTGGAAAAGGACACTTTAAGAGAGAATGTACTCAGCCTGCTAAACAAGATAACAGAAACCCATTCAACTCAAACTACCAAAACCGTCAATCTCAAAACCAAAACCAAGTTTCTTTCCAAAACAACAACAACTATCATAACCAAAACAATTACCAAAACCGACAAAACACCTCTCAAAACAACCCAAATAGACAACCAAACACAACCAACCAGAACCAAACTCAACCACCAAATAACAAAAACAGAACAGTTATACCCATCACTACACCAAATGAGCAACCACAGAATAACAATAACAATCAAAATCAAGCTTTGGTGATACAGAATGATGAGAGATTTGACTGGACTGGTATGCAAATTGGTGTTGAGGAGATAAGCACAGGTGGGAACGTGGCTTGTGTTGCACAACAGGTTAATATTGAGGAGTCGGTGATAGTTGATCAAGTTGAAGAAACTGAGATTGAGATTGAGGAATCAGTCGAAGAGATGTATGTGGAGACTGAGACTGTTGAAGTTCAGGCTGAAGAGAGAAGTTCAGGAGTGGTGATTAACTCGGTTACAGACGTTCCTGAAGAAAATGAGTCAGTATATTCAGATTCAGAAAGCGAATCAGACTCAGAGGCCAGTGTTACTTCTCTAGATGATGATATTGATCAGTTGCTGGCTGAAGCTGATTTTCTAAAGACGAGGAAGTCTTGCATAGTGGATGACGCCTTTACCAGAATCGATTATTCGAAGTTCTTTGCTGGGAAGGAAGCTCATTTTGCTCTAATGGCCGTGACAGATCCTCCAAAACAGGTAAGTTCTGAATCTACCACTGACATAACTAGTGATAAATATTGTGGAACTTGTGACAGATTGACAGAGGAAAACAAGCAACTTCGCGTACAACGTGATAGTGCTGTGATAAACTGTCAATCTGCTCGCAAGGAAGTGATTGCATTTAACAAAGTGCTTGATGGATATAAAAAGGACATTTCTGACCTAAAGAAAACTCTTTCATTAAAACAATTGGCAATTAACAGCTACATTGATGAATTAGAAAACACTAAGTTAGAAATGGCCACCATCAAGTGTTTTGCTGAAAAGGTCAACAAGAAACTAGAAAGTTACAAGCATATTGCTTATGTTGTTGATCACATCATTGATGAATCATCTCAAACCACAAGTTATAAGTCTGTGCCATCTCCAGTGCTTTTTGAAAACCACAATTGTCATCAAGTGACACCGGAGAGCTCAGTAAAATCAGACTCTGCATCGGAAAATGAATCCAATACTTCTAGTGTTGGTGATCCAAATTCCGATGTGAGACCGATTTTAGGTTTGAATGATGAAGGAGTTACAGCTGAAAATGATGATTCAGACTCTGAGAGTGACAAATCTGATAATGTGAGTGATATTCCAAAACAAAATCACATTATTACGAATGAACCAGTGTCATCGTCTCAGCATGTTCATCCGATGGCTAACGCACATCGTGATAAAAAGTCTGAAAAGAAAGAGGTTAAAAAGGATTCAGGTGACAAACCAGTCAAGGTATTTTATCGGATGGAAGGATCCGATAAGATTATCTCTGACGAGGAATATCCAATCAAGTTTGCTAACTATTCTAAAATTGAGAAAATTTGGCAAGAAAGCACAATATGGTTTCCAAAACATGAAAGATCTAATGATATTCCACCCGAAATTTTAAAGAAACTGTATTTGGATGTTCCAAAAGAACCAAAAGTTCATGTCACCCAATTCATTAAACCGAAACAAAAATCAAACGGTTTTCATGAGCCAGCTTACTCTAAGGGCCCAGTTCCTGAGAGTTTAAGGCGTGGATGTATTGATGATCAATATCCCATCAAAACATACGCAAAGCCGAATGCTCAAAACGTGTTTAAAGAGTACCGTGCATGCTTTAAGTGCGGGGAGAGAGGGCATTTACTTGCTCACTGCCCGTATGTGAGGCACAAAAGGCACGAAGTTGAAGTGAGGCAATCCATGAGAAAGTCGGTCGACAATCATTATTATCCACAAAGACGATTTGTTCCTCAACCAGCAGCATTTTATAACCAAAACAATTTTTATCAAAAGAGGAATGAACGTAAATTTCAATATGATCGTCGAAACCGGATAGCCATGGAGAAACCTTTAAAGAGTCCAATGGTGAACACAACAGTTGATAGAGAAAGGGTTCCACAAAAACCTGCTGTCAAGTCAAATGTTGGACCTAAATCTGCTAAATCAGAGAAGGTAATCAAGAAGGTTTCATTTGTGAACGATGTTAAGAAATCGACTGAGACTCCAAAATCTCAGATTCGTATTTTGAAACGTTCGGAATAATCTTGGACACCAAATGGTACTCCGGGTGCTTCTACTTCAAAATCAAATGAAAAGATTGAAAAAGTTTTGAATGATCCGAAAAAGATGGATTCAAAACCAAATGTTGAAGTGAATGAATCTTTGAAGAATGATATTCAAAGACCCAAGACCACACAGGCTTGAGTCCCCCGAAAGAACTGACATGTTTACTTGACGTGTGCAGGGAGCTTCAGCTGGCCCTATTAGCAGTCTTTGGATTGTTGATAGTGGAGCTTCAGGCCACATGACAGGGGATTTAGCATTGCTGTTCGATGTGAAAAATATCAACGGAGGCTACGTTGCATTTGCTGGAAACAAAGGAGGTTATATCACGATGGAATGAAGCGTGAGTAATAGGATTGTGAGTTTCGAGAGGATATCGTATGTGAAGCAGATCGATTATAATCTGTTGAGTGTCAGTCAAATATGTGACAAACAATTTACTGTTTATTTTGATGACAAATCTTGCTATATTCTCAAACCGGGCTTCGAAATTCCAAAAGAGTGGGTTATGTTGAAGGCACCTCGAGTCAACAATCTCTATATTCTTGATATGTCTAAGGCGATGACGACCCACGGGCAAGTGACATGTTTCCTATCGAAGGCTACAGAGAAGGAATCAATCATGTGGCATAGAAGGATGGGGCATATTCATTTGAGAAAGATGAAACACTTAGTGAAAAATGGACTTGTCGACGGCGTAAATGTTAAACATTTCCATTTGAATGACAAGTGTGTAAGCTGTAAGAAAGGAAAGCAACACAGACAATCCCATAAAGTGAAGAAAGTAAACTCTGTTGAGATGCCGCTTGAGCGATTGCACATGGACCTATTCGGACCTGTCAAACGCAAAAGTCATCTTGGAGAGCTTTATTGCTTAGTTGTTACTGACGACTATTCTAGATTTTCATGGGTAATGTATTTGCATCAGAAAAGTGACACCTTTAATAATCTGAAAGTTCTGTTCACTCGATTGGAAAATATCTATGGTCTAAAGATCAAGCGAATTCGGAGTGATAATGGGACGGAGTTTAAAAATGCCAAGATGGATGAACTTTGTGAAAGCAAAGGAATTCATCATGAATATTCGGCTCCGTATACCCCTCAACAGAACGGTGTTGCTGAACGGAAAAACAGGACTCTCATAGAAGCGGCGAGTACAATGCTAGCAGACTCGAATCTTCCAGTAATGTTCTGGAACGAGGCGATTTATGCAGCAAATTATACACTAAATCGGGTCTTAACAGTGAAGAAGTTTGGCAAAACTTCTTATGAGCTATTACACCGAAGAAAGCCGAACTTGGAGTATCTAGAACCTTTTGGGACTCCGTGCACGATGTTGAATCCAAGCGAAAAGTTTAGTCCGAAAGCTGAAGAGGGATATTTTGTTGGATATGCAACCCCGCTCAAACGGGTATTCAACAAAAGAACTCGACAGGTGGAGGATTGGGCAAACGTTGAAGTTCAACGGTATACTCAGAATGTGCAAGGAAATGGTCCTGATTGGATGTTTGATTACAAAGATTTCTTTGAATCATTCAATCTAGATAGCTTGGTTGAAGAGGCTGTTATCCGATTACTTTACGAGTGTGAAAACGCAGCGACTTCACCATTGGTGCGTCCGATCACCGTAACTCCTCCAACAGCTTCTAATGATACCAATGCGCCTGTACTGGAGGAAGAAGTGTTTCAAGAGGCTTCAACTACTTTAGATACTTCAGAATCGGAAGATGATGGAGATTTCGAAGAAGTTATTCTTGAACATGCAACAGAGGCACTGCCAGTGAACCTGAATCCAGATGTTGCTTCATCGTCTAACACGAGTCATGATCTGGATACAGTAGAGAACTTGACTACTCAGACGGGAGTTATTGTACCTGAACATCCGGAATCTCGGATTCATCGTATTCACCCGCTAGAGAAAGTTATCGGTGACCATGGTAGTAGTGTTATGACGAGAGGACAGCTAAGAAGTGTCAATTCACCAGAAAGTTTTGGTGCTTTAGCTTTATATGCAAAGATACAAAAATCTGGTTGTCAGAATGAATGGTCGTTTGCATGTTATGTTTCGCAGGTCGAGTCGCAGACATATAAAGAAGCTCTTTTGCCTGGGTTGAAGCGATGCAAGAGGAGTTGTAGCAATTTCAGAAGTTGGGAGTCTGGACACTCACTGATTTACCTCCAGGAAGGAAGAAGATTGGTACAAAGTGGGTCTTTAAGTGTAAGAAAGACGATAGAGGAGTAATCGTAAGGAACAAAGCCAGATTGGTAGTTCAAGGTTTTCATCAGATCGAAGGAATTGACTATAATGAAATATATGCACCTGCGGCGCGCATAGAAGCACTCCGAATGTTTCTAGCGTTTGCCTCCTACAAGAAATTTAAGGTGTATCAGATGGACGTCAAAAGTGCTTTTCTTTACGGTGTGGTCAAAGAAGAGGTCTACGTCGGTCAACCACCGGGCTTTAAGGATCCTATCCACCGGGATAAGGTGTACGTCTTGAACAAAGCACTGTACGGGTTGCACCAGGCTCCACGCCAATGGTACGAGGAGCTGAGCACGTACCTCATGTCGAAAGGATTCAAACACGGATTGGTCGACTATACTCTGTTCACGAAGAAAACAGGAGATGATTTGCTTCTAGTCCAGATATATGTAGACGATATTATTTTTGGCTCAACTAACGAACTTCTTTGTAGGGAATTTGAACGTGTTATGCAGGAAAAGTTCGAAATGAGTGCGATGGGGGAGATGCAGTTTTTCCTCGGCTTGCAGGTGGATCAAAGACCAACGGGGATCTTTATTCACCAGACCAAATACGTATCCGAAGTCTTGAGCCGGTTCCAGATGGAGGATTCCAAGCCGATGGACACCCCGATTCAGCCTAATCACGGGATTAGAGTTGACGCTAAGCGGGAGCTGACGGACCCGTTTACGTACAGAGCAATCATTGGATCTCTGATGTATCTAACCGCATCTCGGCCAGACATAATGTTTGCTACATGCCTCTGCGCACGGTTCCAGTCGAAGCCGAAACAAATTCATCTGACAGCGGTCAAGCGTATCCTTAGATATCTGAAGGGTTGTCCCTCGAGAGGACTTTGGTACCCTAATGACGATAATTTTGACTTTATCGCATTTAGTGATGCAGATTGGGGCGGCTGTGACAAGGATAGCAAATCCACGATAGCTGGATGTCAGTTTTTAGTGAGCAGGTTAGTCACCTGGCAGTGTAAGAAGCAGACTTCGGTCGCATTGTCTACCTGCGAAGCAGAGTACATAGCAGCCTCGAGTTGTTGCTCACAGGTTCTCTGGATTCAGCAGCAGATGGTGGATTACGGTTTGTAATTTCTTAAAATCCCTATACACTGTGATAATGAAGTCGCAATCGCATTAACTAAAGATACGGGCAATCACTCTAAAGCTAAACATATCCGGATTAAGTATCACTTTATCCGTGATTGTTATGCCAAAGAGCTGATCGATATGGTCAAAATCCACACTGACTATCAACGAGCAGACTTGTTCACAAAAGCTTTTGACAGATGCAGATTCGAATATATTTTAAAAGTAAACAATATAAAAGAAAAACAAGACTGATCATCATCTCGGTTTATCGATTTTTAGTTTTAAATTTTTTTCTTTAAAGTTTTTACAGTTTTTTTTGAAAAATTCAAAAACCCAAAAATATGTTTTACATTTTAGGGGGAGTCTTTTATCAGAAAAACCAAAAGCATTAAAAAAATTCAAAAAGCCATAAAAAGAGAAAAACCCAAAATGATTTCCAAGATAAAAAAAGGAAATGATAGTACATCAGTGGGGATCTGACACAGGCTAAAGATATGTAATGTAATATGAGGCGTGTGTTGATTACGTGTGATGTGTTGATAGGCTTCGTAGACTAATAACTGCGTGCATTAGTGATACAAACATAACGAACTACTCGTTCGTGGCTGAACACCTCATGGGCATATGGTCTTAGTACCGTAATTTCGTTTGATAGAGTTGCCAAAATCTGAGGTTTCGGGTCGTTATGTTATTGTTATCCGGGATATTCTGATTGAACTTTTGTCGTATTAATTTTCGGACCTAGTTTAATCAGAATATTTGCTAAAGGAGCTTAAATGCCAAAACCGAAAGTTACCGAATTGAGGAACTTTATGTTATTATTGATCAAAGATCATAATTACATCGTGTCAATTTACTGATGCAAATCAGTAGTTGATATCAGCCTCAACCTGGTATATATGCACATGTCACTTTGCTGCATTCGTTTGCTGACCTGTACACCTCTGTGCTATATATCTTGTAATTAAACGGATAACTCTGGCATAATCACGCGTTACGAGGAAGCTTTGTGCAATTTCTTGATACGGGAGTATGTCGTGTGTGTGGGAACCACAACGTGTTAGTATAATACACCTAAATCGTATCATTTTAAAGCACTACATAATAGTCTGCATGTGAGCTTATGTGGATAGCAATATCAGCAGTTGCCGGGTCACATACTATTTCTAATGATAATATAAAAGTTTAGATCAACGCTGTGATCAGGTTTCTCAAACAACTAATATGATCCTCTTACCGGATATCACAAAACAGTTATTGTTTTACTTTACATTTGTGCATTTTAGTTTGTTTGTCAAAAAGATACAAAACTCAAAAAGATTTTAGGTATGTTTTGATATAAATTTCAGAAAAACCAAAATTTTTACATTTCTGCGTTATTTTTAGATAACCGATGGTGTTTGATGGTCATTTTCTGAGATTTGATGAAACAATCTGAGCTTTGTATCATTTAAACAGAAAGAATGCATGTTTGAGACTTAATGTGTTGAAAAATGTTGAACGGGATTCGATTTCGTGATTTGGTAAAAATTTCAAAATTTTCCAACTCACATTCGCCCCTTAAATGGGTCGAATGTGGAAAAATTTTCACTTTCGTGCTTTCAAGATTGGACGAAGGTGGATTTTCTTTACAAATTTCACTTTCATGTGTATTTTTCACCTTCGGATCATTAAATTGGGGAGAAGGTGGAAATAATCCTACATTCGTCCAACTGAAATGGGCGAAAGTGGAAGTCTATAAATACACTGAATCACATTCGAACCCTCATTCGTATTTTTTCAAAAATTTTCAAAATATCAGACCCTTGTTGCCCTGTTTCTCTTCATTCCAGAATATTATTACCTATACATTTATCATCAATTTGAACTAATTTTTACAGGTAATGGACTTGTATTGATGCTTGATTTGGGGTTTCTTTGTTCGAACCCTAGATTGTGCAATCTGGACATTTATGGACTGGTTTTACATGATTTTTTTATTAGGATTCATTGTTTATAGATTTTAGGGGGAGAATATAACAAAAACTAGGTTTAATTCATTAAACTGACAGGTTAATTGATTCTATGTTTGAGCTGAACGCTAGTTTTGTTTTTAAAATCAATAAACAATGAATGAAAACAAAAATTGATGCTTGAATAGTCTTAGTCGGTCACTTTAGACTATGTTTGAATAAAAAATAGAGGTTAAATCGCAACAGATAACAAATTTGAATTTTTGGGTAAAACTGAGTCACATTCATCCCAGATAAAACGGGCGAATGTGGAAATAAGTGGACGAAAGTGATTAAAAACGGGCGAATGTAAATTTTGTTCACATTCGGGTCTAAATTTGCACATTCGAACCACAATTTCTCACATTCGTACCATAAAAATGGGCGAATGTGGAAGTGGTTTAAACCTAAAATTTTCAAAACCTTGTCGTTTTTCGTTATTTTGACGAATTTTTATGATTTGTTTTACAGATAACTGAGCAATCAGAAAACGTTGAGATTCCTGTGGAGGAAGTTGCTGTACAAGATCCAGTTCAGGAAGCTCAGGAAGAAAATGTGCCGAAAGTTTGGTCATTTGAACCTCCGCATAATTGTTGTGCATATGTCGGAGATGTGGCAAAGAATACAGAGTTTTCTGGAATTGTGGACTTTCTCAGAAGGAGTCGGATCATACATGCCATTGCTACACCAGCCATTATTTACAAAGACATCGTTGAAGACTTCTGGAAGAATGCACGTTATGATTTCTGGGAGGGCAAAACGGCTATCGTCAGCAAGATACAAGGAATGGAGATGCTGATTACTGAAGAAGACATCAGAGAGGCACTAAAGATTAAGTTTGAAGAAAGTACTGATCCCAGAATTTTATCTTGGACCGAGCAGAGAGTTTGTTTCTTGAGAATGAAGTACAAAGGTCTAATTACTGATGGTGCACTACACAAGGGGAAACTCAGTGTGCAGTTTAAGTATTTTGCACATGTGATTATTCATGTCTTTGGTTGCGTTAGTGGTGGATACAACGTGATGAGAAAGAGTCTAAGTTCGTTAATGGTTGCGTTGACACTCAACAAACCATTTAACATTGCTGGAATGATATTGGATCACATGCTGGAGATGTTAAAGGGATTGAAGCCGAAGAAGTTTTTGTTGTATCCCAGGTTTCTGATGATGATCTTTGACAATAAATATCCTAACTTGAGGAAGGATCCAACGATGGTATTGGATCAAGATCACA
Organism: Ambrosia artemisiifolia; assembly: GCA_032199755.1. Taxonomy (NCBI): domain Eukaryota; kingdom Viridiplantae; phylum Streptophyta; class Magnoliopsida; order Asterales; family Asteraceae; genus Ambrosia; species Ambrosia artemisiifolia. Next base: position 41,574,008 of record CM063519.1, on the reverse strand, counting down.
TGAATATCAGAACACTAGTGAGGATGAAAGGTTATAAGGGTGTGCCTGATAATGAGAAGCCACCGAATAGACGTTTGTTTGGAGCTTTGGTGAATCCAGGTTACACTGACCCAGGATTGAACAAGACAAGACATGAGAAAAGTGATTCTGATAACGATGATCCTTTGGTACACGCAGATGCAAATACCAAAAGGAAAAGACAAGTAAAGATCGCCGGAGCCAAAGGGAAGGGCAAGGCGAAAGCTGATGAAGATGAATCTGGAAAGAAACAGAAGGCAAGAAAGAAAAGTGTTGCAAAGAACGGTACTAGTTTGGTAGACGAGGATTCAGTAGATTCAGAGGAGACTGAGGAAGAGGAGCAGTGGGATTCTGATGCTGAGTTGGTGAGGAAGTCTTCCAAACGCAAGGCAAACAGAAAAATGCTAAAGAACCTGAAGTAGTTCCTAACCTAGAAGCTACTTTAGAAAATGTTCTCAACATGTTCAGAAAGCCTGAGAAAGAAACTCCTGTGATTGAATCTTCCAAATCATCAAAGGTCACTGTTTCAGACGATGTAATGAAACAGGCGAACAAGAAGATGGAAGAAATGATGAAAATGATTGTTGCTCAACAAGCTGAGATTGAGAAGTTCAAAAAGAATAAGGAAAAGATGCTACAGATAGTTGTTGCTTCCAAATCAAATCAGGATGAGATTGATAAGAAGCTGAAGCAACTTGAAGATGAGAAGAAAGAACTTGATGAAAAGTGTAACAGGAATAGGAGGATGATCAAGGTTGTAAAGATTGAGAACAAAGAATTGAAGAAAGAGAATAAAAGGATGAGCGATCTACTTGATAAACTATATGGTGAAGCTCCCAAACTGAAAGAGGGAGAAGAAGACAAAGAGAAAGAGGAGGAGCAAGTAGATTATGAAGAATCTAATAAAGAAGAGGAAGAAGAGGATGAGTCAGATGATGAATCTGATGATGATGATAATGATGATAATGATGATAAGGATGATGATGCTGAGGGTGGATCGGGTAGTAAGAATGATGATGAAAGTGATAGTAGTGATGATGATGATGATGGTGATGACTCGAGCAAGTTTACGTTTGAACAACGACATACCAAAAAGGGTGATGCAGGTAAGTCGAGCTCGAAGAAGAAATCGGGAGAGAATGTGGATTCTGATGAAAGTATCTTTTGGAATGAAAAAGTTAGATCTTTATTGGATGATGCTAAAGACGTTTATCGTGAGATGTTGGAGAAGAGAGAATGGACAATAGAATTCACTGGGAAGTTTGCTGAAATCTTTCAGACAGAGGATATGAGATACGAACTAGAGTACAATGATACTGACTTGGAAGATGGTGAGGTGTCTGCTGCTGTGACTAAGGAGATTTTAGAAGGAATAGCACAGCGAGTGGGAAAGAAACTGGAAGAAATAATGGCAGATCAAATGATTCCAGATATTCCTGAAAAGGATATTGGAAATCATTCTGATGATCAACAAACACCAGAGATGGAGGAGATTGAGATAGAAGACATTACTCATGAAGAATATCCTCAATACTTCAGAACGAATGATGAAAATGAAGTATTCCCAGATTTCACTGAAACACATCAGAGGGAAGCTAAGAAGAAAGCTGAGAAAAGAAGCGAAGAGTTTGTTGAGAAGGTGTTTGGTGGAGAAAAACAGAAACCATCTAAACAGAGTGACGACTTGAAGACTCTGTTACAGAAGCTGAAGGAAAAAGATGATAAGAGACCGAAACCGGAAGCACAGGGTGGATTCTATAGATATCACAACCAAAAGTTTAAAGGCAGAGCTCTTGGTTGGAAATATCTTAGAAGTCTGAAATGCATCGCAGTCATGTGGGAAACATGAATTCCGTACTTTTACAGATTCTATGATTTATTAACTCTACCGTACTGGGCGGTTAGAGATATCTGCAGATTCCCTATGACTGGTGCATCTGTGAATAATACGGCTGTGGGATGGTTTGCTGACAGATTAATCTGGGAGAGTCGGACGAAGTGGAGTATGTTTAAACCACAATACCCAAGGAGGAAGGTCCATAGGGATATAGATCCGAAGACGGGTAAGAAGCGAGTGACGTTGATATACAAAGTTCCTGAAGTTATGAGAAAGATTCCTTTGATGCCGATTCAACAACACTTCAGTGAAGACTTTATCTTCTGGTATTATGATTGGAGGAACGCTGAAGCTGTGATAGTGTTGAGAGATGGGAAGGATGCGTATAAGAAAATACAGGTTTTTGACCCAATGTGGCTCATTAACTGTACGTTCGAAGAAATCATCATGCTTTACTACAACCCGATATACAGTGATCCCAATGATGCATCGCAAGCGAAGAAGTATCAACAGGTTGTCGGAGTATGCTTTGCGTATGATATCAACTCCGGTAGCAACCTTGAACAGAAGTTGGGCAAGCAGGTGAAGGTAGCTGAAGTACCGAAGCGTTCAACGAAAAGAAAACTTGAGCCTGAGATGACTAAAGAACAAAAGAAGCAGCCGAGGATCAAGTTAATGAACAAAGAGATGGACGAGTAGGTGTTGTATCTGTTTTCCTCTTCTTACTAAGTGGTTGTGTTTTTTCGGTAATGTAAACACCACTTTGTTGGCAAAGAAACACTGCATATATAGTAAACATGGCTCCCGCATAACTACCAATTTTATTAAACGGGTAAAATTTCCTATTTTGTGAACGGGTCAGGATTCCCACTTTAGTAAGCAGGTCGGATTACCATATTTAGTAAACAAAACAAGTATCAATGTTATTATTTTTATTAAGAGTGTGAAAGTTACCATTTTTAATAAACGGGTCAAACTCAACCTTTAGAGTGAACCGGTCCAAATTACACCTTTAGTAAACGGGACAGGTTTTGGTTGGTCTTTTATGTTGTTTAGACAATATACAATAGTTGGTGGCTAAGTTTTGAAGATGATGAATGGTTATATGTTAACTACTTATGCACGACTACCGGTTAATGTAGTATTTCGTGGTTTTTTTTTGTTTTCTATGGTTATAAACTGTAGATGCACTTTATGCGACTAATGCTTCGGATTATAATATTAACATATGTTAGAAGTTTGTAAAAGGGCGAAGGTGGAATAATGGAGGTCGAAGGTAGCTTAAGGTGGGCGAAGGTGGAAGTCTAGTGGGCGAAGTGGGAAGCTGACTGAAGATGTGTATGTTCGTACCTTGGTATAGGGCGAATGTGGACAAAGTCCACATTCGTACTCCTAAATGGGGCGAATGTGCAGTACCTATAAATAGGTTTTGCTTGTTTTGTAAGTAAGTAGAGTTGGTCATTTGTGTGTGTTTGAGTCAGGTTGTTGCTCTCTAGATTAAGGTTTTGTGAAAGTGTGTAGATCAACTTGTAATCAGTTTATGTAAACATTTTAAGCAAGTTTATCTATAAAAATGATGTTTGAAAAGGTAATTCGTGTGTTGTGATTCGTGTATTATCATTTTGTTCTGTTCTAGGGTTTCCGCACCTGGAATAGTGCCTTGTATGATCAGATTTCCTGTCTATTGCTAAAATTCTTCATCTACATAAACAATGACAAAATTACAGAAAACGTCCTTTATGTTTACCTAAAGTTGCAGGTTTCGTCCTTAATCTTTAAAACTTGCAGGATACATCCTTTATCGAGGTTTCTATTGCAGGTTTCATCCTTTACTGAAATTTTGGTTCCATAAAACGACCTTTACCACTAACGGTGTTTAATAATGTCGTTAAGTTCCCCTCACATGCCATGCATGTGAGGGTATTTTCGTCAATTTGTATACAAAAGGATGTTTTCTGTAATAAAAACAAATAACAACAATATAACAACAATTAAAAAACATTAGGCTTTAACTTTAATAAGTTAATAACAAAACAACTGTATAATTAAATAAAAAAATCGATTTTTATTCTCCTTTTAGTTGAAAAAAAATATGTTAATTCTTAGGAATAAATATTGAGAAATAAAATTACTCATTTTTAGATATATTTATGTTTCAGTTATCATGTAAAAGTTTTATCTATACATAACTAAAATATACATTTTAGTTATTTGGTGTCACATGATCTACTTTGTGTTCTTATATAATTAGAAAATATATTTAATGTACAAATTCGATAACGTTTTTGTTTGTTTTAAATATACTTGCATTTTTGTTGAATATGTTTTATTTTTATATATATGCTTGCATTTTGTTGAATATGTTATTATTTTTTACATATAGCATTTTTTTGTTGAATATGTAATTTTCTACATACCCGTTTAACTTTTACGTATATTAGTTTGTTTTAAAGTATTTTTCTTAAAAAGGGCAACTTTTCTACAATCAGAAATATATATGTTCACATACATGATTGAAGAAACAATAAGTATCACGGAGATTAAGACTAATCTACGTGGGGTTAATACTTATGTTCGTCAAGATTAATCCTTTACCCAACCCGTTTGGTTAAACCCGGGTGAGAGTAATAAGTGTGAGTGTGTGTGATGTAACGTAAGTAAAGACACAAGATGTAAGTGGTTCGGTCTAAGAACGACCTACGTCCACTGTAACCAGCCGGAGTATTATTAGTGTTTGAGTGTGAAGAATTACAAGAGAGAATATGCTAGGTTACAATGAGAATTTTTGGATCCCCTTGCAAGGAGATGTCTTCTTCTATTTATAGGAGAACTCATAGGCTTGGCTGAGGAGCCCATGAGAAACAATCCTTAGTTGGGCCTGGTCAAGGCCCAAGTCCAAGTCCTTCCCCAGAAATGGCGGGAAAGCAGCGTTACTGAGGATGACGTCATGTTGCAGCATGGTTGCTGCTTAAGGCGGACACGTGGCGAGCTGTGATTGGCGGTCGGCGCCGCTGTCCTTACTACAGTCGTTGACCATGCTTCTGACATCAGCAGGGGATGTCTGCTGTCACTGTAGACGACGGTATGGTGGAAGCGTGGCTACAGTCACGTCGCCGTCCTTGTCAGTGGTGGTTGGACCACTCTTGCCACCTGTCGCTCTGTTATTGGCGCGTACTCTGCCAGAGATCCTTGTGAATCTTCCTTTTGTTGTCTTCTGTACCTCGTACAAAAGGTGATGAGGGAAGATTCCGCGCGTAGTCATACGCGCTTATCAGGTGTTGCTCTTGCTTATCAGTTGTTATCCTTGCGCGCTTCCTTGCATACCTTGTAAACAGCGCGCGAATAGATCCTGGCGCCGCCGTCTGGCGTGAGGATTCTATCTTATGGGGATAGGGACGCTTCCTCCACTTGGATTAGGCTCCCTATCCCTTCAAGTCCCCCTAGTCTAGGGCTTCTCCTACTCTTGATGAAGAGTAGGTGGAGCGCTAGACTCAAAATATAGAGTCGCGGGTGAAAGCTCATCTGCTTCTGTCTGTTGGGAATTGTTCTGCTGTTTGTTGTTGGAAGATTGGGCGGGGAACGTCTTTTTTTATTTTACGTCGGCTTTGCGCGTTGGAAGACGTGTCTCGCCATGACCTGTTAAGGCGCTGGGCGGGGAACGTCTTTTTTGGTTTTACGTCAATTTTGCGCGTTGGAAGACGTGTTCCGCTATGACCTATTAAGGTGCTGGGCGGGGAACGTCTTTTTTGGTTTTACGTCAAATTTGCGCGTTGGAAGACGTGTTCCGCTATGACCTATTAAGGTGCTGGGCGGGGAACGTCTTTTTTGGTTTTACGTCAAATTTGCGCGTTGGAAGATGTTTTCCGCCATGTACTTGCATGCTTGTTGATGGTTAAAGCGCGTCAGCAGTTGCAATAAATTTTGAATCATGGGCATTCCTTTTGTCTCTCATAAATTGGAGTTAATGCGCCTGGAATTCGAGTGATCAGTTCCTTCTGGTGGAAGCCTGATGGTTGCTGACGAGTCAGGTCCTCGTCTGCTGTGCTGACTGTTGGCTGTCACATCATTATGGTGCAGTTACCAACCTTTCGTCTGTGTCAGGCGCGTGTGCTGTCACGCGCTCCACTTGGTGCTTGAGTGGCTGTGATTGTGCCACGTGTCCAGTTGCACGTGTGATTTGTCAGACGCGTGAGCGTTCACGCGCCTGCCAGCTTTTAAGTTGGTGACATCTGCTGACACGTGTCAAGCATCCAGCGAGTAACGGCTGGATCGTTTTTCCATGCTTGATCTTGGCCGTTCGATGACGCATGTGACACTCATCGTCATCCTAGCTCTCCATTTTGAAAAGGTGACGACGGTTGCCTTTTCCATATGGGTCCCACTGCCATAAATGCAGTGGGTATATATAGGGGTGTGAAGGCTTCTTGAACGGTTACTCGTTCATTTGCCTTCCTTTTTCTTCCACTTTTCTCTCTTTTTCTTCAGTCACTCCTCCGATTAGTTTGAAGTTTCCGTTGAATCTTCAAAGATTGTGATCAATCTTAGAGATTTATTGTTGAAACTTCTTCCTGATCCTTGATCTTTGCTTTGCTCTCTCTGAATTTCTGTTAGAGTTTTTCCTTTTCTCTTGAAGATCCCGACTGATCTTCAAGTTTTCCGGCGTGTCTTCAAGTTTTCCGACCATTTTTCCATATTCTTGTGTTTTTTCTTTGATTCCATTTATTTAAAAATGTCTAATACTTCTGTTGTTGGGTCTCCCTCTGGCGATGTTCTTGGGAAAGAACCGGTGGTGGATGACGTGGAGGAGGTGGTGGTGGTGGAGCAGGGGAAAATAAAGGAGAGAAAGCTGATGACCAACACATTTTGCGTTTGGAGTCAGGATGCTTTTGACCAGTTTTGCAGGGTCTATGGTATCCTGCCGGAGTGGGAGCCCACCTTGCCGTCTCCGACGGACACTGTTCTTGCTGCAGGCCCTGGTCAGCTTGCATTATATGAAGCCCACTTTACTAAGTGTGGGTTTCGCCTGCCTTGCACCCGCTTCCAGATTGACACTCTGGTGGCATATGGTGTTGGTCCCACACAACTAACCGCCTTCGGGCTTTTAAGGTTAGTTCATTTTGAAGCGTCGTGTCGCGCTTTAGACGTTGAGCCTACTGTTGAAAGTTTCAACGTTTTCTACTTTTTGGCGCGCGACGAGATGTGGTTCTCGTTTAAGCCGCGCCCGAGGGTGACACCCATGGCCACCCATAACCCCAAGTCGTTGCACTGGGCAAAGGAGAAATTCTTCTTTGTCAAGAGGGGGGGTTATCCCCATCAGCCTGCCCTGGAAGGTTATAGCGGACGGCAGCGGGTGGCGGATATGTCAGTGCCCAAGGATTACAAGAAGCAGGCCTGGTTCACCACTCTTGCCGCCAACGCCACTAAGTTGGAATTTAAGGAGTTGACAGAAGGTATCTTCTTCCTTCTGGGGATGAGCCGCCTGGGGATTCGCGCCGGCAAAGAGCCTTATATTGCTCTAGAGGGTAAGTGTCATTTTCCTCTGTATTTAGTTTATATGTGTAGCTTTTTCTAACTGTTTCCTTGCTCAGGTGTGAGCAAGTTTCAATTCTATGCCGCTCGTCAAGAGAAGGGCATTAAATGGAGGCTTGTGGCGGAGGGGCAAGTGTCTTGTCTGGAGGCGCTTGCGGACCGGTTTTATTACCCAGATATATCCGTTGCGCCCAAGCCCTACTATACCACTGGTGAGTCTTGTGACCCCTTGTTCTCTAGTCTGTTTGGCGACGACTCTTCTGACTCTTCAGTAGAGATTGTTGAGCCTCAGAAGGCGTCTGCGGGGCGTGGCCGTTGGAAACACGCTCCGCGGAAGCATAAATATGCTGTGAGACCCTTAACAAATTCTGACTCGGATTCTTCCGTTTCAGTAGGAGAGGCCGTGAAGGGGCGCCGTCGCCGAAAGGACGGGCCCGCCTCTGAAGATGAGGAGGAGGAAGAGGCCTCCAAACTAGAGAAGAAGAAGAGGAGGCGCACAACTGGTGCTACTTCTAGCAGTGTTGCTGCTACCAAGGAAGTGCCTGCGGCCGCGACCGGCGGGGAAGGGGGTGAGGGTGACACCCAGATCCCTGAGTCTATTGCTCCCCCCTTGTCGCCGGTTAGGGAAGCTGTTAAGGAGAAGGCCACTTCTTCAAGTGGTGAAGGGGTAGTGGCGCCTGTGTTCAGCGTGGGTATTGGCGCTGCCCCCACGCGCCAGCCTCTCTTTCAGAAGCTGATCAAGAAGAAGGCCCCTGGTAAGTCTTGCTTTCTTCAATTTTTACTTAGTCTTTTATGCTTGTTCTTCTTTTTAATGTGTTTTCCTTCTTTGTTTCAGTTGCGCCAAAGATCGTTCCCACTCCTCCTCCTACGTCTCCATCCGCGGAGGCGGCTAGGATGGAGGAAGACAGGCTCTGGCAAGAGCAAGAGGATGCGCAACGGGAAGAGGCGCGTCAGAAGGTTGAAACCGATGAAGCCCTTCGGAGGGCGGAGGCTGAGAAGAAGAAGAAGAAAGCAGAGGCCGATGAAGCCCTTCGGAGGGCCGAGGCTGAGAAGGTAGCTGCCGCCAAAGAAGCTAAGCAAAAGGCTGAGGCGGCAAAACGTGCTGAGGCGGAACGCCTTCGTCTCCAGGAACAACAATTCTTGGAGGAAAAGGCTCGCCAACTTAAGGAGCGGGAGGCTCTGGAGCGCACCAACGCTAGCGCCGAAGGGTCTCAGGAGATGGATGGATTTGAACGAGCCCTGTTGGAGGCTGGCGCTGGTGGCCATGGGGAAGGCTCGCGTCAAGCACGGCGCGAGTCCTTCAGAGTTGATGAAAGGGAGCCATCAAGGGGATATGATGGCTCCAGCTAGTCCGGTGGTGACGCCATTTGGCACCCTCGCTGGGCGGTTAGGGAGAACACTTTATTTTCTAACTCCCTGGCCGCCGAGGAATTTGTTAGCGAGGTGGTGCCTCCTTATGAGCGCGCTCACCAAGATATGCTGGGTCGTGCGGACCTTATGGTTGCGTTGTGCGTCAATCAGGCGACCCAGCTATCTATGATTGACTCGCTAAGCCGTCGAGATGCGGCGGTGTGGCGAGACATCCAGCGTTTGGAGGCTGAGAAGGCGGACCTTGCTGAAAAAGAGGCCGCCTTCAAAGCTGAAGTGACCAAGTACCGCCGTCGCGCCCATGAGGCTGAAGCTAAAGTTAGCAAACTTGAAGAGGACTCGGCGGCGGATAAGCGCAGGTGGACAGAGTCTTGCAAAAAGACAAATGCTGAGACTATGCGGTTGAAGCAGACTCTGGCCGAGGCGCAGGAGGAGGGTCGGGTGCTGACTCGGCAGTTAGAGGAGAAGAGCAAGGCCCTCTCAGAGCGGACTGCTCAGGTTGTGGAGAAACGCTTAGAGCTTGAGTCCAAGGATGCCGATCTGATTAAGGCCACTGAGCGCGTCTCCTTCCTGGAGCAAGAGAGGATCCGGATCCTTAATGCTAAGGAGGATCTGGAGCAGGACCTTGGCTCCACTGAGGAAGCTCGCGCTGCGGCCGCCAAAGAATGTGAGACGGCCCAGCGTTTGCTGGAGGAGGCAATGGGCGCCCAGACCCAGATGCAGGATTCCATCAAGTGGCTGATGACTGATGGGATTACTGGGGTAAGTTCTTTATGACCCTCTTGTATTTTGTATTCCTTCTGTAAGCTCTTTGAGTTACTAACTGTTAATGATTTTTCAGGTCTTCAAGAGGTTCTGGCAAGAACCTAAGTTGGGCAACTAGGTCGCTGCCATAGCCGCCACTGCCCAAGCCTATGGGTATAGTGAAGGCTATGAGGATGGATTTTTGGCTGCTCAAAATAACGGGCAGATTGAGGATGCGGAGCATTACGGGAAGCCATTGAAGGAAGAATATGAGGCGGAGCTTGTCAAGTTTGAAAAAGTTGACTTCCCCATCCTTCAAGTAATTGCTGACTGTAACAAGAATGCCGATCCTCTTGCCGCCCTCAAGTATTTCATGGATAAATCCGACGAGTTAGCGCGAGAGGCTGAGCGGAAACGCCTAGAGGAGGAGCGCCAGAAAGCTGCTGGCGAGGGCACCTCTAACGTAGAGAATATTTAGGCGCTTATTTTGTTTTTCTTTGTAAATATTTGTAAATAGCAAGGGTTTTTAAGTCCCTTTTTTATTAATGAAAATTTCTTGGTTTCTTTATATCTTTTGTTTCTCGTTCTAACTCCTTAGCTTATTTAACCAAGTCGTCACCCGGTTTATAACTAGAAGTTAGGGCGCGCGCCGCGCTAGATAGTCCGGCGTGTAAGTGTTTGCCTTGAAGACTATAGCGGGGCGCGACTTGTGCCATAGGGTCCGAGTTAAGCGCGTGAGAGCCTTGCCTAGAAGACCACTGACTGCGTGCTCGTGAAGTGTTTGTCCTTCATCCAACTTGTATTTGACAAGTTTAGAAGACAAGGTTGTCAACTACACGAGTGTCACGCGTCGTTGAGTCCGGCAAGTAAACTTGTCTTGAAGACCATAGTGTGCGGCGTTGTTGCGCGATTTTTATAAGTCCGACACGCGCGAGGCATGCGTTGAAGACTTATATCTTGTCAACAGTGCGCAGTCTTGGTCCGACAGTAGTTTTACCTAAGTCTTGAAGACCCTGGCGCGGAAAAAACAAGTAGAAGAACAGATAGAGGAAAACATTTTCATTGATAAGTGCGGCATGTGTAGCCGTTTTACAAATGTTTTACAAATAACAGCGGCGTAGTTGCGCGCCATTCCAAGATCGCGGGATGGGTGTCCCATCAAGTCTTTCTAGCGCGTAGGAGCCTTTGCCAAGTACTTCTTGTATTCTGTATGGACCTTCCCAGGTAGGAGCTAGTTTTCCGGGCTTTTCGGCGTTAGATGCCTCATTGTTCCGGAAACCGTAGTCACCGATCTTGAATGCGGATGCCTTGACGCACTTGTTGTAGTAGCGCTCTAACTGCGTTTTGTATTTTGCCTCTTTGATTGCAGCAAGGTCGCGGCGTTCATCTAGTAGATCAAGGTTCAAGCGGAGTTCTTTGTCGTTGTCTCTTGTGTTGGCCATTAGCACTCTTGCAGAAGGGCAACCGATTTCGGCGGGAATGACCGCCTCGGTACCATATGTCAGACTAAATGGCGTTTCGCCATTGCTGGTTTTTGTGAGGGTACGGTAGGCCCATAGAACATGGGGAACTTCATCTACCCACCCGGTTCTTTTGGTTCCGAGTCGTGCCTTGATACCCTCCACTATTGTGCGATTGGCTCTTTCCACCTGACCGTTGCCTTGTGGGTGCGCAACGGATGTAAAAATTTGTTGGACACCCATTTGAGTCAACCATTCTTGTAAGGATTGGTCCTCAAATTGTGTGCCGTTGTCGCTTACTAGCTGCAACGGTAGGCCAAATCGGCAAATGATGAACTCCCAGATAAATTTCTTGACATGTGCGCCGTCGATCTTGGCTAGAGGTTTCGCCTCGACCCACTTGGTGAAGTAGTCGATGGCGACGATTAGGTATTTCACGTTTCCTAGAGCCGTTAGGAATGGGCCTACCAGATCGATAGCCCATTTTTGAAACGGCCAAGCCGCTGTGACCGGCACCAGGTTGTTCTTGGGGCGCAAGGTGTTCGGAGCATGGCGCTGGCAACTGTCACATTTATGCAACTCGTTGACCGCGTCCACGTGCATGCCCGGCCAATAGTACCCTGCGTTCATCAACTTTGCTACTACCATTCTTGGACCCGCGTGCAATTCGCATGTTCCTTCATGTATGTCTCTTAGGAGGAAGGAAGCGTCCGCGGAGTCTACGCAGCGCAGCAGTGGCCCTAGGTAGGAGCGGCGGTACAAGGTACCGTCTATAAGTTGGTATTGTAGAGCCTTATGTTTGATCTTCCGGGCCTCTGACTTGTCGTCAGGCAGGGTGCCTGAAGATAGATAGGCCTTGATTGGAGTCATCCAGGACGCGTTGCCTGTTTGAATGACGTTGACTTTTCGCGGCGGAACAGATGGTTTGTCTAGGACCTCGATTCGGACTTCTTTGGCCATGTGTTCGAAGACCGTTGATGCCATTTTGCTTAGCGCATCGGCGGGTTTATTTTCGCTACGCCGGATATGTTCGACCGTGCATGAGTCGAATCGGCGCATGAGCTGTTTGGCTTGTTCCAGGTATAATGCCCTGATTTCGTCCTTTGCGTTGTAGGACCCATTGATCTGTCGCGCGACAAGTAGTGAGTCCACGTGTGCCTCCACGTGCCTGGCCCCCATTTTTTCCGCAATGCGGAGGCCTGCCAGCAACGCTTCGTATTCTGCCTCGTTGTTCGTGCTTTTGAAGTCGAGGCGGATGGCATATGTGAACTCTTGCTTATCTGGGCTGATGAGGCGCAAACCTGCGCCGGCGCCATCCTCGTTTGAGGCCCCGTCTGTGTATAAGGACCATTTTTGTGATGGGTCCTGCGCCGGTGCAGGTGTTTCTTCCGCTTGACACTCTCGGACTTTGTCTGTTGGGATCTCTGCGGCGAAGTCCGCGAGAACTTGGCCTTTGATGGCGGGCCGGGGTTTATAGTTGATCGTATGTTCCCCCAGCTCGATGGCCCATTTGGCCAGGCGCCCTGACAACTCGGGTTTAGCGAGTATGTCATTTATCCGGTAGTCTGTGAGGACATTTATCGGATGGCCTTGGAAGTATCTGCGGAGTCTTCGAGATGCATGGACAAGAGCGAGAACCAGCTTTTCCATGATTGTATACCTTGTTTCCGCATCCAACAGCGTGCGGCTGATGTAGTAAATCGGTGTTTGCACGCCTTTGCGCTCTACTATTAGAACCGCACCTATTGCCCGCTCTGTGACAGATAGGTATAGCGTTAGAGGTTCTTTGGGAAGAGGCGCTGTTAGCGTCGGAAGGTTCATCAGGCATTGTTTCATTTCTTTGAACGTTGATTCCGCCTCTGGTGTCCAGCGGAAGTTGCTCTTTTTCAAACAATTCTTTAAAGTGTCCACGAACGGGAACGACTTTGAAGCATAGTTGGATAAGAATCTGTTGAGGGCGACTAGGCGGCCCATCAGTGTTTGGACGTCTTTGATGGAAGCGGGCGATGGCATCCTTTCGATGGCTTGTACTTTTTTTGGGTTGGCGCGGAACCCATCTCGCGTTACGATAACTCCCAGAAATTTGCCCTCCTCCATCCCGAAGGAACATTTGCTCGGGTTAAGTTTCATGCGCACCTTGCGTAGCTGGTTGAATGTCTGCTGGATATCTCGGAGCATGTCGCCCTCTTCTTTGCTTTTGATTACGAGGTCATCGACGTACACGTCAAGTCGTACGCTGATTTCATTGATGAAGGCCATGTCCATTAGGCGTTGGTATGTAGCGCCCGCGTTTTTCAAGACGAATGGCATCTTGGTGTAGCAGAAAATGCCGGCGTCTGTGCGGAACGCTGTTTTGTCTTCATCTTCCTTTGCCATTTGAATTTGGTGGTATCCCTTGTACGCGTCCAAAAAACACTTGAACCGGTAAGGGGCTAGGGAATCCACCTTTAGATCGATTTCTGGTAAAGGATAGCAATCCTTTGGACACGCCTTGTTGATATCCTTGTAATCAACACACATGCGCCATCCTCCATTGGCTTTGGCGACCATGACAGGGTTAGCCACCCATGTTTGGTATCTGATGGGGCGAAGGATACCCGCATTGAGCAGCTCGGTGACTTGTTCGTTCATGGCCTTTGTTTTCTCCGGGCCCATACTGCGTTTCTTTTGCACTATTGGTTCCACCGAGCGGTAGACGTTGAGTCTATGTTCCGCTATTTCACGAGGGACGCCAACCATGTCGGCTGGTTGCCACGCGAAAACATCAATGTTGCTGATTAAGAGTTGCTTCAGGTGATTCCGTATGGTCTCGGAGATTTCATGGCCAATGACCACCGTTTGCTCCGGAAATTTAGGGTTAAGAACCCATTTTTCCGGCTCAGTGCGGGTGTCCGTCTTGACCTTTTTTGGAGGTTTGGCGGTCTCTGTGGTGTGACAATCTTTGTTGCCTCTGATGAAGGCGGTGCCTGTTCTGGTTGGGAACCCGACCATCGCGTGCGCCGTTGAAGCATTGGCGTTGAAGCGCGCGATGCCTTCCCGACCCAAAAGTATGTCATGATTGGAGGTAGCTGGCAGGACCATGAAGTCGCATATCTCTGTGCGCTCATGGGTGCCATCTGACCATGTCACTGGCAGGGAGAGCATGCCCCGCGGCATGATGGTTTCATGAATGAAGCCGGAGATTGGCTCGTTGACTGGTACGAGCCTTGCTTTGTCTTCCGCATCTAGCTGTTGAAAACATTGCTCGTACATGATATCTGTGCTGCTATCACCGTCCAAGAACATGTACCGCGTGTGGTAATGTCCGAAGACGGCGGTAATGACAAGAGGAGCCGTGCAGGAAGCGTCGCCTCTGACTTTGGGCATGAGGACGTCGGCCTCTTTCCATGAGTCACCAAGTGGTTGCGCCCGGGTGCGCTTTCCCTGGTGCGTGTTTTTGCCCTTCTTTGTCATGTTGCAATGGTGACGGGGAATCAGTGTGGCGGCGTGAGTGTTGAGGTCACGAATTTTCTTTCGTGACCTTTCCGCCTGATTCTCTTCACCTGCTTGACCCTTACCAGTGCGGTGAACATTTTTTACCAAATGACCGAGCTGACCTGACTTCAGCGCGGCTTCAATCTCCATCTTCAGGGTGTAACAATTGTCCGTGAGGTGACCGAAGTCATTGTGATACTCACAGAACTTGCTTCGGTCTACGTTTCTTCGTTTGCCCAAAGGATTGGGCTCCTTTAACGTAACCTGTTCGGTTTTCAGGACCTGAGATGGTGTCTTTGTTAGCGGGGTCCAATCGTGGTTTTTCTTGGAGTGACCACGTTGGTCCCGCGTTTGTTTAGGGCTGATGATCTGGCGGGCGTCGCCAGCTGGGGAGTACTTCCCTTCGTCAGTGGTGCCCGAAATGCGGCTCCAGACAGATTTGTTTTTATTTTTATTATTATTATGGTGTTGCGGTTGGAAGCCATGTGTCTGGTTGAAAGACACATGTATGAACGCTGCTCGTGTGAGCTCGTCCCAAGACTCCGGAATGCCATCCTTGCCTGTAAGGCACTTCATTAGCTCCGGGCTGCGCACATTATGTATGAACGCTGCTCGTGTGAGCTCCTCCCCGCAGCCTATTTGCAAGGCTTCTTTGTTAAATCGAACGATGAAGTCCTCGATGGACTCATGATCGTTACGGCGGCACAACAGAATGTGCGCCTTGTCTTTTTTGTGTTTGCGCAAGCGCGAGAAGTGACTACCGAACTTGTCGGTAAGATCATCGAAGTCCTTCACGCTCCCCGCGGGGAGGTTATCAAACCAGACTCTTGCTGCGCCTGTCAAGGTTTGGGCAAATAAATGGCACCAAACTTGGACAGGCCAGTCCACTGACATGCCCGCCCACTCGAAGTCGTGTACGTGGTCGTCAGGATCGCGCAGGCCATCGTATCTACCGATGCTGCTAGGAAGCTTAGCTTTCCTTGGTATTTTAGTTGTCGCTATGCGAGCGACAAACTTTGACTTTTCAGCGAAGGCCTTTGGCCTAAATGGTCTAACCAGGTCATCATCCTCATCGTTGTGGCGCGAGCGATGATCTTGTTTCTTTCCTTTGTAGCCAGAATCGCTACTGGATGACTCGTAGCCGTCAGGCTCGTCCCGGGACCTCGCGTAGCCCCGAACTCTGGCGTCTCCGCCGAGTTCCCCGCTACGTCCAGCACCCTGGACCGTTGAGTCTTTATTTTTGTACCCCTTTTTTGGTGGGGTGTCATAAGTGCGGGCCTTGCCCTTTTTCTTGGCTTGCTGCAAGAGTTTACGTTGGTAAATTGCAGCATTTTTGGTGTTCTGACGGAGGAGCCAGTGATCTAGGTCCTCCTCGGAGTTGGCACTGCTATCGTCGTCAGAGTCTACGTCCCGAACCTCAACAGCTGGCTTTTCGAGCCTTGAGGTGGGCTGTTTGACGACGGTGTGTGGTGTTGTCTGGTTCTTCGGGAGTTGGGTGTCACCCTCTCCGGAGCGGTTTATGACAGCAGTGTTAGGGTTGGGTTCAGCCATGGGTGGGTTTAAAAGACGAATAGAAGAGCAGTTCTAACCGTTGGATGGCGCCAATGAAGAAACAATAAGTATCACGGAGATTAAGACTAATCTATATGGGGTTAATACTTATGTTCGTCAAGATTAATCGTTTACCCAACCCGTTTGGTTAAACCCGGATGAGAGTAATAAGTGTGAGTGTGTGTGATGTAACGTAAGTAAAGACACAAGATGTAAGTGGTTTGGTCTAAGAACGACCTACGTCCACTGTAACCAGCCGGAGTATTATTAGTGTTTGAGTGTGAAGAATTACAAGAGAGAATATGCTAGGTTACAATGAGAATTTTTGGATCCCCTTGCAAGGAGATGTCTTCTTCTATTTATAGGAGAACTCATAGGCTTGGCTGAGGAGCCCATGAGAAACAATCCTTAGTTGGGCCTGGTCAAGGCCCAAGTCCAAGTCCTTCCCCAGAAATGGCGGGAAAGCAGCGTTACTGTGGATGACGTCATGTTGCAGCATGGTTGCTGCTCAAGGCGGACACGTGGTGAGCTGTGATTGGCGGTCGGCGCCCCTGTCCTTGCTACAGTCGTTGACCATGCTTCTGACATCAGCAGGGGATGTCTGCTGTCACTGTAGACGACGGTATGGTGGAAGCGTGGCTACAGTCACGTTGCCGTCCTTGTCAGTGGTGGTTGGACCACTCTTGCCACCTGTCGCTCTGTTATTGGCGCGTACTCTGCCAGAGATCCTTGTGAATCTTCCTTTTGTTGTCTTCTGTACCTCGTACAAAAGGTGATGAGGGAAGATTCCGCGCGTGGTCATACGCGCTTATCAGGTGTTGCTCTTGCTTATCAGTTGTTATCCTTGCGCGCTTCCTTGCATACCTTGTAAGCAGCGCCCGAATAGATCCTGGCGCCGCCGTCTGGCACGAGGATTCTATCTTATGGGGATAAGGACGCTTCCTCCACTTGGATTAGGCTCCCTATCCCTTCAATGATAATGATAGAAAGATAATTTTGTCTAAGATCTTAACAAAGTATAACTAATTTCTTTTAATGATTTTTCTTAGAAAAATAATATTTGGATCATTACTAAAATTTATTTCTAAGACATATTACTAAATAAAAAATCCAAGTGCCATATATCATTTCCTTTCTCTCCTTATATTAATGTAGCACAATTGATACGATGAAGAATTATTTGTTAAAATATAAGTTTTTGCTATTGGTTTGTTACTTTAATCTCTTTGTTTGACGGTGAGATGTGACCAATACAATAAATAAAATCCACCAAACTCGTTTTATTGTGGATTGGTAGTTGAGATATTTATTCCTACGAATTAACATACTTTTTTCAACTAAAAGGAGGATAAAAATCGATTTTTTTATTTAATTATACAGTTGTTTTGTAATTAATTTATTAAAGTTAAAGCCTAATGTTTTTTAATTGTTGTTATTTGTTTTTATTACAGAAAACATCCTTTAGTATACACATTGACGAAAATACCCTCACATGCATGGCATGTGAGGGGAACTTAACGACATAATTAAACACCGTTAGTGGTAAAGGTCGTTTTATGCAACCAAAATTTCAGTAAAGGATGAAACCTGCAACAGAAACCTCGATAAGGGATGTATCCTGCAAGTTTTAAAGATTAAGGACGAAACCTGCAACTTTAGGTAAACATAAAGG
This sequence comes from Ambrosia artemisiifolia, assembly GCA_032199755.1. Classification (NCBI taxonomy): domain Eukaryota; kingdom Viridiplantae; phylum Streptophyta; class Magnoliopsida; order Asterales; family Asteraceae; genus Ambrosia; species Ambrosia artemisiifolia. The sequence goes on along the minus strand of CM063519.1, from coordinate 41,556,355 downwards.
ACGTTTTCTGTAATTTTGTCTATAAACAATATGATTTTGTCTTATCTTATCTTAGTAATGCAAATAAGTTAGTTAGTTAGTTTTATTAATGAAATGTACAAATTTTACTATTGTATTATTTTTAATGATTCATCCTAAGTATATCAATGTTTGACTATTAACTTTTACTTGGATAGATGACTCATAAACTAGACAAAATTCCCTACTATTTTTTGTATTGGCTGATGAGAAGTGTAGTTTTATTAATTCTATAAGGCCAAACCTTACCATAAGTTCTAACAATGGTAGATTGATTGTTTTACAACTCTGTTATTTTAAACTAATACATCCATGCGTTATATTTTGAATATATTATTTGTAAGTTACCAGATTCTTCAAATTCATTAGCCATTTAATGATTTGGTTGCAACATATTACACAAAGTGTTCATATACGATTCTACAAACATATAGTTGTTCATATATATATATATATATATATATATATATATATATATATATATATTTTACATGTTACAAATAAGTTAGTTTTATTAATGAAATGTACAAATTTTACTATTGTATTATTTTAAATGCTTCGTTCTAAGAATATCAATGTTTAATCATTAACTTTTGGTTGGGTAGATGACTCATAAACTAGACGAAATTCCCTAATATTTTTTTGATTGGCTGATGAGAAGTGTAGTTTTATTAATTCTATAAGGCGAAACCTTACCATAAGTTATAAACTATGTTTGACTTATACAAGGTCAAACAGTACATAGGTTGCTTACAATACATAACATTAACTTGAAAAGAAAAAAACTAAAAAACATAAAACATATGGTAAAGTTAGAGATATTTAAATGGACATCTAAATTTCTAACAACGGTAGATTGATTGTTTTACAACTCTGTTATTTTAAACTAATACATCAATGCGTTATATTTTGAATATATTATTTGTAAGTTACCAAATTTTTCAAATTTATTAGCCATTTAATGATTTGGTTGCAACATATTACCCAAAGTGTTCACATCCGATTCTACAAATGTTATACTGTACGTTGTCATCTAACATATTAACTACTACTACTATCGAACAAATAGTTATATTTATGTTATAAAATGTCATTAAACGTCATGTTATACGGTTTATCATTTGACTTTATAATCCTTCAAATCATCAACATTGATCACAACATTCGACTTATTCTCCTCCTTAATCTTCTTTATTATTTCACGATCAAGGTATTATCCATATTTAGTAAAATACATTAACTCAACCAATCCTTTCTATCTTTTTCTTACTACTTTTTGAATGTAGTTTTCAATCACTGTGTATTGTGTATGAATCTATAAGTTTATTAAATGTTTATGTTTTGCGATTTAATATGAAGATCAATCTTTTTGTTTGTTCCTTCTTGATTTGTATGAATATTTATATGTTGTCTATTAGTTTTATGTCCTCTTTTCGGATCATATGTGTTAAACCATTACCCTAATAGTATTTCATTTCATTTAATTACTATAGTTTAAAGCTAAATCTTTAAGTAGACTTGAATTGGATGTTTTATAATGTCACAATTTATTCGTTTTTTATTCTAATTTTAATTATTAATTTCATTACTGAATGTTTATATATTTCTTATTATTAATGATATGACTTTCTTTAAGGTTAACAATATGTTAAATAAGATCAAAAAATGACAATTTTGATTATTTATTCTCAAATCTGAACAGTTATATTTTGTTACATAGAAAATGGTGTACGGTTTCCATCTGAAAACAGAAAAGAATTGTAGGGTATATCAGGTAAGTAACCAAGCATTATGTATTATGTTCTTTATCAAACTTATTATCATTTACCTCAACAAATGTTTATTAATTTCAATTTGTTTTTAGCCGCTGCCACCTGACTATGGTACCTGGATAGACACATTTAACTACCCATTTGGTAACACCAAAATCGTGTATAAGTTTCTTTAGAAATGTCTTTGATTATAATATTTGTTGTGTGATTCTGTCTATGTAACCGTATGATATGTTTGTGTGTGTAGATTGTATCTAATGTCATAATAAAATTACACACACACACACATATATATATATATATATATATATATATATATTTGTATATGTTTTAAAATTGGTTGAGTTGTCTCTAACACGTATAAGTTTGACCTAATTTTGCTAGTAATTATATAATATATTTTTCTTTTTAGTAATGGATATGTGAACAAATATATACATAGATATTGTGTGATGTGTATGTGTACAATTGTTTAAATGAAGGTCGTTAATCATCACATATGAATAAGTATATGATTACGTATATATACATAAGGTTTTTCCCAAGCTATTATGTTTATATCTATGAAAGTTGACTACCAAAAAAAAGTTTTTGACTTAATTTTTTTTAGACCCAACGATTTTATATGTATACATACAATTATTGAATATATGCATATTTTAAACAGTTATAAGAAACGTTCATATGTGATTATATTATAATAATTTATAGTGTTGTTAAACAATATATATACAGATACTTCACACATTAAAACTAATAAATCTTATACGTTTGTTTGTCATGTTAGAGATTTAACTACTATTATATAACACATGCGTGTATTTATTTTATAAATTGTCACTTAATATCATCTTATATTCATTTTCATTTTACTCGGGTACTTGCCGCGTGTTAACACAGGGCTCTAACCTAGTTCTATATATAGGTCCTGTTTTATTCAATTCATTAACACAACTACAATTATAATACAATCCAATACATATCAAATAGGAGTTTTTTAGTCACTTAATTTTTGCCCGTCTATTGATTCATGTTCCCATGTTTTTAGTAGGTCTTGTTTTGTAATTTAGAAAGGGGTGGTATCATAGTTTGTTGTCCGTATAGCTATCATCCTAATGTAAAATTTGTCTCTTTATTAAATGAAATTTAAGTTAGTCTCAAAAAAAAATTTACATTATACAATTGCCATGTTTATATTTACCAAACCATTTATTTATCAAGTGTACTACTGTTTCATGTTCCCAATGTTTCCAGAGTTAGGAGGTATTGGTCGCCAAAGTTGAATTATGTGCTTTGCTGGAGTTGATGAAAAGAGCATTAAGAAGTATTATATTAATTAGAAGTCATTTGACTCGCAGCACAAACCAAACCGGTGGATCTTATTTTATTCCCTATTTTGTGTGCTGCATTTTATTATTTAGAGATCCTGTGCAAGTTTCTTTAAACTATGTACACGAATAATTGTCAAATACTTGTGACTCGGTGACGTCTTCACTCCTACCTATATATATATATATAAGAACAACATATATATGTCTGCTAACAATATATATTCATATTTAAAAAATAATTAAGCTAGCTGCTTGTTCCATATATTTCTATCTAAATCTAAATGATTAGTTGCCTAGTAAATCATCTTCATTTTCCCTATGGATCCAAACCGTCTGCTGGCAAGACGGTGGTGGATACGCAACATGGCCTGTTTTTCACTATCTTCTTCACGATCGTGTATTATCTCATTACAAGGTGGCGCCAGAAGATCAGAAACTCCATCCCTTTCCATCTTCTCACCATGCTTGAATTGGCTGCCATTATCACCTTCGTCGCATGTTGTATCTACCTTCTCATATACCTTGTCCACCACAGCCATTTGCTCGACGATGAGGAAGAAGAAACATCAAATTGTGACGTTATATCCGGTGTAAAGAAGGACGTGGTAATTCTAGCAACTGAAAAAGAAACGGTCACTAAAGAGGAAGAGGCGCTGATCCGAGCTGTTGTTGCTGGTAGAATCCCATCCTACTCGTTGGAATCAAAGCTTGGCGATTGTCAGCGTGCTGCTTTCGTCAGGCGAATGGCGTTGGAGAGACTAACCGGGAAGTCGCTTGAGGGTTTGCCTCTAGAGGGGTTTGATTACGAGTCGATATTGGGACAGTGTTGTGAAATGCCAGTTGGTTATGTTCAAATACCCGTGGGCATTGCAGGCCCGATGTTGTTGGATGGAAAGGAGTTCTGGGTGCCAATGGCAACCACAGAAGGCTGTCTTGTTGCTAGCACGAATAGGGGTTGTAAGGCGATTTACGTCTCGGGTGGTGCCACAAGTGTACTACTCAAGGATGGGATGACTCGAGCTCCGGTTGTAAGGTTTGGAACCGCAAAGAGAGCTGCTGAGTTGAAGTTCTTCTTGGAGGAACCACTCAACTTTGACACTCTTGCTTCAGTTTTTAACAAGTAAGATGCTGGTTAGAGTTTCATGCTACTTTTTACTTATTAACATTAATATATGCTACCTCATGTAGTAATAAAACTAGTTTTCACACTCAGAAAAACCAATAAGGCAAAACCAAGAACATTTGTACCAATGTATTTGAACTGTTAACATTCAGCTAGCTAGATAACTGATAAGAAGAAATTAATATCAATTGGTTTGCAGATCAAGCCGATTTGGGCGGCTACAAACAATCAGATGCGCAATAGCAGGAAAGAATTTATACATTAGGTTGAGTTGCAGCACAGGTGATGCAATGGGGATGAACATGGTCTCCAAAGGTGTTGAAAACGTTTTGGACTATCTCCAAGCTTGGTTCCCAGACATGGACGTTATTGGCATCTCCGGAAACTACTGCTCTGATAAGAAAGCAACAGCCGTGAACTGGATAGAAGGAAGAGGCAAATCAGTGGTGTGTGAGGCAATCATAAAGGAACAAGTGGTGAAGAATGTATTAAAGACAACCGTAGCTTCCTTGGTTGAACTAAACATGCTTAAGAACCTCACTGGATCTGCCATGGCGGGTGCTGTTGGTGGGTTCAACGCCCACGCTAGCAACTTAGTGTCGGCTGTATTCATGGCCACAGGTCAGGATCCGGCACAAAACATTGAGAGCTCCCATTGCATCACCATGATGGAAGCTGTGAATGAGGGGAAAGACCTCCATGTGTCTGTGACCATGCCATCCATTGAGGTTGGGACAGTGGGTGGTGGAACTCACTTGGCTTCACAATCTGCTTGCTTGAATATGTTGGGTGTCAAGGGTGCAAACAAGGAATCGGCTGGATCAAATGCACGGCAGTTGGCTAAGGTGGTTGCAGCGGTGGTTCTAGCCGGAGAGCTGTCTCTCATGTCTGCAATCGCGGCTGGCCAACTTGTTAAAAGTCACATGAAATATAATCGCTCCAATATAGATATTCGTGCCACAAATTAAGAATGAACCACTCGAATGGGGTTTAGTAGAAGCATACTTTCTGTAATAAGCAATTAGTATATTTTGTTTATTATCGTTAACTTTGTACATGCATTTTCTTTATTATTGTAAGTCTAGGGGTGTGCATGGGTCGGTTTGGTTCGGTTTTTACAATTAACCATAACTATAAGCATAACCATAACCAAACTTCGGTTATGGTTGATCGGTTATGAATTCGGTTATGGTTCGGTTATGGTTATTTCGGTTATTAACCATAAACTTCAACTAAAACTAACTTTCGACTAAAGTTTAAAAATTAAAACAGCGTGGGTCTACAAAATAAAAAATGAAACTTACGATGGTGGACTTAACTTAAGATTTTTTTATAAGATTAACAAGATTACATTTTTTTTTTGTTAAACTACCAATGGAGGATCCTTGTTAATAAGATTTTCTAGACAATAAAAAAACTTACATAAGCTTAAGTTTAATTCTTTATTAAAATAAAGGTTACCTACATCAAGATCGTTTTGTTACTAGCATATTTTTATCTTAGTAGAAAACTTTACATGGTTAATGTAAAACATAAATCTATTACAAACCTTAAAATTAGAAGTTCGGTTCGGTTTTGGTTATATCGGTTAACCAAAGTTTCTTAACCATGACCATAACCGCTCGGTCGGTTAAAGAAATTTCATAACCATAACCATTGGTTATGTCGGTTATTGGTTAAAGTGGATTCGGTTATATCGGTTATGGTTCGGTGATTGGTTATGGCGGTTAATTTTGCTCACCGCTAATTGTAACTACTAACTAGTGATTTCCACCCACGTTTCAGGGCGGAGGAAAATCGATTTTCTAATCAAACTAAAACGGAAGCGTGTGAGCTATTATTATTAACTAGGTGTTTATCCCGGCCGCGCGTTGCGGCGGCGATTTCGTATTACAAAATGCAAAACATCACGGCAGGAATCCAATATTTTACAAAACGTGTCTTGACAATAACATGTAATCAAAATGTTAAAAAAAAATAATATATTATCATGTTAATTTACAACACATTAACATGTTGCAAAAACTATGTTGATGGGTTGTCCATAAAAGCAAGAACAAAGCCTTGTTTATCATTTTAGAAACAATAGGCGCTGATTAACATAGGTTATAAAACCTTTGTGCAAATCGCGCAACGCGATTTGACATCGCCTCCACAAAACGCGCTTATCTTTCCACGACACAATCTAGTAAAGGTTATCATATTTACATAAAAAAAACACTAAATAATCCAGTTACAACAAAATCTTTAACATTTGTATATAAACTTCACCAAACTGTTTTTAAAACAATACCACTACCATAAATCAATCTAACTTGTTTCAGATGACTGAAGAATTAGGTAATTAACAAACAACTAATGATCAAATGTTCAAATCACTTAATAATACAAATTTAAAGACATTCATCACTCGTGAGAACAAATTCTTGGAAAAAGACAAAAAAACAACAAACTGATCCAAGCCTAGATGAAATATCAATCTAAAAACCAAAAAAGACAACAAAAGATAAAAACTTTACCTCAAAACAAATCTATTAACAAAAAAACCGAACAGTTGGGAAAAAGATTACATAGGCGCTACTGTGTTACTGTTGATCCACCGTCACTTCCTCCGTTTACGGTGTCGGCGAACATCCGGCTACACATCTTCTTTCCGGTTTTCCTTTTTCCTTTGAAGTCTTAGCAATTAATTACATGTACATGTTAATAATGATAAAGCCGTCCGCAGCGAGAACGCGCTAAACTGTGATATGTTGATGGGTCTTCAACCTCATGGCCCAAGGATTCTCAGTAAATGGCTTGTTTTGTTTTCTTTAGCATTGACATCCACTTTAGTCTAAACAATTGCAGGGCCATGCCTTGAAACACAAATGCCCCCTTTTCATGATCCAGATACTAAGAATACATGTAAAAGCATAAGTGTATCTATGCTAATTTTTAAAAAATTACAAATGTGTAACATACCATCCTAGGCTTAAGACATGTACCTCTGGTGCAAGCCAAGTGACCACACCTGACAACAAAAATAATAGCATGCCATTATGAGATTTCAGAAACAGACCAAAGTCCACATACAACTGGTCAATTTGCTAAAAATAATATGCGGAAAATTAATAACGATAGGAAATGGTTTACCATTCCAAGCAATTCCCAGACCACGTCTAACGGTTCGCACCTCTCAAACTTGTATTTGGAGGAACTAAACTCACCTCGTTAGCCCTTTTTTTAACCCGACTTGAAAGACTTAAAGGGGTGTTTGGCATTATGTTTTAGAAGTGATTATGTGATATGGAATGCTTGAATTCAAGTGGTGTTTGGATGTACTTTTGTTGTATGGAGTTGTGACAATCAAATAATCAGTGTTCTGGATTTACGAGTAAAAATGACCCCTAGATAAACAGCTACTCCTAAACTGGTTACCCATAACTGAATCATAAAGTAATCAGATATATCAGAATTTATTCCACTATACTCAAAACACTAAAAAGTGACTATCCGCAACTTTCCAACTTGAAAATGCGATAATCAGATAATTACTTCCAAAACGCAATGTCAAACACAGCTCGTTTACTACAAGTGATTATCCAATTATGATTAGTTATGACATAATAACTTTTGATATTGGTGCAGTTACCTGAAAACATCATGTAGATATATATCATTTTTGACTGCCAATTGAAATACCCATGAAGCAGTGGCCCGAAGTTCAAAAGCCCATAAAAGATCTTGTAAGGCATTAACAAAGTTTAGTACTGCGTTATCTTCCAAGGGTTTCAATTCTTCCAAAAACCGGTCTATTTCCAAAACCATTGATTCTGAGTTTTGCAAAAGCCTGTAAAACACAAGTTGTAGACATGAAGTTCAAAACATTATGAGCTGAAAAGCAAGAATGAATATACATGGACAGAATTTAGAAGTTAACAATTTGACCCGTTTATTTCTGGCGGTCAAATGGGTTAATAAGCTAGAAAATTAACTTAAAATAGAACTGGTCAACCAGATCGAATGTGATCTGAAATGTTGCAAATGCATACAAACATCTTTATTTAAAAATTAAATGAGGTGCTTTATCACAAAATGACCAAAATACTTTCATACAGTTGGCTGAATTAAGCAAGAACTATTTTAAGCGATATATGTATCATAGGTGATTTCATAATAGTAAATGATATAAGATGTGTTATTACCATACGCGCGCCTCTGTAACATCTGTGACAAAGAGGAATTACAATACAAGTTTATCATTTCGCACAACAACAATCATAGATCGTTGATCACACCAAGGTAACACGGTGTGAAAGAGCTCAGACTTGAAAACTGTCACTGCATCATACGTTGCCTGGTTGCAGCCTATTGATGCCATCTCACACAACGGGCAGCAGTAGCTTCCAAATAAAATCTTGTCATCATCGCCCTAAGAAAGCATCTGACACAACGGACATTTGTTGAGGGTCAGAGTTACTCAAAGGATACAACACCATGGCTGCAAGGGGGGTTGCAATTAAACAGCTGCCATCCTCCAACCTTGCCAAGCAACGAATCCACTTCTGGCAGTTGATTTACTGCATAGTTCTCCATTTCACCTACACGTACAGAATATTAATTTAAACCAGTTGTCACTTTCCAAGAGTATCAACACCTTGATTACCAAACTTTGCTTCTAGAACAACAATTAACGCAACAGTTAAAGATCTAAAGCCACCTTAACCAATCGATTTAAAGCTGTTTTGTTTGGGCATTAGGAACCAAAGCATCAGTTAAAGATTGTGCAGCCTTATTAAACTCAAGTTCATATTTTTTAACATGTGAGAATCTATCTCTGCGAAAAAACGTAGCACAACCATCAATTGTCTGATTACTGCCATTTTGCACCTCAGCAATTCTCCTCTTAAAAAGAGCCTGATATCCATGTTTGTCCAACTCAGGTGCGAAAATTCCTCAAAGTGGTCACTTTGAACCTAAGAATCATCAAACAAAAGTCAAAGTCAGAAGACAAACCTAGCAGATCCTTAAAAAACAGAAGTCAAACTCACCTCTTGAAGACAAACAATGTCTGCAAGGTAACCAACAATCTCTCTTAACAGATTCTGTCTGCGGTAAGGCCAAGAAAGGGCTCATGAAGGTTACCACATCTATCTATGGTTGCTAAAGCCTCTTCTATGTTATACCGCATATTCGCCAAGCATAATATCACGTTCTCATGTTTTCGTAAAGAATTGCCAGTTTCCTGGAAAATAAAATGTATTACAAATATCATGATTCTTTGACAAATTTAGCAAATGTTTAAAGTAAACAATGTAAAAGATAATTAAGCATATATGACGTACACCAAATATCCTAATTCACATAAAAAAAAGAGTTACTTTATCCAAACAAACAGATAAAAAAAAGGTAAAATAAGGACAAAATAAACTCACCTTCTCTAAAACCGTTCGTGAATCTGCAAGGTAGATTACAAAGATACCTCATGCAACCAGCTCCAGTCGTCTTCCCCTTGGTCGCCTTCTCGCTCCAATTATCTACATTCATCAAAATAAAAACCACAACTACTAATCACAAACAAACAATACTAATCACAACTATAAAAGACAATGCACAATGCAGATTATGTATAAAACACACATTCATAACAATTGCCTAAGAATGTTTTAAAATTATCATGTATACTATGCCACAATACTAAAAGTTAGTAATCACTAATAAAACAATAACCGATAATATGCAATTAGATAAATAAATCCGATAACATATCCGACTTCGTAGTTCACATATCACAAAATCTAGAAAAATTAAACCAATTTCTTTATTCCCAAATCTATATAATCATGTTACAACCTCTTCAAGCATCAAAACCCCACAAAAAATTGGTTATAAGAACTCGTAGAAACTTACCTGACGCCGGTGGAACCCTAGCCTTTGTCGAAATGTTCGCTACCACCACGATTCCGTGTTTGAAATGGCCATTTGTGTTGTATATCACTATATCTGTCATCGTGGTTGCTCATGTCAGTTGCTGGAGAAATGAGACCAATCAATCAGTTTGGTGATTCAATATAATTACTTCACAAAAATATCTAATCCATTAACATATGAAGTAAAATACAGAGCCTAACATTACCTGAAATTCCCTTCCAAGTGATTGATGCAGCTTATTAATTATTATTAGTCATTGGCAAATAAAGTATTAAATTTGACTCGACTCATTTCCGAAAAAAATCATGTTGAAATTTAAACGAAGTTGAGTTTATGCAACAATCAAGAATTTTAGGCCCGAGTCTTTGCTAGGAGAAAGGGGTTTTGGGTGTGTTTAGAAGTTGTGATAAAACAATGATGAATAATGGATATGGGACCCATTACTCCATTAGTTTCATAATGGTAAATTATCCTATATGTTTATAATCAAACTTCTATGAATAGTGGCATGGCAAATTAGTTTCAAAATGGATTCCTACCAATCAATGCCACTCGCAACAGTCAACTTCTTTAAAACAACTGAAGGCCGAAGCAAGTCGATCGGTTTGATATTTATAAGGTTAGGTTTTGATGGTTTGACGGTTTAACGGTCTGGCCGCCGGTTTGGAACTTTAACCAACCATTTAACATTTTATCTGTAAGGTTTCATTTTTGGAAAATATAGGTATGTGCATGTAGTATATTCATAAACCATCTTTTATCATTTTATAATTTCAACAAACTAATAATTAAAAAAAAAAATTGGTTCCAACTGCCAAACCGAAATGTCATACCACCAAACTGCTAAAGCCGCACTGACCCGACCCGGCCCAACCCAACCAGTTTGGTTGTCGTTTCCCAAAAAACGTAGTTAGTGGTTTGCTCCAGAATTTTCGTCAAACTGCTTTTAGAATTTCATAAAGTAGTGAGTAAATTAACCGCTTTTAGTAGCACAGCAGATTTAGTATAGTAGATAATGACATTTGTAGAGAGGAAATCCTCTCTTGGGTGAGGTTGGGAGTTCAACTCCAAGGGTGAGCAAAAAAGGTGTAAAAAAGGGTGTGAAATTAGCCGTTCAAAAAAAAAAGATAATGACATTTGTGTAACTTAAGTGAGTTGACATAAAAATGGTGTACATACCGACAACTGAGTAATAATTTCTCGACTCGAGTCTATATGCCAATCAGGCTCCAGCTGGCGAACAAAAGATGTTCGTCCAATATCTGTGCTACAGAAAAGTACCTGCAATTGCACACCGATTAATAGGAAATATAATAGTAAAGAGATGCATCCTTATGCAAAACCATTTATTGCTTATTATTACCATATCAATTACCAAATTATGATAAAGTGTCAATTTTAACCCATTTATTCAGGCAGTACTTCCTTGATAATGGGTTAAGCTGGACAAATTTTCAATCAACGTCTAACCGATCATTTTGTTTAAAAAAAATCTGTCTTAGATTATATAGTTTGTGTAATCAACATTATTATTTACAAACTACAAAAAAAAAAAAATATAAACAAATAAGCATTGGCAGGTTCGTCCAAACCCGACTGACCCATCTTGCCACAATGCCAGCTTTAGTTATCATTAATGGATCGTACCCACTCATCATAAAAAACGAAGCCCAATTTGGACTTCTAAGAGTCAAATGCCTACCCCTTGACCTCAATTCGGTTAAACATTTGACTTCCCGAGTCCAAAAGTGGACTCTAGTTCTCATGAAACTTTAATACCTTATTGAACCACGGTACCAAACAATCGGAATGAAATAGATGCACACAAGGCAGCGGCACCATCTTCTCACTCACTTTATCCCAATCCAAACAAATTGCACACTCGTCTTGCTCCTATGATTTCCATCTCAACTACTTTTCCCCATCGAAGCCACTTCAACCCGTTCTCTTTTGACTCGAAAACCTCCATTTGCAATCTTCCATCATCACCGGATTACCACTTATCCTTCTTCCAACAACACTTATTGTTTCTCGACTGTTATGCCTGCACAATTCACTAACATATACAAATACCCAAATAGAAATTCATAAATTTTCTATGGCAATTTTACAATCTTTTATCTTTAATCTATATACTCTATTAAAATATATACCTTTTAATATCTTGTTTTAAAAGACCTTTTAACCTCCCATCAGGTCTTTCTTTAGCTTCTCTAGCAGCCCCAACTAACGTCTCATCATGATTCTCTGCTAAAAAAAGTTAAAATTATGCAAACATGTCACCACTGAGTCCATGGCCGCCAGATCCTCCAACCGTCACCGCTTCCGTTGCTCTCCGCACTGGTCATTTAGAATAGGGCATAATAAGGCAAAGAAATAGTATTTGAGAAGATAAAAGACCATGATGGCAAGAGGGGTGTGTCGACCAAAGAGATGTAGAAGTGTGACTGTGTGAAGAGACAGAATACAGCTTTTAAAAAAAAACCTAAAATGATGAAAAATAAAACACCATCACTATCAGTTTTGTCTTGTCTTCTTCAAAGGGGGCTTGGGGATGTTTCCTGGTGGTGTAAAATGTTGTGAGGGGCGGAGAAAGATGAGGGAGTAAGGTTATTTGCGGTGGGTGGGAGGTGATTGCTATGTGTACAGAGGTGTTGGGGACACGTGTGTTGAAATGGGGATGAGACTACTTAAAAGAGAACACGTGTACAGGGAAAAAATGGGGTAATAAAATAGTGTTAAAAAAATGGCTCCCCACGATACTCGAATCCGGGCCACACCAGATACACAACAACAATGCAACCATCTGCACCAGCACAAGTTTTGTTATCAAATGTAAAACCAATAATATTTATATTAACAGTATATAATAAAATAATAATAAATTACTGTTCAAATGAGTTTGATTATTAATATATTCTAATTAATGACAAAAAAAATAATATTATTAATTGTTGTTGTTTGGATCAGAAGCGTGACTTAATTGAAGTTTGTGTTAGGGATGTTGAAGGAATCAGGCCTTTATTTTAGTTTGAATGTAAAAAAAATAAATAATTCCATTTTATGTTAGGATGGTTGTGGCCAGCGGTGTGGATCAGGTCGTCAGGTTGGTTAGAAGAGTTTTTTTGGGCCTGGAATTAGTTTACAGGGGAGACTAACAAAGAAATATGTTTTAAAAACGGTTTGGGACAGATGAACTTGTTTTAGGGGTGTTCTTCGGGTTTGGGTTTATCGGGTCTAATAGTTTATCAAGTCGGGTCTATTCAGGTTGGGTACGGTTATCGGGTTTGGATAAAATAGAACAACCCTAAATGTATTTGGCTTAAAATAAGATTTTTGTGTCGATTTTTTTAAGTATGTTAATAGATAATTTTTTAGTATGATGTGAATATTTAGTATGTTTTAGATATGTATATGTAAGTGTATATAGGTTTGCATGTATATGTATGTGTGTATAAAGTATATATATGTATGTGTGTGTTAGGTATGTATATGTATTTGTATGTGTGTACGTAGATTGAAAGTTTGTAGGTATGTATATGTATGTGTGTATGTGTATGTATATTGTGAGTATGTAGGTATGTATATAGTGAATTGTATGTATATTTGTCAGTAATTTATAAACATAATCATAATTTAAAATTAGCATGACGAGCTTAGAAATACCCGCCCGAAATAAATTTAGAAATTAATTTCAGGTAGTCCCCGTTTTGGGATTGCTTTTTGGATACTTTATCTCATTTAGGACGTGAATGTGTGTTACATGATTGTTTGTTTTTGAAAAATTCGGCTGTCATTTCCTCTTTGCTCTCCGGGTATATATTATATATACTTGGGAGCTAAGGGGAAATGTTGCCGGATTTTTCTTAAACAAACATTCGTGTAATATGCATTCATATGTGAGATAAAGTATTCAAAAAGTGGGTGTAGCAGCCTACCCTTCGGTTGTTAATATTCTTCTGCCTTAAACACTAAGTTCTATTTCAGTTACGTTATCATGGCTGTCGATAAAATCTAGATTGACTATGAATGTTGGTGTGTATTTGTGTATGTAAATGTGTTTTAGTGGGTATGTTAGTATGTATAAATAAATCCATATAGGTAACTAAATAAAATAATTATCATTTAAAATTAGCTTGACGAACTTAGAAATACACGTCCGAAACTGGATGCCTTAAACACTAAATTTTGTTTCAGTTACATTATCATGTCTTACGATAAAAGTTGGATTGATTATGATTATTTAGCACCTGAGCACCGAAAAGGACTCGAATCTTTTATCGAGATGTGCAAAGAACATGTCAACGAGGAAGGCAATATTAGATGTCCGTGTAGAAAGTGTCATAATGTTGGGTTTATAAAATACAATAAAATGAAAAGTCATCTGCGACGTATTGGTATCGATCGGAATTACATGAAGTGGACCTATCACGGTGAAAGTCCAACTGCTCGTCACGTTGTAGATGTAGATGCAAATGACGTTGTGCTAAGAAACGATATGGATGACGTTATCGATCTTCATGGAAAGAGTTTGATGTCAAGTACCCAGACTTTTCGAAGGAACCCCGAAATGTTCGCTTAGGGCTTGCTGCTGACGGTTTTAATCCATTTGGTAGCATGAGTAAGACTCATAGTGCATGGCCGGTTATACTCACCACATACAATCTACCTCCATGGCTATGCATGAAAGAGTCCTTGTTCATGTTGACCTTGCTGATTCCTGGAACTAAAGCTCCCGAGAAGGACATGGACGTTTTCCTTAGACCGTTAGTGGATGAGCTTAAGCATATGGGGCAATCGGGAGTAAGTGCTAAAGACGCAATGACTAACACATTCTTCACGTTGAAGGCGGCGTTGTTATGGACTATAAACGAATTTCCAGCTCGTAGTAGTCTATCATGTTGGAGTGGACAGGGCTATAAAGCATGCCCTACTTGTAATGAAGACACTTCCTCAATACGTGTAACGAATAAAGTTGTGTATGTCGGTCATCACCGTTTCTTAAATGCCAACCATCACTGGAGAACAAATAAAGAGTTTAACGGGGATCCCGTGACAAGAGCCCCTTCGAAATAGTTTAGTTCCGATAACATAAAGGCTCAACACTCTCGTTTAAAGCATCATCTACCAGGTAAGCATCCAAATTTTGGAGGTGTTAAGATACCCCGTGAGAAGGATGAGTTGAACTAGTCCAAACGAAGCATATATTTTGAACTTGAGTATTGGTCTTTTCTGCGCCTGCAACACAACTTAGATGTGATGCACATAGAGAGAAATGTGTGCGATAGTTTGCTTGGTATCTTCTAATGAATGATAAGACCAAAGACACGCCGAACGCACGAAAAGACATGCAAAAGCTAAAGATTTGGAAGTCGCAATGGTTGCAAAAGAAGGGTGACAAGTACTATAGTCCACACCCAAAATACTCGTTCAAGGTAGGTGATCGAAAGCTTTTTTTGCCAATTTATAAAAAATGTTAAACTACCGGATGGGTTCGGATCTAATATCAGCAAAAGGGTCATAGATAACAATAATAACATTACTGGATTGAAATCTCATGACTGTCATATTCTCATGCAACGTTTGATACCGATTGGGGTTAGAGGGTTTTTGGCCAAAGATATTTATACACCAATAGTGGACCTTTGTATGTTCTTTAAACAACTTTGCTCCAGAACACTATTGGTGGAAGAAATGGAGAAAGCAAGGGATGCCATTCTTACAATCTTGTGCAAGTTAGAGTTGATCTATCCTCCGGTGTTTTTTGACATTATGGTTCATTTAGTTGTGCATTTACCTGATGAAGCGATTCGCGGAGGTCCGGTATGGTATAGATGGATGTATTCATTTGAAAGGTATATGAAAAAACTAAAAAACTATGTTAGAAACTCAACAAGGCCGGAAGGTTGTATAGCTGAAGGTTATGTGGCTGAAGAAGCTCTAACATTTTGTTTGATGTACTTTCGAGATGCTGAGACTAGGTTCAATTTCCATGATAGAAACGAGGATGTTGTTGTCCAAAAAACAAAGTTGTGGGTTTTTGAGTCTAAATGTCGTCCAACGAGCATAACTAAGATCAAACATCTTTCACCAAGTGAAAAATTCAAGATAGAATGGATTATCCTCGGTAGCTGCGAAGAAGTCAGCAACTATATGAAGTTAGTGTTCCTATCTTTAACTTTTCATTATCTGTTAATTAGTGTTTTTCCCTTTCTGACTTGTATATATTTGTCATCAATTTAGTGAATTCAAATCTAATAAACCTGAAGCTGATGTTAAAACTAAATTTCCGAAGTGGTTTCTCGAGAAGGTAATACATATATAACACGAATTACTCTATATTTTTTAGGTAATACCATATGTAACAAACATTATTACTCCATATTTTTAGGTATATTTGATGAAAAAGCAAGATTCTCCAGAGTTCCACCCAGAGTTGTATGCTCTTTCAATGGGTGCGGAAATACGGGCCCATAGTTACACTGCTTGCATAGTCAACAGTGTGAGGTTTATGGTACTTGACCGTGATGCACAAATAACAACTCAAAACTCTGTGGTTCAAGTGGGAGAAAACGGTGAGAAATTTTATGGCAAATTAGAAGAGATTATTGAGATGCGTTACAATAAGTATTCAACTGTCCTATTTCGGTGCAAGTGGTATACTCGAGAAAACGGTGAGAAATTTTATGGCAAATTAGATATGGTAACAATATCACTAGTATCAGCACAGAACATGAATGGAACAAAGAAGATCAACTCATATTTTCTTCCCAAGCCAAACAAGTGTTCTACATCAAAGAACCTTCTAGAGGAAACCAAAACAATAACCATAGGTGGGTCGTCGAGAATGTTAGTCATCGAAGAATTTGGGATCGACCATCAAATACTAGCCACGTCAAGAATGTTTAAAATGATGAGATTGACATCGCCGAATATCTTGATGTCGTTCACAACAATTCTTCATCTAACAGTACATTTTGCATCGATTTCGCCCGATACTTTCAAAACATTCCTTCTCATGTTATTGAGGGCGAGACTCCAAGTGAAGTTGACCCGCCAGTGCCTAGTGACAATGAAGCGTCTGAGTGGGAGACTGATTATGATGAGAACGATCCCGATTATGACACAGAGCCATCCGAGAGGCAAAATGGAGTATCTGACGGAGAGTCTGATTAAAAGAAGAGTTATTCTATTTTTTATTATTCTGTATTTGAGAGACCTTGTTCTATTTTGTTTTGTTTTTTTTTTTTTTGGTAAATGAGACACATGTTAGGAATTTATATTTTGGGTTGTAATTGTTTATCTTGATTTGGGTTGTAATTTATTAATGTATATGAAATACCCATGTTGTAGTTTTTATTTGTAGCTTTGTAGGAAATGTTGATCTCTAATTGGGTTGTGTTTGCGTTTTTGATGGCCGATGTGATGCCCCGTGGTCATGGCGGGGACGGAGCTGGGGATCCACCCCTTCGGGATGGTTTTAGGCGAGGTTCCCATGAGCAGGACCGTAAGTATAGTTAGAAATCAACTATCTTATTTTTTTTCATTTATTGTAGCAGTTGTGACTAATAATTTTTAATTGTAATTGCAGTTTTGCCTAGAAAAAAGACAAGAGGGAAAGCAAAAAATTTGGGACTTGATCAAGAGTTAAAGAAGAGCAAGGGACGAACTTTGAGTATCCTGTTTAATGATTGTACGCATCATTCGGTCGGGAAACCATATGACTATTTTACTAGAGAGGTGGCACTCTACATTTGGAAAATGATTCCACTAGACAGAGAAGGATGGAGGAATGTTGATGAGCCTGAGAAGAACGCCTTGGATGAGTATATCAAGGTAAATTAATGATTTATAAGTATATTTTATATATGTTTTCTGTTGATTCTTTTTTTCTTACCTAACTTATTATTTATTTGTGTATGTAGACAAAGTTTAATTTGGATGAGGTTACGAAAGATATCAATGCCTCAAAAATTCAGGGTGGAATAAGGCAAGTGATACAAAAATGGTACAACAATTAAAAAAACAAGGCAAAAACCGAGTTTCTAAAAGCAGGGGTACAGCGATGTTGAGGGAGCAAGGGCCAAAGTACCGGAGAATATGACTAATGAGAACTGGCAGAAAGCTATAAATCATTTCTTGACGCCAGCACATATCAAACGGTCGTCGACTAACAAAGAAAGTCGCGCGAAACAAAGATACAATTACCAAGGAGGAACAAGTTCTTATGCTAGCCGTTGTTGTAAAGAGGTTATGCTTTATATAAAGGGTTTATATTATATATATATATATATATATATATCTATATAATATTGTTCATTTATTGTCTAATTTTCAGTTTTAATGTTAAACAGGGTTTGCAACAAATTGAAGCGTTTTATAAAACCAATACTAATAAAGAAGGTATTTTTTTGGACCCGAGAGCCGAGAAGGAGTATGTAAGTATTTATATAAAGTGTATTTTTTTAAAAATATATAATCAACTTGAATTCGGGACCACTATTCGAAATCTTAGTGAATCACTGGATTTGTTATCTCATGTCTGCTTTTCGTGAAAAAATACCAATTGAAGTGGAGGGTTTTTTCAAACAACAAGGGGCTGAGTCAACTATTCAATCAAATGATATTGAGCATGTTTTATATATATATGTCTAATAAATTATCTTTGTAAATACATCATGACTTAGTTGCAGAGTATGATGCATACATTAATCAACAACCAAGTGATGAAGGTGGCGAAGTGGATGATGTTGCAATCTTTGAAAAAGCGTTGGGTTCGAGACGTGGACATGTTCGCGGTATTGGGTCTATACCTTGTTCAAGTAAAAAGCCGGTTGTTGGAGGTGTGGAGTCACAAACTCCACAATTTTCAAAGGTAATCTACCTTAATTTAGTTTAACAAGTTATATAAGGAAAATGAATGCATGTAGGTTGGTAAATTTAGCTTATGTTGGTAGTTTACAAGTTGGGTTATTGTTGATGTTTTTGATAGTTTGGTAAATCTTAGTATAGTTGCTAGATGTTAGTAGGACTTGATTAATGATGATACTTGGGCATTTTGTACAGGACTTGATTAATGTTGATACTTGGCCATTAGACTTTAGTCATCGTCTTCATTAATGAATGCAATGAATTCGGTAGTTACGAACTAATAGTTAACGGGTCATTGGTAAGAAGTTGTCGGTAGACTGAGTTAATTAGCTGAAAAATGGACGGTAAGGAGCAGTAAATGTGTGAAGTTTGTTGCTGGAAAATAGAATTCATAAATGTGTGAAGTTTGTTGCTGGAAAATAGAATTTATAAATGTGTGAAGTTTGTTGTTGGAAAATAGAATTCATAAATGTAATCTAACCTCATTTCTTTGAGTGAATAGTTGATGTTTAAATAGGGATATGTCACAATAATGATATAAGTTAGATGACCGAATGCTGAAGTGAAATTTAGATTTGTTTGAGTAACTAGCTGATGTGTAGATCATGGATATGTGACAACAATGATATAAAACTGATCATCGAATGCTCCAGTGAAATTCGGATTCGCAAGCAAATCATATAACCTAAATTGTTTAACTATTTAATGCTTAAATCATAGATAAATGCTTATAGAAGTATGATTTGTAAACATTTTATCATGCAACTATGGAATTGAGTAAGAAGATATCAAATTCTATTTTGTATTTAAATACTGACAATTTGACATTTTTTTCGGTAATTAATATATATGGTTAACTTTAATATTTTGTAGAGCTATTTCAAAGAGATGTTTAAGAACAAGGAATTTCGAGCCGAACTCAAAGCCTTTTTAAGTGAAGAAACAGATGTTGATACCGGTGAAGATGAAAATGGTGATGATGAAAGCGAGGATTATGGTAGCGGCGATGATCTTGATTTGACATAGTTATGTTGTAAAACAATTTGTGTTAGGATGATTGTAGTGTTATGTGGGTTTGGAAAATGATTTGTGTTAGGGCACAAGGGGTGGTCACCCTTTTATCACATTCATCACACTACCACACCCAATCAGATTCTGCCACCTCATTTTATCACATTCTATCACTAAACACATGTGGTGGTGTGCACTTTTCATCACATTTCATCACTAAAATTTGTTCTTTTAAAATAATATAAAAACATTACATTAAATAAAAAAATTACATTAACTAAAAAACACATTAAATTAAACTAAAAAAAACATTACATGAAATAAAAAACATAAAAATAAACCTAAAAACATAAAAAATAGAAAAATAAACACTAAAAACATAAAAAACCGAAAAAAAAAACTAAAAGTTACATGGACAACCCCACTTGTGGCAAATTTCAAGTTTTCATGCGACTCCTTCAAATCCTTATTTTTTTCAATTTCAGACAAATGTTTCATGTAGGTGTTTTCTCTTTGTATTTTCAAGTCTGCCAAGTGCTTACGCCTTTCCCGATTCTCATCAATTTCCACCATTTTTGCCGACTTGTATTCAGTCATCGCCTCCACCCAAGGTTCTTTCCCTTTGCCACTTGACGACTCGACACTCTTCCTTCGAGTCGTGGTTCTTGTCAGGGTAGTGTCGTCATCGGGGTCAGGAAATTCATCATTCAAATTAAGTTCGGGCACGTTGGTAGACAGCCCGTCCGTTGATGGTGTACAATTTCCCGAGTCGGATGTTTTAGATTGTTTTTGAGAACGACCACCCCTTCCTCTTCCCTTCCCCATCCTCCACGAGGGCCGGTTGGCCCAAGTTCGGTTATCCCCGGAATATCAATGGCAACCCACATCGAATGAACTCTTGCAACTTCCCAAGAATCCAACGAATTAAAACCAGTCCTAACGTACAACCGCTGAAAATCGTTGAGGGCCGCACGTATGATTTCCACATCAGCTGCTCTACTTGTCCAAAGACGTTTCTATAATTTATAAAAAAATATAAAGTTAACAATTTTTATAAAAAAATATAAAGTAAACGATTTATAAAAAAATAACATCATATACCTGTGTGACGTAGAGGGCGTTGAATTTAATCATTTTTTTCTATAAATTGCTCCATTTACCGATTATTTGATCCATCCGCCTTCTCGTCATACCGGTAAGTTGTTCAAAGTGTGCCTTTACTCGCAACCAAAAGGTGTTGGATGGTTGTTGATTTCCGACGCGTTTGTCCTCGGAAATATGTAAAAACGACTTCACCAACGCTACTTCTTCTTCTTGCGTCCAGGGAATTCTTTCTTTTGGCCCGGTGTTATCTCGTCCTCTTCTTTCTTTTCCTCTTCCTCTTCCTGCTTGCACTTGTATCTCTTCTTCTTCTTCCTCTTCCTCATATTCGTCATCTTCCTCAGAATCTTCGACCGTATAGTTCTCCGGATCGTGAACCCCATAACGGTCGAACATAGGTAGATCAATAGGATCGGGAGGTTCTTGAAACACTCCGGATGCGATTTGGGTTTGCATGTTGTGTTGAGAGTAGTGCACTGGATATTGGTTTTGAAGCGAGAATTGTTGGGTTTGAAACATAAGGTTTTGAAAACTTTGGTTTTGATAGGATTGGTGTGTAGGTTGTGGGGTTAGTGGTGCGTCTTGACGAAATCGAGCCGGTTCGCCTAAGTTAGGACGAACCTTTGGTCTAAACTTTCGTTTCGTAGCCGATTGTTTCTTGCTTGATCCATCCATATTTTTTTTGATTGCATTGTTTGATTGTGTGTTGTTTTGATTGTGTGTTATTTTGATTTTATCTGGAAATGTATATATAGTGATTTGGGAAAAAAAAGTTTTTTCTTTAATTTAAACGGTCAAAAGACCGTTGGTGGCCGCCAACGATCGTTTTCAACGGCTAGTTTTGGTGTGATGTATATCACGAGAATTTCCATTGCGGCCGTGTTACAGTTGGGGGGCGGTGTTTCGCGGCCATCGAGCCATCACGGGGTGGCCATCACGGACCACCCCGACTGCCCTTAGGATGATTATAGTGTTATGTGATATATGTTATTATGGCTTGCCGTAACCAGAAAATAGCAGGTTTTTAACAGGAAAAAAAACTGAAAAAATAGGGAAAAAAAAGCCAATAGAGGCGACAAAAGTCGCCTCCATTAGGGGGGACTTTCAATAGCGACGAAAAAATGAGCAATAGCGAATAACCTTTAGGTGCGACCCAATAGCGACGACATTTCGTCGCTATTGCCGTTAGTGGCGAGTCGGCAACTAAATGGAGCAATAGAGATGACAAAAGTCGCCTCTATTGCTCACTTTTCTTGTAGTGAAATGAGATTCATCGCAACTAAAATTCAACATAAACACAAATGGGGTTGGTGGTGTAGTGGTATGAGATGCATTTTCTCAATAGGAGGTCTTAGGTTTGAAACCAGGCGGTCACATTTTGCCACTTAGGTTATAGCCTAGTGGTAGAGAGGAAATCATCTCTTAGGTGAGGTTGGGAGTTAACTTCAAGGATATGCAAAAAAGGTGTAAAGAAAAGGGATGTAAGAAATTAGTCGTTAAAAAAAATATACATACAACATAGAATCAGCACGCCTCAATAACAATGTCTAGCATCTTGATTCCTGACCATTTTAAGTACATGAACTGAACATGCAAAGTTAATATATAGCACAAGCTGTTAACAATCAAGTAATATCACAGGTCTGTTTCTAAAAATAAGTTTGGGAATTGAGGAGTAATCGGAAACAGAAAATAAGAATAAACAAACAAAGATTTGGCGGTTATTATTTGGAGGGAAAGGGTAGAGAGAGTTTGAAAGTTAGTTAAATGAAAACATAAACTTTCTATATACAAATGATCTTGATCCGGCCTACTTATATGTTTGAACCGGTGCAATGATCAGACATGACTTTACATCGTAACTGTTCGAATATTATCGAACTTATGATATCTAATTATCTAACCGGTGTGACACATGAACCGGCATTAACTAATATCTAGACTTAGGACATAACTATTAACACATGTTTCTTATTTACATAACATAAGATAAACCAAGTTTATATATAATCATCTAACAATCTCCCCCTTAAACTTGAGTTTATCGTCTTCGGTTCTTCTTCATTCTTCATTTGAGGATGAACGGCTTCGCTTCTTTGGTGGTAAATCTTCATCAATCCATCCGTTTTCTTCGTTTCCACCGCTTGTACTACCTTGTTCATTGTTCACTTCAACGACTAACTCTCGGCCCTTATATTTGAGATGGTACCATTCCATCATCTCCAAGTATCTAACATACACTAGCCTTAGAGTTAACGCTATGTCTTCTTTCTTTACTAAACTCGGTAGTCCTCTTCCATAACCCATAGACACTGCGACTATTGCCCAATTTTCATCCTTTGTAACCTTATCATATCCACCAAACACTTGTACTTTAGTGTATAGATCCAATAAACATATTGGATATCCGGTTGTGTCTCGTGGTGGCATAGGGGCTTTGTCTCTAATTTTTAAGAAATCGTACATGAACCATTGTACAATCTTTTCGAATTCTAACTCAAACTTTCTTTTGTACCTTTCAACCGTTGTAGTAACATGGATTAAATCCATGAAAACTATGCAATCTTGCAAACTTGATTCTTGTGTTGGGTACATGATAGGACCTCTTTCCATATTGCCTTCATAATCATCCTTATCGATTGAGAATTCTTCGAACTTCTTATACATATAAGCCCTTTCTTTATCTTCAACATTTAGTGCTTCAACTTTGCCTTCAAATCTGACCCGTTTCTTTGCAAACGCTTCTAGTGCGCCTTTTCCATCTTTTACAACAATATTTTCTCTTTCGGGACATTTAAATGTGAAGTGACTTTCACTATCACAAATTCGGCATAAGATTATCTTTCTTTTCTCTTGTATGATCGGTCGATGGATGTAACAAACATCTCCATCAAATTCAACTTCTAAACCTTCTTGGTTCAATTTTTCAATACTTAGCACATTTTTACGAAGTGTAGGGACATAGTATACCGATTTGATCTTGTGTACTTGCCCTCCGCTTGTAAGTATGACCGATCCCTTCCCTCTAAAATACTCTCTTCTATACCCACTTGGTTTGCCTTCAACACCAAACGATTTTGAGAAAGTGGCGAATTGATCTTTGTAGCCACATCCATGTTCTTTGCGTGTAAGGCTTGCATACCATATGTTAATCCACCCTTTGTCATCCATTCCTTTTACCATGAATTCGGTCTTTCCAATCTTCTTAGGACAATCCTTTCTATAGTGAAAGGGTTGTTTGCACTTTCCACAACACATAGCGTGTGGATATTCGGGAACGTCTTTAGTTTGTTTGTTGAACTCCTCTTGCGCCTTTTTCTTCTTCATAATTTTGTTCTTCGGTGATGATGCGATATGGAAGTGGGAGAAATTGATGTTCAGCGGATTCTCATAATCCTTCTTACTTGATTCGACTCTCTTGGTCGCCATAAATTGATCCTCTTGATCACAACAATTGACTATCGGCCTCTTGCCTTTGTCATACATAGGAACATCTTCGGATTTCTCATCAACATCATCAAATAATCCTTTGGACGTGAAACGTGGCTCTGATGCCATGTTAACAATCGAGTAATATCACAGGTCTGTTTCTAAAAATAAGTTTGGGAATTGAGGAGTAATCGGAAACAGAAAATAAGAATAAACAAACAAAGATTTGGCGGTTATTATTTGGAGGGAAAGGGTAGAGAGAGTTTGAAAGTTAGTTAAATGAAAACATAAACTTTCTATATACAAATGATCTTGATCCGGCCTACTTATATGTTTGAACCGGTGCAATGATCAGACATGACTTTACATCGTAACTGTTCGAATATTATCGAACTTATGATATCTAATTATCTAACCGGTGTGACACATGAACCGGCATTAACTAATATCTACACTTAGGACATAACTATTAACACATGTTTCTTATTTACATAACATAAGATAAACCAAGTTTATATATAATCATCTAACACAAGCTTTTTTCGTGTAAATAATAAATACAATTTTGTGATTAAAAACCACATAACAATTACATATACGATACGGACATTATTTATCAGAGCTGAATGTAAGAAATAACAACACAAAGCATAATTGAAAGTTTAGGGTTGAGACGTATAAGTTTAAGCCTTGGCGGCAATATCTTTACTAGAACGATTGTATTTCATGTGGCTCTTCACAAGTTGCCCCGCCGCGATTGCAGACATGAGAGACAACTCACCCGCTAGAACAGATGCGGCCACAACCTTAGCCAATTGCCGCGCATTCATTCCTGCCGATTCTTTGTTTGCACCCTTTACTCCCAACAAGTTCAAGCAAGCGGATTGCGAAGACAACTGAGTCCCACCACCAACGGTTCCAACCTCGATGGATGGCATGGTCACAGACACATGAAGGTCTTTCCCCTCGTTCACAGCTTCCATCATGGTTATACAGTGGGAGCTTTCAATATTCTGTGCTGGATCTTGACCTGTGGCGATGTATACAGCCGACACAATGTTGCTAGCGTGGGCGTTGAACCCACCAAGAGCACCCGCCATAGCGGATCCAGTAAGGTTCTTGAGCATGTTTAGTTCAACCAACGAAGCTACGGTTGTCTTTAATACCTTTTTTACAACTTCTTCCTTTATGATCGCCTCACAGACTACTGACTTGCCTCTTCCTTCTATCCAGTTGACGGCTGCGGGTTTCTTGTCCGAACAATAGTTGCCAGAAATGCCAAGAACGTCCATATCAGGGAAGTCAAGTTGTAGATAGTCCAAGACATTTTGAACACCTTTGGAAACCATGTTCATCCCCATTGCATCACCTGTGCTGCAAGTGAACCTTATGTATAGATTTTTTCCTGCAATCGCGCATTGGATTCTCTGAAGCCTCCCGAACCTGCTTGATCTGCAGTCATGGCGTTCGTCAAATTATACTTAACAACTCTATAATGTATATGACCATCATGAAGTCTAGTAGAAACAAAAGCACTTGCTTAATGCATGTGCAACAGGCTTTACTTCTTTATGCACATAATTCAATACTTGAATTTTAACAATTTATTTTCATCACAATATTTTATACCTTTTAATTAATTAATCTCATTAAGAAAGTCTCACATGCTACCAATACTTTTTTTAATCGGAAAACGTCTATAGGGGCAAAGCAAAATATTGATAAGTCTTTTTATTTAATGATAGTTTTGTTGTAGGAAACACGAATTCGATTACCTGATTTCACATATAATTAATTAAATAATAAAAGGGAAAATATGAAAATAGACTTGTTGATCATTATTGCTTTATGAGGTTTTTGTAGAAACAATCAAACCAGTATGAAAATAACAAACAGGCAGAGACAACAACTTTATAGTCCCAAAAAATAAACTTGAATCCACATCCACCCAATAACCGATGAAAATGCCATCACTATTTTAGCATGCGGACCGAAGGAAGAAGCACTATTTTTGCCTGAACTTGAAAAGAGCTCCATTTCTATTCGAACAAAAATAATATTATCTGCTTCTTAAGCCCGTCAGCTAAAATAATGTTTGCACTTTTACATTTATCATTTTCTTTGGTTACTAATTTGTGAGAATTGGACATAAAGTCGGTGCTTATTTTGTCAATAGTTTTGGTCAACATGCCTATTTCATGTTTTTCCCATAAAATGTCTTAAACGCTTACCTTAATCTCATATATGTTGATTACTACAAACATTTGATCATAAAATTAAGTACCAACAAATCTGTAATTCTATTATTTTTTTTTATAATTAGCAAATCATTATATTATATATTATATTAAATTTTTATGTTCGTTTTGTTTTCTTTTTGGCATAGTTATTCTTTGATCTACCATAAGATTTTATTTTTCAGTCTAAAATTTGTGCTTTAACACTTCACATGTGTGCGTGGTTCAACATTTTTACAACTACCGTTTATCGGTCCCCTCAGAACGCACACGTCCTAATAACCCATCCCTTTTAATTATTTGGTATTGAAACAAGAAATATGTATATCTTACTTGTTAAAAGCAGAAGCAAGAGTGTCGAAGTTGAGTGGTTCCTCCAAGAAGAACTTCAACTCAGCAGCTCTCTTTGCGGTTCCAAACCTTACAACCGGAGCTCGAGTCATCCCATCCTTGAGTAGTACACTTGTGGCACCACCCGAGACGTAAATCGCCTTACAACCCCTATTCGTGCTCGCAACAAGACAGCCTTCTGTGGTTGCCATGGGCACCCAGAATTCCATTCCGTCCAACAACATCGGGCCTGCAATGCCCACGGGTATTTGAACATAACCAACTGGCATCTCACAACACTGTCCCAATATCGACTCGTAATCAAACCCTTCTAAAGGCAAACCCTCAAGCGACTTCCCAGTTAGTCTCTCCAACGCCATTCGCCTAACGAAAGCAGCACGCTGACAATCGCCAAGCTTTGATTCCAACGAATAGGATGGGATTTTACCGGACACCACCTCTTGTATCAAAGCAGCATCCTCTTCAGTAACCGTTGTTTCCTTTGGTAAGTTCACCAAATCCTTGTTTATAACGTGTTTTACAACCACATCAGATTCGCAATCAAGAGCTGCACCACAGGAGGTGACACGAGTGTCTTCTTTACGAACGATTTCCGCCTCCTCTTCTTCTTCGTCATCATCAGAAAAAGGCGCGGTTTGAACAAAATTCATCCCAAAGAAGCCAAGTAGGTAAATGGAGGACGCCACAAACACCATAATCGCAGCCATTTCGGACATGTTGACAACATGAAGGGGAGTCGAATCACGAATCTTTTCACGCCATCGGATAAGAAGAAAGTAAGTAACTGAAAAAAAGACGGTAAAGAAGATACCATTTGAAATCGCCATAGAATTAGTTGGCAGAGGATTGGAAGCATTTGAACCAGACACCATCTTTTTGTTGTTAGGCTTAAAAACCAGCTGCTGATCAGAAGGATGAGGTTTCAACGAAGATTGTCGACGGGCATCCATCCCTTTTGCTACGGTGTTTCGCTCACAGGATGGAGCCGATGACAATTTCAGTAGTGGTAAGAATTGATTATTGAATTGAAAAATATTTGGCAAAGGGTGATACTATTTATAGATAACGATACATAGAACCCCTAGGTTGAAATTTGGAGAGCATAAGTCAGCAATGGGCACTTGATCTAATAAAAAATAAATAAAAACAGCACCTCAAACAAGAAATTAATGAGCGTTTATTTTGTCTTGTTTTATATAAGTTAAAATAAAGAATCCATGGGCGTTTAAAGTTCTATATGGTTTAGATAATCTAAAAAACCGAATCGTGTTTTGCATCGTCAAATAACATGTTTAATTTTTAATTAGCATGCATCTCAATTTTAATTCAGACATTGGATATAGGCCTACGGGACATTTACAATATAAAATAGTGGCGACAGGTTTGAGAACCATATAAATACATTATAAGAGCAACCTTAAAGACGACAAACATTTGCCGGAAATTCCTTGTACAGTTGGCAATTCATCGGTGATCCTTCGAAATATGGTAAAGAGATTTCCAACGCATTACCGATGAAATTTACAAGCGGTTTAAAGAGCCAAAATCAACCACAAATCAAGGACGCAGGTGGTACTGAAGGAGGCATCACCGTTTAACTTTTTCGAAAATATATTTTATGAATTTTTTCATTGACAATTCCTATTCTATAAAATATAATTAATAGAAGCTTTTTCGGGTTTATTGTTATTAAAACAACAATGATAATGGTCGGTTTAGTTTAAGGAGAATGACTCAACTTAATCTTAATGCTTCCTAGATCCTGTTAAAAATAATAACATTGTTAGTCTCACTGCAGGAGGGGGTCTCCTATAATCATTCTCCGGCGTGAGAATAACTATGGTTTTCACTAGAAGGCGATAAAAGTGTAAAGAGAAAGTATGAGTGTAATGTATGAGAGTTAGAGTGAGATTGAGATTGAGAGATGAAGGCTGAGCTGATCAGGGCTTCTATTTATAGGCCAAGAGTTCTCGCCTAAGAGCTTCCCCGATTCAGCTCATCTTCTATAGCTGGTAGTTTACTTTCTTCTTGACTTTGCTTGTGCTGTTTGAACCTGCCCGTTTGGTAAAAGTACCCTTTTTCTTCTTTCCATGCTGAATAGTAATTTGAAAGAAAGCTTTATCAATAATAGCATTGAGGTCAAATAATTTGTACCATATATCTCCTCGAATGGAGGTGTCAGTTTATCAGCTTCCAACTTCCCTGACTGAGATTATAAATTTCTTAAATGTTGCTAAGTGTAGGTATCCAGGTACCCACGTTATCAGTCTCCTAGTCATAAGTAGTCATGACAAAGTTATGGGTGCCTGTAACTCACTTACAACTTGGTTGATTGATTTATAAACGTTTGGTTGAGTTGAAATGCCTATCGTCTATAAATATTTTTGTCACACCCCGCCTAGGCAGAAACACGGAATGGGACTTCGAAAGGTTTTCAAGCACAAGGTTTGAGCAATACGTAAGAAACTGATAGAATTGATACCGAATATTCAAATTGTTTTACAAAACAAGAAATAAATTGTTTAGACGATCAAATCACTATGAAATACATAAATGTTTAAATTGTTTTAAGACATGACCCACAAAAGACGGTACCACACGGTGCATTCACAAACCGGTTTCTCAAGTCCCGAGTGTCCATGAAATCAATTACCTGAAAAACATGTGTAAAAGATGTGTCAACATAAAGTT
The DNA here is from genome assembly GCA_032199755.1 of Ambrosia artemisiifolia. NCBI lineage: Eukaryota > Viridiplantae > Streptophyta > Magnoliopsida > Asterales > Asteraceae > Ambrosia > Ambrosia artemisiifolia. Next base: position 41,526,507 of record CM063519.1, on the reverse strand, counting down.
GGTGAGTTCAAAGATTTAAATGTACGTAATCTAAAGTTAGTGAAATTCGTATGTGACCAATCAAAGCTAGCTAAGCCGGCCAATGATTACTATGCCAACCATGAGTCCCATAACCAAACCTTTTGACTGTTGTGCCTCACACATTGTACAATAAAGACAGTGTATGAATCGTAGAAAACTAGCACGCTTTTGTATGTGACAGATTAGAGCGACTAACCAAGAGTGGGGGTGCCAAACCCAATAGATCTATTTAATTGTTCCATGGCTACTGATAGCTAATGGTTATAGTGAAATGTATTTACGAGGACTGTTGAGCTCATGAATCGTTTGTCTCATGTTTCACATGGTAGTCATGATAGAGCTCACTCTAAATGAAATGTAACTTGGAATATGTAGCATGTTTATCCCCCAAAAGTATGAAAAGAGTAAAAAGGGGTCGTGCAACTCACCTGGTGTCTGTGCGAGAGGTCTAGCAAATGCAAAAGCCCGAATGACTATAGTCCGAACGAAAGTGCCCTATAATCTTAAGGACATCTTAGGTTTTTGTACTTGTTTATTTACCATGCAAGTTGTTCACCCGATTTGTAACTCTTAGGACCATGTGTACGTGGTGTTATAGTCTATACACCGGACGATTATTACGTATCTTTGTTTGTACTTTTGAAAAGATGTACGGTTTTAACTTGTAGATCTTGAAAATTCTCATTAGTTCCGTTCGTTTATAGCCGTAAAAATAACTAATCTTGTTAAAACTGGGTTCACAAGTTACCACATGTTACCATATGATATCTCGTGTTAATACATGTTAAGAATTATGTAAAATAGGGATTTAACATATGTTCTAGAACTTTTGTGTTATAAACATAGTTAACATATGTTTGGCCAATTTTAACATGTGTTTCATAAAAACCAAAGATTTTTATATGTTTATGTTGAGTTTAAAAATGACTTTTATGTATTTTTCTCGACTCAATACACACTCGTATGCACTTGTATACATCTCTACAAGTATGTATGAGTGTTCATACACATATACGCGTGTGTATGTATAATATATATGTATATATATATATAAATATTTGTGTGTACATATATGGTATATTAATTTAAGTTTGGTAAGTTGTATACACTAGAACTTAGTGTTTTAGTGTGTTTAAGAATAAAATAGGGTCGGGTGATCATGATTACGAAAGAAAGTGCAATATAAAAACAAGTTCGGTTAGTGTGTAACATACCATAAATGTTCCGAATACCTATGGAAATAGCTCATGCATGCATTCCTTGGAAGTTTCTTTGGCTGATTTTTTGGGAGGATCAACTTAAGAATTTGGGAAGTCAAAGCATGGATAGGAAGGGATAGTAGGGTGGCTTAAGGGCCTTAGTTGGTACAAAACATGGGTAAAAGGGCTTGGATTGTTGTGTGCGTACATGTGTATGGATGTATGTATGTATGTATGTATGTATGTGTGTGTGTGTATATGTATGTATGTATTTATGTATGTATGTATGTATGTATGTATGTATGTATGTATGTATGTATGTATGTATGTATGTATGTATGTATGTATGTATGTATGTATGTATGTATGTATGTATGTATGTATGTATGTATGTATGTATGTATGTATGTATGTATGTATGTATGTATGTGTGTATGTCGTGTGTGGTGTGTGTATATAGATATATTGTATGTTGATGAATTGTCTCAATCACCCTCTAATGTGTATGTGTGACCGTATATATGCATGTATATGGGAGTCATAATTCGAAACACAAACACCCACATACATGTGTGTCCGTGTATGTACATATATGAGTGTATGTTTGGATTATATTGATATTTGATCACACCCATGCTAATACATCCATATATATATATTTCATGTGAATGGGTATATATACATATGATATGCATTATCTTGATTATACACACATGTATATGTAGCCGATTGTATGTAAGTGGGTGTGTATATATATATATAATATGTTTTTTGAAGCCCATTAACTCATCATATGTGTAGAAACTGATTTGGACATGATTGTATGTACATAGTGTCGAGTTTAATTATTGATAACATGTGTAATTGTGAAATAATATTAACATTGTGTTAATCACATAAAATGTCATGTGTTAATTTAACTTTAAACATATGTTGAATTTGTATATTAACTCATGTTACATACGTTTTGAGGTTTGAATTGACAATTGGTACAACTCTATGAATTGATGTGTCGAATATCTAATTTAGATATTGTCACGTGTAGTCTTGTTTTGTTTGTACGTAATAATCGGGCATTTGGTTGCTCTCTGTTGAGCGTGTGATTGGTTTGATTGTTCATTGCCAATTGTTTCGGATTAATCGGGTGTTGCATGCGTAAATGGAAAATGTAACAAATTCTTGAAATTGTTTGGGCTTTGCTAGACTCGGGACAACATAGTTAATGTAAAAATGTCTCATACACACATAAAATGACATAGTTTAAGGGCATGTATGGATCTTGACCTGGAAATTCGACGGGTGTCACTGATTTTGCTCCCTTCTTGCCCAACTTAACTAGTAGTTATATTTATTTTGATCTTGTAAAAAATTTGACGGTTTGTATTTTATTCAAGATTATATTTGATATATCTTCATCCCATGTGGTTAGGTGTAACTATTCTTGGCCATTGTGCTTCCTGTAGGCAACTTGTAGCTGCCTAATGGGACTAACTTGACTAGCTCAGTCACATAATGTTGGGTTAATATGAGACCACAGTTACCAGGTTTAATCATGTTAAGTTATGTGTTAGAGTTGGAGGGCTAGTTATGTAATTAAAGCATAGTTGTAGTAAGCAAACCCTAGTCTGCGCACTTATTAGACGGGGACTGCGAACTTAATGTTAAGTTCGCACTCATCAGGTTCTCCTATAAATAGAACCTCATTTGTGCAGCTAGGGTTAGGGTTTTTGTTGTATCTTTGAGAGCACAAGTTTAAAGGTGCGAACTTATCTAGAGTAATCCATGGTTGTTCACAGCTGAAATCTTTAATGGAATCGTGTCTTTATGTTTCTTGTGTGTCGGTTTTTATAATCTTCATCTAGTTCTTTAACTTGTCTTGATTAATCAACTAAAACACCTAACAAATAGGTGTTTCTAGTTGATAACAATCTAGTGCACACTTAAGATCTAGTATTTTGGGACTACAATTTGGTATCCGAGCCTCTGTGCTCGAGATTGTATCTATCTAAAGATATCAAAACCCTCCTTGTTAGTTTTTACTTTCAAGTTTTTCAAAAAATTTAGTGTTTATCAAAGTTTAAATATTTTCATTAGTTTTGCCTTAAAATCTCGTGAACAAGTGTTTCTAAGGTGTTTAAAAGGTATTAATTTCAGTAGAAACATCATTCAAGAACTTCAAAACAATTGAAAATCTCTTGGACTTGTTTCTGGTAAGATTAAAGTCATATCAGCCGAAGTTGCGCACTTAAAGTGCGAACTTAGCTCATAGAGTGTGAACTTGTTTCTTGCTTGTGAGTACTTGTTTCAAGAGTTGAGTACTTAGCTCATAAGTTGCATACTTGATATTTCAAGGTGTGCACTTATTAACAGCCACAACTGCGCACTTAAGCCAAAAGTGTGTGCACTTGTGTCTGGGTGAGCACTTAAATTTACACAAGGCTTTACAGCTTTCTCTCTCCTGGCACCACAACTAGGGTTTCTGCATACTTATCTGAAATCTCTAGTTGGTGTGCGAACTTACTGAAAAGGTGCATTTTCTGAGCACTTGGATAGGGTTACTGTGAACTTAAATCTTAAACGAGAGTTTAAGTGTCTGTGTACTTATACAAGTGCGCAGGCTGATCAGTCAAGACTGAGCACTTGTGCTGCTCTGACTTGGTTGAACTGCGAACTTAAGCCAAAGGGTGTGCTACAGGGACTGCGTACTTCAGGAGAATCAGGGACTTATCATCTTTGCTTCTTATTTGTTTCAGGTTTCCAGGGAACTGCGAACTTAGACTGCGAACTTGTGAAACTGCGAACTTGATCTTGCTGCGCACTTAAGACTGCGAACTTGTGGACTGTTTTGTTTTTTCAAGGACTTTGGACTATAACTTGCTAATCAACTCAATCAAAACCCTAAAATCAATCTAAAATCCATCTAAAATCAATCTTAAATCATGTCTGGTAACAACTCATTCCAAGTTAACCCCATAACTCAAGCTGAACTTGAAACCGGCACTATAACACGTATTCCCAAGTTGATGGGTGCTGAGGACTATGGCACATGGAAGAACAGAATGAAAGCTTTCTACTTTGTTAACGATCACACCCAATGGAACTCAGTCCAGCTCGGACCTCACATTCCCACCAGAACCACTGATGCAGGAGAAGTGTTCAACACTGATCCCACTACATACACTGATCTCGACAAACAACTGTTGCAGAGAGATCACAAAGCCTACGGTGCTCTCACCATGGCTCTGTCAAACGATGTATACAATATGTTTGAAGAGTACGGATCAGCGCACGATCTGTGGTTTGCTCTGAGTGAGTATTATGAAGGAAATGCAGAGATGAGGCAAAACAAACAGGATATGATTCAAAAGGAATACGACATGTTTGGAAGTATCCGTGGTGAGAGTCTGTCTTCACACATTGACAGGTTCATGAATTGGTTGACTAAGATGAAGAAAGCCGGTATTCCTGTAAACAACCGCAATTCCATCAAGAAACTGCTCGATTCTCTTCCAAAGGAGTGGAGTGTCCAATGTATGTTGATCAAAAAGGACTACTTGGATGCTCAGTCTACTTTGGCTGATCTCATAAACACTCTGAAATCATTTGAGATGGACATCACTAAAAGAGAAATGAATCAGACTGTCCCGAAGGTGACTCCCAGCAGTGCTATGAAGAATCTGGCTTTGATGGCCCCAATTGGTGATATGAGTTCAAGTTCGTTGCATTCTTATGTGGATTCTGCAGGGATTGGTAGTTCAAGTTCTGGGAAAGCTCCAATGTATTCTGAAAAGGCTGCAAAGACACTAACTCCACAGGCTGCTAAACTGGCTGCTGAACATGTGGAACTTTTCAACTCTTTCATGAGCAGTTTTGAAGCTTTGAAGACAGGAGAGATTAAGAATGAGATGATGTCCCCAGAAGATATGTACCAGGTTGACCCAGATGACATGGAAGAGATGGATCTGAAGTGGCAGATGGCAATGATCACTCTACGAGTTAAGCGTTTTCAAGACAGAACCGGTAGAAGAGTGGGAATGGGAAAGGCTGGGTTTGACAAGTCAAAAATCAGATGTTACAACTGCAAGGTCCTCGGGCATTTTAAGTATGAATGCCCCACACTGAACCAAGCTGAAATCAAGCCTGCAAAGAGGTTGGTGGCCATAACCGATGGAAATGAGGGAAATGATAAGGAACCACAAAAGGCTTTGGTTGTTGAAGATTTCGACTGGGGAGAAGAGGCAGCTGCTGCTGAAGTTGAAGTTAACAAAGCCCTGATGGCCACAATCTGCACCAAATCTTCTACTGGTGTGAACTCTGTTGAAGGATCATCTGCTGAGGTTCTAAAGGGGGAAATGCAGAAGAATGCAGGTCTGAAGAGTGTGTTGATTGATGAGAAGGTGAATGATCAGAAAAGGGAGGAGGCGTTGATAGCTGAGAAGACTCCATCAGAGAAGGTCGCTGAAGAGGTGAAAAGTTCTTCTAAGAAAGCTGAGGAAAGAGACATGGTAAATATTCCTTTAGAAATTAAATCAAAACTGTGCTCACCTCGGTGTGTTACAGCTGTCGCATACTGTTTATCACACAACAGACGAGTTTTAAGAGAAATGGATGATATTCGTAAAATCAATTCTGAAATGAAAGAAAATGAGTGGGCATATCAGCGAAAGTTAAATGCAACTCTAGCTGAAATGCAAACTTTAAAAGAATTTGTACTTAAGAAAGATTTTCTGATAAATGATTTAACCTCAAAACTAGAGAAATCTAGAAATGAGACAACTCGTCTTCAAATTGTTGTGGATAAATGGAATGTGAGCAAACGGGCTCATGCTGATATAATCGATTGTGGGAGACAATCATTCGTAAAGGATGGAATTGGGTATAAGGATAAGAATGGAATCGAAAGATCTCTATTCTTACCCTTGAGCCAAAGTGAATACATACCCATTCCATCACCTCATCCAAAAAATGACCTTTTTGAAAATAAATGTGATGAATCTGAGTCAAATACTAATATAAGTAAAAGCAATGCAGATGTGACCCAACAGGCTCAGGTGAAGGATGATGAATGTTGTGGTGGCCAGACAGTGGGTTTAGGACATCCGGGTGCCAATTACTCAACAGTGAATTGGTTCATCTGGAACAATGAAAATTCAAAAAACAATTCTATTTTGGATGACTGTAAAACTTTAACTAAATCGGATGACTGTAATAGTTTGCCTAGGATGGATGACTGTAATAGTTTAACTAGGTTGGATGACTGTACTTCTAAACTTGATTTGAAAGGGGCCGTGGCTCCCGATGATAGGAAGCCTCCTATCAAACGATCTAATGTTTGTGTTGAAAATGTTATTCCCGTGTGTGTTGATCTTAATGCTGCATTCTCTGATGATAATCATGTGCTCAAACCATCTGTGTTTGTGCCAGAACTTAAGCGTAACAGGTTTGGGAAATTTCTCACTGAGGAAATCCCAGAATTTATCCCCTCATCCACAGATGTATCAGGTTCTGAAGAATCACAAAGTGAAACAGGTAACTCAAGTTCTGAAGAATCACTAAGTGATACAGAGAGCAACATCAGCATACCTGACTGCAACACAAATGAAGAATCAAGTAGCAGCAAGGATGAATCATGTTCAAGAGAAAGCTCCTGCTCAAACAAGATCAAGAAAAGAACATCACAATCATCATCATCCAGATCTTCTCCTAAGATCAAGCCTAAGCATTCAAAATGCTTCAGATGTGGAAAAGAGGGTCACGTGGTCAAGAACTGTCACATAAAACCTAAATCACAAAAAGATGTCAAAACACAAAACTCTTTTTCGGATAAATTAAGAAATCTTCAAGAAACCGTAAAAAGTTTTGTTAAAAATACATAAATTTGGAAGAAACAAAAGTCAACTTTGGGAGAAAACCATGACAGATCAAAAATTAAACAAACTTGGATTCCCAAAGTTACTTAAGTTTCAGGCAAAATCAACACTGTACATAGATTGTCTTTAGTTTAGCTTTGTTTCTCTGTTGTTTTTGTATGTGCAGAATAAATTACAAAAATGGCTGATAGCTCTCATGAGATATCTATGGCATGTCGACAGCGGCGCTTCAAGACACATGACAGGACTGAAAGAACTCCTCAAGAACTATAGGTTCATCGATGGAGAATTTGTAGCGTTCGCTGGGAATGAAAAGGGTGGAAAGATCGTTGGCATAGGAGATGTAGTCTCTGACGCGCTAACACTTGAGGACGTCAACTATGTTCCAGAACTGTGCTACAATCTATTGAGTGTATCACAAGTCTGTGACAAAGGAATCTCAGTGTTGTTCAACGACATGGAATGCATCTTCCTAAAGCCAGGATTTAAACCATCCACTGACATGATCATGCTAAAAGCCCCCAGACAAAACAATACTTATGTGATAAACATGAGGGATGCCAAGTCTGAACAACCAATGACTTGTCTACTGTCAAAGGCATCCGAGTCAGAGTCACTGTTATGGCACAGGCGATTAGGTCATGTTAACTTTAAAAATATAAACAAACTTTCTAAACTTAATCTAGTCAGAGGTCTTCCTTCTAAGGAATTTCCTTTTTCTGAAAAATGTTTAGCATGTACCAAAGGTAAACAACATAAGAAATCGCACAAGTCCAAAACAGTGAACTCAATTGACTCTCCTCTTCAATTATTACATATGGATCTTTTTGGTCCTATCAGTATAAAAAGCCTGGGTAAAAAGTCTTACTGTTTGGTGATTACAGATGACTTCTCTCGCTTCACATGGGTGTACTTCTTGGAATTCAAGAGTGAGGCTGCTGAGACCTTGATGCTGTTCGTTCCTTTGATCGAGAATATAATCAAGTTAAAAGTAAAGTCAATCAGAAGTGATCATGGAACAGAATTCAAGAACCAAACTTTTGTGACGTATTGCAGCGGGAAAGGAATTCATCTCCAATACAGTGCTACAAGGACTCCTCAGCAAAATGGAGTGGCTGAAAGGAAGAATCGTACACTTATTGAAGCTGCTAGAACCATGCTCATTGACTCTAAGTTACCGATCATCTTCTGGGCAGAAGCTGTGAATACCGCCTGTTATGTTCTTAACAGGGTCTTGATTGTCAAGCCTCGTGGGAAAACAGCTTATGAATTGCTTTTCAAAAGAAAACCTCTCATTGATTATTTCAGGCCGTTTGGATGTTCCTGCACTCTTCTGAACAACTTTGAGAATATCATGAAGTTTGATGCTGTTGGAGACGAATGTTTCTTTGTTGGATACTCGTCTAGTCAAAAGGCTTATCGAGTATACAACAAACGTACCAAGATGGTTCTGGAATCCTTTTATGTTGACTGGCAAGAATCCAACTCTGCTAATGTTGGAACCGGTCCTGACTGGTTCTTTGATGTGGATGTTGTGTTCAATCACTTTGTCATTCCTGAACAGCAAGCTCATGCAGATCAAGCTCCTGAAAATCAAGCTACAAGTTCATCTTCCTTTGGAAATATTCTCTACTCTTCTGATGATGAAGTCGCACCGTTTACCACCCGTTTCTCTCCTCTTATTGCTGATCCAATTGTTCCTCAACTTAATAATGGTGATACTACTGCTGAAACCTCTAACATTCCTGAAAGCACGTCAAATGCTGAAGGAACACAATCAAATCAGCAGTCTGTAAATGAACCATCCAGCTCTTCTACACCTGGAGATCATCTTTCGAACCTTCCTCTACAAGTGCAAGAAGAAGAAAATATGGGATTCAAATCTTCTAAGAACCATCCAATTGAAAATGTCATTGGACCAATCAGTGAGGGTGTTCTTACAAGAAATCAGACAGACAAGCTCAACACTGCTCTCTCAGCATTCTTATCTCAAACAGTACCTTTCAGCATTGAAGATGCAGTTAGAGATGCAAGCTGGGTAGAAGCAATGCAGGAAGAACTATTTCAGTTCAGAAAGCTCAAAGTGTGGGAGCTCGTGGATCTGCCTGAAGGAAAATATCCTATTGGGACAAGATGGGTTTTTCGCAACAAAATGGATGAACGCGGCGTGGTAATCAAGAACAAAGCTCGTCTGGTTGTTCAAGGATTTCGTCAACAGGAGGGGATTGATTATGAGGAAGTCTTCGCTCCAGTCGCTCGACTTGAAGCCATACGCATCTTCTTGGCATATGCTTCATATCAAAATTTTAAAGTCTTTCAGATGGACGTGAAGAGCGCTTTCTTGTATGGGAAGATCAAAGAAGAAGTCTATGTGTGCCAACCGCCAGGATTTGAAGACCTTCATCATCCTAACAGATACTACAAGTTGGACAAGGCTCTCTACGGTCTCCATCAAGCTCCTAGAGCTTGGTATGAGACCTTGTCTTCATATCTGTTACAAAATGGATACACGAGAGGGAAGATCGACATGACCTTGTTCACCAAAGAAGTCAACAAACATTCTATCCTTGTTCAGATTTATGTTGATGATATTATCTTTGGTTCAACTGACGAAAATTTGTGCAGGGAATTTGAAAGCATTATGAAGTCTCAATTTGAAATGAGCATGATGGGAGAACTCTCATTTTTCTTAGGTCTCGAAGTCCAACAGAAAGAAGACGGTATTCTCATCCATCAAGCAAAGTACACAAGAGACATTCTGGCGAAGTACAACCTGTCGGATTGCAAACCGTCCAACACTCCTTTTGCAGCTCAAACAACACTTGTACCAGATCTTGAAGGACCTTCTGTGAACCCGCACACTTACCGTTCTATGATTGGCTCCTTGATGTATCTCACAGCCAGCAGACCGGACATCATGTGGGCAGTTGGATGCTGTGCTCGCTTTCAGTCAAATCCAAAGCAATCTCATGAGACTGCAGTCAAAAGAATCTTCCGCTACCTCAAAGGAACACCAAAACTTGGTTTATTGTATCCTAAGAGTGACAATTTTGACCTAATTGCGTACTCTGATAGTGATCATGCAGGTTGCAGGATTGACCGAAAGTCTGTCTCTGGTGGCTGTCAATTTCTGGGAAACAGGCTCGTGTCATGGCAGAGCAAGAAGCAGACCACCGTGTCTATATCTACCGCTCAAGCTGAGTACACAGCCGCATCCAGTTGTTGCTGTCAAGTGTTGTGGATCCAAAATCAGCTGTTGGATTACGGTTTGAGTATCATGAGAACCCCTATCTACATCGATAATGATGCCTGTCGTGACATCGTGAAGAATCCAATTGATCATTCGAAAACTAAACATATTGAAATTCGGATTCATTCAATTCGCGATGCGCACGACAAGGGGTACATACAGGTGTTGCCTATAGATACTGCTGATCAAAAGGCAGATATCTTTACCAAAGCTTTCGACAAAACCCGTTTTCGTCAGTTGGTAACATGGTTAGAGATGATCAACTTTGAATGATATTATAAAAAAAAAAAAAAAAAAAACCCTTTGTGAATAAACTATAGAAAAATCTTTTGTTTTAAAATAAAATAAAGATTTTTGGGGGAGAAATAAACCGGTAGATCCCTAAATTTGCAAGTTTTAAAAACTTTTTCAAAAACAATCAAGAAATGATAGGGACTAATCATATTTGTCAGCATGTGAATAGGACCCAGAGGACGTTGTGGCTTCAAGCAACGACTTGTCGGTAGATTCAGCCTGGAATTGAGTAAACTGCTAAAAGATGACAAACTAAAAAGTCTACACGAGGTGCTGGATTCCCACTGTGTTTCAGGTTTGCACAAGCTGAGTCCGGTCATACACAGGTTGAGAGATCAAAAGACACAGAAAATTTTGTGCATAAGCAATCAAAAGACACCTAAGAGTGCAAGCTACCAAAGCGGGGCTATTAAAATCAAAATGAGCAACAAAAGACACGCAATGTTAGTGACGAGCAAACATATAGATAGCTCAAAAAGCAATCAGATGATCATCTTCTCTGCTTATGGGAACATAGACCTGAAGCTCTCATCATCTGATTGACATAATGATCATCTTCTCTGCTTATGGAAACATAGACCTGAAGCTCTCATCATTATATCTCAATAAACCTTGAGGATTGGTAGGCTTACACCTGGCACAAGTGGGGTCCATTAACATGTCGTCAATATTACCAAAACATGATAAAGATCATCACATAAAGCTTGTTGAAAGACGAGAGGCATGGATTTAAGTGGACAAATATACCGACAGTTGTTCTTGGGCTACAGCTATCCAACGGAAAGTTGAAATGTGGTCTGGCAGGTATGACTGGTATCATCTTGATGCAAAAGGTGAGAAACGGTTGATCTCTAAACCCAAATCGTTGGTTAAAAGCTTATTCTCTTGCTATTGGGCTTGCATACTTACTTTCATCTTTAATGGGCCTGCGCACTAGAATGCGTACTAGAATGGGCTCTTGGGCCTGTGTAGATGCGTTTTGCGACTAATGATTAGATAGTTAACATGTGTTAGAAGAGGCTGTTTGGGCGAATGTAGCAAGTTGTGGGCGAAGGAAGAAAGATAATGGGCGAAGGTAGAAGATAGTGGACGAATCTGGAATGGACTAACACTGAAGAACACATTCGACCACAAGAAATGGGCGAATGTGGAAAAGCCTCACATTCGACCAGTCAAAGTGGGCGAATGTGCAGGTCCTATATATAGATTTTGTGATTTTGTAAGATGAAGTGAGTCATTAGGTGTGTGTGTTTTCAGGTGTTGTTCCAGAGAGGTCTGAGATAGAGTGTGTGTGATCTAGATTAACTGTAATTGAATTGTAATCAAGTTTTGAATGAGTTAATCTATGAAAATGATTGAAAATGACTTTGATTGTGTTTTGATTTGAGTTTACATCAGTTTGTTCAAAGCTAGGGTTTCCGCACCTGGTTTTGTAACTTGTATGATCATATAATCCTGTTTTCGTGTCAAATTACGTCCCTACAAAGTGGTATCAGAGCCAAGAGGATCATACAACAACAAATTGATAAACTCAGAGCTGATTTGGACATTATTTTGATCAATTCACATCTGTTTTTACATAAAAATGGTTTTTGAGTGTTTTTGAAAGAATTAGAGTTGATTTTGTGGTTAGAATTCAAAATTCCAAGTATTAAAGTTGTTCCAAATCATCTCCGAAGCATAACCTGATCAAGATCAATCAAATTCACAAACTTTTGAAAATCAGAGATCAAAATAACCGTTTTTCAAAGTGTAACCGTTTTTCAAAACTGAATATGGGCGAACCTGGAACAGTTTGGTCGAAGGTGTAGTAGTTTGGACGAACCTGAGTGTTTTTCTGGGCGAACCTAGGATTTTGTGGGCGAACCTAGAATTTTTCTGTTGAATTTTTCACATTCGGGTCTAACTTTTCACATTCGGCTGATCGGGGGTACGAACCTGGAATCAGAACGGGCGAACCTGGAGTAGTGTTGGGCGAACGTGAAAAGTGTTAGTGTGTTTTTACTTTCTAGTGAGATTTTACATTCGGGAGAGTATTTCTGGGCGAACCTGAAGAAGAAAGGGACGAACCTGAAGTTCATTTGGGCGAACCTAGACTAGTGTTTTTGGAAAATTTTCTAAGTGTGGAATTTCTCGAAGTTCGTGATCATGTGGAATTTTCCGACTACTCCAACACCAGCAACTACACAACCACAACAGCAGGTGATGGACCCATGGACGGTAGCTGCACAGAAGACGAGCACACAGTCTTCGCAGCCGGTTAACTACATGACTCAAAGTGCACCTCCAGCACCACAATCTGACTACTGGGGAGTAGCAGCAGCGGTGGTAAACACTCAAACTACAAATGCTATTTCCACACTGATTAATGATTTGTCTTCAGGTAGCGGGAATCGGCCACCGAAGCTCATGGAGATTCAAGAATACAATCAGTGGCAGAAAAAGTTCAAGATACATTTGGAAGGCATGGGAGTGGAGGGTGCTGAAGCATGGAACATGATTGCTAAAGGTTACACACCACCAGTTTTGGAGAACACAGGTGAACCAGTGCCATTGGAGAGCATGGCTGAGGATGAGAAAAAGAAGTTTGCTGTGGAAAAGAAGGCGTTTTCCCAATTGACACAGGCAATCACAAATGATCTTTTGCATCAGTTTGGGACTTGCACAACATCTAAGGCACTATGGGAAATGCTTAAAAGGAAGCATGATGGGAATGAGAAGACTAGAAGTTTGAGGATGGAAGAACTTAGAAAGGAGTTTGAGAATTTTTCTTATATTGGAAATGAAACTTTGAAAGAACTAACTCCTAGATATAATCATTTGTTATCTGAATTGTCTAGCTATGGTATACAGATTCCTATGGCAAAGCAGGTGGACAAGTTTGCAGATGCATTACCACCAAACTGGGATCAGCATGTGGAAGTCCTGAAGGAGAAGGATGCTTATCAATACTGGTCTATTCAAGAGTTCATTGAGAAGCTGGAAAACAAAGAATTGGAAGAGAAAAGGAAAGCTAGAAGAGCACAGATTCCTCAGAATCCCAACTTATACTTTGGAGGATCTCCAGTTCCAGCTAGTTCATCAAGCTCAAGAGGGCTAGTAGCACCACATGTTGCATGTATATCCAATGTTATGGAATCGCCTACCATGAACTACCATCAACAAACATCATCCTTTTCACAACCACCACCACAACAACCATACAACAATTCATACATTCCACCATTCTCCCCAATGCAACAAGCAGCTTTCTACACTGCTAGCCAATCTCAACAACAACCAATGAACCAACCTAATCAACAAACAGTGGTTTTGGAGACATCTAACCTTGGAAATGTGACAGTTGAAGTTGCTCAGCAACACATTGCATTAGTCTCTGCAATGGTCTCATCCTACAATGGATTAGTTGCTAGTCAAATTGGGAATAACAACTTGACCAATGAAGACTACGCACAAATTGACAAGGAAGAGATGGAACTCATTGATATCCAATGGGCCTTTGCGAGCATAATGAGAAGAGCAACAGAATTTATCGAAAAGACAGGAAGAACTGATTTGGGAACTTCTCCTAACACAACCTACGGGTTCAATAAGGAGAAAGTGACTTGTTTTAACTGTGGAGGGAAAGGTCACTTTAAAAGAGAATGCACCCAGCCACCAAAACAAGGCAATAGAAACCCATTCAATGCCAGTTATCAGAACCGTCAACAACAAAACCAAAACCAAGTTTCCTACCAAAACAACAACAACTACCAAAACCGTCAAAACAACTTTAATAACAACCAAAATAGACAACCAAACACACCAAACCAGACACAAAACCAAACACCAAACAATTCTAACCGAACAGTCATACCAATAACTACACCAAATGAACAACAACAAAATACCAATCAAGCATTGGTGACTCAACAAGATGAGAGGTTTGACTGGTCGAGTATTCAGATAGGTGTTGAAGAAATTACTACTGATGGCAATGTGGCTTGTGTTGCATATCAGGTTGATATTGAAGATTCAGGGTCGGTAGAGGAGAAGGTAGTAACTGAAGTTGAAAGTGACGAGTCTGAGGCTGAGATGGATGTGGAAACTGAACCTGTTAAGGTTAATGCTGAAGTTAATGTTGAGGTTAAAACTGAAGAGACAAATTCTGGAGTTGTGATTGATACTGTTTCTGATATTCCTGAGGAGTGTGAATCGGTGTATTCTGATTCAGACAGTGAATCGGATACAGAAGCAAGTGTTAATTCTCTGGATGAAGACATCGATCAGTTGCTAGCAGAAGCGGATTTTCTGATGACAAGGAAGTCGTGCATTGCAGATGATGCTTTCACAAAGATTGATTATTCCAGATTCTTTGCAGGAAAGGAAGCTCATTTCGCATTAATGGCCATGACTGATCCGCCAAAACCTGTAAGTTCTGAGTGTAGCACTGATGTTACCAGTGATAAATATTGTGGTACATGTGATAGATTGACTGAGGAGAATAAACAACTCCGTGTTCAACGTGATAGTGCTATCATGAACAGTCAATCTACTCGCAAAGAGTTGAATGCTTTTAACAAAGTATTAGATGGCTACAAAAAGGACATTTCCGACTTGAAAAACACTTTGTCTTTAAAACAATTGCAATTAACAACTATATAAATGAAATTGAAAACACCAAGTTGGAAATGGCCGCCATCAAATGCTTTGCTGAGAAAGTAAACAAAAAGCTGGAAAGCTATAAGCATATTGCTTATGTAGTAGACCACATCATAGATGATCAAACAACCAATTATCGGTCAGTACCATCTCCGGTTCTCTTTGAAAACCATAATTGTCATCAAGTGACACCGGAGAGTTCGGTAAAATCTGAATCAGCATCGGAAAATGAATCTAATACTTCAAGTATTGGTGATCCAAATTCCGATGTTAGACCGATTTTGGGTATCAATGATGAGGGTGTTACTGCCGAAAGTGTGGATTCAGACACCGAGAGTGATGATACTGGTTGTAATCAAACTGTTAATGCATGTGAGATTCCAAAAGAAAATCACATCATTACAAATGAACCAGTCTCACCATCTCAGATTGTGATTCCAATGAAAAATGTTCATTGTGAAAAGAAGTCTGAAAAGAATGTTGTGAAGAAAGATCTTAATGTGGTTAAGAAAGATCTTGAAAAGAGTGTTAAGAATGAACAATGTGACAAACCTGTCAAAGTGTTTTATCGGATGGAAGGATCCGATAAGATCATTTCTGACGAGGACTTTCCAATAAAAAATGCCAATTATGCTAAAATAGAAAAGATTTGGCAAGAAAGTACTATTTGGTTCCCAAAACATGAGAGAACAAATGAAATTCCACCAGCTTTATTAAAGAAACTTTATTTGGATGTTCCTCAAGAACCAAAGGTCCATGTCACAGAGTTTGTTCGACCCAAAAACAGAGCAAATGGTTTTAATGAACCTACTTACTCAAAAGGGCCACTCCCTGAGAGTTTAAGGAAGCAACAGTACAATGATCAATACCCTGTTAGATCATTTGCTCAACCAAATGCTCCGAATGTTTTTGAAGAGTACCGTGCGTGCTTTAAGTGTGGGGAACGAGGGCATTTACTTGCTCAGTGTCCATATGTAAGGCATAAGAGGCACGAGGTTGAAGTGAGGAATTCCATGAGGAAACCGATTGATCATTATGTGCCACCACATAGGAGAGTTGTTCCTCAGCAACCACAATCGTTTTATAATCAAAACAATTTTCACCAAATGAGGAACACTCGTCCAATGCAATATGATCGAAGGAATCGGATTGCTATGGAACAATCATGGAGGAAACCTGTGGTGAACGCAACAGTTGATAGGCAAAAGGTTCCACCAAAACCGATTGTCAAATCAAAAGTTGGACCTAAGTCTGTTAAATCAGATAAGGTTACCAAGAGAGTTACATTTGCTAACAATGTTCAGAAACTGACTGAGAACCCAAAGTCTCAGATTCGTATCCTGAAAAGGTCTGAACAATCTTGGACACCCAATGGTACTCCAGGAGCCTCAACTTCAAGGCTTAATGAGAAAAAGGAAACTGTTTTGAACAATCAGAAAAAGATTGATCAAAAAGTTGTTGAAAATGCTTGTGAAAATGTTACTTTGAAACCTGATGTTCAAAGACCCAAGACTCAGGCTTGGGTCCCCCGAAAGAACTAACTGATTTACTTTTTGTGTGCAGGGAGCTTCAGCTGGCCCTATTAGCAGTCTTTGGATTGTTGATAGTGGAGCTTCAGGCCACATGACAGGGGATCTTGCGTTGCTGTTCGACGTAAAGAACATCAATGGAGGGTATGTAGCTTTCGCGGGAAACAAAGGTGGATATATCACAATGGAAGGAAGTGTGAGCAATGGGATAGTGAGTTTCGAGCGGATTTCGTATGTGAAGCAGATCGACTATAATCTGTTGAGTGTCAGTCAAATATGTGATAAGCAATTTACTGTGCATTTTGATGACAAATCCTGCTATATTCTGAAACCGGGCTTTACAATTCCTAAAGAGTGGATAATGTTGAAGGCACCTCGCGTCAACAATCTATACATTCTTGATATGTCCAAGGCGATGACATCACAGGGGCAGATAACATGCTTTTTGTCCAAGGCGACAGAGAAAGAATCGATAATGTGGCACCGAAGAATGGGGCACATTCATCTGAGGAAAATGAATCAACTTGTGAGAAATGGACTTGTCGATGGAGTAAACGTGAAACATTTCCATCTAATTGACAAGTGTGTGAGTTGTAAAAAGGGGAAGCAACACAAACAGTCCCACAAAGTGAAAAAGGTTAACTCTGTTGAGATGCCACTTGAGCGACTGCACATGGATCTTTTCGGACCGGTCAAGCGCAAAAGTCATCTTGGAGAGCTTTATTGTTTAGTCGTCACTGACGATTACTCAAGATTTTCATGGGTGATGTGTTTGCAGAACAAAAGTGACACCTTTATCAACCTAAAAGTTCTGTTCACTCGATTGGAGAATCTCTATAATGTGAAGATTAAGAGAATTCGGAGTGACAATGGGACGGAGTTCAAAAATGCCAAGATGGATGAGCTTTGTGAGAGCAAAGGGATACATCATGAATATTCGGCTCCGTACACCCCACAACAGAACGGTGTTGCTGAACGAAAGAATAGGACTCTAATTGAAGCGGCTAGAACAATGCTTGCTGATTCAAATCTTCCAATAATGTTCTGGAACGAGGCGATTTATGCAGCAAATTACACACTAAATCGAGTTCTAACAGTGAAGAAGTTTGGTAAAACATCTTATGAGCTGTTACACCGAAGAAAGCCGAACTTAGAGTATCTAGAACCTTTTGGGGCGCCATGCACTATGTTGAATCCAAGCGAGAAGTTTAGTCCTAAAGCCGAGGAGGGTTACTTTGTTGGATATGCAACCCCGCTCAAACGGGTATACAACAAGCGAACTCGTCGAGTGGAAGACTGGGCTAACGTGGAAGTTCAACGATATACTCAAAATATTCAAGGCACGGGTCCTGATTGGATGTTTGATTACAAAGATTTCTTTGAATCATTCAATCTAGATAGCTTGGTTGAAGAAGCTGTTATTCGATTACTTTATGAGTGTGAAAATGCAACAACTTCACCGTTGGTGCGTCCGATCACCGTGAACCCCCTACCAGCTTCTAATGATACCAATGCTCCTATACAAGAAGAAGAAGTGTTTCAAGAGGCTTCAACTTCATTAGACACTTCAGAATCTGAAGATGAACAATTTGAAGAAGCTATTCTTGAACAAGCTGAAGAACCAGAGGCACCGCCAGTGAACCCAACTCCAACTTCAGATGTGGCTTCATCATCAAACACGGGTCATGATCTGGATGCTGTAGAGAACTTGACTGTACAGACGGGAGTGCAAGTACCTGATTATCCGGAATCTCGGATTCATCGTATTCACCCGCTGGAGCAAGTTATCGGTGATCCTGGAAGCAGTGTTATGACCAGAGGGCAGCTTAAAAGCGTTAATTCGCCAGAGAGTTTTGGTGCTTTAGCTTTATATGCCAAAATTCAACAATCTGGTAGTCAAAATGATTGGTCGTTTGCGTGTTATGTGTCGCAGGTAGAGCCAAGGACATACAAGGACGCTTTGAAGGATGATGCCTGGGTGGAAGCTATGCAGGAGGAGTTATTACAATTTCAGAAATTGGGAGTTTGGACGCTCACGGATTTGCCGCCGGATAGGAAGAAGATTGGCACCAAATGGGTGTTTAAGTGTAAGAAGGATGATCGTGGGGTTATTGTTCGTAACAAAGCCAGATTGGTCGTGCAGGGTTTCCATCAAATCGAAGGGATTGATTATAACGAAATCTATGCACCGGTAGCACGAATCGAAGCTATTCAGATGTTCCTCGCGTTTGCTTCTTATAAGAAATTCAAAGTTTATCAAATGGACGTAAAAAGCGCATTTCTGTACGGGAAAGTCAAGGAAGAGGTGTATGTCGGGCAGCCACCAGGCTTTGAGGACCCAATCCACCGGGATAAGGTCTACGTGTTGAACAAAGCTTTATATGGCTTGCACCAGGCTCCGAGGCAGTGGTACGAGGAGCTAAGTACATACCTCATCTCCAAAGGATTTAAGCGCGGCCTCGTCGATTGCACCCTCTTTACGAAAAAGACGGGAGATGATTTGCTTCTAGTACAGATATACGTTGATGATATAATATTTGGTTCAACTAACGAGCTTTTATGCAGGGAGTTTGAAACTGTCATGCAGGAAAAGTTCGAAATGAGCGCAATGGGGGAGATGCAGTTTTTCCTAGGCTTGCAGGTGGACCAAAGAACCGACGGGATCTTCATTCACCAGACAAAATATGTCTCCGACATCTTGAGCCGGTTCCAGATGGAGGATTCAAAGCCGATGGATACCCCGATTCAACCCAATCACGGGATTGGAGTGGACGCTAAGGGGGAGCTGACGGACCCATTTACATACAGAGCAATCATCGGATCTCTGATGTATTTGACGGCGTCTCGACCAGATATTATGTTCGCAACGTGTCTCTGTGCCCGTTATCAATCGAAGCCGAAACAAAGTCATCTGACGGCGGTCAAGCGTATCCTTAGATATCTGAAGGGTTGTCCCTCAAAAGGACTTTGGTACCCTAATGATGATAATTTTGATTTCATATCTTTTAGTGATGCAGATTGGGGCGGCTGTGACAAAGATAGCAAATCTACTACAGCTGGTTGCCAGTTTTTCGGGAGTAGGTTAATCACCTGGCAATGCAAGAAACAAACTTCCGTAGCACAATCTACCTGTGAAGCCGAGTACATTGCAGCCTCGAGTTGCTGTTCGCAAGTACTCTGGATTCAACAACAAATGGTGGATTACGGTTTGCAGTTTCTTAAAACCCCTATTTACTGTGACAACGAAGCCGCAATTGCATTAACTAAAAATTCGGAAAATCATTCTAAAGCGAAACACATCCGGATCAAATATCATTTTATCCGTGATTGTTACGCTAAGGAATTGATCGATATGATCAAAATTCATACTGACTATCAACGTGCAGATTTGTTTACAAAAGCTTTTGACGGTTCACGCTTTGAATATCTTTTAAAAGTAAACAATATAAAGGAAAAACAGGACTAATCGGCACCTCGGTTTATCGTTTTTTTTTTTTTTTTTTTTTAGTTTTTAGTTTTTATATTTTGCTAATTGGGAATTTCTCTTTGCTAATTGGGAATTTCTCTTTACTATCGTAATCCTCAAAGAAGTTGATGCTTTCGAGGGGATTGTTTAATCCTCAAAGAAGTTGATGCTTTCGAGTGGATTGTTTCTTTCAATTTTTTTACAAAAACCCAAAACTATGATCTTTATTTTAGGGGGAGCCATTTTATTAGAAAAACCAAAAACATTATAAAATTCAAAAAGACCTAAAAATTAGAAAATCAAAAATGGTTTCCTGGTAAAACAGAGGAAATGATAGTACATCAGTGGGGATCTGACACAGGCTAAAGAATTGTATAGTTTATGAGGCGTGTGTTGACTACGTGTGATATGCTGATAGGCTTCGTAGACTAAATATTGCGTGCATTAGTGATACAAACATAACGAACTACGCGTTCGTGGCTGAACACCTCATGGGCATATGGTCTTAGTACCGTAATTTCGTTTGATAGGATTGCCAAAATCTGAGGTTTCGGGTCGTTATGTTATGGTTATCCGGGATATTCTGATAAACTTTTGTCGTATTGATTTACGGACCTAGTTTTATCAGAATATTTGCTAAAAGAGCTTAATTGCCAAAACCGTAAGTTACCGAATTGAGGAACTTTATGTTTTAATTGATCATAGATCATTATTACATCGTATTGATCATCTGGTGCAAATCAGTGATTAATATCAGCCTCAACCTAGTGTATACGCACATGTTACTCTGCTGCATTCAATTGCTGACCTGTACACCTCTGTGCTATATACTTTGTAACTTTTACGGATAACTCTGGCATAATCATGCGTTACGACGAAGCTTTGTGCAATTACTTGATACGGGAGTATGTCGTGTGTGTGGGCACCACATCGTGTTAGTCTAATACACTTAACTCGTATCATTTTAAAGCATTGCGTAATTGTCTACATGTGAGCTTACGTGGATCACAATATCAGCAATTGCCGTGTCACATACTGTTTCTAATGATAATATTAAACAAATAGATCAACGCTGTGATCAGATTTCTCAGAAAACTGATATGATCCTCTGACCGGATTTCACAAAAAGTTTACTGCTTTCATTTACTTTGCTGTATTTTATTTTGTTGCAATTTACTTTTATTGTCAAAAAGATACAAAATCCAAAAAGATTTTAGGTGTGTTTTGATAAAATTTCAGAAAAATCCAAAATTTTTGCATTTCTGCTTTATTTTTGATAACCGGGGATGCTTGATAGTCAATTTCTGAGATTTGACAACACCATCTGGGCTTTGTATCATTTTAAAAGTGAAAATTTGTGTTTTGGAAGCTTAACGGATTGAAAAATGTTGAACAGGATTCGAATTCGTGATTTGGCAAAATTTTCAGAATTTTCCATTTTACATTCGCCCCTTAAATGGGTCGAAGGTGGAAAATTTTCTACATTCAAGTTGGTCAAATGGGCGAATGTGGATGTTTATTCACAATCCACTTTCGGGTACACAAAAGTTTTACATTCGTGCCATTAAGTTGGGGCGACTGTGGAATTCTCCCACATTCGTCCACTCCCAACGGGCGAACGTAGAAGGCTATATATATCCCAATCACAGATTCGACCCCTCACTTATAATTTTTCAAAATTTTTCTCAATACCAGAACCTTGTTGATTTTGTTTCTCCTGCTTGTGTGTTTTGTTCCCTGGATTATACTGATCATTTCTATATAACATTTACAGGTATTGATGCAGAAACAAGCACAGAATCATTCGTTTTTTAAACTGGACTAGGGTTTTAGGGTTAATGGTGTTCAAGTGATTGTTAATGTTTAATTTTGATACACATTCACTCCACATCAGTTTTAGGGGGAGAATGTACAAGGAATTAGGATAAAAACAATGTTTAATCACTGATTGATCGAATGAAACAATAAGAACCCTAATTCCTTTTGAAAACTGATGTAGAATGAAATTTAGGGGAAATTGATGATACACGAGTCTGAAATAGCCAAGTTAGACTATGTTTGAATCAAAATCAAGGCTTAAAAACAGAGTTTGAAAATTTTTAAATTTTGGGATAAACCAATTCCACCTTCGGGCGAACGATTGGACGAAGGTGAAACAGAAATGGACGAAGGTGCTCAAAAATGGGCGAATGTGATTTTCTACTTAAAACATTCCACATTCGGCCAACAGATTGCACATTCGGCCACAAAAGTTTACATTCGACCATAGTTTTTGGGCGAATGTGGATTTCAAAATCCTAAAATTTTTAAGTTTTGACGATTTCGTGTTTTGACGTTTGTTTTTGATTTTGTATTTCAGATGGCTGAGGAACAAGAAAATGTTGAGATTCCTGTTGAGATTGCTGTTCCTGATCCTATCCCAGAACCTGTTCAAGAAGGTGAATCATCAAGCGGTAGTAAATGGCCGTTTGAGAAGAATCATAACTGTTGTGCGTATCTGGGTGAAGTGGAGAAGAATGTGGAATTCACAGACATTATCAAGTTTCTGAAGAGATGCAGAGTAGTTTATGCTTTAGCTACACCAACTATCATCTACAAGGATATAGTTGAGGATTTCTACAACAACGCTAAGTATGATTACTTTGACAATCAGACGATCATAAAGAGCAAGATTCAAGGAATGGAGATGTTTATTACTGAAGCTGACATCAGAGAAGCTCTCCAGATCAAGTTTGAAGCTAGTGAGGATCCAAGAGAATTGTCGTGGACTGAGCAGAAAGCTTGTTTTCTTAGGATGAAATACAAAGGACCGATCACTGATGGTTCGATGTATAAAGGGAAACTGAGCGTGCAGTTCAAGTATTTTGCTCACGTCATCATACATGTTTTTGGATGTGTTAGTGGAGGGTATGACGTGATGAGGAAGAGTTTGAGCTCATTAATGGTTGCGTTGACTCTCAACAAACCATTTAATGTTGCTGGGATGATTTTGGATCACATGCTGGAGATGCTGAAGGGTTTGAAGAACAAATACTTTATGCTTTACCCTAGATTCCTGATGATGATTTTTGATCACAAGTATCCACATCTGAAGAAGGATCCAACACAGATACTTGCTATGGATCATATGAACATTAGAACCTTGGTGAGAATGAAAGGTTACAAAGGTGTACCTGATAATGAGAGACCACCTTACAGGAGGTTGTTTGGAGCCTTGGCTAGAGAGGATTACGTGGATCCTGGAAAGAATACAGCAAGGCATCCTAATAGTGATTCTGACAATGATGATCCTTTGGTATATGCTGATGCAAATACAAAAAGGAAAAGACAAGTAGTCAATCCTGGAGCCAAAGGGAAGGGCAAAGGAAAGACTGACCAGGGAAGTTCAAAACAACAAGCTGTGAGAAAGAAATCTACTGCAAAGAAGGGTACTAGTTTGGTGGATGAGGAGTCTGTAGATTCTGAAGAGACAGAGACTGAAGAACAATGGGATTCGGATGCTGAGAATGTCCGGACCACCAAACAAAAGGCCACTTTGGTTGGTGAGTCTGAATCACTGAACAGATCTATTGAAGAAGCTAAGAAGAGCAAAAAGACTGTTAGTGCTGAAGATGAAATGTTTACTGTGGATATGGACGAGTTGAATGAAGGTGAAGAGAAGGTTAGAGCCTGAGATGACGAAGGAGCAGAAGAAACAGCTCAGGATTATGTTGCTGAACAAAGCCATGGACGAGGACAGAAAACGATCTAATCAATAGTCGAGGGGGAGTTTGTAGATGCGTTTTGCGACTAATGATTAGATAGTTAACATGTGTTAGAAGAGGCTGTTTGGGCGAATGTAGCAAGTTGTGGGCGAAGGAAGAAAGATAATGGGCGAAGGTAGAAGATAGTGGACGAATCTGGAATGGACTAACACTGAAGAACACATTCGACCACAAGAAGTGGGCGAATGTGGAAAAGCCTCACATTCGACCAGTCAAAGTGGGCGAATGTGCAGGTCCTATATATAGATTTTGTGATTTTGTAAGATGAAGTGAGTCATTAGGTGTGTGTGTTTTCAGGTGTTGTTCCAGAGAGGTCTGAGATAGAGTGTGTGTGATCTAGATTAACTGTAATTGAATTGTAATCAAGTTTTGAATGAGTTAATCTATGAAAATGATTGAAAATGACTTTGATTGTGTTTTGATTTGAGTTTACATCAGTTTGTTCAAAGCTAGGGTTTCCGCACTTGGTTTTGTAACTTGTATGATCATATAATCCTGTTTTCGTGTCAAATTACGTCCCTACAGCCTGCGCACTTAAAAGCTAAGTACGCGGCCCAAACTCCTTTCCTATAAATAACGGCAGTAATTTTGTTTTTAACTTTTTATCAAAAAATTCAAAAAATTCAAGAAACCCTAAAATTCTACCACCACCGTCACACCATCGTGTTCTTCATTGAAACCACCACCAAACCACCGGTGTACCACCCTCTTCAATCCATCTCCTCTATTTTCTTTCTGTTTGATTGTGTTGTTAAAAGGTAGTTTGCAGATTCTAACTTGTTCTCGTCTTGAATCACAGGATCTGAGGTTGAGATCTATGATATCAGTTGAATATTTGGGGTTTTTATGAACTGCGTACTTAAATCCTTGAAGAACTGCGCACTTGTTTCATATGAATGCGCACTTGCTTCATATGATTCAAGGATCTGAAAACCCTAAATGACTGCGTACCAAATGTGTGAACTTGAAATCTTAAACGAAAGTTTAAGTGTCTGCGTACTAGTCTAGTACGCAGACTTGATGTATCACCCCAAGCCGTTACCATGCCCGAGTCACATACTGCGTACTTGATTTCCTCGTGTTTAATGACTGCGTACCAAGCAATAAGTACTCAGTCTTGACTTGGGCTGCGAACTTAGAGTGTGTGAACTTAATATTGGACCAAAATGTTGACCATTGACTGGACTATTCATGACATTTGACCGGACTACGTACCTTGACTCATTCATCCGTAAACCGTAACTGGACTCAAATGACTATTAAAATGAAAAACGAAACAAATCATATACACTTTAAAATCTAATCTATAAAATGAATAACACACGTAAAACCAACTTAAAATCAAATCTAGTCTAAGTACGTCGTCCGTCAAAGTAAATGAAGTGTCTGTCATTAGTCAATTCAAAATCAAAATTCTAACTTACTTTTCGTGCACGTGTCCCACACAGATGGCTCTTGAATGGGATCCTAGAGGAATGCACAACCAACCGATGATTCTGGAAACTGATGATACAAAGTTTCGAGACGTTGTTGCATGGATCAGAAGAAGCAGAATTGGATATGCAGTAGAGCAGCACGTTCAAGTCTACAGCTCTCACATTGAAGACTTCTGGCGATCTGCTAGAGTAGAGACCGTGGCACGTGTCAAGAGGATTAAAGCCACAGTAAGGAACAAGGCAGTAATCATTACAGAAGACACAGTGAGAAATGTTCTGAGATTTCAAGATCAACCAGCAGCTGTTAGATCTTTACCAAAGACTGAGATTCATCAAGAGTTCCTGAATTTTGGATACAAAGGAGACTTTGACGCAAGGGGTGATATCAAGAAGAGCCAGCTGACCAGAGATTGGAAGCTTATTTGTCACGTATTTCTGATGTCTCTGTGTCACAGAAAAGGGGGGTACAATGCACTCAGTCCTGACTGGGCAACTGCCATGATTAAAGTCTGCAAGAATGAACCCTTTAATCTGTCTGGATTGGTGTTTGATTGTATGGTGAAGAATGCTCAAGCTGAAAGGAAAAAGTGGACGATGTATCCCAGATTTGTTCAGATGATGATCAACTCACAACATGAGGATCTGCCCCTTGGTGATAAATACAGTTTCGCCAAAGGTGCACGATTCTTCACTGAGTGCAACACACCTGATTGGGAACCCCTGCTGGAAAGTATGTATGCTGCTCAACGCTATCCAGTTGTAATGAAGCTGTACAATGAGATGAAGAGAAGAAGACAATCTGCTGTTAGAGCTCAACAACCAACTGCAACCGAACCTGAACCTTCTGAACCTGCTCCTACTGAACCTGCTACTACAGTGCCTCAGCATACTGCTGAAGAAGTTGCCCGAGAAAGAACTGTTGGAAAAAGGGCGGCATCTGATCCTGTTCCTCAAAGGCCAACTAAACGAAACAGGCCTACTGGTTTATTGCAGCAAGGGAGAGAATCATTAACTCCTGAGGAACTTGAAATGGCTGAAGCTGCCAGACAGAATGCTGAACTTGCAAAGGCAGAGAGAAGAAGCAGGAGAGAACAGCTGCCCGAGTCTGAAAGGCCACGGGTTATGACAGAAGAGGATCAGGAAAACGAAGCGATACTGGAATCAATGTTTGGTGTGGAGGGTCAACCTGGGCCTTCCACTGACAGGCCAGGGCCCTCTACTGCCAGGCCTGGCCCTTCCTCTGAAAGACCTCCTATTCCCAAGCCTCCTGCAAAGAAACAATCAGTACCTTCCTCGTCTGTTCCTGGTGCACCACGTCGAAAACCAGTGCATCAAGAATTGTACGAGACACTATCTAAGGAAGTGGGAAAGAATGCTGCTAAGGAAATCTGTATGTTGAAGAATCAGATCTACAATAATCAGGAATTGAGGAAGAAGCTAAAGAAATTGAAGCACAAAAACCGAAGTCTTGAGAAGGTGGTTAAAGATCAGCGTTATCTGATAAAGTTTCAGACTGAGGTACAAATGAAGATGTTTGATATGCTTCAGGAGTTAAAGAATCAGGGTACAGATGCTCCAAAAATGACTTTTGATGAAGCATTTGATTTCGGGAAATTCATGGAAGAGGAAAAAGAGAAAGAAAGAAAGCAGGAAGAAAGTGATGTCGATGAAATCAGTGAGGACGAGATGCCGGAGACGTTCGTTGAAATGGGTGCGGGAGAAAACACAGTCTATGAAATGGATGATGGGTACAGATTGGATCCTGAAAGATCAAGCTGGTTTCCAAGAACACCTATCACTATTCCTGCTTTGCACCAGAACATCCACCACACTCGTGCATCTCACCAAGAAAGAGTTGTTTGTTGGGGTTATGATGGGTTTAAACGTCTATTCTTTGTGAAGCGAAGGGGAGGTGTGATTCAGTACTTCAAAGGGAGACCGAACCTGAAGACTCTCCCAAGATGGGTTATTCGGGAGATGTGCAGAACACCCTTCATCAACCACTCTCAAGACTCTACAGCTGACATGGTTTCTGTGTTTATAGAAGACGAATGTGCCCGTGACTTCAAGAACTGGAAGCCACAGAAGCCGAGGAGAAGAATGTCAAAGAAGAGGATAGATCCAGCCACCGGACGGGGAATGATAACCTACGTGATAGACCCTCCCCAGGTCGTCACTAGGGTTCCCATCCGTCCAGAGCTTCCTGTGATTTTATCGGATTTCAAAAAGTGGTTTTATGACAGCCGAACCGGTGAAGCTGTGATCAAACTAAGAGATGATACAGAGGCGTTGAGAATAGTTGACCCAGTAGACGTGTTTGCTCTGAATCCTTCTGATTTAACTACTCTTTTTGCAAATCAGATAAATGTGGGTGCTGGTAATGTGCTATTTGAGGAAGCTGTCTTGTTTAGAAGGGCTGTGGAAAGAGCGTTGAAGCGAAAGCAAGAACTGATTGATTTGGTGGCGAGGATCAATGCAGCTGACAAAGCTAGAGATGACAAAGCAATAGCTGCTGCTGCTGCCGCTGCGAAGATATCAGAAGCTGAAGTTATTCCAGAGGTTCAAACACAGACTTCTGCAGCAACAGTTGACCCTGAGTCTGAGCGTTCACAAGCCCCACCAGTCTCTCCAATTACAGCCCCAGAAACTCAGCAAGATCAAGCAACTGTAGATCTAGCTGAGTTATTCATCCAAGAGCCATCCACTGAAGTACCACACACTGAAGTAACACATGCTGAAGAACCTCATCCTGAAGATCCTACAGTTGAAGAGAGCATTGTTCAAGCACTCCCGGCACGCCAAGCAAGTCAAGAGGTGGAGTCAAGTGATGTGGAGATAGATTGATGTTGTAGAACTGGTAGCTGTGGTCTAGGGGGAGTATTGTTGGGTTAATATGAGACCACAGTTACCAGGTTTAATCATGTTAAGTTATGTGTTAGAGTTGGAGGGCTAGTTATGTAATTAAAGCATAGTTATAGTAAGCAAACCCTAGTCTGCGCACTTATTAGACGGGGACTGCGAACTTAATGTTAAGTTCGCAGTCATCAGGTTCTCCTATAAATAGAACCTCATTTGTGCAGCTAGGGTTAGGGTTTTTGTTGTATCTTTGAGAGCACAAGTTTAAAGGTGCGAACTTATCTAGAGTAATCCATGGTTGTTCACAGCTGAAATCTTTAATGGAATCGTGTCTTTATGTTTCTTGTGTGTCGGTTTTTATAATCTTCATCTAGTTCTTTAACTTGTCTTGATTAATCAACTAAAACACCTAACAAATAGGTGTTTCTAGTTGATAACAATCTAGTGCACACTTAAGATCTAGTATTTTGGGACTACACATAACAATCAATTCGTGGGATAGTTGGTAAGCGGTTACCATTATTACCCATAACCACTTTTTTAAATTTCAAACTTTTCTCTATAAAACCTCCCTTATTCCATTGTGCATAACCGTTCCTCTTCGCCGCCGATCTATACTTTCACCGTATTACCCTGTTCCTTTTCCTCTTTATAAAGGTTAGTTTCTTGTTTCTTTTATGTTGTCATTTTGTTATGGGTTTAAAAAACAAACATGCTTGCTTAGTTCAGCCTACTTACTATGTTGGAGGTCAAATGGTTCTATACATAACAAGGAACTCCTTTGACTTTCAAACCTCTCATGTATAAGGATAAATCTCGTGTTTGTAAAACTCCATCTGGGAAAACTACATTGTACACTGATCTAGTGTGGATTAAGTCTTTTTTAAACGTCTTTTTCACAATGGTGACAACTTCTCGAAAGAAATGTCAGGACTCAAGGAAAAAGGTAATTAAGTTAGGACTGTTAGGACATAGATTCAAGTTTTAAATTTATAATAAACCGATATTTGCTAATCGTTCTAACCCACACAATAGGCAAGCGTACCTATCGAGTGTAGTATAGAATCCGAGCATGTACTGAGTATCGAACCCTAAGACATAATTTCACTACTCAGTTTTAAGTTGGTTTTGATAAACGAAAAAGAGATAAAAGAGAAAAAGAGTGAGAATGACCGAAATAGAAATCAATAACCAAAAAGAAGTGTTGCTTTGGGATCTGACTATCTTTGGGATGGATTAACAGTAATCATTTAGTTGAGTGGTGTTGTCAAGTTGCGCACTTATGCTTAACTTGGAGTTGCAAACGCATTCTCCAGAGGTGACTTGTTTCGCATAACTAGTTGTGTTCTTTTTTTAAAATGAGGGTCTCCCAAACCGGTAAGCTCACCTCTCAACAAAGAAAAATGGACTACCCAAGAGTGTGTGCACCCAACCCCGAAGAATCAACCTCTCCGTGTTGCGATAAAGACATCAATTTACTTAAAACATATATGGACAACTTGCTGGTGGCCGGAGCATGACCGAACAAGCTACCATTTGATATCATAGGTGAGTCGTGACTAACTAGAACACGTGCATCTCCTACTTGAATTAATTATTCTTTCAAAAAGTGATTAGTCTATTATTGATTGTGTGGCAATACAATAATGAAAGAAAATAAAGACCGTTTTCTTTCAACACGGGTTCACCAATTCTTGACCTGCGCCAAAGCTATCACATAGACAATGAAGCTAAGTTGCAAGATTAAGTCTTGGTTTATCACCAGGACCGAGTATAAAGACCATACCTACCCTAAGTGAGATCTTTGATAGTAGAGGATTAAGCCACTAAGTGTGTATTTCTACCCACAAATGGGCCAATCACTACTCGCGGGATTAGGTTAGTTTACAATTGCATGCGTTGTTACACACCATAGATACACTCATAAGTCCTCTCACTTCCTATCAAGACACCCACAAGACTAAATACTAAGTGATTAGTTAATTAATTCATCAAACAAAACTTTAAGTAAAACGATTAGTTAAGAACACAAACACTAACTCAACAAATAAAAACTATATAATCCACACCAAAGCAGTCTTCACCCTAGCAGCACTCTAATATCCTAGCCAAGAATTGGCATTACAACTTGCACTCGAACTTGGGTGTATAAAGAACACATAGAAGTTGTTGTTTATGGATTAAAGAGGGTTTTTCGGGTGATTTGTAGTGATCTCTCTCTAGCTCTCAACTCAAGTAGTGTTTATGGAGTGATCCAAAGCTCCAAAGGTCACTTACAAGACCCTAAAGATGGCTGATGAGTGAGAGAAACTCGTGTGAAATGGGATAATCAAAATGAGGGGTGGAGGCCTCTATTTATAGGCAAATCAGCCATTGCACGCCCCTGCTTCTGATGTGGCATGCCCATGCTTGATAGTAGATACTTGTAGTGGATCGGATTGTAAGAAATCAACTACGTAATCACACAAGTGAAGTAATTTAGGTGTGGAATCCCTAAATCACATGCAAAATGATTGAAAACAAATCAGAACTCGATTAGATCCTTTTCAATAAATATTTCCATTGATAAACATTCAATTACACTTGATAACTATTAGGTTTACAATGAAAATTGACTTTCAGAAGATCCTAGATACACCTTGGAAAACACACACACGTACTAGACAAAATGACCAACTATAACTTGCAAAATAAAACATAAACTATATATAGGCAGTCCCATTCGACCCATTGCAGAGTTCGAATGGACCCTTCGACCCATAACCTAGTTTGAACCAAAGAAACAAACATAGATAATCTTCATTCGACCATCCAAAAGTTCCCTTCGACTCCACGTTTGGTCGAATGGGTTCTTTAGAATATCAAAGTCTTTATAATAAACTCCATTTTGTGTAAATCCAAAGTGATAGTCACATATGTGCACCTACAAACTTCCACACAGACGACATACTCCCGTATCAAGAAACATTCTTGGCTACCTTATCTGATTTAACGGATACATGTCCAACCGATGACTTTATAGCAGGTTTTGGATAAACCTTTTGTTTGTCATTAGCCGAGTTCACCATAGGTTTCTTCAGCTTCTTCTCCATGGCAATTCGGTTTCTGTTATCATAGACAATTGGGTGGTTTTCCCTCTTTTGATAAATACTGTGAAAAATACTGTCTATTATCATCAACCGAATTCCTATACGTCTGCTTTCTCTCAACATCGTGCCTCTTATGTCTCACATATGGGCAGTTAGCAAGTAAATGCCCTCTCTCCCCACATTTGAAACATGCACGGTACTCTTCAAAAGTATTCTTAGAGTTAGGTTTAGCGAATGATTTAACCGGGTGTTGGTCATCAACATACATTCGCCTTAAACTCTCTGGAGCGGGCTCCGTTGAGTAAGCCGGTTCATAAAATCCGTTTACCTTTTCTTTTGGCTTCACGAATTCAGTGACATGAACCTTCGGTTGTTTGGAATCATCACCATACAGTTTCTGAATCAATTCGGAAGGAATATCATTTGTCCTTTCGTGTTTAGGAAACCAAATGGTACTCTCTTGGCATATTTTCTCAATTTTAGAATAATTTGCAAATTGTATGGGATATTCATCATCCGAGATTATCTTATCGGATCCATTTTCTCTTAACCTACTGATTCATTTTGTTTTCATTCTTCTAAGGATGTGGAACCTGAGAAGATGAGCATATCTCATTTGTTCGAATGTGATTTTCCAATAGAATCTCAACACTCTTCTTAGGTTCCTCATCTTCAATATCTGAATCATCAGTTAATGCGACAACTCCCTCATCATTCAATCCAATTATCGGTCTCTCATTGGAATTTGGATCACCAACACGTGAAAGTGTTTGATTCATTATCTGGCGAGGAATCCGAATTTACTGAACTCTCCGGTGTTACTGAATTTAGATTAAGGTTTTCAAATAACACTGGAGCAGGAATAGTTTTGTAATTTGCACTACTGGATTGTGATGGTTCCTCAACAATGTGGTCTAAAACATACGCCACATGTTTGTAACTCTCTAGCTTTTTGTTGATTTTCTCAGCAAAACACTTAACTTTAACTTTAGCCATTTCTTGTTTAGTTTCTTCAATTTAATTAATGTAGTTATTAATGGCTATTTGTTTCAAAGAAAGAGTTTTTGTCAATTCTGAAACATCCTTTTTATAACCCTCAAGTATTTTGTTGAAATCATGTTCATCCTTACGATATGATTGAATGACGATTTTAGCACTTTCAAGCTGAAGCTTGAGTTGCTTAACTTCATCATTTAATGTATCACAAGTACCACAATATTTGTCGCTAGAAGTAGAGTTAGAACTTACCGGTTTAGGTGGATCTGTCATAGTCATCAATACAAAGTGAGCTTCCTTTCCTGCAAAGAACTTGGAATAATCAATCTTTGTGAAAACATCATCCACCATGGATGACTTGTTCGTCATCAGAAAATATGCTTCAACTAGTAATTGGTCAATGTTATCATCAAGAGAATTAACGCTAGCTTCTGAATCAGATTCGTTTTCTGAATCCGAATAGACAGGTTCTGATTCATCAGAGACATCAGCAACAGAATCAATAATCGTCCCTGAAACCGTTTCAACAACCGGTTCCTCAACCTTCTCAGCAACACAATCTGGAACCTCTTCAACAATCTCCTCAATCACAACTTCAGAAACTTTCTCAGAATCCAAATCATTATCAGCTATCACCGGCTCCTCCAATACCATCTCTTGCGCAAAGCTTGCTACATTACCACTGGTAACCTCTTCAACACCCAATTGCATATTTTGCATGCAATTCCAATCAAAGCCCTCATCTTTCTGTATCACCAATGCCTGGTTCTCATTTTGAGGTTGAGTGTTTGGTGTAGAAATAGGAACAATGGTTCTGGTGTGGTTACATCTAGTTTGAGTTTGGTTGGTTGTAGATGTTTGTCTTGGTATGGTATTTTGAGAGGTGTTTTGTCGGTTTTGGTAATTGTTTTCTTGTGGATAGTTGTTGGTGTTGTTTTGGCTTTTGTAAGTGACTTGGTTTTGTGATTGATGATTTTGGTAATTAGAGTTAAAGGGGTTTCGGTTACCTTGTTGCATTGGTTGGGTACACTCTCTCTTAAAATGACCTTGAGTTCCACAGTTAAAACAAGTTACCTTGGCTTTGTTGAAACCATAGGTAGTATTTGGTGAGGTAGCAAGATCAGTTCTGCCAGTCTTCTCTATGAACTTAGTAGCTCTCCTCATCACACTTGCAAATGCCCACTGAATGTCGATCAGTTCCATCTCTTCCTTGTCGATCTGGGCATAATCTTCGTTTGTCAGATTGTTGTTTACTATCTGACTTGCCACCGGTCCGTTGTACTGTTAGTGCATTATTCATGTATGTCCCTAGCTAGTGATCCGGTACAGAATGTCGAGGGTTCAGATAATCAGAAAACGATCAAGACTTAAACACGAAGACAATCCAATCAATAGTCGAGGGGGAGTTTGTAGATGCACGTATTGCGACTAGTGATTGGATCTACAAAGTTAACATGTGTTAAAAGTTTTGCTGATGGGTTGAAAGTGGAAAAAGTGGGCGAATGTGGAACAAAGTGGGCGAACCTGGAATCAAACTGGGCGAATGTGGAAAAAGTCCACATTCGACCATCTATACTGGGCGAATGTGGAAGAATTCCACATTCGACCATTCACAGTGGGCGAACGTGCAGAGTCTATAAATAGATTTTGTGTTTATGCAATGTATAGAGAGTTTTAGAAAGTGTGTGTTTTGAGGTCAGGTTCCAGGTTAGATTGAAAGTGTCTGTTATTGATCTAGATTAACCGAATTGTGATTGTAATCAAGTTTATGCAAAAGTTAATCTATGAAAACCTTTGAAAATGATATTGATTGTGTTTTGATTTGAGTTTTTATCAGTTTGTTCAAAGCTAGGGTTTCCGCACCTGGTTTTGTAACTTGTATGATCAAATAATCCTGTTTTAGTCAAAATCTTTCGCTCACAAAGTGGTATCAGAGCATAGAGGATCATACAACAACAAATTAGATAAACTCAGAGCTGATTTGGACCTAATTTTGATCAAAATACATCTGTTTTTGAATGAAAATGGTTTTTGAGTGTTTTTGATTGATTTGAAGTTGATTTTGTGGTTAAAATTCAAAATTCCAAGAATTAAAGTTGTTCCAAATCAATTCCGAATCAAAACCTGATTAAGATCATTCAAATCCACAAACTTTTGAAAATCAGAGATCAAAATAACCGTTTTTCAAAGTGTAACCGTTTTTCAAACCTGAAATGGGCGAACCTGGAACCTAAGTGGTCGAACCTGGACATTTTTGGTCGAACCTGAGTGGTTTTTGGTCGAATCTGGGTACTTTTGGGCGAACCTGGAAAGTTGTTGTTTGAAGTTTTCACTTTCGGGTCACATTTTCCACATCAGATTGATCGGGCGGGCGAACGTAGAAACTAAACGGTCGAACCTAGGATCATACTAGGCGAAAGTGGAATTGTGATAGTGTGTTTTTACTTTCTGGTGAATATCTACCTTCGAGTGACACTGTTTGGGCGAACCTGAACCAGAAAGGGACGAAAGTGAGAAATAACGGGCGAACCTAGAACTTGTGTTTGGATATTTTACATTCTGGTCAAAATTCTATCTTCGGGTAAACTATTTTGGGCGTAAGTAGACTTACCAGGGGCGAACGTAGAATTTAGGGGATTTCCAATATTTTTGTTGGAAAAATTTTTGTTGGAAAAATGTGGAATAACTGGGTATCAAGAATGGAAGAGGATATCAGAGCTCTAGTAGTAGCTGAAAGAAAGCGACAACAATTACAGAGACAAAATTCTCAAGTTGACAACATTTGGGGATTTCCAATGACACCGAAACCAACTGATGAAATGGTACATGTTAACAAGTGTGTTAACAGAGATGGTGTTCAAAGAAATGTTGTATGTTTAGTCAAACAAATGAGACATGATGATTCCAGTGAATTGTCAAAGAGTGATTTGAGTTCTGATACGAGTTCAGAACAAAGTAAATCAGAACAGAGTCATACCTCAAATGGTGATGCAAAATCTGATAATGGTAATAAATCAGAGGATGAGGTAAGTGCTAGTTGTTCTAAATGTGTCAAGATGAATTGTGAATTGATGACACTTATTGAAGACAAACAGAAACTAGCAAATGAACTAGAAAATTGTAAAAACCAAATTAAAGTTTTTCAAAAGAATGAAAAAGATTTGTTAAATAAAATTGAATCTTTAAAGAAAGAAATGTTAGAAATGAATAAAAGTTTTTCAAAGAATAATACCACATCAGAGTTGGAAATCACAACACCTTGTGTTGTTAATTCTGATTCTGAAGTGAAACAAATGTTTGAAAAGAAAACTGAAAATGTGGTAACAACTTCAGAATCTGAATCTGAAGAAAAACCCATATTCATGTTTCCTGAAGGAGTTGAAGGATCCTACATGGTGGAAGGACATGACAAATTGATTTTCAACAAAGATTTTCTAATTGAGAATATCGAACAATCTCTACTTAAATGTATTTTTGTTGATAATATCGATTTGTTAAATCAATTTAGAAATCAATTTGATCATCTTCATTTTGAACTCAGTCCTAACCAACATGAGAATAAAGAGGATCAAAAGAAAAATGTTGAAAATAAAAAGGGTTCTAAAGTAAAAGGACCAAAACCAAACAAATCGAAAGGAAATGATCAGATGAAAAATTCTCATCAAAAGAATTCAAGAAATTTTTCATCTAGATCATATGACTATTATGATTATTCATATAACTCTCGATTTGATGGTTATTGGGGAAACAACTCACCACAGTATTCTCATGGTTATGTTGAATGGAGAAACTGTTTTGAATGTGGTGAAGTTGGTCATATTGCTGCTCATTGTCCTTACTGGTATTGGGATGACGGGTATGCATATGATTTTGTTGAATATAGGTCTTGTTATAACTGCGGAGAGTGTGGGCATTTAGTTGCTTACTGTCCGTATGTTAAACAGAAAAAGACCGAAGTGAAATTTGCTAGAAATTCAGGCAATGTTAGAAAGCCTGTATCCCCAAAACCAATCAAGAAGCAAAAGGGGAAACAGGTTGTGTATGACAATCGTAACAAAATTGCCTTGAATAAAAATGGAGATTGTGGACGGGTTGCTGAGGTAAGGAGGAGTTCTAAGGCTAAGCCTAAGAATAACTCTAAACCTGGGTCTTTATCAGTTAAGTCTGAGAAGATTCCAAACAACGTTCAGAAGCAGGTTTCAAATAAGAAATCTGAAAAGTCAAAAATTAAAACAATTTCAACAAAATCCAAAATAAACTCTGAACGTGTTTGGAAACCCAAAGCACTTTCTAAATCAATAGCAATTTCTACTTCAAATCAATCCATTGAAAAACCAATTGATTTTTCAAAAGGAGAATGGATTGATGTTCCAAGGATTGATGACCTTGGACGACCCATCATTGTGAAGGGATGGGTGCCTCTTTCGTGCTAATTGTTTAATAAGTGTGCAGATTGTTCCAGACAGACCTATTAGCTATTCTTTGATAAGTTGATAGTGGAGCATCTGTATACAAGCTATTTATTGGAGAGGTGAAGGTCAATGAAGGGATATTGAAGAATGAAAACATGATTTCAACAAAGATGAGAGTGTTTGTAGTCTGTTTCCAACCTGTGAAGCCGGAAAAAGTTGCAATCTCATGCAATTGCTCTCAGGTGTTGGATTTCAATAACAGATACGACAAAATGGTTTGCTAATTGAAAAATCTTAATGAGTCTAGTAATCTGAGTGGAAAATGGTTTTTAGAACACGATGAGTAAACCGCATCGGATATCATTTTATTTTGTTTTTCTTCAAAAAGTTTAAAAATCCAAAAATATGCTTATTTTTAGATTTTTAGGGGGAGAAAATTTCAGAAAAATCAAAATAAAAAAATAGAAAAATCAAAAATGAGTTTTCCTGGAGAAAAAGAGGAGATGATAGTACGTCAGTGGACTGTCAGACTACTCTAAAAACAAAAATGAAATGATAAACATTGAGTAGCCATTACAATTATATATTGGTAGGCTTGAAATCAAAGTTTAAAGTTCAGCATGGTGATATAAACTTAAAATCAATAACTGATAATCATGTGGATCAACGTATCGTTGGCATATGGTCTCAGTACCGAAATTTCGTTTGATAGATTGCCAAAATCAGAGGTTTCGGGTCGTTATGTTGAAAGTTATCTGGGGATGGCCTAACTGATCTTTTGCTGTATTGATTTACAGACCTAGATTCAGTCAGGGTATCTTATTAAAAGAGCTAATAAAGCCAAAACCATAAGTTACCGAATGAGGAACTTAACATGTGTGATGATAATCAAAGATTATCTAATGCATCGTATCAATACTATGATGAAAATCATGTATGATATTAGTCCTCACCCTGGTAGAGTGCACAAGTCGCTTTGAAGCATTAATTTGCTGACCTGTCACCACTATGCCTCATACCTTGTAACTAACGGATAACTTCAGTATAATCACGCGTTACGATAAAGCTTTGTGCAATTCTTGATACGGGAATGTGTCGCGAATGCGGGGACCATAGATTACTCAGTATCTAATATTACCATAACGTATCTAAAGTGCTGAGCAATGAATGATGATTTTGAGTTTAAGTGGACAAACATACTGGTAATGGTTGTAGGATGCTCAATGACAAAAACAGAAAATTGATCAAAAAGAGTTATGACTGACTGTTTCAATACTGATATGATCCTCTTAACCGGAAAATTCACAAAAATATGTTGAATTTACTTTTATGCAAGTACATTAGAAAATTCAAAAAGATTTTTGGTGTGTTTTAGCATAAACTTTGAAAAATCAAAATGTTTTGTTTCAATTTTATTTTTGATACCGATGTTGGGATACTAGATGAGAATGCTCAGATACTTAAAAGTTGAAAAAGATTTGTTAAAAAAAATTGAATCTTTAAAGAAAGAAATGTTAGAAATGAATAAAAGTTTTTCAAAGAATAATACCACATCAGAGTTGGAAATCACAACACATTGTGTTGTTAATTCTGATTCTGAAGTGAAACAAATGTTTGAAAAGAAAACTGAAAATGTGGTAACAACTTCAGAATCTGAATCTGAAGAAAAACCCATATTCATGTTTCCTGAAAGAGTTGAAGGATCCTACATGGTGGAAGGACATGACAAATTGATTTTCAACAAAGATTTTCTAATTGAGAATATCGAACAATCTCTACTTAAATGTATTTTTGGAGTATTCTTATCATCTGAGTGACTTCCAATATCCTTCTCAGGAATATCTGGAATCGACTCATCTACAATGAACTCCTCAAATGTTTTCCCTACTCTCTGTGCAAGTCCATCCAGGATTTCCTTTGCCACAGAAGCAGGTACTTCACCTTCTTCTAAATCAGGATCGTTGTATTCCAATTCGTATCTCATGTCATCTGTTTGGAATATCTCAGCAAAACGTCCTGTGAACTCAATAGTCCATTCTCTTCTTTCCAACATATCTTTATATACTTGTTTAGCATCATCAGTCAAAGATCTCACCTTCTCATTCCAGAAGATACTCTCATCTGAATCAACGTTCTCACCTTTCCTTTTCTTCGAACTTGATTCTCCAGTATCTTTCTTTTTCGGTGGTCTCTTCTCAAATGTAAACTTTGACGAATCATCTCCTCCATCATCATTATCATCACTACTACTATCATCTTCCTTCTGACTTCCAGAACCTTCTGCATCATCATCATCATCATTCTTATCATCCTCATCATCACTTTTCTCTGACTCTTCATCATCCTCATCATCATCTTTTTCTTTGTCCGATTCAGACGGTTCAAAGTCAACTTGCTCTTATTCTTTCTCCTTGTCTTCTTCACCCTCCTTCAACTTGGGTGCAACATTATACAAGTTATCAATCAAATCACTAAGGCGTTTGTTCTCAGCCTTTAGTTCTTTGTTGTCTTCTTTGATAGCTTTAAACCTGTTCTTATTCCTCAAACACTTACCCTCAAGCTTCTTATTCTTCGCTTCAAGCTTCTTAACTTTCTCGTCAATCTCATCTTGATTCGACTTAGAAGCTACCACAATCTGAAGCATCTTCTCTTCATTCTGCTTGAACTTGGCAATTTCAGCTTGTTGAGCCACTATCATCTTCATCATGTCATCCATTTTCTTGTTCACTTGTTTCATCACATCATCATCAACAGTGACCTTTTTAGATTTGGATCTAGATGGCTCAACTTCAGCTTCCTTTTCTTTTTGAGGCTTTCTAAACATATCAAGCACATTATCCAGTGCAACATTGAATTGATCAACTGGTAATGTCTCTGCCTCTTTAGACTTCTTCTGCTTCTTAGTGACTGGTGAAGACAGCTTCGATGACGTACCAGCATCGGGTACTCTTTTGCCTTTCAAGAGCTGGGCTAACTCTTTTTCCCTCAACTGCTTAGTACTTGTTTTCTTAGCCATGGTCTTGTGCTTAGGCTTGGGCAAGTTTACTACCACATTCTCTCTTGCATTCAACTCATAAACCTTCATCTTCAACATTCAATGACTTCTTACTTTTCTCAGCTTCCTCAATTGATTTGTTTAAAGATTCAGACTCACCAACCATAGTGGCCTTACGTTTGGTGGCCCTAACATTCTCAGCATCAGAATCCCACTGTTCCTCTTCCTCAGTTTCTTCTGAATCCACCGATTCTTCATCCACCAAACCTGTACCTTTCTTCGCAGTTGTTTTCTTCCTCACCACCTGTTGCTTAGAGCTTCCTTGATCAGTCTTTCCCTTACCCTTCCCTTTGGCTCCGGGATTGACCACTTGTCTCTTCCTCTTGGTACTAGCATCAGCATAAACGAATGGATCATCATTATCAGAATCGCTATCAGGATGCCTAGCCGTGTTCTTTCCAGGATCAGAGTAATCCTCTTTGGCTAAAGCTCCAAACAATCTTCTGTATGGTGGCCTTTCATTGTCTGGCACACCCTTGTAGCCTTTCATTCTAAGCAACGTTCGAATGTTCATGTGATCTTGACCAAGTATCTGTGTCGGATCCTTTTTCAAATGAGGATACATGTGATTAAAGATCATCATAAGGAATCTAGGGTATAACATAAAATACTTCTTCTTTAAACCCTTTAACATCTCTAGCATGTGATCCAAAATCATTCCAGATATGTTGAATGGTTTGTTGAGAGTCATCGCAACCATCAACGAACTTAAGCTTCTCCTCATCACGTCATAACCTCCACTGACACATCCAAACACATGGATTATGACATGTGCAAAATATTTGAATTGCACACTCAACTTCCCTTTGTGCATCGAACCATCAGTGATAGCTCCTTTATATTTCATTCTGAGAAAACATGCCTTATGTTCAGTCCATGATAATTCTCTGGGATCTTCGTTCACTTCAAACTTTATCTGGAGCGCTTCTCTAATATCAGACTCTGTAATAAACATCTCCATGTCTTGTATCTTGCTCTTTATGATAGTCTGATTATCCCAGAAATCATACTTCGCGTTATTGTAGAAGTCTTCAACTATATCCTTGTAGATAATAGTCGGAGTTGCCAAAGCATACGCAACTCTGCTTCTTTTCAAGAACTTGATGATATCAGCAAACTCAACGTTCTTTTCCACGTCTCCCAGATAAGCACAGCAATTATGGGTTTTCTCGAACGGCCATTTGCTTTTGCTTGACGATTCTCCTTCTTGAACATTTTCTGGGACTGGATCTGTGACAACAGTCTCTACTGGAATCTCAACGTTCTCAGTTTCCTCATCACTTCAGGTGCCTTGTATATCAAAGTAACCCGCTTCAACTTGGTTTTAGGATCAATATCCCTATGAACTTTCCTTCGGGGATATTGTGGCTTAAATCTATTCCACTTCGTTCTACTTTCCCAAACCAGCTTGTCTGCACACCAACCGACATGTGTATTGTTAACTGAAGCACCAGACATAGGGAATCTGCATAAATCTCTGACCGCCCAGTACGGTAGAGTTAGCAAATCAATGAATCTGTAAAAGTACAAGATCCCTGATTCCCATTTGGCAGCTAGACACTTCAGCCTGCCCAAATATGTCCACCCGAGAGCTCTGCCTTTAAACTTAGCATTATGAAATCTATAGAAATTTCCTTGAGCTTCAGGCTTCGGTCGGTTTTCATCCATTTCTCTCAATTTCTTCAAATAATTCTTCAATTCATCAGATTGATTTGAAGATTCTTGCTTATCAGCACCAAACACTTTCTCCACAAATTCTGCACTTCTTTGCTTTGCCTTCTTCTTTGCCGAAGTGTTTGGTATCTCAGTAAAATCAGGAAATATCACATCTTCATCCGTTTGTCTGAAGTACTGTGGATATTCCTCATGCGTTATGTCTTCAATTTCCACTTCATCAAATTCAGGAGTATTCTTATCATCTGAGTGACTTCCAATATCCTTTTCAGGAATATCTGGAATCGACTCATCTACAATGAACTCCTCAAATGTTTTCCCTACTCTCTGTGCAAGTCCATCCAGGATTTCCTTTGCCACAGAAGCAGGTACTTCACCTTCTTCTAAATCAGGATCATTGTATTCCAATTCGTATCTCACGTCATCTGTTTGGAATATCTCAGCAAAACGTCCTGTGAACTCAATAGTCCATTCTCTTCTTTCCAACATATCTTTATATACTTGTTTAGCATCATCAGTCAAAGATCTCACCTTCTCATTCCAGAAGATACTCTCATCTGAATCAACGTTCTCACCTTTCCTTTTCTTCGAACTTGATTCTCCAGTATCTTTCTTTTTCGGTGGTCTCTTCTCAAATGTAAACTTTGACGAATCATCTCCTCCATCATCATTATTCTTATCATCCTCATCATCACTTTTCTCTGACTCTTCATCATCCTCATTCAACTTGGGTGCAACATTATACAAGTTATCAATCAAATCACTAAGGCGTTTGTTCTTAGCCTTTAGTTCTTTGTTGTCTTCTTTGATAGCTTTAAACCTGTTCTTGTTCCTTAAACACTTACCTTCAAGCTTCTTGTTCTTCGCTTCAAGCTTCTTAACTTTCTCGTCAATCTCATCTTGATTCGACTTTGAAGCTACTACAATCTGAAGCATTTTCTCTTCATTTTGCTTGAACTTGGCAATTTCAGCTTGTTGAGCCACTATCATCTTCATCATATCATCCATTTTCTTGTTCACTTGTTTCATCACATCATCATCAACAGTGACCTTTTTAGATTTGGATCTAGATGGCTCAACTTCAGCTTCCTTTTCTTTCTGAGGCTTTCTAAACATATCAAGCACATTATCCAGTGCAACATTGAATTGATCAACTGGTAATGTCTCTACCTCTTTAGACTTTTTTTGTTTCTTAGTGACCGGTGAAGACAGCTTTGAT
This sequence comes from Ambrosia artemisiifolia, assembly GCA_032199755.1. NCBI lineage: Eukaryota > Viridiplantae > Streptophyta > Magnoliopsida > Asterales > Asteraceae > Ambrosia > Ambrosia artemisiifolia. The sequence goes on along the minus strand of CM063519.1, from coordinate 41,483,736 downwards.
GACGTACCAGCATCGGGTACTCTTTTACCTCTCAAGAGCTGGGCTAACTCTTTCTCTCTCAACTGCTTTGTACTTGTCTTCTTAGCCATGGTCTTGTGCTTAGGCTTGGGCAAGTTTACTACCACAGTCTCTCCAGCATTCAACTCATCCATATTCACACCTAAACCTTCATCTTCAACATTCAATGACTTCTTACTTTTCTCAGCTTCCTCAATTAATTTGTTTAAAGATTCAGACTCACCAACCATAGTGGCCTTACGTTTGGTGGCCCTAACATTCTCAGCATCAGAATCCCACTGTTCCTCTTCCTCAGTTTCTTCTGAATCCACTGATTCTTCATCCACCAAACCTGTACCTTTCTTCGCAGTTGTTTTCTTCCTCACCACCTGTTGCTTAGAGCTTCCTTGATCAGTCTTTCCCTTACCCTTCCCTTTGGCTCCGGGATTGACAACTTGTCTCTTCCTCTTAGTATTAGCATCAGCATATACTAAGGGATCATCATTATCAGAATCACTTTCAGGATGCCTAGCCGTGTTCTTTCCAGGATCAGAGTAATCGTCTTTGGCTAAAGCTCCAAACAATCTTCTGTATGGTGGCCTTTCATTGTCTGGCACACCCTTGTAGCCTTTCATTCTAACCAACGTTCGAATGTTCATGTGATCTTGACCAAGTATCTGTGTCGGATCCTTTTTCAAATGAGGATACTTGTGATCAAAGATCATCATAAGGAATCTAGGGTATAACATAAAATACTTCTTCTTTAAACCCTTTAACATCTCTAGCATGTGATCCAAAATCATTCCAGATACGTTGAATGGTTTGTTGAGAGTCAACGCAACCATCAACGAACTTAGACTTCTTCTCATAACGTCATAACCTCCACTAACACATCCAAACACATGGATTATGACATGTGCAAAATATTTGAATTGCACACTCAACTTCCCTTTGTGCATCGAACCATCAGTGATAGCTCCTTTATATTTCATTCTGAGAAAACATGCCTTTTGTTCAGTCCATGATAATTCTCTGGGATCTTCGTTCACTTCAAACTTTATCTGGAGCGCTTCTCTAATATTAGACTCTGTAATAAACATCTCCATGTCTTGTATCTTGCTCTTTATGATAGTCTGATTATCCCAGAAATCATACTTCGCGTTATTGTAGAAGTCTTCAACTATATCCTTGTAGATAATAGTCGGAGTTGCCAAGGCATACACAACTCTGCTTCTTTTCAAGAACTTGATGATATCAGCAAACTCAACGTTCTTTTCCACGTCTCCCAGATAAGCACAGCAATTATGGGTTTTCTCGAACGGCCATTTGCTTTTGCTTGACGATTCTCCTTCTTAAACATTTTCTGGGACTGGATCTGTGACAACAGTCTCTACTGGAATCTCAACGTTCTCAGTTTGATCAGCCATCTGTACATTAAAATCAAAAACAAAACGTCAAAACACAAAATCGACAAAAATTGAAAATTTTAAGGATTTCAAATTCCACATTCGCCCATTTTGAACTGGTCGAATGTGAGTTTTATGGTTCGAATGTGAGACTTTTTGGTCGAATGTAAAAAGGTTTTGAATTAAAAGTACATTCGTCCAATTTTAATATACATTCGTCCATTATGTTTTACCTTCGCCCGTTTTAATGAACCGAAGGTAAAACCTTCTTCCCCAAAAATTTGAAAATTTTTCAACTTTGTTTTTAATCTGTAAAATTGATTGAAATGACTCCTAAAAGTGCCGACTAACACTCGTCCATTGTCAATTATTACCAATTTTCAATTTATATCAGTTTTCAAAGGAAATTAGGGATTTATCAACTTAAACAATCGATTCATCAATCAAAGTATGTAATAACCCTAATTTGTTATACACTCTCCCCCTAAAACTGATATATATTGAAATGTAAACAAAATTAAACATTAACAAACACCCTAAGGCCTTGAATTCTAAACCCTAAGTCCGGTTGTAAAAACAACGATTACGGCCTATTAACTGCTCCAATACCTGTGTTTTTGGGATGAAAATGATCAGTAAAACACAAGTAATCAAACGCACAATAATAAGGAATCAAAGCAACAAGGTGACTTTAATCGAAAGAAAATCTGAAAAATTATAATGAAGGTTCGAAGGTGTGAGTAGCTTAAATAGGCAAGCCACCTTCGCCCGGTTTAACGGTCGAATGTGGTTCTGTGCCACCTTCGCCCCAAATTAAGGACCCGAAGATAGAACCTCTCACCCGAAGGTGGATTTTTGTGTAAAATGTCCACATTCGTCCAAAGTTAAACGGCCGAAAGTAAGGATTTTTCCACATTCGACCCATTTAAGGGGCGAATGTGAAATGGAAAAATCTGAAAATTTTGCCAAATCACAAATTCGAATCCCGTTCAACATTTTTCAGTCTGTTAAGCTTCCAAAACTCATATTTTCACTTTTTGAATGATACAAAGCCCAGATGGTGTTATCAAATCTCAGAAATTGACCATCAAGCATCCCCGGTTATCAAAAATAAAGCAGAAATGCAAAAATTTTGGATTTTTCTGAAATTTTATCAAAACACACCTAAAATCTATTTGGATTTTGTATCTTTTCGACAATAAAAGTAAAATGCAACAAAATAAAATACATAAAAGTAAATGAAAGCAGTAAACATTTTGTGAAATCCGGTAAGAGAATCATATCAGTTTTCTGAGAAATCTGATCACAGCGTTGATCTATTTGTGTAATATTATCATTAGAAACAGTATCTGACACGGCAATTGCTGATATTGTGGTCCACGTAAGCTCACATGCAGACAATTACGCAATGCTTTAAAATGATACGAGTTAGGTGTATTAGACTAACACGATGTGGTGCCCACACACACGACATACTCCCGTATCAAGTAATTGCACAAAGCTTCGTCGTAACGCGTGATTATGCCAGAGTTATCCGTAAAAGTTACAAAGTATATAGCACATAGGTGTACAGGTCAGCAAACGAATGCAGCAGAGTAACATGTGCGTATACACTAGGTTGAGGCTGATATTAACCACTGATTTGCATCAGATGATCAATACGATGCAATAATGATCTTTGATCAATTAAAACATAAAGTTCCTCAATTCGGTAACTTCCGGTTTTGGCAATTAAGCTCTTTTAGCAAATATTCTGATGAAACTAGGTCCGTAAATCAATACGACAAAAGTTTAATCAGAATATCCCGGATAACCATAACATAACGACCCGAAACCTCAGATTTTGGCAATCCTATCAAACGAAATTACGGTACTAATAGATTAACTGGGTCGCAATCCTAGAGCAATGTGTTGTTGGATGCTTTCCAACAAACAACTCCGTGTTCAACGTGATAGTGCTATCATGAACAGTCAATCTACTCGCAAAGAGTTGAATGCTTTCAACAAGGTATTAGATGGATATAAAAAGGACATTTCCGACTTGAAAAACACTTTATCATTAAAACAACTTGCAATTAACAACTATATCAATGAAATTGAAAATACCAAGTTGGAAATGGCTGCCATCAAATGCTTTGCTGAGAAAGTAAACAAAAAGTTGGAAAGCTATAAGCACATTGCTTATGTGGTAGACCACATCATTGATGATCAAACCACTAATTACCGATCTGTGCCATCTCCGGTACTTTTTGAAAATCATAATTGTCACCAAGTGACACCGGAGAGCTCGGTAAAATCAGACTCATCATCGGAAAATGAATCTAATACCTCGAGTATTGGTGATCCACATTCCGATGTGAGGCCGATTTTAGGTTTCAATGATGAGGGTGTTACTGCAGAAAGTGTTGATTCAGACACTGAGAGTGATGACTCTGGTAATGTTCAAAATGTTAATGCATGTGAAATTCCAAAAGAAAATCACATCATTACAAATGAACCAGTTTCACCATCTCAGATTGTGATTCTGATGGCAAATGTTCATCGTGAGAAAAAGTCTGAAAAGAATATTGTAAAGAAAGATCTTGAGAAGAATGTGGTTAAGAAAGATCTTGAAAAGAGTGTTAAAAATGAACAGTGTGACAAACCTGTCAAAGTGTTCTATCGGATGGAAGGATCCGATAAGATCATCTCTGACGAGGAATTTCCAATAAAAAATGCTAACTATGCTAAAATTGACAAAATTTGGCAAGAAAGTACCATTTGGTTCCCAAAACATGAGAGAACAAATGATATTCCACCTGCCATTTTAAAGAAGTTGTATTTGGATGTTCCTCAAGAACCAAAGGTCCATGTCACAGAGTTTATTAGACCCAAAAACAGAGCTAATGGTTTTCATGAGCCTGCTTACTCAAAAGGGCCACTCCCTGAGAGTTTGAGGAATCAACAGTACAATGATCAATATCCTGTTAGATCATTTGCTCAACCAAATGCTCCAAATGTTTTTGAAGAGTACCGTGCATGCTTTAAATGTGGGGAACGAGGGCATTTACTTGCTCAGTGTCCATATGTAAGGCATAAAAGGCACGAAATTGAAGTGAGGAATTCCATGAGAAAACCGATTGATCATTATGTTCCACCACATAGACGAGTTGTTCCTCAACAACCACAACAGTTTTATAATCAAAACAACTTTTACCAAATGAGGAACAATCGTCCAATTCAATATGATCGAAGAAATCGGATTGCTATGGAACAATCATGGAGGAAGCCAGTGGTGAACACAACAAATGATAGGCAAAAGGTTTCACCTAAACCGATTGTCAAATCAAATGTTGGACCTAAGTCTGTTAAATCAGATAAGGTAACCAAGAAAGTTACATTTGTTAACAATGTTCAGAAACCAACTGAGAACCCAAAGTCTCAGATTCGTATTTTGAAAAGGTCTGAACAATCTTGGACACTCAATGGTACTCCAGGAGCCTCTACTTCAAAGGGTGATAAGAAAAAGGAAACTGTTGTGGACAATCAGAAAAAGATTGATCCAAAACAAAAAGTTGTTGAAAATGTGTCTGAGAATGTTTCTGTGAAAACTGATATTCCAAGACCCAAGACTCAGGCTTGGGTCCCCCGAAAGAACTAAATGATTTACTTTTTGTGTGCAGGGAGCTTCAGCTGGCCCTATTAGCAGTCTTTGGATTGTTGATAGTGGAGCTTCAGGCCACATGACAGGGGATCTTGCGTTGTTGTTCGACGTGAAGAACATCAATGGAGGGTATGTCGCATTCGCGGGTAATAAAGGTGGATATATTACGATGGAGGGAAGCGTGAGTAACGGGATAGTGAGCTTCGAGCGGATTTCTTATGTGAAACAGATTGATTATAATCTGTTGAGTGTCAGTCAAATATGTGATAAACAATTTACTGTGCATTTTGATGACAAATCCTGTTATATTCTCAAACCGGGCTTCAAAATTCCTAAGGAGTGGATAATGTTGAAGGCACCTCGCGTCAACAATCTCTATATTCTTGATATGTCCAAAGCGATGACATCACAGGGGCAAATAACATGTTTTCTATCCAAGGCGACCGAGAAAGAATCAATAATGTGGCACCGAAGAATGGGGCACATTCATCTGAGGAAAATGAACCAACTTGTGAGAAATGGGCTTGTCGATGGAGTAAACGTGAAACATTTCCATCTGAATGACAAGTGCGTGAGTTGTAAGAAGGGAAAGCAACACAAACAGACCCACAAAGTGAAGAAAGTTAACTCTGTTGAGATGCCACTTGAGCGATTGCACATGGATCTATTCGGACCGGTCAAGCGCAAAAGTCATCTTGGGGAGTTATACTGTTTAGTTGTCACTGATGACTATTCAAGATTTTCATGGGTGATGTGTTTGCAGAATAAAAGTGACACCTTTAATAACTTAAAAGTTCTGTTCACTCGATTGGAGAATCTCTACAATGTGAAGATAAAGAGAATTCGAAGTGATAATGGGACGGAGTTCAAAAATGCAAAGATGGATGAACTTTGTGAAAGCAAAGGGATACATCATGAATATTCGGCTCCGTACACCCCACAACAGAACGGTGTTGCTGAACGAAAGAATAGGACTCTAATTGAAGCGGCTAGAACAATGCTCGCTGATTCAAATCTTTCGGTAATGTTCTGGAACGAGGCGATTTATGCAGCAAACTACACACTAAATTGGGTTCTGACAGTGAAGAAGTTTGGTAAAACATCTTATGAGCTGTTACACCGACGAAAGCCGAACTTAGAGTATCTAGAACCTTTTGGGGCGCCATGCACGATGTTGAATCCAAGCGAGAAGTTTAGTCCTAAAGCTGAGGAGGGATACCTTGTTGGATATGCAACCCCGCTCAAATGGGTATACAACAAGCGAACTCGTCGAGTAGAGGATTGGGCTAACGTGGAAGTTCAACGATATACTCAAAATTTGCAAGGCACGGGTCCTGATTGGATGTTTGATTACAAAGATTTCTTTGAATCATTCAATCTAGATAGCTTGGTTGAAGAAGCTGTTATCAGATTACTTTACGAGTGTGAAAACGCGACTACTTCACCGTTGGTGCGTCCGATCACCGTGAACCCCCTACCAGCTTCTAATGATACCAATGCTCCTATACAAGAGGAAGAAGTGTTTCAAGAGGCTTCAACTTCATTAGACTCTTCAGAATCTGAAGATGAACAATTTGAAGAAGTCATTCTTGAACATGCAGAAGAACCAGAGGCACTGCCAATGAACCCAACTCCAACTCCAGATGTTGCTTCATCATCTAACACGGGTCATGATCTGGATGCTGTAGAGAACTTGACTGTTCAGACGGGAGTTACTGTACCTGAATATCCGGAATCTCGGATTCATCGTATTCACCCGCTGGAGCAAGTTATCGGTGATCCTGGAAGCAGTGTTATGACCAGAGGGCAGCTGAGAAGCGTTAACTCGCCAGAAAGTTTTGGTGCTTTAGCATTATATGCCAAAATTCAACAATCTGGTAGTCAAAATGATTGGTCGTTTGCGTGTTATGTGTCGCAGGTAGAGCCAAGGACATACAAGGACGCTTTGAAGGACGATGCCTGGGTTGAAGCTATGCAGGAGGAGTTATTACAATTCCAGAAATTGGGAGTTTGGACGCTCACGGATTTGCCACCGGATAGGAAGAAAATAGGCACTAAATGGGTGTTTAAGTGCAAGAAGGATGATCGTGGGGTTATTGTTCGTAACAAAGCCAGACTGGTCGTGCAGGGTTTCCATCAAATCGAAGGGATTGAATATAACGAAATCTATGCACCGGTAGCACGGATTAAAGCTATTCGGATGTTCCTTGCGTTTGCTTCATACAAGAAATTCAAAGTGTATCAAATGGACGTTAAGAGCGCATTTCTGTACGGGAAAGTCAAGGAAGAGGTTTATGTCGGGCAGCCACCAGGCTTTGAGGACCCAATCCACCGGGATAAGGTCTACGTGCTAAACAAAGCTCTATATGGCTTGCACCAGGCTCCGAGACAGTGGTACGAGGAGCTAAGTACATACCTCATCAGCAAAGGATTTAAGCGCGGACTTGTCGACTGCACCCTCTTCACGAAGAAGACTGGGGATGATTTGCTTCTAGTGCAGATTTACGTTGATGATATAATATTTGGTTCAACTAACGAGCTTTTATGCAGGGAGTTCGAAACTGTCATGCAGGAAAAGTTCGAAATGAGCGCAATGGGGGAGATGCAGTTTTTCCTAGGCTTGCAGGTGGACCAAAGACCCGATGGGATCTTCATTCACCAGACAAAATACGTATCCGACATCTTGAGCCAGTTCCAGATGGAGGACTCCAAGCCGATGGATACCCCGATTCAACCCAATCATGGGATTGGAGTGGACGCTAAGGGGGAGCTGACGGACCCATTTACATACAGAGCAATCATCGGATCTCTGATGTATTTGACGGCGTCTCAACCAGATATTATGTACGCAACGTGTCTCTGTGCCCGCTATCAATCGAAGCCGAAACAAAGTCATCTGACGGCGGTCAAGCGTATCCTTAGATATCTGAAGGGTTGTCCCTCAAAAGGACTTTGGTACCCTAATGATGATGATTTTGATTTTATTGCTTTTAGTGATGCAGATTGGGGCGGCTGTGACAAAGATAGCAAATCTACTACAGCTGGTTGCCAGTTTTTAGGGAGCAGGTTAATCACCTGGCAATGCAAGAAGCAGACTTCCGTGGCGCTGTCTACTTGTGAAGCCGAGTACATTGCAGCCTCGAGTTGCTGTTCGCAAGTACTCTGGATCCAACAGCAGATGGTGGATTACGGTTTGCAGTTTCTTAAAACCCCTATACACTGTGACAACGAAGCCGCAATCGCATTAACTAAGAATACTCGCTAAGGAATTGATAGATATGGTCAAAATCCATACTGACTACCAACGTGCAGATTTGTTTACAAAAGCTTTTGACAGATCTCGCTTTGAATATCTTTTAAAAGTAAACAATATAAAGGAAAAACAGGACTAATCGACACCTCGGTTTATCGCTTTTTAGTTTTAATTTTTAATATTTTGCTAATTGGGAATTTCTCTTTGCTAATTGGGAATTTCTCTTTACTATCGTAATCCTCAAAGAAGTTGATGCTTTCGAGGGGATTGTTTAATCCTCAAAGAAGTTGATGCTTTCGAGTGGATTGTTTCTTTCAAATTTTTGTTTTTATTGTTTTTCAGACAAATCAAAAAAAAAAAAACCAAAAATATGTTCTTTATTTTAGGGGGAGCCATTTTATCAGAAAAACCAAAAACATTGGAAAATTCAAAATGACCTAAAAATTAGAAAATCAAAAAATGATTTCCTGGATAAAAAGAGGAAATGATAGTACATCAGTGGGGATCTGACACAGGCTAAAGAATTGTATAGTATAATGAGGCGTATGTTGACTACGTGTGATATGCTGATAGGCTTCGTAGACTAAATATTGCGTGCATTAGTGATACAAACATAACGAACTACGCGTTCGTGGCTGAACACCTCATGGGCATATGGTCTTAGTACCGTAATTTCGTTTGATAGGATTGCAAAAATCTGAGGTTTCGGGTCGTTATGTTATGGTTATCCGGGATATTCTGATTAAACTTTTGTCGTATTGATTTACGGACCTAGTTTTATCAGAATATTTGCTAAAAGAGCTTAATTGCCAAAACCGGAAGTTACCGAATTGAGGAACTTTATGTTTTAATTGATCAAAGATCATTATTACATCGTATTGATCATCTGATGCAAATCAGTGGTTAATATCAGCCTCAACCTAGTGTATACGCACATGTTACTCTGCTGTATTCGTTTGCTGACCTGTACACCTCTGTGCTATATACTTTGTAACTTTTACGGATAACTCTAGCATAATCACGCGTTACGACGAAGCTTTGTGCAATTACTTGATACGGGAGTATGTCGTGTGTGTGGGCACCACATCGTGTTAGTCTAATACACCTAACTCGTATCATTTTAAAGCATTGCGTAATTGTCTGCATGTGAGCTTACGTGGACCACAATATCAGCAATTGCCGTGTCAGATACTGTTTCTAATGATAATATTACACAAATAGATCAACGCTGTGATCAGATTTCTCAGAAAACTGATATGATTCTCTTACCGGATTTCACAAAATGTTTACTGCTTTCATTTACTTTTATGTATTTTATTTTGTTGCATTTTACTTTTATTGTCGAAAAGATACAAAATCCAAATAGATTTTAGGTGTGTTTTGATAAAATTTCAGAAAAATCCAAAATTTTTGCATTTCTGCTTTATTTTTGATAACCGGGGATGCTTGATGGTCAATTTCTGAGATTTGATAACACCATCTGGGCTTTGTATCATTCAAAAAGTGAAAATATGAGTTTTGGAAGCTTAACAGACTGAAAAATGTTGAACGGGATTCGAATTTGTGATTTGGCAAAATTTTCAGATTTTTCCATTTCACATTCGCCCCTTAAATGGGTCGAATGTGGAAAAATCCTTACTTTCGTCCGTTTAACTTTGGACGAATGTGGACATTTTACACAAAAATCCACCTTCGGGTGAGAGGTTCTATCTTCGGGTCCTTAATTTGGGGCGAAGGTGGCACAGAACCACATTCGACCGTTAAACCGGGCGAAGGTGGCTTGCCTATTTAAGCTACTCACACCTTCGAACCTTCATTATAATTTTTCAGATTTTCTTTCGATTAAAGTCACCTTGTTGCTTTGATTCCTTATTATTGTGCGTTTGATTACTTGTGTTTTACTGATCATTTTCATCCCAAAAACACAGGTATTGGAGCAGTTAACAGGCCGTAATCGTTGTTTTTACAACCGGACTTAGGGTTTAGAATTCAAGGCCTTAGGGTGTTTGTTAATGTTTAATTTTGTTTACATTTCAATATATATCAGTTTTAGGGGGAGAGTGTATAACAAATTAGGGTTATTACATAGTTTGATTGATGAATCGATTGTTTAAGTTGATAAATCCCTAATTTCCTTTGAAAACTGATATAAATTGAAAATTGGTAATAATTGACAATGGACGAGTGTTAGTCGGCACTTTTAGGAGTCATTTCAATCAATTTTACAGATTAAAAACAAAGTTGAAAAATTTTCAAATTTTTGGGGAAGAAGGTTTTACCTTCGGTTCATTAAAACGGGCGAAGGTAAAACATAATGGACGAATGTATATTAAAATTGGACGAATGTACTTTTAATTCAAAACCTTTTTACATTCGACCAAAAAGTCTCACATTCGAACCATAAAACTCACATTCGACCAGTTCAAAATGGGCGAATGTGGAATTTGAAATCCTTAAAATTTTCAATTTTTGTCGATTTTGTGTTTTGACGTTTTGTTTTTGATTTTAATGTACAGATGGCTGATCAAACTGAGAACGTTGAGATTCCAGTAGAGACTGTTGTCACAGATCCAGTCCCAGAAAATGTTTAAGAAGGAGAATCGTCAAGCAAAAGCAAATGGCCGTTCGAGAAAACCCATAATTGCTGTGCTTATCTGGGAGACGTGGAAAAGAACGTTGAGTTTGCTGATATCATCAAGTTCTTGAAAAGAAGCAGAGTTGTGTATGCCTTGGCAACTCCGACTATTATCTACAAGGATATAGTTGAAGACTTCTACAATAACGCGAAGTATGATTTCTGGGATAATCAGACTATCATAAAGAGCAAGATACAAGACATGGAGATGTTTATTACAGAGTCTGATATTAGAGAAGCGCTCCAGATAAAGTTTGAAATGAACGAAGATCCCAGAGAATTATCATGGACTGAACAAAAGGCATGTTTTCTCAGAATGAAATATAAAGGAGCTATCACTGATGGTTCGATGCACAAAGGGAAGTTGAGTGTGCAATTCAAATATTTTGCACATGTCATAATCCATGTGTTTGGATGTGTTAGTGGAGGTTATGACGTTATGAGAAGAAGTCTAAGTTCGTTGATGGTTGCGTTGACTCTCAACAAACCATTCAACGTATCTGGAATGATTTTGGATCACATGCTAGAGATGTTAAAGGGTTTAAAGAAGAAGTATTTTATGTTATACCCTAGATTCCTTATGATGATCTTTGATCACAAGTATCCTCATTTGAAAAAGGATCCGACACAGATACTTGGTCAAGATCACATGAACATTCGAACGTTGGTTAGAATGAAAGGCTACAAGGGTGTGCCAGACAATGAAAGGCCACCATACAGAAGATTGTTTGGAGCTTTAGCCAAAGAGGATTACTCTGATCCTGGAAAGAACACGGCTAGGCATCCTGAAAGTGATTCTGATAATGATGATCCCTTAGTATATGCTGATGCTAATACTAAGAGGAAGAGACAAGTTGTCAATCCCGGAGCCAAAGGGAAGGGTAAGGGAAAGACTGATCAAGGAAGCTCTAAGCAACAGGTGGTGAGGAAGAAAACAACTGCGAAGAAAGGTACAGGTTTGGTGGATGAAGAATCAGTGGATTCAGAAGAAACTGAGGAAGAGGAACAGTGGGATTCTGATGCTGAGAATGTCAGGGCCACCAAACGTAAGGCCACTATGGTTGGTGAGTCTGAATCTTTAAACAAATCAATTGAGGAAGCTGAGAAAAGTAAGAAGTCATTGAATGTTGAAGATGAAGGTTTAGGTGTGAATATGGATGAGTTGAATGCTGGAGAGACTGTGGTAGTAAACTTGCCCAAGCCTAAGCACAAGACCATGGCTAAGAAGACAAGTACAAAGCAGTTGAGAGAGAAAGAGTTAGCCCAGCTCTTGAGAGGTAAAAGAGTACCCGATGCTGGTACGTCATCAAAGCTGTCTTCACCGGTCACTAAGAAACAAAAGAAGTTTAAAGAGGTAGAGACATTACCAGTTGATCAATTCAATGTTGCACTGGATAATGTGCTTGATATGTTTAGAAAGCCTCAGAAAGAAAAGGAAGCTGAAGTTGAGCCATCTAGATCCAAATCTAAAAAGGTCACTGTTGATGATGATGTGATGAAACAAGTGAACAAGAAAATGGATGATATGATGAAGATGATAGTGGCTCAACAAGCTGAAATTGCCAAGTTCAAGCAAAATGAAGAGAAAATGCTTCAGATTGTAGTAGCTTCAAAGTCGAATCAAGATGAGATTGACGAGAAAGTTAAGAAGCTTGAAGCGAAGAACAAGAAGCTTGAAGGTAAGTGTTTAAGGAACAAGAACAGGTTTAAAGCTATCAAAGAAGACAACAAAGAACTAAAGGCTGAGAACAAACGCCTTAGTGATTTGATTGATAACTTGTATAATGTTGCACCCAAGTTGAATGAGGATGATGAAGAGTCAGAGAAAAGTGATGATGAGGATGATAAGAATAATGATGATGGAGGAGATGATTCGTCAAAGTTTACATTTGAGAAGAGACCACCGAAAAAGAAAGATACTGGAGAATCAAGTTCGAAGAAAAGGAAAGGTGAGAACGTTGATTCAGATGAGAGTATCTTCTGGAATGAGAAGGTGAGATCTTTGACTGATGATGCTAAACAAGTATATAAAGATATGTTGGAAAGAAGAGAATGGACTATTGAGTTCACAGGACGTTTTGCTGAGATATTCCAAACAGATGACATGAGATACGAATTGGAATACAATGATCCTGATTTAGAAGAAGGTGAAGTACCTGCTTCTGTGGCAAAGGAAATCCTGGATGGACTTGCACAGAGAGTAGGGAAAACATTTGAGGAGTTCATTGTAGATGAGTCGATTCCAGATATTCCTGAAAAGGATATTGGAAGTCACTCAGATGATAAGAATACTCCTGAATTTGATGAAGTGGAAATTGAAGACATAATGCATGAGGAATATCCACAGTACTTCAGACAAACGGATGAAGATGTGATATTTCCTGATTTTACTGAGATACCAAACACTTCGGCAAAGAAGAAGGCAAAGCAAAGAAGTGCAGAATTTGTGGAGAAAGTGTTTGGTGCTGATAAGCAAGAATCTTCAAATCAATCTGATGAATTGAAGAATTATTTGAAGAAATTGAGAGAAATGGATGAAAACCGACCGAAGCCTGAAGCTCAAGGAAATTTCTATAGATTTCATAATGCTAAGTTTAAAGGCAGAGCTCTCGGGTGGACATATTTGGGCAGGCTGAAGTGTCTAGCTGCCAAATGGGAATCAGGGATCTTGTACTTTTACAGATTCATTGATTTGCTAACTCTACCGTACTGGGCGGTTAGAGATTTATGCAGATTCCCTATGTCTAGTGCTTCAGTTAACAATACACATGTCGGTTGGTGTGCAGACAAGCTGGTTTGGGAAAGTAGAACGAAGTGGAATATATTTAAGCCACAATATCCCCGAAGGAAAGTTCATAGGGATATTGATCCTAAAACCAAGCTGAAGCGGGTTACTTTGATATACAGACTGAAAAATGTTGAACGGTATTCGAATTTGTGATTTGGCAAAATTTTCAGATTTTTCCATTTCACATTCGCCCCTTAAATGGGTCGAATGTGGAAAAATCCTTACTTTCGGCCGTTTAACTTTGGACGAATGTGGACATTTTACACAAAAATCCACCTTCGGGTGAGAGGTTCTATCTTCGGGTCATTAATTTGGGGCGAAGGTGGCACAGAACCACATTCGACCGTTAAACCGGGCGAAGGTGGCTTGCCTATTTAAGCTACTCACACCTTCGAACCTTCATTATAATTTTTCAGATTTTCTTTCGATTAAAGTCACCTTGTTGCTTTGATTCCTTATTATTGTCCGTTTGATTACTTGTGTTTTACTGATCATTTTCATCCCAAAAACACAGGTATTGGAGCAGTTAACAGGCCGTAATCGTTGTTTTTACAACCGGACTTAGGGTTTAGAATTCAAGGCCTTAGGGTGTTTGTTAATGTTTAATTTTGTTTACATTTCAATATATATCAGTTTTAGGGGGAGAGTGTATAACAAATTAGGGTTATTACATAGTTTGATTGATGAATCGATTGTTTAAGTTGATAAATCCCTAATTTCCTTTGAAAACTGATATAAATTGAAAATTGGTAATAATTGACAATGGACGAGTGTTAGTCGGCACTTTTAGGAGTCATTTCAATCAATTTTACAGATTAAAAACAAAGTTGAAAAATTTTCAAATTTTTGGGGAAGAAGGTTTTACCTTCGGTTCATTAAAACGGGCGAAGGTAAAACATAATGGACGAATGTATATTAAAATTGGACGAATGTACTTTTAATTCAAAACCTTTTTACATTCGACCAAAAAGTCTCACATTCGAACCATAAAACTCACATTCGACCAGTTCAAAATGGGCGAATGTGGAATTTGAAATCCTTAAAATTTTCAATTTTTGTCGATTTTGTGTTTTGACGTTTTGTTTTTGATTTTAATGTACAGATGGCTGATCCAACTGAGAACGTTGAGATTCCAGTAGAGACTGTTGTCACAGATCCAGTCCCAGAAAATGTTCAAGAAGGAGAATCGTCAAGCAAAAGCAAATGGCCGTTCGAGAAAACCCATAATTGCTGTGCTTATCTGGGAGACGTGGAAAAGAACGTTGAGTTTGCTGATATCATCAAGTTCTTGAAAAGAAGCAGAGTTGTGTATGCTTTGGTAACTCCGACTATTATCTACAAGGATATAGTTGAAGACTTCTACAATAACGCGAAGTATGATTTCTGGGATAATCAGACTATCATAAAGAGCAAGATACAAGACATGGAGATGTTTATTACAGAGTCTGATATTAGAGAAGCGCTCCAGATAAAGTTTGAAGTGTACGAAGATCCCAGAGAATTATCATGGACTGAACAGAAGGCATGTTTTCTCAGAATGAAATATAAAGGAGCTATCACTGATGGTTCGATGCACAAAGGGAAGTTGAGTGTGCAATTCAAATATTTTGCACATGTCATAATCCATGTGTTTGGATGTGTCAGTGGAGGTTATGACGTGATGAGGAGAAGCTTAAGTACGTTGAATGGTTTGTTGAGGGTCAACGCAACCATCAACGAACTTAAGCTTCTCCTCATCACGTCATAACCTCCACTGACACATCCAAACACATGGATTATGACATGTGCAACATATTTGAATTGCACACTCAACTTCCCTTTGTGCATCGAACCATCAGTGATAGCTCCTTTATATTTCATTCTGAGAAAACATGCCTTCTGTTCAGTCCATGATAATTCTCTGGTATCTTCGTTCACTTCAAACTTTATCTGGAGCGCTTCTCTAATATCAGACTCTGTAATAAACATCTCCATGTCTTGTATCTTGCTCTTTATGATAGTCTGATTATCCCAGAAATCATACTTCGCGTTGTTGTAGAAGTCTTCAACTATATCCTTGTAGATAATAGTCGGAGTTGCCAAAGCATACACAACTCTTCCATTGCTGAAACTAGAGCAATGTGTTGTTGGTTTGTGCAAGATAATTGATTGGGTTTCTTAGTGGTTCAATAACACTTAACACACAAGCTATATGAGGTGCAACACTTCCACCAATAGTTGAACTAGACATAGAAGAAGATGATGTAGCATGATACAGCTTCGGGTTCTGTGGAAACTGTGACCTTTTAGCTTTTCTCTCCTCCTCCAGTTCTTTGTTCTCCAGCTTTTGAATAAGATCATTAATGGTCCAATAAGCATAAGCATCTTTTTCCTTCAAGACTTTAATATGTTGACTCCAATATGGAGGCAATGAATCAGCAAACTTGTCTACCAATTCTGACATTGGAATCTTCATATCATAGTTTGACAATTCTGTTAATAAATGACAGTATCTTGGAATAAGCTATTCCAAGGTTTCATTCCTAGCATAGCTGGAATTCTCAAACTCTTTCTTCAGCTCTTCTACCCTCAATCTTCTTGTCTTCTCATTACCATCATGCCTGTTTTTCAACACATCCCATAACTGCTTTGATGTAGTACACGATCCAAACTAATGGAGTAAATCTGTAGTCAAAGCCTGGGACAGTTGTGAAAAGGCTTTCTTTTCCACTGCAAACTTTTTCTTCTCGTCTTCTTTCAACTCTTCAAGTGGAATCTGGATATCGGTGTTCTCAAGACATGGAGCAACGTATCCCTTTACTATAATTTGCCAAGCTTCACTTCCTTCCAAACCCATGCCCTCTAGATGAATCTTGAACTTCTTTTGCCATTGGTTATAATCTGCCATTTCCATCAACTTCGGAGGACGATTCCCACTACCTGATGATAGATCATTAATCAATGTGGTAATCGCATTAGTAGTCTGAGAATGCACCGCTGCTGCTGCAACGCCCCAATAATCATTCACTTGTGGTTGTGGAGGTTGAGTAACAGGTGGTGGTGTAAAACTAGACATGGCAAGATAGTTAATCGGTTGAGATGACTGTGTGTTTGTCTTCTGAGAAGCTACAGCCCATGGATTCATCGGAACGTGTTGTTGTTGTGTTGTTGTAGGCCTTGGTGTCATAGGAAATCCCCAAATGTTGTCCATGAGGTTTGAAATGTAAACACTTAGAAAAATTTACAAAAAACAATAACAGGTTGGACCTCTGACAAGTATTCGTGGGTTCGAATGTAGAAAACTCCTTTGTTCGACCCCTTGAGCAGACTCGAATGTAGAAATGTAACACACAAGACTCTTTCAACCTTAATAAATCTCACGTTCAACCTCCCGTTTGGTCGAATGAACAAACAACACACTAGTAAAGTTTTGGTTCGACCTAAAAAGTCTTAGATTTGACCTGAAACCACTGGTTCGACCCTCAAAACTTACACGTTTGACCCTATTCTCTCTGGTTCGACCCGACCCATTTGAAAAACGGTTATTCTTCAAAAATCAGTTAATTTGATCCAAAATTTTCAAAAGTTTATGGATTTCGATGATCTTTATCAGGTTTTGCTTCGGATTTGATGGAGATCAACTTTAGTGAATGAAATTTTTGATTTTATCCGTAAAATTTAGTCCAAATCAATCAATCTCCATTAAAACTCAAAGTTCATGCAAAACAGAAAAATTTTGGATGATTTTGGGTCAAAATCTATTCGAAATCTATCAATTTGCAGTTGTATGATCCAGATAGGCTCTAATACCACTTTTTAGAGGACCGGTTTTGATGAAAACAACTATATGATCATACAAGTAGAACAATCTAGGTGCGGAAACCCTAGATCGTATGCAAAATGACATAGATCAAATCAGACACAATTAAATACCTTTTAAATCATGATTTCATTCATAAACATTGTTAATTTAGCTTTACAAATAGGTTTACAATGAAATAAAACACTTTCAGAAACTTCTAGAACTCAGAGAGAATATAAACCTAACACACACAACCAAAATTACAAAACTTTACATCTAAATAAAACTTTAAGCTTATATAGGCCTACACATTCGACCTCACGTCTAGGTCGAATGTGTCCCTTCGACCTCTAACATAGCTCGAACAAAACATAAGTCTTCAGAAGTCTTCCTTCGACCATTTACACCTTCCTTCGACCCATATAATTCCTTCCTTCGACCCCACGTTAACACTAAAACATACCAAAATACTTGAAGTGTCAATCCAAAGCAATTAGTCACACTTCATGCACTTACACACATGAATCTCACTACTCGTATTCGCGAAGCTCAGTAGGAAGCTTCGAAAGGTGAGCATCTGAAGGATGAGTCTTTATTCAAGATGGTTGATCGGTTGGAACCAAGATCTGACGGCACGGTTTATTTTGCTAGTCGGATCTCGGTACCACATTTTGGTAGACTACACGATTTAATTCTTGAGGAGGCCCACAAGTCTAAGTATTCGGTTCACCCTGGAGCCGACAAAATATATAAAGACGTAAAGGAATTCTATTGGTAGCCCAACCTTAAGGGTGAAATTGCAGCATATGTTAGTCAATGCCTTACCTATTCGAAGGTCAAAGTTGAGTATCAGAAGCTATCCGGTCTACTTCAGTAGCCCGAGATTCCCGTTTGGAAATGGGAACAAATCTGTATGGATTTCATTACCAAGCTGCCTAAGACGTCCAGTGGTCATGACCCGATTTGGGTAATTGTTGATCGATTGACCAAGTCGGCACGTTTCTTGCCAATCAAGGAAACCGACAAGTTGGAGAAACTTGTCAAGCTGTATATAAAGGAGATTGTGACTAGGCATGGTGTGTCTGTCTCAATTATTTCCGACCGAGACAGTCGATTCACTTGTCAGTTCTAGCAAACCCTTATGGAGGCACTAGGCACTCGTTTGAACATGAGTACAGCCTATCACCCTCAACCGATGGCCAGAGTGAGCGTACAATCCAAACCCTAGAGGACATGCTCCGTGCTTGCATAGTCGATTTTGGTGGAAATTGGGATTCTCATTTGCCCTTGGTTGAACTCTCCTACAACAACAGTTACCACACCACTATCAAGGCTTCCCCGTTTGAAGCCTTATATGGACGTAAGTGTAGATCTCCTTTGTGTTGGGCAGCAGTTGGAGACAAATATTTGACTGGACCGGAGCTAATTCAAGAAACAACCGATAAGATCTTTCAAATCTGTGATCGCTTGAAAGCTGCTCAAGATCTTCAAAAGAGCTATGCTAATCGCCGTCGCAAACCACTCGAAGTTCAGGTTGGCGATAAGGTACTCTTAAAATTCTCACCCTAGAAGGGTGTACCACGATTTGGTAAACGTGGGAAGCTTAACCCCCGATACATAGGTCCTTTCGAAATACTTGCTAGGACTGGTCTCGTGGCATACAAGCTCAAGTTACCCTAAGAGCTCAGTGGTGTTCATGACACATTCCACGTCTCCAATCTTAAGAAGTGTCTATTCGATGAATCTTTGATCATTCCTCCCGAAAAAATTCACATCGATGATCAACACCACTTTATTAAGGGTCGATCGAAGTAACTGATTGGAAAGTCCAGAAATTGAGAAGGAGCCGAGCAAAACTTGTCAAAGTCAGATGGAATGCAAAGCGCAGACCCGAATTTACATGGGAACGTGAAGACTAGATGAGAAGCAAGTATGCCCCTCTTTTTCCGAAGACGAATGAGACCCGTAAGTCAACTCGATTTCGTAGACGAAATTCCAAAAACAAGGCGAGAATGTGACACTAGTCAACGATCCAGGTCAACATCCGTACGAATCACATCCCCTTGTTTCCGCCTTGGCGGGGTGTGACACACAACCTTCAAACCTCGGTGCAAAAAACCCTTGAGTCTAGCAAATCAATATAACCAAATAAGAAAACGAGATGAAACTGAATCACCGAACACATTTTCATCACATAAAATATGCTTTGTATTAAGATCGTTGATTACACACAGTTTACGTACTCGAATAGACCAAATACAAAGCTTCTCTAAAACAGGGTATGTGTGTGTGAAAGATAATTGAACTCTTAAAACTCTAACTGTCAAAACGAGACGAGGATATATATATATATATATATATATATATATATATATAGGCATTTCCTATTCGCCAGAACGTTACAGCGAATCGGACCTTGTTCATGTGAATGGTTGTTTGGAAGAGCCATTCGCCCAAAGTGACAAGCGAATGGAGACATTCGCCTGACTTAATCCTCATTTGTCCAAACGACACACAACACTCCTTAAATACATACCAAACATACTCAAATACATACAAGGACAATATTAACGAGCTATACAAGCTACAAACACCCATGAAATGCATCTAGAAAGAAATCACCTCAAGGATTCAGTTATTCAGTCGGGGAAACTAATGGATTTTGTCGCTACCGCTATTGAATCATGTATACATCAAAATATAGGGTATAAACATTTTAGACGAATTAAGAATAAAATATTATAATTTAAAAACTAAAAGGCCGCCCGTTCCAAGACACATGAACTGTTGTTTACATGTCCTTTGATGACTGTGGTTTGTATTGCAGTCCTAAGCTATTGGTCAAAAATATATTAGATTGTCACAATAGATATCTTTATCAGAACAACCGCTTAGATGTATGTTAAACGACCGTTCTCTAATGGTGTTGGATTATGATTCAGCTCCTGGCTTATATTCAAACAGTAGGTTAATGTCCCGATTAAATTGAGTTCCTTTATTTTTATTTTCTTTTGGTAACTAGTTTCCTATTGTTCTTCGAATGACAAAACGATTTTGGTTTCTTATACTTCAAACTTATATGGAATGACTCCTCTGCCCTTTCTATCAATATGACTTTGGTATATGTCCATCTTGGACTTCTCGCAATTATTACAAACGTACCTCTTTTCACTGAATCTGCCTAATATATGCCACGCTTTAAAAAAATTAATAAATAAATACAAATTAATAATAATACTAATAATAATATATGCCACTCTTAATGAATATAATTATATACTATTAATATTCCAATGGCATGAGCAGTACTTCTTTCGTAATTACGTCTTACCTATTGTAGAGGATCGGATTGTAATAAATAAACTACGTAATCATACAAATAGAATAATCTAGGTGCGGAAACCCTAGATCACATGCAAAATGATAGAAAACAAATCAGAACACGATCAAATCCATTTCAATAAACATTTTCATTCATAAACAATTGATAATACTTGATATAGCTTAGGTTTACAATGAAAACACTTAATCAGAATGTTCTAGACCTTAGAGAAAACACACACACAAAACCTATCTAAAATGACCAACAACTTAGACTCAAAACAAAACAAAACAAAAACTATATATAGGCAACCTCATTCGACCCCCCGTGTAGGTCGAATGAGTTCCTTCGACTCTATCACCATATCCAACGAATAAACAAACAAATCAAAACTTTCTTCGACCTTGTTCAGATCTCCTTCGACCCCACGCTTGGTCGAATGAGCCTTCAGGAAACACATAATCTTCATATAAACGCTATAAAGTCTAACCAAAGCGATAGTCACATCCGTGCACTTACAAACTCCCCCTTGACTATTGCTTGGATTGTTGTCGTTCATGATCAAGCGCCTTGTTCATCAGTTTGATCCGGAGAATCTTCTTTTGCTTTTTTGCTCATTTCAGGTTCTAATTTGCGTGTGTGCGAACCCTTTTTCACTTCACGAACTTTCACATACTTTCCCATCTTTTTTTTGTAATCAAACCCTGCGTTCACATCCCAGCGAAGTAAAAACACACAACCTTGTAATATCTCCAACCTTGTTCTAGATCTTCAACATCAAAATGAATAGGATTGAAATACAACATGTTGATGTCTTCAGCCGAACAGTTAATTAACCATATCGGGTCAAAAACTCTGATCTTCTCGCACATTAACTTCGGATCTTTATATCTCAGCACAATCACTGCTTCATCTGTCTTCCAATCATAGTACCAGATGTTAAAGTCGTTGCTGAAATTTTGTTGTATCGGTATCAAAGGAATTCTCTTCATCACCACATGTGGTTTATACTTCAGAGTCACTTTCTTCATTCCAGTAATGGGATCAATCTCTTTATGTTCAATCCGTTAAGGATATTGAGGCCTAACATATCCCATCTGGTTCTGCTTTCCCATGACATTTTATCAGCAAACCATCCTACCACATCGTTATTCACAGAAGCACCACTCATCGTATGTCTACAAACATCCCTAACAGCCCAATACGGCAAGGTCTTGATATCATACAATCTGTAAAAATACAAGATCCCTTTCTCCCACTTGACACCTATGCACCGTAGTTGTCTCAAATACTTCCATCCCAACGCTCTTCCTTTGAAGACCTCGTTGTGATATTTGTAGAAACCTCCCTGCACTTCGGCCTTAGGTCTATTTGCTTCCTTCTCTTTCAATATTCTCAACATGTCTTTCAACTCATCTGATTGTTTATATGTCTGATTCTGATCAGCATCTTTCCCAAACACTTCTTCTAAAATCTTCTTGCATTTCTGCTTAGCAAGTTTTTCAGCTTCATCAAGTGTTAATCATTGATTTTAGGAATCACTACATTTTCTTTCTATTTATAGTACTCTGGATACTCTTCATGAGATAAATCTTCAATCTCAACATCTTCAAACACCGGAGAATCTTGATCATCAGAGTGATTTCCTGCTTCTTTCACTGGAATGTCAGGAATCTCTTTATCATTCATAATCTCCTATAGAGACTCCCCAACCTGCTTTGCTAATCCTTTAAGAATCTCTTTGGATATAGCAGCAGAGACTTCCCCGTCTTCAAGATCTGGATCATTATACTCAATCTCAAATCTCATATCATCTGATTCAAAGATCTCAGGGAATCTTCCAGTCAACTCTATCGTCCAAGCATTCTTCTCAAACATTTGACGATATAGCTTCTTGTCATATTCTCAGTCCAGAAGATGCTATCATCTTCATCCATGTTCTCACCAGGTGTCTTCTTCGAACTATACTCACCTGTGTCACCTTTATCTGATTCTCTTTTCTTATAACTATACTGTTCAGCATTCTGATCATCATCATCGTCATCTGAACTATCATCATTATCATCATCCTTTTTATTACCACTCTTACCTCCTGCATCATCATCATCATCAGATGTGTCATTAAAGTCACCATCATCACCTTCTTCATCAGACTCTTCAAAATCAACCTGCTCTTCTTCTTTTTCCTGCTCATCCTCCTCAGTTCCCTTCAACTGTGGTGCTCTGAAGTAAAGATCATCAAGCATCTTTCTCATCTCTTTGTTATCAGCTTTGATCTTTTTGTTTTCATCTTGAAGCAGCTTGAGTTTCTTAGTGTTTCTCTTTCCACGTGTAACCAACTCTTTGTTATCTTCTTCAAGCTGTTTAATCTTTGCTTCTAACTCATCTTGATTAGCTTTGGAAGATAAGACAATCTGCAACATAGTCTTTTCATCTTCCTTCATTTGCTTGATCTCAGCTTGTTGTTGATTAAAAGCTTTCATCACATCTGCAATCTGACGATTAACAGCTTCCATCACTTCATTATAAACTGTAAGCTGAGGTGTAGATGATTCAGCAACTGGTGTAGCAACAGGTTTTGATGCTTTCTTCTGAACCTGTTCTAAGACATCTTTCAACAAACTAGAAAAGTTTTCAGGAGCTGGATTAGTTGTAACTTACTCCTGAACAACCTTCTTCTTCTTCTTCCCGGCTGGGGATGTAACGGGTGTTGTATCTTTAGAGCTTCCGATCGCTGGTTCTTTCTTTCCTACTACTAACAAATCAATTTCCCTATCTCTTTTCTTCTTTGGACTATCTCTTTTTGCCATTGTCTTCCCTCTAGCTTTCTTTATCTTCTCACCAACAACAGGAGAACCTTGAAAGTCAAGATTATCACATGTCAAATCCAAATCTTCATCATCTAACACTCTGTTTCTCTGTTCTTCAACTTCAATGGCTTTATCTAATCCTTCAATCACACCAACCTCGGTGGCCTTCGGTTTGGTGATCTTGGCTGTTTCAGCTTCCGAATCCCATTCAGCATCTTCCCGAGTCTCTTCAGAATCAGCAGACTCTTCATCAACAAGTAAAGTCTTAGCGTTTCCTTTACTTTTCACAGCTTTCTTCTTCTTGGTTTCAACCTCAACCACTTTTTGTTTACCATTTCCAGTCTTAGCACCTTTGTTGATAACTTGACGCTTCCGCTTAGCAGATTTGTCAACAGGAAATAAAGGGCTACCAGACTCAGAATCACTCTTCTCATTCCTAGCTTGATATTGACCTGGATCCTTGTAAGCAACATCTCTCAAATGTCCAAACAAATTCTTATACGGCGGCTTCTGATTATCTGGAACACCTTTATAAGCCCTCATCCTACTCAAAGTAGTGATATTCATATGACTTTGAATCACTATATGCACTGGATCATTTATCAAATCAGGATATTTGTTGTTAAACACCATTTGTAAGAATCTTGGATACATCAAGAATTTATCCGTCTTCAATCCCTTTAAGACTTCCATCATATGTTCAAAAATCATTCCAGAAACATTAAATGGTTTGTTTAGAATCAGAGCAACCACCAACGAGCACAAACTTTTTCTTAGAACATCATATCCTCCCCTCACTGGTCCAAATACATGTAGAATCACATGTAATAGATATTTTGTACTTCATCTTTAGGAAACACTTTCTCTGCTCCATCTAGGATAGTTCTGTAGGATCATTTGGAGAATCTCTTAACTGCAAAGCTACTCTAATATCTTGTTCTGAGACTAACACAAGATTTCCTTGAATGTAGCTTTGTATCACCGATTTTCCATCCCAGAATGTAATCACTGCTTCCTCCCAGAAATCCACATGATGGTCTTTGTATATAGTCTTCGGAGTAGAAAGAGTGTAGACTACTCTACATCTCTTCAAGAACTCTACCATACCCGAGAACTCTTCATATTGCTTCACTTCTCCAATAAAAGCACATCAATTATGAACTGGTTCGAACAATAATTCTTTTGGTACTGCTGGCTGCTCTGGAACCTGTACTTCCTGCTCTGGATTCTTTTGTTCAGCCATAATATCTTGCAAAACAAATAAACAAACATGAAAATTTATAAAAAACGGATAAAATTGAAATTTTGGACACAACAATTTTTCATTCGACCTCTTCGGGGGTTCTAATGAGAAACATATGACGTCGAATGAAAAACAATGCAAAACGAAAGTTTCATTCGACCTATTATTTGTTCATTCGACCTCAAACAGACTCATTCAACCTAAAAAGGTTTCATTCGAACTCATAAAGTTTCATTCGACCTTTTTAACATGGTCGAATCACACCTATATGAATTCAAATTCACCAAAGTCCAATTAATCCATGATAAACATCACATTTTGGTTCTATCAGTTCCTAATATGATCGATTAACCCTATTCAATGATCAATTGAATCAATTAACCAATTATTGATGGTTTTTAATTAAAATCTAGGGTTTAGTCACGTCCAACAATCAATCCAGTTTATTAACATGTTTAAACACTAGATTTTTTATTTATCTCCCCCTAAAACCATCGATAATGGTTATGCTAAGTCCAATTTATGTTCAAACTTAATCAAAAGTCACAGATTGATGCTTCTAGGGTTCGAAACTTTGATCAACGATTCTGACTTGAATAATGGATCAATACCTACAAATTTTGATGTTAAAATGATCACAGGATCACAAGGAACAAAAATCAAATTTCTAAAATAAACGAGCAAGAAGTGGTGGTTAAGATTAAAAAGCCTGGGTAAAAAGTCTTACTGTTTGGTGATTACAGATGATTTCTCTTGCTTCACGTGGGTGTACTTCTTGGAGTTCAAGAGTGAGGCTGCTGAGACTTTGATGCTGTTCGTTCCCCTGATCGAGAACATAATCAAATTGAAAGTAAAGTCAATCAGAAGTGATCATGGAACAGAATTCAAGAACCAAAGCTTTGTGACGTTTTGCAGAGGAAAAGGGATTCATCTTCAATACAGTGCTACAAGGACTCCTCAGCAAAATGGAGTGGCTGAAAGGAAGAATCGTACACTCATTGAAGCTTCCAGAACCATGCTCATCGACTCTAAGTTACCGATCATCTTCTGGGCAGAAGCTGTGAATACCGCCTGTTATGTTCTTAACAGGGTCTTGATTATCAAGCCTCGTGGGAAAACAGCTTATGAATTGCTTTTCAAAAGAAAACCTCTCATTGATTATTTCAGGCCGTTTGGATGTTCCTGCACTCTTCTGAACAACTTTGAGAATATCATGAAGTTTGATGCTGTTGGAGACGAATGTTTCTTCGTTGGATACTCTTCTAGTCAAAAGGCTTATCGAGTATACAACAAACGTACCAAGATGGTTCTGGAATCTTTTTATGTTGACTGGCAAGAATCCAACTCTACTAATGTTGGAACCGGTCCTGACTGGTTCTTTGACGTGGATGTTGTGTTCAATCACTTTGTCATACCTGAACAGCAAGTTCCTGCAGATCAAGCTCCTGAAAATCAAGCTACAAGTTCATCTCCCTTTGGGAATATTCTCTACTCTTCTGACGACGAAGTTGCACCATTCACCACCCGCTTTTCTCCTTTTGTTGCTGATCCAATTGTTCCTCCTCAACTCAGTAATGGTGATACAGTTGCTGAAACCTCTAACATTCCTGAAAGCACGTCAAATGCTGAAGGAACACAATCAAATCAGCAGTCTGTAGATGAACCATCCAGCTCTTCTGCACCTGGAGATCATCTTTCGAACCTACCTCCACAAGTGCAAGAAGAAGAGAATATGGGATTCAAATCTTCTAAGAATCATCCAATTGAAAATGTCATTGGACCAATAAGTGAGGGTGTTCTTACAAGAAATCAGACAGACAAGCTCAACACCGCTCTCTCAGCATTCTTATCTCAAACAGTGCTTTCTTATACCGAAAGTCTGTCTCTGGTGGCTGTCAATTTCTGGGAAACAGGCTCGTGTCTTGGCAGAGCAAGAAGCAGACAACAGTGTCTATATCCACCGCTCAAGCCGAGTACACAGCCGCATCCAGTTGTTGCTGTCAAGTGTTGTGGATTCAAAATCAACTGTTGGATTACGGTTTGAATATCATTAGAACCCCTATCTACATTAACAATGATGCTTGTCGTGACATCGTGAAGAATCCAATTGATCATTCTAAAACAAAACATATTGAAATTCGGATTCATTCAATTCGCGATGCGCACGACAAAGGGTATATACAGGTGTTGCCTATAGATACTGCTGATCTAAAGGCAGATATCTTTACAAAAGCTTTCGACAAAATCCGTTTTCGTCAGTTGGTAACATGGTTAGAAATGATCAACTTTGAATGATTAAAAAAAAAAATCTTGTGTATAAATTATAGAAAAATCTTTGTTTCGAATAAAATAAAGATTTTTGGGGGAGAAATAAACCGGTAGATCCCAAACTGCAAATTTAAAAACTTTTTCAAACAATCAAGAAATGATAGGGACTAATCATATTTGTCAGCATGTGAATAGGACCCAGAGGACGTTGCGGCTTCAAGCAACGACATGTCGGTAGATTCAGCCTGGAATCGAGTAAACTGCTAAAGGTGACAAACTGAAAAGATCTACACGAAAAGCTGGATTCCCACTGTGTTTTAGGTCTGCACAAGCTGAGTCCGGTCATACACAGGTTGAGAGATCAAAAGACACAGAAAATTTTGTGCATAAGCAATCAAAAGACACCTAAGAGTGCAAGCTACCAAAGCGGGGCTATCAAATCAAATGAGCAACAAAAGACACGCAATGTTAGTGACGTGCAAACATATAGATAGCTCAAAAAGCAATCAGATGATCATCTTCTCTGCTTATGGGAACATAGACCTGAAGCTCTCATCACCTGATTGACATAATGATCATCTTCTCTGCTTATGGAAACATAGACCTGAAGCTCTCATCATTATATCTCAATAAACCTTGAGGATTGGTAGGCTTACACCTAGCACAAGTGGGGTCCATTAACTTTTCGTCAATATTACCAAAACATGATAAAGCTCATCACACAAAGTATGTTGAAAGACGAGAGTGTAGAGGATGAATTTGACAACTAAGACAGGATTATATGATCATACAAGTTGCTAAACCAGGTGCGGAAACCCTAGCTTAGAACAAACTGAAGTAAACTCAATCAAAACACAATCAAGATCATTTTAAATGCTTTTCATAGATTAACTTGTTCAAATAAACGCTTACAGATTCAATACAGTTAATCTAGAACTCAAACTATCACTCTCAATCCTCTCAGAAACTCACACACAAAACACACACTCTGAATGACTCGTTATACATTACAAAAACCCAATTTCTATATATAGCAACTGTACGTTCGCCCAGTCACACTGGTCGAACCTAGAGAATTTCCACATTCGCCCATATCTTATGGTCGAATGTGTCTTCTGTGTATTCCAGTTCCTGATTCGTCCATATGAAAGCTACCTTCGCCCACATCTTTTCTCCTTCGCCCCTTCTGGTTCTCCTTCGCCCCTTAACACATGTTAATATCTAATCATTAGTCGCAAAACGGCATCTACAAACTCCCCCTCGACTATTGATTAGATCTTTTTCTATCTTCATCCATGGCTTTGTTCAACAGCTTGATTCTAAGAATACTCTTCTGCTCTTTCATCATCTCCGGCTCTAACTTTCTCTTTACCGGCTTCGACACATTAGCCATCTTCACCTTCTTGCCAAGCTTCCCGTCCAGATTACTTCCAGCGTTAATGTCATAAGCAAAGCAAACACCCACAACTTGTGTGTATTTCCTTGCTTGATCTGCATCGTTTGGCTCATGATGAATCGGATTATAGAATAACATGATGATGTCTTCGAAGGTGCAATTGATCAGCCACATAGGATCAAATACATGAACATGCTTGTATTTGTCCTTTCCATCTCTCAACACAATCACCGCTTCTGCTTTCCTCCAATCATAATACCAAAATATGAAGTCACCACTGAAGTGTTGAGGCATAGGCATCAAAGGTATCTTTCTCATAACTTCAGGTGCCTTATAAATCAAGGTAACCCTTTTCAACTTGGTTCGAGGATCAGTATCCCTGTGAACTTTCCTCCGGGGATATTGAGGCTTGAATCTATTCCATCTCGTCCTACTCTCCCAAACCAATTTGTCTGCACACCAACCAACATGAGTATTATTCACTGAAGCACCAGACATAGGGAATCTGCATAGATCTCTAACCGCCCAGTACGGTAGAGTTAGCAAATCAATGAATCTGTAGAAATACAAGATTCCTGATTCCCACTTGGCAGCTAAACACTTCAGCCTGCTCAAGTATGTCCACCCAAGAGCTCTTCCTCTAAACTTTGCATTATGAAATCTATAGAAGTTTCCTTGAGCTTCAGGCTTTGGTCGGTTTTCATCCATCAATCTTAATTTCTTCAAATACTCTTTCAACTCATCAGATTTATTTGAAGATTCTAGCAAATCAGCTCCAAGTACTTTTTCAACAAACTCAGCACTTCTTTTCCTTGCCTTTCTTTTTGCAGACGTATTATGCCTTTCAGTAAAATCAGGAAACACCACGTCTTCATCATTTTGTCTGAAATACTGTGGATATTCCTCATGTGTAATATCCTCTATCTCAACTTCCTCAAACTCAGGGGTTTCTTTATCATCAGAGTGAGTTCCAACATCCTTTTCAGGTATAGGTGGAATCGACTCATCAACAATGAATTCTTCAAACGTTTTCCCTACCCTCTGTGCAAGTCCATCCAATATCTCCTTTGCCACAGAAGCAGGTACTTCCCCCTCTTCAAGATCAGGATCGTTATATTCCAATTCATAACGCATATCATCAGTTTGGAATATTTCAGCAAAACGACCTGTGAACTCAATGGTCCATTCTCTTTTCTCTAACATGTCCTTGTAAACTTGTTTTGCATCATCAGATAAGGACCTCACCTTCTCATTCCAGAACACAGTCTCATCATCAACATTCTCTCCCTTTTTCTTAGAACTTGACTCACCTGTGTCTTTCTTCTTCTTAGAAGGTGATCTCTTCTCAAATGTGAACTTAGCAGTATCATCTCCTCCATCATTGTCATCACTGCTACTACTATCATCATCCTTTTGACTTCCTGAACCTTCAGCATCATCATCATCATCATTGTTATCATCTTCATCATCACTTTTATCCGATTCTTCATTCTCATCATCCTCATCCTCCTCTTTATCAGATTCAGATGGTTCAAAATCTACTTGTTCAACCTCTTTCTCTGCATCTTCCTCACCCTCCTTCAGCTTGGGTGCTATGTTGTACAAATCATCAATCAGATCACTAAGGCGTTTGTTTTCAGCCTTCAGTCCTTTGTTATCTTCTTTAATTGCCTTGTATCTGAAAATTTTTCAAACGTGTTTTCAAGCCCTGATTTTGATTAAAACCTCTTCTAATATGGCCGATTATGCTTCGTTTACCATCAATTGTCCTAAATCATCATTCTATATCAGTTTTTAACTCGAATTAGGGTTTTTCTTTATTTAAACAATCAAGCATTACTTAAACGTTGTTAAAAACCTAATTCCTATCATACTCTCCCCCTAAAACTGATATGGGATGATTAGCAATCAACATTAGACATTAACAAACACTACACAATCAAAAACCCCTAAACCCTAAGTCCGTATACAAAACGAATGATTACGGGTTCATTTCCTGTCCATTACCTGTAAAAATTATATGAAAATGATCAGCAAACACTAAGGAATAAAAAGCACAATCACAGGAATCAAAATCAACAAGGTCTTGTATTGAAGAAAATTTTGAAAAATTAGAACTGTTTGGTCGAACCTGGTTTGGCTTATATATAGGCTCCACATTCGTCCGTTTCATCTGGACGAACGAACAAAGTTTTCACCTTCGCCCCTAATGAAAGGCACGAAGGTAAAAGGGTTTTACCCGAATGTGAAATTTAGGTAAAAACCACATTCGCCCAAACTGGAACGGTCGAAAGTGAACAAAAATCCCACATTCGTCCCAAATTAAGGGCGAATGTAAAATGGGAATTTTGAAAAATTTTGCCAAATTACAAATTCGAATCCCGTTCAACATTTTTCAATCCGTTAAATATCCAAAATACAAATTTTCACATTTAGAATGATACAAAGCCCAGATGGTGTTATCAAATCTCAGAAATTGACTATCAAGCATCCCCGGTTATCAAAAATGAAGCAGAAATGCAAAAAAATGAAGATTTTTCTGAAATTTTATCAGAACACACCTAAAATCTTTTTGGATTTTGTATCTTTTTGACAATTAAAAGTAAATTGCAGAAAATAAAATGCATCAAAGTAAATGAATGCAGTAAACCTTTTGTGAAATCCGGTCAGAGGATCATATCAGTTTTCTGAGAAATCTGATCACAGTGTTGATCTTTTTGTTTAATATTATCATTAGAAACAGTATGTGATACGGCAATTGCTGATATTGTGGTCCACATAAGCTCACATGCAGACAATTACGCAATGCTTTAAAATGATACGAGTTAAGTGTATTAGACTAACACGATGTGGTGACCACACACACGACATACTCCCGTATCAAGTAATTGCACAAAGCTTCGTCGTAACGCGTGATTATGCCAGAGTTATCCGTAAAAGTTACAAAGTATATAGCACAGAGGTGTACAGGTCAGCAAATGAATGCAGCAGAGTAACATGTGCGTATACACTAGGTTGAGGCTGATATTAATCACTGATTTGCATCAGATGATCAATACGATGTAATAATGATCTATGATCAATTAAAACATAAAGTTCCTCAATTCGGTAACTTCCGGTTTTGGCAATTTAGCTCTTTTAGCAAATATTCTGATAAAACTAGGTCCGTAAATCAATACGACAAAAGTTTATCAGAATATCCCGGATAACCATAACATAACGACCCGAAACCTCAGATTTTGGCAATCCTATCAAACGAAATTACGGTACTAAGACCATATGCCCATGAGGTGTTCAGCCACGAATGCGTAGTTCGTTATGTTTGTATCACTAATGCACGCAATATTTAGTCTACGATGCCTATCAGCATATCACACGTAATCAACACACGCCTCATAAACTATACAATTCTTTAGCCTGTGTCAGATTCCCACTGATGTACTATCATTTCCTCTGTTTTACCAGGAAATCATTTTTGATTTTCTAATTTTTAGGTCTTTTTGAATTTTATAATGTTTTTAGCTTTTCTGAAAAATGGCTCCCCCTAAAATAAAGAACATATTTTTGGATTTTTTTTGATTTTTCTGAAAAACAAAATAAAAACAAAATGTAAAAGAAACAATTCACTCGAAAGCATCAACTTCTTTGAGGATTAAACAATCCCCTCGAAAGCATCAACTTCTTTGAGGATTATGAAAGTAAAGAGAAATTCCCAATTAGCAAAGAGAAATTCCCAATTAGCAAAATATAAAAACTAAAAACTAAAAAGCGATAAACCGAGGTGCCGATTAGTCCTGTTTTTCCTTTATATTGTTTACTTTTAAAAGATATTCAAAGCGTGAACGATCAAAGGCTTTAGTAAACAAATCTGCACGTTGGTAGTCAGTATGAATTTTGATCATATCAATCAATTCCTTAGCGTAACAATCACGGATAAAATGATATTTGATCCGGATGTGTTTCGCTTTAGAATGATTTTCCGAATTTTTAGTTAAAGCAATTGCGGCTTCGTTGTCACAGTAAATAGGAGTTTTAAGAAACTGCAAACCGTAATCCACCATTTGTTGTTGAATCCAGAGTACTTGAGAACAGCAACTCGAGGCTGCAATATACTCGGCTTCACAGGTAGATTGTGCTACGGAAGTCTGTTTCTTGCATTGCCAGGTGATTAACCTGCTCCCGAAAAACTGGCAACCAGCTGTAGTAGATTTGCTATCCTTGTCACAGCCGCCCCAATCTGCATCACTAAAAGATATGAAATCAAAATTATCATCATTAGGGTACCAAAGTCCTTTTGAGGGACAACCCTTCAGATATCTAAGGATACGCTTGACCGCCGTCAGATGACTTTGTTTCGGCTTCGATTGATAACGGGCACAGAGACACGTTGCATACATAATATCTGGTCGAGACGCCGTCAAATACATCAGAGATCCGATGATTGCTCTGTATGTAAAAGGATCCGTCAGCTCCCCCTTAGCGTCCACTCCAATCCCGTGATTGGGTTGAATCGGGGTATCCATTGGCTTTGAGTCCTCCATCTGGAATCGGCTCAAGATGTCGGAGACATATTTCGTTTGGTGAATGAAGATCCCGTCGGGTCTTTGGTCCACCTGCAAGCCTAGGAAAAACTGCATCTCCCCCATTGCGCTCATTTCGAACTTTTCCTGCATGACAGTTTCGAACTCCCTGCATAAAAGCTCGTTAGTAGAACCAAATATTATATCATCAACATATATCTGCACTAGAAGCAAGTCATCTCCCGTCTTTTTCGTAAAGAGGGTGCAATCGACGAGGCCGCGCTTAAATCCTTTGGTGATGAGGTATGTACTCAGCTCCTCGTACCACTGCCTCGGAGCCTGGTGCAAGCCATAAAGCGCTTTATTCAACACGTAGACCTTATCCCGGTGGATTGGGTCCTCAAAGCCTGGTGGCTGCCCGACATACACCTCTTCTTTGACTTTACCGTACAGAAATGCGCTTTTCACGTCCATCTGGTAAACTTTGAATTTCTTATAAGAAGCAAACGCAAGGAACATCCTAATAGCTTCGATTCGTGCTACTGGTGCATAGATTTCATTATAATCAATCCCTTCGATTTGATGGAAACCCTGCACGACCAATCTGGCTTTGTTTCGAACAATTACCCCACGATCATCCTTCTTACACTTAAACACCCATTTGGTGCCAATCTTCTTCCTATCCGGCGGCAAATCTGTGAGCGTCCACACTCCCAATTTCTGGAATTGTAATAACTCCTCCTGCATAGCTTCCACCCAGGCATCATCCTTCAAAGCATCCTTGTATGTCCTTGGCTCTACCTGCGACACATAACACGCAAACGACCAATCATTTTGACTACCAGATTGTTGAATTTTGGCATATAAAGCTAAAGCACCAAAACTCTCTGGCGTATTAACGCTTTTAAGCTGCCCTCTGGTCATAACACTACTTCCAGGATCACCGATTACTTGCTCCAGCGGGTGAATACGATGAATCCGAGATTCCGGATAATCAGGTACTTGCACTCCCGTCTGAACAGTCAAGTTCTCTACAGCATCCAGATCATGACCCGTATTTGATGATGAAGCCACATCAGTAGTTGGAGTTGGGTTCACTGGCGGTGCCTCCTGTTCTTCAGCTTGATCAAGAATAGCTTCTTCAAATTGTTCATCTTCAGATTCTGAAGTGTCTAATGAAGTTGAAGCTTCTTGAAAAATCTCTTCTTCTTGTATAGGAGCATTGGTATCATTAGAAGCTGGTAGGGGGTTCACGGTGATAGGACGCACCAACGGTGAAGTTGTTGCATTTTCACACTCGTAAAGTAGTCTAATGACAGCTTCTTCAACCAAGCTATCTAGATTGAAAGATTCAAAGAAATCTTTGTAATCAAACATCCAATCAGGACCCGTGCCTTGAATATTTTGAGTATATCGTTGAACTTCCACGTTAGCCCAGTCTTCCACACGACGAGTTTGCTTGTTGTATACCCGTTTGAGCGGGGTTGCATATCCAACAAAGTAACCCTCCTCGGCTTTAGGACTAAACTTTTCGCTTGGATTCAACATAGTGCAAGGCGCCCCGAAAGGTTCTAGATACTCTAAATTCGGCTTTCTTCGGT
Organism: Ambrosia artemisiifolia; assembly: GCA_032199755.1. Classification (NCBI taxonomy): domain Eukaryota; kingdom Viridiplantae; phylum Streptophyta; class Magnoliopsida; order Asterales; family Asteraceae; genus Ambrosia; species Ambrosia artemisiifolia. Next base: position 41,449,073 of record CM063519.1, on the reverse strand, counting down.
GTAACAGCTCATAAGATGTTTTACCAAACTTCTTCACTGTTAAAACCCGATTTAGTGTGTAATTTGCTGCATAAATCGCCTCGTTCCAGAACATTACCGGAAGATTAGAATCAGCGAGCATTGTTCTAGCCGCTTCAATTAGAGTCCTATTCTTTCGTTCAGCAACACCGTTCTGTTGAGGGGTGTACGGAGCCGAATATTCATGATGTATTCCTTTGTTTTCACAAAGTTCATCCATCTTAGCATTTTTGAACTCCGTCCCATTGTCACTCCGAATTCTCTTTATCTTCACATTGTAGAGATTCTCCAATCGAGTGAACAGAACTTTTAGATTGATAAAAGTGTCGCTTTTATTCTGCAAACACATCACCCATGAAAATCTTGAGTAATCGTCAGTGACGACTAAACAATAAAGCTCTCCAAGATGACTATGGCGCTTGACCGGTCCGAAAAGATCCATGTGCAATCGCTCTAGTGGCATCTCAACAGAATTAACCTTTTTCACTTTGTGGGACTGTTTGTGTTGCTTCCCCTTTTTACAACTCACACACTTGTCATTCAGATGGAAATGTTTCACGTTTACTCCATCGACAAGTCCATTTCTCACAAGTTGGTTCATTTTCTTCAGATGAATGTGCCCCATTCTTCGGTGCCACATTATCGATTCTTTCTCAGTCGCCTTGGACAAAAAGCATGTTATTTGCCCCTGTGATGTCATCGCCTTGGACATATCAAGAATGTATAGATTGTTGACGCGAGGTGCCTTCAACATTATCCAATCTTTAGGAATTGTAAAGCCCGGTTTCAAGATATAGCAGGATTTGTCATCAAAATGCACAGTAAATTTCTTGTCACAAATTTGACTGACACTCAACAGATTGTAGTCTATCTGCTTCACATATGAAATCCGCTCGAAACTCACTATCCCATTGCTCACACTTCCTTCCATCGTGATATATCCGCCTTTGTTTCCCGCAAACGCTACATACCCTCCATTGATGTTCTTCACGTCGAACAGCAACGCAAGATCCCCTGTCATGTGGCCTGAAGCTCCACTATCAACAATCCAAAGACTGCTAATAGGGCCAGCTGAAGCTCCCTGCACACAAAAAGTAAATCATTTAGTGCTTTCGGGGGACCCAAGCCTGAGTCTTGGGTCTTTCAACATCAGGTTTCACAATAACATTTTCACAAACATTTTTAACAACTTTTTGATCAATCTTTTTCTGATTGCTCAAAATTGTTTCCTTTTTCTCATTAACCTTTGAAGATGAGGCTCCTGGAGTACCATTGGGTGTCCAAGATTGTTCAGTCCTTTTCAGGATACGAATCTGAGACTTTGGATTCTCAGTCGGTTTTTGAACATTGTTAGCAAATGTAACTTTCTTGGTAACCTTATCTGATTTAACAGACTTAGGTCCAACATTTGATTTGACAATCGGTTTTGGTGGAACCTTTTGCCTATCAACTGTTGAGTTCACCACAGGCTTTCTCCACGAGTGTTCCATGGCGATCCGATTCCTTCTATCATAGTGCATTGGACGAGTGTTCCTCATGTGAAAATTGTTTTGATTATAAAACGGTTGTGATTGTTGAGAAACAACTCTCCTATGAGGTGGCACATAATGATCAATCGGTTTTCTCATGGAATTCCTCACTTCAACCTCGTGCCTTTTGTGCCTTACATATGGACACTGAGCAAGTAAATGCCCACGTTCCCCACACTTAAAGCACGCACGGTATTCTTCAAAAACATTTGGAGCATTTGGTTGAGCAAATGATCTAACAGGATATTGATCATTGTATTGTTGCTTCCTTAAACTCTCAGGGAGTGGCCCTTTTGAGTAAGTAGGCTCATTGAAACCATTAGCTCTGTTTTTGGGTTTAACAAACTCTGTGACATGGACCTTTGGTTCTTGAGGAACATCCAAATACAACTTCTTTAACAAAGCTGGTGGAATTTCATTTGTTCTCTCATGTTTAGGGAACCAAATAGTACTTTCTTGCCAAATCTTTTCAATTTTAGCATAGTTGGCATTTTTAGTTGGAAAGTCCTCGTCAGAGATGATCTTATCGGATCCTTCCATCCGATAAAACACCTTGACAGGTTTATCACATTGTTCGTTTTTCTCATTCTTCTCAAGATCATTCTTAATCACATTAAGATCTTTCTTCACTACATTCTTCTCAGACTTATTCACATGATGAATGTTTCTCATTGGAACAATTTGAGATGATGAAACTGGTTCATTTGTAATGATGTGATTTTCTTTTGGAATTTCACATGCATTAACAGTTTGGTTACAACCAGTGTCATCACTCTCTGAATCTGAGTCAACACTTTCAGCAGTAACACCCTCATCATTGATTCCCAAAATCGGTCTAACATCGGAATTTGGATCACCAATACTTGAAGTATTAGATTCATTTTCCGATGTTGAATCAGATTTTACCGAACTCTCCGGTGTCACTTGGTGACAATTATGGTTTTCAAAAAGAACCGGAGATGGTACAGCCCGATAGTTGGTTGTTTTATCATCAATGATGTGGTCTACTACATAAGCAACATTCTTGTAACTTTCCAACTTTTTGTTTACTTTCTCAGCAAAGCATTTGATGGCGGCCATTTCCAACTTGGTGTTTTCAATTTCATTGATATAGTTGTTAATTGCCAATTGTTTTAAAGACAAAGTGTTTTTCAAGTCGGAAATGTCCTTTTTGTAGCCATCTAATACTTTGTTAAAAGCATTCAACTCTTTGCGAGTAGATTGACTGTTCATGATAGCACTATCACGTTGAATACGAAGTTGTTTAACCTCCTCAGTCAATCTATCACAAGCACCACAATATTTTTCACTAGTATTGTCAGTACTACTAGCAGAACTTACAGGTTTTGGCGGATCAGTCATGGCCATCAATGCGAAATGAGCTTCCTTCCCTGCAAAGAATCTGGAATAATCAATCTTTGTGAAAGCATCATCTGCAATGCACGACTTCCTAGTCATCAGAAAATCTGCTTCTGCAAGTAACTGATCAATATCTTCATCAAGAGAATTAACACTAGCTTCCGTATCCGAATCACTGTCTGAATCAGAATAAACCGATTCACACTCCTCAGGAATGTCAGAAACAGTATCAATCACCACTCCTGAATTAGTCTCTTCATTTTCAACCTCAACATTAACCTCAGAATTATCCTTAACAGGTTCAAAATCCCCATCCATCTCAGCCTCAGACTCATCACTATCAACCTCAGTTTCAACCTTCTCCTCCATCGTCACAGAATCTTCAAGATCAACCTGATATGCAACACAAGCCACATTTCCCCCAGTGGTGATTTCCTCAACACCTATCTGAATGCTCGACCAGTCAAACCTCTCATCTTGTTGAGTAACCAATGCTTGATTGGTATTCTGTTGTTCAGCTGGTGTAGTGATTGGTATGACTGTTCGGTTAGTATTGTTTGGTGTTTGGTTTTGTGTCTGGTTTGGTGTGGTTGGTTGTCTATTTTGGTTGTTATTAAAGTTGTTTTGACGATTTTGGTAGTTGTTGTTGTTGTTTTGGGAAGAAACTTGGGTTTGGTTTTGTTGTTGACGGTTCTGATAGGTAGCATTAAATGGATTCCTATTGCCTTGTTTTGGTGGCTGAGTGCATTCACGTTTAAAGTGACCTTTACCTCCACAATTAAAACAAGTCACTTTCTCCTTATTGAACCCGTAGGTTGTATTAGGAGAAGTTCCCAAGTCGGTTCTACCTGTTTTCTCAATAAACTCTGTTGCTCTTCGCATTATACTCGCAAATGCCCATTGAATATCAATGAGTTCCATTTCCTCCTTATCAATCTGTGCGTAGTCTTCATTGGTCAAGTTGTTATTACCAATTTGACTAGCAACTAAACCATTGTAGGAGGAAACCATTGCAGAGACTAATGCAATGTGTTGCTGAGCAACTTCAACTGTTACATTTCCAAGATTGGAAGTCTCCAAAACCACAGTTGGTTGATTAGATTGGTTCATTGGTTGTGGTTGAGTTTGACCAGCAGTGTAAAAAGCTGCTTGTTGTTTTGGGGAGAATGGTGGAATGTATGAATATTGATATGGAACTTGTGGTTGTGGTTGTGATAAAGATGAAGTTTGTTGATGGTAGTTAATGATGGGTGATTCTACAGCATTTGATATACAAGCAACATGTGGTGTAACTAGCCCTCCAGAACTTGTACTTGCTGGAACTAAAGATCCTCCAAAGTATAAGTTTGGATTCTGAGGAATCTGTGCTCTCCTAGCCTTCCTCTTCTCTTCTAATTCCTTGTTTTCCAGCTTCTCAACGAACTCTTGAAGAGACCAGTATTGAAAAGCATCCTTCTCCTTCAGAACATCCACATGCTGATCCCAGTTTGGTGGTAATGCTTCAGCAAACTTGTCCACCTGTTTTGCCATAGGAATCTGTACACCATAGCTAGACAATTCAGATATCAAATGATTATATCTAGGAGTTAGTTCTTTCAAAGTTTCATTTCCAACATAAGAAAAATTCTCAAACTCCTTAACAAGTTCTTCCATCCTCAAATTTCGAGTCTTCTCATTTCCATCATGCTTCCTTTTAAGCATATCCCACAAAGCCTTAGAAGTTGTGCACGTTCCAAACTGATGCAAAAGATCATTTGTAATGGCTTGTGTCAGTTGAGAGAACGCCTTCTTTTCCACAGCAAACTTCTTTTTCTCATCCTCCGCCATGCTCTCCAATGGCACTGGTTCACCTGTGTTCTCCAGAACTGGTGGTGTGTATCCTTTAGCAATCATGTTCCATGCTTCAGCACCTTCTACTCCCATGCCTTCCAAGTGTATCTTGAACTTTTTCTGCCACTGATTGTATTCTTGAATCTCCATGAGCTTCGGTGGCCGAGTCCCGCTACCTGAAGACAAATCATTAATCAGTGTGGAAATAGCATTAGTAGTTTGAGTGTTTACCACCGCTGCTGCTACTCCCCAGTAGTCAGACTGTGGTACTGTAGGTGTACTCTGAGTCATGTAATTAACCGGCTGCGAAGACTGTGTGTTAGTCTTCTGTGCTGCCACTGTCCATGGGTCCATCACCTGCTGTTGTGGTTGTGTAGTTGCTGGTGTAGGAGTAGTCTGATAACGCCACATATTCACGCACTTCGAGAAATTCAAACACTTAGAAAATTTTCCAAAACTTATCCTAGGTTCGCCCAAGAAGCTTTCAGGTTCGTCCCTTTTAGTTTAGGTTCGTCCAAAAAGTTTCACCCGAATGTGAATTCTCACCAGAATGTAAAAATATGCTAACACACTTCTACTATCGTCCACTACAACCTAGGTTCGTCCGTTTCTGAAATACCTTCGTCCGCCCGATGTCCCGAACGTGAAAAATTGGACCCGAATGTAGAAAATTCAAATGAAACACTCTACGTTCGCCCTAAAACACTTTGGTTCGCCCAGAATTCCTATCACCTTCGACCTCAAACACTCACGTTCGCCCACAAACTCCAGGTTCGCCCATATCTGAACTTTTGAAAAACGGTTACACTTTGAAAAACGGTTATTTTGATCTCTGATTTTCAAAAGTTTGTGGATTTGATTGATCTTGATCAGGTTATGCTTCGGAGATGATTTGGAACAACTTTAATACTTGGAATTTTGAATTTTAACCACAAAAACACCTCTAATTCTTTCAAAAACACTCAAAAACCATTTTTAGTTGAAAACAGATGTGAATTGATGAAAATTATGTCCAAATCAGCTCTGAGTTTATCAATTTGTTGTTGTATGATCCTCTATGCTCTGATACCACTTTGTAGAGGATGAATTTGACAACTAAGACAGGATTATATGATCATACAAGTTGCTAAACCAGGTGCGGAAACCCTAGCTTAGAACAAACTGAAGTAAACTCAATCAAAACACAATCAAGATCATTTTAAATGCTTTTCATAGATTAACTTGTTCAAATAAACGCTTACAGATTCAATACAGTTAATCTAGAACTCAAACTATCACTCTCAATCCTCTCAGAAACTCACACACAAAACACACACTCTGAATGACTCGTTATACATTACAAAAACCCAATTTCTATATATAGCAACTGTACGTTCGCCCAGTCACACTGGTCGAACCTAGAGAATTTCCACATTCGCCCATATCTTATGGTCGAATGTGTCTTCTGTGTATTCCAGTTCCTGATTCGTCCATATGAAAGCTACCTTCGCCCACATCTTTTCTCCTTCGCCCCTTCTGGTTCTCCTTCGCCCCTTAACACATGTTAATATCTAATCATTAGTCGCAAAACGGCATCTACAGAGAGGCATGGATTTAAGTGGACAAATATACCGACAGTTTTTCTTGAGCTGCAGCTATCCAACGGAAAGTTGAAATGTGATCTGGCAGGTATGGATAGTGTGATCTTGATGCAAAAGGTGAGAAACGGTTGATCTTCAAACCCAGATCTTTGATTAAAGCTTATTCTTTGATTTTGTGGGCCTGCGCACTTACTTGGGCCTTGGGCCTTGCGCACTTAAGTTAAGTGCGCAGCCCAAACTAGTTCTACTATAAATACCAACAGTAATTTTATTTTTACTTTTTATCTCACAAAATTAAAACCCTAAAAAGTCTTTATCTTCTCCATCGTCGCCGCCGTGTTCTTCCCAGACACCGTCATCAACCACCATCAAATCCACCATTAAACCACCACTAAATCACACCTGTTGATCCGTCTGTTTATCTCTTTCTTAGTGATTGTGTGATTGTTTAAGGTATTCCAGTTTCTAACGAGTTTTCGTCATGATTAACAGGGATTGCATCTGAAATCAGGGACTTAAACGTTTGAGGATTTGGGGTTTTCATGAACTGCGCACTTATTTCTTGAAGAACTGCGCACTTGTATCATATAATGCGTACTTGCATCATATGATACAAGCTTGAGAAACCCTAAAGTGACTGCGCACTTGGTTGCGCACTTAAAATCTTAAACGAAGGTTTAAGTGTCTGCGTACTTGACTAGTACGCAGACTTGACCATTCTAGCTAAGCCGTTACCATGCCCGAGTCAAAGGCTGCGTACTTGTAATCTTGTGTTCAACAGATCAATGGAATGCGTACCAACCCAAGTGCTCAGTCAAGGTTGAGTATTTGGGTGCGCACTTGACTGAGCACTTAGCTGAAAATTCCTGACTCGGGCTGCGCACTTAAGGAATCTGTGAACTTATCAGTGAAACAAATCAGGACTATTGACTTGACCATTCTTGACAATTGACCGGACTACGTAATCTGACTCACTCACTCGTAAACTATAACTGGACTTAAATGATCACTAAAATGAAAGACAAAAATACCGTGTACACTGATAAATCTAATCCATAAAAGGAATCACACACATAAAACCAAAATAAAATAAACCTAGTCTACGTACGTTGTCCGTCAAAGTCAATGAAGAAGTCTGTCAGTCGTCAACTCAAAATCAAAAGTTCTAACTTACTTTTCGTACATGTGACCCACACAGATGGCTCTTGACTGGGATCCAAAAGGAATGCACAACCAACCAATGAATCTTGAGACTGATGACACAAAGTTTCGAGATGTCGTTACTTGGATCAGAAGAAGCAGAATTGGATATGCTGTCGAGCAGAATGTACAAGTTTACAGCTCGCACATTGAAGACTTCTGGAGGTCTGCTAAAGTAGAGGTCGTGGCACGTTTTAAGAGAATCAAAGCTACAGTGAGAAACAAGGCAGTGGTCATCACAGAAGATACTGTTCGGAATGTTCTAAGATTCCAAGATCGGCAAGCAACTGTTAGATCTCTACCAAAAGCCGAAATTCACCAAGAATTCAAGAATTTTGGATACAAGGGAGATTTTGACAAGAGGGGTGATATTAAGAAGAGCCAGCTGACAAGAGATTGGAAGCTCATCAGTCACGTGTTTCTTATGTCTCTATGTCACAGGAAAGGTGGCTACAACGCTCTTAGCCCTGATTGGGCAACCGCCATGATAAAGATTTGCAAGAATGAACCATTCAATCTGTCTGGAATGGTGTTTGATTATATGGTGAAGAATGCTGAAGCTGGAAAAGACAAATGGGCGATGTACCCCAGATTCGTTCAAATGATGATCAACGCACAACATGAGGATCTGCCCCTTGGTGATAAATACAATTTCGCCAAAGGTGCACGATTCTTCACTGAGTGCAACACACCAGACTGGGAACCCCTGCTTGAAAGCATGTATGCTGCTCAACGCTATCCAATCATCATGAAGCTGTACAACCAAATCAAGAAAAGAAAACAGGCCGCTGCAGAAGCTCGACAGCCACCCACAACCGCACCCGAATCTTCTGAACCTGCTCCTTCAGAACCTCAGCCAACTGCTGAAGAAATTGCCAGAGAAAGAACAATAGGCAAGAGAATAGCATCTGAACCCGTTCCTCCAAGGCCAACAAAAAGAAATAGGCCGACTGGTTTGTTGCAGCAAGGGAGAGAATCACTGACACCAGAGGAACTTGAGCTTGCTGAAGCTGCCAGACAAAGTGCTGAGTTGGCAAGGGCAGAAAGAAAGAGAAGAAGAGAACAGTTACCAGAGTCTGAAAGACCACGTGTTATGACTGAAGAGGATGTGGAGAACGAAGAAATTTGGGAATCTATGTTTGGGGGGGAGGATCAACCAGGGCCTTCCACTGCCAGGCCTCCTGTTCCCAAACCCCCTGTGAAGAAGCCAACTGTACAATCCTCATCTGTTCCTGCTGCACAACGTCAAAAACCTGTGCATCAAGAACTGTATGAGACACTATCAAGGAGGTGGGAAAGACTGCAGCAAAAGAAATATGCACCTTAAAGAATCAGCTTTACAACAATCAGGAGTTAAGGAAAAAGTTGAAGAAGTTGAAGCATAAGAATAGGAATCTGGAAAAGGTGGTTAAGGATCAGCGTTATCTGATCAAATTTCAGACGGAGGTGCAGATGAAAATGTTCGATATGCTTCAAGAACTGAAGAAACAGGAAACAGGTGCTTCTAGTATGACATTTGATGAAGTGTTCGATTTTGGGAAGTTTATGGAAGAAGAGAAAGAGAAAGAGAGAAAAGCTGAAGAAAGTGAAGTGGATGAGATAAGTGAGGACGAGATGCCAGAAACGTTTGTGGAGATGGGTGCAGGAGAAAACACCGTTTATGAGATGTCAGATGGATTCATGTTGGACCCTGAGAGATCTACCTGGTTTCCAAGAAGACCAATTACCATACCAGCTTTGCACCAGAACATCCATCACACTCGAGAAGCTCACCAAGAAAGAATCATCTCATGGGGATATGATGGGTTCAAGAGATTGTTTGTTGTAAAAAGAAGAGGGGGAGTAATACAGTATTTCAAAGGTAGACTAAATCTGAAGACTCTTCCTCGCTGGGATATCAGGGAAATGTGCAGAACGCCATTCATCAACCACTCCAAGGACACCCAAGCTGACATGGTTTCTGTCTTTATTAAAAGGGGATGTGCGTCTGACTTCGAGAACTGGAAACCACAGAAGCCAAGAAGAAGAATCTCCAAGAAAAGAATCGATCCAGCTACCGGACGGGAAATGATCACCTATGTGATTGACCCACCCCAGGTCGTCACAAGGGTTCCCATTCGTCCCGAGCTTCCTGTGATGTTGACAGAGTTCAAGAAGTGGTTTTATGATAGCTTGACTGGTGAAGCTGTCATCAAGTTGAAAGACGATTCTGAGGCGTTGAGAATTCTAGACCCAGTAGATGTGTTTGCTCTCAACCCTTCAGATTTGACCATTCTGTTTGGAAACCAGATTAATGTGGGTGCTGGAAACGTGTTGTTTGAAGAAGCTATTCTGTTCAGAAGGGCGGTGGAACGGGCATTGAAGCGAAAATAGGAATTGCTCGATTTAGTAGGCAGGATCAATGCAGCCGACAAAGCTAGAGATGATAAAGAAAAAGCTGCCCAAGCTGCTGCTGCAAAGACAACTGAAGCTGAGGTCATCTCAGAGGTGCAGACACAGGTACCTGCAGCAACAACTGATCCAGAGGTTGAGTCTACTCAAGCCCCACCAGCTTCTCCAGAGCCAGTCCCAGAACCTCAGCAGAAACTAGCAACTGAAGATCTCATTGAGTTATTCATCCAGGATCCACCAGTTGAAGAAACAAATGTTGAAGAAAGTATAGTTCAAGCACTCCCGGCACACCAAGCAAGAGAAGAAGGGGAGTTAAGTGATGTGGAGATCGACTGAGATCGAAGAGCTGGTAGCTGTGGTCTAGGGGGAGTATTGTTGGGTTAGATTGAGACCACAGTTACCAGGTTTGAGTATGTTTGGTTGTTTGTAATAGTTGGAGGGTCTTTTATGTAATTATAGTATAGTTGTAGCACCAAAACCCTAGGCTGCGTACTAAAAGGACGGGCTCTGCGCACTTAGCTTAAGTGCGCAGGCCCATCAGTCTGGCTATAAATAGAACATCATTCCAGCAGCTAGGGTTTAGGGTTTTTGGTTATTTGTCTTTGATAGCACAAGATAGGTGCGTACTTAGTGTTTATCCATGGTTTTGTAATGTTCAATCAGTAATGGAAATCTTGCATTATTCATCTTGTGTGTCGGTGTTTATTATCTTCATCTAGCTTCTATGTTTGTATAGATTAATCACCTAAAACACCTAATAAATAGATGTTTCTAGGTGATAACAATCTTGTGCACTTAAAGATCTAATATTTTGGGACTACACAAACTGTATGGGATATACATCATCTGAGATTATCTTATCGGATCCTTCCATCCGATAGAAAACCTTCATAGGCTTGTCAACTGATTCATTCTTTTCATTTTTCTTAACTGACTGATTCATTTTAATTTCATTTTTCTGAGGATGTGAAACCTGTGAAAATGAACCTGTCTCATTTGTTCGAATGTGATTTTTCAATGTAATCTCAACATTTTTCTTAGGTTCCTCATCTTTAGTATCTGAATCATCAGTTACTGCAACCACTCCCTCATCATTCTATCCAAGTACCGGTCTCACATCAGAATTTGGATCACCAACACTTGAGGTGTTAGATTCAATATCCGATGAGGAATCCGATTTTACTGAACTCTCTGGTGTTACTGAATTTAGATTATGGTCCAAAACATATGCCACATGTTTGTAACTTTCTAACTTTTTGTTGACCTTTTCAGCAAAACACTTGATTTTAGCCATTTCTAGTTTAGTTTCTTCAATTTCATTAATGTAATTATTAATATCTATTTGTTTCAAAGAAACAGTTCTAGTTAATTCTGAAACATCCTTTTTATAACCTTCAAGTGTTTTGTTGAAATCATGTTCGTGCTTACGATAAGATTGAATGACGATTTTAGCACTCTCAAGCTGAAGCTTGAGTTGCTTAACTTCTTTAGTCAATCTATCACAAGCACCACAATATTTATCACTAGTCATACAAGTAGTAGAATTAGAACTTACCGGTTTAGGTGGATCTATCATGGCCATCAATGCAAAATGAGCTTCCTTTCCTGCAAAGAATTTCAAATAATCAATCCGTGTAGAAGCATCATCTAGTATGCATGATTTCTTCACCATCAAAAAGTCTGCTTCGGCTAGTAATTGGTCAATATCATCATCCAGAGAATTAACGCTCGCTTCTGAATCAGGTACACTTTCTGAATCAGAATAGACAGATTCTGGTTCATCAGAGACATCAGCAACGGAATCATTAATTGTCCCTGAAACCATCTCAGCAACTGGTTCCACAACTTTTTCAGCAACACAAATAGGAACCTTTTCAACAATCTCCTCAATCACAACTTCAGAAACTTTCTCAGAATCCAAAACATCATCATCTATCACCGGCTCCTCTAATACATCTCTTTAGCAAGACATGCTACATTACCACTTGTGATTTCCTCAACTCCGAATTGCATAGTTTGCATACAGTTCCAATCAAAACCCTCGTCTTTCTGTATCACCAATGCCTGATTCTGGTTCTCATTTTGAGGTTGGGTATTTGGTGTAGAAATAGGAACAATGGTTCTGGTTGAGATATGTGTAGGTTGGGTTTGAGTTTGGTTGGTTGTAGATGTTTTTCTAGATGTGGTATTTTGAGAGGTGTTTTGTCGGTTTTGGTAATTGTTTTGTTGTGGATAGTTGTTATTTTGGCTTTGGTAGGTAACTTGATTTTGTGATTGACAATTCTGATAGTTGGAATTAAATGGGTTTCGATTACCTTGTTGCATTGGTTGAGTACACTATCTATTGAAATGACCTCGAGTTCCACAGTTGAAACAAGTTACCTTAGCTTTGTTGAAGCCATAGGTATTATTCGGTGAGGTAGGGAGATCAGTTCTGCTCGTCTTCTCTAAAAACTCAGTAGCTCTTCTCATCACACTTGCAAACGCCCACTGAATGTCAATTAGTTCCATCTCTTCCTTGTCAATCTGGGCATAATCCTCATTTGTCAGATTGTTGTTTCCTATCTGACTTGCCACTACTCTGTTGTATGAAGCGACCATTGCTAAAACTAGAGCAATGTGTTGTTGTGCCACTTCTACAGTCACATTGTTCATGTTGGAGGTTTCCAACACAATTGGACTTTGGCTTGAAGAAGCTGGTGTCATTTGAGCAACAAATTGTTGTTGTTGAGGTGTGCTCACAGATGATGTATAACAAGTTGCAGACATCTGAGGTTGAGTTGGTATGTAACAAGTTGTTGTGTATGAAGTTGGTTTGTAAGTTGGTGTATAAGTTGGTCCTTGAGCAAGATAATTGATTGGATTTGTTTGTGGTTTGGTAACATTTGAAATACAAGCAATGTGAGGTGCATCACTCCCACCTACTGATGAACTAAACATAGAGGAAGATGATGTAGCATAATACAGCTCCGGGTTTTGTGGAAACTGTGCTCTTTTGGCCTTTCTCTTTTCCTCCATCTCTTTGTTTTCCAATGTAGAGGATGAAATTTGACAACAATACAGGATTATATGATCATACAAGTTGCTAAACCAGGTGCGGAAACCCTAGCTTAGAACAAACTGATATAAACTCAATCAAAACACAATCAAGATCATTTTAAATGCTTTTCATAGATTAACTTGTTCAAATAAACGCTTACAGACTCAATACAGTTAATCTAGAACTCAAACAAACACTCTCAATCCTCTCAGGAACACACACACAAAACACACACTCTCTATATCTCGTTCTACATTACAAAAACTTGAAATCTATTTATAATAGCTGTACGTTCGCCCAGTCCAACTGGTCGAATGTAAGCTTTTCCACATTCGCCCAGTTAGACTGGTCGAATGTGATCTTCTGTGCATTCCAATTCCTGATTCGTCCATGACAATTCTTCCTTCGTCCATCTCTCAGTCTCCTTCGCCCATCCTGTTCCTCCTTCGCCCTTAACACATGTTAGTATCTAATCATTAGTCGCAAAACGGCATCTACAAACTCCCCCTCGACTATTGATTAGATCTTTTTCTATCTTCATCCATGGCTTTGTTCAACAGCTTGATTCTCAGAATACTCTTCTGTTCTTTCGTCATTTCCGGCTCTAACTTTCTCTTAACCGGCTTTGACACATTCGCCATCTTAACCTTCTTGCCAAGCTTCCCTTCCAGATTACTTCCAGCATTGATATCATAAGCAAAGCAAACACCCACAACTTGTGTGTATTTCCTTGCTTGATCTGCATCGTTTGGCTCATGATGAATCGGATTGTAGAATAACATGATGATGTCTTCGAAGGTGCAATTTATCAGCCACATAGGATCAAATACATGCACATGCTTGTATTTATCCTTTCCATCTCTCAACACAATCACCGCTTCTGCCTTCCTCCAATCATAATACCAAAATATGAAGTCAGCACTGAAGTGTTGAGGCATAGGCATCAAAGGTATCTTCCTCATAACTTCAGGTGCCTTATATATCAAGGTAACCCTCTTCAACTTGGTTCTGGGATCAACATCCCTGTGAACTTTCCTCCGGGGATATTGTGGCTTGAATCTATTCCATCTCGTCCTACTTTCCCAAACCAATTTGTCTGCACACCAACCTACATGAGTATTATTCACTGAAGCACCAGACATAGGGAATCTGCATAAATCTCTAACCGCCCAGTACGGTAGAGTTAGCAAGTCAATGAATCTATAGAAATACAAGATTCCTGATTCCCACTTGGCAGCTAGACACTTCAGCCTGCTCAAGTACGTCCACCCAAGAGCTCTTCCTCTGAACTTAGCATTATGAAACCTATAGAAGTTTCCTTGAGCTTCAGGTTTAGGTCGGTTTTCATCCATCAATCTTAGTTTCTTCAAATACTCTTTCAACTCATCAGTCTTATTTGAAGATTCTGGCAAATCAGCTCCAAGTACTTTTTCAACAAACTCAGCACTTCTTTTCCTTGCCTTTCTTTTAGCAGACGTATTATGCCTTTCTGTAAAATCAGGAAACACCACGTCTTCATCATTTTGTCTGAAGTACTGTGGATATTCCTCATGTGTAATATCCTCTATCTCAACTTCCTCAAACTCAGGGGTTTCTTTATCATCAGAGTGAGTTCCAATATCCTTTTCAGGAATAGGTGGAATCGACTCATCAACAATGAATTCTTCAAACGTTTTCCCTACTCTCTGTGCAAGTCCATCCAGTATCTCCTTTGCCACAGATGCAGGTACTTCCCCTTCTTCAAGATCAGGATCGTTATATTCCAATTCATATCTCATGTCATCTGTTTGGAATATTTCTGCAAAACGACCTGTGAACTCAATGGTCCACTCTCTCTTCTCTAACATGTCTTTGTAAACTTGTTTTGCATCATCAGATAAAGACCTCACCTTTTCATTCCAAAACACAGTTTCATCATCTACATTCTCTCCCTTCTTCTTCGAACTAGACTCACCTGTCTCTTTCTTCTTCTTAGAAGGTGATCTCTTCTCAAATGTAAACTTAGCAGTATCATCTCCTCCATCATTGTCATCACTGCTACTACTATCATCATCCTTTTGACTTCCTGAACCTTCAGCATCATCATCATCATCATTGTTATCATCTTCATCATCACTTTTATCCGATTCCTCATTCTCATCATCCTCATCCTCCTCTTTATCAGATTCAGATGGTTCAAAATCTACTTGTTCAACCTCTTTCTCTGCATCTTCTTCACCCTCCTTCAGCTTGGGTGCTATGTTGTACAAATCATCAATCAGATCACTAAGGCGTTTGTTTTCAGCCTTCAGCTCTTTATTGTCTTCTTTAATTGCCTTGTATCTGTTCTTATTTCTCAGAACTTTACCTTCAAGCTTCTGATTCTTTGCTTCAAGCTTCTTTACCTTCTCATCTATTTCATCTTGATTAGATTTAGAAGCAACAACGATTTGAAGCATTTTCTCTTCATTCATCTTAAACTTGGCAATCTCAGATTGTTGAGCCACAAGCATCTTCATCATATCATCCATTCTTTTGTTCATCTGCTTCATCACTTCATCATCCACAGTGATCTTTTTAGACTTGGATTTAGACTTAGATGGCTCAATTTCAGCTTCTTTTCCCTTCTGAGGCTTAGTAAACATGTTCAGAACATTATCCAGTGCAATATTGAATTGCTCCACTGGTAATGTTGTAGTCTCCTTAGTCTTTTGTTTCTTTGCAGCTGGTGAAGATTGTTTAGATGATGTTCCAGCATCAGGTAATCTCTTTCCCTTCAACAGTAAGTTCAACTCCTTCTCTCTGAGTTGCTTAGTGCTTGTCTTCTTAGCCATAGATTTGTGTTTGAGTTTGGGCAAATTCACTACAACTGTTTCACCCTCATTCAATTCATCAAGATTAACAGTCAACCCTTCATCCTCAGCATCAACAGACTGCTTACTCTTCTGAGCTTCTTCTATTGATCTGTTCAAAGATTCAGACTCACCAACCAAAGTGGCCTTTTGTTTGGTAGTCCGGACATTCTCAGCATCCGAATCCCATTGTTCTTCAGTTTCTGTCTCCTCTGAATCAACCGACTCCTCATCTACCAAACTTGTACCCTTTTTAGCAGTAGTCTTCTTCCTCACTGCTTGTTGTTTTGAAGTTCCCTGATCTGTCTTTCCCTTGCCCTTCCCTTTGGCTCCGGGATTGACAACTTGCCTCTTCCGTTTCGTGCTTGCATCAGCATAAACAAGTGGATCATCATTGTCACTATCACTGTCAGGATGCCTTGCTAGATTCTTTCCAGGATCCACGTAATCCTCTCTAGCCAAAGCTCCAAATAACCTTCTGTAAGGTGGTCTCTCATTTTCAGGTACACCTTTATAACCCTTCATTCTTGCTAAGGTTCTCACATTCATATGATCCATATTAAGTATCTGTGTTGGATCCTTCTTCAAGTTTGGATACTTGTGATCAAAAATCATCATAAGAAACCTAGGATAAAGCATGAAGTATTTCTTCTTCAATCCCTTCAACATCTCCAACATATGGTCTAAGATCATCCCAGCAACGTTAAATGGTTTATTGAGAGTCAATGCAACCATTAACGAGCTCAAACTTTTCCTCATCACGTCATAACCTCCACTAACACATCCAAATACAATAATGATGACGTGAGCAAAATACTTGAACTGCACTCCTAGCTTCCCTTTATACATTGAACCATCAGTAATCGGTCCTTTGTACTTCATCCTCAGGAAGCAGGCTTTCTGCTCAGTCCATGATAATTCTCTAGGATCCTCACTTGTTTCAAACTGGATCTGGAGAGCTTCTCTAATATCAGCTTCAGTAATAAACATCTCCATTCCCTGAATCTTGCTTTTAATGATAGTCTGATTATCAAAGTAATCATACTTGGCATTGTTATAAAAGTCCTCAACTATATCCTTGTAGATAATAGTTGGTGTTGCCAATGCATAAACCACTCTACATCTCTTCAAGAACTTAATGATCTCAGTGAATTCTACATTCTTCTCCACATCTCCAAGATATGCGCAACAGTTATGGGTCTTCTCAAACGGCCATTTCGTACCGCTTGATGATCCTTCTTCTTGCACATTCTGTGGAACAGGATCAGTCACTTCAGTCTCCACAGGAATATCAGCAGTTGATTGTTCTTCAGCCATCTGAAATGTAAAATCAAAATAAAACGTCAAAACACAAAATCGTCAAAATTTCAAAAATTTTAGGTTTTGATATTTCCACATTCGCCCATATTGCATTGGTCGAATGTAGGGTTTTGTGGCCGAAGGTGCAAGTTTTCTGGTCGAATGTAAAGAGATTTTGGTTAAAATAATACATTCGCCCATTTAAGATTTCCTTCGTCCAAATTGTTCCACCTTCGTCCAGTCGATGGACCGAAGGAGAAACTGTTCTTGACCCAAAAATTTGAAATTTTATCAAACCTGTTTTTAACCTTTACTTTTGATCCAAACCTGTTCTAAAGTGACCGATTAAGCATCGTGTACCATCAATTTCAATTATCATTCATTCTACAACAGTTTTCAATAGGAATTAGGTTTTCATTGTATTAATCGATCAATCAGTGTTTAAAACATGTTTATATACTAATTCCTAACACATTCTCCCCCTAAAACTGATGTAGGATGAATGTCTAACAAAATCAAACACTAAAAATCACTGAAAATCCCAAACCCTTAAACCCTAGGTCCAGTGTAAAATCAAACGATTCCGGCTTGAATCTGGTTCCATTACCTGTAATCTTTATATGAAAAGGATTAGAATCAACCAGGGAATAAAACACACAAGCAGAGAAATCAAAATCAACAAGGTGATGTTACGAAGAAAAAATTTGAAAAATTTAAAGTGACTGGTCGAACCTGGATTGGTATATATATAGGGCTTCACCTTCGCCCGTTCCTACTGGACGAATGAACAAGTTTTACACCTTCGCCCCTAATAAAAGGCACGAAGGTAAAATGGTTCTACCCGAACGTGGAAATTTTGGTAAAAACCACATTCGCCCAATAAAGAACAACCCGAAGGAGAAAAATTTCCACATTCGTCCACAATTAAGGGCGAATGTAAAATGGAAATTTTGAAAACTTTTACCAAATTACAAATTCGAATCCCGGTCAACATTTTGCAATCCGTTAAGCTTCCAAAACACAAAGTTTCACATTTAGAATGATACAAAGCCCAGATGGTGTTGTCAAATCTCAGAAATTGACTATCAAGCATCCCCGGTTATCAAAAAATAAAGCAGAAATGCAAAAATTTTGGATTTTCTGAAAATTTATCAAAACACACCTAAAATCTTTTTGGATTTTGTATCTTTTTGACATTAAAAGTAAATTGCAGAAAATAAAATGCATCAAAGTATATGAAAACAGTAAACATTTTGTGAAATCCGGTCAGAGGATCATATCAGTTTTCTGAGAAATCTGATCACAGCGTTGATCTTTTTGTTTAATATTATCATTAGAAACAGTATGTGATACGGCAATTGCTGATATTGGAGTCCACGTAAGCTCACATGCAGACAATTACGCAATGCTTTAAAATGATACGAGTTAGGTGTATTAGACTAACACGATGTGGTGCCCACACACACGACATACTCCCGTATCAAGTAATTGCACAAAGCTTCGTCGTAACGCGTGATTATGCCAGAGTTATCCGTAAAAGTTACAAAGTATATAGCACAGAGGTGTACAGGTCAGCAAATGAATGCAGCAGAGTAACATGTGCATATACACTAGGTTGAGGCTGATATTAATCACTGATTTGCATCAGATGACCAATACGATGTAATAATGATCTATGATCAATTAAAACATAAAGTTCCTCAATTCGGTAACTTCCGGTTTTGGCAATTAAGCTCTTTTAGCAAATATTCTGATAAACTAGGTCCGTAAATCAATACGACAAAAGTTTATCAGAATATCCCGGATAACCATAACATAACGACCCGAAACCTCAGATTTTGGCAATCCTATCAAACGAAATTACGGTACTAAGACCATATGCCCATGAGGTGTTCAGCCACGAACGCGTAGTTCGTTATGTTTGTATCACTAATGCACGCAATATTTAGTCTACGAAGCCTATCAGCATATCACACGTAATCAACACACGCCTCATAAACTGTACAATTCTTTAGCCTGTGTCAGATTCCCACTGATGT
Organism: Ambrosia artemisiifolia; assembly: GCA_032199755.1. Classification (NCBI taxonomy): domain Eukaryota; kingdom Viridiplantae; phylum Streptophyta; class Magnoliopsida; order Asterales; family Asteraceae; genus Ambrosia; species Ambrosia artemisiifolia. Next base: position 41,429,957 of record CM063519.1, on the reverse strand, counting down.
ACTATCATTTCCTCTGTTTTACCAGGAAATCATTTTTGATTTTCTAATTTTTAGGTCTTTTTGAATTTTATAATGTTTTTGGCTTTTCTGAAAAATGGCTCCCCCTAAAATAAAGGACATATTTTTGGTATTTTCATTTTTTTCTGAAAATAAAAACAAAAACAAAATTAAAAAGAAACAATCCACTCGAAAGCATCAACTTCTTTGAGGATTAAACAATCCCCTCGAAAGCATCAACTTCTTTGAGGATTATGAAAGTAAAGAGAAATTCCCAATTAGCAAAGAGAAATTCCCAATTAGCAAAATATAAAAACTAAAAACTAAAAAACGATAAACCGAGGTGCCGATTAGTCCTGTTTTTCCTTTATATTGTTTACTTTTAAAAGATATTCAAAGCGTGAACGGTCAAAGGCTTTAGTAAACAGATCTGCACGTTGGTAGTCAGTATGAATTTTGATCATATCGATCAATTCCTTAGCGTAACAATCACGGATAAAATGATATTTGATCCGGATGTGTTTCGCTTTAGAATGATTTTCCGAATTTTTAGTTAATGCTATTGCGGCTTCGTTGTCACAGTAAATAGGAGTTTTTAGAAACTGCAAACCGTAATCCACCATTTGTTGTTGAATCCAGAGTACTTGAGAACAGCAACTCGAGGCTGCAATATACTCGGCTTCACAGGTAGATTGTGCTACGGAAGTCTGTTTCTTGCATTGCCAGGTGATTAACCTGCTCCCGAAAAACTGGCAACCAGCTGTAGTAGATTTGCTATCTTTGTCACAGCCGCCCCAATCTGCATCACTAAAAGATATGAAATCAAAATTATCATCATTAGGGTACCAAAGTCCTTTTGAGGGACAACCCTTCAGATATCGAAGGATACGCTTGACCGCCGTCAGATGACTTTGTTTCGGCTTCGATTGATAACGGGCACAGAGACACGTTGCGTACATAATATCTGGTCGAGACGCCGTCAAATACATCAGAGATCCGATGATTGCTCTGTATGTAAAAGGATCCGTCAGCTCCCCCTTAGCGTCCACTCCAATCCCGTGATTGAGTTGAATCGGGGTATCCATCGGCTTTGAGTCCTCCATCTGGAATCGGCTCAAGATGTCGGAGACATATTTCGTCTGGTGAATGAAGATCCCGTCGGGTCTTTGGTCCACCTGCAAGCCTAGGAAAAACTGCATCTCCCCCATTGCGCTCATTTCGAACTTTTCCTGCATGACAGATTCGAACTCCCTGCATAAAAGCTCGTTAGTTGAACCAAATATTATATCATCAACATATATCTGCACTAGAAGCAAGTCATCTCCCGTCTTTTTCGTAAAGAGGGTACAATCGACGAGGCCGCGCTTAAATCCTTTGTTGATGAGGTATGTACTCAGCTCCTCGTACCACTGCCTCGGAGCCTGGTGCAAGCCATAAAGAGCTTTGTTCAACACGTAGACCTTATCCCGGTGGATTGGGTCCTTAAAGCCTGGTGGCTGCCCGACATACACCTCTTCCTTGACTTTCCCGTACAGAAATGCGCTTTTCACGTCCATCTGGTAAACTTTGAATTTCTTATAAGAAGCAAACGCGAGGAACATCCGAATAGCTTCGATTCTTGCTACCGGTGCATAGATTTCGTTATAATCAATCCCTTCGATTTGATGGAAACCCTGCACGACCAATCTGGCTTTGTTCCGAACAATTACCCCACGATCATCCTTCTTACACTTGAACACCCATTTGGTGCCAATCTTCTTTCTATCCGGCGGCAAATCTGTGAGCGTCCACACTCCTAATTTCTGGAATTGTAATAACTCCTCCTGCATAGCTTCCACCCAGGCATCATCCTTCAAAGCGTCCTTGTATGTCCTTGGCTCTACCTGCGACACATAACACGCAAACGACCAATCATTTTGACTACCAGATTGTTGAATTTTGGCATATAAAGCTAAAGCACCAAAACTCTCTGGCGAATTAACGCTTTTAAGCTGCCCTCTGGTCATAACACTACTTCCAGGATCACCGATAACTTGCTCCAGCGGGTGAATACGGTGAATCCGAGATTCCGGATAATCAGGTACTTTCACTCCCGTCTGAACAGTCAAGTTCTCTACAGCATCCAGATCATGACCCATATTTGATGATGAAGCCACATCAGTATTTGGAGTTGGGTTCACTGGTGGTGCCTCCTGTTCTTCAGCTTGATCAAGAATAGCTTCTTCAAATTGTTCATCTTCAGATTCTGAAGTGTCTAATGAAGTTGAAGCCTCTTGAAAAATCTCTTCTTCTTGTATAGGAGCATTGGTATCATTAGAAGCTGGTAGGGGGTTCACAGTGATCGGACGCACCAACGGTGAAGTTGTTGCATTTTCACACTCGTAAAGTAATCGAATAACAGCTTCTTCAACCAAGCTATCTAGATTGAATGATTCAAAGAAATCTTTGTAATCAAACATCCAATCAGGACCCGTGCCTTGAATATTTTGAGTATATCGTTGAACTTCCACGTTAGCCCAGTCTTCCACACGACGAGTTCGCTTGTTGTATACCCGTTTGAGAGGGGTTGCATATCCAACAAAGTAACCCTCCTCGGCTTTAGGACTAAACTTTTCGCTTGGATTCAACATAGTGCAAGGCGCCCCGAAAGGTTCTAGATACTCTAAGTTCGGCTTTCTTCGGTGTAACAGCTCATAAGATGTTTTACCAAACTTCTTCACTGTTAAAACCCGATTTAGTGTGTAATTAGCTGCATAAATCGCCTCGTTCCAGAACATTACCGGAAGATTTGAATCAGCAAGCATTGTTCTAGCCGCTTCAATTAGAGTCCTATTCTTTCGTTCAGCAACACCGTTCTGTTGAGGGGTGTACGGAGCCGAATATTCATGATGTATTCCTTTGTTTTCACAAAGTTCATCCATCTTGGCATTTTTGAACTCCGTCCCATTGTCACTCCGAATTCTCTTTATCTTCACATTGTAGAGATTCTCCAATCGAGTGAACAGAACTTTTAGATTGATAAAAGTGTCACTTTTATTTTGCAAACACATCACCCATGAAAATCTTGAGTAATCGTCAGTGACGACTAAACAATAAAGCTCTCCAAGATGACTATGACGCTTGACCGGTCCGAAAAGATCCATGTGCAATCGCTCTAGTGGCATCTCAACAGAGTTAACCTTTTTCACTTTGTGGGACTGTTTGTGTTGCTTCCCCTTTTTACAACTCACACATTTGTCATTGAGATGGAAATGTTTCACGTTTACTCCATCGACAAGTCCATTTTTCACGAGTTGATTCATTTTCTTCAGATGAATGTGCCCCATCCTTCGGTGCCACATTATCGATTCTTTCTCAGTCGCCTTGGACAAAAAGCATGTTATTTGCCCCTGTGATGTCATCGCCTTGGACATATCAAGAATGTATAGATTGTTGACGCGAGGTGCCTTCAACATTATCCACTCTTTAGGAATTGTAAAGCCCGGTTTCAAGATATAGCAGGATTTGTCATCAAAATGCACAGTAAATTTCTTGTCACAAATTTGACTGACACTCAACAGATTGTAATCTATCTGCTTCACATACGAAATCCGCTCAAAACTCACTATCCCATTGCTCACACTTCCTTCCATCGTGATATATCCACCTTTGTTTCCTGCAAACGCTACATACCCGCCATTGATGTTCTTCACGTCGAACAACAACGCAAGATCCCCTGTCATGTGGCCTGAAGCTCCACTATCAACAATCCAGAGACTGCTAATAGGGCCAGCTGAAGCTCCCTGCGCACAAAAAGTAAATCATTTAGTGCTTTCGGGGGACCCAAGCCTGAGTCTTGGGTCTTTCAACATCAGGTTTCGCAATAACATTTTCACAAACCTTTTTAACAACTTTTTGATCAATCTTTTTCTGATTGCTCAAAGTCGTTTCCTTTTTCTCATTCACTTTTGAAGTTGAGGCTCCTGGAGTACCATTGGGTGTCCAAGATTGTTCAGTCCTTTTCAGGATGCGAATCTGAGACTTTGGGTTCTCAGTCGGTTTCTGAACATTGTTAGCAAATGTAACCTTCTTGGTAACCTTATCTGATTTAACAGACTTAGGTCCAACATTTGATTTGACAATCGGTTTTGGTGGAACCTTTTGCCTATCAACTGTTGAGTTCACCACAGGCTTTCTCCACGAGTGTTCCATGGCAATCCGATTCCTTCTATCATAGTGCATTGGACGAGTGTTCCTCATTTGAAAATGGTTTTGATTATAAAACGGTTGTGGTTGTTGAGGAACAACTCTCCTATGAGGTGGCACATAATGATCAATCGGCTTTCGCATAGAATTCCTCACTTCCACTTCGTGCCTCTTGTGCCTTACATATGGACACTGAGCAAGTAAATGCCCACGTTCTCCACACTTAAAGCACGCACGGTACTCTTCAAAAACATTCGGAGCATTTGGTTGAGCAAATGATCTAACAGGGTATTGATCATTGTACTGTTGCTTCCTTAAACTCTCAGGGAGTGGCCCTTTTGAGTAAGTTGGCTCATTGAAACCATTAGCTCTGTTTTTGGGTTTAACAAACTCTGTGACATGGACCTTTGGTTCTTGAGGAACATCCAAATACAACTTTTTCAACAAAGCTGGTGGGATTTCATTTGTTCTCTCATGTTTAGGGAACCAAATAGTACTTTCTTGCCAAATCTTTTCAATTTTAGCATAATTGGCATTTTTTATCGGAAAATCCTCATCAGAGATGATCTTATCGGATCCTTCCATCCGATAAAACACCTTGACAGGTTTGTCACATTGTTTGTTTTTCTCATTCTTCTCAAGATCTTTCTTAATCACATTAAGATCTTTCCTCACAACATTCTTCTCAGACTTTTCCACATGATGAATATTTCTCATTGGAACAATTTGAGATGATGAAATTGGTTCATTTGTAATGATGTGATTTTCTTTTGGAATTTCACATGCATTAACAGTTTGGTTACAACCATTTTCATCACTCTCTGAATCTGAGTCAACACTTTCAGCAGTAACACCCTCATCATTGATTCCCAAAATCGGTCTAACATCGGAATTTGGATCACCAACACTTGAAGTGTTTGATTCATTTTCCGATGCTGAATCAGATTTTACCGAACTCTCCGGTGTCACTTGGTGACAATTATGGTTTTCAAAAAGAACTGGAGATGGTACAGCCCGATAGTTGGTTGTTTTATCATCAATGATGTGGTCTACCACATAAGCAACATTCTTGTAACTTTCTAACTTTTTGTTTACTTTTTCAGCAAAGCATTTGATGGCGGCCATTTCCAACTTGGTGTTTTCAATTTCATTTATATAGTTGTTAATTGCCAATTGTTTTAAAGACAAAGTGTTTTTCAAGTCAGAAATGTCCTTTTTGTAGCCATCTAATACTTTGTTAAAAGCATTCAACTCTTTGCGAGTAGATTGACTGTTCATGATAGCACTATCACGTTGAATACGGAGTTGTTTAACCTCCTCAGTCAATCTATCACAAGCACCACAATATTTTTCACTAGTATTGTCAGTACTACAAGCAGAACTTACAGGTTTTGGTGGGTCAGTCATGGCCATCAATGCGAAATGAGCTTCCTTTCCTGCAAAGAATCTGGAATAATCAATCTTTGTGAAAGCATCATCTGCAATGCACGACTTCCTAGTCATCAGAAAATCTGCCTCTGCAAGTAACTGATCAATATCTTCATCAAGAGAATTAACACTAGCTTCCGTATCCGAGTCACTATCTGAATCAGAATAAACCGATTCACACTCCTCAGGAATGTCAGAAACAGTATCAATCACAACTCCAGAATTCGTCTCTTCATTTTCAACCTCAACATTAACCTCAGAATTAACCTTAACAGGTTCAAAATCCCCATCCATCTCAGCCTCAGAATCATCACTATCAACCTCAGTTTCAACCTTCTTCTCCATCGTCACTGAATCTTCAAGATCAACCTGATAGGCAACACACGCCACATTTCCCCCAGTGGTTATCTCCTCAACACCTATCTGAATGCTCGACCAGTCAAACCTCTCGTCTTGTTGAGTAACCAATGCTTGATTGGTATTCTGTTGTTCAGCTGGTGTAGTGATCGGTATGACTGTTCGGTTAGTATTGTTTGGTGTTTGGTTTTGTGTCTGGTTTGGTGTGGTTGGTTGTCTATTTTGGTTGTTATTAAAGTTGTTTTGACGATTTTGGTAGTTGTTGTTGTTGTTTTGGGAAGAAACTTGGTTTTGATTTTGTTGTTGACGGTTCTGATAGGTAGCATTAAATGGATTTCTGTTGCCTTGTTTTGGTGGCTGAGTACATTCACGTTTAAAATGACCTTTACCCCCACAATTAAAACAAGTCACTTTCTCCTTATTGAACCCGTAGGTTGTGTTAGGAGAAGTTCCCAAGTCGGTTCTACCTGTTTTCTCAATAAACTCTGTTGCTCTTCTCATTATGCTTGCAAATGCCCATTGGATGTCAATGAGTTCCATTTCCTCCTTATCAATCTGTGCGTAGTCTTCATTGGTTAAGTTGTTATTACCAATTTGACTAGCAACTAATCCATTATAGGAAGAAACCATTGCAGAGACTAATGCAATGTGTTGTTGAGCAACTTCAACTGTTACATTTCCAAGATTGGAAGTTTCCAAAACCACAGTTGGTTGATTAGGTTGGTTCATTGGTTGTGGTTGAGTTTGACTAGCAGTGTAAAAAGCTGCTTGTTGTTTTGGTGAGAATGGTGGAATGTATGAATATTGATATGGAACTTGTGGTTGTGGTTGTGATAAAGATGAAGTTTGTTGATGGTAGTTAATGATGGGTGATTCCACAGCATTTGATATACAAGCAACATGTGGTGTAACTAGCCCTCCAGAACTCGTACTTGCTGGAACTAAAGATCCTCCAAAGTATAAGTTTGGATTCTGAGGAATCTGTGCTCTCCTAGCCTTCCTCTTCTCTTCCAACTCTTTGTTTTCCAGCTTCTCAACGAACTCTTGAAGAGACCAGTATTGAAAAGCATCCTTCTCCTTCAGAACATCCACATGCTGATCCCAGTTTGGTGGTAATGCTTCAGCAAACTTGTCCACCTGTTTTGCCATAGGAATCTGTACACCATAGCTAGACAATTCAGATATTAAATGATTATATCTAGGAGTTAGTTCTTTCAAAGTTTCATTTCCAACATAAGAAAAATTCTCAAACTCCTTAACAAGTTCTTCCATCCTCAAATTTCGAGTCTTCTCATTTCCATCATGCTTCCTTTTAAGCATATCCCACAAAGCCTTAGAAGTTGTGCACGTCCCAAACTGATGCAAAAGATCATTTGTAATGGCTTGTGTCAGTTGTGAGAACGCCTTCTTTTCCACAGCAAACTTTTTCTTCTCATCCTCCGCCATGCTCTCCAATGGCACTGGTTCACCTGTGTTCTCCAGAACTGGTGGTGTGTATCCTTTAGCAATCATGTTCCATGCTTCAGCACCTTCTACTCCCATGCCTTCCAGGTGTATCTTGAACTTTTTCTGCCACTGATTGTATTCCTGAATCTCCATGAGCTTCGGTGGCCGAGTCCCGCTACCTGAAGACAAATCATTAATCAGTGTGGAAATAGCATTAGTAGTTTGAGTGTTTACCACCGCTGCTGCTACTCCCCAGTAGTCAGACTGTGGTACTGTAGGTGCACTCTGAGTCATGTAGTTAACCGGCTGCGAAGACTGTGTGTTAGTCTTCTGTGCTGCCACTGTCCATGGGTCCATCACCTGCTGTTGTGGTTGTGTAGTTGCTGGTGTAGGAGTAGTCTGATATCGCCACATAGTCACGCACTTCGAGAAATTTAACACTTAGAAAAATTTTCCAAAAACTTATTCTAGGTTCGCCCAAAAGTTTCAGGTTCGTCCCTTTTGATGCAGGTTCGCTCAAAACAGTCACTCCCGAAGGTAAGATTTCACTAGAATGTAAAAATTACACAAACTCTTCCTACGTTCGTCCAAAACAAATTAGATTCGACCGTTTTAGTTTTACCTTCGTACCCCCGATCTCCCGAAGGTAAGAAAATTGACCCGAATGAAAAAATTTTATGTGAAAAATTCTACGTTCGCCCTAAAACTTCTAGGTTCGCCCAGAAATACCCTCTCCTTCGACCAAAAACTCACACGTTCGCCCACTATTCTCAGGTTCGCCCATTTCAGACTTTTGAAAAACGGTTACACTTTGAAAAATGGTTATTTTGATCTCTGATTTTCAAAAGTTTGTGGATTTGATTGATCTTGATCAGGTTATGCTTCGGAGATGATTTGGAACAACTTTAATACTTGGAATTTTGAATTTTAACCACAAAATCACCTCTAAATCTTTCAAAAACACACAAAAACCATTTTTATATGAAAACAGATGTGAATTGATGAAAATTATGTCCAAATCAGCTCTGAGTTTATCAATTTGTTGTTGTATGATCCTCTATGCTCTGATACCACTTTGTAGAGGATGAAATTTGACAACAATACAGGATTATATGATCATACAAGTTGCTAAACCAGGTGCGGAAACCCTAGCTTAGAACAAACTGATATAAACTCAATCAAAACACAATCAAGATCATTTTAAATGCTTTTCATAGATTAACTTGTTCAAATAAACGCTTACACACTCAATACAGTTAATCTAGAACTCAAACAAACACTCTCAATCCTCTCAGGAACACACACACAAAACACACACTCTCTATATCTCGTTCTACATTACAAAAACTTGAAATCTATTTATAATAGCTGTACGTTCGCCCAGTCCAACTGGTCGAATGTAAGCTTTTCCACATTCGCCCAGTTAGACTGGTCGAATGTGATCTTCTGTGCATTCCAATTCCTGATTCGTCCATGACAATTCTTCCTTCGTCCATCTCTCAGTCTCCTTCGCCCATCCTGTTCCTCCTTCGCCCTTAACACATGTTAGTATCTAATCATTAGTCGCAAAACGGCATCTACATCCAACTTCTGTATGAATTCATTGATAGTCCAGTATTGATATGCATCTTTTTCCTTCAATACCTCAACATGTTGTCCCCAATATGGAGGCAACGAATCAGCAAAATTGTCCACCAACTCTGTCATTGGAATGTTGATCTCATAATTTGACAATTCTGATAACAAATGACAATATCTAGGAACAAGTTCTTTCAATGTTTCATTTCCCACATAACTAAAATTCTCTAACAACTTCTTCAACTCTTCCATGCGAAGTCTTCTTGTCTTCTCATTACCATCATGTCTCTTCTTCAACACATCCCACAGTTGCTTTGAAGTAGTACATGATCCAAACTGGTGCAACAAATCTATGGTCAACGCCTGAGACAATTGTGAAAACGCCTTCTTTTCAACATCAAACTTCTTCTTCTCATCATCTTTCAAGTCTTCAAGAGGAATTGGGATATCTGTGTTCTCAAGCATTGGAGGATTGTATCCCTTCATGATCATTTGCCATGCCTCTCCTCCTTCCAATCCCACACCTTCCAGATGAATCTTAAACTTCTTTTGCCATTGATAATACTCTGACATGTCCAATAGCTTAGGAGGACGATTCCCACTTCCCGATGATAAGTCATTGATCAAAGTAGTAATCGCATTCGAAGTCTGATTCTGCACCGCATCTGCGGCAACTCCCCAAAAATCAGTCACTGGTTGTGGAGATTGAGTAACAGGTGGTGGTGTTGAACTTGTCATAGCAATGTAGTTGATCGGCTGTGTCGACTGTGTGTTCTTCTTTTGAGAAACAACTGCCCACGAATTCATAGGAACATGCTGTTGTTGTGTTGTTGCAGGTCTAAGTGTCATCGGAAAACCTCAAATGTTGTCCATAATACTCGGAATGTCAACACTTAGAAAATTTTTCAAAAACAGACTCTGGTTCGACCTAAATGACAGATCGTGGGTTCGAATGAAGGAAATTGTCTGGTTCGACCCTCTCAGTTGACTCGAATGAAAAATTATGACACACAAACCAGGTTCGACCCTGAAAAATCTTGGTTCGACCTCCCGATATGGTCGAATGAAACACAAATGGTCGAATGTAAACACAACACACTCAAAAACTCTTGGTTCGACCTAAAAACTCACTGGTTCGACGAAAAACTCACTGATTCGACCCAAAAACTTACTCGTTCGACCTAAAACCTTCTTATTCGACCTGACCCATTTGAAAAATGGTTATTCTTCAGAAATCAGTTATTTTGATCCAAAATTTTCAAATGTTGATGAATTTTAATGATGTTAATCAGGTTTTGCTTCGGATTTGATGGAGATCAAGTTTAGTAAATGAAATTTTTGATTTTATCCGTGAAATCAAGTCAAAATAAATCAATCTCCATTATCATTCAAAGTTCATGCAAAAAAGAAAAATTTTAGGTGTTTTTGGTGAAAAATATGTTCGAAATCTATCAATTTGCAATTGTATGATTTAGCAAAGCTCTGATACCACTTTGTAGAGGATCGGATTGTAATAAATCAACTACATAATCATACAAATTGAGTAATCTAGGTGCGGAAACCCTAGATCACATGCAAAATGATAGAAAACAAATCAGGACACGATCAAATCCATTTCAATAAACATTTTCATTCATAAACCCTAGATTAAACGTTTACCTACGTATCACTTGTAATTGGCTTTCTTTGGTTTAATTATTATTATATTAAAAAAAAACTTGGTCAAAAATTCATAAAAAATGATAATACTTGATATAGCTTAGGTTTACAATGAAAACACTTAATAAGAATGTTATAGTCCTAAGAGAGAACACACACACAAAACATATCTGAAATGACCAACAACTTAGACTCAAAACAAAACAAAAACTATATATAGGCAACCTCATTCGACCCCCCGTGTAGGTCGAATGAGTTCCTTCGACCCTATCACCATATCGAACCAATAAACAAACAAACAAATCAAGACTTTCTTCGACCTTCTTCAGATCTCCTTCGACCCCGCGCTTGGTCGAATGAGCCTTCAGGAAACACATAATCTTCATATAAACGCTATAAAGTCTATCCAAAGCGATAGTCACATCCGTGCACTTACACCTATATTGTTAACTACCTTGTGTTTTGAATAAATTTCAGTTGTTCATGACTAGTCTTAAAACGAATCATTTTTTTGGGTTTGCTATATTTATAGCTGTTAAAAATAAGACTATAAGTTAATTCAAAGATATTGATACATTTTATGTGACAATGTGTTACATATTTGTGTTATGGATATTATTAAAGTGTATTGGGCCATTCTTTGATGGGTTATATTTTCGGATCAGGAAAAGTTTTAGCCCATTGGCTTATGGGTCATTCTGGACTGGTTTAAGTGAAAGAGTTCAAAAGAGCTTGTTATAAAAAACTTGGGATGGATCTGGTGTCAACATCTGTTGGCTGGATCAAGGAGGTCAAGTAAGTTGTTGGATTATTTTGGAAGTTGTGCAACCAGTAAGTTTTCTGTTAAGTTTTTATTATTTGTTGTCTGATATTGTTGGCTGTTGCTACTTGTAAGTCTTCTTTCTTTCTTCTCTGGTCTGTTGTCTAGGTGTCTTAGCCGGGTTAGGGTGGACCGGCATTGATCTTAGTTGTGTTGTCTGAGTCTGGTTCTTATTTGTTTCTTGTGGTTAGTACTGTTCTTGGTTTGATTGTTCTATATATAAACATAAATATAAATATCAATATAAATATATATATATGTATATAATAAAAGCTCCTGCGTAACGATCTGCAAGGGCACCTTTTGAGTGATGAACCCTTGATCTGAACACCTACACAGCTTCGCTTTCTAGGTTTTGTCTTGTTTGTTCTTGTTTTCTGTGTATTGAAGTTAGTTGTTTGCTAACTTTGTTTGGTTCTTGTTTCTATTATATCTTATTTGGTTGTGTGTTATTTGCTATGAGTGGTACTGTTGATCCTCCTCACCCTGCTGGAGGGGCTGCCACTGGTGGTCCTACTGATGGTGGTGGTGGTGGACCAGGAGATGATCCTAACTCTGGAGCTCTTTTGGTTGGGACCCTGATTAGCAAGCTGAATATTAGTGACCCTTTGTTTTTACACCCTAGTGACACAAGTAGCTTAACAATAACTGCTATAAAATTGAAAGGGACTGAAAATTATTCTATATGGGCTAGTTCAATGAAATTAGCTTTACAAACTAAGAATAAATTTGGTTTTGTTGATGGTACTTGTATAAGGTCTACTACTGATGATGTTTTGGGTAAACAATGGGATAGATGTAACTCTGTGGTATTGTCTTAGTTGTTAAATTATGTTAGTGAAGAACTTTATTTAGGACAAGTGTTTCTAAACTTGCTTTTGAGGTAGGGTCTGATTTAAGGGAAACCTATGATAAAGTGGATGGTTTTGTTGTGTTTAATTTGTATCAAAAACTTAACTCTGTTAGACAGAATGGTAGTACAGTTGCTGAGTACTATCATAAACTGAATACTATGTGGAAACAATTTGATGTTGTTATTCAGTTACCTTCTTTAATCAAGTTAATGCAATTTCTTATGGGGCTTGATGATGTGTACCAACTAGTGAGAACAAATCTATTAGCTAGAGAACCTTTACCTACTCTTAGAAATGCTTTTGCAATTGTTTCAAGAGAAGAGTCACATAGGGGATCTAGCAGTTCTAAAAAAGGTAAAAATGTTGCTTTTATATCAAAGACAAATCAATCTTTTGATAATACAAGAAACCTAAATAGAGGTCCTAACCCAAACTTAAAGTGTACACATTGTAATATGTTAGGACATACTATTGATAGATGTTATGAGCTGGTTGGTTACCCACCTAGTGTGAAAAAAAGAAATCCTTATTCTAGGACTGGTATGGGTGGGGGAAATAGGTTAAATAATAAAAGGTCAAATGCTTCTGTGTCTTCTAGTTTGCCTTTAGCTGGTTTGCCTTTTTCTGCTGAACAGATATCAAAGCTAATGAATCTGATCAATGAAAAGATTGAACATGTTTCCAGCAACACCAATGTTGGAGGTAAGGTTGTAAATATAACAGGTTTTTCTAGTTTGTCTAGAATTTCAAATTTACAACAAGTTTTTGAAAAATTTGCTCGTTATTCTAGTTTAGTTAAACAAGCAATTATTGGGGGTTGGATAACAGATTATGGGGCTAATCAGCATATGACTAAAACTGATAAAGATATGTTTAATTGGATGGATGTTACTAAGTATGATGTGTTTGTAAAACATCCTAATGGAACTAGTGCTAAGGTAACTAAGATTGGTGATGTTAGGATAGCTGATCAAGTTGTTTTAGAAGATGTTTTTTATGTTACTGATTATTGTGTTAACTTGTTATCTGTGCATAAGTTAGCAATAGATAACAAGATGTCTGTCATATTTGATGAGAATAGTTGTTTTGTCCAAGATTCCAAGTCCAGGAGAATCCTGGTGACTGGTAGGCATAGTGATGGCCTATATTTTATTGGAGAAAATGTGAGTTTTCATAGTGTCTGTTTTAATAGTGTGTCTGATGTTAATTTGTGGAATAGTCGTCTAGGTCACCCCTCAAGTCAGGTTCTGGCTTTGTTAAAAGGTAGTCTAAATCATGATGTTTCTGAACACTAACCATGTGAAATTTGTCATAAAGCAAAACAACTAAGAGTTCTGTGATACCCCGCAATTTCAGGTTCTCACTTTAACTAAACTCTAGTTACATTCCTTGCATTCTACTTAACTAGGGTTAGCTAGATAGGACACAAGTTGCACAGTTATAGGTTAATAACTGCATGAAGTGGTATTTCGGGGAATTACCAGACTGTATACATGAATAGTGAACCTCGGATGTTGGTGAACAATGAAATTAAATGATTGTGAATTAATTGATTGAGATTGATTGCAATTATGTGCTTCTATGATACTCGGTGAAACTATGTGCAAACTATATGTGATTACGTGAACATAAACCGAATACGTTGATAAAAACCTTAATAGTTGGACCAGTAGGATGGTTGGGGTCTTAACACATGGGGTTACACTTGTTATTGTCCAAAATAGCGAAAACATCGAAGAAAACACACTCTACAACAAAGCAGGCCACCCGGAGCGGGCCAGAGAGAACCGACCGGCCGCGCGATCCATCCGACCGGCCGCGCGACGGGTCCTGACGAACCCTAACCGCCTTAATCCACTATTTAAACACTCTTAAGCCTCATGCAACCTCTAAACTCAACCCTAATTGCCCCCTACTGCCTCCTTACGAATTATTAACCCGTAAACACCTGCTAAGGCACAAAAACATCGATCGGGAAGCTTCAAGAGCGTTCGGTTGATTGTTCGAAGAGCTTGCGGTATAATCTTTAATCTATTATGCTTTAATCTTCTTAATATGTTATAAAAACCTTATAACTAAGTTTGTCCAGGTCTGAAACCTTTTTATAAAGATTAAAACTTGAAGTTTATAAAGATTTAATGGGTTAAACATGATCCTATGCGATTAGTGATATGAAAGATTGCTTGTTGCGCAAGTTTGTGATGTTCTTGATGTTTTAGGCTACTAGGGTTTATGAATGATGATGATTATGATGTATCATTAGGGTTTGATCAGATTTGGCTCTTATTAATGTTGTATGATGTTTGTTGGGTTTTGTTAATTGATAATATGCAACTAGGGTTTGATATAATTGATAACATTGCATGATTAAAATCTGGACAGAATCTGAATGTCAACTTGTAGGGTCCGTTACGTGACTTAAACATGATGGTTTTGATGATTTCTTTGCATGGTTGTATTATACCAGGTCTTAGCTTTTCATAATGGGTAAAATCGAGTGATTTGGACGTTGTTTGAATAATTTTTGGAATTTTCTTTGAATAAAGGTCATATCATATTTTCAGAGTTGTAAATTGGGTCAAATTTAAATGATCATAACTTGAGATTTACAAAGAGTTAAGCCTTGAAATTTGGACAGTAGGTTGACGTTGGATAAACGCGGCGTTTCCAAGTGGATTCATCCCGTTTGAATGAATACACAATTTTTAGGAATTTTTCTACTAAACTGACCTGTTATGGAAATTTTCTGGACATAGCTGTGTTGTACGAATTTTCATAATTTTTGTGTTTGGTTTTAATACAAAAAAAAAATATGGGTTAGCAACTTAATCCCAATGAATACTCAGTAAAAATTCGGGACTTTAATTCAATCGTTAAGTATTTTAAATAATTCGTTTTTCACAGCGCACAATCTGCCCTAAAAATGCAGATTGTGTACGTAGTCTTTATGTGACTATTTGGAGTCTTATATGGTATGTAATTGACATGAACTAGTATGGACACTTGTATGTGATGTATTTGAGATACTAGACTGATAAAAATCACAATGATCACCAACGGGTCCGTAGGGTTTACTTATGCATGTAGAATCACTAGGTGTCACTTACACGGTTTTGAACATTTAAACGGATTGGACAAACGGGTTATATGGTGTATTGGTTATACACATATACTCACTTAGTGACACTTGTAATAGGGAGTCGGTAGCACCCTATTGTTTTGGGAATTCGGATAATTTGCTTGCAACCTAAGGTGAGTTTCACTACTTTTTCTCTAAAGCATGCGTCTCGGGTTTGAGACAACTTTGGTAAACATTTTCTGGTCCGGTTTGGGACTACACTTACAACTCAGGTTTGGACTCCTTGTGTGGGTCGGATTTTGGACTCCTTGTGTGGGTTACGCTTTTATCAGTTTAAAACTTTAACGGTCCTTTGTGAACTAAACACACTCTATCATTTGAAGTCCCTGCATATTATTGGGTTAATCGCTGTAGGTGAACGGGGTATTAGTTGATAGCGCTATTAGGTTGTGTAGCAACCTCATGCTTGAGGTGCTTGTGTCACGGGCATGAACTTTTGACCACGCTCTAAAGGAGCTGAACTGCTAGTGTTGATAGACACTAGTGCTGAGGCAAAACTTATAACAACATCTGTATGTTCCCAATAATCAACCGTTTAGTTACAATGAGTGGGCTAGCTACCCCTGACAAGCTTAAACTGAAAACACTTGAAATTTTGGGTCTGGAGGACCTACGCTTTTACTTGGTTACGTGGTTTTTGGAAACCTACGCGTTTACTCACTCATTTACTTTACTTAGTGAACTCACCAACATTGTTTGTTGACCCACTATGTACATGCTTTTGCAGGTAGTTAGCTTCCGGTGTCACGATTAGGAAGCACTGCACGTTCACTGCATTTGGGTCTTGGGCATACACCTAAATTATATATCATGCTTATACGTTTTCTTTCATATGGTTTTGATTTGGGCGCGTTGTTTTGCGCATGGTTTGTAAAAGGTTTAATTTGGTTACGCTTCCGCAGCTTAACTAAACTTTGTTTTTTGGAAAACGAACTAAATGGTTTGGGCATTTAGAGTTCGTTCATTTGACTTATGGCTATGGGATCCTGGTATGTCATGCGCCTCGCGGTAAAACCCCGTAGTGGAAATTTGAGGGTGTGACAAGTTCCATTTTATTTAAGTGAACATAAAACAAAACATATAGGAGAGTTAACACATTTAGATGTTTGGGGTCCTTACAAAGTTACTAATACTGAAGGATACAAATATTTTCTAACTATAGTAGATAATTTTTCATGAGTTGTTTAGTGTTTTATGTTAAAAGGAAAAGGAGAAGTTTTTGAAAGTATAAGTGCCTTTTATGAGTTAAAAACACAGTTTAAACAAGATATAAAAGTTTTTAGAAGTAATAATGGCACTGAATTTGTTAATAGTCAAATGAATTCATTTTGTCTAAGTGAAGGTATTATACACCAAACTTCTTTTGTTTACACACCACGACAAAATGGTGTGGTGGAAAGAAAACATAGACACCTTCTAAACATTGCCAGAGCTTTATTAATCCAAAGTGGAGTCCCACTTAGATTTTGATCTGATTGTGTATTAACTGTTGCGTATATTATAAACAGGATTCCCTCGTCTGTCTTGCTAGGAAAGAGTCCTTATGAGGTAATGTTTGGGTCCCTCCCCCCACTCTTAACCATCTCAGAAATTTTGGATGTTTATGTTTTAATACAATTCTTAATGAGTCTGATAAACTATCAAGTAGAGCTGAGAAAAGTATTTTAATAGGATATTCCAATTTTAAGAAAGGTTATAAGTTGTGGAATATTGAGTCTAAACAAGTAGTTTATTCAAGAGATGTTCGTTTTTATGAAGAAATATTTCCATTCAAAACCTCTCTTGATAACTCTATTGAACCTATTTTAGAAAATGAAAATATAACACAACTAAATTTTTTTGATCAAATTGAGTCAATAGAGTCTGAAACATCTGAGATGACTGAGAGCATTAATCCTCCTAATGATGAAGGGGGAACAAACGATTCTCATGTTGTTGGAACTAGTCAGCAATCAGAGAATCAACCAAGAGCTGCCAGAATGAACAGTTCTGGTAGTACAGGGCATGATCAAACTGATAGGGCTGGCAATGATGTGGAAGCAACAAGTGTTGATAGACACTAGTGCTAAGGCAAAACTTATAACAACTTTTGTATGTTCCCAATAATCAACCGTTTAGTTACAATGAGTGGGCTAGCTACCCCTGACAAGCTTAAACTGAAAACACTTGAACTTTTGGGTCTGGAGGACCTACGCTTTTACTTGGTTACGTGGTTTTTGGAAACCTACGCGTTTACTCACTCACTTACTTTACTTAGTGAACTCACCAACATTGTTTGTTGACCCACTATGTACATGCTTTTGCAGGTAGTTAGCTTCCAGTGTCACGATTAGGAAGCACTTCACGTTCACTGCATTTAGGTCTTGGGCATACACCTAAATTATATATCATGCTTATACATTTTCTTTCATATGGTTTTGATTTGGGCACGTTGTTTTGCGCATGGTTTTTAAAAGGTTTAACTTGGTTACGCTTCCGCAGCTTAACTAAACTTGGTTTTTGGAAAACGAACTAAATGGTTTGGGCATTTAGAGTTCGTTCATATGACTTATGGCTATGGGATCCTGGTATGTCATCCGCCTCGCGGTAAAACCCTGTAGTGGAAATTTGAGGGTGTGACAGATTGGTATCAGAGCCATTGGTTATAGTGAACTAGGAATTGCATTCTAGTCTATAATCATCATAGCATAAGTATTAGTACACTCACAGCTTAAGTGCGCAACTAGCTTTAGCTACATATATCTACAACACATGATTTCAGGAGATATTATATCTTCTAGTTCTAAACCTGATTCTAAACACGTCAATAGTGGGAACCCAGAGTTACACCAGGTGGCGCATTACTGGGATTAATATCCTAACAAACCTCATGGATGAGGAAACAACAATAGTATAGGGGAGAGAGCCCTTGTGAGCGTTGTGGCGCACGTACACAGGAAGCTGCACGATGCGCATGACGTGGTACATTTACTCTTATTTGAAACTCAGACGAGACTGGGTTACTCATATAGAATGTTATCCTTACTCTAGTACATTTACGCCCTGTACAAGCGAGCGATATATGACATGCGTGTCACTGCTCCTCATGAGTATATAGTAAATTCATGGTAACACATCAGATCAGGACTTGTTACTCACACTCTTGAGGAGTCATGTAAAGTCTACGATATAGTGCAATATCTCAAGGGAAGACGAAACCTACTAAAGACTGACAGCCACGATTGGAGGAACAAGTGGTGCAGCTGACCACTGAACTGATTACACAAGACCGGAGTTGGAGACTATACACGACGAGTACCATATAACACTGACACCTGCGAAGAGGGAAGGAGGAGGGATGGAAGGAAAACCTGAGCAGGACAAACACATGGAAAGTGAGGATGAAGGCTCTACTATCTCGACAGAGCGTGGCGATGATTTGCTCCTACCCTTCCTTGCTAGTATTCTCTTTCCTTTTCTTTTGTAAACCTAGATAAGAGTGAATTCTTATGACCAACAATAGGGTGATTGAGGCCTTCGCATCTTTCCAAGCTAGTAAAGATCTAAGTTGCTAAATCATTATTTTCCCTTGACTTTCGCATTTGAACTTCCTTATTCCTCGAACGCACATGTCAGCGTATTTCGAAGGCTTTTGTGGATTGTAAGCCTCAAAACTCTAGCCTGACTAAAGGAGGTTACTTTTTTTTCTAACCCGCATCACAAGCAAATTGACCTTTACCCCAAAAGGGTTGGTCCCACAGATTCGTGGCATGGCTACTACAGCTCACCTATCCATAATCTGACAAATTTTTCACCGGGCTCGCAACCTCAATGACGAGGCTGTCGAGCATAGTACTTTTTCGAAACATGGTGCTTCTTCTCCTGCCGTTGGCGATAGCAAGAGAGCGTTGGAGGGTGTGAGACATAACTTCTTCAAAAGCAACAACCAGAATAACAACAACAACCTAAGAGGTGCTCGGGGAATAGCATGTGTAATTGGCTCGGGAGAATCCAAGAGCGACCTCAATGTTTTGTCAAGTATAACCCATGAAAGACTATCTTCCTGCTGTTCCTTTCGATTCTGGTGTGAATATCAGCTTGGTGTTTTCTTTTAAAACTTAGCAAACAACTAGGGTTAGTTCCTACACTTCTTGATACCCCGTACTCTATTGAGTTAGCTGATGGGAAGCCTGTTGAGGTAACCCACATCCTGTAAGCTCGAACTAGATGGACAATTGTTTGCCATCGACCTCTTACCTATCACCCTAGGAAGCTTTGATCTCGTGATTGGCATGGATTGGTTGTCCAAGCAACACGCTGAAATTCTCTATCAGGAGAAGATTGTTTGTATCCCTCTCCCTAGTGGAGAACTCTTATCTGTCCTGGGTGATCGAGGTGGTGCCATGTGTAACATTTCGCATTTATCTTTATGTACGTTTCGACTATCGTTAATAAAATGTTGCTTTTTCCTAATTCTTTTGTACGTAAAAAAAATTCTTTTGCGACATTTTTGCACTTGCCTAATCATTTGATAACCTTAAACTATTAAAAATTAAGCAAATATTTAACAAAAAAAATAAAAACTCGGGCTGGGACTCGAACCCGAGTACCCAGCCGAGTCAAACCCTTAAACACATAGACACTTTGATGATTGAATTGCATATATAATGTTGTAACATGTTTCACCCCAAAAACGGTGATAAATAAAAAAGGGGCTATGTAAAACTCACCTTAGCAAAGCGTTAAGTCTCAAAAAGAAAATAGAATAAGCGTATCCCCAAAGATGCCAAGTATTACCCTATGTATAAGGTAACAAATATGTCTAAGTCTAACTAGTCTACAAGTATTTTTCTAGGGTTTCGAATTGGGGATAAATGTCCGTTCGATTAATAATAAAAATGTTTGATAATTGAGAGAATTTTAGTAAATAAATAAACAAGAATCTTCTTATAAAATCTGAACTTAAGATGGTCACATTAATGAGTTTAAAGTATAAAAATAATTTTTATAAAATTATTTTCTTTAAAATAGAATATTAATTCTATTTATAACAAATTAATAAAATTTAACTTTAATATTTAAAAATACTAAAATTAAAGGATTATTAGTTTAAAATTTATATTCCTGTTCTAAATAATCAGGAATAATTTATATAAAATTTTGGTGAGAAAATATTAAAAATTGGATTTATTATGATTTATTCATGTTTAAAACAAACAATAATTGATTAAAAATATTAAATAACCGATTTTAAAGAAATAAAAATTATTTCTGTAAAGTATAATGTTACAAAAACTCAGAATAATTTTTGTGGAAATTTATATAATCGTTTTGATATTTTTATAGAATTTTATAATTAATAATGAATAAACTTGTAATATTTATTATAAATAACAAATAAATAATTTTTTAAAAACTAAAAGTTGGATAATTAACTTTATCATCAAAATAACTTAAATTAATTTTTATAGAATTTATAAACCATATTTAGTATTTAAAATTAAATGTTGAATATATAAATAAATAAAAAGTTAAATAATACAAACAAAAAGAAAAAGGAATAAAAAGGTAAGGAGTGTGGGACTCGAACCCGGGCCACCAGGCCGGTTCGTACCCTACGAACAAGGGACCAACCAACTGGTCTGTTGGTCTGTTGTGATGATTTTATTTCAGAAATACATATAAATTACATCTGTGATTAGTTTATCCCCAAATCCTATACGAATGAGCCCTAGATTGATCAATCGATCAAACCGATAAGCAATAGCCCCTGTTATGATGGGGCTATTGTTTTTCAGGGGCCGATTAACAAAAACAAGGTACGAATTTAAACTTACAGATCGTACAAAGCTTCGATCGACTGGTCAAACAGATCAGTCAAAGCTTGATCAATACGAGCAGACCACGAATGATTAATGGAATTTAGTAATAGAGAGTTGTATATCGGCGTAGAGAGGAGGTAAAGGAGGGTTCAATTTATACTAATCATCGACGTTTGTTAATATGGAAAATATTGACCCATTTAATCAATAAACGCGTTAATTCGTTAAATTGGAAAGTTTTAAAGATTGAAAATCGTGGAGAGGAAGTTAGGGTGTCGGTGTGATACCTTCCTTAAACCCAATTACGCGTTTTGAGCACGAATTGATCACAACCCGGTTGTTTGACTCGTGAAAGTCAAATGAGAGGATGTGAGGTTGGGTTAAATTTAATGCAGGTGGGTTTAAAACCAAAGTTGAGTGTAGCCTAGTTGGTTGAGTGTTTGTGTTTAAGGGTTTGACTCGGCTGGGTACTCGGGTTCGAGTCCCAGCCCGAGTTTTTATTTTTTTTGTTAAATATTTGCTTAATTTTTAATAGTTTAAGGTTATCAAATGATTAGGCAAGTGCAAAAATGTCGCAAAAGAATTTTTTTACGTACAAAAGAATTAGGAAAAAGCAACATTTTATTAACGATAGTCGAAACGTACATAAAGATAAATGCGAAATGTTACAGTCTCCCCTACTTTTAGGAACTTCGTCCCGAAGTTGGAGTTGGAGAGTCTGCTGGGAAAAGGTGCGGGTATTTAGACTTCATTTGGTCCCTGCGTTCCCAAGTGAACTCTGGACCTCGTTTAGATTCCCAACGAACCTTAACGATCAGAATGCGACTGCGCTTGAGTTTCTTGACTCCAGTATCTACGATCTCGACGGGTTTCTCGACTATGTGCATAGTTTCATCGATTTGCACATCTTCAAGAGGAACATGCAGGTTCTCATCTGCTAAGCATTTCTTCATATTCGAAACATGAAAGGTTGGATGAACATTGTTTAGCTCTGGTGGTAGATCAAGTTTGTAAGCCACTTTCCCAATCCTGTCAAGAATTTTGAATGGGCCTACGTATCGAGGAGCTAGTTTTCCCTTTCTCCCAAAACGAATGACTCCCTTCCAAGGAGATACCTTAAGAAGCACAAGGTCCCCAACTTGAAATTCCAAAGGCTTTCGACGTTTATCAGCATAACTCTTTTGTCGACTCCTAGCCTTGAGAAGATTATCCTGAATAAGCTGGATTTTATCTGTGGTTTCCTGGATCAGTTCAGGTCCAGTGATCTGAGCTTCACCAACCGCAGTCCAACAGACAGGTGAACGACACTTACGACCATAAAGTGCCTCGAAAGGAGCCATGTTAATGCTGGCATGATAACTGTTATTGTATGAAAACTCAACCAAGGGAAGATGAGAATCCCATGCGCCACCAAAATCAATGACACATGCCCTGAGCATATCTTCAAGTGTCTGGATGGTTCGTTCGGTCTGACCATCTGTTTGAGGGTGATAAGCAGTGCTCAGGTTTAACTTAGTACCCAAAGCGTCTTGTAAAGAATCCCAAAAGTGAGAGGTGAAACGACCATCACGATCAGAGATGATGTCCAAGGGTATGCCATGACGACACAAGATCTCACTCACATACAGCCTTGCCAACCTTTCCACAGAATATTTCTCACGATATGGTAAGAAATGGGCTGACTTGGTTAGGCGATCAACGATTACCCAAATGCTGTCGTAACCTTTGGGTGTACGAGGGAGTTTAGTAATGAAGTCCATTGCTATGCTTTCCCATTTCCATACAGGAATTTCTGGCTGTTCAAGCATGCCAGATGGTCGTTGATGTTCGGCCTTAACCTTTGAACAAGTAAGGCATTTTGCAACGAAAAGAGCGATATCTTTCTTCATACCAGGCCACCAATACGAATAACGAAGATCTTGGTACATCTTGTCAGCTCTAGGATGAATAGAATAACGAGACTTATGAGCCTCGTTCATAAGGAAAGTACGAAGATCATCACGGTCAGGAATCCAAAGTCGATTGAGAAAATAAAGTAGACCATCAGGTTTGGTTTCAAGTTGAGTCTCAGCACCACAAGACATTTCCTCGTACATGTTACCTTGTGTGACTGATGTATGTTGAGCCTGGAGGATACGATCCTGAAGATCAGTACGAACTCTCGCACAATGAAGTTTGATGCGCTCTTTACGACTGAGTGCGTCAGCCACGACATTCGCCTTGCCAGGATGATAGCGAATCTCACAATCATAGTCATTAAGCAACTCAACCCAACGTCGTTGCCTTATGTTAAGAAGTTTCTGGTCGAAGATATGTTGGAGACTCTTGTGATCTGTGAAGATCACACATTTAGTACCATAGAGGTAGTGTCTCCAAATCTTAAGAGCAAAGACGACTGCACCCAATTCTAGATCATGAGTGGTATAATTCTTTTCGTGAGTCTTGAGCTGTCTGGACGCATATGCAATAACCTTGCCTCGTTGCATAAGAACACAACCAAGACCTTGGTTTGATGCATCACAATAGACCACGAAGTCATCATTACCATCAGGTAGAGACAGAATAGGTGCTTCACAAAGTTTCCGTTTAAGACTCTCAAATGCTTCCTCTTGTAATGGTCCCCACTCATAAGGTTTACCCTTGTGAGTTAAAGCAGTGAGAGGAACAGCGATCTTGGAGGAGTTGGCAATGAATCGACGATAATAACCAGCTAAGCCAAGGAAAGAACGGACTTCAGTTGGAGTTTTAGGAACGCTCCAATCTTTGACAGCTTCGATTTTTGCAGGATCTACATGAATTCCGTCCTTGTTGATGACGTGTCCTAAGAATTGAACTTCCTTAAGCCAAAATTCACATTTCGAGAATTTGGCGTACAGTTGTTCTTTCTTTAGGAGACCCAAGATCGAGTGAAGATGCTGTTCGTGATCGGATTTTGTTTTTGAGTAAATCAGAATGTCGTCGATGAAGACGATCACGAATTTGTCAAGGTAGGGTCTACAAACCCGATTCATTAGATCCATAAACACTGCGGGAGCGTTGGTTAAACCAAAAGGCATGACCATGAATTCGTAGTGACCATAACGTGTACGGAAAGCTGTCTTGGGAATGTCTTCATCGTGAACTCGAAGTTGATGATAACCAGAACGAAGATCAATCTTCGAGAAGTGGGTTGCTCCTTGAAGTTGATCGAAGAGATCGTCAATCCTAGGCAGAGGATAACGATTTTTAATGGTGAGTTTGTTGAGTTCACGATAGTCGATACACATCCTGGGAGAACCATCTTTCTTCTTAACAAACAAAACAGGGGCTCCCCATGGCGAAGAACTGGGGTGAATGAAACCTTTATCAGAAAGTTCCTGTAGCTGACTGGCAAGTTCTTGCATCTCAGAGGGTGCAAGACGATAAGGAGCTTTGGCGACTGGATTAGCACCAGGAACAAGATCAATTTTAAATTCCACTTGTCGAGTAGGAGGCAAACCAGGTAAATCCTCTGGAAAGACTTCAGGATAGTCACGAATGATTGGAATATCTTGAATGCTCTTGCCCATGTCTTTCTTTTCTATTACGTTAGCCAAGAAAGCCACATACCCCTTTCGTAAGTATTTCTGAGCAGTCGTACAAGACATGAGTTTAAGTTCACCACAAGGCTTCTCTCCAAAGATCTTCAAAATGGCACCAGAATCGAGTGGAATGCGAATAACTTTCTCGAAACATAAGATTTCAGCATGATGGGTTGACAACCAATCCATGCCTACTATGACATCAAAGCTTCCAAGATGCATAGGAATGAGGTCAATAGGGAAGGTGTGTCCGTCAAGGTTCAACACACAGTTACGTATAATAGAATCGATCGAGACAGACTTCCCATTAGCCACTTCTACTACTAGGGGTTCCTCTAGATTAGTTTGGGGTATGTCAAGTAGGGGTTCAAATTTAAGCGACACGAACGACTTATCAGCACCCGAATCAAATAGTATAGAGGCATAGTGGTTATTAACAAGAAACGTACCATTAACCACTTCATTGTTGTTGCGGGCCTGATTAGCATTGATGTTGTATGCACGACCACGAGCGCCTTGGTTCTGATTCTGGTTACGGTTTTGGTTCTGGTTCTGGTTCTGGTTCTGGTTCACACGCTTAGGACAAGCATCTCTATAATGGTCTGGGCTGCCACACTCGTAACACTGACCATGAACAGGCCTAACATTCTGAACATTGGGAGCTGGGGCATTCCTGGCAGGGTTGTTTTGGGCGGCAGGTGCTTGGCAGGCATTGGTGTAGTGTCCATACCGCTTGCAGTTATTACATTGGCGGCATGGTCTGCCAGGGAGATGGTGGTATTGACAGGTATTACACAAAGGGTGGTTCCCCACATACGGTTTCTTGGCTGGGGCTGGCACCACTGGTGGGGCGGTAGCAACCACATAGTTCTTAGCCCTGCGTTTCCTGTTGGTTGAGGGCTCAGACTTGACCTCAATGGCAGGCTGGGGAGTATCCTTTGCAACAGTCTTCTTGGTGTCCTTGCGAAAGAGAGTGCCATTCTTCACATGATTATCAGTTAAAGTAGCTGCTAGGCGTTTGGCTTCCTCGAGAGTGGCAGGATTTCTTCCCCACACAGTATCTTGAATCTGCATGGGTAGACCTCCAATGTACTTCTCAATAGCAATGGGTAGGGGTGTGACCTTATGAGGTAGCAGCAGGCTCAGTTCATGGAAACGAGTATTGTATGCCAAATTTTCCCCACTATCCTGGACCAAGACATGAAACTCATCCTCCAGCTTCTTGACTTCATTACGAGGACAAAACTCTGCCATCATAACTTCCTTAACCTGCTCCCAAGTCATAGCTAGTGCAACTTCAGCCCCGCGGGTCCTTTTCTCATCGTTCCACCATGTGAGTGCCCTTTTGTGGAGGACACTCATAGCATAGCGAACCTTGAGGTTGTTGGGACACTCGCTATTGATGAAGGTATTCTCTATCCCTTCAAACCACTGTAAGAGACCCGTGGCCCCTTCATCACCACTAAACTTGGGAGGGTTGCAAGTGTTGAAATGCTTGAGGGTGCAAGCAAGGTGAGCATTTCCGTTCCCATTCCCGTTGCCATTCCCATTGCCATTCCCGTTTGTCTGAGCAAGTTGGGCTACTAGGTTGGGGAGTATTGCCGCCATTTGTTGAGCCATCTGCTGAGAAATAATCGCGGCGAGTTGGGCACTGTTAGGGGTACCGTTGCCTGGGTTAAGGTTGTTATTTTTGTTATTGTTGTTGATGCTTTCATCCTCATGTTCGTTGTCAGTGTTAAGACGATTGCTGCGACGAGGAGGCATGATCTGAAAGTGACACAAAGAAGGGTTTAGTGAGACATAGGGTGAATCAAAGATAGTTATGGTAGTATAAGGAATGTAATCATTTATTCATTACTTAAAACGAATAAACGAAAACGTTGACTTATCAAAGATTCTAGATTCTAATAACATAGTGAAGACATGCTTTAGCCTATAAGTGAACACTCATCCCGAGAATTCCCAGGTAGGCATCCGGGTCCCTCGTCTGATTGGGATATATGCGCAATGCCAGCCTAGACAGAAGACTCAGAATACAGGCATTCACCCTTCCAGATTGCACGTGTTCGCTATTAAAATCTAGAACTTCGACGGGATCTCAAGGTGGTTCAGGTTAAACCTGAGGATTTTGTCCTATTAATCTAAAGGTGGATAGGGATTGCAGCAGACGAATAAGAGTAGGCATCTTGTAGTATTGTGGTAGCATAGGGTGTAGGATAGGTATAAGGATAGATATAAGCAAGTAGGGTTTCAAGTAATGAGAGCAAGTACTGGTTAAGTCCCTAAGGTTATAGTCTAGATTATTTTCTAACAACCTAATTCCCTATAACCAAGGCTCTAATACCAATCTGTAACACCCCAACCGATGGCGGAAACATCGAGGTGTCACGTAAGTATGATTGTTCAGTAGCACATGGTAGACAAATTTTAATTAAAATATAATTAAGGCAAAATATCCAAAGTCGAATTACATAACAAAGTTTTAAATAAAAGTCTAGAACATCAAATAATCCAAACAAGCATAAACTTCAATAAAGATCTTCTCATGCTAGTACTCTAATCTTCATGCCTCATTATTTCCTGTTGAGTTGTAAAAATGGGGGGTCAACTAGAAGTTGGTGAGAATACATAAGTCATGTTAAGCAAATAGTTTAAGTATAAAAGTTTAGCAATTCATATGTCTATCGTAAGTTAAGTCTACATGCATAAACACAATATGTTGAATCGACATAATCAAACCTCCGACTAGTTTAGGTCCATCCCGTCATCCACGGTTCACCTTATTAATATGTTGGAACGATAACAATCACCCGCGCTCCCCATAAAAGATGGTCAACGAATCTAGGTGGGATTGTCAATCAATGTGACACCCCAGGAAAATCCCACATCGGCCGTGGCCAGGAGAGATCCTTGGTTCATAAGTAATGTCTTGCCTCTTAAATCACCAACGCGTTTTGGGGCTTAATGTTAGTGGATGAGAGGAGAACTCCACAGTTAAGCGTGCTCAGGTGGGAGAAATTCCAGGATGGGTGACCTCCTGGGAAGTCTCCACTTGAGCACCCAAAAACAAATCCGTGAGCTCTGGATGGGCAAAGCGGACAATATTGGTGGTGAGAGGGGCGGGGTGTTACAGATGGTATCAGAGCCACTCCTGTGCCGTTCGGGATGGTGGGTGCATACCTCATCAGGGACGATGAGACTCTAACGGGGGGTGAATGTGACACCCCAGGAAAATCCCACATCGGCCGTGGCCAGGAGAGATCCTTGGTTCATAAGTAATGTCTTGCCTCTTAAATCACCAACGCGTTTTGGGGCTTAATGTTAGTGGATGAGAGGAGAACTCCACAGTTAAACGTGCTCAGGTGGGAGAAATTCCAGGATGGGTGACCTCCTGGGAAGTCTCCACTTGGGCACCCAAAAACAAATCCGTGAGCTCTGGATGGGCAAAGCGGACAATATTGGTGGTGAGAGGGGCGGGGTGTTACACCATGGTGGGCATCATCTCTTTCCTGAAAGCCCAGAAGTGTATTCGGAAGGGCTACCCAGCCATATTGACTAACATTTCTGATACTCGAGCTGAAGTTGGAACAAAAATTGAGGACATCCCCATAGTTCAAGACTTTCCAGATGTCTTCCCAAAGGAACTACCTGGACTTCCACCTGTTCGTCTAGTGGAATTTCAATTTGATCTTGCACCAGGAGCGGCCCCAGTTGCGCGTGCACCGTGCTGCCTAGCACCGGGCGAACTTCAAGAACTATCTATCCAACTCCAAGAGCTATTGGATAGGGGTTTCATTAGACCTAGTTTTTCACCATGGGGAGTCCCAGTCCTGTTTGTGAAGAAGAAGGATGGGAGCGTCCGCATGTGTATTGATTATCGGGAGTTAAACAACGTGACGGTTGAGAACCGCTACCCTTTGCCTCGTATTGACGACATGTTCGACCAGCTTCAAGGGTCAAGTTTCTATTCCAAGATTGACATAAGGTCAGGGTATCACCAGCCGAGAGTCCGAGTGGAGGATGTGGCGAAGACAGCCTTTCGAACTCGTTATGGGCACTATGAATTTTTGGTAATGCCATTTGGGCTAACCAACGCACCAGCTGTGTTCATGGACCTTATGAACCGTGTGTGCAAGCCTTATTTGGAAAAGTCTGTCATAGTGTTCATAGATGACATCTTGATCTATTCCAAGAGCAGGGAAGAGCATGAGCAACACCTGCGGCTGATCTTGGAACTCCTAAGGAATGAGCAGTTATATGCAAAATTCTCTAAGTGTGACTTCTGGATTCGTGAGGTCCAATTCTTGGGTCATGTGGTGAACGAGGCAGGGATACATGCCGATCCCGCCAGGATTGACGCGATTAGAAAGTGGGAGGCCCCTAAGACTCCTACAGAGGTGTGAGATTTCCTTGGCCTTGCGGGATATTATCACATATTCATTGAGGGATTCTCAAAAATCGCTCAACCCCTCACTGCTTTGACACAGAAGGGGATTACTTACAAGTGGGGAGATGCCCAAGGATCTGCTTTTAAATTATTGAAGGAAAACTTTGCAGTGCACCTATACTGTCACTACCGGACGGTACAGAGGACTTTGTGGTGTACTGTGATGCGTCTATCCAAGGATTAGGGTGTGTACTGATGCAACGCGAGAAGGTGATCGCGTATGCTTCACGACAACTGAAGGTTCATGAGAAGAATTACACCACCCATGATTTGAAACTAGGAGCGGTGGTTTACGCTCTCAAGATTTGGAGGCACTATCTCTATGGGACAAAGTGTACGATCTTCACTGATCACAAGAGCCTCCAGCACATATTTGATCAGAAGGAGTTGAACATGCGACAACGTCGATGGGTCGAACTCCTGAATGATTATGACTGTGCCATCAAGTACAATCCAGGGAAGGCTAATGTAGTAGCAGATGCCCTAAGCCGTAAGGAAACAAAACCTAAACGAGTGCGAGCTTTACAACTTACCATACATTCTAATCTGCCTGATAAAATACGTGAAGCCCAGGGCGAGGCTTTGTAAAAGGAAAACATCGGGCTTGAGACTTTGCACGGTGCTGATAAACACCTGGAACTGAAGACAGATGGCCTTCAGTACTTCATGAATCGGGTCTGGATTCCACGTTTTGGGGATCTCAGACAACTAGTGCTCGATGAGGCTCACACATCTCGTTATTCGTTACATCCTGGTTCGAATAAAATGTACCAAGACCTCAAAACTCTTTACTGGTGGCCAAACATGAAAGCAGAGATAGCTACTTATGTTAGTAAGTGCCTGACATGTGCTAAGGTAAAGATTGAATATCAGAAACCTTCGGGCTTGCTCCAGCAACCAGAAATCCCTATGTGGAAATGGTATGGAATTTCTATGGACTTTATCACAAAGCTTCCTAAAACGCCAAGTGGGCAGAACATGATTTGGGTCATCGTCGATCGTTTGACCAAATCAGCACATTTCCTTGCAATAAAGGACACAGACAAGCTGGAGAAGCTGGCCAACATCTATATTAAAGAGGTTGTCTCTAGGCACAGGGTGCCTACTTCTATCATATCGGATCGCGACGCGCGATTTACATCTCATTTTTGGAAAACCCTCCAGGATGATTTGGGGACTCGTTTAGACATGAGCACAGCCTATCACCCTCAGACGGATGGATAGAGTGAACATACCATCCAAACACTAGAAGATCTACTACGAGCGTGCGTGGTGGACTTTGGAAACAGTTGGGACTTTAGTAGTGCCACTGGAAGAGATCCAGGTGGACGATCAGCTACGGTTCATGGAAGAACCAGTGGAGATTCTTGAGCGGGGCGTCAAGAAACTTAAACAGAACACTATACCCATTGTTATGGTATGATGGGATTTCCGTCTAGGACCCGAATACGCGTGGGAACGCAGGGATCAGATGCGGCTTAAATACCCACATCTCTTTACTGAACCTAGAACTATGCATAAGCCAAACACTAAACGTAAAGCAGCTCTCTCAAAGTGAATTTCGGGGCGAAATTCCTTTCAACTTGGGGATGATGTGACATCCGGGAACCAAGCACACATTTTTCTAGATGGCTTTATTGTTTACTTGCTGAATTTCGGGACGAAATTATTTTCAACTTGGGGATGATGTGATACCCCGCAATTTCAGGTTCTCACTTTAACTAAACTCTAGTTACATTCCTTGCATTCTACTTAACTAGGGTTAGCTAGATAGGACACACGTTGCACAGTTATAGGTTAATAACTGCATGAAGTGGTAATTCGGGGAATTACCAGACTGTATACATGAATAGTGAACCTCGGACGTTGGTGAACAATGAAATTAAATGATTGTGAATTAATTGATTAAGATTGATTGCAATTATGTGCTTCTATGATACTCGGTGAAACTATGTGCAAACTATATGTGATTACGTGAACATAAACCGAATACGTTGATAAAAACCTTAATAGTTGGACCAGTAGGATGTTTGGGGTCTTAACACATGGGGTTACACTTGTTATTGTCCAAAATAGTGAAAACATCGAAGAAATCACACTCTACAACAAAGCAGGCCACCCGGAGCGGGCCAGAAAGAACCGACCGGCCGCGCGATCCATCCGACCGGCCGCGCGACGTGTCTTGACGAACCCTAACCGCCTTAATCCACTATTTAAACACTCTAAAGCCTCATGCAACCTCTAAACTCAACCCTAATCGCTCCCTACTGCCTCCTTACGAATTATTAACCCCTAAACACCTGATAAGGCACAAGAACATCGATCGGGAAGCTTCAAGAGCGTTCGGTTGATTGTTCGAAGAGCTTGCGGTATAATCTTTAATCTATTATGCTTTAATCTTCTTAATATGTTATAAAAACCTTATAACTAAGTTTTTCCAGGTCTGAAACCTTTTTATAAAGATTAAATCTTGAAGTTTATAAATATTTAATGGGTTAAACATGATCCTATGCGATTAGTGATATGATAGATTGCTTGTTGGGCAAGTTTGTGATGTTCTTGATGTTTTAGGCTACTAGGGTTTATGAATGATGATGATTATGATGTATCATTAGGGTTTGATCAGATTTGGCTCTTATTAATGTTGTATGATGTTTGTTGGGTTTTGTTGATTGATAATATGCAACTAGGGTTTGATATAATTGATAACATTGCATGATTAAAATCTGGACAGAATCTGAATATCAACTTGTAGGGTCCGTTACGTGACTTAAACATGATGGTTTTGATGATTTCTTTGAATGGTTGTATTATACCTGGTCTTAGATTTTCATAATGGGTAAAATCGAGTGATTTGGACGTTGTTTGAATAGTTTTTGGATTTTCTTTGAATAAAGGTCATATCAGATTTTCGGAGTTGTAAATTGGGTCAACTTTAAATGGTTATAACTTGAGATTTACAAAGAGTTAAGCTTTGAAATTTGGACAGTAGGTTGAGGTTGGATAAACTCGGTGTTTCCAATTGGATTCATCCCGTTTGGATGACTACCCCATTTTTAGGAATTTTTCTACTAAACTGACCTGTTATGGAAATTTTCTAGACATAGCTGTGTTGTACGAATTTTCAGAATTTTTGTGTTTGGTTTTAATACAAAAAAAAAAATATTATTTAGCAACTGAATCCCAATGAATACTCAGTAAAAATTCGGGACTTTAATTCAATCGTTAAGTATTTTAAATAATTCGTTTTTCACAGTGCACAATCTGCCCTGAAAACGCAGATTGTGTACGAAGTCTTAATGTGACTATTTGGAGTCTTATATTGTATGTAATTGACATGAACTAGTATGGACACTTGTATGTGATGTATTTGAGATACTAGACTGATAAAAATCACAATGATCACCAACGGGTCCGTAGGGTTTACTTATGCATGTAGAATCACTAGGTGTCACTTACACGGTTTTGAACATTTAAACGAATTGGACAAACGGGTTATATGGTGTATTGGTTATACACATATACTCACTTAGTGACACTTGTAATAGGGAGTCGGTAGCACCCTATTGTTTTGGGAATTTGGATAATTTGCTTGCAACCTAAGGTGAGTTTCACTACTTTTTCTCTAAAGCATGCGTCTCGGGTTTGAGATAACTTTGGTAAACATTTTCTGGTCCGGTTTGGGACTACACTTACAACTCAGGTTTGGACTCCTTGTGTGGGTTGGATTTTGGACTCCTTGTGTGGGTTACGCTTTTATCAGTTTAAAACTTTAACGGTCCTTTGTGAACTAAACACCCTCTATCTTTTGAAGTCCTTGCATATTATTGGGTTAATCGTTGTAGGCGAACGGGGTATTAGTTGATAGCGCTATAAGGTTGTGTAGCAACCTCATGCTTGAGGTGCTTGTGTCACGGGCATGAACTTTTGACCACGTTCTAAAGGAGCTGAACTACTAGTGTTGATAGACACTAGTGCTGAGGCAAAACTTATAACAACATCTGTATGTTCCCAATAATCAACCGTTTAGTTACAATGAGTGGGCTAGCTACCCCTGACAAGCTTAAACTGAAAACACTTGAACTTTTGGGTCTGGAGGAGCTACGCTTTTACTTGGTTACGTGGTTTTTGGAAACCTACGCGTTTACTCACTCATTTACTTTACTTAGTGCACTCACCAACATTGTTTGTTGACCCACTATGTACATGCTTTTGCAGGTAGTTAGCTTCCGGTGTCCCGATTAGGAAGCACTGCACCTTCACTGCATTTGGGTCTTGGGCATACACCTAAATTATATATCATGCTTATACGTTTTCTTTCATATGGTTTTGATTTGGGCGCGTTGTTTTGCGCATGGTTTGTAAAAGGTTTAATTTGGTTACGCTTCCGCAGCTTAACTAAACTTGGTTTTTGAAAAAACGAACTAAATGGTTTGGGCATTTAGAGTTCGTTCATTTGACTTATGGCTATGGGATCCTGGTATGTCATGCGCCTCGCGGTAAAACCCTGTAGTGGAAATTTGAGGGTGTGACAAGTTCCATTTTCTTTCAGTGAACATAAAACAAAACATATAGGAGAGTTAACACATTTAGATGTTTGGGGTCCTTACAAAGTTACTAGTACTGAAGGATACAAATATTTTCTAACTATAGTAGATAATTTTTCTTGAGTTGTTTAGTGTTTTATGTTAAAAGGAAAAGGAGAAGTTTTTGAAAGTATAAGTGCCTTTTATGAGTTAAAAACACAGTTTAAACAAGATATAAAAGTTTTTAGAAGTAATAATGGCACTGAATTTGTTAATAGTCAAATGAATTCATTTTGTCTAAGTAAAGGTATTATACACCAAACTTCTTTTGTTTACACACCACAACAAAATGGTGTGGTGGAAAGAAAACATAGACACCTTCTAAGCATTGCCAGAGCTTTATTAATCCAAAGTGGAGTTCCACTTAGATTTTGATCTGATTGTGTATTAACTGTTGCGTATATTATAAACAGGATTCCCTCGTCTGTCTTGCTAGGAAGGAGTCCTTATGAGCTAATGTTTGGGTCCCTCCCCCCACTCTTAACCATCTCAGAAATTTTGGATGTCTATGTTTTAATACAATTCTTAATGAGTCTGATAAACTATCAAGTAGAGCTGAGAAAAGTATTTTAATAGGATATTCCAATTTTAAGAAAGGTTATAAGTTGTGGAATATTGAGTCTAAACAAGTAGTTTATTCAAGAGATGTTCGTTTTTATGAAAAAATATTTCCATTCAAAACCTCTCTTGATAACTCTATTGAACCTATTTTAGAAAATGAAAATATAACACATCTAAATTTTTTTGATCAAATTGAGTCAATAGAGTCTGAAACATCTGAAATGACTGAGAGCATTAATCCTCCCAATGATGAATGGGGAACAAACGATTCTCATGTTGTTGGAACTAGTCAGCAATCAGAGAATCAACCAAGGGCTGCCAGAATGAACAGTTCTGGTAGTACAGGGCATGATCAAACTGATAGGGCTGGCAATGATGTGGAAGCAACAAGTGATGAGAACAATGTTTCTGAGGGATGGATTTTGATTTTTCTGACAACATTTTAATGTTTTTATTTATGAAAACATTTTTGCTTTTAATCCATGTTTAGCATACCAATCCGAGAGATCAGACTTTCAAAGGTAGATGTGTCTAAAACCTTTGTCAACACATCTGCCAGCTGATCCTCTATTGGTACATGGTGAAGAGAAATCAAACCTTTTTCATAGCTGTCTCTTACAAAATGGTGTCTGATGTCAATGTGCTTTATAGTTGAATGGGAAACTGGATTTTGGATGATTTTTTCAGCTGCTTGACTGTCCAACATAAGTGGGGTCTTTAGGGAAGTTATACCAAAATCTAGTAGCTGGTTTTGAAGCCACGTGAGTTGGGCTGTACAGCTAGCAGCAACAATGTATTCTGCCTCTGTTGTTGATGTTGAAACAGCTGCTTTGTTTTTGCTTTGCCAAGAGACCAAGGCATTTCCTAGGAATTGGCACCCTCCTGAAGTTGACTTCCTTGTGGTGTGACAACCAGCAAAATCACTGTCTGAATAGCCTGAAAGCTCAATATGTCCATTAGCAGGATACTAGATACCAAGTGTGGGAGCACCTTTTAGGTATCTGAATATCCTTTTCACAGCTATAAGATTTGACTTTCTAGGTGAAGCCTGGGATCTTGCACAGACACAAGTGGCAAACATAATGTCTGGCATGGATGCAGCGAGGTACAATAAAGACCCAATCATGCATCTATAATGTGTCTGATCAACCAGTTCATCTTTACCATCAACAGTGAGTAACTTGGTAGTGCTCATGGGTGTACTGCATGGTTTACAGTCATTCATTTCAAATTTTGCAAGTAAGTTTTTAACATACTTATTTTGGTGAATAAATGTTCCATTTTGCAGTTGCTTAACTTGGAGACCAAGAAAGCACTAGAGTTCACCCATAGCACTCATTTCAAACTCTGTTGTCATGAGTTTCCTAAACTCTTCACACATTTTGTTACATGTGGACCCAAAAATGATGTCATCCATTTATATTTGAACAATCATTTGATCTTTCCCTTTCCATTTTAAAAACAAGGTTTTATCAATTTTACCTCTAGTGAAACCAATGGACAAGATAAAGGTGGAAAGAGTTTCATACCAGGCCCTTGGTGCTTGTTTCAAGCCATACAAAGCTTTGTTGAGCTTGTAGACATGATAAGGATGGAATGTGTCTTCAAAACCAGGTGGTTGGCACGCAAAGACTTCCTCCTGAATTTTGCCATAAAGGAAGGCACACTTGATGTCCATCTGATACACCTTGATGTTGTGGTCAATAGCAAAGGCTAAGAAAAGTCTGATGGCTTCCAACCTATCTACAGGAGCAAAGGTTTCATCATAATCAATTCCTTCTTCTTGTCTGAAGCCTTGAACCACAAGCCTGGCTTTATTCTTGACAACAATACCCCTTTCAACAGTTTTGTTCTTGAAGACCCACTTTGTGCCAATTGGACATACATCCTTTGGCAGTGGCACGAGCTCCCATACTTGTTGTCTTTTAAACTGTAGGAGCTTTTCTTGCATGGCTTCTACCCAACTGTTGTCTTTCAGTGCCTCTTGATACTTGACAGGTTGTGTGAGAGATAAAAAGCCTATAAAAAGACAGATGTTTGAGGATTGACTTCATGTGAGCACCCCTTCACTGAAGTTGCCAATGATTTGGTCTGGTGGATGATCTCTAAGGTAGATTAAATCTCCTTGATATGGTATGATGGCATTTTGAGGTGAGGGACAGAGGTTGGTGGCATCTGTTGTTGTAACATCTGTTTGCACTTTTGTAGTGCCAACAGATGTTTGAAATGGAGGTGGGGGAATAGGACCAAGTGGTGTAAAGGTGGACTGACTTTTGTCAACTAAATTTGGACTTTTCTCAACAAATGTTTCAACAGTGGTTGAGCAACATGAAGCAGTGGTTTGAGGGAACGACTGGTCACAGTGGTTGACTCAGCTGTAGCAGAGTTTTGACAGATGTTTTGAACATCTACTTGCCCTGATGCAGAATAGACTTTGCTGTGAGACTGTGGAATCACAATGTCAAATCTGTAGTCTTGTTGTGGAGACTGTGGTGAACCTGCACTGTTAGTTTTAGCAGGAATATCTTCACATTTGAATTTATCTAAATCAAACAGTTCAGCAGGATTTGCTGGGATTTTTAAGGATGGAAGTTCATTGAACTTTACATTCAGTGTTTCTTCTATTGTCCTAGTCCTTGTGTTAAACACTTTGTAGGCCTTAGCAGTAGAAGAATATCCCAGAAAATATCAACAATCTACTTTGGCTGCAAATTTTGAAATGGAATCTTTGAGATTTAAAATGAAACATGGGTAGCCAAAGATTTTTAAAAATGAAATCAGTGGTTTGATTTTGAAAAAAAATTCAAAAGCAGTCTTTTGAT
This sequence comes from Ambrosia artemisiifolia, assembly GCA_032199755.1. Lineage (NCBI taxonomy): Eukaryota > Viridiplantae > Streptophyta > Magnoliopsida > Asterales > Asteraceae > Ambrosia > Ambrosia artemisiifolia. The sequence goes on along the minus strand of CM063519.1, from coordinate 41,392,717 downwards.
GTCTGGGATTAATCAAAACTCTATTTTGAACATAACAAGCAGTGTTTACAGCTTCTGCCCAAAAGGACAGTGGTAAACCAGAATCTGCTAGCATAGTTCTTGCAGCCTCAATGAGGGTTCTATTTTTCCTTTCAACCACCCCATTTTGTTCTGGTTTTCTTGAAATGCTGAACTGCCTCGCAAATCCTTTTGACACACAGAAGTCATCCAACTCCTTATTTTTGAACTCTGTTCCATTATCACTTCTAAAGATTTTTATTGGCAAGTCATATTGCTTTTCAACTTTGGTAACAAAGTCCTTCAAGATACCTGCAGTCTCATCCTTAGAGTGTAAAAAGTAAGTCCATGTAAACCTAGAAAAATCATCAACTATAACAAGACAAAATCTCCTTCTACTTGGACTCATGACTTGAACTAGGCCAAACAAGTCCATATTCAACAATTGAAGACATTGACTAGTTTTGGACTTATCAATGGATTTGAAAGAGCTTTTATGTTGTTTGCCTTTTAAACAGGAAACACAATGTTCATTACATTTGAATTCTTTTGATGGAAGACCTCTCACAAGGCTTTGTTTGGAGAGTGAATTAATAGTTTGAAGGTTGGTATGACACAATCTCCTATGCCACAATTCTTTCTTTTTTGATGAAGCAGCAGAAAATAGACAGACATTTGCCATATGGTTATCCTTCAACATATCAACCACATACACATTGCCACTTCTATGAGCAACAAGTTGTGCTTTGCTCTCAGCTATGATGGTATCAATCTTTTTAACCAATTCTGGCCCAATAATCTTACAAGTTTTCTTAGTGCAGAATGACCCATAGCCTTTATCACTCATTTGTGAAACATTAAGAAGATTAAATTTAAGATTATCAATAAGATTGACATTTTCAAACTTGAGTCTCCCAGCCTGAACAGTCCCAAAACCCAACACCTTACCTTTAGAATCATTACCAAAAGATATATCACCCCCTCCATGAACAATTAAGTCCAAAAGTAGGGCTCTACATCCTGTCATGTGCCTGGAGCCTCCACTGTTTACATACTATAAACTATCTAAGCAAGCAGAAGCTCCCTGCACATCAGTAAGGAATTAGTTTTGGTGAGTGTCCAAAGCCAAGTTGGATTTGGAAGGGTTCCCAGACCTTACTGGCTCAAGTTTAGGAGAATGATCAATGGTTTGAACAAGTTTTTGAACCAAGCTCAACAACTGTTGTTGACCATTTGCCAGTGTTTGTATGTCAACACTTGGTGCAATAGATGTTTGATCATTTCCTGTCAGATGATAGTAACCATGAGGATGCCTGTTCACTTTAGGTTTTGAAGGCCTTTTTGGCTCTTCATAAACATGTGGCAGACGATGACAAGGTGGTTGTCCATGTCCTTTTGGAAATTTGATTGAGGGTGGAGCATCTGTTACTTGAACATCTCTGGGAGCAGAGTTTTCATTAAGATTTTTTACAGCAAATATTTGGACTGGTGTGAAGGTCTGTTTGGACTTTCCTTTTGAAATATTAACCACTTGACTCATTTGAGTTTTAACTTTATACACTTGTATTTTGACATCAAAATTTTTGAGATAAAGACACTCTTAGGTTTTATGATTCGTTTTACCACAGATTGGACAGTTTGGTTTAGAATCACACACACTTGTTCCTTTGTGGATGTCATATGCTTTTAGAAGAAAACAGTTTTTAGTAACATGGTTCTTCTTTTCACAAAAATCACAAAACCAGTTTGAATCTTTTTCTTTCATCTTCCCTTTTTCCTTCTTCTTTTCAACAGATGTTTGAACATCTGTAGGAAGATCTTTTAAGGGAATGATTTTTGCCTGTGGTGCCCTTTTACCAGTAGTGGTTTCAAAATTGACTGGTTTGAAGTTGTCAAGAACATCACACTCATCTGACCAAGTTGGTTTAAACTGATATTTTTCAATTTCAGCAAATGATGAGGAACATTCAAGTTTTTCAAGAACAACTTTCTTGCCATTAGGTTCAGTGATTTTAATTTCTTGACCCTCTAAATTTGTTGGAATAACCTCAACCAACTTTTGTTCCTTTTTGTCAGTGTTTTGAGAAATTTGAGTAGTGATTTCATTGTAACCAAAGCCAAATTTCACATGACTTTTGGTCTGTTAGTTGAGGAGCATCTCAAAACCTTTGCATGATCCCACCCATTTTTCACACTCAACTTGGGTGGATTCAAGCTCCTGTTTACAACTCTGATATTTTGTTACCATAGTTTGGAGCTGGTCATTGGTTATGCTTGCTTCATGTTTTAAACTGCTGATTTCAGATTATTTTTCAGTTAATTTTGATTTTAACTCTTTTGTGAGTTTTTCAAACTGAATTTCATTCTCTAAAATTTTCTTTCTAAGGTTTTCATTCACCTCATTAATGTTTGCAAAAGCTATTACACATTAGTTTGAACATAAATCATTTAAGATTTGAGGAGATACCTTAACAACAGCCATCAATGCACAATCACACTTGCACTCACAATCATTTTCACTCCATGGATCGGAGAGATTCACAACCTCTTCTTTAGACTTTTCAACTGAAATAACTGTATCAACACCATCATCAGTCATATTTTCAGACTCAGAAACCACTTCCTCAGATTCAACTCCTTCAACAATTGTCTCTAATGACATGGAACAAAAATTTTCTGGTTCATTTTCAGATTTGGCAACAAGAGCAAAGCTCTCATCTGTTAGCTCATCTGATAAACTGCTCCAATCAACAAAGCCTTGTGTGAAAAAGCTCTGCTGACTTTGTTGACTGGTCTCTGCAGGGGCAGAGGGTGGAATAGCAGCTATTGCCATTTGAGCATGAGCAACAGGGGTTTGAACATATTGAATCTGTGGAACAGTGGTTTGGACATAGTGGAGAGGAACAGTGGATGAGGACTGTGCAAAGTGAGCAGTGTTTTGCACATTTGGTCTAGGGGTATTTTGGGGAAATTGATAAGTGTTTGTCTGAGGCCTTTGATTTGGATAGGTAATCATAGGTGTTCCATTTTGACTCCTACATTCCCTAGCAAAATGACTCATTCTGTGACATTTGTAACACTTAATTTTAGATTTATCTAACCCCACTTTTGACCCACCATGTAAACCTGGATATCTTCTGCCAGTTTTCATATAGAAATTGTTAGTTCTAACACTAAGCAGAGCCAGTTGGTGCAAAATGTCCATTTCTTCTAAGTCCAAGGGATCAAAATATTGAAGGTCATTATACTCAAAAGACATGTTGTCAGATGCCTGGATATCACCACTTGCTGCAAAAGCATAGTTGGGTGAATAAGAATCAGAGTTAAATCCAGAAGTTATGTCAATATAATGATCATAACCCTGATCCTTACTGCTACCAAGCATCTCATCCTGACCCAAAAGTGTTGTATTCCCAAACACATAATCATCAGACACTTTTCCAGAATCCTAAAGCTTCTTTTTCTCGCTAAGCTCTCTCTCATAAGTCAAGAGCTTACCATGAAGCTGGTTCAGAGATAAGTGCTTAAAACCAATTGAGTTTCTCTTAACAATTGCTATAGTGTCCCATTTATCTGGTAGTGATCTTAAAAACCTATGGTTTAATGTTGATTTTGGGTAAGTTAGACCCACCAATTTTAGTTCACTAATTAAACAATTAAACCTCTCAAATTGTTGAGTTAATGACTCTCCTTTCACATGACTGAATGTTTCATATTGTTGATTTAAGATCTCACGGTTGTTTTCAATAACCTCATCAGTTCCACCAAATTGTTCTTTTAAAGCATCCCACAACTCCTTTGCACTGTTACAGTGTAACAGCCCAGCATAGATATCATTTGGTAGAGCCATGGCTACAATACTGAAGGCTTTGGCATCTAACTCAATTTTCTGAAAATCCTGCTCGGAGTAATTTTCAAGCTTCTTTGGCTCTTGAACCTTGGGATCTTCGGTACTCGGCACCATCGGAACATGTGGTCTGAAGATAACCGACTTCTAGCACTTAGTGTTCTGTTGAGCTAGAACATGGCTCATCCAACGTTGCCAAATATTGTATTCAGATCTGACAAGCATCGGTGGCTTGTTGCTCGTGCCAGTGTTGTGTGGATCATGATTGATTAGAGCCATTCTCTGATTGTTTATAAAACAAAGTGTGTTTAAAAAAAACTTTGAACGTAAGTAAACTTTTACTCTATTTTCAATCCGACAAACAAAGCGATATCAATAAATTTGAGCTGATCTATTTATATTAAATTGTTTGATTAGATCGAATTTAATTGACCAAGCACTAATACCAATTGTTAGGATCTGAGTTTGATTTGTTATGAAGTTTAATAAATGAAACAATAATGAAGATGAATAAGAATAGAAAGTGCAGCGGAGATATAAACTCTAAATCATAACAAATAGGATAATTGTTTATAACAAGTACTATTATAAATCATCACAGATGTCTAGCAGATGAAAATCTTCAGATTCCTCTCGATGACGTGCAGATTGATGATTCCCTGCACATCATAGAGAAGCCAGTCGAAATCATAGATCATGGAGTCAAAAATCTCAAGCGAAGCCGTATTCCAATCGTCAAAGTTTGTTGGGAGTCTAAGCGTGGCCCAAAGTTCACTTGGGAACGTAAGGACCAAATGAAGGCGAAATATCCTCATCTTTTTCCCGCAGCCTCTGCTACAATTTCGGGACAAAATCCCAAAAGTATGGGAGACTGTAACCTTGCGTACTTTTCGTTTATGTTTCATTTAGCGTATTTCTTAATCGATTGCATAAGACTCTATGTATTTCTTTTATTTAAATTTTATCCTTGAAACTTTGTTATTTTAATTACATTGGCAGCGTTGAAATTCGATGATTTAAACATATATATTTACAAAAGATTAGTTTTCCTCATATAAAATATAACATAATTGAGGTGTTATTTGATTATTTAACTAATTAATACATATCCTATAATACATATCCTTTATGTTTAAAAAAAACGGGTCAAACCAAGGTTTGAACCTAAGACCTATGCCTTGCAATCATGTGTGCCAACCATCTGATCTATACGATTAGTTTGTTAAAGTTATTGACTTATTGTTTATAACTTCAACTCCTAGCATCCATAACTTCATTCTAATCCTCCATTCGATCCTAATATGTTACCAATACCTCGATTCCGTTTCAAATTCATGATTATCTCATAAAAACCGGTCTTAAACCCATCCTAATCAAGATTAAAAGGCTGATTATCGGATAAACATTCCAAATCGTAAACCGCCATAAACCCTCGTCCTTATTCGATTCAAATACGATCTTCTTATCTATGAATCCCCTATAAATACCCCTCCCCATTACCCTTTGCTATCATACCAACAAAATCCACAAACAAATCCTTTCTGATCGACGTGCTACAGTCCGGAATCGAAGCTTTCCTTTTCGTTTCTGTTCTTCGCTTTTCCTTCGCTTCTGGTACATTTTAATTCGATTAACTTCTTCTGTAGGGTCGACGTAGATCACATACTAAAAAACCCCATATAATATTGATCAATCGTTGTTTGTTTCTGGGTTAATTGAAACTGTCGTGGGTTAGGGTTTGGTTTGGGTTTAATTTGGGGAAGATGACTATATACAGAGTTGGGTTATAAAAGTTTAAAACGTGTTAATAACCATCTGATCGTATAGATCAGCTGGTTTGTTTCATGGTATTACACAGCCTCACACTTGGGTTCGATTCTTGTTATCACCATGTTTACATCTGTTTATTTTTATTAAAAAAAAATCTGAATATGGAATAACTGTTTATAAATATTTTAACAGGAACAAACACCAAGTGATCTGGTAGACCAGATGGTTTGTGAGTTTGTTTTCAAATTAAAGGTCCCGAGTTCGAGTCCTCTTAGGACCGATTTTATACAATTTTTTAAAAAAACTGAATTTTCTTAATTTATTTTTTGTTATTTAATATAATATAACAATATAAACTTGTTTTATTTTTAACTAATTCATAAAAATTCCGTTTTTAACGATTCAAAAACCAAAATTTTTCTAAAATTATTTCTAATCTAATCGATCAAAGATATAAAATTTTCGAGAAAAAAATATATACTTTTTATATTTTATCCTATAATCTTTTGTGTAAATAAATTGTTTTATTCAAAATAAATAGAAAATAATTTATAAAGAAATATTTTTCATACTTTCAAGAGCTATCTTTTAGTCTATGCAAAGATAATAATGTTTTAAATATTATAAAATTTTATCTAAATTGTTAACATCTAAGCGTCTTTCCCCAAAACTAGAAAACCCTAATCAATCAACCTAGAAATCATAGACTTATTAGACTCATGACACTTAGACTTTACAATGCTAAATCTAGGTTGATACCTTTGGGAATAATATATACATGTTATTGCTTACTTGTGATTTTGCTTTGCTCGAGCATGTGTAGAGATGACATATCAAAGCGAGGAGGAAAATAACCTTGCTCGAGCAGAAACGATGTTATCCAAGATCGAGGAATTTTTATCAAAACCCAACCTCTCAATTCAACAACGAATTGAGTACTTAAGTTTGAAATGTGAGGTGTTATCAGTAAGGATAGATATAGTATAGTCCATATCTCCCTTACCTGATGATATCAGAGACTATTCTCAAGTTAAGGATAAGGTTGTGGAGACTAATACCACACCAAATCCTTTACTTGTTGACGAGTTACAAGTAGAAAAGGTTGTTGTTATTGATGCAGGTGTCACAAGTCTTTCTCAATATTCTCACAGCTCTCATCCCGCACTGATTACCTTCATAAACAAGGTTCGGGAAGAAGATCCAAAGACAAATATTAGGAATGTGACACTACAAGACATCGGGCAAAGGCGGGTGAGATGGTTCTTCCACAACAACAAAAGACGCCCAATTCACATGCCAATCTTTAAACATTTGTGTATTTGGCATGTAAACTACCGAGCATACATTGGAAACTCGGTAGGCAAGTGCGCGCTTAGACCACCTTGATAGTCAGGTATGATTCTTGTATATTTTGTATATTTATTTATTTTGTTTTATTTTTCTTTTATTTTTAGTTGTATTTTGAGTCTTTTTTTATTTCTGGGAATGCTTGGAGTTTAACTTGCAAGCAGATAACTTCGCCGGTACTCAATCTCCATTCAGGCGGGGTAAAGTTTTACATCTTCGGTGTATAAGGCATCCCAGAATTTTATGTTTTTATTTTTCTTTTGAGTCTTTGTTTCAGGTTTGTTTATCGGTCGCGAATGACATGCTATACGGCTCGATTAGCAGGAACTGCAGAGACTCATACCCGCACTGCCTATATTCAGGGGAGTCAGTTCCTTTTACTGCTGTTGTATTTTACTTTTATTTCTATTTTATTTTATTCCCTATCTTACATTGAGGACAATGTGTTATTCAAGTGTGGGGGTGGGGAAACTTCGTTTTTTTTATTTATTCTTGAGTCTAAAAAAAATCGAAATTCAAAAAAAAAAATATATATATATATATATATATATATATATTTAAAAAAATGAAAATTGAAAATGTCTTGAAAATTGTTCTTAAAAAACATTCTAATCAGACATAAAGCAGCTCTTTCGGTACCTACCAGTTGTTTCTTGATTGTTTTGGCAGTAGATCCTTAGTCATGGTCTAATTTGTGGAAAAGTAATATGAACCGTTTTCAGCAAGTATTTTTAAGGAAAAAAGTTTAGAATTGCCTGACTAGGTTTAACAAGCTATTGGTAATAAATGCATGCACACATCGGCAACCCATTTCCCCACTTCTGTGAGATCTTGAGCCTACTAGATGATAAGTTGATTTATATATATTTTCGTTTGTTGAGAGTAGGCCAAATGTTTCTCTGTTGCAGAACTTGTGTGATTTGATACATGCTGAGGTTGTAGACTGGGTATGCATGTAGATGACAAAGGCAATTTAGGATTCCCCTTTTTGTTTGACACCTGTTATTTGTTTTGTGTTTACCTGTTTACCTAAAATCACCTTTAGTAGCCATGTTGAGCCTATACCCTTTCGTTTGTTAAACCTATAAAGTTACCCAAATCGACCCGTTAACCATTGTTAAGAAAACTGATGACATCCATTGTGTTCTATGTTTGTGTTTATGTGTTGAGCTCTATTAAATGTTGAAAAATATATACATGTGAAAAAAAATTGAAAAGAAAAAAAAAAGAAAGGAGAAAAAAAAGTATGTGTTATAGGTTGAATATGATCGATGTTGTGATTATTAGCAGTATCGTGAATAAGGATTGTCATTCAAGTTGTTTCACCATTTTATTTTAGCCACTTTCAGCCTAAACGTTCACTACCTTTACCCTAAGCCCAAAACCCGTAAGTCCTTTAGATATGTGCATTGTCTACAGTTGAGGTGTGATTGTTATACAAGCCTATGATAACAGAGTTACATGTTTGGTTTTGAGTGAATAATACTAGCTCATTACATGCTAGTCCAGATATTAAACCGAGTGGAGTAAAAAATTGTGAGGGGTGTGTTGCATGAAAATAAAAACCGGAAGCATGTTAGATTTAGTTGGGTTAATTATGTTTTTAAATGGAAATGAATTTGACTTGCTGAATTAACACATCTAATACTGATCTGTAAATGGGATATGACTTTGGACCTTAGCTAAGGTATGATAGGGCGACTGGGGTGCTTGTCTTTGATAATGTCTTGAGCAGAGTGTATAATTTTTTTCGAGACGAAAAAAAGATAAGTGTGGGGTGTGATGTGTTTGTGAAACACACCTTGTTTATATGCTAGTTGGTATATATTTAATCTTTGATTAGTGCATTTTAGGTAGACCTTGTTTGATATATATTATAAAAATAAAATGCATTAATATTACTACAAAACATATCATTTGATTGGTTTTTATCTTGTATAGGTTTTAATTAATAATGAGTTAAATATGCATAATTAAAGCTACATGATAAAAGCACAACGACAACTACATGAATTTTAATATGTTAGAATTTAATGGAATATTATTGTTTTCATTCGATTGAGATATAATTTTGTTTAACTCTCTTCAAAAAAAAATATAATTTTGTTTAACAGGATAAATGCAAAGCAAGAAGAAAAAAAAAACTAAATGAAGTCCTTAATATGCAAAGAAGCGATACATTATGATGGCTGGCCCACAAGATTGGAAAGCCCAATGTTGGATGAAATGAAGGAACGACGGCAGCAATTAAAGATAGGAGGTCACGCACAAAAAAAGGTATTATTATTCTTTGACGGCACCTTTGGCTGTCGACAGAAATCAACTGTATCTCAAAGGCAGAAGACAGGAACAAGAGGAAACAAGATGGAGGCTTCTATCATAACCATGAGCGGTTAAGTCATTGTAGCTTTCTCCCGGGTGAACCTTTGTATTAATTTCGTATTCTGAACTCGTTTTGATTATGTATGAACTAGTATTTTTACTACTTGTGTTGGATTGAATAAACCTTGCTTATATTTGAACTAATTTATCTATTAACTGTGATTTCTGGCATCATAGGGAGGTTGGTTGATATTTGTATAGGGATAATTAGGCATACGGTTTACGTTGAAAACATGTCCCTAGTTATTATTTCAATCTAAATAGTTATGGTGACAAGATAGGATAACTAGATTATTGGGTTGTAATAGCTTAACTAGATTGTTCGGTTACGCTTGAAAATCGTCCTTACTCCTTAGTTATCGTGACAGGATAATTAGGTTGTTCGGTTACACTTGAAAATCATCCCTAGTTAATAGGTTGTTTGGTTACTTTTGAAAATCGTCTTTAGTTAAAGTTATAAACCAATAATCCCAAGGCCATGTCTATGTGGTGTTCTTGTAGTTAAATCGAATAGGCTACGAGATTATACAAATAGGATCCCGGGTGGAAGTTACATTTATCTTTATTATTTATTTAGATTATTTTCTTATCATTTCAACATTTTTATAAAACAAACAAAAAGATAAAACTAGCAAACTTCATAATTGTATTTTTATATTTATTTGTTAACTAGATTAGACAAACAAATAATTTATGTGATATTAACCACATGCTCCTCGTGGATTCGATATTCCCTACTTACCCTGGCTACCTAGGTTATTTAGGTTTTGTATGACCCTTGACGACAGACGGTCATCAGTAAGGATCTGCAAGGGCACCTTTTGAGTGATGAACCCTTGATTTGAACACCTACACAGCTTCGCTTTCTAGGTTTTGTCTTGTCTGTTCTTGTTTTCTGTGTATTGATGTTAGTTGTTAGCTAACATTGTTTGGTTCTTGTTTCTATTATATCTTATTTGGTTTTGTGTTATTTTCTATGAGTGGTACTGTTGATCCTCCTCACCCTGCTGGTGGGGCTGCCACTGGTGGTCCTACTGGTGGTGGTGGTGGACCAGAAGATGATCCTAACTCTGGAGCTCTTCTGGTTGGGACCCTGATTAGCAAGTTGAATATTAGTGACCCTTTGTTTTTACACCCTAGTGACACAAGTAGCTTAACAATAATTGCTATAAAATTGAAAGGGACTGAAGATTATTCTGTATGGGCTAGTTCAATAAAATTAGCTTTACAAACTAAGAATAAATTTGGTTTTGTTGATGGTACTTGTATAAGGTCTACTACTGATGATGTTTTGATCAACAAAAGTTTTAGCCCATTTGGCTTATGGGTCATTCTGGACCGGTTCAAGTGAAAGAGTTCAAAAGAGTTTGTTATAACAAACTTGAGCTGGACGGCTGAGATTTGATTATGGGGATGAGCTGTGGAAGCTTCTCAATAGTAGTATATAATCGTTTTATTATTTCTTATTTCATTAGGGTTCTTATTATTCTTTCTATGTATTTGTGTAGTTGTCTCTGAGGCGATTAGGGTTTCCATCTTGTCTCTTGTATTTGTTCATCATCTGTAAGTGTTTGTAGTTTATTTGTTCATATGCTGATATCATTAATTAGCAGAAGAACTTGACATTGTATTGATTGCTGAGATTCATTAGTTGATGAATCTATAGTGTTTTGGGGGGCAATATTTTTGGGTTGGTTAATAAGATCTTTGGTCACCGTTTTGTCGCCTAATTCTCTTGTGTATTGTTTGTGTTGTTGAGTTCATGTTGGCACAGATTATTCATGTTATTGTGTGGTGAAACCCTAAGTTTTTACAATAGCTAAACAGTACTATAGTAAATTTGCCATCTTTGTAAAAAAACGACCTTTTTGAAGGTATTTTAGTCATTGTATTGTGTTGGGACTAGAACCAGATTTTGATTTTATTATGTCTGGCCATCTCTGATTCGCCATTGTGGAAGGTCCTGTCATCGTCACCCAACCCACCTAGCCACGCGTCTGTACACTCCCCATTCTACTACACGTGTCCAACTTTCCTTCATGTTCTTTTTCCCTTTTAACTCCTCTATTTGCTTTCAATTCAAAGCCAAGCAACAAAGCAAAGCAGAAGAGAGAGAAAGAGAAAAGGGAGAGACGGGAGAAAAAGTCAACGGAGTAAATAGTTACCACCGTCGTTGTCTCACTTACATTGTAGTCACCATGACCATCGTCATACCATTATACCAGCGCCTGTTCCATCTTCGGTCACTAAGAAGACGATGGGTGCTAACAATGGAGGTTTTAGAGTAGCGGTAATCAGGCTATGAACCGAAACTGTTGCAAAAGCCGACAATACCTTTTCAACGTACTCCATGGATCAGACCCCAGATCTGCGAACCCCACTCTGGAATGCCCACTGCTGGAATGGCGGCTGGTGGGGGCACACATCTCTCGAACCCCACTCTTTAGTCTTTATAATCTAATGAAAGTTTTAATGTGTAGATTCGTATTACATTTGTGGGTTTTCTTTGATGGTGGTAGGGTGATGTAAAAACTCTACTGTAGTTGTGGCTGTGTTTGAGGGTGGCTTTTGCTTAGCAACTTGCTGATAATATTTCATTTGGCTGTTAAAAAAAACATCTAATGGATTTGAATTGTGAAGTTGATGAGAGTAAAGTTGGATTATACAGCAGATAAGGCTACCCATCACAATCTATGATATTATATATAGATACAATTTGCAAGTTTCATAGTGAGGGAGGAGTACTGTTGCTGAATGTCTAATCAGCAATAGTGTCGAGTGGCAAGGTTGCAATTCTTTTACGCTTTAAGGGTAATTCTGCCAATTCCTTTTCTCCGTTTCACGAGTCACCACACTATCCTCCCCCTCTCTCTAATAAACAAACTCTCTGCTTCTCTCTACATACACTCTCTCTTCCTAAAATACAAGAAATCTGGAGTTAGGCTGACTAGGTCGTGGTCGTTTGAAGAAACGATGATGTCGTCGAATATGGTTTCCCGGAACATCACAACAGGGTGTAGGATTCTGTTGGTTTTTTTTGTGCAACAGTTATTTAACGTTAACATCGCCGGCTTTTAACGGCAATTCCTTTGTTACAACATATACATCACAATTACAATTCCGCTTAAATCGTAACCCTCATCAACGTTCGTACAGCGGTGGTATGGTCATACGATTCGCAACAATGACGGCGAGCAACCAGTGATTTAGCGTTGCTACGTTATCACTGTGGTCACTGCAGTAGATCTGAACCGTCGATCTACGGATTCCAACCACTATGTTGCGTGCCTGTCGAGACGGACCTGTGATGGTGTTGAAAACCGTCACTTGAACCGTCGATCTAAGGATTCCTACCACCAGGTTGCATGCGTGTGTCGGAACTGTGCTTATGTTGAAAACCATCACTTAAACTGGATCTTTTGTTACGGTGGTGATGAAAAAGTAAAACAGAGAGGGAGGGAGAGATACAGGGGAGTCCAACTCCAACACCTATGTATAGTGTACAAAATGGAGATCAACATGAAAATGGGAGTTCTGAAAATGGTTTACATAATGTCGTTAGTGGTCTGCCGCCACTGTCATGGATCTACCAGACGCGGCAAGGGGCTTCGACCACTGCATGTGGCTAAATCTTGGTGAATCAGTAAACAAACTTACATATGATGATAGGGTAGTGGGTGGCCAACAATGTTTGGTGATGGAGGTGGTTGTGTTATGGTTGGCAGCAGACCACTACCACACCATCGACCGTCTACCATCTCCGGCTGAGTCAACCCAATTCTCGAGGCTTTCTGGGCGGTTTGGAGCACCTTTTTTGGGCGTTTTTGCATTGTGATCGTCACCGTCAGATTAAAGGCTGGGGACACGTGGCAGCATGTCGGCCGTGAGATAGCTACAGTAATAGCCTCTCACAGCAAAGCGCAAACGCAATACGGCAACAAAGCAGCTGGTTGCGTTGTCGTTGCATTATTATCGACATTGCCTTCGCAGCCGGGATACAAAGCCAATAGCAAGCGGGATAGGTATAGAAAGAAGATGTTGTCGACATTGTTCAGAACGAAAGTTGAACTGCCAATAACAAAGGATGCCACAATGATAGAGAAAATATGCAAATGAACAGCAAACATCAAATGGCCTTAAGGCGTCCTTCTTACATTATCATAAATAAGCATGGTCAATGCATACAACAGTCTCGAACGCTCAAATTACCCGGAAAAGTTATGGTTTACACCCCCGTCATAAAGGAGAATAACAGCACCCTCAGTACAAACCCTAACCTGACATCTCCATCTCACTCTGTTTTCTACCTTTCTGGATGGCTTATATTCTTCCACGTTTGTTCTTCCTCCTACGTGCCCTCATCTCCTCGGTTTAGATACACCCTCAGTACAAACCCTAACCTGACATCTCCATCTCACTCTGTTTTCTATGCTGTTGGTGGATCTTGGCGGTGCTTCTGCTGTCATTGGTGAGGTATTGCGGCTCACAATGGATCCGTTCCCTGCCACGTGTTTCGCTTCGTACATCCATCTACTGCAACCGTACAACCTTCTTCAGCTTCTATCGCTTACGTGCCTGTTTCACCGCCACGTTTTACCTTCTTGCCACATGTTTATGAGTTTATCACTTCGTTTACCTTATCTACTGTGTTGCAGACGTCCGCTTCCAGATTCGCTGACCTACCTCACCTTTGGATAATCGTTGTTGCATCATCCGGCGACGACTTGGCTGGGCCACAGTGGAGGAGCAGCGGCGGCGATATTGCCATGTGTTGTTTAAAACTTTTTATGGTGAAGACTCAAAGCGTCAGGTGACTAGAAGGCCACCGAACCAAAATCATCTCATGAATCTGACTGCGGACAGAGTTCCGGCAGGTCCGGCCAAGCTCCGATGAAACCGATCTTCATCCTCATGTTTTCCTGTTAGGCTGACTAGGTCGTGGTCGTTTGAAGAAACGATGATGTCGTCGAATATGGTTTCCCGGAACATCACAACAGGGTGTAGGATTCTGTTGGTTTTTTTTTGTGCAACAGTTATTTAACGTTAACATCGCCGGCTTTTAACGGCAATTCCTTTGTTACAACATATACATCACAATTACAATTCCACTTAAATCGTAACCCTCATCAACGTTCGTACAGCGGTGGTATGGTCATACGATTCGCAACAATGACTGCGAGCAACCAGTGATTTAGCGTTGCTACGTTATCACTGTGGTCACTGCAGTAGATCTGAACCGTCGATCTACGAATTCCAACCACTATGTTGCGTGTCTGTCGAGACGGACCTGTGATGGTGTTGAAAACCGTCACTTGAACCGTCGATCTAAGGATTCCTACCACCAGGTTGCATGCGTGTGTCGGAACTGTGCTTATGTTGAAAACCATCACTTAAACTGGATCTTTTGTTACGGTGGTGATGAAAAAGTAAAACAGAGAGGGAGGGAGAGATACAGGGGAGTCCAACTCCAACACCTATGTATAGTGTACAAAACGGAGATCAACTTGAAAATGGGAGTTCTGAAAATGGTTTACATAATGTCGTTAAAAATTGTTACACAAAACCTCTATAGCACATGGTATACAAAATAGATTTCAAATAAAAAAAATGGTATTACAAAAATTTTTTGTGAGGGTCTACTGTAACAGGTGTAGACTACAATTGCTTGACGTTGGCGGTCGTTCTCATCATATTGGTGAGGAGGTATTGTTTTGGGAGGTTCACTTTTTGGTGGTTTTGCTTTTTCTGGCAGATTCTTCAATTGGTTTTTTTTGGGTGATTTCCATTTTTTTTTGGCAGTATAACATATATGAATAATTAATTGGAAAGTTAAAATAAGGCTTTAGTCATTTAGGTTGGTGGTCAAATCTGAAATGTTTTTCGTGTTGGTCTACGTTTCGACGTTTTTAACTTCTTTTTCTTTTGATAAACAAGTGATGTCAAATATAATACGATTTTATGGTTATATTATGTGTGCTTTCAGTTGGTCTACATTTCGACATAACTTTGTTCCGAACATAGTTAATAGCATCATGTTTTACAATTTTTTTTGTAACTATCTTATACGCATTGTGTTGTACAAATTTTGTGTAGCATATTGTGTCTTATGCATTGTGTTTTACACTTCATGTGTTCCTGCACCGTTCGACCCGTTGCGTGCCGCCGTAACGCACGGCGGGCAAGTCAAAGTCATTATCGCATCGTGAGTCCGATTACTATCCTTTTGAAACCATCTAAGGCATAGTGTTAGTACCTATAATATAGAGCTTTGTCATTGCGCAGCAAGCGGCTAGGTGTTTTAATCGGTTTGACGCGCCGCAACGCGCGCGGAGCTAAAACCTAGTTAATCAAACATTATTCAATTCAATTATTATTTTTAATACAACAAAGCTGCACTAACTTCATTTTGTATGGGACTAAATTAAATAAGTGCTTATTAATTAATTTTAATTCGGTAATAGGCTTATTATTTAAACTAGGTTTTTATCCGGCCGCGTGTTGCGGTGGCGTCAATCTGATTTAGAAAATAATCTGGTGGTTCCTATGGAATAAATACAAAAAAAAAACAAATAATTTTATGAATAACTTATAAACTCAATTCTGTTTTACTAACCACCAAATGAAAACACAACAAACAAAAAGCTAAAAATTGAACTACCATGTTTGTGTTTAACACTTTAACCTTTATCTAAGGCTTTCCAAAACACCATATCAACAGAAGTAATCATTAGCGAAGCCAAATCTAACCAGACGCCAACAATCTTGAGCTACGCAGGTACTATAACATCAACATTGGTCGCAGCCCATAAACCTACATGTCAACCCATCCCAGTGACCATGTTGTATACATGTGCGTTAAAACGAATCATTATATTTGAACCTATAAGATTTTGATGCTTACTAAATCATAGGTCTTATCCAGTGTGAAGTCAAGAGCTGCACATCTAATTCCCAAAGCCACGGCCTCAGCGCTTTGTGCATCTTCTGGAAAAGAAACATGAAAAGAAGCACAGAAGCCGCAAGTGAGTAAAGTATGAGAAGATATCTAAATCCAAAAGCAACTTTATAACCAGAAATGAATTGGGAAGTGGTTTGATATAAACAGAAAGTTGGTGAACATTGCAGTATCTTCTAGTGATTTGTTTGTTGGAGATATTTCAGTGAATCATGTCCACATGTGTAAAGTAGCTAAGCAATGACATTAATATGGTTGTCATTTAGAAGTATATGATATTGACCATTATATTCCAATCAATGAATGACTACCATGGTCATTAACAGTAAATAGACAATATACATCAGCAAAAAATGATAACTTATTGATTGAATTCGTTACAGCATACAGCAATTTCACATAACGAAGGCGTAAACAATTTCACAATTAAATCAATTAAAACGCATCATAGAATTGCTACAACATGATCGTCCCATCTTCCATTCAAAGCAATCCAATAACATAGCACAGAAAAACACATAGAAGTATGAACATAAAGTAACTTGTTCATGTGAAATCTCATTAAACACTTACCACTTTTCACGATATAGATCAGTAGTTCTTCATCCCAATTCCCAAGCGACATAAAACACCTGCATTAAAAAGTCAAAAATCCAAGCTGTGTAAAAAGCATGAAAAAATCTTATTTCCATATACCATATAGAAACTATGATTTGCAAGACAACAATTCAAACCTACTCTCATATGCATATAGTTAATCGATATAATGGCACTTACATGTATCCAATGGCCACTAAACTCTTACCATATGCGCCACTAAATCTTGACCCCATTTCTTTGACATGTCTTGTATAAGCGGAAAATGTGTATTAAATTCAAACTCATTCCCAAAGTAAAAGATAACTATAAAAATCAAAACTTTCCTTGCATTCTAAACCCACAAATATCTAGCGCATCATTTGGAGTCGCGCGTAATTTTGTAGCTCTTGACCAGCAGTTTAAAAAATTAGTTTACTTGCTTCCAGGGAAAATGTAGAGTTATGGTAAACGACGACATACAACTTTTAATTGGACTTCATCTAACAGACAAAGTGTTCCTTAAAGCCTATGTTGTATTACAAGTTCGTTAAAAAAGGTTTGGACGTCACAAGGTCTTGTAGAAGGGGACTGTCCAACTTCAGCAGCAACCAAAAGCGTCACAAGGTCTTGTAGAAGGGGACTGTCCAACTTCAGCAGCAACCAAAAGCAGGTCACAACTCACAATGAATAATAGGAAATTAGATATAGGTAGCATAAAAATAAGATAATCGTGATTAAACTCATCTATAGTTGTACACCTGTACCTTTGATAAAGGTAGGACCCAGGTTTAACATTATTTCTTTCAACACCATCCAACTTTGTACTGGGAATTGGATTCAGAAACCTCACCTTTCTATTCTGATTCCGATGGCAGCTGAAAAAAAGGATCCAAAAACATTACATAACACAGCATTGTCAATACAACAATAGTTAAAGAGAAATGACGGGTTGTATTTCATAATGTTCATATATGTTTTAACCCACACTTTGCTGGAAGCATGTTCTAAGAACTACGTTTTTAACATCATTTGAGTTATTTCAAAACACGTAGAGGTTGTATTGATTTTAAGTTTAAACACATCTTTCTACTGGCCGATTTTTATGGGCAGGCCGTTCTACTTTCATCGACTGGAATAGGTACATGTTTTAACAGGAAACGATAAAATTTATGGTTAGATGACTTACTGTTATGAAGATTGAAGACAAATTTATTGTATGCTTCATGCCATGCGACGGGGCTTTAGCCACTGCTACACCCATCCTCTGCCACAAAGGAAACTCAATGTAGGTGTAGTTTTTTGCGTTTATTTAAATCTGATTTGAATAACAAACATATCGTAATTTTATAAGTGTGAATCTGAACTACCAAATAAAGGCCTAAAAATGTGTAGTTATAAATATATTTTGAATATTACATGCAAGACAGAATTATAGAAAACATATATTTTCATGTTCATTTACTACACAGTTTAATCTATAAAAGAAAATAAGACATAAAAGACATACCATCAATATTTGGTCTTCTCCAAGCTAGAGCAGATCCACTGTTACATTAAAAACCTTCAAACATAGCTCCAAAAAAGTAGTCAAAGTCAACACATTTGAAGTTTTGTTTATTTAAAAATTAGGACATTCAACAATGGTTATTTTATAGAATTATGAAACAACCTCTAGTGGGCTATGACTTAAATAAAGTATGTTAATGGGCTGTCATTTCTATGAGCAAAAATTATATGGCTAAAATTTCATCATAAAACAGTGGCTACCTGATGTCCATCGCCACTCAGGTAACAATCAAACTTGTCGAAAATAGAATCATTTTCATACATGTCACAAAGCTGATGGAAATACCAAGAGTTAGAAATCTTAATTTATAAATCAATCCATTGTAGTTTTATTAATCATGGGATAAGGGAGTTTATGAAGGATGTATCACCTTAGGCCTCAAATATTCATGAACCTGAAAGCTTGCCACTGGGCAGAATCCATACAGTGTGAAGGTTAAATTCCACAGCAACTATCGCCTCTGTATTAAGACATTCAACAGGTTGTTGACATTAAAACCGTTTGTCATTACCAAAACAAAACACGATAAACTCACCATCTTACAAAACCGTTTGTTGACATTAAAACCGTTGTTGGCATTTAACCAGTTATCATCGAAAGGAGATATCTATTCAAAAACAAAACACCATAGGCTCACCATCTTACAAAACAAATTCAATGTACACCATAGGCTCACCATCAGCTTGTTGACATTAAAACCGTTTTGTCATTACCAATTTTTCCTTGTGATCATGGTACATTAAGCACACCTATATGGAGATAAAAGTCGTACCTATATTATAGAATCAAGAGCTTATAAATCTCAACTGCAAATCCATTTTAAGCCGAGCTTTTTGTCTACATCTCTTGATTGTGTCGAATGTATGACAATGTGAAGGATGAAATTCGGCAGCAGTTATCACCTCTGTAACAACACATTTAACTGGAAAGCAACACTTAAATCCACACACAAACGAACGAACGCGACACCTACAAAGAGCTCCCTATCCACTGCACATGTGTAAAAGAAGCACATATCGTAATGAACTTGAAATTTTCAAAAGCATCAACGCCCTCACTAACTTTGAGTTTTTCAGAGTCTGGAGCTGATAAAATTTTGTCAAAGAAGCACAACAAACAGTAAGAACATAGAATCCTTTCGGTTGAAGGAAAAAAATAAAATTAATCAAAAATACAACTTACCAACACCTTCAGGTGGAGAGCCTATATTATCAATTTCTTTCGTGCACTTCTATGCATCGATAACAAAAACTCCAGAGCAGATAGTAAAAAAAAATACAAATGAGATATCCAAAGCTACATATGAAATCTGGTAAATCAACCAACAAACGAACCTACTCTTTGCCTTTTATTTCTAACAGACTTTAACTTTTCTGGTGATTTCGGGCATGGTAACTCATCCAACTGTAAAAAAACACCCAAAACTGAATCAAATACACAATCAAAAACTCTGAACTGAAATACCTTGTATGCAAATATACAAGATATGACAGTTTGAAAACATAAAATTTGCACTATAAAGTGAATTAGAAGTTCCAAAAAAGTACCCCATATCCTCTGCCTCTTTCACGCCCTCCATAATTGTTGCGGTTATGGTAAGGACCTCCATTTGTTTCCGTTCTTTCTTCTAGAATCTTTTTGTGAATTTACAACTGTTAGCGAAAAACGTCTCACAGAAAGAAGCGAGCGATTGAAGTTTAATCGTTTGTCTTCCATGAGAAATGTTCAATGAGCTAGCTAGCTCTGCATACACCAACATCATTCAGTATTATCACCAATAAAGAACACTATTATCATTAATCAAGAACAGGACTACATTTTTGTGCACAAGGTCCACTTTTGACGGTTTTAAAGTGTTTTTGAGCATTGTAAACCAAAACCAAACCAAACCGTACCCAACTCAACCAATAAACATTTACCAACATGGCAACATATCAACAAAAGCAGTTGTTCAAAACTTATGCCCAGAGTTCGTAATGAACACAACATCCCCCCTACACAAAAAACCCACAGCCCAAACCCAACCTAAACGCCTATACCACATCACCCATTTAACATCGTTCCAATTGTTCAAAGTTTATTTCAAGGTGCCACTTTTCTTTCCATCTCTTTTTTTCCCTAGCTTATCTTACATTTGTGCTGGATTCAACCGTCTTTTTTCACTGTTTGTTTTTTCATTCTCTTTTGCCAATTAACCATTTTTATGTCCGTTTCTTCTACACTTTTCCTTGAAACACCTTCTGTCCAAATATATAGGTTTTTTTGTACAATTTATATCCATCTATACAATTTAGAATTATTAACAGTTGATAGAAATTCCAATATAACTAATCATATCTAATTCACAACATTTACCAACATATCAACAAAAACAGTTGTTCATTAGTATTTCCACACCAATATTAATCAGTACAATAATAGATTAAAAACAAACAGAAACATACCTTTGTTTGCAGCTTATTTGATAGCATCTCTGACCTAGCTTCAACCTCATCTCTTTGTAGGGTTCACTCTTCACCTGCAACAAAACCCATCATAAATCAAAGCAACCCAAAAAAATACTCACTATTGTTTTTTTTAGGTGGAGAGAAATGGAAGATGATGAGAGTTTGGTTTGGTTCACTCACCCACCGGTTCTATTTTGATTCTCCTCAGAAATAGTGTCCGGCAACTGGACCATGAAGCCACCATCACCATAATGGAATCGCTACCTAGAGTTTCGAATAGCCGAAGATATTGATCGAAACAATCCCAGCGAAGCCATCACCACCACCATACAACCGCTACCTAGGGTTTTGAAAGCCAGGCAACAGTGGTCATCGGATGGTGGTGGCGTTGACCGGTGAAGGCGGTGATGGCGATGACTGGTCAGAGAAAGAGAGGAGTTGAAGGGGTTTTTTTTATGAGATTTGGAAGTGATGGTGGTAACTGGTCAGAGAAAAAAAAGTTGAAATAAGACTATGTGGTATGGTCCCCTTCCCCCTTTCCTCCCCCTTCTCCACATCAGCTCCACGTCATCTTCCCCCTTCCCCTCCCCAAACCAGGGAAATGGTTCCCCCCTTCTTTCCCCTTCCCCTTTCCTTTATTTTAATATTTTTTATAGGGGAAAAAGACAAAATAAGAAGAAAAGACAAAAAAATAATTAAACAATTTACAAGATAAAATGATTGTGGAGAAGGGGAAGATTTCCCCGTTTACACCGAAGGGGGAATGAGGGGGGCGGTGTTCCCCTTGGGGAAAGCCTCCATGTCACCTTTCCTGATCTCTTTCCCCATCCACACCCCTTAGTCTAAGGGTTGTATGACACGTTGATGATGAGAAGGTGAGTGGGTGAACAGGATTCATGGTTGTGTGACACGTATGCTGGGGGAAGTTGGTCCAATTAGCTAGTGCCAAACAGACATCAAATAAAAAAGAGATCAGATTAAGGGAAAAATTTTTTTTTGCCATAACCGGGTCTCGAACCCGGGTGGCTTCTGTATAAGACATCTCATTTAACCACCACACCACTTCAATAAGATGTTATCTATCTATATAATAATTGAGGTTATCTCGGGTCGAATGGAGGCCTTAGAGAGAGTGTGTAGGATCCAACTAGCTATATGGAGCTCCGAAATTGAATTACATAACAAAAACCACTAACCCGTAAGTATGTTCATCCTCTCCTCAAACCTAACCTTCTCCTTCAACCCTAATCCTCTCCAATCATCGCTGCAACCTTCAATCTTCTCTTTCAAAGGTATACTTTCCATCTAATCGTATATCTTCTTCTTATCTTTAATTCTTCTTTTTCAAAAGGTTTTTTTATTTCGATTGTTATCAGATATTGTATTGATAACTTGAATCTTGATATACTAATAGAAGATGATTTAGGGTTGCGGCGGCTAGGGTTCAAGCCCCCTTGATTATATGTCTTCAAGGTATGCTCTTTTTCTTATTGGTTTTTTATCTTCATTTTAGTTGTTTTTATTATCTACCCATTTGGTGTGTTCGAATCAATGATTGTAAGATCAAGTGTTGCTTCTTTGGTAAGGTAACCGCGATCTGGGTCATTGGTTCTTGGTCGGGTAGGAAATGTGGGAATAACCCGGATGAGTGGCCGGTTGATTCAAAGAAGATGAGCCGTAAAGATCGAATTCTAGCTGCCCCTGCATTGCCCTTCGCATCATCACATTATGTTTTTTTTATTCTACATTGTACATTTTTAATTTCTTGATTATTTACCTATATAATTGTTAACTTTTTTAGAATTAATGCAGATTTAGAGAATTTGATTATTACATTGAGTTGTAAAGTTTGTGCATTTGGTAATCTGTGAGGAGTTTTGAAAATTAAATAAAATTGCAAATGAAATGTTGTCTTGTAGGTCTATGGTGTCTTCAAGACAAAAGAAATTCTTCGGGGACCAGTTTCGTGACACTCCGCCAAAAAGAGGTACTTTATCATGCTTTCTTGAACTTGTGGTTGTTAGTCATGTTGTTAGTCATGTTGTTGAGTCATTTAGAGTTGTTTATAATATATGGTGCAGGTTTCACCATTGTTTAAAACACTAAGGTTTTACAAAAGTAGATTTCAACTGAAATTTTAGCTCCTTTTATTTTTGTTTATTCTTATTTAAGCTTTATAGGATTCTGAACATATTAGTTTGTCATTAGTTAATAATTAGTTCAATTGTTTGTTTAATGCATTGATGAAAAAATGACTTGATACTCTCATGTTGTTTGTTGGTTATCAGAATGGCAATATAACATCAAGGGAGGAAATGGATAAAACTTTGGCTAGGGAGAAGATGTCAGGTTCCGACATAAGATATGTAGATTTGAATTTTTGGCTCGGGTTCCGCCTTCTTTAGTGTTTGGAAAAGATACGGATTCACTCCCGAAGGATTCAATCTTGCTTCCTTTTCTGTTCAGGTAACGCGTCTTTATGTCGGTTTTACCATAAAGTTGTTTTTTTAAAGTTTTAAAATGGATGTGCAGCATGGTCAGAAGAGTTACCCACTGCGCCCAGAACTGATAGAGAGCACATACTGGCTCTACAAATCCACCAGGGATCCCAGGTTGGCACCTTACTCTCACACGTACTTTTCGTAAAGATCGCATCATTTGTTTTACTTAAGGTTTACACACTGTTCAACTTTATTTAGTGAAGTATCAAAAGGTTTTATCTTTTATCTGGATATATTACATTGTAAGTGGGTCAAAAACTGATCATGTTAGGCATAGTGGCAGAACTAGAATGTTTGTTTAGTGAGTAATGGATCAAAATCAGGTATTTCTTAGCATATTGTTGGTTATTGCAATTTCCTTTTGTGATTAATTCTATAATCAATGATATAAAACTTTTGTATCTTAAAAACTGTGTCAAAATTAGATGAATTGGAAATATAGAAGCCGCTCTATATTTAGCTAAAGGAATGAATATTTCTCAGATTACCCTAAAAATATTTTCATAATGGGTCAAACATGCAAATAATATGTAAATCAAATTTTAGTGAAACTTACTCGTGCGCAATTGCTTCTAATTCTTATTTTGATTCACATTCGAAAACCATAGTTTACATATTTTTATATGCCGCTTTCAAAGTGTCCCACTAAAGAACTTTGGTTACTGGTCGTTTGATTCCTCCTCACCAAGTGCTTGATTAGTATGTTCTTTTTTTTTGGGTAAAAAGGTGTTTTAGTTGTTGTTGTTGACTATTGTTAAGATTCGTTTATTCAGATGTTTTTAAAAAAAATTAGAATGATTAATGATAAGATAATATGTGTCCAATAGGTTGAAAGTCTCAAAAAGTCTGCTTCTGGTGCTATATAACCTTCTAAGTCTGTTCTATTCAAAGATTTTGATTATTATTGTAGTTTGATTTGACGATACATTGAGCTTGCAAAATTTTGGCTGGTCTAATGCTTCTCTCGCCACTAATGGACTGAAGGTTAGTTGATAAAAAAAATTAGAATAAAAAATAAAAACAAACAAACATCACACTACATTCTTTGGTTCATGTTTTAGGGACAGATATCATATGATGGTAATCAAAATACTGTTCATATTGTTAATTGTATCTAAGAACTCTAATATCCCATTAGTTAATGGTGATTCTTATTTTCATACTACAGAAGGGAATAAGAAGCAAGTAGGAATATTTAATGATACAGTTACATACTTACATCTGCATCAAATGGGCTTAAAGTATTTCAGCCCTGATGTTTATTCCAGTCAGCATACAGATCGCAATGGTTTCTCTTCTTTTAACTTTGAGGAATCTGATTGTACTGCTGGCAGTTATTCAGCTATGTCTCCCAATAAGTTCTCAGGTAATATTTGTCAGTTCAGTTTTACCACTGTGGTTTCCTTTTATCTTCTGCCGATACACATTGCTTATATTGCATCCTCACAATTGATTCAGTTTCTTTAAATTGAAGTGATCTTTGTTACTCTGATTTGAGTTTGTTGTGTTTTAATTTTTGCTTAGTTTTTTAAGGTGATTTCAGAATATGAAGATGACAATGATGATGGACACGCTTAATGTTTACACTATTCAACTTTATTTAGTGAAGTATCAAAAAGTTTTATCTTTTATCTGGATATATTACATTGTAAGTAGAAAAACAAATGTTGAATGCTAATCATATTCATTTCAGGTTTTTGGAATAACAAATGTTGAACAGCTTCAAGAAAGACATTAAGCATGGGAGCATAAGATATAAGATATCCGTCAGTCTTGGAATAATTTGTAGTTAAGTCGGCAAAATTATTTTTATGGTTGTTGGGTGCTATATTTTTTAAGGTTTGTACCCAGATTTTGAACCTGTTCTGTTGTTTGTACAGGTGCTTCACTGATTCGTTTGACTCAATCATCCGAGATGTGGATCTGATTATCTTAGCTAAAGGGGAGGCAAGGGTATGTAATTTAACTCCTTTATTATGTTCTTCACAGTAGACACCAAATTATAAGTTTTCTTATGTTTATAAAGTTTTCTTAATCAAAGTTTTGGAAAAGTACAAAAGATGGCTCCTTTATTAACTCCTTTATTATGGATCTGAACCGGTTACTACGGTTTTGGAAAAATACAAATCGAATTGGTTGGGTTGGTTGGCTACCGAACTGGCTGGTTTTGGAGAGGTGAGGCTAGACAAATCCCCTTAAAAATACTTAGGCGTAAAGCCGTAGAGGTGCAGCGAACCAGTGTAAAAACCTTTCTTATTAATTCATTTTAAAATAATAAAAACCGATATTCGTGCTCGCTTACTAATAGTCGTGCTCACTTACTGATAGTCGTGCTACTTTTTGGGAGTAGAAAATCGGCAGCGCAGCAGTTCTGGCGGCTGCAGTTCTGGTGCAGTGACAGCTGTGATGTTTTAATACATAGAAAAGTTTCTAAACAGATTGTTTTAGCTCGCACATACAATAATAAGAAACATGGTGCACACACATCTGCACTACACATAAATGTGCAAAAGGAGCTGCATACTGCAAATGCATAAACAAGTTCCCATACATATTCAAAAATAAAAATATGTTTGCAAGTGCACACACATATAATGATACATATCCTGTTTTTCGCGACAGTTAAAAGAGATGGCAATAGCATTCTTACACGAATCAGATATGGTACTTTCAGAAGACGTGACCGAAACGATAGTTGCTGCAACATTTAATGATGCGGAATTGAAAGGCGATGGAAAGATAGACGAAGATGAATGGAAACAATTTGTGTCAAAGAATCCATCTCTGATAAAGAATATGACCCTTCCTTTTTTAAAGTGAGTATACCAACATCATAACATTTTTCTTGACAATTTGCATAATGCTCTATGCTCAAACATATGTTGTCTGCAGGGACATAACATTGGCATTCTCGAGCTTTGTTCTGAGTATTGAAGTAGAAGAATCGGAAATATAATACAACTAGAATCGTCATAAAATGGTACATTACAAAGACGTCATTCGCATGTATATAATTTGTTTATTCTGTGTTGGTGTTGGGTTCATATCCAAGAACGCCTACCATTACTATAAGAGTTTTTGAAATACTAAACAAATTACACAAAATGTATTTAGTATTCACCAAATTAATGTGGTGAATTCTGCCATCACAAAACTCAGAATACATAAATCTAGGTGAATGATATAAAATTATTTAATGTAGCTGCACTTTAATCCGTAGCACGTTTATTCGTTAAAATTGTTTGCAGATCAACTGAGGTGTCTTCAAGCTGCTGCTGCTACCAAGAAGGCGTTGTAGCATCGCCTTTGGAGGCGGTATAAATTAGGTGCTGGTCCAAAGTGCAGGTGATGAGTCCACTTCAATTGTACGAGCATATAAATTAGGAAAAATGTGAAGACCAGATGTAGGGTCCTGCGCAAGGGCAACATGTGGTAAGCATCTGAGCTTGAAAAGTCCTTCAAGATAAAAAAAAAGTAATCATGAACACAGAATTTATGGGAAAGAGTAACGCTATACAGGTTTTAAGTTCATATATGCAATGTCGGGAGTGATATGCAATAAACTTCATATATGCAATGTCAATATTTAACATATTGCCCATTTTTTTATGAGTTTACTGATTTGCAAATGGAAAATCTTACTGATTATGATAATAGAAAGCAAAATTTTGTTTTTAGTAAACGGGTCAAAATTACCATTGCATTGGTCAAATATACCATTTTTAGTGAACGACTAAAAGTTGTCATTTTAGAAAAGGGGCATAACTTGTGGCTTTTAGTTAATGGGTCAGCCTTGTCAGTTTTAGTAAACAGGTCAAAGACTGAATCAACAACTGAAAGAAACGAACATGATATGAGATATATTTGCTTGACAAACTATTTGTATCCAAATATCAAATTGATTAAGAAAATAATAGTCGGTGAGTTATCAAGGATTTAGTATCTAAAAAATGATTTGTTGTTTCCGACTAAAAGCCTTTCATTTGATTTGTTTTTTTATTCATCACAAACATTGTTTGTCTTCGCAAGGTTTACACCAAAAGCAAACTTGATTAAACTAATGTTGTTTGATATTATTTGCAGCATATTCCACATTACATAACCTGCAAGAGGCAATATATGATCGGTACACCGTGTTGTTTTCTGTTTCAGTTGCATGGGCTGTGTGCGGGGATTTTGACATGGAGTGGAGCATATGGCAAATCGACAAAAAGTCAAAAACTTTAAACACCTGTCGTTCTGATGGCACCCCAACTTTTGATGTAACAAAAATTTTCATGATGGTAATTGTACCATTGAGGTTAGTATTTTTTTTCTTTCTTTCTTTACTCAATAGCCAATGATTAAACCATTACTAGAAAAAAGTCTTTCGTTGACAAAATTTAATCGATGGAAGGATCAGCTGGAAGCTGATCACCAACGGATACTTCAAGATCCCAAGTTAAAAAAGAAAAATTAACGTTTCAGAAGATAAAAAAAGTATAGGCATTTTCCATATTATAAGTTAATTTTAATAAGGTTCAAACATCATATATGCAATGTCAATATTTAACGTATTGCCCATTTTTTATGAGTTTACTGATTTGCAAATAGAAAATCTTACGGAATGGGTCAAATTTATGATATTAGAAAGCAAAATTTTGTTTTTAGTAAACGGGTCAAAATTACCATTGCATTGGTCAAAATATACATAATAGCATGGCTTATTTTTATCAAAAATATACATAATGGTCTCTTTAAATAGTCAAAATGGGTCATGACTTATTTTTATCAAAAATATACATAATGGTCTCTTTAAATAGTCAAAATGGGTCTGCTCCTAACAGTGAATTTTATATAACTAATTTTATTTTGAGATATTTTCTATACTATTAACAGAAAGACCAAAAACGAGTTAAATAGTTTAGTTTCA
Organism: Ambrosia artemisiifolia; assembly: GCA_032199755.1. NCBI lineage: Eukaryota > Viridiplantae > Streptophyta > Magnoliopsida > Asterales > Asteraceae > Ambrosia > Ambrosia artemisiifolia. Next base: position 41,364,413 of record CM063519.1, on the reverse strand, counting down.
CATTTACATTATGATCCACAGGCACTATATGTCGGATTTTGTCTATTCATTTTTCTGCTTCTACAACACTAGAACAACACACGGCTACCAACAAATGACTGAAAGAGTGTAAAGAGTTAACATTTATGGTCAATATCCTTTGTGGTCAGAATATGTGTTAATTTTACTTTGGAGGAAGTGTCTCACTTTTGTTACGGTGATAGTATATAGTTGTTCACGCACACTACGCGTTTGAGTTGTATCATTACTACAATCATACATGTTGAAATTTTTTCAAGGTATGCAGATTGTCTGAACGTCGCCTGAAGTTCGCTGTTTTGTTCCTCAAGTAAGGCTGTTGACAGTTTGTTATGTTACCATTATGTATAGTATATATGGATCGTATCTCTTTCTTTTATCTCTTTCTTAAGTGTTTAGTCGCTGGTATGTTTCACTCTCTTTTAGTACAATCTAAATCAGTGCTTCCTGATGAAATAAAGTTGTTTGAATCTTTGGTAGATAAAATCAGCGTTTGTTAGTGTCTAGGATCTATTGAACTCCGCTATGAAATTGCCCTAATTTATCTACATTGTTCAATTGCTTATATTTGGTACTTAAATAAGCATATAAATCAATCATTTTCAATTTGAGGTCATATATTTGGTCCTTAAATAATCTGTTTCTATTTATTATTGGTCATATAGTTTGTTTCATACCAATTGTTACTAAATTGATTTTTAATAATATGGGATGGTTATAAGAAGCTAAAGAAGTTTATGTGAAACTGTGCAAGTCGTCATCTTCTTGTAGTGTCATTTTTTTATTTTGGTTTAATCTGGTTAGTAAACTCCTATGTTAATCTCCAAGCCTATTAAACATTATAAGCTATCTGCTACGTATTATTATTTGTTATCTATTCCAAATTTGCAGGTATGTATTCATGTCACTCATGTTCCTAGGTTATTGTTAACTTCCCACATACTTCTTTATTTGATCATTAGACACATGTTATACTCATGTAATAGAGTATTCAACTAATGCCAACTTCATATCTTATGAATTATGATTTTTTTCTTTTTTTTTATTTGTAAGATGCCTCTCAATGGAGAAATTTCTGCAACATTTCACTAATTTTACTTATGTTCTTGGAATTTCCACATTCACTGTTGATATTCTGAGGGCCTTTTAGACTATATGGTGTAGAGTCTAACTCCCCCAACTCCCTCAAATGCCACATCAGCGCCACCTCATTTTCCCTCTTTCCTCCCCCAAAGTTTGGAAATAATATTCCCCCAATTCCCTCATTCCCCCTTCATTTTTTTATTAATTTTATTTAATTAAAGAATTAAAAAAATCTATTTAATACACTCATCTTCATCTTCTTCACACACACACATCTTCATCTTCTCCACCATTTCTTCACAGCCACCTCCACTTCCACAGCCACCGCCACCTCCGCAGCAACCTCCACAGCCACCACCACCTCTGCCGCCACCCCCACAGCCACCGCCACCGCCACCGCCACCTCCACAACCACCCCACCTCCAGCCACCTCCACCTCCAACCACCTTCACAGCCACCATCTATTAAATAATATTATTATTGGTGTAATTATTATATAATATAAAACAATCGGGGAGAACGGGGAATAACCCCCGAAGTCACCGATTTGGGGTAGGGGGCGGTGTTCCCGATTGGGGATTGTGCACACCTCACCGATTGCCTTCCCCGACTCCACACCCTATAGTCTTATTACTTACCAGCAGAGGGAATCTCCATTGTTTAGCTTCTGATTTCATTGGCGTAGTTGTCATATCTACATGGAATATTGTACATCTTCTATTTAGTGTTTGTTTTATTTCAAAACAAAGGATCCAGAAAATCTAAACATTTCACATGTTTCATATATAGATCAGACATGGATATATTTGGGGTATTTTCAACCTTATATAATTGGAAGTGCATATGCTCAACGTCCATTTTTAATATGAATGTCAGTTTGTGAAGTTAGAAAAATAACTCATTTGACACTTAAAAGTCAAATGTGGTTTTTATTTGGCCAGGCATCATGAAGCCTTATAGTTGGTATTCAGATTTGTATTTATTGTTTGGTCCAACTTATTTCATACCAATGTAGCATCATTCTTATCTTAATCGTATCAACCAATTTCCTTGCAGTTAAGGTGAAGTCAGATTCATGCTTGGTAATGTAACTGTCAATTTCTATTATGCGTTTAAGATTTTATTTACTTAGAATTTTCATCTTCATTTGCATGCCGTCTAAATATAACATGACTGCTTCATTACATTATTTGTTTTTTAATGGCGCCAAATCAAATATTGCATAATTCATATATCATTTATTGGGTAACATTAAACTTTTTTATGATATTTTTCAAATAACCCAAATTCATAGGAATTTGTAATATGTAATTAAAACTTGCATACTACAATCTTTATAAAATAATTTTCTCATTTGACTCGGAGATGTACCGGGTGTACACCCGGGGCTCTAACCTAGTATGATTGAAACCAGATATATTTATTCCCATGCAAAATTCTATAAAAATCCAAATCATTGTTCAAATGCCAAGGTATATTATTATTATGTAATTTGGGATGAACAAGTGTAGCTCATAGAATTAAATATATAAACTGATGTACCATGGCTCAAGTTATTTTATATTTTTGTGAAGTTTATTATGTGTTTCATTTTGGTAGTAAATCTCTTGGTTGATCAACAATATTTCATTATCCACACTGAATGAACAAGCCAATTTCATTTTGTTTCCTTCAACACCGAGTGAAGAAGCCAGTTTCATTCACTTGACGGTGATGACGTAGTGAGAATTTAGAGATAAAAGAGTTTAGGGGAGAGGTTTTGAGTTTGGCACCTCATTTATCTTTTGTTATTTATGGAAAAAAAATAAATAAATGGGTATCAGTTTCCGAAAATGATATCAAAACCTGTTTGGTTCGTTACTTATTCTTTTAAGAATTTTTTTATTCCAGAGTGTTAACCGCCCAGAACCTTCATTGAGCGAAAACACGCCCCGTAACGGCCCATAAACTCCGCTGCAACTTACCACACGTCCAAAACCACTAATGGATATCCTTAATACCATGCTTCGTTCAAACTCTGAAAGTGGCTGAAAGTGTTAGGGTTTTGGAATTCTTTGACAAATTGAAATATGAAGTCTCCTGACCCAAGATGATTTGTATGGGCTAGATAGCTCTCACAATTAACATTTGTGCTAATGTATTGGTTGCTTTGGTACGTTTAATAAAAATGAATATGAAACATTGTTTTTGCATGACAAACATTATACCGAAAATAATTACAATTATGAGAGTTATCACTTGTGAACAAGTTAGATTATGTGCGTGTTTTGTGCAACAAACTTGATATCTAACGAATGCCTTAGATGATGTGCGCCTTTTGTGCTCGATCTTTCCCGTTAAACAAACTTTATATCTAACAAATGCCTCCCCGCTGATGTTTTCCACGCTGATGAGTGGCATTTTGAGAGCTACTAAGTGGAGACGGGCGTGAAAAGTTACAAACCGCTATGTTTGGTCTTTGTTAAACCAGCTGTAATGGACCGTGGTTTGGGACTTTGGTTGATAATAGTTTTTTAGCATTTTCGTAAGTGGAGACGGGCTCAAAACTTTGTAGATAACTAATTAATTCTTTAGAGAGAATTACACAAATTGTCCTTTAGTTATTACTGAAATTACATCCTCTGATCTTTATGGAAATTTTTCACTCCTTATATCCTTTATTTTATCACTTTGTTACACCCTTTGTCCTTTAGCCTAACTTAGTTAAAAAAACTTGGTTAACTTTATTTTCTAAGTTTACACTTTTAGCCTCTATAGTTTTGATCGAACCCCAACCATTGATTGCCTCGAATTCAACCACGGCAATTAACGAAATCATAGAGCTATTATAGAACATCAAATGCCGATCAAAACCATGTATAATATCACACTGATTTGATCGTTTTCGAGGCTAAATCGAACGATTAAAATTTTGACTGGTTGATCTTGTTCTTCAAATTGCGAACGATTTGGTGAGTTTTTATGGTATATTTTTGCACAGAAACGGTCGACTAAGGCATAAGATGTTTAGCATGTTCCATAAACGTTTAAAAATGTATTTTGAGAAAATAAAGGTCTTCAAACGTTTAAAAACCCACTTGCATACTGAGCCTCTATACCATAAATTGAAACCTATTATAACATCTTATGCCTTAGTCGACCGTTTCTGTGCAAAAATATACTATAAACACCCACCAAATCGTTCGCAATTTGAAGAACAAGATCAATCAGTCGCAATTTTAATCATTCGATTTAGCCTAAAAAACGATGAGATCAGTACGATTATTATACATGGTTTTGATCAGAATTTTGATGTTCTATAATAGACCTATGATTTCGTTAATTGCCATGGTAGAATTCAAGGTCAATCAAGGGTTAGGGTTCGATCAAACCTATAGGGGTTAAAAGTGTAAACTTAGAAAATAAAGTTAACCTAGTTTTTGAACTATGTTAGGCTAAAGGACAAATGGTGTAACAAATTGATAAAATAAAGGATATAAGGAGTGAAAAATTTCCATAAAGGACAGAGGATGCAATTTCAGTAATAACTAAAGGACAGTTTGTGTAATTCTCTCAATTCTTTATTTATTAATTTAACAATGAATTAAAAATATACATTATTTTAAAAAGGTATTTTGTATTTTCGACTAATATATCAATACGGAATAATAATCTTAAATATCATTAAGTCTTTTTATTTTATAAAGTAATTACTTTTATAAAATGAAAATATTTGACCATTTGTCATTACATAAAAACGTTTTATTTTTTAACTAGCTTTTATCCCGGGAGCGTCCCGGGGTTGAAAAAATATAATCATTGTAATAATACTAATACTAATAGTAATAATTATTACTCTTGTAACTAAATAAATAAAAGAATAACCTTGCTATAAGGTGACACCATGTGTTGCAGTGTTGCGTGATTCTTTCTCCTAGTTTCTCTTGATGAAGTATACATATCCATCTTTAGAAGAGTAAAATTCCAATGATAGCATGACGATCGGGCTGAATTTCAATATCGTAGATAAGAATCTGGTTTAAAAGAAAAACATAATTAATGATTAATATGAACACTTTGTGTTTTTTTTCCTGTATGAACGAAACCCCACAAAAATAGTCGTTTTTTTCTCCGTTTTTTATATAGCATTATGGTACTCGTTGGAAAGATAATAAAACGTTCGTTAATTTGGTTTAATTTTTTTCTTTAAAAAATCTCGTACATAAAAGATATTAATGTTTAAAAATTATGGGAGAAACATAAGAGGGAAAATTTAAATTTGTTTTTAAATTCTTTTTTCCTAAAATAACACAATTTAATTTTTATATAGATTAAAAACAGATTATTAAAATAATAAATGCAATACTTTTCCTAAAATAACTCAATTTAATTTTTATATAGATTAAAAACAAATTATTGAAATAATAAATTCAATAATATCACCTCAAAGTGCCACATGTCACATTCAATGGAGGGTTGAAGCCTCCATTGAATGCCACCTCATAAAAACTCAATTCTTTATTATAAGTTATAGATTATAGATTATAGATATACATTACAAAATAACTAAAGCCTATATGTTTTTTGAAGTGTTGAGAATGAAATAATTTCCATACTTTCAAGATATGAGGACATATAGATTAAAGTTGTTGGTTGATATATTGATTGCTAAAAGAAGTAACTGATGCACGTTATCAAATGTAAAATTGTTTTTGACCCTCTTGTTTAAATCTTCTAGTTCCGTCTTTGTATAAATATTAGCTTATTGCTATAAAGTTAATCACCGTTAAAAAATTAGTTTATCTAATTCGTTATTGGCGTAAGGGCTCTTTTTTCGTCTTGTACAAGGCACTTAAATTCTTATGAACGTCTCTGTAAATAAACATGGAAATAACAGAGGTAGGTCACCTACCCACTAACAAAAACACTAATGATGCACATGACCCACTACCAGTCTACCACTAATTGTCACTTTTAAGGAAAACGTAATTTACTTTAGATTCAAAGCACTTGGTACACACAGCCTTTTATCAGAATAGCCAGTTTAATTCGGTTGTTGACTTCCTGGCATAGCTCGGATTACTTTGTAGCCTTGTAGGTATAATGAATTACAGAGGTCAGTCAAAAAAAATTATTTTTTTTTAACGTCCAATAAATCAATTTCGGTCACTCACGAGGTATCCACTGGAAAAAGGAGTACTCCGAGAGTAACCCAGGTCCACCAATAATTTCACACCAGTTCCCAAGGAAAACCCGTCGTCCGAAGGCCCACTGCGGTAAAACCTGGTCTACCAACAACATTTTGGTGTCGGCAGGACTCGAACTCCCCCACCACCCATAAGGAAAACAAGTAGCGTGTCACTCCACCATAATGGGATTGGCGAAAAAAATAATAATACTTTTAACGTGAGATGAAAAAAAAAATTAATTTAATGATAAAATATTAAATATTTTAATTATCCACGTATTTATTAGTCTCTCTTTAATTAATTAATTAATTAATATCACTTTATCATACGTTTATTGTACACATATTGAAATTATCATGTGTATCCTACAAATAAAAAAAATTAATCATACATTTATCCTACAAAAATCAAAATTATCATTTAGTGTAAATTAGTTTGCATTGAAAGAATATATAATTTGAAAATGAAGGATGAGTTTTATTTATTTAACTATTTTAAAGAGGTAGAGCATTCACACCCATAATGGTGTAAGTGTGATCTCTATATTATATAGAGTGGGTATAAGTGGTTTTGGGTAGAGGAGAGAGCAAATATTTGGAGGGGACACTGTTCATCCTCCATAAGTTTTTAATATTTTTAAAAGTGGCTATGAGTAGAGGAGAGAGAAAATGTAATGATAAAATTATAGAATAAATATTATTAAATAGAAAAAGAAAGAGAAATGTAGTGATTTTTATTGTAATTATAGAGATGGATATTGAGCAGCTACTGTAAATGCTCTTACAATAATTTTTTTTAACAAGTCATTCTTATTTACATAAACTTGTAAAGTTACAATAAACTAATCATTTATTTTTATTTAACATTTTATTCTATATATATACAATTACCAACTTGGGTTACCATCAAGAGATATCACTCTTTATCATCACTTGGCACCATTTCACTAATTAATTTTACCAACATGAGTCTCCTCCAAGCACTACTCTTTCTTTATGACTTGGCACCGCTTGGCACCGCTTCATAGATTAATATCACCAAGAGTCACCACTCTCTTCCTATTACTTGGTACCGTTTCATAAAGTATATTTCATGTTGAAAGTCTATCCAAAGCGATAGTCACATCCGTGCACTTACACCTATATTGTTAACTACCTTGTGTTTTGAATAAATTTCAGTTGTTCATGACTAGTCTTAAAACGAATCATTTTTTTGGGTTTGCTATATTTATAGCTGTTAAAAATAAGACTATAAGTTAATTCAAAGATATTGATACATTTTATGTGACAATGTGTTACATATTTGTGTTATGGATATTATTAAAGTGTATTGGGCCATTCTTTGTTGGGTTATATTTTTGGATCAGGAAAAGTTTTAGCCCATTGGCTTATGGGTCATTCTGGACCGGTTTAAGTGAAAGAGTTCAAAAGAGTTTGTTATAAAAAACTTGGGATGGATCTAGTGTCAACATCTGTTGGCTGGATCAAGGAGGTCAAGTAAGTTGTTGGATTATTTTGGAAGTTGTACAACCAGTAAGTTTTTTGTTAAGTTTTTATTATTTGTTGTCTGATATTATTGGCTGTTGCTGCTTGTAAGTCTTCTTTCTCTCTTCTCTGGTCTGTTGTCTAGGTGTCTTAGCCGGGTTAGGGTGGACCGGCATTGATCTTAGTTGTGTTGTCTGAGGCTGGTTCTTATTTGTTTCTTGTGGTTAGTACTGTTCTTGGTTTGATTGTTCTATATATAAATATAAATATAAATATAAATATATATATATATATATATATATATATATATATATATATATATATACACTAGTAGGAAACCCGCGCGATGCGGCGGCACAAAAATTTACAATGCGAAACTCGTTTTCTATTAGTTTATCAATTGTCTCACGATATAGTGTATAGTACTTACGCGACGCGACAATTTACAACGCGATACTCGTTTTCTATTAGTTTATCAATTGTCTCGCGATATAGTGTATAGTACTTAAGTTAGTTTTCTTATTTGTTTTACAATTCAATTATCTTATCAATCCTTACATGCTACATCCTAGGTATGCATTTATTCTTATGTAAATCCGGAATGAAAAATAGACATACTTTTTATCAAGCAATATAAGGAATACTCTCCTTTTAACTGCAAACGACCATATGGAATTTACCCAAACAAAATAACACATTATACCAAAATCATTGTGCGTGAGGCTAAAAAATCTTCAACAATATCATGGTCATTCATAATATGTACCCATGACAGATATGAACAACAAAAAAAGTATAAGACAACAAATAAAAGGTTGTCTCATTGGCCTAAGTAGTTTGCATCTCAAGTAGGCACCTCCCAAAATTATAGAATGTCAATATATATGTTATCTTATTTTTCATTCTGTGTTAGATTCTCCCAAGACATCATAGTAAAACATTATATTTTCTTTCGTTGAATTTTGTAAACAAATGAGAGACCAAAATTTAAGTAACTTTGTATTGTTACTTTTCTTTGGAAATCACTTAACTAATTTTAGGGCTGACAATTTCAGACACGAACACGAATACATGACATGAACCTACAGGAATTAACAGATACAGGCATTACCTTAACATTTTTCGCGTCCTAAACAGGTAGACACGAAATATACCTGTGTAGTACCCATTAAGACATGTTAAGGATTTTTTTTTTTTTAAAGAAACATAAGTTATGGGGATGGAGTGTTAGAGTTGTAAGTTTTTACCAAGTAGAATTCTACATTTTTAATGCTTAATGGTAACCGTTTAACGTGTCAGATTTGGAAAACATGTTCGTGTATTATCATATTGTGACACCCGGCATGTTCGGCTTAACATTTTGGAAACATATAAGTCTACCTTAGCAGTTAACATACTTGACCGGGTCAGTTAGGTCGAGTCAGGTTAGGATTGTCCAGGGTTCAATCATCGGGAAGATCATTGGGAGAGTCTGTCGGTAACTACACTAGGCTTGAGTCCCGTTGTTGGTGAAATTACACGAACTGAATTAAGTAGGATCATGTGATATGTGAATACGTGCTATAAAGGTGTAAACATGATTATATGTATTTATAAATGATTAACACGTGTTAGGATAGGTTTAAATACGTTAAAACGACAAAACTGGAAAATCCGGAAAAACATGGATTCTGGTTCGACCACATTGAAAGGGTCGAACCTGGGAAAGATCCTTGGTTGGACAAGGCAATGGGTCGAACCTGGGATGGTTCCACCTTCGACCTGAAAAGGGGTCGAATGTAGCCACATTCGACCCAATGAAAAGGGCGAACGTGGAAACAGTATAAATACAACACTTTGTCATTTTTCGGGATTTCACAAACCCTAAACGCCTCTCAAATGCTCTAAACCGGTTTTAACGCTAAGGAAGGAGTTTTTGCTCTCGTTTTTCATAACCGAACCCGTTTTCATCATCTAATCAAGAATCCAAGGTGTGTTCTTAATCCAAAACAATTTTAAATTCTTTTTGATTCGTTTTCAATCGGTTCTTGATGTCCAGATCTGTTTCAAGGGTGTTTTATGAATAAAAACCTATCCAACACTTTTCTAAACAAAACCAAATCATTTAACATGAGTTTTCTTTTGATTTAACATGTGTTAATGGAATAGTATGTGTTGTTATGTGTTCTTCATTGGTGTGATGCTGTATAGATGATAGAAACATGATCTAGGTCTGCTATTAATGGTGGTTCATGCTTGGTTTGAGTTATTATTGGGTGAATGTTGATATTATGTTAGTTTTGGGGATTTTGATAAATCTAGGATTCACTATATGATATGAATATTGATAAAACGATTTGAGGGTTTTCATAAACAAGTAAAACAGAGTATTTTGAGATGAACATGAAAGGATTTCAACAAGCTCCCAAATCGGGTAAAGTTTTCATGCATGATGTGACATTTCCAGAATATTACCATTTTGGGTAAGTGTCAAAACAAACTGATTTTTGGAGTATAATTGGTAGGGTTTCGTAGGGATATGTTAACCATACTTGACTGCAGAATTTCGTGTTGTTTCGTGATGTTTTCGGATCGTTTTGATGCGTTTTGTGAGATTTGTGGCTGCAGGGGTCGAACCTGGCCACATTCGAACCCACGTGGGGTCGAAAGTGGAATCCAAGGGTCGAACCTGCAGCACTGTGGGTCGAACCAACCTTTTGTAAGGGGCGAATGTGGAATTTAGGTCAAACTTGGAAATGTTGAGCCACATTCGACCAGTCATTGGGGCGAATGTGGAACCATTGGGGCGAAAGTAGTCCAGAATGGTCGAAAGTGGGAAGAACTGGTCGAACCTGGACACAAATGGGTCGAACCTGGACTGTTAAATATAGGTTCGACCCTACAAGTTCGAAAATGGGATATTTGATGCAGTCTAAGTGCTTTGTGCTTGAACCTTATGTGTAATCTGTGTATACTTAATTAGTTAGTGTAATGGGTCACCAACGGGATGTCAAGTCAGTCTAGTGTGTCGGTTTATTAGTCAACATGCATTAAAACATAACTTGAACACATTCTGGACAATCGGGGACTAGATAACCTTATGGTTATTAGTCGAGACACTTATGTGAACTTTTGATAGATCTCCTGTAGTTGGGACTATCAAGGACGTAGCTTTATTCTTTTAATAGAAGAACGCAACCTAAGGTGAGTTCATGGCCCCATTTTCCTTTCGTTTTCTCTTTTTGGTTTCGTTCCTCTTTTGTTTCGTTACTTACTTTTTGGACTATGTGCAATTTTCGGGACGAAAATTCTTTAACGTGGGGATGATGTGACACCCGGCATGTTCGGCTTAACATTTTGGAAACATATAAGTCTACCTTAGCAGTTAACATACTTGACCGGGTCAGTTAGGTCGAGTCAGGTTAGGATTGTCGAGGGTTCAATGATCGGGAAGATCATTGGGAGAGTCTGTCGGTAACTACACTAGGCTTGAGTCCCGTTGTTGGTGAAATTACACGAACTGAATTAAGTAGGATGATGTGATATGTGAATACGTGCTATAAAGGTGTGAACATGATTATATGTATTTATAAATGATTAACACGTGTTAGGATAGGTTTAAATACGTTAAAACGACAAAACTGGAAAATCCAGAAAAACATGGATTCTGGTTCGACCACATTGAAAGGGTCGAACCTGGGAAAGATCCTTGGTTCGACCAAGGCAAAGGGTCGAACCTGGGATGGTTCCACCTTCGACCTAAAAAGGGGTCGAATGTAGCCACATTCGACCCAATGAAAAGGGCGAACGTGGAAACAGTATAAATACAACACTTGTTATTTTTCACGATTTCACAAACCCTAAACGCCTCTCAAACGCTCTATACCGGTTTTAATGCTAAGGAAGGAGTTTTTGCTCTCGTTTTTCATAACAAAACCCGTTTTCATAATCTAATCAAGAATCTAAGGTGTGTTCTTAATCCAAAACAATTTTAAATGCTTTTTGATTCGTTTTCAATCGGTTCTTGATGTCTAGATCTGTTTCAAGGGTGTTTTTATGAATAAAAACCTATCCAACACTTTTCTAAACAAAACCAAATCATTTAACATGAGTTTTCTTATGATTTAACATGTGTTAATGGAATAGTATGTGTTGTTATGTGTTCTTCATTGGTGTGCTGCTGTATAGATGATAGAAACATGATCTAGGTCTGCTATTAATGGTGGTTCATGCTTGGTTTGAGTTATTATTGGGTGAATGTTGATATTATGTTAGTTTTGGGGATATTGATAAATCTAGGGTTCACTATATGATATGAATATTGATAAAACGATTTGGGGGTTTTCATAAACAAGTAAAACAGAGTATTTTGTGATGAACATGAAAGGATTTCAACAAGCTTCCAAATCGGGTAAAGTTTTCATGCACGATGTGACATTTCCATAATATTACCATTTTGGGTAAGTGTCAAAACAAACTGATTTTTGGAGTATAATTGGCAGGGTTTCGTAGGGATATGTTAACCATACTTGACTGCAGCATTTCGTCATGTTTCGTGATGTTTTCGGATCGTTTTGATGCGTTTTGTGAGATTTGTGGCTGCAGGGGTCGAACCTGGCCACATTCGAACCCACGTGGGGTCGAAAGTGGAATCCAGGGGTCGAACCTGCAGCACTGTGGGTCGAACCAACCTTTGTAAGGGGCGAATGTGGAATTTAGGTCAAACTTGGAAATGTTGAGCCACATTCGACCAGTCATTGGGGCGAATGTGGAACCATTGGGGCGAACGTAGTCCAGAAGGGTCGAAAGTGGGAAGAACTGGTCGAACCTGGACACAAATGGGTCGAACCTGGACTGTTAAATATAGGTTCGACCCTACAAGTTCAAAAATGGGATTTTTGATGCAATCTAAGTGCTTTGTGCTTGAACCTTATGTGTAATCTGTGTATACTTAATTAGTTAGTGTAATGGGTCACCAATGGGATGTCAAGTCAGTCTAGTGTGTCGGTTTAGTAGTCAACATGCAATAAAACATAACTTGAACACGATCTGGACAATCGGGGACTAGATAACCTTATGGTTATTAGTCGAGACACTTATGTGAACTTTTGATAGATCTCCTGTGGTTGGGACTATCAAGGATATAGCTTTATTCTTTTAATAGAAGAACGCAACCTATGGTGAGTTCATGGCCCCACTTTCTTTGGTTTTACTTTTGGGGGAGAAAACATGCGTTGATCTATGTTTTGGGAACTGTTATCATACTATGGGTTATTACGGGTTACTATACGATCTTTTAAAGTCCCAGAGGAAACCATGAATGTGCGGGGATGCACAACGGGGGAAATGTGGATAGATCTATTGGGTTTGACAAACCCCACTCGACGGCTTGTAGGGCCGGGCGGGTGCATATTGTCTCGAACTGGTAACATTGGCAACATTGCAGAACACACTCGGGCTGAACATTGGTAACAGTTTAGTAATGGTTTCCCAATCGTAGTAGTAACAAAACATACGCCTAGCTAGCGTACTTTGGTTGAACATATCATAGTATTGACAGGTTGAACTTGGTACACTTTTGGAACTTGGTAACTTTATTTAAAAACCTGTGAACTCACCAGCATTATGTGCTGACGTACTTTTGGCATGTTTTTCTCAGGTCGCTAAGGTAGCATCTTAGGGCTTAGGCGCACGCGTCTGCATGGCGTCTAGTCTAGGTTTCATGGTTTTTGTTTGTCGAACAAGTTTGGATACTTTTGGGTTTCATTTTGTAAAACAATGCTTCCGCTGTTTTGTCAAATGGTTTAAACTTGTGTTTTGAACTTACATATGTCTCATATAGTGTTGTTTATTGTGATCGTTGACTTGGATCCTGGTTTGTCACGCGCCTCGCGGTAAAACTCCGCAAGTGGAAATTTGAGGATGTGACACATATCAACCTGGTATAAGCAGGTATTATCGTGTCTTATCGTGTTAACTTGGTATAAACTTGTATTATCGTGTCTTATCGTGTAAACCAGGTATAAACAGGTTCTTATTCGGGTATTGGAAAAATGACACGATAAGTTATCGTATCGTGTTCGTGTATACATGTTTTGTGTTCGTGTGTTAACAAGTCGGTATATACGATTTGCTAGCCCTAACTAATTTCTTATAAGTTGGTATAATAAAATGGTTTAATGAAAAAAAATTTAAAAAAAAACCAACATTATAATTATGGCCTTAACCTTAATAAATAATTATGGCCTTAACCGTAAGATGTGTTTTAGCTTTGTGACTTACATCAAAATATTGGGGGTTCAAATAATAGTTTATACATTAATGTTTTAGAATAATATTGTTAAAATTACAGATTTATAATAAGTTTGTTTTTTAATACAAAAATGTCATTCATCTTATGAAGACGTATATTTTTTAAAGAAACTTAAAAAACTTGTGCGGTACAAAGTCAAACCCTTCTCTATTTCATCATCAATATAATTTTAAAAAATCTTTGCCTTCAAAAATATGTATCTTAACTTAAAAATACGATTGAAACATGTTTAATTTTATTACCTTAAGCATGTTATCATTTATTTTATAAACTAAACCAACCAATTTTTTAAACTAAACCAACTAGTTTGGTGGTTCTTTTGCGAGCCCTTGAGACCAAGGTTTTGAAGAGTGAATCGAACCATCATCAAACCAAGGTTTTGAAGACTGAATCAGACCATCATCCATAGAAGCGTCCATTTTATGGTGGAATGTTAGCCCTTGAAAACGTCATCCGGTTCGTGGTGATTCGGTGGTTTGGCCGGTTCGGTGGTCTAATTGGTATGTTTACAAAATTTTGTTTTATTGTTTTAGGCCTGATGATAAGCCGCATATTAAAAACACCACATAACAAAAACAAATAAGTTCCACCTCACCTGTTTTTAAAAAAATTAATATGGGCCAAGTTCAAGGTCTGGGTGATTGTCATATACATGAAAAGAAAATGAGTCCCATTATTATTATTAACTGCATAAGAGAAGCTTGAATAGCCTGCAAGCATTAATATAGTTTTTTAGTACAAACATTAAAGCAAACATCTTTTTTTCAGTTAGCATTAGGAGACCAAGTTCGACTTTACAAGAGAGTTCTTTTTAGAAGCTTTTTTGAACTAACCAAGTCAATTATAATTACAAATACCACCAATAAACATACAACCTAACTAAAACAAACATACAAAACAACGCCGAACAGCCTATTCTTAATGTAGAAATCATTTGGCTAGCATAGAAAGAAAGTAGGTGAGTGGCCAGCAGAGAAAGGAAGTAGATGGCTATCTTTCACCAAAATAGTTATGATTATGTTTGTTTGACCACCCTAAGTATAATCTCACAAAAAAAAGAGACAGGAAATAGGTAGGTTTGATTTAACCAAAATAGAATAATGGTTCAGAAGTTTTCATATAACCAGTGTACCTTTCACGATCAAGCATGTAAGCTAAAAGGTATGAAAGTAACTATGTTACCCAGCTGCAAATGCCATAATAAGAAATGTTTCACCAAAAAGATCGTGTTCCACACCAAGCAATGACCTTCCTTTAGCGAAAACGACACTGTGTCTGTTATGTCCTATTATAAAAGACATTCATAGGTTACTGACATTACTTACAGTAGGTCTGGGTGGGTTGACCCAACCAACTTTTTGCCCAAAGAAATTAACTTTTATATTGTTAATTAGCTTTAAATATGCATTAACTTTTAAAATACTGGCGTGAGAGCTGACATGTCTGCACCTATACACAAATGAGTTTGTTTTGAGAGCTGACAAGTCAAATGTGGTTTTTATTTGGCCAGGCATCATGAAGCCTTATAGTTGGTATTCAGATTTGTATTTATTGTTTGGTCCAACTTATTTCATACCAATGTAGCATCATTCTTATCTTAATCGTATCAACCAATTTCCTTGCAGTTAAGGTGAAGTCAGATTCATGCTTGGTAATGTAACTGTCAATTTCTATTATGCGTTTAAGATTTTATTTACTTAGAATTTTCATCTTCATTTGCATGCCGTCTAAATATAACATGACTGCTTCATTACATTATTTGTTTTTTAATGGCGCCAAATCAAATATTGCATAATTCATATATCATTTATTGGGTAACATTAAACTTTTTTATGATATTTTTCAAATAACCCAAATTCATAGGAATTTGTAATATGTAATTAAAACTTGCATACTACAATCTTTATAAAATAATTTTCTCATTTGACTCGGAGATGTACCGGGTGTACACCCGGGGCTCTAACCTAGTATGATTGAAACCAGATATATTTATTCCCATGCAAAATTCTATAAAAATCCAAATCATTGTTCAAATGCCAAGGTATATTATTATTATGTAATTTGGGATGAACAAGTGTAGCTCATAGAATTAAATATATAAACTGATGTACCATGGCTCAAGTTATTTTATATTTTTGTGAAGTTTATTATGTGTTTCATTTTGGTAGTAAATCTCTTGGTTGATCAACAATATTTCATTATCCACACTGAATGAACAAGCCAATTTCATTTTGTTTCCTTCAACACCGAGTGAAGAAGCCAGTTTCATTCACTTGACGGTGATGACGTAGTGAGAATTTAGAGATAAAAGAGTTTAGGGGAGAGGTTTTGAGTTTGGCACCTCATTTATCTTTTGTTATTTATGGAAAAAAAATAAATAAATGGGTATCAGTTTCCGAAAATGATATCAAAACCTGTTTGGTTCGTTACTTATTCTTTTAAGAATTTTTTTATTCCAGAGTGTTAACCGCCCAGAACCTTCATTGAGCGAAAACACGCCCCGTAACGGCCCATAAACTCCGCTGCAACTTACCACACGTCCAAAACCACTAATGGATATCCTTAATACCATGCTTCGTTCAAACTCTGAAAGTGGCTGAAAGTGTTAGGGTTTTGGAATTCTTTGACAAATTGAAATATGAAGTCTCCTGACCCAAGATGATTTGTATGGGCTAGATAGCTCTCACAATTAACATTTGTGCTAATGTATTGGTTGCTTTGGTACGTTTAATAAAAATGAATATGAAACATTGTTTTTGCATGACAAACATTATACCGAAAATAATTACAATTATGAGAGTTATCACTTGTGAACAAGTTAGATTATGTGCGTGTTTTGTGCAACAAACTTGATATCTAACGAATGCCTTAGATGATGTGCGCCTTTTGTGCTCGATCTTTCCCGTTAAACAAACTTTATATCTAACAAATGCCTCCCCGCTGATGTTTTCCACGCTGATGAGTGGCATTTTGAGAGCTACTAAGTGGAGACGGGCGTGAAAAGTTACAAACCGCTATGTTTGGTCTTTGTTAAACCAGCTGTAATGGACCGTGGTTTGGGACTTTGGTTGATAATAGTTTTTTAGCATTTTCGTAAGTGGAGACGGGCTCAAAACTTTGTAGATAACTAATTAATTCTTTAGAGAGAATTACACAAATTGTCCTTTAGTTATTACTGAAATTACATCCTCTGATCTTTATGGAAATTTTTCACTCCTTATATCCTTTATTTTATCACTTTGTTACACCCTTTGTCCTTTAGCCTAACTTAGTTAAAAAAACTTGGTTAACTTTATTTTCTAAGTTTACACTTTTAGCCTCTATAGTTTTGATCGAACCCCAACCATTGATTGCCTCGAATTCAACCACGGCAATTAACGAAATCATAGAGCTATTATAGAACATCAAATGCCGATCAAAACCATGTATAATATCACACTGATTTGATCGTTTTCGAGGCTAAATCGAACGATTAAAATTTTGACTGGTTGATCTTGTTCTTCAAATTGCGAACGATTTGGTGAGTTTTTATGGTATATTTTTGCACAGAAACGGTCGACTAAGGCATAAGATGTTTAGCATGTTCCATAAACGTTTAAAAATGTATTTTGAGAAAATAAAGGTCTTCAAACGTTTAAAAACCCACTTGCATACTGAGCCTCTATACCATAAATTGAAACCTATTATAACATCTTATGCCTTAGTCGACCGTTTCTGTGCAAAAATATACTATAAACACCCACCAAATCGTTCGCAATTTGAAGAACAAGATCAATCAGTCGCAATTTTAATCATTCGATTTAGCCTAAAAAACGATGAGATCAGTACGATTATTATACATGGTTTTGATCAGAATTTTGATGTTCTATAATAGACCTATGATTTCGTTAATTGCCATGGTAGAATTCAAGGTCAATCAAGGGTTAGGGTTCGATCAAACCTATAGGGGTTAAAAGTGTAAACTTAGAAAATAAAGTTAACCTAGTTTTTGAACTATGTTAGGCTAAAGGACAAATGGTGTAACAAATTGATAAAATAAAGGATATAAGGAGTGAAAAATTTCCATAAAGGACAGAGGATGCAATTTCAGTAATAACTAAAGGACAGTTTGTGTAATTCTCTCAATTCTTTATTTATTAATTTAACAATGAATTAAAAATATACATTATTTTAAAAAGGTATTTTGTATTTTCGACTAATATATCAATACGGAATAATAATCTTAAATATCATTAAGTCTTTTTATTTTATAAAGTAATTACTTTTATAAAATGAAAATATTTGACCATTTGTCATTACATAAAAACGTTTTATTTTTTAACTAGCTTTTATCCCGGGAGCGTCCCGGGGTTGAAAAAATATAATCATTGTAATAATACTAATACTAATAGTAATAATTATTACTCTTGTAACTAAATAAATAAAAGAATAACCTTGCTATAAGGTGACACCATGTGTTGCAGTGTTGCGTGATTCTTTCTCCTAGTTTCTCTTGATGAAGTATACATATCCATCTTTAGAAGAGTAAAATTCCAATGATAGCATGACGATCGGGCTGAATTTCAATATCGTAGATAAGAATCTGGTTTAAAAGAAAAACATAATTAATGATTAATATGAACACTTTGTGTTTTTTTTCCTGTATGAACGAAACCCCACAAAAATAGTCGTTTTTTTCTCCGTTTTTTATATAGCATTATGGTACTCGTTGGAAAGATAATAAAACGTTCGTTAATTTGGTTTAATTTTTTTCTTTAAAAAATCTCGTACATAAAAGATATTAATGTTTAAAAATTATGGGAGAAACATAAGAGGGAAAATTTAAATTTGTTTTTAAATTCTTTTTTCCTAAAATAACACAATTTAATTTTTATATAGATTAAAAACAGATTATTAAAATAATAAATGCAATACTTTTCCTAAAATAACTCAATTTAATTTTTATATAGATTAAAAACAAATTATTGAAATAATAAATTCAATAATATCACCTCAAAGTGCCACATGTCACATTCAATGGAGGGTTGAAGCCTCCATTGAATGCCACCTCATAAAAACTCAATTCTTTATTATAAGTTATAGATTATAGATTATAGATATACATTACAAAATAACTAAAGCCTATATGTTTTTTGAAGTGTTGAGAATGAAATAATTTCCATACTTTCAAGATATGAGGACATATAGATTAAAGTTGTTGGTTGATATATTGATTGCTAAAAGAAGTAACTGATGCACGTTATCAAATGTAAAATTGTTTTTGACCCTCTTGTTTAAATCTTCTAGTTCCGTCTTTGTATAAATATTAGCTTATTGCTATAAAGTTAATCACCGTTAAAAAATTAGTTTATCTAATTCGTTATTGGCGTAAGGGCTCTTTTTTCGTCTTGTACAAGGCACTTAAATTCTTATGAACGTCTCTGTAAATAAACATGGAAATAACAGAGGTAGGTCACCTACCCACTAACAAAAACACTAATGATGCACATGACCCACTACCAGTCTACCACTAATTGTCACTTTTAAGGAAAACGTAATTTACTTTAGATTCAAAGCACTTGGTACACACAGCCTTTTATCAGAATAGCCAGTTTAATTCGGTTGTTGACTTCCTGGCATAGCTCGGATTACTTTGTAGCCTTGTAGGTATAATGAATTACAGAGGTCAGTCAAAAAAAATTATTTTTTTTTAACGTCCAATAAATCAATTTCGGTCACTCACGAGGTATCCACTGGAAAAAGGAGTACTCCGAGAGTAACCCAGGTCCACCAATAATTTCACACCAGTTCCCAAGGAAAACCCGTCGTCCGAAGGCCCACTGCGGTAAAACCTGGTCTACCAACAACATTTTGGTGTCGGCAGGACTCGAACTCCCCCACCACCCATAAGGAAAACAAGTAGCGTGTCACTCCACCATAATGGGATTGGCGAAAAAAATAATAATACTTTTAACGTGAGATGAAAAAAAAAATTAATTTAATGATAAAATATTAAATATTTTAATTATCCACGTATTTATTAGTCTCTCTTTAATTAATTAATTAATTAATATCACTTTATCATACGTTTATTGTACACATATTGAAATTATCATGTGTATCCTACAAATAAAAAAAATTAATCATACATTTATCCTACAAAAATCAAAATTATCATTTAGTGTAAATTAGTTTGCATTGAAAGAATATATAATTTGAAAATGAAGGATGAGTTTTATTTATTTAACTATTTTAAAGAGGTAGAGCATTCACACCCATAATGGTGTAAGTGTGATCTCTATATTATATAGAGTGGGTATAAGTGGTTTTGGGTAGAGGAGAGAGCAAATATTTGGAGGGGACACTGTTCATCCTCCATAAGTTTTTAATATTTTTAAAAGTGGCTATGAGTAGAGGAGAGAGAAAATGTAATGATAAAATTATAGAATAAATATTATTAAATAGAAAAAGAAAGAGAAATGTAGTGATTTTTATTGTAATTATAGAGATGGATATTGAGCAGCTACTGTAAATGCTCTTACAATAATTTTTTTTAACAAGTCATTCTTATTTACATAAACTTGTAAAGTTACAATAAACTAATCATTTATTTTTATTTAACATTTTATTCTATATATAT
Source organism: Ambrosia artemisiifolia (assembly GCA_032199755.1). Taxonomy (NCBI): domain Eukaryota; kingdom Viridiplantae; phylum Streptophyta; class Magnoliopsida; order Asterales; family Asteraceae; genus Ambrosia; species Ambrosia artemisiifolia. The sequence continues at coordinate 41,343,749 of CM063519.1, read as the reverse complement.
ACAATTACCAACTTGGGTTACCATCAAGAGATATCACTCTTTATCATCACTTGGCACCATTTCACTAATTAATTTTACCAACATGAGTCTCCTCCAAGCACTACTCTTTCTTTATGACTTGGCACCGCTTGGCACCGCTTCATAGATTAATATCACCAAGAGTCACCACTCTCTTCCTATTACTTGGTACCGTTTCATAAAGTATATTTCATGTTGAAAGTCTATCCAAAGCGATAGTCACATCCGTGCACTGACACCTATATTGTTAACTACCTTGTGTTTTGAATAAATTTCAGTTGTTCATGACTAGTCTTAAAACGAATCATTTTTTTGGGTTTGCTATATTTATAGCTGTTAAAAATAAGACTATAAGTTAATTCAAAGATATTGATACATTTTATGTGACAATGTGTTACATATTTGTGTTATGGATATTATTAAAGTGTATTGGGCCATTCTTTGTTGGGTTATATTTTTGGATCAGGAAAAGTTTTAGCCCATTGGCTTATGGGTCATTCTGGACCGGTTTAAGTGAAAGAGTTCAAAAGAGTTTGTTATAAAAAACTTGGGATGGATCTAGTGTCAACATCTGTTGGCTGGATCAAGGAGGTCAAGTAAGTTGTTGGATTATTTTGGAAGTTGTACAACCAGTAAGTTTTTTGTTAAGTTTTTATTATTTGTTGTCTGATATTATTGGCTGTTGCTGCTTGTAAGTCTTCTTTCTCTCTTCTCTGGTCTGTTGTCTAGGTGTCTTAGCCGGGTTAGGGTGGACCGGCATTGATCTTAGTTGTGTTGTCTGAGGCTGGTTCTTATTTGTTTCTTGTGGTTAGTACTGTTCTTGGTTTGATTGTTCTATATATAAATATAAATATAAATATAAATATATATATATATATATATATATATATATACACTAGTAGGAAACCCGCGCGATGCGGCGGCACAAAAATTTACAATGCGAAACTCGTTTTCTATTAGTTTATCAATTGTCTCACGATATAGTGTATAGTACTTACGCGACGCGACAATTTACAACGCGATACTCGTTTTCTATTAGTTTATCAATTGTCTCGCGATATAGTGTATAGTACTTAAGTTAGTTTTCTTATTTGTTTTACAATTCAATTATCTTATCAATCCTTACATGCTACATCCTAGGTATGCATTTATTCTTATGTAAATCCGGAATGAAAAATAGACATACTTTTTATCAAGCAATATAAGGAATACTCTCCTTTTAACTGCAAACGACCATATGGAATTTACCCAAACAAAATAACACATTATACCAAAATCATTGTGCGTGAGGCTAAAAAATCTTCAACAATATCATGGTCATTCATAATATGTACCCATGACAGATATGAACAACAAAAAAAGTATAAGACAACAAATAAAAGGTTGTCTCATTGGCCTAAGTAGTTTGCATCTCAAGTAGGCACCTCCCAAAATTATAGAATGTCAATATATATGTTATCTTATTTTTCATTCTGTGTTAGATTCTCCCAAGACATCATAGTAAAACATTATATTTTCTTTCGTTGAATTTTGTAAACAAATGAGAGACCAAAATTTAAGTAACTTTGTATTGTTACTTTTCTTTGGAAATCACTTAACTAATTTTAGGGCTGACAATTTCAGACACGAACACGAATACATGACATGAACCTACAGGAATTAACAGATACAGGCATTACCTTAACATTTTTCGCGTCCTAAACAGGTAGACACGAAATATACCTGTGTAGTACCCATTAAGACATGTTAAGGATTTTTTTTTTTTAAAGAAACATAAGTTATGGGGATGGAGTGTTAGAGTTGTAAGTTTTTACCAAGTAGAATTCTACATTTTTAATGCTTAATGGTAACCGTTTAACGTGTCAGATTTGGAAAACATGTTCGTGTATTATCATATTGTGACACCCGGCATGTTCGGCTTAACATTTTGGAAACATATAAGTCTACCTTAGCAGTTAACATACTTGACCGGGTCAGTTAGGTCGAGTCAGGTTAGGATTGTCCAGGGTTCAATCATCGGGAAGATCATTGGGAGAGTCTGTCGGTAACTACACTAGGCTTGAGTCCCGTTGTTGGTGAAATTACACGAACTGAATTAAGTAGGATCATGTGATATGTGAATACGTGCTATAAAGGTGTAAACATGATTATATGTATTTATAAATGATTAACACGTGTTAGGATAGGTTTAAATACGTTAAAACGACAAAACTGGAAAATCCGGAAAAACATGGATTCTGGTTCGACCACATTGAAAGGGTCGAACCTGGGAAAGATCCTTGGTTGGACAAGGCAATGGGTCGAACCTGGGATGGTTCCACCTTCGACCTGAAAAGGGGTCGAATGTAGCCACATTCGACCCAATGAAAAGGGCGAACGTGGAAACAGTATAAATACAACACTTTGTCATTTTTCGGGATTTCACAAACCCTAAACGCCTCTCAAATGCTCTAAACCGGTTTTAACGCTAAGGAAGGAGTTTTTGCTCTCGTTTTTCATAACCGAACCCGTTTTCATCATCTAATCAAGAATCCAAGGTGTGTTCTTAATCCAAAACAATTTTAAATTCTTTTTGATTCGTTTTCAATCGGTTCTTGATGTCCAGATCTGTTTCAAGGGTGTTTTATGAATAAAAACCTATCCAACACTTTTCTAAACAAAACCAAATCATTTAACATGAGTTTTCTTTTGATTTAACATGTGTTAATGGAATAGTATGTGTTGTTATGTGTTCTTCATTGGTGTGATGCTGTATAGATGATAGAAACATGATCTAGGTCTGCTATTAATGGTGGTTCATGCTTGGTTTGAGTTATTATTGGGTGAATGTTGATATTATGTTAGTTTTGGGGATTTTGATAAATCTAGGATTCACTATATGATATGAATATTGATAAAACGATTTGAGGGTTTTCATAAACAAGTAAAACAGAGTATTTTGAGATGAACATGAAAGGATTTCAACAAGCTCCCAAATCGGGTAAAGTTTTCATGCATGATGTGACATTTCCAGAATATTACCATTTTGGGTAAGTGTCAAAACAAACTGATTTTTGGAGTATAATTGGTAGGGTTTCGTAGGGATATGTTAACCATACTTGACTGCAGAATTTCGTGTTGTTTCGTGATGTTTTCGGATCGTTTTGATGCGTTTTGTGAGATTTGTGGCTGCAGGGGTCGAACCTGGCCACATTCGAACCCACGTGGGGTCGAAAGTGGAATCCAAGGGTCGAACCTGCAGCACTGTGGGTCGAACCAACCTTTTGTAAGGGGCGAATGTGGAATTTAGGTCAAACTTGGAAATGTTGAGCCACATTCGACCAGTCATTGGGGCGAATGTGGAACCATTGGGGCGAAAGTAGTCCAGAATGGTCGAAAGTGGGAAGAACTGGTCGAACCTGGACACAAATGGGTCGAACCTGGACTGTTAAATATAGGTTCGACCCTACAAGTTCGAAAATGGGATATTTGATGCAGTCTAAGTGCTTTGTGCTTGAACCTTATGTGTAATCTGTGTATACTTAATTAGTTAGTGTAATGGGTCACCAACGGGATGTCAAGTCAGTCTAGTGTGTCGGTTTATTAGTCAACATGCATTAAAACATAACTTGAACACATTCTGGACAATCGGGGACTAGATAACCTTATGGTTATTAGTCGAGACACTTATGTGAACTTTTGATAGATCTCCTGTAGTTGGGACTATCAAGGACGTAGCTTTATTCTTTTAATAGAAGAACGCAACCTAAGGTGAGTTCATGGCCCCATTTTCCTTTCGTTTTCTCTTTTTGGTTTCGTTCCTCTTTTGTTTCGTTACTTACTTTTTGGACTATGTGCAATTTTCGGGACGAAAATTCTTTAACGTGGGGATGATGTGACACCCGGCATGTTCGGCTTAACATTTTGGAAACATATAAGTCTACCTTAGCAGTTAACATACTTGACCGGGTCAGTTAGGTCGAGTCAGGTTAGGATTGTCGAGGGTTCAATGATCGGGAAGATCATTGGGAGAGTCTGTCGGTAACTACACTAGGCTTGAGTCCCGTTGTTGGTGAAATTACACGAACTGAATTAAGTAGGATGATGTGATATGTGAATACGTGCTATAAAGGTGTGAACATGATTATATGTATTTATAAATGATTAACACGTGTTAGGATAGGTTTAAATACGTTAAAACGACAAAACTGGAAAATCCAGAAAAACATGGATTCTGGTTCGACCACATTGAAAGGGTCGAACCTGGGAAAGATCCTTGGTTCGACCAAGGCAAAGGGTCGAACCTGGGATGGTTCCACCTTCGACCTGAAAAGGGGTCGAATGTAGCCACATTCGACCCAATGAAAAGGGCGAACGTGGAAACAGTATAAATACAACACTTGTTATTTTTCACGATTTCACAAACCCTAAACGCCTCTCAAACGCTCTATACCGGTTTTAATGCTAAGGAAGGAGTTTTTGCTCTCGTTTTTCATAACAAAACCCGTTTTCATAATCTAATCAAGAATCTAAGGTGTGTTCTTAATCCAAAACAATTTTAAATGCTTTTTGATTCGTTTTCAATCGGTTCTTGATGTCTAGATCTGTTTCAAGGGTGTTTTTATGAATAAAAACCTATCCAACACTTTTCTAAACAAAACCAAATCATTTAACATGAGTTTTCTTATGATTTAACATGTGTTAATGGAATAGTATGTGTTGTTATGTGTTCTTCATTGGTGTGCTGCTGTATAGATGATAGAAACATGATCTAGGTCTGCTATTAATGGTGGTTCATGCTTGGTTTGAGTTATTATTGGGTGAATGTTGATATTATGTTAGTTTTGGGGATATTGATAAATCTAGGGTTCACTATATGATATGAATATTGATAAAACGATTTGGGGGTTTTCATAAACAAGTAAAACAGAGTATTTTGTGATGAACATGAAAGGATTTCAACAAGCTTCCAAATCGGGTAAAGTTTTCATGCACGATGTGACATTTCCATAATATTACCATTTTGGGTAAGTGTCAAAACAAACTGATTTTTGGAGTATAATTGGCAGGGTTTCGTAGGGATATGTTAACCATACTTGACTGCAGCATTTCGTCATGTTTCGTGATGTTTTCGGATCGTTTTGATGCGTTTTGTGAGATTTGTGGCTGCAGGGGTCGAACCTGGCCACATTCGAACCCACGTGGGGTCGAAAGTGGAATCCAGGGGTCGAACCTGCAGCACTGTGGGTCGAACCAACCTTTGTAAGGGGCGAATGTGGAATTTAGGTCAAACTTGGAAATGTTGAGCCACATTCGACCAGTCATTGGGGCGAATGTGGAACCATTGGGGCGAACGTAGTCCAGAAGGGTCGAAAGTGGGAAGAACTGGTCGAACCTGGACACAAATGGGTCGAACCTGGACTGTTAAATATAGGTTCGACCCTACAAGTTCAAAAATGGGATTTTTGATGCAATCTAAGTGCTTTGTGCTTGAACCTTATGTGTAATCTGTGTATACTTAATTAGTTAGTGTAATGGGTCACCAATGGGATGTCAAGTCAGTCTAGTGTGTCGGTTTAGTAGTCAACATGCAATAAAACATAACTTGAACACGATCTGGACAATCGGGGACTAGATAACCTTATGGTTATTAGTCGAGACACTTATGTGAACTTTTGATAGATCTCCTGTGGTTGGGACTATCAAGGATATAGCTTTATTCTTTTAATAGAAGAACGCAACCTATGGTGAGTTCATGGCCCCACTTTCTTTGGTTTTACTTTTGGGGGAGAAAACATGCGTTGATCTATGTTTTGGGAACTGTTATCATACTATGGGTTATTACGGGTTACTATACGATCTTTTAAAGTCCCAGAGGAAACCATGAATGTGCGGGGATGCACAACGGGGGAAATGTGGATAGATCTATTGGGTTTGACAAACCCCACTCGACGGCTTGTAGGGCCGGGCGGGTGCATATTGTCTCGAACTGGTAACATTGGCAACATTGCAGAACACACTCGGGCTGAACATTGGTAACAGTTTAGTAATGGTTTCCCAATCGTAGTAGTAACAAAACATACGCCTAGCTAGCGTACTTTGGTTGAACATATCATAGTATTGACAGGTTGAACTTGGTACACTTTTGGAACTTGGTAACTTTATTTAAAAACCTGTGAACTCACCAGCATTATGTGCTGACGTACTTTTGGCATGTTTTTCTCAGGTCGCTAAGGTAGCATCTTAGGGCTTAGGCGCACGCGTCTGCATGGCGTCTAGTCTAGGTTTCATGGTTTTTGTTTGTCGAACAAGTTTGGATACTTTTGGGTTTCATTTTGTAAAACAATGCTTCCGCTGTTTTGTCAAATGGTTTAAACTTGTGTTTTGAACTTACATATGTCTCATATAGTGTTGTTTATTGTGATCGTTGACTTGGATCCTGGTTTGTCACGCGCCTCGCGGTAAAACTCCGCAAGTGGAAATTTGAGGATGTGACACATATCAACCTGGTATAAGCAGGTATTATCGTGTCTTATCGTGTTAACTTGGTATAAACTTGTATTATCGTGTCTTATCGTGTAAACCAGGTATAAACAGGTTCTTATTCGGGTATTGGAAAAATGACACGATAAGTTATCGTATCGTGTTCGTGTATACATGTTTTGTGTTCGTGTGTTAACAAGTCGGTATATACGATTTGCTAGCCCTAACTAATTTCTTATAAGTTGGTATAATAAAATGGTTTAATGAAAAAAAATTTAAAAAAAAACCAACATTATAATTATGGCCTTAACCTTAATAAATAATTATGGCCTTAACCGTAAGATGTGTTTTAGCTTTGTGACTTACATCAAAATATTGGGGGTTCAAATAATAGTTTATACATTAATGTTTTAGAATAATATTGTTAAAATTACAGATTTATAATAAGTTTGTTTTTTAATACAAAAATGTCATTCATCTTATGAAGACGTATATTTTTTAAAGAAACTTAAAAAACTTGTGCGGTACAAAGTCAAACCCTTCTCTATTTCATCATCAATATAATTTTAAAAAATCTTTGCCTTCAAAAATATGTATCTTAACTTAAAAATACGATTGAAACATGTTTAATTTTATTACCTTAAGCATGTTATCATTTATTTTATAAACTAAACCAACCAATTTTTTAAACTAAACCAACTAGTTTGGTGGTTCTTTTGCGAGCCCTTGAGACCAAGGTTTTGAAGAGTGAATCGAACCATCATCAAACCAAGGTTTTGAAGACTGAATCAGACCATCATCCATAGAAGCGTCCATTTTATGGTGGAATGTTAGCCCTTGAAAACGTCATCCGGTTCGTGGTGATTCGGTGGTTTGGCCGGTTCGGTGGTCTAATTGGTATGTTTACAAAATTTTGTTTTATTGTTTTAGGCCTGATGATAAGCCGCATATTAAAAACACCACATAACAAAAACAAATAAGTTCCACCTCACCTGTTTTTAAAAAAATTAATATGGGCCAAGTTCAAGGTCTGGGTGATTGTCATATACATGAAAAGAAAATGAGTCCCATTATTATTATTAACTGCATAAGAGAAGCTTGAATAGCCTGCAAGCATTAATATAGTTTTTTAGTACAAACATTAAAGCAAACATCTTTTTTTCAGTTAGCATTAGGAGACCAAGTTCGACTTTACAAGAGAGTTCTTTTTAGAAGCTTTTTTGAACTAACCAAGTCAATTATAATTACAAATACCACCAATAAACATACAACCTAACTAAAACAAACATACAAAACAACGCCGAACAGCCTATTCTTAATGTAGAAATCATTTGGCTAGCATAGAAAGAAAGTAGGTGAGTGGCCAGCAGAGAAAGGAAGTAGATGGCTATCTTTCACCAAAATAGTTATGATTATGTTTGTTTGACCACCCTAAGTATAATCTCACAAAAAAAAGAGACAGGAAATAGGTAGGTTTGATTTAACCAAAATAGAATAATGGTTCAGAAGTTTTCATATAACCAGTGTACCTTTCACGATCAAGCATGTAAGCTAAAAGGTATGAAAGTAACTATGTTACCCAGCTGCAAATGCCATAATAAGAAATGTTTCACCAAAAAGATCGTGTTCCACACCAAGCAATGACCTTCCTTTAGCGAAAACGACACTGTGTCTGTTATGTCCTATTATAAAAGACATTCATAGGTTACTGACATTACTTACAGTAGGTCTGGGTGGGTTGACCCAACCAACTTTTTGCCCAAAGAAATTAACTTTTATATTGTTAATTAGCTTTAAATATGCATTAACTTTTAAAATACTGGCGTGAGAGCTGACATGTCTGCACCTATACACAAATGAGTTTGTTTTGAGCTACTACCCAAACCATCTGTAGGAGAAAACAACAATTTGTTTTTAATATGAAGCATTGAAGCCATATATAAAAATGAGTAATAATTCTATACAAACTTAAAAAATACATGGATGCTACCTTGTCAAATTGAGACTATAAATATAGTTTTTTTTCTTATAAAAGAGACATATTTGTGTGTACATATTATTTAGTTTCATTTTTTCCCCATAATTTGTTTTATTCACATCATAACTGAAAACGGAAATGTTGGGACCTTGGACCCAGGTGCAAAGGTTCGTTCTAAGGAATTTTAACCGATTAAAAGAAAGTAATCATCTTTGCAAATTTTATGGGTTTATGAAGTGGATGGTATGAATCACACACAAAACACATGTTTCAACTGTTAGTGCCAAAGATATTACAACCCAAACTGATATTACTTGTCACCCAACCAGCCTATTGTGTCAATTTTCAACAAAATAGAGAAGATTGGAAAAACAAACCAGAAGAAAACAATTTGACGTACCTCAAGATGTTCATGTAGTTGCTTTTGTACTTCCATATGCAATTTTACTACATACGATTCGATTTTAGTTGTAAACAAAAACTACCCAAGGCCGCATATTTCTTGAATCGGTCATGATAAATATATTTATATAATCAACCCTCCAAAGAATGATACAAATTTTTTCATGTTAGTTCAAGATTATTCCAATCATGCAATACATGTAATCATATCTAAATGAAATTTCAACAAAATCACATATCTCAACCATCACACGCATCAAAATGACCAAATATCTAAACAATAACAAAAAATAGGGATATGAAAACTCACCAAGAAGATCAAAAACGCTGATTAAATTCCAGATCAAGACGACTATATTTGTCGCCGGGAAGTTGCAGCAAAAGAGGTCGATTTGTTGATGTGGTTGTGATGAACATATATTAATAGAAAGAAGTGTAGTTATAAATTGACCGCATAGGATCAAAGGACGATGGTTGTCAACGGTGTTATAGCCTCTAACTCACCTTAAAAAGGCAAAAAAGAAAAAACCATTTGAGTAAAGATCAAAGCCCAAACAGAGTCACTGGCCATTTACCTATGTTTTGTGACCAACCTGGGTCATGATTTATTTCAAATAGTTTAGACATCCAATGGTTGAAATGAGTCGAACAGGATAACCCATAATCTACTTTTAATGCAAATAATCTCCTTATTTTATTGAATACAGATCCATATCCAATAAAATGTAAAAACAGCGGTACTACAAAAGACTTTTTCCAACCCGAACCTATTCTGACTCGTTACCCAACCCTCCTGAAACACCAATCTTGGTTGCAAAGTTGTCATGGCCTGCACAAGTTTTGGTATGAAAAAATAAAACTAACTAATTTTATGACATATAAACAACTAACCTATTTTCTCATTCTTTTAGCAGCAAAGTTGTCACTTCATTAACATAATTAATCATGTTATCTTCAGTCTGGTTTTGTTTAAGTTAGCTTTGCACCCAATCAACAACCATCTCACAGAATGTACAGATTCCAAAAAAAGACTTCCAATTTTTCTTGTCAACCACACTCAGTTACAGGATTGTTAAAAATAAAATAACTATTAGTAACAAGTGGTGATAGCATATGTTTATGCAACATACAATGTGAGACTGACCTAACATCTCGAGCACCATCAAAAGTGCATAAATACATTCGAGAACAGATTCTTTCACATCGCCCCTGTAGAATATCACAAGATGCTTAACTTGAAAGCTCTGACCCAAATCATTGAACCCATACCTAGATGTTAAGAGCATATAGAGTTAATTAATTAATTTGCATCTATTATCTTGTTCCTTTGCATTTTAGCAAGTATGATTATTAGTATTCAATAAATAATATAACACCACATCCTCAAAGACCCTTTCCAGCCCTAATCAAGAACCAACAAGCCAATAAACCATAAAAAGATTCAATTACGAAAACCATAAATACATATTCGAACATAATCACGTTTGATAAAAAAAACACAGATAAAACGGTCACAAACGTCAAAAATCAAACCGTAAAACACAAAGTCTAGTACCTGCAACTACAAGCCCTAGTTCTTGCCCCGGTTGTATCCATTCTGGTTCTCACCCCTGTTGTATCCATTCTTGCAGATCCGACTCTAATAACAAAAAAAAAAAACAAATCTGAAAGTATTATACTTGTTCGACACAAATAACAAACAAAAAACGGGAGATATGAGTAAGGAAAAACGATACCAAGAGGTCAAAACCAGTGAATCTGATTTTGGATTGAGAGAGATTCATCGATCTGGTGTCATTTAGAAAGCCTAGATCTTGAATCGGCTTGGAGAAAACCCTAGGATTTTGAATCGCCTTTGAGTGGAGATGGGGGCAGATAAGTGAGTGATGATTTGTCATTGAGACACCCTATATCAAGATCAGATTCATGTACGTGTTTTTTTTCCGTGTTTTTTTCTTAGGCTGATGGGGCTTGTACATGATGCATCTAAGCTTGCACTTAAGAGTTTTAATGCATTGGATCATTGTACAATATGCTTTCAAAGCTTGTAAGGTGGCAAATGACCATTTCTGCCCTTCCTATATGCTTATCAATATAGTATAGATATATGATAAAAAGCTCCTGCGTAACGATCTGCAAGGGCACCTTTTGAGTGATGAACCCTTGATCTGAACACCTACACAGCTTTGCTTTCTAGGTTTTGTCTTGTCTGTTCTTGTTTTCTATGTATTGAAGTTAGTTGTTAGCTAACTTTGTTTGGTTCTTGTTTCTATTATATCTGATTTGGTTGTGTGTTATTTGCTATGAGTGGTACTGTTGATCCTCCTCACCCTGCTGGAGGGGCTGCCACTGGTGGTCCTACTGGTGGTGGTGGTGGTGGACCAGGAGATGATCCTAACTCTGGAGCTCTTCTGGTTGGGACCCTGATTAGCATGCTGAATATTAGTGACCCTTTGTTTTTACACCCTAGTGACACAAGTAGCTTAACAATAACTGCTATAAAATTGAAAGGGACTGAAAATTATTCTATATGGGCTAGTTCAATGAAATTAGCTTTACAAACTAAGAATAAATTTGGTTTTGTTGATGGTACTTGTATAAGGTCTACTACTGATGATGTTTTGGGTAAACAATGGGATATATGTAACTCTGTGGTATTGTCTTGGTTGTTAAATTATGCTAGTGAAGAACTTTATTTAGGACAAGTGTTTTCTAAACTTGCTTCTGAGGTAGGGTCTAATTTAAGGGAAAACTATGATAAAGTGGATGGTTCTGTTGTGTTTAATCTGTATCAAAAACTTAACTCTGTTAGACAGAATGGTAGTACAGTTGCTGAGTACTATCATAAACTGAATACTATGTGGAAACAATTTGATGCTATTATTCAGTTACCTTCTTTAATCAAGTTAATGCAATTTCTTATGGGGCTTGATGATGTGTACCAACTAGTGAGAACAATTCTATTAACTAGAGAACCTTTACCTACTCTTAGAAATGCTTTTGCAATTGTTTCAAGAGAAGAGTCACATAGGGGATCTAGCAGTTTTAAAAAAGGTAAAAATGTTGCTTTTATATAAAAGACAAATCAATCTTTTGATAATACAAGAAACCTAAATAGAGGTCCTAACCCAAACTTAAAGTGTACACATTGTAATATGTTAGGACATACTATTGATAGATGTTATGAGCTGGTTGGTTACCCACCTAGTGTGAAAAAAAGAAATCCTTATTCTAGGACTGGTAAGGGTGGGGGAATTAGGTTAAATAATAAAAGGTCAAATGCTTCTGTGTCTTCTAGTTTGCCTTTTGCTGGTTTGCCTTTTTCTAGCTGAACAAATATCAAAGCTAATGAATCTGATCAATGAAAAGAGTGAACCTGTTTCCAACAACACCAATGTTGGAGGTAAGGTTGTAAATATAACAGGTTTTTCTATTTTTGTCTAGAATTTCATATTTACAACAACTTTTTGAAAAATTTGCTCGTTGTTCTAGTTTTGTTAAACAAGCAATTATTGGGGGTTGGATAACAGATTATGGGGTAATCAACATATGACTAAAACTAATAAAGAAATGTTTAATTGTATGGATGTTTCTAAGTATGATGTGTTTGTAAAACATCCTAATGGAACTAGTGCTAAGGTAACTAAGATTGGTGATGTTAGGATAGCTGATCAAGTTGTTTTAGAAGATGTTTTTTATGTTACTGATTATTGTGTTAACTTGTTATCTGTGCATAAGTTAGCAAAAGATAACAAGATGTCTGTCTTGTTTGATGAGAATAGTTGTTTTGTCCAAGATTCCAAGTCCAAGAGAATCCTGGTGACTGGTAGGCATAGTGATGGCCTATATTTTATTAGAGAAAATGTGAGTTTTCATAGTGTCTATTTTAATGGTGTGTCTGATGTTAATTTGTGGAATAGTCGTCTAGGTCACCCCTCAAGTCAGGTTCTGGCTTTGTTAAAAGGTAGTCTAAATCTTGATGTTTCTGAACACTAACCATGTGAAATATGTCATAAAGCAAAACAAGTAAGAGTTCCATTTCCTTTAAGTGAACATAAAACAAAACATATAAGAGAGTTAATACATTTAGATGTTTGGGGTCCTTACAAAGTTACTAGTACTGAAGGATACAAATATTTTCTAACTATAGTAGATAATTTTTCTTGAGCTGTTTAGTGTTTTATGTTAAAAGGAAAAGGAGAAGTTTTTGAAAGTATAAGTGCCTTTTATGAATTGTTAAAAACACAGTTTAAACAAGATATAAAAGTTTTCAGATGTGATAATGGCACTGAATTTGTTAATAGTCAAATGAATTCATTTTGTCTAAGTAAAGGTATTATACACCAAACTTCTTTTGTTTACACACCACAACAAAATGGTGTGGTGGAAAGAAAACATAGACACCTCCTAAACATTGCCAGAGCTTTATTATTCCAAAGTGGAGTCCCACTTAGATTTTGATCTGATTGTGTATTAACTGCTGCGTATAATATAAACAGGATTCCCTCGTCTGTCTTGCTAGGAAAAAGTCCTTATGAGGTAATGTTTGGGTCCCCCCCCCCCCACTCTTAACCATCTCAAAAATTTTGGATGTCTATGTTTTAATACAATTCTTAATGAGTCTGATAAACTATCAAGTAGAGCTGAGAAAAGTATTTTAATAGGATATTCCAATTTTAAGAAAGGTTATAAGTTGTGGAATATTGAGTCTAAACAAGTAGTTTATTCAAGAGATGTTCGTTTTTATGAAAAAATATTTCCATTCAAAACCTCTCTTGATAACTCTATTGAACCTGTTTTAGAAAATGAAAATATAACACATCTAAATTTTTTTGATCAAATTGAGTCAATAGAGTATGAAACATCTGAGATGACTGAGAGCATTAATCCTCCCAATGATGAAGGGGGAACAAACGATTCTCATGTTGTTGGAACTAGTCAGCAATCAAAGAATCAACCAAGGGCTGCCAGAATGAACAGTTCTGGTAGTACAGAGCATGATCAAACTGATAGGGCTGGCAATGATGTGGAAGCAACAAGTGATGAGAACATTGTTTCTGAGGGAGAGAATCTTAGGAAGTCTGCTAGAGAGTCTTATCTTCCTAGGAAATTTAATGACTATGTGGTAGAAGGGAAAGTTAAGTTTGGTGTTGAGAAAGTTGTCAGTTATGCTAATCTGTCAGTAGAAAATAAATGTTTTGTTAGTAGTATGAATAGAGTTGTTGAACCATCATCTTATTTAGAAGCTTCAAAAGACCCTAAATAGGTGGAAGCTATGAATGAAGAGATGGAAGCCCTTCATAGAAACAACACTTGGGTACTTTCGGATCTACCTAAAGTTAGAAAAGCAATAGGATGCAAGTGGGTGTATAAAATTAAATATTAGTCTAATGGTGAAGTGGAGAGATACATGGCTAGATTAGTGGCTAAAGGATGCAATCAGAGAGAAGGTTTAGATTTTAGAGAAACCTTCTCTCCTGTTGTAAAAATGGTAACTGTAAGATGTATCTTAAATTCTGCAGTTGAAAACAATTGGCCTTTGTATTAGTTAGACATAAATAATGCTTTTTTTGTATAGTTCTATTTTAGAAGACGTTTACATGAGCTTACCTGAGGGTTATCACGAAAATAAAGTATGTAAACTTGTCAAATCATTGTATGGCTTAAAAGAGTTAATTGCCAATATTATTATTATTATTATTATTATTATTATTATTATTATTATTATTATCAATAACAACATTATTACCTGCTTTATCATCAATTCTAAGATCTAAGGGTAGGGTTTCATTAAACTCTAACCCAACTGCACCAAAAAGATTCATACATTGTCTTGTTTTGGTGGGTTTTGAATATTTTGATGGGTATTTCCATTGGGGTAGTTTGTGTCTTCTGTGATTATCGTATGTGTGTTGGTCTCCGATTTCATCTAATCTGACTTTGGGTCGATGCTGTTCTTTGGTGGGACCGGCTGTGGGTTTGGTCGGGACAATGACTGGATCTATGGCGGCGGCGCTGCCGTTGACGTGGAGGTTCGACGGTGGTTGTAACTCTGCCATCGAGAGAGAAATAATTTTGGTGGAGAGAGGTTGTTTTGATAATGGCCTTTATATATATGATTGATATCAGTAAAAAAAAGGTTTTGTGTGTATGGACAAAAATGCCCCTGACTTAA
This sequence comes from Ambrosia artemisiifolia, assembly GCA_032199755.1. Lineage (NCBI taxonomy): Eukaryota > Viridiplantae > Streptophyta > Magnoliopsida > Asterales > Asteraceae > Ambrosia > Ambrosia artemisiifolia. Next base: position 41,328,714 of record CM063519.1, on the reverse strand, counting down.
CTGGGCTTTAGTTAACTGAGTTAGGGCAGATGACTTAAATGGCAACAAAATGAAACCACAGGGACACAGTTGCAACAAAAAAAAGATTTGGATGAAAGTGGCAATTTTTGACAAACCACAGGGACTCAATTGGCAATTAACTCGGCTTAAAACAAGCACCTAGAAAATGGAATGAGAAGCTAACTAATGTTCGTTTAGGAATTGGTTTTAAACAAAATATTTGTGATTACTCCATGATTGTGTTGTCAATAAATGGTGTGTTTATTGTGCTTCTTGTCTATGTGGATGATATAGTAGTAACTGGAAACTCTATTTCTGAAATTGAGAATGTAAAAACGTTTCTTAGTACAACTTTCAAAATAAAAGATTTAGGAAAGCTTAAATATTTTTTAGGAATAGAGGTTTTATATTCTGAGACAATTATTTGTTTGTGTTAGGATCTAAGTTTGATTTGTTATGATGTTTAATAAATGAAACAACAATGAAGATGAATAATAATGGAAAGTGCAACGGAAATATAAACTCCAAATCATAACAAACAGGATAATTGTTTTTAACAAGAACTATTATAAATCATCACAGATTTCAGTACAAGTATACAATCTCCCCTTCAGCTCGATCACTCACAACTTTGTTTGCACTAGATAATGTTTTCGGAGTGATAAATAGAACAGTACAGGCACTGTTCTATTTATACGCAAATTAAAGCTCTGATGACCTAAGGCTGACGTCACCTAAGACAGTGACATCTAACAGAAATAACAACATAAAACATCTGCCCTAATACAAACACTGTTACATTAAAAACTCTGATAATTGAACCTCTGATGTGTAACAGCTGATGGAATAAACTCTGTTGCTTGAATCATCGGTTGGAGCCTAAGTGATGTTAGCTCCAACACACTGTGTATCTTCATCATACCTTTAGTAGACAGTGGTTTCTTCAATCAGACTTTGTAAGCAGCAGTTTGTTAGGGAACAACAGTTATTAGTGTCAACAGTCTTTTGGGAGGATCTTGTATGCAAAATACTGTTTTATTGGATCAGATGTTTAGTATGTTTTGGCTTTTCACTTCATATGTTCTTCTCTAGTTTAGCAGACCCAATAATCTCCCCCTAGAACAGATGGTGCCAAAACTCAACCTTTATTCCTGATCTTTATTTCTCATTAGACTTTCTCTAATTTGGCCTTTCATTTGCAATTCAAAATCTAGAGATCATCTTCAGCATCCCTTTCTAGCTCTAAGTTCAGCAAGTCTTGGAGATCATCTACACACAGACCATTTGCATCATCGATGCTTAACTTTCGAGCTTATCCATCAAATCTGCGCAGAGTCAATTCGTGGGTGTCTTTGTTGACTTTGCACTTTAGAATTTTTAAATCTGAGGAGTTTTTGGGTTGCAAATTTATTCTTGATGAGTTTGGTGATGGAAGCCTGCCAATGATTCTTCTGACTTATTCACGTGTGGGATCAGAGAAATAGTGAACCTGGTTGAAAATCCCTTCTTTCACAAAAGTATCTTCATACTTCTTTTCATCCTCCTCAGACATCTGCTTCTGCCTTTTGTATTGTTTCTTGGCAGCAATGGTGAGATCAGATGTTGAGAGTAGGCTATCAAGTGAAAAGGTCTGTTGGGATTTTCTAACCTCTGTTTCATCAGGGTAAATTGGTTTTCTTGGAAGTGTAGGATCGGTTTTTCTTTTCTCTTCAAGGGTCTTGTAAGTTTCAACTAGCTTCAGCTCAAACCATTTTGACACAGACTTCATCTCTCCAAAACCAGCAGCTACTAGTTCTACCCTCATTCATTTGAATTTTAAGGCTCTGACAGGGTCTTTACCTTTTCTGAAATCAGGAACATAAGCCTTCTGATTTTGGATGCTTAGCCAATTCTTCAATTCTATTCAGTTCTTCTTGTAAAGCATGAGTGGTCCAGCATGCAAAATGTTTTCTATTTGCTTTTTAAGGCTTAGTTGCCATGATTTGATCCAGAAGAGAATCACTGATTAACTTCACAACTTCAACACTGATTAGTTTGTTGGACATAGACTTACTCAGGTCATTAGCAAAATCCTCAATCCTTTTTAATTTGCTAAGTTCTGCTGAATGGATGCCCTGAGCAGTCCTGCCATCCTTTCCTTTACACTTCTCCTTAATAATCATATCTGCCCGTTGTGCTTTCAATTTCAAGTATTCATCAACATTCTTAGGTTTAGGCAAATTCAGATTTGAGAGAGATGGGAAGGATAGCTGTGATGGATCCTTAGTATTATAGAAGGATTGAATTTCCTCTTGATGATGTCAAGTGCAAGGGGATACTGAGTACCCAAGGGAATCACTGTTGGTGGTGGTCTTTTCATGATGGAAGAATGTTGTGAAAATTTGGAAGTGTGTGGTGAGAAAGATGACAATGGAATGGCTGCAATGGGTTTAGATGGTGGTGATGGAATGGGTGTAGGTGTAGTTTCAATGTTCTCATCCTGTACCACAAAGGTGGACGTTCTTTTCCTTTTGTACAGGATGAGAGGGGATGATGGTGATTGTGAAGTAGTGGGTTTGTTAACATCTGTTGGCACTTGTTTTGTACCAGTAGATGTTTGAGGTTGAGAAGATGATATGGGTGACATGGTTATGGATAATGTAGTGGTGGTGGTGGTTGTTGTGATGATGGGTTCAGTGGTTGTAGTGGCGGTGACAACAGATGTTTTGAGAGCAGAGGTTTTAGATGGTGGTTGCCTAACATGTCTTGCAGGCATTTTCTTCCGTTTAGAGGAGCCAACATTTTCTTTCTCCTATTGTTCTTCTTGTTTTCTCTTCAAAAGAGACTCTACTTTGTTTTCCAAGGTCTTAGACCTAATTAGCTTAGCTTCAGAAGCCTTTTTAGCCATGACATTGGCAGATTCATCAATCTTCTTTGCCTTATCAGCTTTGGCAGTGTCAGCAAAGTTTTGAGCAGTGGATTGAGAAGCTGAAGCATACTCTGGCTTGTTAGCAGACTTTTGTGATTGACCCTTTTGAGAATGTGGAATTCCAAATGGATCAATTTTTGGCAATCCATCTCTGCCACTATCCCCCTTTTTGGCATCATCAACTGTGAACTCATCATCATGTTCATCCCTTAGTATTGTTGTGGGGGCAGAGCCAATGGTCTTCAGCAGATGAACCTTAATGGCTTTGATATCTGCTTGGGTATCATTGAACCTAGCATCCACCATGTTTCTGATCATAGCCATGTAAGTTTCATGTGTTTGATCTGCTAGTTTTCGATGAGCTATGATAATTGGGCTGACAGATTTCCATAGCTCACTAGCAATATCTTGGGTGGAGGGTTGACTTTTAGTGAAGGTGACCAAAGTTTGCATCATAGTCTTGAGATCAGTCTTGATTTCATTCACTAAGGACTCAATGGTGTTAACCCTTTCCGTCATTTGCTGGTATCTTAATCTATCACCTAAATGAATAGGATCATCTGAATTCCTACCAGAAGTGATAGTTATATCTGGTTTAGTTCTAGGAGGTGAGTCCATTGAAAAGAAACCAGATGCCCCTTTGTCTTGGTACTGGGGACTTCCAACTGGTTTAGATTCAATATAGTGGCCTTAGCAGTTATTGCCTCCAAGGAAGTCTTAGCTATGTAACTATTGTCCTGTAGTGAGACAATGGTCTCTACAACAGTAGTGGCTGCTTCACTTGGAAAACCTCCTTGAGTTACATGTAACTCAAAGGGTGTGGCCTCCTCTGTTTGTGGCTAGCCACTTGACTTTTCTCAGGCTTAATCACTTGTTGGAGCATACTCTCAATGATAGGTGATTGAGAGGAACTGGTATTACCCTGAGTTTTGTCAATGGATTTGAACAAGGGTTTCATTGTGGGTAGAATAGGAGTGTCATTTGATGGTGAGGGTTGTGCAATGAGAAGAGAAGCAGCCCTGGGAGAAGGACTTTTGAGCATATGTTCAAGTGAATCATATGCTTCTTGATGTGTTTCCCCTTGGCTTACAACATGATCCTTTTGAAAGGATACATGAGGAGTTTGGATGGGTAGAGATATATTCAACTATTGAGAGGAAGAATCAACAGTGGTTGTTTGTTGTATTTGTGTTACAACAGGGGTTTCCTCTAGTATCTCATCTTCCAGATGTACCCTTTTTGTTTTCTTTTTGGTGGGCTTAGTGGATGGAAGTTTCTTTTTGGTGATTTCTGATGTGGATTTCACAGAACTGGATGTAGTGCCATGATCACTAGGAGCAGTGGGCTCAGCAACAGAGGTTTTGACAACAGTTGCTGTCTTAAAACTCTTTGCTTGTGTTTTGGAAACTTTTGCTTTTGATACTTTTTCTTGGGTGTTAGGACCCAGCATTCTTGTAAAAATTTCTTGTGAAAGACTTTTCATTTGAAGAGCTTCACCTTTTTTAAATTCCTTTTCAGGTAAAACCTTTTTGTAGGAAAACACTTAAACGTCATGGGTATAAAAGAAAAGCATTGTTTGACCCAGACTTGACACCCTTCATATTTGCTACTAAATCTAAAAATAGACCCTGGGATATATTGTAATCAGTATTTGACAAAATTTCATATCCCAGGTACTGAACTTTCAATGGGATTTCATTGAAAGAAGTGGTTTTAGCAGAGTGGCATATGAGCAGGGTATGAAAGAAAAATTTCATGGATGGGGGAAAATATTTTTTGAAAATGGTTGCCCCAGTCATTTGTCCTTCATATCCCCTCTCTATGAACTCAGTGTGAAGTTCAGTTTTTGAGATAGAATCCTTACCTGCCAGGTCGTTTAGTGAGAAGGTTGTGGACAGAGTTTCAGCATTTAACCAAAACTCTTGGGGAGTGTCAATATAGATTAAAGAATCAGCGGTGAGAACAGGCAAGTATTTAGATTCATTTAAAACGTCAATGATGGAATGGAATAAACGATTTTCCTCTATTTTGGACAGACATGGCAAATAATTGTGGGGAGCTTTTACTTGAAGATCCATGTTTTGGATTCAAGCAAGAATTTTGATGAAATTAGGTCGAGGGTTTGAGTTTGATTGAAGGTGCTTTTCGGAATTTTGAATTCAATGAGACAGTGTAACAACTGTTGGGAAAACAGGGTTCTTATAGTCTCAGGGGAAACCGCTGATGTGGCCAAAGCACTGCTTTTGAGAGCAGACGTGGCAAACATCTGATGGAAGGTCTGTTTTGGTGGATGACAGTTGTTTATAACATCTGTTGACTAGTCAACAAATGTTTAAGAAAACAGTTGTTTTATCTGAACAAAGTTTTGAAACAGATTTTTCAACCAAAGCTATTTTTAAGGATGGATTTTGATTTTTCTGACAACATTTTAATGTTTTTATTTATGAAAACATTTTTTCTTTTAATCCATGTTTAGCATACCAATCCGAGAGATCAGACTTTCAAAGGTAGATGTGTCTAAAACCTTTGTCAACACATCTGCCAGCTGATCCTCTGTTGGTACATGGTGAAGAGAAATCAAACCTTTTTCATAGTTGTCTCTTACAAAATGGTGTCTGATGTCAATGTGCTTTATAGTTGAATGGGAAACTGGATTTTTGATGATTTTTTCAGCTGCTTGACTGTCCAACATAAGTAGGGTCTTTAGGGAAGTTATACCAAAATCCAGTAGCTGGTTTTGAAGCCACGTGAGTTGGGCTGTACAGGTAGCAGCAGCAATGTATTCTGCCTCTGTTGTTGATGTTGAAACAGCTGCTTTCTTTTTGCTTTGCCAAGAGACCAAGGCATTGCCTAGGAATTGGCACCCTCCTGAAGTTGACTTCCTTGTGGTGTGACAACCAGCAAAATCACTGTCTGAATAGCCTGAAAGCTCAATATTTCCATTAGCAGGATACCAGATACCAAGTGTGGGAGCACCTTTTAGGTATCTAAATATCCTTTTCACAGCTATAAGATTTGACTTTCTAGGTGAAGCCTGGGATCTTGCACAGACACAATTGGCAAACATAATGTCTGGCATGGATGCAGTGAGGTACAATAAAGACCTAATCATGCATCTATAATGTGTCTGATCAACCAGTTCATCTTCACCATCAACAGTGAGTAAGTTGGTAGTGCTCATGGGTGTACTGCATGGTTTACAGTCATTCATTTCAAATTTTATAAGTAAGTTTTTAACATACTTATTTTGGTGAGTAAATATTCCATTTTGCAGTTGCTTAACTTGGAGACCAAGAAAGCACTAGAGTTCACCCATAGCACTCATTTCAAACTCTGTTGTCATGAGTTTCCTAAACTCTTCACACATTTTGTTACATGTGGACCCAAAAATGATGTCATCCATTTATATTTGAACAATCATTTGATCTTTCCCTTTCCATTTTAAAAACAAGGTTTTATCAATTTTACCTCTAGTGAAACTAATGGACAAGAGAAAGGTGGAAAGAGTTTCATACCTGGCCCTTGGTGCTTGTTTCAAGCCATACAAAGCTTTGTTGAGCTGTAGACATGATCAGGATGGAATGTGTCTTCAAAACCAGGTGGTTGGCACACAAAGACTTCCTCCTGAATTTTGCCATACAGGAATGGACACTTGATGTCCATCTGATACACCTTGATGTTGTGGTTAATAGCAAAGGCTATGAAAAGTCTGATAGCTTCCAACCTATCTGCAGGAGCAAAGGTTTCATCATAATCAATTCCTTCTTCTTGTCTGAAGCCTTGAACCACAAGCCTGGCTTTATTCTTGACAACAATACCCCTTTCAACAGTTTTGTTCTTGAAGACCCACTTTGTGCCAATTGGACATACATCCTTTGGCAGTGGCACAAGCTCACATACTTGTTGTCTTTTAAACTGTAGGAGCTTTTCTTGCATGGCTTCTACCCAACTGTTGTCTTTCAGTGCCTCTTGATACTTGACAGGTTGTGTGACAGATAAAAAGCCTATAAAAAGACAGATGTTTGAGGATTGACTTCATTTGAGCACCCCTTCACTGATGTGGCCAATGATTTGGTCTGGTGGATGATCTCTAAGGTAGATTAAATCTCCTTGATATGGTATGATGGCATTTTGAGGTGAGGGACAGAGGTTGGTGGCATCTGTTGTTGTAACATCTGTTTGGACTTTTCTCAATAGATGTTTCAACAGTGGTTGAGCTACATGATGCAGTGGTTTGAGGGAACGACTGGTCACAGTGGTTGACTCAGCTGTAACAGAGTTTTGACAGATGTTTTGAACATCTACTTGCCCTGATGCAGAATAGACTTTGCTGTGAGACTGTGGAATCACAATGTCAAATCTGTAGTCTTGTTGTGGAGACTGTGGTGAACCTGCACTGTTAGTTTTAGCAGTAATATCTTCACATTTGAATTTATCTAAATCAAACAGTTCAGCAGGATTTGCTGGGATTTTTAAGGATGGAAGTTCATAGAACTTTACATTCAGTGTTTCTTCTATTGTCCTAGTCCTTGTGTTAAACACTTTGTAGGCCTTGGCATAGTAGAAGAATATCCCAGAAAATATCCACAATCTACTTTGGCTGCAAATATTGAAATGGAATCTTTGAGATTTAAAATGAAACATGGGTAGCCAAAGATTTTTAAAAATGAAATCAGTGGTTTGATTTTGAACAAAATTTCAAAAGCAGTCTTTTGATGTCTGGGATTAATCAAAATTCTATTTTGAACATAACAAGCAGTGTTTACAGCTTCTGCCCAAAAGGACAGTGGTAAACCAGAATCTGCTAGCATAGTTCTTGCAGCCTCAATGAGGGTTCTATTTTTCCTTTCAACCACCCCATTTTGTTCTGGTTTTCTTGAAATGCTGAACTGCCTCGCAATTCCTTTTGACACACAGAAGTCATCCAACTCCTTATTTTTGAACTCTGTTCCATTATCACTTCTAAAGATTTTTATTGGCAAGTCATATTCTTTTCAACTTTGGTGACAAAGTCCTTCAAGATACCTGCAGTCTCATCCTTAGAGTGTAAAAAGTAAGTCCATGTAAACCTAGAAAAATCATCAACTATAACAAGACAAAATCTCCTTCTCCTTAGACTCATGACTTGAACTGGGCCAAACAAGTCCATATTCAACAATTGAAGACATTGACTAGTTTTGGACTCATCAATGGATTTGAAAGAGCTTTTATGTTGTTTGCCTTTTAAACAGGAAACACAATGTTCATTACATTTGAATTCTTTTGATGGAAGACCTCTCACAAGGATTTGTTTGGAGAGTGAATTAATAGTTTGAAGGTTGGTATGACACGATCTCCTATGCCACAATTCTTTCTCTTTTGATGAAGCAGCAGAAAATAGACAGACATTTGCCATATGGTTATCCTTCAATATATCAACCACATACACATTGCCACTTCTATGAGCAACAAATTGTGCTTTACTCTCAGCTATGATGGTATCAATCTTTTTAACCACTTCTGGCCCAATAATCTTACAAGTTTTCTTAGCGCAGAATGACCCATAGTCTGTATCACTCATTTGTGAAACATTAAGAAGATTAAATTTAAGATTATCAATAAGATTGACATTTTTAAACTTTAGTCTCCCAGCCTGAACAGTCCCAAAACCCAACACCTTACCTTTAGAATCATTACCAAAAGATATATCACCCCCTCCATGAAAAATTAAGTCCAAAAGTAGGGCTCTACATCCTGTCATGTGCCTGGAGCCTCCACTGTCTACATACTATAAACTATCTAAGCAAGCAGAAGCTCCCTACACATCAGTAAGGAATTAGTTTTGGTGAGTGTCTAAAGCCATGTTGGATTTGGAAGGGTTTAGAGACCTTACAGGCTCAAGTTTAGGAGAATGATTAGTGGTTTGAACAAGTTTTTGAACCAAGCTCAACAACTGTTGTTGACCATTTGCCAGTGTTTGTATGTCAACACTTGGTGCAATAGATGTTTGATCATTTCCTGTCAGATGATAGTAACCATGAGGTTGCCTGTTCACTTTAGGTTTTGAAGGCCTTTTTGGCTCTTCATAAACATGTGGCAGACGATGATAAGGTGGTTGTCCATGTCCTCTTGGAAACTGGTTTAAGTGTGGAGCCTCTGTTACTTGAACATCTCTGGGAGCAGAGTTTTCATTAAGATTTTTTACAACAGATATTTGGACTGGTGTGAAGGTCTGTTTGGGCGTTCCTTTTGAAATATTAACCACTTTACTCATTTGAGTTTTAACTTTATACACTTGTATTTTGACATTAAAATTTTTGAGATAAAGACACTTTTGGGTTTTATGATTCTTTTACCACAGATTGAACAGTTTGCTTTAGAATCACACACACTTGTTCCTTTGTGGATGTCATATGCTTTTAGAAGAAAACAGTTTTTAGTAACATGGTTCTTCTTTTCACAAAAATCACAAAACCAGTTTGAATCCTTTTCTTTCATCTTCCCTTTTTCCTTCTTCTTTTCAACAGATGTTTGGACATCTGTAGGAAGATCTTTTAAGGGAATGATTTTTGCCTGTGGTGCCCATTTACTCGTAGGGGTTTCAAAATTGACTGGTTTGAAGTTGTCAAGAACATCACACTCATCTGACCAAGTTGGTTTAAACTGATATTTTTCAATTTCAGCAAATGATGAGGAACATTCAAGTTTTTCAAGAACAACTTTCTTGCCATTAGGTTCAGTGATTTTAATTTCATGATCCTCTAAATTTGTTGGAATAACCTCAACCAACTTTTGTTCCTTTTTGTCAGTGTTTTGAGAAATTTGAGTAGTGATTTCATTGTAACCAAAGCCAAATTTCACATGACTTTTGGTCTGTTGGTTGAGGAGCATCTCAAAACCTTTGCATTATTCCACCCATTTTTCACACTCAACTTGGGTGGATTCAAGCTCCTGTTTAAAACTCTGATATTTTGTTATCATAGTTTGGAGCTGGTAATTGGTTATGCTTGCTTCATGTTTTAAACTGCTGATTTCATATTATTTTTCAGTTAATTTTGATTTTAACTCTTTTGTGAGTTTTTCAAACTGAATTGCATTCTCTAAAATTTTCTTTCTAAGGTTTTCATTCACCCCTTTAATGTTTGCAAAAGCTATTACACATTAGTTTGAACATAAATCATTTAAGATTTGAGGAGATACCTTAACAACAGCCATCAATTCACAATCACACTTGCACTCATAATCGTTTTCACTCCATGGATCGGAGAGATTCACAACCTCTTCTTTAGGCTTTTCAACTGAAATAACTGTATCAACACCATCATCAGTCATATTTTCAGACTCAGAAACCACTTCCTCAGATTCAACTCCTTCAACAATTGTCTCTAATGACATGGAACAAAAATTTTCTGGTTCATTTTCAGATTTGGCAACAAGAGCAAAGCTCTCATCTGTTAGCTCATCTGATAAACTGCTCCAATCAACAAAGCCTTGTGTGAAAAAGCTCTGCTGACTTTGTTGACTGGTCTCTGCAGGGGCTGAGGGTGGAATAGCAGCTATTGCCATTTGAGCCTGAGCAACAGGGGTTTGAACATATTGAATCTGTGGAACAGTGGTTTGGACATAGTGGACAGGAACAGTGGATGAGGATTGTGCAAAGTGAGCAGTGTTTTGAACATTTGGTCCAGGGGTACTTTGGGGAAATTGATAAGTGTTTGTCGGAGGCCTTTGATTTGGATAGGTAATCATAGGTGTTCCATTTTGACTCCTACATTCCCTAGCAAAATGACTCATTCTGTGACATTTGTAACACTTAATTTTAGATTTATCCAACCCCACTTTTGACCCACCATGTAAACCTGGATATCTTCTGCTAGTTTTCATATAGAAATTGTTAGTTCTAACACTGAGCAGAGCCAGTTGGTGCAAAATGTCCATTTCTTCTAAGTCCAAGGGATCAACATATTGAAGGGCATTATACTCAAAAGACATGTTGTCAGATGCCTGGATATCACCACTTGCTGCGAAAGCATAGTTGGGTGAATAAGAATCAGAGTTAAATCCAGAAGTTATGTTAATATAATGATCATAACCCTGATCCTTACTGCTACCAAGCATCTCATCCTGACCCAAAAGTGTTGTATTCCCAAACACATAATCATCAGACACTTTTCCAGAATCCTAATGCTTCTTTTTCTCGTTAAGCTCTCTTTCATAAGTCAAGAGCTTACCATGAAGTTGGGTCAGAGATAAGTGCTTAAAACCAATTGAGTTTCTCATAACAATTGCTATAGTGTCCCATTTATCTGGTAGTGATCTTAAAAACCTATGGTTTAATGTTGATTTTGGGTAAGTTAGACCCACCAATTTTAGTTCACTAATTAAACAATTAAACCTCTCAAATTGTTGAGTTAATGACTCTCCTTTCACATGACTGAATGTTTCATATTTTTGATTTAAGATCTCACAGTTGTTTTTTCAATAACCTCATCAGTTCCACCGAATTGTTCTTTTAAAGCATCCCACAACTCCTTTGCACTGTTACAGTGTAACAGCCCAGCATAGATATCATTTGGTAGAGCCATGGCTGCAATACTAAAGGCTTTGGCATCTAACTCAATTTTTTGAAAATCCTGCTCGGTGTAATTTTCAAGCTTCTTTGGCTTTTGAACCTTGGGATCTTCGGTACTCGGCACCATCGGAACATGTGGTCTGAAGATAACCGACTCATCCAATGTTGCCAAATATTGTATTCAGATGTGACAAGCGTCGGTGGCTTGTTGCTCGTGCCAGTGTTGTGTGGATCATGATTGATTGGAGCCATTCTCTAATTGTTTATAAAACAAAGTGTGTTTAAAAAAAACTTTGAACGTAAGTAAACTTTTACTCTGTTTTCAATCCGACAAACAAAGCGATATCAGTAAATTTGAGCTGATATATTTATATTAAATTGTTTGATTAGATCGAATTTAATTGACCAATCACTAATACCAATTGTTAGGATCTGAGTTTGATTTGTTATGAAGTTTAATAAATGAAACAATAATGAAGATGAATAATAATAGAAAGTGCAGCGGAGATATAAACTCTACATCATAACAAATAGGATAATTGTTTAAAACAAGTACTATTATAAATCATCACAGATGTCTAGCAAATGAAAATCTTCAGATTCCTCTCGATGACGTGCAGATTGATGATTCCCTGCACATCATAGAGAAGCCAGTCGAAATCAAAGATCATGGAGTCAAAAATCTCAAGCGAAGCCATATTCCAATCGTAAAAGTTTGTTGGGAGTCTAAGCGTGGCCCAAAGTTCACTTGGGAACGTAAGGACCAAATGAAAGCGAAATATCCTCATCTTTTTCCCGCAGCCTCTGCTACAATTTCGGGATGAAATCCCAAAAGTATGGGAGACTGTAACCTTGCGTACTTTTCATTTATGTTTCATTTAGCGTATTTCTTAATCGATTGCATAAGACTCTATGTATTTCTTTTATTTAAATTTTATCCTTGAAACTTTGTTATTTTAATTACATTGGCAGCGTTGAAATTCGATGATTTAAACATATATATTTACAAAAGATTAGTTTTCCTCATATAAAATATAACATAATTGAGGTGTTATTTGATTATTTAACTAATTAATACATATCCTATAATACACATCCTTTATGTTTTAAAAAAAAACGGGTCAAACCAAGGTTTGAACCCAAGACCTATGCCTTGCAATCATGTGTGCCAACCATCTGATCTATACGATTAGTTTGTTAAAGTTATTGACTTATTGTTTATAACTTCAACTCCTAGCATCCATAACTTCATTCTAATCCTCCATTCGATCCTAATCTGTTACCAATACCTCGAATCCGTTTAAAATTCATGATTATCTCATAAAAACCGGTCTTAAACCCATCCTAATCAAGATTAAAAGGCTGATTATCGGATAAACATTCCAAATCGTAAACCGCCATAAACCCTCGTCCTTATTCGATTCAAATACGATCTTATTATCTATGAATCCCCTGTAAATACACCTCCCCATTACCCTTTGCTATCATACCAACAAAACCCACAAACAAATCCTTTCTGATCGACGTGCTACAGTCCGGAATCGAAGCTTTCCTTTTCGTTTCTGTTCTTCGCTTTTCCTTCGCTTCTGGTACATTTTAATTCGATTAACTTCTTCTGTAGGGTCGACGTAGATCACATACTAAAAGACCCCATATAATATTGATCAATCGTTGTTTGTTTCTGGGTTAATTGAAACTGTCGTGGGTTAGGGTTTGGTTTGGGTTTAATTTGGGGAAGATGACTATATACAGAGTTGGGTTATAAAAGTTTAAAACATGTTAACAACCATCTGATCGTATAGATCAGCTGGTTTGTTTCATGGTATTACACAGCCTCACACCTGGGTTCGATTCTTGTTATCACCATGTTTACATATGTTTATTTTTATTAAAAAAAATCTGAATATGGAATATCTGTTTATAAATATTGTAGATGCATTATGTGCGACTAATGCTTCGAATTGTAATCATTAACATATGTTAGAGGTTTCATAAGGGCGAAGGTGACTAATCAGAAGGTCGAAGGTAGAGTGAAAGGGTCGAATGTAGAAGATGGAATGAAGAATGTCTTGGTTCGTGCTATACAGAAGGTCGAATGTGGAAATATTCCACATTCGCACTCTCGTTTTGGTCCAATGTGCAGACAGTATATAAAGGTTTAGTTTGTTTTGTTTGTTAGAACTTTATTGTGTTGTGTTAAGGTCTGAGTTAAGCTCTCTAGGTTGTGTCTTTGAGTTTGTGATTAGATTAACTTGTAAAGGCGTATGTAATCAATATTTGAACAAGTTATCTATGAAAAGGATGTTTGAAAAGCTTAATTCGTGCGTTTTGATTTGTTGATTATCATTTTGTTCTGTTCTAGGGTTTCCGCACCTGGAATAGTGCCTTGTATGATCAGATTTCCTGTTTCTAGCTAAAAATCTTAATTTACAAGGTGGTATCAGAGCCATAGAGATCATACAACAACAAATTGATAATTTCTGAACTGATTTGGACCCAAAATTGATCAAATTTTCTCTGTTTTCATTGAACAATGGTTTTTGATGCAATTTGAATGATTTGGATAGGTTTTCGTGATTAAAATCAATAATTCCAAGTATTAAAGGTGTTCTAAATCAATTCCGAATCATAACCTGATTAAGATCATCAAAATCCATTAACTTTTGAAAATTTCAGATCAAAATAACCGTTTTTCAAAGTGTAACCGTTTTTTGAACACGGTAGGGTCGAACCTAGAGAGCTTCGGGTCGAAAGTGGGTTTTTAGGTCGAACCAAGGGTACTTTGTGGACGAAAGTAGTCATTTTTTGGTCAAACCTAGGTTTGTTGTGTTGAATTTTCACTTTCAGGTCAGAAATTCCACTTTCGGTTCATCGCGGGTACGAAAGTAGAAAAGGAGGGACGAAAGTGAATAGATTTTGGTCGAACGTGGATATTATCATTGATTTTCTACATTCAGGTCACACTTTAGGGCGAAAGTGAAGTTGACTAGGGCGAAAGTAGAAGCTGTTTAGTGAAATTTTCAAGTGTGTTGCATTTCTAACTTCGAGAACAACATGTGGGGATTTCCAACTACACCGAGGCCGGGTACAACACAACAACAGCAAGTTACAATGGACCCGTGGACAGTAGCTGCTCAGAAATCGAATACTCAGTTTTCGCAACCAATTAACTACTTAGCAATGACGAGTTCGATGCCTCAGAGTGTTGCATCATCTTCACAACAACTTGCAGCAGATTACTGCGGAGTAGCAGCTGCAGCGGTACACACTCAAACTACTAATGCTATTTCTACACTAATCAATGATTTGTCTTTAGGTAGCGGGAACAGACCACCCAAGCTAATGGAGATGCAGGAGTACAACCAGTGACAGAAGAAATTCAGATCCATCTTTAAGGAATGGGATTGGAAGGAACTGAGGCGTGGCAGATGATTGCAAAAGGATATGTGGCACCAGTGTTAGAGAATACCGGTGAACAGATTCCTCTTGAGAGTTTGACTGATGACGAGAAGAAGAAATTTGTTGTGGAAAAGAAGGCGTATTCTCAGCTAACCCAAGCAATCACAAATGATTTGCTACATCAGTTTGGATCGTGTACAACTTCCAAACAACTATGGGATTTGCTAAAGAATCGTCATGATGGTAACGAGAAGACGAGAAGGTTGAGAATGGAAGAGCTGAGGAAAGAATTTGAGAACTTCAGCTATGTTGGGAATGAGACGCTGAAAAAGTTGACTCCCAGATACTGTCACTTGTTAACTGAATTGTAAAGCTATGACATTCAGATTCCTATGTCGGATTTGGTGGATAAATTTGCTGATGCTTTACCACCTTACTGGGATCAACACATCGAGGTACTTAAGGAGAAAGATGCTTACAAGTACTGGACCATCAACGACTTTATCCAGAAGCTGGAAAACAAAGAACTTGAGGAGAAGAGGAAAGCTAAAAGGTCACAAATTCCTCAAAACCCAGAGTTGTACCATGCTAGTACATCATCTACAGTGGGTAACTCAAGTCTTGGTGGAACAGTGGCTCCTCATATAGCATGTGTCTCAAGTGTCATGGAACCACCCAAACAACCGATCAACTACCTAGCTCAAACCTCATCTTATACACCACCATCATACACACCACCACCACAACAATACACAAATTCTTTCGTCTCACCATTTTCTCCAATGCAACAAGCTGCATGTTATTCTGCAAACCAACCACAACAACAACCTCAACAACAACAATACATGACTCAGATGAATCAAGCTAATCAGAAACCTGTAGTGTTGGAGACATCCAACATGAATAACGTCACTGTGGAAGTTGCTCAACAACACATTGCCTTGGTTTCAGCAATGGTTGCCTCGTACAACGGTCTAGTAGCTAGTCAAATTGGTAACAACAATCTAACCAATGAGGACTATGCTCAAATCGATAAAGAAGAAATGGAGCTTATCGATATACAGTGGGCTTTCGCAAGCATCATGAGGCGAGCAACTGAATTCATAGAAAAGACCGGGAGAACTGATTTGGGTACTTCTCCAAATACAACATATGGCTTTAACAAAGAAAAGGTCACATGTTTTAACTGTGGAGGCAAAGGACATTTTAAAAGAGAGTGTACACAACCTGGAAAACAAGGTAACCGAAACCCATTCAACTCAAACTACCAGAATCGACAATCTCAAAACCAAGTTTCTTATCAAAACAACAACAACTATCAACACCAAAACAATTACCAAAACCGACAAAACACCTCTCAAAATAACCCCAATAGACAACCAAATACACCCAACCAGACTCAAACACCAAACAACCCAAACAGAACTGTCATTCCTATCACTACACCAAATGAGAAACCACAGAATAACAATCAAAATCAAGCTTTGGTGATTCAAAATGATGAAGGTTTTGACTGGACTGATATACAACTTGGTGTTGAAGAGATAAGACCTGGTGCGAATGTAGCTTGTGTTGCTCAACATGTTGATATTGAGGAGTCAGTGATAGTTGAGAAAGTTGAAGAAACTGATAGTGAGATTGAAGAGTCAATTGAAGAGATGAATGTTCAGACGACTCATTCAGTTGAAGATCAATTTGAAGAGAAAAGTTCGGGAGTTGTGATTGACTCAGTCACAGATATTCCTGAAGAAAGTGAGTCAGTGTATTCAGATTCGGAGAGTGAATCAGGCTCAGAAGCCAGTGTGAATTCTCTTAATGATGACATTGATCAATTGCTGGCTGAAGCTGATTTTCTGAAGACTAGGAAGTCTTGTATAGTGGATGATGCCTTTACCAAAATAGATTATTCCAAGTTCTTTGCTAGAAAGGAAGCTCATTTCGCTCTCATGGCTATGACAGATCCTCCAAAACAAGTAAGTTCTGAATCTACAACTGACATTACTAGTGATAAGTATTGTGGCACTTGTGACAGGTTGACAGAAGAAAATAAGCAACTCAGGGTACAACGTGATAGTGTCGTGATTAACTGTCAATCTGCTCGCAAGGAAATCAGAGATTTCAACAAAGTGCTTGATGGTTATAAAAAGGACATTTCTGACTTAAAGAAAACTCTTTCATTAAAACAATTGGCAATTAAAAGTTACATTGATGAACTTGAAAACACTAAGTTAGAAATGGCCACCATCAAGTGCTTTGCAGAAAAGGTCAACAAAAAGCTTGAAAGCTATAAACATATTGCATATGTTGTTGATCACATCATTGATGAACCATCACAAACCACAAATTATAAGTCTGTGCCATCTCCGGTGCTGTTTGAAAATCACAATTGTCATCAAGTGACACCGAAGAGCTCAGTAAAATCTGACTCTGCATCGGAAGATGAATCTAACACTTCTAGTGTTGGAGATCCAAATTCCGATGTACGACCGATTTTAGGTTTGAATGATGAAGGAGTTACTGCTGTAACTGATGATTCGGACAGTGAATGAGAGAAATCTGAGAACGTGAGTGATATTCCAAAGGAAAATCACATTATCACGAATGAACCAGTGTCACCTTCTCAGCATTCTCATCCGATGGCTAATGCACATCGTGTTAAACAATCCGAAAAGAAAGAGGTTAAGAAGGATTCAGGTGACAAACCCGTCAAGGTATTTTATCGGATGGAAGGATTCGATAAGATTATCTCTGACGAGGAATATCCAATCAAATTTGCAAACTATTCTAAAATTGAGAAAATCTGGAAAGAGAGTACCATATGGTTCCCTAAACATGAAAGGTTAAATGATATTCCACCAGAAATTTTAAAGAAATTGTATTTGGATATTCCAAAAGAACCAAAAGTTCATGTCACTGAATTCATCAAACCAAAACAGAAAGCAAACGGTTTTCATGAGCCAGCTTACTCTAGGGGCCCAGCTCCTGAGAGTTTAAGGCGCAGATGTGTTGATGATCAATATCCCATCAATACATTTGCTAAGCCGCATGCTCAAAACGTGCTTGAAGAGTACCGTGCATGTTTCAAGTGCGGGGAGAGAGGGCATTTACTTGCTCACTGCCCGTACGTGAGGCACAAAAGGCACGAGGTTGAAGTAAGGCAATCCATGCGAAAACCGGTCGACAATCATTATTATCCTCAAAGACGATTTATTCCTCAACCAGCACCGTTTTATAATCAAAACAATTTTTATCAAAAGAGGAATGATCGTCAATTTCATTATGATCGTCGAAACCGAATAGCCATGGAAAAACCATTAAAGAGACCTATGGTGAACACAATGGTTGATAGACAAAAGGTTCCACCAAAACCTGCTGTTAAATCAACTGTTGGACCTGTTTCTGTTAAGTCAGAAAAGGTAACCAAGAAAGTTACGTTTAAGAACGATGTTAAGAAATCGACTGAGACTCCAAAATCTCAGATTCGAATTCTAAAACGTTCGGAACAGTCTTGGACACCTAATGGTTCTCCGGGAGCCTATACTTCAAAATCAAATGAAAAGGTTGAGAAAGTTTTGAATGATCCGAAAAAGATCATTTCAAAACCAAATGTTGATGTTAATGAATCTTTGAAGGGTGATATTCAAAGACCCAAGACCACACAGGCTTGGGTCCCCCGAAAGAACTAACTGGTTTACTTGATGTGTGCAGGGAGCTTCAGCTGGCCCTGTTAGCAGTCTTTGGATTGTTGATAGTGGAGCTTCAGGCCACATGACAGGTGATTTAGCACTGTTGTTCGACGTGAAGAATATCAATGGAGGGTATGTTGCATTTGCTGGAAACAAAGGAGGTTACATCATGATGGAAGGAAGCGTGAGTAATGGGATAGTGAGCTTTGAAAGAATTTCATATGTGAAGCAAATAGACTACAATCTATTAAGTGTCAGTCAGATATGCGATAAGCAATTTTCTGTGTATTTCGATGACAAATCTTGCTATATCCTCAAACCGGGCTTCAAAATTCCAAAAGAGTGGGTAATGTTGAAGGCACCTCGAGTCAACAATCTCTATATTCTTGATATGTCCAAGGCGATGACAACCCAGGGCCAAGTGTCATGTTTCCTATCGAAGGCTACTGAAAAAGAATCAATCATGTGGCATAGAAGAATGGGACATATTCACCTAAGGAAAATGAACCATTTGGTGAAGAACGTGCTTGTGGAAGGTGTCAATGTTAAACATTTCCATTTGAACGACAAGTGCGTGAGCTGTAAGAAAGGAAAGCAATACAAACAATCTCATAAACTGAAGAAACTAAACTCTGTTGAGATTCCACTTGAGCGGTTGCACATGGACCTATTCGAACCTGTCAAACGTAAAAGTCATCTTGGAGAGCTTTATTGTTTAGCGGTTACTGACGATTTTTCAAGATTCTCATGAGTGATGTGTTTGCACCATAAAAGTGACACGTTTAATAATCTGAAAGTTCTGTTCACTCGATTGGAGAATGTCTATGGTCTAAAGATCAAAAGAATTCGGAGTGACAATGGGACGGAGTTCAAAAATGCACAGATGTATGCTCTTTGTGAAGACAAAGGAATTCATCATGAATATTCTGCTCCGTATACCCCTCAACAGAACGGTGTCGCTGAATGGAAAAACAGGACTCTCATAGAAACGGCAAGAACAATGCTTGCAGACTCAAATCTTCCAGTAATGTTCTGGAATGAAGCGATCTATGCAGCAAACTATACACTAAATCGGGGCTTAACAGTGAAGAAGTTTGGCAAAACTTCTTATGAGCTGTTGAACCGAAGAAAGCCAAACTTGGAGTATCTAGAACCTTTTGGGGCTCCGTGCACAATGTTGAATCGAGGAGAAAAGTTTAGTCCGAAATCTGAAGAAGGATACTTTGTTGGATATGCAACCCCGCTTAAATGGGTTTTCAACAAAAGAACTCGACAGGTGGTGGACTGGGCAAATGTTGAGGTTCAACGATATACTCAAAATGTGCAAGGAAATGGTCCTGATTGGATGTTTGATTACAAAGATTTCTTTGAATCATTCAATCTAGATAGTTTGGTTGAAGAGGCTGTTATACGATTACTTTACGAGTGTGAAAACGCAGCGACTTCACCATTGGTGCGTCCGATCACCGTAACTCCTCCAACAGCTTCTAATGATACCAATGCTCCTGTAGCAGAGGAAGAGATTTTTCAAGAAGCTTCAACTACACTGGATACTTCAGAATCGGAAGATGATGGAGATTTTGATGAAGCTATTCTTGGTCATGCAACAGAGGCACCGCCAGTGAACCCAAATCCAGATGTTGCTTCATCGTCAAACACGGGTAATGATCTGGACACAGTGGAGAACTTGACTACTCAGACAGGAGTGATTGTACCTGAACATCTGGAATCTCGGATTCATCGTATTCACCCGCTAGAGCCAGTTATCAGTGACCCTGGTAGAAGTGTTATGACGAGAGGACAGCTACGCAGTGTCAATTCACCAGAAAGTTTTGGTGCTTTAGCTTTATATGCAAAAATACAAAAATCTGATTGTCAGAATGATTGGTCATTTGCATGATATGTTTCGCAGGTTGAGCCGCGGACATACAAAGAAGCTCTTTTGGATGATGCTTGGGTCGAGGCAATGCAAGAGGAGTTGTTGCAATTTCAGAAGTTGGGCGTCTGGACTCTTACAGATTTACCTCCAGGAAGGAAGAAGATTGGTACCAGGTGGGTATTCAAATGTAAGAAAGACGACAGAGGCGTGATCGTGAGAAACAAAGCGAGATTGGTAGTGTAAGGATTTCATCAAGTTGAAGGAATTGACTACAACGAGATATATGCACCTGTGGCACGCATAGAAGCTATCCGAATGTTTCTAGCATTTGCCTCGTACAAGAAATTTAAGGTGTATCAAATGGATGTCAAAAGTGCGTTTCTCTACGGTGTGGTCAAAGAAGAGGTCTACGTCGGTCAACCTCCGGGCTTTGAAGATCTGTTGATGCACTTTCTGTGGACGTCAATGTCCAATAGACTAGGGTTGAGTCTTTGTATTGTATTACATGAGATTGTGGTGATCCATGAGGGCATCTTATGGATCTGATGCATTTGTAAATATAGGCCAATACACAAAGTCTAGATTCGACCTTATAGAAGGGGCGAATGTGGAAAACTTCCACATTCGACCTCCTCTAAGGGGCGAAGGTGGCTTATTGTGTTGGACTATAGTTCTCCCCTCTAGGGAGATAAGATGCCTCTGTAGATTTGAGTTTGTGCTTAGAATGCTCTCAAGGGGGAGGTCATGCCCGACCTCCCCCGGCCCCGAGATAGATGTTTATCCTACTGATGACAGTGTCTGTAACCGTTTCTGTAGTAATACGAATCTGTGATGACGTTGTTATCGTTAATTTCTGTCTCGTCTCGAATCTCCCGTCTGAAACCGAGCTGAATTCGCTTAATCGATCCGTGAATTCGGTTCCTAACTGGATTCTCAAGATCCTATCCACCGGATAAGGTTTACGTTCTAAACAAAGCACTATACGGGTTGCACCAGGCTCCACGCCAATGGTACGAGGAGCTAAGCACGTACCTCATGTCGAAAGGATTCAAACGCGGATTGGTCGACTGTACTCTGTTTACGAAGAAAACAGGAGATGATTTGCATCTGGTCCAGATATATGTAGACGATATTATTTTTGGCTCAACTAACGAACTTCTTTGCAGAGAATTTGAACGTGTAATGCAGGAAAAGTTCGAAATGAGTGTGATGGGCGAAATGCAGTTTTCCTCAGCTTGCAGGTGGATCAAAGACCAACGGGGATCTTTATTCATCAAACCAAATACATATCTGAAGTCTTGAGCCGGTTCCAGATGGAAGATTCCAAGCCGATGGACATCCCGATTCAACCTAATCATGGGATTGGTGTTGACGCTAAGGGGGAGCTGACAGACCCATTTACATACAGAGCAATCGTCGGATCTCTGATGTATCTAACCGCATCAAGGCCAGACATAATGTTCGCTACATGCCTCTGCGCACGTTTTCAATCGAAGCGGAAACAAAGTCATCTAACAGCGGTCAAGCGTATCCTTAGATATCTGAAGGGTTGTCCGTCGAGAGGACTATGGTACCCTAATGACGATAATTTTGACTTTATCGCGTTTAGTGATGCAGATTGGGGCGGATGTGACAAAGACAGCAAATCCACGACAGCTGGATGCCATTTTTTAGGGAGTAGGCTAGTCACCTGGCAGTGTAAGAAGCAGACTTCGGTCGCATTATCTACTTGCAAAGCAGAGTACGTAGCAGCCTCGAGTTGTTGCTCACAGGTTCTCTGGATTCAGCAGAAGATGGTGGATTACGGTTTGCAATTTCTTAAAACCCCTATACACTGTGATAACGAAGCCGCAATTGCATTAACTAAAGACACGGTCAATCACTCGAAAGCTAAACATATCCGGATTAAGTATCACTTTATCCGTGATTGTTATGCAAAAGAGTTGATCGATATGGTCAAAATCCACACTGACTATCAGAGAGCGGATCTTTTCACAAACGCTTTTGATAAATCCAGATTCGATTATCTCTTAAAAGTAAATGGTATAAAAGAAAAACAAGATTGATCATCACCTCGGTTTATCACTTTTTAGTTTTCAAATTTTCTTTAAGTTTTTACAGTTTTTTTTCAGAAAAATTCAAAAAATCCAAAAATATGTTTTACATTTTAGGGGGAGTCTTTATTCAGAAAAACCAAAAACATTGAAAAATTCAAAAAGCCATAAAAATAGAAAAATCCAAAATGATTTCCAGGATAAAAAGAGGAAATGATAGTACATCAGTGGGAATCTGACACAGGCCAAAAATATGTAATGCAATATGAGGCGTGTGTTGATTTCGTGTGATATGCTGATAGGCTTCGTAGACTAATAACTGCGTGCATTAGTGATACAAACATAACGAACTACTCGTTCGTGGCTGAACACCTCATGGGCATATGGTCTTAGTATCGTAATTTCGTTTCATAGAGTTGCCAAAATCTGAGGTTTCGGGTCGTTATGTTATTGTTATCCGGGATATTCTGATTGAACTTTTGTCGTATTAAATTACGGACCTAGTTTCAATTAGAATATTTGCTAAAAGAGCTTTAATGCCAAAACCAAAAGTTACTGAATTGAGGAACTTTATGTTTATTATTGATCAAAGATCATTAATTGCATCGTGTCAACTTACTGATGAAAATCAGTAATTGATATCAGCCTCAACCTGGTATATATGCACATGTTACTTTGCTGCATTTGTTTGCTGACCTGTACACCTCTGTGCTATATATCATGTAACTAAACGGATAACACTGGCATAATCACGCGTTACGGGGAAGCTTTGTGCAATTTCTTGATACGGGAGTATGTCGTGTGCGTGGGAACCACAACGTGTTAGTATAATACACTTAATATCGTATCATTTTAAAGCACTGCATAACAGTCTGCATGTGAGTTTATGTGGACAACAATATCAGCAGTTGCCGGGATACACATTGTTTCTAATGATAATATAAAAATAAGATCAACGCTGTGATCAGATTTCTCAAAATCTGATATGATCCTCTTACCGGATATCACAAAACATTTAATGTTTTTGTTTACATTTGTGCATTTTATTTTGCTTTTACAAACAGATAAAAAACTCAAAAAGATTTTAGGTGTGTTTTAATATAAATTTCAGAAAAATCAAAAGTTTTACATTTCTCCGTTAGTTTTAGATAACCGACAGTGTTTGATGGTCATTTTCTAAGATTTGATGAAACCATCTGAGCTTTGTATCATTTAAAACTGAAATAATGCATGTTTAAGCCTTAATATGTTGCAAAATGTTTGAACGGGATTTGATTTCGTGATTTGGTAAAATTTCAAAATTTTCCACTTTACATTCGCCCCTTAATTGGGTCGAAGGTGGAAAATTGGTTCACATTCGAACCTTGAAAATGGACGAAGGTGGGTGTTTCATTTAAAAAATTTCACTTTTGTAGTAAATTTTCACATTCGGGTCATTTGATTGGGACGAATGTGGAAAAAGCCTTACATTCGTCCATTGGCAAAGGGCGAACGTGGGATCTTATAAATACACCAGACCAGGTTCGAACCCTCATTCGAAAACTTTTTCAAAATTTTTCAAACTACCAAACCCTTGTTGTCCTGATTTCTTTTATCAGTGATTCTTGTTCTTAACATTCTCGTGATCATTTTCATTCTATTTACACAGGTAATGGACCAGGATTGAAGCCAGAATTGGGATTTTTTGTTCCAACCCCTAGAATTCTTAATCTGGAACATTGCAGACTGTTTTAACTTGATTATTTGATAAGGATTCAGTCCTTATTGATTTTAGGGGGAGAGTATAGAAGGATTAGGGTTAAATCGTTTAAATCAGTGGTTAATTGGTTGAATGACAAATCCGAACCCTAATTCCTATGGAAAATCAATAAGAACTGTGTTATAAACAAAATTGATGGTTGTAGTAGCTTAATCGGTCATGTTAGAGAGTGTGTGAATCAAAAACAAAGTGTAAAACACATTAGAAAACTTTTTTGAAAATTTGGGTAAAAACCAGTCACATTCGACCAGGTCGAAAGGGGCAAATGTAGAATTGTCTGGTCGAAGGTGATATGTTTTGGGACGAAGGTGTTTTAAACTGGACGAATGTGGAGTTTACTCATTAAATCTTCACATTCGAACCAAAGTTCACACATTCGAACCTATATTTTCTCACATTCGTACTTCATTTTGGGCGAAAGTGGAAATTTCAAAATTTCAAAGTTTGTCGTTTTTGATTGTTTTTGACGTATTTCTTGATTTTGTGATACAGATGGCAGAACAACCAGCTGAAAGCGTAGAAGTTCCTGTTCAAGAAGTTCCTGTGCAAGAAGAACAAGCTCCAGTAGCTCCAGTTGATAATGTTCCTCAAGTGTGGCCATTTGAACCTGCTCACAATTGTTGCGCGTTTGTAGGAGAGGTTCAGAAGAACACTGAGTTTTCTGGTATCGTTGACTATCTCAGAAGAAGCAGGATAATACATGCCATTGCTACACCTGCTATCATTTACAAAGACATTGTGGAAGAATTCTGGAGAAATGCACGATATGATTACTGGCAAGACAAGTCTTCTATTGTGAGTAATATTCAGGGGAACTTTGTTTTAGTCACTGAAGATGATATTAGAGATGCACTGAAGATTAAAGATGATGATTGCATGGATCCAAGGTGTTTATCGTGGATAGAGCAAAGAGTTTGTTTCCTAAGGATGAAGTATAACGGTCCGATAACAGATGGAGCGTTACACAAAGGAAAGCTGAGTGTCCAGTTCAAGTACTTTGCTCATGTCATCATTCATGTATTTGGGACAATAAGTGCAGCCTATGATGTAATGAGAAAGAGTCTGAGCTCGTTGATGGTTGCTTTGACGTTAAATAAACCATTCAACATAGCAGGGATGATTCTAGATCATATGTTAGAGATGCTGAAGACACCAAAATCGAAGAAATTCTTGTTATATCCAAGATTTTTTATGATGATATTTGATCATAAGTATCCAAAGTTGCAGAAGGATCCGACAATGGTGTTGGGACAAGATCACATGAATATCAGAACATTGATTAGAATGAAGGGGTATAAGGGTGTTCCTGATAATGAGAAGCCGCCGCACAAGAATTTGTTTGGTCATCTGATCAATCCGGGTTACACTGACCCAGGAGAGGATAAGGCTAGGCATGCTAAAAGTGAATCAGATACTGATGATCCACTTGTGCATGCTGATGCAACTACAAAAAGAAAATGACAAGTAAAGAATGCCGGAGCCAAAGGGAAGGGCAAGGCAAAGGCTGATGAATCTGAACCTACTAAAAAGCAGAAGGCTAGGAAGAAAAGTACTGCTAAGAAAGGTACTTGTTTGGTGGATGAAGAATCTTCAGTTGATTCTGAAGAAACTGAAGAAGATGAACAGTGGGATTCTGACACTGAATTGTTGAGGAAGAACTCCAAACGCAAGGCCACTGCTGTTGGAGAATCTGAATCACTTAATAAAGATGTGGAAGAACAACTACAGAAAGAGCCTGTTGATTTAGAAGGTGAATTAGGGCTGGATACTGGAGATTTTGATGGATCTACAGTAGTGGTGAATTTGAAAAAGCCTAAACACAAGTCTATGGCTAAGAAAGTGAGTATGAAGAAGTTAAGAGAAAAAGAAATTGAAAAGTTGTTGAAAGGGAAGAAAGTTCCTGAAGCTGGTACTTCATCGCAAGTTTCTTCACCGGCTGCAAAGAAACAGAAGAAATCTTCCAAAGAACCTGAAGTAGTTCCGAATCTGGAATCTACTTTAGAGAATGTTCTAAATATGTTCAGGAAGCCAGAAAAGGAAAAGACTCCTGTTGCTGAATCTTCCAAGAAAACAAAAGTTACTGTTTCTGATGATGCAATGAAGCAAGTGAACAAGCAATTGGAAGATATGATGAAAATGCTGACAGCACAGCAAGCTCAGATAGAAAAGTTTAAGAAAAATGAAGAAAAGATGTTACAGATAGTTGTTGCTTCTAAGACTAATCATGATGAACTTGAAAAGAAGTTGAAACAAGTTGAAGAGGAGAAGAATGAGCTTGATGTGAAGTGTAATGGGAATAGGAGGATGATAAGGAGTGTAAGAAAGGAGAATAAGGAGTTGAAAAAGGAAAATAAAAGAATGAGTGACTTGCTTGACAAGTTATACGGTGAAGCTCCGAAGTTGAAAGAAGGAGAAGAAGACAAAGAAAAAGAAGAAGAACAGGTAGATTATGAAGAGTCTTCTGATGATGAAGAAGGAGATGATGAATCAGATGATGAATCTGATGATGATGATGATGCTGAGGGGAAATCGGGTGATAAAAATAGTGATGATGATGAAAGTAGCAGTGATGATGATGATGATGATGATGATGATAATGACGATTCGAGCAAGTTTACTTTTGAACAGAGACAGACCAAGAAGGGGAGTTCTGGTCAATCTAGCTCGAAGAAGGCAGGAGAGAACGTTGATGCTGATGATAACATTTTCTGGACAGAGAAAATCAGAGCGTTATCAGATGATGCGAAGAATGTTTATCGGGAGATGTTGAGTACGAAAGAGTGGACTATTGAGTTTACTGGGAAGTTTGCTGATATATTCCAAGCTGAAGATATGAGATATGAGTTGGAGTATAATGATCCTAATTTAGAAGATGGTGAAGTGTCAGCTGCTGTGTCTAAAGAAATTCTTGAGGGAATAGCGCAGCGAGTTGGTAAAACACTAGAAGAGATTATGTCGGATCAAATGATTCCAGACATTCCTGAAAAGGATGTTGGAAATCATTCTGATGATAAGCAAACACCAGAAGCTGAGGAGATTGAGATAGAAGACATAACTCATGAAGAGTATCCCCAATGCTTCAGAGAAAATGATGAGAATGAAGTATTCCCAGATTTTACTGAAACACATATGAGGGAAGCTAAGAAGAAAGCTGAGAAGAAAAGTGAAGAGTGTGTTAAGAATGTGTTTGGTGAAGATAAGCAGAAACCATATGAACAAAGTGATGAACTAAAGACTTTGTTGCAGAAGTTAAAAGAGAAGGATGATAAAAGACCAAAACCAGAAGCACAGGGAGGATTCTATAGACATCACAACCAGAAGTTCAAAGGCAGAGCACTTGGTTGGAAGTATCTTAGAAGTCTCAAGTGTATTGCAGTGAAGTGGGAGACGGGAATTCTGTACTTTTACAGATTCTATGATTTACTTACTCTACCCTACTGGCGGTGAGAGATATATGTCGATTCAGAATGACTGGTGCTTCTGTGAATAATACAGCGGTCGGATGGTTTGCTGATAAACTGGTCTGGGAGAGTAGAACGAAATGGGATATGTTTAAGACTCAGTACCCGATAAGGAAGGTTCACAGAGACACTGATCCAAAGACAGGTAGAAAGAAAGTGACGTTGATTTACAAAGCTCCTGAAGTGATGAAAAAGATACCGCTAATGCCAATTCCACAGCATTTCAGTGAAGACTTTATTTTCTGGTATTATGACTGGAGGAATGCTGAGGCGGTGATTGTGTTAAGAGATGGGAAGGAGTCGTACAAGAAGATACATGTTTTTGACCCAATGTGGCTTATAAACTGTACATTTGAAGACATCATCATGTTATACTACAACCCGATCTACAGTGATCCCAATGATGCATCACAAGCGAAGAAATATCAACAGGTTGTTGGAGTATGCTTTGCTTATGATATCAACTCCGGTAGCAATCTTGAGCAGAAGCTGGGTAAGCAGGTGAAGGTAGCTGAAGTACCGAAGCGTTCAACAAAGAGGAAACTTGAACCGGAGATGACAAAAGATCAAAAGAAAAAATTGAGAATCAAGTTGATGAACAAGCAGATGGATGAAGCGCGAAGGCAATCCGAGCAAAAGTCGAGGGGGAGTTTGTAGATGCATTATGTGCGACTAATGCTTCGGATTGTAATCATTAACATATGTTAGAGGTTTCATAAGGGCGAAGGTGACTAATCAGAAGGTCGAAGGTAGAGTGAAAGGGTCGAATGTAGAAGATGGAATGAAGAATGTCTTGGTTCGTGCTATACAGAAGGTCGAATGTGGAAATATTCCACATTCGCACTCTCGTTTTGGTCGAATGTGCAGACAGTATATAAAGGTTTAGATTGTTTTTGTTTGTTAAAACTTTGGTCATTGTGTTGTGTTAAGGTCTGAGTTAAGCTCTCTAGGTTGTGTCTTTGAGTTTGTGATTAGATTAACTTGTAAAAGCGTATGTAATCAATATTTGAACAAGTTATCTATGAAAAGGATGTTTGAAAAGCTTAATTCGTGCGTTTTGATTTGTTGATTATCATTTTGTTCTGTTCTAGGGTTTCCGCACCTGGAATAGTGCCTTGTATGATCAGATTTCCTGTTTCTAGCTAAAAATCTTCATTTACAAATATTTTAACAGGAACAAACACCAAGTGATCTGGTAGACCAGATGGTTTGTGAGTTTGTTTTCAAATTGAAGGTCCCGAGTTCGAGTCCTCTTAGGACCGATTTTATACAATTTTTTAAAAAAACTGAATTTTCTTAATTTATTTTTTGTTATTTAATATAATATTACAATATAAACTTATTTTATTTATAACTAATTCATAAAAATTCCGTTTTTAACGATTCGAAAACCAAAATTTTTCTAAAATTATTTCTAATCTAATCGATCAAAGATATAAAATTTTCGAGAAAAAAATATATACTTTTTATATTTTATCCTATAATCTTTTGTGTAAATAAATTGTTTTATTCAAAATAAATAGAAAATAATTTATAAAGAAATATTTTTCATACTTTCAAGAGCTATCTTTTAGTCTATGTAAAGATAATAATGTTTTAAATATTATAAAATTTTATCTAAATTGTTAACATCTAAGCGTCTTTCCCCAAAACTAGAAAACCCTAATCAATCAACATAGAAATCTTAGACTTATTAGACTCATGACACTTAGACTTTACAATGCTAAATCTAGGTTGATACCTTTGGGAATAATATATACATGTTATTGCTTACTTGGGATTTTGCTTTGCTAGCTCGCTAAGGTGATATAATTGAAGAATTTTAGCAATAGACAGGAAATCTGATCATACAAGTCACAATTCCAGGTGCGGAAACCCTAGAACTGAACAAAATGATAATACGCAAATCACAACACACGGATTACCTTTTCAAACATCATTTTATAGATAACTTGATTCAAAATATCAATACAAACGCTTTACAAGTTAATCTATAGACTTTCAAACACACTTAATCTAGAGAGCTATAACCTGACCTTCACACACACAATAACCAACTAGTCTAACTTCCAAAACAAGCTAAAGCCTTATATACAAGCTGCACATTCGCCCATATTGAAAGTACGAATGTGAACTTTGTCCACATTCGCCCATATTGAAAGTACGAATGTGAACTTTGTCCACATTCGCCCACTACTATGGTACGAATGTACATCTCTTCATTGTAGCTTTCCACCTTCGCCCTCTAGATCTTCACCTTCGACCTATATTATTCCACCTTCGCCCCTATGAGGAGGTCGAATGTGGAATGTTTCCACATTCGCCCTTTTGTATAGGTCGAATGTATCTTCATGTTTAAGTCTTGGTCGTTTTCTGATTATCTGAAACTTCAACATTCAGTACCGGATCACTAGCTAGGGACATACATGAATAATGCACTTACAATCTCCCCCTTGGACCTAGCTAGTGATGTACCAAATCAGAAAGTTATCAATTCTTCAAGTCTTGATCTCATCATCTTGAATGACTTGAAAACTTTCCATCTTCATGCACGTTTGTGTTGAGGTTCTTGTCTATCTCTGCAGTAAGCTTTGAAATCTCAGACAGACTCAAGAAATCTTAGCTTTATCATTTGTTGGTCCAGAGATGAAGATAGACAATAATCTTGAATTCTTCAATCTTCAGTCATTTCTTTAACAACCTCTTACTAGCTTCTGTTGTTCTGGTGATCTTGATGTTCAGGTTTGGGTCTTGTTCAGTTACACTCTTTGTCGATGAGTCTTAAGCAGTGCACCTGTTGTGTTTGATTCTGCAGAAAAATTTACTAAAAACTGCACAAACTACAACCAGCGTTAGACACGACAAATATCTCGGAAGTACTCTTCACATTCCTTTTGACCCTCAATAGTTCTCCCCCTGAAATATAAAACATTTTCAATATGTACCAGAAACTTGAAAATTTGCAATCTTTTTCAACTTTTAAGTATCTGAGCCTTCATATTCAGTATCCCAACATTGGTTATCGAAAATAAAATTGAAACAAAACTTTTTGATTTTTCAAAGTTTATGCTAAAACACACCAAAAATCTTTTTGAATTTTCAAATAGATTTTGCATAAAAGTAAACTAAACATATTTTTGTGAATTTTCCGGTAAGAGAATCATATCAGTATTGAAACAGTTAGTCATAACTCTTTTTGATCAATTTTCTGTTTTTGTAATGGAGCATCCTACAACCATTACCAGTATGTTTGTCCACTTAAACTCAAAATCATCATTCATTACTCAGCACTTTAGATACATTATGGTAATATTAGATACTGAGTAATCTATGGTCCCCGCGTTCGCGACATATTCCCGTATCAAGAATTGCACAAAGCTTCATCGTAACGCGTGATTATATTGAAGTTATCCTTTAGTTACAAGGTATGAGGCACAGAGGTGACAGGTCAGCAAATTAATGCTTCAAAGCGACTTGTGCACTCTACCAGGGTGAGGACTAATATCATACATGACTTTCATCATTGTATTGATACGATGCATTAGTTAATCTTTGATTATCATCACACATATTAAGTTCCTCATTCGGTAACTTATGGTTTTGGCTTTATTAGCTCTTTTAATAAGATACCCTGACTGAATCTAGGTCTGTAAATCAATACAGCAGAAGATCAGTCAGGCCATCTCCAGATAACTTTCAATATAACGACTCGAAACCTCTGATTTTGGCACTCTATCAAACGAAATTTCGGTACTAAGACCATATGCCAACGATACGTTGATCCACATGATTATCAGTTATTGATTTTAAGTTTATATCACCATGCTGAACTTTAAACTTTGATTTCAAGCCTACCAATATATAATTGTAGTGGCTACTCAATGTTTATCAATTCATTTTTGTTTTTAGAGTAGTCTGACAGTCCACTGATGTACTATCATCTCCTCTTTTTCTCCAGGAAAACTCATTTTTGATTTTTTCTGAAATTTTCTCCCCCTAAAAATCTAAAAATAAGCATATTTTTGGATTTTTAAACTTTTGAAGAAAAACAAAATAAAATGATATCCGATGCGGTTTACTCATTAAGTTTCAAAAACCATTTTCCACTCAGATTACTAGACTCATTAAGATCTTTCAATTAGCAAACCATTAACAAAGATAAGAGAGTTTAGAATAAACCATTTTGTCATATCTGTTGTTGAAATCCAACATCTGAGAGCAATTGCATGAGATTGCAATGTTTCCCGGCGTCACAGGTAGGAAACAGACTACAAACACTCTCCTCTCTGTTGAAATCATGTTTTCCTTTTTCAATAACCCTTCATTGACCTTCACCTCTCCAATAAATAGCTTGTATACAGATGCTCCACTATCAACTATCAAAAGATAACTAATAGGTCTGTCTGGAACAATCTGCACAATTATTAAACAATTAGCATGAGAGAGGTACCCATCCCTTCTGTGCCACATAATCGATTCCTTCTCTGTAGCTTTCGATAGGAAACATGTTACTTGCCCCTGAGTCGTCATCGCCTTAGACATATCAAGAATATAGAGATTGTTGACGCGAGGTGCCTTCAACATAACCCACTCTTTTGGAATTTCGAAGCCCGGTTTGAGAATATAGCAAGATTTGTCATCAAAATAAACAGTAAATTGTTTGTCACATATTTGACTGACACTCAACAGATTATAATCGATCTGCTTCACATACGATATCCTCTCGAAACTCACAATACCATTACTCACGCTTCCTTCCATCGTGATATATCCTCCTTTGTTTCCAGCAAATGCAACATACCCTCCATTTATGTTCTTCACATCAAACAGCAATGCTAAATCCCCTGTCATGTGGCCTGAAGCTCCACTATCAACAATCCAAAGACTGCTAATAGGGCCAGCTGAAGCTCACTGCACACATGAAGTAAACATGTCAGTTCTTTCGGGGGACCCAAGCCTGTGTGGTCTTGGGTCTTTGAATATAACTCTTGAAAGATTCATTTACTTCAACATTTGGTTTTGGATCGATCTTTTTAGGATCATTCAAAACTTTCTCAATCTTTTCATTAGATTTTGAAGTTTAGGCTCCCGGAGTACCATTTGGTGTCCAAGACTGTTCCGAACGTTTCAAAATACGAATCTGAGATTTTGGAGTCTCAGTCGATTTCTTAATATCGTTCACAAATGAAACCTTCTTGGTTACCTTCTCGGATTTAACCGATTTAGGTCCAACATTTGATTTGACAGCAGGTTTTGGTGGAACCTTTTGTCTATCAGCTGTTGTGTTCACCATTGGTCTTCTCCACGGTTTCTCCATGGCTATCCGGTTACGACGATCATAATGAAATGAACGATCATTCCTCTTTTGATAAAAGTTGTTTTGATTATAAAATGGTGCTGGTTGAGGAACAAATCATCTTTGTGGATAATAGTGATTATTAACCGGCTTTCTCATGGATTGCCTCACTTCAACTTCGTGCCTTTTGTGCCTCACGTACGGGCAGTGAGCAAGTAAATGCCCTCTCTCCCCGCACTTAAAGCATGCACGGTATTCCTCAAACACATTTTGAGCATTCGGCTTAACGTATGTTTTGATGGGATATTGATCATCAATACATCTACGCCTTAAGCTCTCAGGAACTGGGCCCTTCGAGTAAGCTGGCTCATGAAAACCATTTGATTTTTGTTTCGGTTTGATGAATTGGGTGACATGAACTTTTGGTTCTTTTGGAACATCCAAATATAGTTTCTTTAAAATTTCGGGTGGAATATCATTTGATCTCTCATGTTTTGGAAACCATATTGTGCTTTCTTGCCAAATTTTCTCGATTTTAGAATAGTTAGCAAACTTGATTGGATATTCCTCATCAGAGATAATCTTATCGGATCCTTCCATCCGATAAAATATCTTGACTGGTTTGTCACCTGATTCCGTATTAACTTCTTTCTTTTCAGACTTTTTATCACGATGTGCGTTAGCCATCGGATGAACATGCTGAGACGGTGACACTGGTTCATTCGTGATAATGTGATTTTCTTTTGGAATATCACTCACATTATCAGATTTGTCACTCTCAGAATCTGAATCATCATTTTCAGTTGTAACTCCCTCATCATTCAAACCTAAAATCGGTCTCACATCGGAATTAGGATCACCAACACTAGAAGTATTGGATTCATTTTCCGATGCAGAGTCTGATTTTACTGAGCTCTCCGGTGTCACTTGATGACAATTGTGATTTTCAAAAAGCACCGGAGATGGCACAGACTTATAACTTGTGGTTTGAGATGGTTCATCAATGGTGTGGTCAACGACATAAGCAATATGCTTGTAACTTTCTAACTTCTTGTTGACCTTTTCAGCAAAACACTTGATGGTAGCCATTTCCAACTTAGTATTTTCAAGTTCATTAATGTAATTGTTAATTGCTAATTGTTTTAATGAAAGAGTTTTCTTTAGGTCAGAAATGTCCTTTTTGTACCCATCAAGTACTTTGTTAAAAACAATCACTTCCTTGCGAGCAGATTGACAGTTAATCACAGCACTATCACGTTGAACGCGAAGTTGTTTGTTTTCTTCTGTCAATCTGTCACATGTGCCACAGTACTTATCACTAGTTATGTTAGTGGTAGATTCAGAACTTACCTGTTTTGGAGGATCTGTCATGGCCATTAGAGCAAAATGAGCTTCCTTCCCGGCGAAGAACTTCAAATAATCAATTCTGGTGAAGGCGTCATCCACTATGCAAGACTTCCTCGTCTTCAGAAAATCAGCTTCAGCCAGCAACTGATCAATGTCATCATCCAAAGAAGTAACACTAGCCTTTGAATCTGATTCACTGTCTGAATCCGAATATACCGACTCACTCTCCTCAGGAACGTCTGTGACTGAGTCAATCACAACTCCCGAACTTGTTTCTTCAGCCTGAACTTCAACAGGTTCATTCTCAACATTCATCTCTTCAACTGATTCCTCAACCTCCATCTCAGTTTCTTCATCTTGATCAACTATCACCGACTCCTCAATATCAACCTGTTGTGCAACACATGCCACATTCCCACCAGTGGTTATCTCCTCAACACCAATTTGCATGCCAGTCCAGTCAAACATCTCATCACTCTGTATCACCAAAGCTTGATTCTGATTATTATTCTGTGGTTGTTCATTTGGTGTAGTGATGGGTATAACTGTTCTGTTTGTGTTATTTGGTGGTTGAGTTTGGTTCTGGTTGGTTGTGTTTGGTTGTCTATTTTGGTTGTTTTGAGAGGTGTTTTGTTGGTTTTGGTAATTGTTTTGGTTTTGATAGTTGTTGTTGTTTTGGAAAGAAACTTGATTTTGGTTTTGTTGTTGACGGTTTTGGTAGTTTGAGTTGAATGGATTTTTGTTTCCTTGTTTAGCAGGCTGAGTACATTCTCTTTTAAAATGCCCTTTCCCACCACAATTAAAGCATGTAACCTTCTTTTTGTTAAATCCATATGTGGTGTTTGGAGAAGTACCCAAATCAGTTCTCCCGGTCTTTTTTATGAATTCGGTTGCCCATCTCATAATGCTTGCGAATGCCCACTGAATGTCTATCAGCTCCATCTCTTCTTTATTGATTTGTGCATAGTCTTCATTGGTCAAGTTGTTATTCCCAATTTGACTTGCAACTAAACCATTATACGAAGTAACCATTGCTGAGACTAGCGCAATATGTTGCTGAGCAACCTCCACAGTCACGTTATTCATATTGGATGTCTCCAATAATACCGGTTTCTGATTGGTTTGATTCATTTGAGTCATGTATGGTTGTTGTTGAGGTTGTTGTTGTGGTTGATTAGCAGAATAACATGCAGCTTGTTGCATTGGAGAAAATGGTGAAATGAAAGAATTAGTATATTGTTGTGGTGGTGGTGTGTATGATGGTTGTGAATAAGATGAAGTTTGAGCTAGGTAGTTGATCGGTTGTTTTGGTGGTTCCATAACACTTGAGATACATGCTATATGAGGAGCCACTATTCCACCATGATTTGAACTACCCACAGTTGATGAAGTACCAGCATGGTATAACTCTGGATTCTGAGGAATCTAAGATCTCTTTGCTTTCCTCTTCTCCTCGAGTTCTTTGTTTTCCAGCTTTTGAATGAACTCGTTGATGGTCCAGTACTTGTAAGCATCCTTCTCTTTGAGTACCTCGATGTGTTGATCCCAGTACGGTGGTAATGCATTAGCAAATTTGTCCACCAAATCTGACATAGGAATCTGAATATCATAACTTGACAATTCAGTTAGTAAGTGACAATATCTGGGAGTCAACTCTTTCAATGTCTCGTTCCCGACATAGCTGAAGTTCTCAAATTCTTTCCTCAGCTCTTCCATTCTCAACCTTCTCGTCTTTTCGTTACCATCATGACGATTCTTTAGCACATCCCATAACTGTTTTGAAGTAGTGCACGACCCAAACTGATGTAGTAAATCGTTTGTGATCGCCTGAGTTAACTGAGAATATGCCTTCTTTTCCACCGCAAATTTCTTCTTTTCATCGTCAGTCAAACTCTCCAAAGGAACCAGCTCACCGGTGTTCTCTAAAACTGGTGCCACATAACCTTTAGCTATCATCTGCCAAGCCTCCGTTCCTTCCAACCCCATGCCTTCAAGTTGAATCTTGAATTTCTTCTGCCACTGGTTGTACTCCTGCATCTCCATTAGCTTGGGTGGCCTATTCCCGCTACCTGAAGATAAATCATTGATTAGTGTAGAAATAGCATTAGTAGTTTGAGTATTTACCACCGCGGCTGCTACTCCCCAATAATCTGCTGCAGGTTGTTGTGACGAAGATGCAACGCTCTGAGGCATCGAACTAGTCATCGCTAAGTAGTTAATTGGTTGTGACGACTGAGTGTTCGATTTCTGAGCTGCCACTGTCCATGGGTCCATGGTCACTTGCTGCTGTTGTTGTGTCGTTCCTGGTCTCGGTTTAGTTGGAAATCCCCACATGATGTTCACAAAGTTAGAAATTCACCACACTTGAAAATTTTCACTAACACCTTCTACTTTCGCCCCTGACAAAATTCACTTTCATCCAAAATGCTGACCCGAAAGTAGAATATGAGACTTGAATGTGGAATATCAACAAACACTTTCCACTTTCGTCCGAATTAAACTCACTTTCGTCCCTCTTAAACCCACTTTCGCACCCCCGATGCCCCGAAGGTGGAAATTTGTACCCGAAAGTGAAAAATTAAACACAACACACCTAGGTTCGACCTGAAATAAGCTACTTTCGCCCAGAAAATGTCCAGGTTCGCCCTAAAATTACCAGGTTCGCCCCATGCTCTCTAGATTCGACCCTTTCATGTTTAAAAAACGGTTACACTTTGAAAAACGGTTATTTTGATCTGAAATTTTCAAAAGTTAATGGATTTTGATGATCTTTATCAGGTTATGATTCGGAATTGAGTTGGAACAACTTTAATTCTTGGAAATGTTGATTTTATCCACGAAAAGTGATCCAAAACCTTCAAATTGTATCAAAAACCATTTTCATTGAAAAATAGAGAAAATTTGATCAAAATAGGGTCCAAATCAGTTCTGATATTATCAATTTGTTGTTGTATGATCTCTATGGCTCTGATACCACTTTATAATTGAAGAATTTTAGCAATAGACAGGAAATCTGATCATACAAGTCACAATTCCAGGTGCGGAAACCCTAGAACTGAACAAAATGATAATACGCAAATCCCAACACACGGATTACCTTTTCAAACATCATTTTATAGATAACTTGATTCAAAATATCAATACAAACACTTTACAAGTTAATCTATAGACTTTCAAACACACTTAGGGGCTGTTTGATATGGTCTGAATGGCCTCTGAATGGGGAAAAGGTCTGACCGAATCAGAGGTAGCGGGATTCAGACCGTTTGGCGAGGGCGTCTGAATGGAGCGAAGGTCTGAATGGAGGTCTGAGCGATTCAGAGATGGTGACAAGTCTGAACCATCCAGACGCAAGGAGGACGATCTCAGACCGCTCGTCTGAACCATCGCTGTTGCTGCTCGGTCACTCACCGGCGACTGCCCTTCCTCCGCTCGACCGCTCGTCCTGCTCTGATCACCCGCCGCTGACCCCACACTTCCTCCTCTCGTCTCACCCGATTGTGTGTGTTTGTGTGTGGTGTCAAGTGTGTGTGTCTGTAACTATGAGAATGAAGATAGTGTATAGAAGAAAAGGGAATCTCTGGTTATAGAAAAAGATGAGAAAGAAGATAAGAGAAAGAAGAAAAGGAAATGTGTGGGATGTCGTGTGTGTAGAAAGAGACAATTGTGTTTGTTTGTTTTTTATATAAAGATTTTTATATATATTAATCATTCAGGTGTCAACCAAACACCACTTAGTGATTCAGCACTTAACCATTAAGAATCTCTTAACCATTCAGAACCTCTTAACCATTCAGCACTTACCCATTCAGACATTACCAAACGGCCCCTTAATCTAGAGAGCTATAACCTGACCTTCACACACACAATAACCAACTAGTCTAACTTCCAAAACAAGTTAAAGCCTTATATACAAGCTGCACATTCGCCCATATTGAAAGTACGAATGTGGACTTTGTCCACATTCGCCCACTACTATGGTACGAATGTACATCTCTTCAATGTAGCTTTCCACCTTCGCCCTCTAGATCTTCACCTTCGACCTATATTATTCCACATTCGCCCTTTTGTATAGGTCGAATGTATCTTCATGTTTAAGTCTTGGTCGTTTTCTGATTATCTGAACCTTCAA
This sequence comes from Ambrosia artemisiifolia, assembly GCA_032199755.1. NCBI lineage: Eukaryota > Viridiplantae > Streptophyta > Magnoliopsida > Asterales > Asteraceae > Ambrosia > Ambrosia artemisiifolia. The sequence continues at coordinate 41,290,242 of CM063519.1, read as the reverse complement.
CATTCAGTACCGGATCACTAGCTAGGGACATACATGAATAATGCACTTACAGGTGAGTTTTCATATCCCCACTTTTTACTGTTTTCATGGTTTTCGGGGTGAAGCATGTTAGAATTATACTTCAAACTTTATTCTTTAAACTTAAGCAATTCAACTATGTGTCTTGTGTGATTCTTTGTGCTACGTGTCTTAAACTTGCTAAGTAAACTCAACTAATACTTGCATAATCATTAACTTTGATCAAGCCAACAGTAACAATGATATATCTATTGGATTGACAACCCCACCTAGATTTGTTGACCATGTCTATGGGGAGCGCGGGTGATTGGAACTGAAACTTAAACTTAGGTGAACCACGTCTATGGGATGGACCTTTACACTTTGTCAACATATGGTTGATTATGCCCCAGTTTGCTGTAGTTTTGTTTTCACATGTATGCCCTAGTTGTTACATATTGACACAGAATTGTATGCTTACATTTTTTGATACTATACTTCGTTTTGACAAAAACTTATGTATTCTCACCAACTTTATAGTTGACCCCCTCTATTTTTCCAAAACATAACATGTTTCAGGTAACAATGATGCGTGAAGATTTTAGCAGCTTTTGGATCACTTAGTTGAATTCTTTAGATTAATAATTGAACATTTGTTTTGTTTGTTTCATTGAACAGTGTTTTTGTTTTTCGATTGGTTTGTTTTGAATTGGATTAATAAACTATTTAAACTTTAGTTGCCATGTGATTTTTGAACAATCGTCACTACGTGACATCCTAATGTTTCCGCCATTGGTTGGGGTGTTACAATTTTGGAAAAATTTATAAGTGTTTGTCTGAGGCCTTTGATTTGGATAGGTAATCATAGGTGTTCCATTTTGACTCCTACATTCCCTAGCAAAATGACCCATTCTGTGACATTTGTAACACTTAATTTTAGATTTATCCAACCCCACTTTTGACCCACCATGTAAACCTGGATATCTTCTGCCAGTTTTCCTATAGAAATTGTTAGTTCCAACACTGAGCAGAGCCAGTTGGTGCAAAATGTCCATTTCTTCTAAGTCCAAGGGATCAAAATATTGAAGGTCATTATACTCAAAAGACATGTTGTCAGATGCCTGTATATCACCACTTGCTGCAAAAGCATAGTTGGGTGAATAAGAATCAGAGTTAAATCCAGAAGTTATGTCAATATAATGATCATAACCCTGATCCTTATTGCTACCAGGCATCTCATCCTGACCCAAAAGTGTTGTATTCCCAAACACATAATCATTAGACACTTTTCCAGAATCCTAAAGCTTGTTTTTCTGGTTAAGCTCTCTCTCATAAGTCAAGAGCTTACCATGAAGCTGGGTCAGAGATAAGTCCTTACAACCAATTGAGTTTCTCATAACAATTGCAATAGTGTACCATTTATTTGGTAGTGATCTTAAAAACCTATGGTTTAATGTTGATTTTGGGTAAGTTAGACCCACCAGTTTTAGTTCACTAATTAAACAATTAAACCTCTCAAATTGTTAAATTAATGACTCTCCATTCACATGACTGAATGTTTCATATTGTTTATTTAAGATCTCATGGTTGTTTTCAATAACCTCATCAGTTCCACCGAATTAATTTTTTTAAAGCATCCCACAACTCCTTTGCACTGTTATAGTGTAACAGCCCAGCATAGATATCATTTGGTAGAGCCATGGCTACAATACTGAAGGCTTTGGCATCTAACTCAATTTTCTGAAAATCCTGCTCGGAGTAGTTTTCAAGCTTCTTTGGCTCTTTAACCTTGGGATCTTCGGTACTCGGCACAATCAGAACATGTGGTCCGATAATAACAGACTTCCAGCACTTAGTGTTCTATTGAGCTAGAACATGGCTCATCCGATGTTGCCAAATATTTTATTCAGATCGGACAAGCATCGGTGGCTTGTTGCTCGTGCCACTGTTGTGTGGATCATGATTGATTGAAGCCATTCTCTGATTGTTTATAAAACAAAGTGTGTTTAAAAAAAACTTTGAATGTAAATAAACTTTTACTCTGTTTTCAATCCGACAAACAAAGCGATATCAATAAATTTGAGCTGATCTATTTATATTTAATTGATTGATTAGATCGAATTTAATTGACCAAGCTCGGATTCCAATTGTTAGGATCTAAGTTTGATTTGTTATGAAGTTTATAAATGAAACAATAATGAAGATGAATAATAATGGAAAGTGCAACGGAAATATAAACTCTAAATCATAACAAACGGGATAATTGTTTTTAACAAGTACTTTTATAAGTCATCACAGATTTCAGTACAAGTATACAATCTCCCCCTTAGCCAGATCACTCACAACTTTGTTTGCACAAGAGAATGTTTTCGGAGTGATAAATAGAACAGTACAGGCACTGTTCTATTTATACACAAAATAAAGCTCTGATGACCTAAGGCTGGCGTCACCTAAGACAGTGACATCTAACAGAAATAACAACATAAAACATTTGCCCTAATACAAACACTGTTACATTGAAAACTCTGATGATTAAACCTCTGATGTGTAACAGCTGATGGAATAAACTCTGTTGCTTGAATCATTTATTGGAGCCTAAGTGTTGTTAGCTCCAACAGACCTTGTATCTTCATCATACCTTTGGTAGACAGTGGTTTCTTCAATCAGACTTTGTAAGCAGTAGTTTGTTAGGGAACAACAGTTAGTGTCAACAATCTTTTGGGGGGATCTTGTATGCAAAATATTGTTTTATTGGATCAGATGTTTAGTATGTTTTGGCTTTTCACTTCATCTGTTCTTCTCCGGTTCAGCAGACCCAACAGTTTGTCACAAAGAAAATATTGTCCAGAATTGTTAAATGAATTTGGTTATCTTGGCTGCAAACCAGTTAACACACCTATTGAACAAAGTTATATAGTGTCTACTAAAACTGAGTAAAATCAAGAACTTCTTGATAATATTTTTGGTTTTCAAAAGTTGATAGGCAAGTTGATTTACTTGTCATTAACCAGGCAAGACATAAGTTATGATGTCCAATATCTAAGTCAATTCATGCGTAAACCTAATGCTGGACATCTTAAGATTGCTTTGAGATTACTTAGATATCTTAAGCAGTCACCGGGTAAAGGAATATTTTTTAGCAAAGGTAAGGATTTTAATTTTACTAGCTATGTTGATGCTGACTGGGCAAAGTGCCTAGTTACTAGGAAATCTGTAACTGGGTTTTGTATTTTCCTTGGAAATTCATTGATTTCCTGGAAAAGTAAGAAACAAAGTACTATTTCACGATCTTCAGAAGAGGTTGAGTATCGTGCAATGTGTTCAGCAGCATGTGAACTAATTTGGTTAAAAAAACATTTTGAGTGAATTGAATGTTAAGGTTGAGTTACCTATAAAAATGTTTTGTGATAGTAAAGCTGCTATGGCAATAGCTGCAAACCCTGTTTTTCATGATAAGGTTAAGCATTTTGAGCTTGACTTACATTTCTTAAGGGAAAGGATTGCAACTGGTATTATAGAAACTATCAAGGTTGGTTTTGATTCACAAGTAACTCATGGTTTTACAAAAAGTCTGAGTATTGAGCAACACAAATTTTTTTATGATGGCTTGAGAATGTTTGATATGCTTGAATTAAGGGGAATGTTAAAAATAACACTATAAGTTAATTCAAACATATTGATACTTTTTATGTGACAATGTGTTACATATTTGTGTTATGGATATTATTAAAGAGTATTGGGCCATTCTTTGTGGGGTTATATTTTTTGATCAGGAATAGTTTTAGCCCATTGTCTTATGGGTCATTCTCGACCAGTTTAAGTGAAAGAGTTCAAAAGAGTTTGTTATAAAAACTTGGGATGGACGGCTGAGATTTGATTATGGGGATGAGCTGTTGAAGCTTCTCGAGATTAGTATATAATCGTTTTATTATTTCTTATTTCATTAGGGTTCTTATTATTCTTTCTCTGTATTTGTGTAGTTGTCTCTTAGGCGATTAGGGTTTCCATCTTGTCTCCTGTATTTGTTCATCATCTATAAGTGTTTGTACTTTATTTGTTCATCTGCTGATATCATTGATCAGTAGAATAACTTAACATTGTATTGATTTCTGAGATTCATCAGTTGATGAATCTCTAGGGTTCTGGGGGAAATATTTTTAGGTTGGTTAATAAGATCTTTTGTCACCCTTTTGTCGCCTAATTCTCTTGTGTATTGTATGTGTTGTTGAGTTCATGTTGGCTCAGATTATTCTTGTTATTGTGTGGTGAAACCCTAAGTTTTTACATGGTATCAGAGCCATAAGGTTCTGATATTCTATTTTGTTTCGATCTTGGTTTATTTCCGCTATGTCTCTCTGTTGTGTTTTATTTTTGGTTTTTTGTCTTCAGTCTTATCGTTGTTGACCTGATTCTATTGTTGAGTCTGGCAGTAGATCTTATCTATCTAGATCTTGTCTACTGTATCTTGGTGTTTTTGTTACTGGTACTATTTGACTAAAGATCTAGGGTTTGTGACCTAGATCTAGTGTCAACATCTGTTGGCTGGATCAAGGAGTTCAAGTAAGTTGTTGGATTGTTTTGGAAGTTATGCAACCAGTAAGTTTTCTATTAAGTTTTTATTATTTGTTGTCTGATATTGTTGGCTGCTACTGCTTATAAGTCTTCTTTCTCTCTTCTCTTGTCTGTTATCTAGGTGTCTTAGCCGGGTTAGGGTGGACCGGCGTTGATCTTAGTTGTGTTGTCTGAGTCTGGTTCTTATTTGTTTCTTGTGGTTAGTACTGTTCTTGGTTTGATTGTTCTATATATAAATATATATATATATATATATAATAAAAAGCTCCTGCGTAAGGATCTGCAAGGGCACCTTTTGAGTGATGAACCCTTGATTTGAACACCTACACAGCTTCGCTTTCTGGGTTTTGTCTTGTCTGTTCTTGTTTTCTGTGTATTGAAGTTAGTTGTTAGCTAACATTGTTTGGTTCTTGTTTCTATTATATCTTATTTGGTTTTGTGTTATTTGCTATGAGTGGTACTGTTGATCCTCCCCACCCTGCTGGTGGGGCTGCCACTGGTGGTCCTACTGGTGGTGGTGGTGGACCAAAAGATGATCCTAACTCTGGAGCTCTTCTTGTTGGGACCCTGATTAGCAAGTTGAATATTAGTGACCCTTTGTTTTTACACCCTAGTGACACAAGTAGCTTAACAATGATTGCTATAAAATTGAAAGGGACTGAAAATTATTCTGTATGGGCTAGTTTAATGAAATTAGCTTTACAAACTAAGAATAAATTTGGTTTTGTTGATGGTACTTGTATAAGGTCTACTACTGATGATGTTTTGATCAACAAATGTTTAAGCCCATTTGGCTTATGGGTCATTCTGGACCGGTTCAAGTGAAAGAGTTCAAAAGAGTTTGTCATAACAAACTTGAGCTGGACGGCTGAGATTTGATTATGGGGATGAGCTGTGGAAGCTTCTCAAGAATAGTATATAATCGTTTTATTATTTCTTATTTCATTAGGGTTCTTATTAATCTTTATATGTATTTGTGTAGTTGTCTCTGAGGCGATTAGGGTTTCCATCTTGTCTCTTGTATTTGTTCATCATCTGTAAGTGTTTGTAGTTTATTTGTTCATCTGCTGTTATCATTAATTAGCAGAAGAACTTGACATTGTATTGATTTCTGAGATTCATCAGTTGATGAATCTATAGGGTTCTGGGGGGCAATATTTTTGGGTTGGTTAATAAGATCTTTGGTCACCGTTTTGTCGCCTAATTCTCTTGTGTATTGTTTGTGTTGTTGAGTTCATGTTGGCACAGATTATTCATGTTATTGTGTGGTGGGACCCTAAGTTTTTACAATAGCTAAACACTACTATAGTAAATTTGCCATCTTTGTAAAAAACGACCTTTTTGAAGGTATTTTAGTCATTGTATTGTGTTGGGACTAGAACCAGATTTTGATTTTATTATGTCTGGCCATCTCTGATTCGCCATTGTGGACGGTCCCATCATCGTCACCCAACCCACCTAGCCACGCGTCTGTACACTCCCCATTCTACTACACGTGTCCAACTTTCCCTCATGTTCTTTTTCCCTTTTAACTTCTCTATTTGCTTTCATTTCAAAGCCAAGCAACAAAGCAAAGCAGAAGAGAGAGAAAGAGAAAAGGGAGAGACGGGAGAAAAAGTCAACGAAGTAAATAGTTACCACCGTCGTTGTCTCACTTACATTGTAGTCACCATGACCATCGTCATACCGTTATACCAGCGCTTGTTCCATCTTCGGTCACTAAGCAGACGATGGGTGCTAACAATGGAGGTTTTAGAGTAGCGGTAATCAGGCTATGAACCGAAACTGTTGCAAAAGCCGACAATACCTTTTCAACGTACTCCATGGATCAGACCCCAGATCTGCGAACCCCACTCTGGAATGGCCACTGCTGGAATGGCCGCTGGTGGGGGCACACATCTCTCGAACCCCACTCTTTAGTCTTTATAATCTAATGAAAGTTTTAATGTGTAGATTCGTATTACATTTGTGGGTTTTCTTTGATGGTGGTAGGGTGATGTAAAAACTCTACTGTAGTTGTGGCTGTGTTTGGGGGTGGGCTTTTGCTTAGCAACTTGCTGATAATATTTCATTTGGCTGTTAAAAAAACATCTAATGGATTTGAATTGTGAAGTTGATGAGAGTAAAGTTGGATTGTACAGCAGATAAGGCTACCCATCCCAATCTATGATATTAATCAAACATTATTCAATTCAATTATTATTTTTAATACAACAAAGCTGCACTAACTTCATTTTGTATGGGACTAAATTAAATAAGTGCTTATTAATTAATTTTAATTCGGTAATAGGCTTATTATTTAAATTTGGGATGAACAAGTGTTGCTCATAGAATTAAATATATAAACTGATGTACCATGGCTCAAGTTATTTTATATTTTTTGTGAAGTTTATTATGTGTTTCATTTTGGTAGTAAATCTCTTGGTTGATCAACAATATTTCATTATCCACACTGAATGAACAAGCCAATTTCATTTTGTTTCCTTCAACACCGAGTGAAGAAGCCAGTTTCATTCACTTGACGGTGATGACGTAGTGAGAATTTAGAGATAAAAGAGTTTAGGGGAGAGGTTTTTTTATCTTTTGTTATTTATGGAAAAAAATAAATAAATGGGTATCAGTTTCTGAAAATGATATCAAAACCTGTTTGGTTCGTTACTTATTCTTTTAAGAATTTTTTTATTCCAGAGTGTTAACCGCCCAGAACCTTCATTGAGCGCTCAGAAAAACCCAAAAAACCCGCCCAAAATCATTACACATCTGCCTAGAAAAGCTCTCCAAAAACGCCCTGAAAACGCCCAATAACGGCCCATAAACTCCGCTGCAACTTACCACACGTCCAAAACCACTAATGGATATCCTTAATACCATGCTTCGTTCAAACTCTGAAAGTGGCGGAAAGTGTTAGGGTTTTGGAAATCTTTGACAAATTGAAATATGAAGTCTCCTGACCCAAGATGATTTGTATGGGCTAGGTGGCACTCACAATTAACATTAATTTGTGCTAATGTATTGGTTGCTTTGGTACGTTTAATAAAAATGAATATGAAACATTGTTTTTGCGTGACAAACATTATACCGAAAATAATTACAATTCTGAGAGTTATCACTTGTGAACAAGTTAGATGATGTGTGTGTGCAAAAATATACTATAAACACCACCAAATCGTTCGCAATTTGAAGAACAAGATCAATCAGTCGCAATTTTAATCATTCGATTTAGCCTAAAAAACGATCAGGTCAGTACGATTATTATACATGGTTTTGATCAGAATTTTGATGTTCTATAATAGACCTATGATTTCGTTAATTGCCCTGGTTGAATTCAAGGTCAATCAAGGGTTAGGGTTCGATCAAACCTATAGGGGTTAAAAGTGTAAACTTAGAAAATAAAGTTAACCAAGTTTTTTAACTAAGTTAGGCTAAAGGACAAATGGTGTAACAAATTGATAAAATAAAGGATATAAGGAGTGAAAAATTTCCATAAAGGACAGAGGATGCAATTTCAGTAATAACTAAAGGACAATTTGTGTAACTCTCTCAATTCTTTATTTATTAATTTAAGACAAAATTACACTTTGTGTCCTTTATGTATCACTGAAATTATGAAACATGACCTTTATTTTTATTTTTTTTGCATTTTATGTCCAAAATTACCTTTTTTCTTGCATGTTATGTCCTTTATGACTAACTGGGTTAGTTTTCTCAGTTAACCTCAAAAAGCTTCAAGGGTATTTTTGTCCATTCACTTTAAATTGCTATAAAACCCCTTCAAACTCTGCTGATAACTTCACAACCCTTACAACACTCGTCTCCCCCAATACTAACCCTTCCTCTTCCACGATTACACTCACAAAAAACCTAACTTTGATCATCAGTAATATGTACGACAAAGAGTTTCGACGATTAGGATTTAGGGTTCGTAAGAACCTAACACATGAAGAGGTGCTTGAATTATATGGTAAGTTTTCATACATTTGATGATGTTTTTTTCAAAAAGTTTGAATTTTTATGTATTCTTAACACGTAAATGTTTTATACAATGCAGTGGGTGCTCCCAGTTTGTCCTCTATCAAGCTTCATCATAATGTAAGATTCACACGTTTTCCTGACAGGACATATGTTGAGGGTGATGAACATTTCATTGATTTGCTTGATCATGACAAGTTTTCAGTACACGAGATGGATCGAATACTGGAAAAATTTGGTTATCAAAAGGACATTGAAAGGTATTACCATTATCAAGTGCCAGGTTCTGATCTTGATTTTGGTCTTAGGGCTTTAGGTAGTGATGCTGATGTTATTGGGTTTATCAAGGTTATTCCAGAAAATAGGTTAATTAATGTTTATTGTGAGTATGGTATAACTACTGTGCACACATATTTCTGCTCACCAACTAAGGTTAGGGTAGAAGAAATAACTGATGAGATAACTGATGAGGAGTTAATGGCAGTTGACCTTGATAAAGTGGTTAGGAAAAGATTATTGTTAGGATGGCATGATGATGATAAACCTGAGGCTAACCAAGGAGTGGTAGATAATAGTGATGAAGTTGTTGCTAACCAAGACACTACTCAGTCTATGCATACTGATGATGTTATGGATAACCATACTGAGGAAGTTGTGGATAACCAACTTCATAATATGCATACTGAGGAAGTGTATGTGAGTAACCATGTGGATAATATGCATACTGAGGAAGTGGTGGAGAATGTGAATTTTCATTTTGCCTTTGATTTTAGCAACATTGACCTGAATGATCCTGACTTTGACCCATTCTTTGGTGCAAGTCCAACTATTAATGTTCCTAAACATGATGTTCCTAAGCATGATCAACCTTAGGATAATATGAATGAACATTATAATGAAAATATGGATGAGGGTGATGAGGGTATGAATATAAGTGAGAATGGAAGTGATGATGATGATGCAAGTGAGGACAGAGATTTCTTAGTAGATGAGGGGAATTTGATAAATGAAGTTGAAACAGATATGAGGGATTTTAGGTTTTTCACTGATGATGTTGAAGATGTTGAACAACAAGTGTTGGATGTGTGTTTGAAAGACCTACAAGAAGATGCAATTGACAATGATCACTTTGTTAGTGAATCAGACTCTGATGAGGATGAAAGCAGCCACAGGAAAAGAACAATGAAGTTACTAAGAAGACAGAGAAACAGGAATTCCCCTTTCATGTGTGGTGATAAATTTGGAAGCAAGGAGGAAGTGAAACAAATGATCAAAAGGCATGCTGTTGACACTAGGAGACAACTAAGGATCATCAAGGATGATCTAAGTAGGGTTAGGGCAGTTTGTTGGGGGGATATCCCACATTTTGATGATAATGGTAACCTTATGTCAGTTGATGGTCATACTGAAATTAGTTATGGAAAGAAGACCATGGGTGTAGGGGGACTGGTCATAACATAAAGACATGCAAAAATCCAGAAGTTGTGGTTGAAAAAGGCAGTAAATCAAAAGATAAAGGGCAAAATGTGAAAGGCAAAGGTGAGGGGAGTTCTGGTAACACATCAAAAGACAAAGGACCAGAGGCAAAAAATACTGGTGGCAGGGGCAAAAAGGCAAATAATAACAAGCATCAATGCCCTTGGTCACTACACTTATCAAAAGTTGGTGGGACTGAAACTTGGGTTATTAAAACCTATGTAGAGGAACATAAATGCCTTCAAAATAGAAACATTAGGGCATGTACAGCAACATTTATATCTAAACATCTAATGGAACAACTTCATGAAAATCCAAAGATCCCAGTGAAGGCTGTCCAAGAGCAGTTTCAGAGAAAATTTGAAGTTAGGGTATCACAGATGAAAGCTTACAGGGCAAAGACTAAAGCCATGTTACAGATCACTGGAGATTACAATGCTCAGTATAGGATGCTTAGAGATTATTGTGGTGAGTTGATGAACAAGAACCCAGGAACCACAGTACATATTGAAGTTCAGCCATGTGGTGATCCTGAATCCACAGAAAGAGTCTTTAAAAGGATTTATGTGTGTTTGGGAGCTTTGAAACAGGGTTTCAAAGCCATTGGCAGGGATATGTTAGGTCTTGATGGTGCTTTTATAAAAGGTCCTTACCCTGGTCAAGTTCTATCTGCTGTTGGGGTTGATCCAAATAATGGTATTTACCCTGTCTGTTATGCTATAGTAGAAGCAGAATCCACAAATTCCTGGTCTTGGTTTTTAGAATGTCTAGCTGATGATCTAGATCTAGATGTGAACTCTCACTTCACATTTCTGAGTGATAGGCAGAAGGTTAGTCACTTCATATATATATTAACTTTCTTTCTTTTAGTTTCAATATCTTTAGTTTCCATAACAGCAGGTCATGCAATGGCAGGAGGCCAGATGAGTCATGGTCAAGCAAGTCTAAGAAGGATGGTAAGAAAGCTGCTAAGAAGGATGGTAAGAAAGCTGCTGCTGCTGGGATGGGTGGTAAGAAAGCTGCTGCTATTGGGACAACCATGCAGGTTCCAGTGAAGCCTAAAAAGGGTGGTGTGAAGATGTGTAAGAAGTGCAAGGGGGCTGGACAAAATAGCAGGACCTGCCAGAAGAATGCTTGATTTTAGAGATGAAGTTATTTAGTATTTTGTGTTTTGGTTAATTTATGTTTAAGTCAAACAATGTCTGTGTTTTGTTGGATGATATTTCTATGTTTTGTTGGATTTTATGGTTGTATGAATACTTTAAGTATCAAGGTTGGCTTTATTGCCCATTTTGACCCATGTTTGTTTAAGACTGTGTGTCCATTTTGACCCATATTGTGTATGTTTGTAATGTGTGCACTGTGTGTCCATTTTGACCCATGTTTACTGTGTGCAGTGTGTGTCCTATTTGACCCATGTTTGTACTGTGTGTATTTTTTGACCAATATTGTATGCTTGACAATCAATGTTTTTGATCCATGTTTTGACAACCAATAAGATACACAAACAGAGCCATAAACTTCTAATACATTTCATCCAAACATAATTTGGTACATAGATTTCTTCAATCCAACTAATACACATAGAAGACCCATACACTTATGCATTTCATCTACATACTACAAATATAAGTCAACCCAAACAGAACCCAACTTAGAATCAGGTAAATCTTCAAACGCCTTGACTTAGCTTCAGCATTTCTTCTTCCATTTTCACTGACTGTCAATCTTTCTTCTACCTTGTTCTTGGACTCCAGCAAACCTGGTATGATGTCCCCACATGTTTGACACCTTCTTGATTCAACCCACATGAAAAATCCACATCTGGAACCCTAATGTCAAATAAAAAAACGACTTTAGATGAAGAACCCTAAATTACGAACCCTAAATTACAAACCCTATCTTACCTTTGAGCTGCAACCAAAGAATCGACGACCTGGATTTTTAGGGGTCCACGAGGTGCGAACTACAGCCTCCCTACCACACCAACAATGCACCATTTTGATCGATTAGGTGTTTAGGGCTTCAATCATAGGGTTTTAATCTTGAAGAGCTTCAATTTGGGTGTTATTAGGTGTTAGGGTTTTAATCTGATCGATTGTATATGATATATAAGAGGGAATGTGACACCCGGAAAACTCAGGTTAATAACATGGTTTGGGTCAAAGTCTACCTTAGCGAGTCGCGCGTACATTATACTTAACTAGGTCGGTTGAGTCGTGTTATGGTTCGGGAGTCGTTACTACAACCTAGTGGACCGTTAGATGTCAGCCATTAAACCAGGTATGCAAGGATTGACGATTCGTAGAGTCGTCAAACCTTAGTAAAAACACAAGTCTCGAGTCCCGGGGATTGGTGAATGAGTAAGAACGTGTTTGTTTCTGTGGATTATGTGTGTATAATCTTTATGTGACTTGTTGGTATGTGTATACGTGTTTACATATGTTAAAACGGTGATTACACGCGATTGCATGACATTTTAGGTGATTGCGCAGCTTAGCATGCGATTGTGCAGCTTAGCATGCGATTGGGCAGGCTAATCGCCTATGTTAAGGGGCGATTAGGCCCAATCGCCTGCTAAGGAGGGCCAATCGCCTATACTATCATGTGATTAGCCTCCTGTAGTTTGTGTTAAATATGATTAAAAGATGGGATTTTTATGGTTCAAAAAGGATTGTTATTGTGTTATTAAGGTGTCTACAGCTTGTTTATTTTAGGATGATGATGTCTTAGGAGTTTGGATGGTTTTGGAAGTGTATTGTGGATATTGGGTATTTTGACCCATTTGAATGACTTTGAATGATTTTGTATGATATGTGGTGTTTTGCTAGTTGTTTGATGTTAGGGTTTGTTGTAGAATGATGCTAGAACAGTAGGGAATGATCGGACAACGTGGTTACATGATGAAATCTGAGTATTTGCTATTTAGGGTAAAAGTTGTGCATGTTGATGTGATGTTTTCATGCTAAGTGTACTATTTTGGGAAAATGCTTGCATTCGGGGCTGGTAGAACGATGATAAGCTAGGGGTTTTGATTGAAATATGTTTGATATTGTTGTATGATTGATATTTGGTGTTTCCACACGTTCCGGATCTGATTTGGAGGGTTAAACGCGCGAAAAACCGGAACAGCTCTGCTGGGGGCGATTGGGGACCCTAATCGCCTATGCTATAGGCGATTGGGAGCCCAATCGCCTGCTTAGAAGGCCTAATCGCATGTATGGTAGGCGATTGGGGGCCTAATCGCCTTCATTTCATGCGATTGTGATCTTAATCACTAGTTAAGCCCTGAATTGCATGTCTTATGACCCTAATCGCCTGATAAGCACCAGAATAGGCCTAATCGCCTATGTTAAGGGGCGATTAGCCTCCACAATCGCCTGTTGACCTCCCTAATCGCTAGTTGACTTTTCCTAATCGCCTGCACTGCTGCTGTAAGTGTATCTTGGCATTCCGAGGCCCGATTTGACACCTAGGAACATGCTAGGAACCCCGTATCATACCTGATAACTTGGTAACACGTGCTCGGACTTATTTATGTGCTGTTTGAACTATGTGCTAGGCTTGTTGAACTTTAACACATGTTAAGCATGATTGCATGGTTTGTATGACTTAGAGTACAAGGATAACACGTGGAGTCTTGGGTCACCAATGGGATGTCGAGTCTTATACATTTGGTCAGTTTAACAGTCAACGTGTTTTCAAACGAACCTAGTTATGGTCTGGACATCTAGGGACTAACTAACCCACGGGTTATTAGTCTAAGTACTTGTAACTGTCATATGTTAGGTCGCCGCTTTACGGGGCTAGCATAGCTTGCTGATTTTATTCATTAATCGAAGTAACGCAACCTAAGGTGAGTTCACGGCCCCACTTTAACTGGTTTTCCTTTTGGGGGAGAAAACATGCGTTAAATTTGTGTTTGGTAACAACTTTCATACTATGGGTTACTTTGGGTTACTATACGATCTTTGAAAGTCCCGGGGGAAACCATGAATGTGCGGTGTAGCACAACGGGGAAATGTGGATAGATCTATTGGGCGTGACCTGCCCCGCTCGTCGGCTTGGAGCCGGCGGGTGCATATTGTCTCAACAGGAACGGTACATTATTCGGGCAATGCTTCTGGGTTTGCGAGTTAGTAATGGTTTTCCAATCGTAGTAGTGACAAAACATACGCCTAGCTAGCGTACTTTGGTTTACATATTTGTATAGTATGGACAGGGTGAACTTGGTACTTTTATTACAAACCTGTGAACTCACCGGCATTTTGTGCTGACGTAACTTTTGGCATGTTTTTCTCAGGGCGCTAAGGTAGCATTCCAGGACTAGGGCGCACGCGTCTGTACGGCGTCTAGTTTAGGGTCATGTTTTCATATGTTGAACAATTGGGATTACTTTTGGATTTTGGATTGTAACAAAGCTTCCGCTACTGTTTAATGGTTCCAAACTTATGTTTTTAAATATGCATGTGTTCATATAGTGTTGTTTATTGTGACCGTTGACTTGGATCCTGGTTTGTCACGCGCCTCGCGGTAAAACCCCGCAGGTGGATTTTGAGGGTGTGACAGGGAAATTTTAATTCAAAGTGAATGGACAAAAATACCCTTGAAGCTTTTTGAGGTTAACTGAGAAAACTAACCCAGTTAGTCATAAAGGACATAACATGCAAGAAAAAAGGTAATTTTGGACATAAAATGCAAAAAAAAAAATAAAGGTCATGTTTCATAATTTCAGTGATACATAAAGGATACAAAGTGTAATTTTGTCTTAATTTAACAATGAATTAAAAATCTACATTATTTTAAAAAGGTATTTTGTATTTTCGACTAATATATCAATACGGAATAATAATCTTAAATACCATTAAGTCTTTTTATTTTATAAAGTAATTACTTTTATAAAATTAAAATATTTGACCATTTGTCATTACATAAAAACGTTTTATTTTTTAATATACATTACAAAATAACTAAAGCCTATATGTTTTTCGAAGTGTTGAGAACGAAATAATTTCCATACTTTCAAGATATGAGGACATATAGATTAAAGTTGTTGGTTGATATATTGATTGCTAAAAGAAGTAACTGATGTACAGTATCAAATGTAAAATTGTTTTTGACCCTCTTGTTTAAATCTTCTAGTTCCGTCTTTGTATAAATATTAGCTTATTGCTATAAAGTTAATCACCGTTAAAAAAATTAGTTTATCTAATTCGTTATTGGCCTAAGGGCCCTTTTTTCGTCTTGTACAAGGCACTTAAATTCTTATGAACGGATCTGTAAATAAACATGGAAAGAACAGAGGTAGGTCACCTACCCACTAACAAAAACACTAATGATGCACATGACCCACTACCACTAATTGTCACTTTTAAGGAAAACGTAATTTACTTTAGATTCAAAGCACTTGGTACACACAGCCTTTTATCAGAATAGCCAGTTTAATTTGGTTGTTGACTTCCTGGCATAGCTCGGATTACTTTGTAGCCTTGTAGGTATAATGACTTACAGAGGTCAGTAAAAAAAATTAAATTTTTTTTTAACGGCCAATAAATCAATTTCGGTCACTCACGAGGTATCCATTGAAAAAAGGAGTACTCCGAGAGTAGGGGTGTAAACGAGCCGAGCCGAGCCCGAGCCTGACTGGGCTCGGCTCGGGCTCGTTAAGGTTTTGTGAAGCTCGAGCTCGAGCTCGGCTCGCTAGCAAAATCCAAAGCTCGCGCTCAGCTCGGCTCGAGGTGATTTGAGAATCTCAAACGAGCTCAAAAGCTCGGCTCGAGCTCGCAAAAGCGCGTCTATAACTTAGGCTCGCGAGCCCAATCGTTAAGGCTATAACTTAGGCTTGGCTATAACTTAGGCTCGGGCTCTAGCTCGTTAAGGCTCGATTAGGCTCGCGAGCCCAATCGAGCTTTGTATCTAGGGCTCGAGCTCGGGCTCGATAACTAAACGAGCCATATTTCAGGCTCGGGCTCGGGCTCGGGCTTGTTAAGGCTCGGCTCGTTCGAGCGTTTTACCGAGCCGATCCCGAGCCGCTACGTGTCATTTACACCCCTATCCGAGAGTAACCCAGGTCCACCAATAATTTCACACCAGTTCCCAAGGAAAACCCGTCGCCCGAAGGCCCACTGCGGTAAAACCTGGTCTACCAACAACATTTTGATGTCGGCAGGACTCGAACTCCCCCACCACCCATAAGGAAATTAAGTAGCGTGTCACTCCACCATAAGGGGATTGGCGAAAAAAATAATAATACTTTTAACATGAGATGAAAAAGAAAAATAATTTAATGATAAAATATTAAATATTTTAATTATCCACGTATTAATTAGTCTCTCTTTAATTAATTAATCAATATCACTTTATCATACGTTTATTATACACATATCGAAATTATCATGTGTATCCTACAAATAAAAAAAATTAATCATACATTTATCCTACAAAAATCCAAATTATCATTTAGTGTAAATTAGTTTGCATTGAAAGAATATATAATTTGAAAATGAAGGCTGAGTTTTATTTAGAGTTAATTGCTAAAATGGTCCCTGAGGTTTGGCCCAAAATGCTTGTTTTCTCACTTTTTTGAATTTTCTGCCAAAAGCACCCCTCACAGATCGAAAATTGCCAAAATGGTCCATATTTAACTGAGTTTTTAACTGAGATTTGAAAGTCAGTTAAGTCTCGGGGGCAATTTCGTCCTTTATGTCCTCAGGTGCCAAAATGGCATATAATGGAAAGTTATAAAAAAATAAAATTCAAAAACGTTTTTTCGAACACGTTTTTTTCTACGAACACGTTTTTTTGCGAACACGTTTTTTTTTCGAACACGTTTTTTTCGAACACGTTTTTTTTTTCGAACACGTTTTTTTTTTCGAACACGTTTTTATTTTCGAACTCGTTTTTTTTTTCGAACACGTTTTTTTTTTCGAACACGTTTTTTTTCGAACTCGTTTTTTTTTCGAGTTTTGAAGATGTCCCACTTCTTTGCCTTCTAAAAGCTCTCGATGCTTGTCTCCTAATCGTAGAAGATCTTGAAACAGGACTGCTGTTTGACAATTGACTAGCATTATGAGTTGCAGCACCATTGATCGTAGGTTGAACAGAATTGTGTATCTTTTTGTTCCCACAACAGACACCAGTCCACAAACAATAAATTATAGTACAAACACCCGCAAAAGCCCCAACCGCTCCAACAATCGCAAACGCCAACAACCCTCTTCTCAAAGTCCTCGAAGGCAAAGAACGCGGCTCATAACTACCACTTCCAGGTGATGGTGGTGCCAATATGTTGGTAGATAAATCACAAGGCTTACATATCAATCGATTGCCAGAACAAAGACTATCTGACTGAATATATATCCCACACTTACAACCAGATCTAACACATGGACCTGGAAGAACTGCCCTCAACGGAACCTCGAAACCAAACGATTTCGACTCGCTTCTAACCCATCCTTCTCCCCAACACATTACAGAAAGGTTATTAGTTGTCAATCCACAAGTAAAATCCAATCCAGCTACAATAGATTCAAAATAATCACTAACATTCCCTCCACGCCCCCAACAAACTACAGATTGGTTTAACCTCAATGCACAAGTATGATTTAAACCGAGTGCTAGGCCCGAAAACTCAAACGACAAATGATCGGGTACATCAATCTTTCCATAAGCATTATTCCCTCTACATATCAAATAACCATATACATTCGAAAAAAAACGTGTTCGCAAAAAAAATGTTCGCAAAAAAAACGTGTTCGTAAAAAAAAACGTGTTTGAAAAAACGTTTTTGAATTTAATTTTTTTATAACTTTCCATTATATACCATTTTGGCCCCTGAGGACATAAAGGACGAAATTGCCCCTGAGACTTAACTGACTTTCAAATCTCAGTTAAAAACTCAGTTAAATATGGACCATTTTGGCAATTTTCGATCTGTGAGGGGTGCTTTTGGCAGAAAATTCAAAAAAGTGACCAAACAAGCATTTTGGGCCAAACCTCAGGGGCTATTTTGGCAATTAACTCGTTTTATTTATTTAACTATTTTAAAGAGGTAGAATATTCACACCCATAATGGTGTAAGTGTGATCTCTATATTATATAGAGTGGGTATAAGTGGTTGTGGGTAGATGAGAGAGGAAATATTTGGAGGGGACACTGTTCATCCTCCATAACTTTTTAATATTTTTAAAAGTGGCTATGAGTAGAGGAGAGAGAAAATGTAATGATAAAATTATAGAATAAGTATTATTAAATAGAAAAAGAAAGAGAAAGGTAGTGATTTTTAGTGTAATTATAGAGATGGATATTGAGTAGCTACTTTAAATGCTCTTACAATAATTTTTTTAACAAGTCATTCTTATTTACATAAACTTGTAAAGTTACAATAAACTAATCATTTATTTTTATTTAACATTTTATTCTATATATATACAATTACCAACTTGGGTTACCATCAAGAGATATCACTCTTTATCATCACTTGGCACCATTTCACTAATTAATTTTACCAACATGAGTCTCCTCTAAGCACTAATCTTTCTTTATGACTTGGCACCGCTTCATAGATTAAGATCAACAAGAGTCTCCCCCAAGAGTCACCACTCTTTTCCTATTACTTGGTACCGTTTCATAAAGTATATTTCATGTTGAAAATTAAGAGTTTGGGAGTATTTGAAACTTGAAAGAGATTGTTGTGTGTAAATTGGATGTGAAAAAACAAATGAGAGGGGTTCCATTTATTGTTTATGAGACATCCTATCCGAACCATTACCTCCTTTCATGAACGATATATCGTTTATGAAGTGGTTCGTCGTTTCCTATATATACAAATACTAAAATTAGTTAAACGATGCGTTGGTTCATAAACTTGATGCGTCACTTTATTATAATATCACCGCATGAAAAATTTGCCTAGGTTCACGTCGATGCATAAAAGAAACATGCACCACTTCAATTTGACATGCCTTATTTAAATTAACATAATTTGTGGCGACACTTACATGTACTTCAAGTGAATTATCACTTCAATTCTTAAACATATTTTACCTTGACTAAAAGTAATAATTCCTACCCCAATTTAGATAGTAGTTGAAAAAAAAACTGCTTAAATTAACATTGAATTTAACCATCAAAGATTATGTTTGTATTTACTAGATTTTTATTTTCCTATTGCTACTATCTTGTTTTTCTTTCTTATATAAATTTGCCATCAACGCATGTGCATGCTGTCACACCCTCAGATTCTACATGTGGGGTTTTACCGTCAGGCGCGTAACATATCAGGATCCAAGTCAACGGTCACAATAAACGACAACTATATGTAAAACATACGTAACAAACCATGCAGTTTAAAAGTGTTAACCAACTACAGTGGAAGCATAAATAAGTTTACAGTTCCAAAAACAGTAAAAGATAATAGTTTGAAAAGTGTTGAAAAGCCATGCACATGCATGAACCTAGACGCCGTGAAACTTCGTGCAACTAATCCAACTCCGCTACCTTAGCGACCTGATAAAACTTGCTAAAAGTGTCAACATAATATGTTGGTGAGTCACAAGTTTTACAAAAACGTTTCCATAAGTATGAAAAATAATTACCGTTACTACTATGTTATATGAACGTTAGCTAGACGTTAACTATGTTAGTACTACAATTGAAACCATTGCTGACTGTGTTGTTCCATAATGTAGTGTTTGGTATGAAGTAATGAAGGTTGGAATGGAATAACCCATTCAAGGGTAATGAACATACAAGTGTTTGGTTGCCAGACGGAATGGAATACATTATTCCACCCGGATTTATTTTCCTTTAAAACAATTCTTGCTCCATTCCTTTGGGTACCCCTGTTTTTTTTCCATTCCGCTTCATATATCTTTGTGTTCTCATATTTGTCCTCACCACTGCCACACGATATTTATTATCTCTAGAAATTACTACAATACACTATACCATACCACCCTCCTCCGATCAGATTCTTATCGGCAAATCCATTCATCGCCTCCTCCACCCTATATGCGACTCCTGCAGCCACAACGATTTCCATCGTCACCGCCATATGGTGTTGGATCTCTACTGTGCCATCTGGTGATCGACCGTCGCCGATCAATTGTATCTCTTTCGATACTGCGAGGGTTTCGTCGGCGATAGGTGATGCATATGGAAAGGAAGATAAGCATAAGGAATGTAATTGTAAGATAACAGTGTAGCAGACTCAAACTTCTTCTTCTATTTTTCCCTTCCACTTAAGTACATCTTTATTTTGACATTTTTGGTTTGTTAAAGCAAAATAGAACACTCAGTAGTTCATCCTGCACTTTCTCATATTTGATGACAATGACCCCATTAAGTTGTAAGCATTTCAACTTTTCTCACTTTCATGGCAAGAAAGTTACAGATCTCAATGGCGGTGTTTTCATTAGTGATGATCGGAAGCTAAGCTTATTTTATTTGTGAAAAGTGAAGTTTTACAATGTTGTGAAAACTGATAATCTTTATTTTTTTAGCAAGGGGTATGTTCGACATTTTGTAGGATTCATTCCATTTTTCTAAAAGTGTAACCAAACAAGATAATGGAATGGAATAATCAATTTCATTCCTTTGTTCATTCCATTCCAGCACCCATTCCATTCTCCCTTCTATTCCATTACCTCATACCAAACAGACCCTAAGTGTGTACCCTTCGGACTACCGTCATCCCCGGTAGGCCCTGTGTGTTCGAGACAATATGCACCCGTCTGACCTCCAGTCGACCCGTATGACACCCGAAACCGTTTTAACTTAAATACGCAAACGGAAATACAGACTAGAAAATTTCTTGCTTTATAAAATCATTCTCGAATGATGGGAAGCCATATCTAAGAGCTATTTTAGGTGTTACATCTTTTATTGTTTCTTATTACATTCAACACGAATGATCTTTATTTGGTTTCATGACCGTGACCACGTACAATCCGAGTCCTAGCCCGATCTCCATCCTTTCCTTGCTTTATTAGGTAGACAAGATAACCTGCAATCACCACATAAGCGTTTCTTTAGTTCATTAACTAACTTCATGCAAATTACTAACAATGTGGAAATAACATCCAACAATAATCAGTGATCCAGTTCAAACGCCTTTTTGTAAGTTCGGGTCTGATATCTGTATCCTAACCTCCAATTCTCCAAGCATCCATACTTACATACATGCATCTTTATTACCATTATCATAATAAAAGGTTAATAACACTACAATACATACATGCGTACGATTCCCATACACAACTTATCTTCACCCGTCATGCTATTCCTCCTTCATGTATTCTCTAGGACAAGTATGACGTTCCCAATCCTATACTCAATCTACACATAATGACCAACCTTTACATACATAAAACTCTCACTCAAACCCGGATATAAGTACCCATACATACATCACATTCTCAATCTACAAAAGCATAAAAAATCTACTTACCGTATTTGTTACCATATATACACACATATCAATTTAATTACATACACACACATCATTCCGTACTTGTGTCATATTTGTAAATCCGACATTCCTATTACTTGCTACACCCATACCTAGCATTCACAAACTCCAGCGATGTTATTCGATGTATTGAACGCGAATACGGGTTGCGCACACAAACGAAACATCAAAATACGATAAAAAAACAGACAAATAGCCAGTGGGGGCGCAAGCTTGCACACCCATAGTGTCACACCCTCAAATTTCCACAAGCGGAGTTCTACCGCGAGGCGTGTGACACACCAGGAGCCAAGTCAACGGTCACAATAAATGACGTCTAAATGCAAAACATACGTAAATAAAATCATGCATAAGATTTAAAACCAACTGTTGAAAGTGCGGAAGCATTTAAAGTTTACAAAAGTCATGAGTAAATAAAGACATGAGTTCAAGAGTTTAACATCAAAAGACATGCATAAATGATCCTAGACGCGAGTACGACTCCGTGCGCCTAGCTGACAGCTGCTACCTTAGCGACCTGAGAAAACATGCTAGAACAGTCAACATATAATGCTGGTGAGTTCACAGGTTTTATTTAAACGTTTAGTCCAATCCTTGAAAACTGTTACCGTTGCTGTTACTACTATGCTTGTGTGAACGCTAGCTAGGCGTTATGTAATATTACTACTACGGGTGAAACCATTGCTGACTGTGTTATTACTGTGTAACCCTTATTTACAAACTACCGTCATCACCGGTAGGCCTTGTATGTTTAGAGACAATATGCACCCGCCCGGCCTCCAGCCGTCGAGTGGGGTTTGTCAGTTCCCAATAGCGCTATCCACATTTCCCCGCTACATCACCGTATTAGTGGTTTCTAAGGGACTTAGATGAACCGTATAGTAATAAGATGTTAGCCATAGTATAACATGAGAATGTGTGATAAAGAGTTTAAGCATGTTTCTCCCCCGAAAACAAAAACAGTAAAATGTAGGGCCGTGAACTCACCTTAGGTTGCGTCTTCTGTTTATGAGTATACCGTTATGTGTATGACAGCCCCACCTAGTGGCGACCTATCATAGGATGCGTGTGTAACGTTAGACTAATAACCCGTTGGGTTCATTAGTCCCTAATGTCCAGTCCATGACCATTATACGTTTGAAAATGCGTTTGACTGACAACCAGACTATGTGAGACAAGACTCGACATCCCATTGGTGACCCAACATCCCACGTGTTCATCTTTTACAAGGTATCATTCATAATACGCAAACAACACTAAACAAGAGTAAGAGTTCACCGAATCTAGCATACAGTTCAAATAACGCGTAAATAAGTCCGAGCACGTGTTACCATGTTACTAGGCATGTTACGGGGTTTTTAGCATGTTCCTAGGTGTCAAATCGGGTCTCGGAATGCCAAAATACAATTACAACAGCAGCACATGCGATTAGGAAAAGTCAACTAGTGATTAGGAAAAGTCAACTAGTGATTAGGAAAAGTCAACTAGTGATTAGGGCTATAAGACATGTAACATAGGCGATTGGGGGCTATAAGACATGTAACATAGGCGATTGGGGGCTATAAGACATGCAACATAGGCGATTGGGCTCCTAATCACCTTCAGCAGGCGATTAGGATCCCTAATCGCCCCCTGCAGGTCTGTTCCGATTTTTCGCGCGTTTAACCCTCCAAATCAGATCCGGAACGTGTGGAAACACCAAATATCAATCACAAAACATTAACAAACATATTCCAAGCAAAACCCCTAAATTATCATCATTCTAACAGTCCCGAATGCGAGTGTTTTCCCAAAATAGCATAGTTATCATGTAAACATCACATCAACATGCAAAAACTTACCCTAAATAGCAAATATCCAGATTTCATCACGCAACAACGTTGTTCGATAATATCCTACTATTCTAGCATCACCCTAAAGCAAACCCTAACATCATATAACTAAAAAAACACCTCATATCATCCTTAATCATTCAAAACCATTCAAATGGGTCAAAATACCAAACATCAACAATACACAACCATGGACCTCCAAACTCCTAAGTTAACATTATCATAATCCATTTAAGTCAGAAACACATTCATAACACAAGAATAACCATGTTTTAATCATAAAAATCCTACCTTTATACAAATACAACACATATAACATGCATAAAGGTTTGGGTTTGTTTAAAAACGGTTTTTAATAGATTTTCAAAGACACAATAGTTTAGAAATCAGGTCTGGACCATTAGGAACAAAATATAATCATACAAAGGTTTGGGAATGAAGAACACACCTTGGATTTATGAGAAAATGATGTGTTAAGCTTGGAAATGTGTGTTTTGATGCAAAAACGTGTTCCAGAGGGTGTTTGTGAGTTGGGATAGGTTATGGGACGGCTAGGGTTGCACAAATGATGTTTTACAAGTCAAGGGTGGTATTTATAGGCGTTTCTAGTCGTTTAAAACACGTCAGGCGATTACGCAGCAGTGCGTGCGATTAGGGCTCCTAATCGCCTATAGCTATAGGCAATTAGGGCCTAATTGCCCTCAACAACAGGCGATTAGCCTGTAATTGCCCTCAGTCCTCTCCTAATCGCCCTCCCTATCAGGCGATTAGGATGCTAATCGCCCTCAGCCTGTTCTAAACACCTATAATGTCATGCAATCGCGTGTAATCACCGTTTTAACACATATAAACACGTATACACATACCGAAAAGTCACATAAAGATTATAAACACATAATTCATGAAAACAAACACGTTCACACCCGTTCACCAATTCCCGGAACTCGAGACCTGTGTGTGTTAAAACCCCCATGATCCTCCGAATCATTGATCCCTGGACAAGTACTTAACGTGACTCGACTCGACTCAACTGACCCTGTCATGTGTAATGTATGCACGACTCGCTAAGGTAGACTTACTGGGTTTTCAAAAGTTACTAACCGGAGTTTGCCGGGTGTCACATCATCCCCCTGTTGAAAGAATTTTCGTCCCGAAAATTTCCGAAGTCGAAGAGAAAGAAACAAATAAGAAGAAAAATTTTCCGGGACGTCACATCATCCCCCTGTTGAAAGGAATCTCGTCCCGAGATTCTTTCGGCTTCAACAGTGATGAGTGTCGACCTCTGTGTGTACCCAAGTAACGTTTTCCCAAGATGCAATGAAATGAAGGTCGTGAACCAAAATGTGATACTAACAGCCAGGAAACCACTTCCCCAAATGTGAATACAAGACAAGAGACCCCCCGATCGAAGGCTTACTGGAGACTACTATGATCTGTATAACTAACCCACCGGTACCGTCCAAGTAGCATCTCCAAAGGACCCCCATCGGCCCATTGAATACGAAACGGTGACCAATACCAATAACAAAACACTCAACGGATACGAAATGCACAACGATGTGGATAAAGGTAAAACCAAAGTGTAACGAAAGATAGGAGAGAATACGTACGGGTAACAGTGTCTGGGTCCTCCTGGTTCTCTCTAGCACCGATAACATAAGCATGAGCATGAGTAGCCCGACCACCGCCCTCGTTGTCTCCATCCTTCTCTGCAGTCCTTGTGCCTCCCTTGTTCAACTTTGGGCAGTTTTGCTTGAAATGCCATGCTTCTCCACAATGATAGAAACCCTGGTTCCCCTGTGGAGCAGGGGTAGTAGTAGTAGCAGTCTGAGTCGTTCTGGACGAAAGGTTGACCCTACAATCCTTTGCAAAATGCCCCGTCCGCTAACAACGCTCACAACGAAACTTATCACAAGTACCATAATGATGAAAACCACACAGTCCACACTTGGGGCTCTTTCCAGCATAGCCTCCCTGTTTCTGATCTGACGCTGACCCTGAAGCTTTAGCCTTCTTCGCTGCCGGTTGTCGCTGAACCATAGCTGAACTCTTCTCTACACTCTCCCACTTCCTCTTGTTATCCACCGGCGCCTTCACAGTAGAGCCTCTAGGAGGCAAGACACCGTCAGTAATCTTCAAGTTGGTCATCTTGGTAGCCGACCGCACAGCCTCAGAAATGGTAGTAGGATCCCTCGCAGCCACCAACCCAGCAATCTCTGGCACCAAACCTGCATGGTACTGCTCTATCCTCCGATACTTTGGTGTCGATAAACCCGGACACATCACCGCTAACTCGTTGTGTCTGATCGTGTACGCCTCAATCTCAGAACCCACCATCTTGAGATCCCCGTATTCCTGTTCCAACCTCTTGATCTCCTCTCGCGGACAGTACTCAGCCTTCAACCTACGCACGAAATCCACCCAAGGCATGGCGTTGGCCTCCCCGAGACCAAGTGTCTGAGTGACGCAGTTCCACCACGTCAGGGCGGGTCCTTCAAAAGTCCCCGAAGCAAACTTTACCCAATCCGCTGCTGGAGTCTCACATAAAGCAAACACCGATTCAGTCTTCTCCAACCACCTAAGCAACTCCACAGCTCCCTCCGTACCTCGGAAGTTGAGGGGCTGACAATCCTTAAACCGTTTGTAGGCAACTCTCGCCTGTACCGGAGTAGCGGCAGTACTCAAAAAGGCATGCTGGGCAGCCTGGAAGGCAGCCAGTGCTACGCCCAACTGCTGCTGCATCATATCACTGAGTTCATCATGTGTCATGGTGATGTTACCACCACCCCTTCCCCCGCCGGTGCGGCCTCCACGTCGTCCCCCAATACGTCCTCCATTGCGTCCAGACATCTTCTGAGAAAACAAGAAACAAACACTCAGACCCATCACCAACGCTAAACCAAGAGAATATGAAGAGTCTAGGATCGGGTCCAAATGTGACCATTAATCCCAACCCGAGATCCACCAGGTCTTCCATGCATTTCAACTTATGATTTCGTGTGCACCCGAAATAATAAATTGCTTTACATGGTCCTCTAGGCGTGCCCCGAGCTCGAACCTCAAGTCACCCGGTACCCACATCTTAGAAAGAGACAGCCAACCCAAACGATCAACAACGAGTTCCTTCGGCTGCAAACCCGAAGGAGGAGATAAAATGAAACTAGGAATGACCAAGAATGAGATGGATAATATGATACTGTGTGATAAGGATACCGACACCCCGACAAGGTTAGCATGTTTACCAAAAGACACGACTCAAATGTATGCGACCGTCTAGTGTGTGAGACTCGGCTATAGTCTAGACTCTACATGCAGTCCTTGTTCACTATAACCATTGGCTCTGATACCAATCTGTCACACCCTCAAATTTCTACAAGCGGAGTTCTACCGCGAGGCGTGTGACACACCAGGATCCAAGTCAACGGTCACAATAAACGACGTCTAAATGTAAAACATACGTAAATAAAATCATGCATAAGATTTAAAACCAACTGTTGAAAGTGCAGAAGCATTTAAAGTTTACCAAAGTCATGAGTAAATAAAGACATGAGTTCAAGAGTTTAACATCAAAAGACATGCATAAATGATCCTAGACGCGAGTACGACTCCAGTGCGACTCCGTTCGCCTAGCTGACAGCTGCTACCCTAGCAACCTGAGAAAACATGCTAAAAGAGTCAACATACAATGCTTGTGAGTTCACAGGTTTTATTTAAACGTTTAGTCCAATCCTTGAAAACCGTTACCGTTGCTGTTACTACTATGCTTGTGTGAACGCTAGCTAGGCGTTATGTAATATTACTACTAAGGGCGAAACCATTGCTGACTGTGTTGTTACCGTGTAACCCTTATTTACGGACTACCGTCATCACCGGTACGCCTTGTGTGTTTAGAGACAATATGCACCCGCCCGGCCTCCAGCCGTCGAGTGGGGTTTGTCAGTTCCCAATAGCGCTATCCACATTTCCCCGCTACATCACCGTATTAGTGGTTTCTAAGGGACTTAGATGAACCGTATAGTAATAAGATGTTAGCCATAGTATAACATGAGAATGTGTGATAAAGAGTTTAAGCATGTTTCTCCCCCGAAAACAAAAACAGTAAAATGTGGGGCCGTGAACTCACCTTAGGTTGCGTCTTCTGTTTATGAGTATACCATTATGTGTATGATAGCCCCAACTAGTGGCGACCTATCATAGGATGCGTGTGTAACGTTAGACTAATAACCCGTTGGGATCATTAGTCCCTAATGTCCAGTCCATGACCATTATACGTTTGAAAATGCGTTTGACTAACAACCAGACTATGTGAGACAAGACTCAACATCCGATTGGTGACCCGACATCCCACGTGTTCATCTTTTACAAAGTATCATTCATAATACGCAAACAACACTTAACACGTGTAAGAGTTCACCGAATCTAGCATACAGTTCAAATAACGCGTAAATAAGTCCGAGCACGTGTTACCATGTTACTAGGCATGTTACGGGGTTTCTAGCATGTTCCTAGGTGTCAAATCGGGTCTCGGAATGCCAAAATACACTTACAACAGCAGCACATGCGATTAGGAAAAGTCAACTAGTGATTAGGAAAAGTCAACTAGTGATTAGGAAAAGTCAACTAGTGATTAGGGGCTATAAGACATGCAATTCAAGGTTTAACTAGTGATTAGGGCTATAAGACATGTAACATAGGCGATTGGGGGCTATAAGACATGTAACATAGGCGATTGGGGGCTATAAGACATGCAACATAGGCGATTGGGCTCCTAATCACCTTCAGCATAGGCGATTAGGATCCCTAATCGCCCCCTGCAGGTCTGTTCCGATTTTTCGCGCGTTTAACCCTCCAAATCAGATCCGGAACGTGTGGAAACACCAAATATCAATCACAAAACATTAACAAACATATTCCAAGTAAAACCCCTAAGTTATCATCATTCTAACAGTCCCGAATGCGAGCGTTTTCCCAAAATAGCATACTTATCATGTAAACATCACATCAACATGCAAAAACTTGCCCTAAATAGCAAATATCCAGATTTCATCACGCAACAACGTTGTCCGATAATATCCTACTGTTCTAGCATCACCCTAAAGCAAACCCTAACATCATATAACTAACAAAACACCTCATATCATCCTTAATCATTCAAAACCATTCAATTGGGTCAAAATACCAAACATCAACAATACACAACCATGGACCTCCAAACTCCTAAGTTAACATTATCATAATCCATTTAAGTCAGAAACACATTCATAACACAAGAATAACCATGTTTTAATCATAAAAATCCTACCTTTATACAAATACAACACATATAACATGCACAAAGGTTTAGGTTTGTTTAAAAACGGTTTTTAATAGATTTTCAAAGACACAATAGTTTAGAAATTAGGTCTGGACCTTTAGGGAACAAAACATAATCATACAAAGGTTTTGGAATGAAGAACATACCTTGGATTTATGAGAAAATGATGTGTAAAGCTTGGAAATGTGTGTTTTGATGCAAAAACGTGTTCCAGGGGGTGTTTGTGAGTTGGGATAGGTTATGGGACGGCTAGGGTTGCACAAATGATGTTTTACAAGTCAAGGGTGGTATTTATAGGCGTTTCTAGTCGTTAAAAACACGTCAGGCGATTACGCAGCAGTGCATGCGATTAGGGCTCCTAATCGCCTATAGCTACAGGCGATTAGGGCCTAATTGCCCTCAACAACAGGCGATTAGCCTGTAATCGCCCTCAGTCCTCTCCTAATTGCCCTCCCTATCAGGAGATTAGGATGCTAATCGCCCTCAGCCTGTTCTAAACACCTATAATGTCATGCAATCGTGTGTAATCACCGTTTTAACACATATAAACACGTATACACATACCGACAAGTCACATAAAGATTATAAACACATAATTCATGAAAACAAACACGTTCACACCCGTTCACCAATTCCCGGGACTCGAGACCTGTGTGTGTTAAAACCCCAATGATCCTCCAAATCATTGATCCCTGGACAAGTACTTAACGCGACTCGACTGACCCTGTCATGTGTAATGTATGCACGACTCGCTAAGGTAGACTTACTGGGTTTTCAAAAGTTACTAACCGGAGTTTGCCGGGTGTCACACAAAGAGTAGGTTGCAACCCTAGAGGGCGTAAATCAGCCAATTTTTCCCATCAGAGTCAGGTTGCGCCCGTTCAGGAAACCTTGCGCCTGGACCTGATGTGAGGTTGCGCCCCCTATGCACTTTTCATGCTTTAATGGAGTATCTTAAAACCCAAACCTCACAAGGTTCTAAAATCATTCCCCATGGTTTTCCTAGGCGTTAAACTACCTGGATTACGTGGTATCATCGTGAATAGCGTAACATGTAGATGCGTTTTGCGACTAGTGATTGGATAGTTAACATGTGTTAGGATGCTGATCTGGGCGAATGTAAGAAGAATTGGGCGAAGGAAGAAATACAGTGGGCGAAGGTAGAAGTATAGTGGACGAACTTGGAATGGAACTACACAGAAGAACACATTCGACCATCAATAAGCACAAAACCATGGCTAAGAAGACAAGTACAAAACAGCTGAGGGAGAAAGAGTTAAACCAACCCTTGAAAGGTAAAAGAGTACCCGATGCTGGTACGTCATCAAAGCAATCTTCACCAGTCACAAAGAAACAAAAGAAGACTAAAGAGGCAGAAACATTACCAGTGGATGAGTTCAATGTAACCCTGGATAATGTACTTGACATGTTTAGAAAGCCTCAGAAAGAGAAGGAAGCTGAAGTTGAGCCATCCAGATCAAAATCCAAATCAAAGAAAGTCTCTGTGGATGATGATGTTATGAAGCAGGTGAATAAGAGAATGGATGACATGATGAAAATGATAGTGGCTCAGCAAGCTGAAATTGCCAAGTTCAAGCAGAATGAAGAAAAGATGCTTCAGATTGTTGTAGCTTCAAAGTCGAATCAGGATGAGATTGACGAGAAGGTTAAGAAGCTAGAAGCAAAGAACAAAAAGCTTGAAGGTAAATGTTTGAGGAATAAGAACAGGTTTAAGGCCATTAAAGAAGACAACAAAGAACTGAAGGCTGAGAATAAACGCCTGAGCGAGCTGATTGACAACCTGTATAATGTTGCACCCAAATTGAAGGAAGGTGAAGAAGATAAAGAAAAAGAAGAAGAACAGGTTGATTTTGAACCATCTGAGTCGGATAAAGAGAAAGATGATGATGAGGATGATGAAGAATCGGAGAAGAGTGATGATGAGGATGATAATGATAATGATGATGATGATGATGCAGAGGGTTCGGGAAGTCAAAAAGAAGATGATAGTAGCAGTGATGATGATAATGATGGAGGAGATGATACATCGAAGTTTACATTTGAGAAGAGACCACCTTCAAAGAAAAAGAAAGATACTGGAGAATCAAGTTCGAAGAAGAAAGGTGAGAACGTTGATTCAGATGAAAGTATATTCTGGAATGAAAAGGTGAGGTCCTTGACTGATGATGCTAAACAAGTTTATAAGGACATGTTGGAAAGAAGAGAATGGACCATTGAGTTCACAGGTCGTTTTGCTGAAATATTCCAAACTGACGATATGAGATATGAATTGGAATATAACGATCCTGATTTAGAAGAAGGGGAAGTACCTGCATCTGTGGCAAAGGAGATTTTAGATGGACTTGCACAGAGGGTAGGGAAAACGTTTGAAGAGTTCATTGTAGATGAGTCGATTCCACATATTCCTGAAAAGGATATTGGAAGTCACTCTGATGATAAGAATACCCCTGAGTTTGAAGAAGTGGAAATTGAAGATATAACGCATGAAGAATACCCACAATACTTCAGACAAACTGATGAAGATGTGGTGTTTCCTGACTTTACTGAAATTCCAAACACTTCGGCGAAGAAGAAAGCCAAGCAGAGAAGTGCAGAGTTTGTAGAGAAAGTATTTGGTGCTGATATGCCAGAATCTTCAAATAAATCTGATGAATTGAAGAGTTATTTGAAGAAATTAAGAGAAATGGATGAGAACCGACCAAAGCCTGAAGCTCAAGGAAACTTTTATAGATTTCACAATGCTAAGTTCAGAGGCAGAGCTCTCGGGTGGACATATTTAGGCAGGCTGAAGTGTCTAGCTGCCAAATGGGAATCAGGGATCTTGTATTTTTACAGATTCATTGATTTGCTGACTCTACCGTACTGGACGGTTAGAGATTTATGCAGATTCCCTATGTCGGGTGCTTCAGTGAATAATACACATGTCGTTTGGTGCGCAGACAAGCTGGTTTGGGAAAGCAGAACGAAATGGAATAGATTTAAGCCTCAATATCCCAGAAGGAAAGTGCATAGGGATATTGATCCCAGAACCAAGCTGAAGCGGGTTACTTTGATATATAAGGCACCTGAAGTTATGAGAAAAATACCTTTGAGGCCCATGCCACAACATTTCAGTGCTGATTTTATCTTCTGGTATTATGATTGGAGAAAGGCAGAAGCGGTGATTGTGTTGAGAGACGGAAAGGATAAATACAAGCATGTTCACGTATTTGATCCGATGTGGTTGATTAACTGCACTTTCGAAGACATCATCATGCTCTTTTATAATCCGATTCATCATGAGCCGAACGACGCTGATCAGGCAAAGAAATATACTCAAGTGGTTGGTGTGTGCTTTGCATATGATATAAATGCGGGTAGTAATTTGGATGGAAAACTTGGCAAGATGGTGAAGATGGCAAACGTGTCAAAACCGGTGAAGAGAAGATTAGAGCCTGAAATGACCAAAGAGCAGAAAAAACAGCTCAGAATCAAGTTGCTGAATAAAGCCATGGACGAGGACAGAAAACGATCCAATCAATAGTCGAGGGGGAGTTTGTAGATGCGTTTTGCGACTAGTGATTGGATAGTTAACATGTGTTAGGATGCTGATCTGGGCGAATGTAAGAAGAATTGGGCGAAGGAAGAAATACAGTGGGCGAAGGTAGAAGTATAGTGGACGAACTTGGAATGGAACTACACAGAAGAACACATTCGACCATCAATATGGGCGAATGTGGAATGGACTCACATTCGACCAGGTGAAATGGGCGAATGTGCAGTGCTTATAAATAGAATTTTTGTTTTTGTAATGTTAAGAGAGTCATTAGGTGTGTGTGTTTTGAGGTGAGGTTCCAGAATAGTTTGAGAGGTTCAGTGTGTGTTCTAGATTAACCTAAAGTCAATTGTAATCAAGTTTATGAATATGTTAATCTATGAAAACGTTTGAAAATGACTTTGATTGTGTTTTGATTTGAGTTTATATCAGTTTGTTCAAAGCTAGGGTTTCCGCACCTGGTTTTGTAACTTGTATGATCATATAATCCTGTTTTCGTGTAAAATCATCCTCCTATAAAGTGGTATCAGAGCATAGAGGATCATACAACAACAAATTGATAAACTCAGAGCTGATTTGGACATTATTTTGATCAATTCACATCTGTTTTTGCATAAAAATGGTTTTTGAGTGTTTTTGAAAGATTTAGAGTTGATTTTGTGGTTAAAATTCAAAATTCCAAGAATTAAAGTTGCTCCAAATCAATTCCGAATCAAAACCTGATTAAGATCATTCAAATTCACAAACTTTTGAAAATCAGAGATCAAAATAACCGTTTTTCAAAGTGTAACCGTTTTTCAAATCTAATATGGGCGAATCTGGAACTGAGTGGTCAAACGTGTAGATTTTTGGGCGAACCTGAGTGATTTTTGGGCGAACGTAGGATAATTTGGGCGAACCTGGAAATTTTTTGTTGAATTTTTCACTTTTTGGGTCACATTTTTCACCTTCGATTGATCGGGCGGGCGAACCTGGAATAGAAACGGGCGAACCTAGAGCAGTTTGGACGAACGTGGAAAAGTGTTAGTGTGTTTTTACTTTCTGGTGAACATTTACATTCGGGTGAGTATTTCTGGGCGAACCTGAAATAGAAAGGGACGAAAGTGAAGATCATTTGGGCGAACCTAGACTAGTTTTTGGAAAATTTTCTAAGTGTTGAATTTTTTTTTTTTTAAGTTCGTGATCATGTGGAATTTTCCGACTACTCCGACACCAGCAACTACACAACCACAACAGCAAGTGATGGACCCATGGACAGTGGCAGCACAGAAGACGAGCACACAGTCTTCGCAGCCGATTAACTACATGGCTCAAAGTGCACCTCCAGCACCACAATCTGACTACTGGGGAGTAGCAGCAGCGGTGGTAAACACTCAAACTACAAATGCTATTTCCACACTGATTAATGATTTGTCTTCAGGTAGCGGGAATCGGCCACCAAAGCTTATGGAGATTCAAGAATACAATCAGTGGCAGAAAAAGTTCAAGATACATTTGAAAGGCATGGGAGTGGAGGGTGCAGAGGCATGGAACATGATTGCTAAAGGTTACACAGCACCAGTCTTGGAGAATACAGGTGAACCAGTTCCATTGGAGAGCATGGCTGAGGATGAGAAAAAGAAGTTTGCTGTGGAGAAAAAGGCGTTTTCCCAACTGACACAGGCAATCACAAACGATCTTTTGCATCAGTTTGGGACTTGCACAACATCCAAGGCGCTATGGGAAGCAGTTAAAAGGAGACATGATGGTAATGAGAAGACTAGAGGTCTAAGGATGGAAGAATTGAGGAAGGAGTTTGAGAATTTTTCTTATATTGGAAATGAAACTTTAAAAGAGTTAACTCCTCGTTATAGTCATTTGTTATCTGAATTGTCTAGTTATGGTATACAGATTCCTATGACAAAGCAGGTGGATAAGTTTGCAGAGGCGTTACCACCAAACTGGGATCAGCATGTTGAAGTTCTCAGAGAAAAGGATGCATACCAATTCTGGTCAATTCAAGAGTTCATAGAGAAGCTGGAAAACAAGGAATTGGAAGAGAAGAGGAAAGCAAGAAGATCACAGATCCCTCAGAATCCCAACTTGTATTTTGGAAGCACTCCAGTTCCAGCTAGTACCTCAAGTTCAGGAGGATTGGTGGCTCCTCATGTTGCATGTATTTCCAATGTTATGGAATCACCAAAACCTACCATCAACTACCATCAACAAACATCCTTTTCACAACCATCAAACCAACCACCACAACAACAATACAATAATTCATACATTCCACCATTTTCCCCAATGCAACAAGCTGCTTTTTATACTGCTAGCCAATCTCAACAACCAATGAACCAAGTTCCTCAACCTAATCAACAACAACCGGTGGTTTTGGAGACATCTAACTTGGGAAATGTGACGGTTGAAGTTGCTCAACAACACATTGCATTAGTTTCTGCAATGGTTTCATCTTATAATGGCTTGGTTGCTAGTCAAATTGGTAACAACAACCTAACCAATGAAGACTATGCACAGATTGACAAGGAAGAGATGGAACTAATTGATATTCAGTGGGCTTTTGCAAGTATCATGAGAAGAGCAACTGAGTTTATTAAGAAAACAGGTAGAACAGATTTGGGAACTTCTCCTAACACAACCTACGGGTTCAATAAGGAGAAGGTTACGTGTTTTAATTGTGGAAGAAAGGGTCATTTTAAAAGAGAATGCACTCAGCCACCAAAGCAGGGTAACAGAAACCCATTTAATGCAAGCTACCAAAATAGGCAACAACAAAACCAAAACCAAGTTTCTTATCAAAACAATACCAACTATCAAAACCGTCAAAACAATTTCAATAACAACCAAAACAGACAACCAAACACATCAAACCAGACTCAAAACCAATCTCCTAATAACACTAACCGAACTGTCATACCAATCACTACACCTAATGAGACACATCAGAACACCAATCAGAATCAAGCATTGGTAACTCAACAAGATGAGAGGTTTGATTGGTCTTCCATGCAAATAGGTGTTGAGGAAATCACTCCTGGTGGCAACGTGGCTTGTGTTGCATATTAGGTTGATATCGAAGATTCGGTGAATGTTGATGAGAAGGTAAAAACTGAGTGTGAAAGTGATGAGTCTGAAGCTGAGATGGATGTGGAAACTGAGTCTGTGGAAGTTAATGCTGAGGAAGCGAATTCTGGTGTGGTGATTAACACTGTTTCTGATGTTCCAGAGGAGTGTGAATCGGTTTATTCTGACTCAGACAGTGAATCGGATACGGAAGCAAGTGTTACTTCATTAGATGATGACATTGAGCAGTTGCTAGCAGAAGCAGATTTTCTGATGACGAGGAAGTCGTGCATTGCAGATGATGCTTTCACCAAGATTGACTATTCAAGATTCTTTGCTGGAAAGGAAGCTCATTTCGCGTTGATGGCCATGACTGACCCACCAAAATCTGTAAGTTCTGAGTGTAGTACTGATAATACAAGTGATAAATATTGTGGTACATGTGATAGATTGACTGAGGAGAATAAACAACTCCGAGTTCAACGTGATAGTGCTATCATGAACAGTCAATCTACTCGCAAAGAGTTGAATGCTTTTAACAAAGTGTTGGATGGCTACAAAAAGGACATTTCCGACTTGAAAAATACTTTATCTTTAAAACAATTGGCAATTAACAATTACATAAACGAAATTGAAAATACCAAGTTGGAAATGGCCGCCATCAAATGCTTTGCTGAGAAGGTAAACAAAAAGCTGGAAAGCTATAAGCATATTGCTTATGTGGTAGACCACATCATTGATGATAAAACCACCAATTACCGATCTGTGCCATCTCCGGTTCTTTTTGAAAACCATAATTGTCATCAAGTGACACCGGAGAGCTCGGTAAAATCTGACTCATCGTCGGAAAATGAATCAAATACCTCGAGTATTGGTGATCCACATTCCGATGAGAGGCCGATTTTAGGTATCAATGATGAGGGTGTTACTGCTGAGAGTGTAGATTCAGACTCAGAGAGTGATGATACTGGTTGTGTTCAAACTGTGAATGCATGTGAAATTCCAAAAGAAAATCACATCATTACAAATGAACCAATTTCACCATCTCAGATTGTGATTCCGATGGCAAATGTTCATCGTGAAAAGAAGTCTGAAAAGAATGTTGTTAAGAAAGATCTTGAGAAAAACGTGGTCAAGAAAGATCTTGAAAAGAGTGTTAAGAATGAACCATGTGACAAACCTGTCAAGGTGTTCTATCGGATGGAAGGATCCGATAAAATCATCTCTGACGAGGAATTTCCTATCAAAAATGCTAACTACGCTATAATAGAAAAGATTTGGCAAGAAAGTACCATTTGGTTCCCAAAACATGAGAGAACAAATGAGATACCACCGGCATTATTAAAGAAATTGTATTTGGATGTTCCTCAAGAACCAAAGGTCCATGTCACAGAGTTCATTCGTCCCAAAAACAGAGCTAATGGTTATCATGAGCCTACTTACTCAAAAGGGCCACTCCCTGAGAGTTTAAGGAAGCAACAGTATAATGATCAATACCCTATTAGATCATTTGCTCAACCAAATGCTCCGAATGTTTTTGAAGAGTACCGTGCGTGCTTTAAATGTGGGGAACGAGGGCATTTACTTGCTCAGTGCCCATATGTTAGGCATAAAAGGCACGAGGTAGAAGTGAGGAATTCCATGAGAAAACCGATTGATCATTATGTTCCACCGCATAGGCGAGTTGTTCCTCAACAACCACAACAGTTTTACAATCAAAACAATTTTTACCAAATGAGGAACAATCGTCCATTTCAATATGATCGAAGGAATCGGATTGCTATGGAACAATCATGGAGGAAGCCTGTGGTGAACGCAACATTTGATAGGCAAAAGGTTCCACCGAAACCGATTGTCAAGTCAAGTGTTGGACCTAAGTCTGTTAAATCAGATAAGGTAACCAAGAAAGTTACATTTGCTAACAATGTTCAGAAACCGACTGAGAACCCAAAGTCTCAGATTCGCATATTGAAAAGGTCTGAACAATCTTGGACACCCAATGGTACTCCAGGAGCCTCTACTTCAAAAGTTGATGAGAAAAAGAAAACTGTTTTGAACAATCAGAAAAAGATTGATCAAAAAGTTGTTGAAAATGCTTGTGAAAATATTACTTTGAAACCTGATGTTCAAAGACCCAAGACTCAGGCTTGGGTCCCCCGAAAGAACTAAATGATTTACTTTTTGTGTGCAGGGAGCTTCAGCTGGCCCTATTAGCAGTCTTTGGAGTGTTGATAGTGGAGCTTCAGGCCACATGACAGGGGATCTTGCGTTGCTGTTCGACGTGAAGAACATCAATGGAGGGTATGTCGCTTTTGCTGGAAACAAAGGTGGATATATAACGATGGAAGGAAGCGTGAGCAATGGGATAGTGAGCTTTGAGCGGATATCGTATGTGAAGCAGATTGATTATAATCTGTTGAGTGTCAGTCAAATATGTGATAAGCAATTTACTGTGCATTTTGATGACAAATCCTGCTATATTCTGAAACCGGGCTTTAAAATTCCTAAAGAGTGGATAATGTTGAAGGCACCTCGCGTCAACAATCTATACATTCTTGATATGTCCAAGGCGATGACATCACAGGGGCAGATAACATGCTTTCTATCCAAGGCGACAGAGAAAGAATCGATAATGTGGCACCGAAGAATGGGGCACATTCATCTGAGGAAAATGAATCAACTTGTGAGAAATGGGCTTGTCGATGGAGTCAACGTAAAACATTTCCATCTGAATGACAAGTGCGTGAGTTGTAAAAAGGGGAAGCAACACAAACAGTCCCACAAAGTGAAGAAAGTTAACTCTGTAGAGATGCCACTTGAGCGACTGCATATGGATCTTTTCGGACCAGTCAAGCGCAAAAGTCATCTTGGAGAGCTGTATTGTTTAGTCGTCACTGACGATTACTCAAGATTTTCATGGGTGATGTGTTTGCAGAATAAAAGTGACACCTTTAACAACCTGAAAGTTCTGTTCACTCGATTAGAGAATCTCTACAATGTGAAAATTAAGAGAATTCGGAGTGACAATGGGACGGAGTTCAAAAATGCCAAGATGGATGAACTTTGTGAAAGCAAAGGGATACATCATGAATATTCGGCTCCGTACACCCCACAACAGAACGGTGTTGTTGAACGAAAGAATAGGACTCTAATTGAAGCAGCTAGAACAATGCTCGCTGATTCAAATCTTCCGGTAATGTTCTGGAACGAGGCGATTTATGCAGCAAACTACACATGAAATCGGGTTCTAACAGTGAAGAAGTTTGGTAAAACATCTTATGAGCTGTTACACCGAAGAAATCCGAATTTAGAGTATCTAGAACCTTTTGGGGCGCCATGTACGATGTTGAATCCAAGCGAGAAGTTTAGTCCTAAAGCCGAGGAGGGATACTTTGTTGGATATGTAACCCCGCTCAAACGGGTATACAACAAGCGAACTCGTCGAGTGGAGGATTGGGCTAACGTGGAAGTTCAACGATATACTCAAAATTTACAAGGCACGGGTCCTGATTGGATGTTTGATTACAAAGATTTCTTTGAATCATTCAATCTAGATAGCTTGGTTGAAGAAGCTGTTATCAGATTACTTTACGAGTGTGAAAATGCAACGACTTCACCGTTGGTGCGTCCGATCACCGTGAACCCCCTACCAGCTTCTAATGATGCCAGTGCTCCTATACAAGAAGAAGAAGTGTTTCAAGAGGCTTCAACTTCATTAGACACGTCAGAATCTGAAGATGAACAATTTGAAGAAGCTATTCTTGAAGAAGCAGATGAACAGGAGGAACCGCCAGTGAACCCAACTCCAATTCCAGATGTTGCTTCATCATCAAATACGGGTCATGATCTGGATGCTATAGAGAATCTAACTGCTCAGATAGGAGTTACTGTACCTGAATATCCGGAATCTCGGATTCATCGTATTCACCCGCTGGAGCAAGTTATTGGTGATCCTGGAAGCAGCGTTATGACCAGAGGGCAGCTGAAAAGTGTTAATTCGCCAGAGAGTTTTGGTGCTTTAGCTTTATATGCCAAAATTCAACAATCTGGTAGTCAAAATGATTGGTCGTTTGCGTGTTATGTGTCGCAGGTAGAGCCAAGGACATACAAGGACGCTTTGAAGGATGATGCCTGGGTGGAAGCTATGCAGGAGGAGTTATTACAATTCAAGAAATTGGGAGTTTGGACGCTCACGGATTTGCCGCCAGATAGGAAGAAAATAGGCACTAAATGGGTGTTTAAGTGCAAGAAGGATGATCGTGGGGTTATTGTTCGTAACAAAGCCAGATTGGTCGTGCAGGGTTTCCATCAAATCGAATGGATTGATTATAACAAAATCTATGCACCGGTAGCACGAATCGAAGCTATTCGGATGTTCCTTGCGTTTGCTTCATACAAGAAATTCAAAGTTTATCAAATGGACGTTAAAAGCGCATTTCTGTACGGGAAAGTCAAGGAAGAGGTTTATGTCGGGCAGCCACCAGGCTTTGAGGACCCAATCCACCGGGATAAGGTCTACGTGCTGAACAAAGCTTTATATGGCTTGCACCAGGCTCCGAGACAGTGGTACGAGGAGCTAAGTACATACCTCATCTCCAAAGGATTTAAGCGCGGCCTCGTCGATTGCACCCTCTTCACGAAGAAGACGGGAGATGATTTGCTTCTAGTGCAGATTTACGTTGATGATATAATATTTGGTTCAACTAACGAGCTTTTATGCAGGGAGTTCGAAACTGTCATGCAGGAAAAGTTCGAAATGAGCGCAATGGGGGAGATGCAGTTTTTCCTAGGCTTGCAGGTGGACCAAAGACCCGACGGGATCTTCATTCACCAGACAAAATTTGTCTCCGACATCTTGAGCCGGTTTCAGATGGAGGACTCTAAGCCGATGGATACCCCGATTCAACCCAATCACGGGATTGGAGTGGACGCTAAGGGGGAACTGACGGACCCATTTACATACAGAGCAATCATCGGATCTCTGATGTATTTGACGGCGTCTCGACCTGATATTATGTATGCAACGTGTCTCTATGCTCGCTATCAATCGAAGCCGAAACAAAGTCATCTGACGGCGGTCAAGCGTATCCTTAGATATCTGAAGGGTTGTCCCTCAAAAGGACTTTGGTACCCTAATGATGATAATTTTGATTTCATATCTTTTAGTGATGCAGATTGGGGCGGCTGTGACAAAGATAGCAAATCTACTACAGCTGGTTGCCAGTTTTTAGGGAGCAGGTTAATCACCTGGCAATGCAAGAAGCAGACTTCCGTGGCGCTATCTACCTGTGAAGCCGAGTACATTGCAGCCTCGAGTTGCTGTTCGCAAGTACTCTGGATCCAACAGCAGATGGTGGATTACGGTTTGCAGTTTCTTAAAACCCCTATATACTGTGACAACGAAGCCGCTATCGCATTAACTAAAAATACTGAAAATCATTCTAAAGCTAAACATATCCGGATCAAATATCATTTTATCCGTGATTGTTACGCCAAAGAATTGATAGATATGATCAAAATTCATACTGACTACCAACGTGCAGATTTGTTTACAAAAGCTTTTGACAGATCCCGCTTTGAATATCTTTTAAAAGTAAACAATATAAAGGAAAAACAGGACTAATCGGCACCTCGGTTTATCGCTTTTTAGTTTTAGTTTTTAATATTTTGCTAATTGGGAATTTCTCTTTACTAATTGGGAATTTCTCTTTACTATCGTAATCCTCAAAGAAGTTGATGCTTTCGAGGGGATTGTTTAATCCTCAAAGAAGTTGATGCTTTCGAGTGGATTGTTTCTTTCAAATTTTTCTTTTTATTGTTTTTCAGAAAAATCAAAAACCCAAAAATATGTTCTTTATTTTAGGGGGAGCCATTTTATCGGAAAAACCAAAAACATTATAAAATTCAAAAAGACCTAAAAAAAATATAGAAAATCAAAAATGATTTCCTGGTAAAAAGAGGAAATGATAGTACATCAGTGGGGATCTGACACAGGCTAAAGAATTGTATAGTATAATGAGGCGTATGTTGACTACGTGTGATATGCTGATAGGCTTCGTAGACTAAATATTGCGTGCATTAGTGATACAAACATAATGAACTACGCGTTCGTGGCTGAACACCTCATGGGCATATGGTCTTAGTACCGTAATTTCGTTTGATAGGATTGCCAAAATCTGAGGTTTCGGGTCGTTATGTTATGGTTATCCGGGATATTCTGATAAACTTTTGTCGTATTGATTTACGGACCTAGTTTTATCAGAATATTTGCTAAAAGAGCTTAAATTGCCAAAACCGGAAGTTACCGAATTGAGGAACTTTATGTTTTAACTGATCATAGATCATTATTACATCGTATTGATCATCTGATGCAAATCAGTGATTAATATCAGCCTCAACCTAGTGTATATGCACATGTTACTCTGCTGCATTCAGTTGCTGACCTGTACACCTCTGTGCTATATACTTTGTAACTTTTTACGGATAACTCTGGCATAATCACGCGTTACGATGAAGCTTTGTGCAATTACTTGATACGGGAGTATGTCGTGTGTGTGGGCACCACATCGTGTTAGTCTAATACACCTAACTCGTATCATTTTAAAGCATTGCGTAATTGTCTACATGTGAGCTTACGTGGACCACAATATCAGCAATTGCCGTGTCACATATTGCTTCTAATGATAATATTAAACAAATAGATCAACGCTGTGATCAGATTTCTCAGAAAACTGATATGATCCTCTTACTGGACATCACAAAATGCTTACTGCTTTCATCTATTTTGATGCATTTTACTTTGTTGTAATTTACTTTTATTGTCAAAAAGATACAAAATCCAAAAAGATTTTAGGTGTGTTTTGATAAAATTTCAGAAAAATCCAAAATTTTTGCATTTCTGCTTTATTTTTGATAACCGGGGATGCTTGATGGTCAATTTCTGAGATTTGACAACACCATCTGGGCTTTGTATCATTCACAAAGTGAAAATATGTGTTTTGGAAGCTTAACGGATTGAAAAATGTTGAACGGGATTCGAATTCGTGATTTGGCAAATTTTTCAGAATTTTCCAATTCACATTCGCCCCTTAAATGGGTCGAATGAGGAAAATTCTTCACCTTCGGGCTGTCCCAAACGGACGAATGTGGGCTTTTATTCAAAATTCCCACCTTCGGGTGAATTTTCTTCACATTCGGATCTCTGATGTATTTTCTTTACATACAGAGCAATCATCGGATCTCTGATGTATTTGACGGCGTCTCGACCTGATATTATGTATGCAACGTGTCTCTATGCTCGCTATCAATCGAAGCCGAAACAAAGTCATCTGACGGCGGTCAAGCGTATCCTTAGATATCTGAAGGGTTGTCCCTCAAAAGGACTTTGGTACCCTAATGATGATAATTTTGATTTCATATCTTTTAGTGATGCAGATTGGGGCGGCTGTGACAAAGATAGCAAATCTACTACAGCTGGTTGCCAGTTTTTAGGGAGCAGGTTAATCACCTGGCAATGCAAGAAGCAGACTTCCGTGGCGCTATCTACCTGTGAAGCCGAGTACATTGCAGCCTCGAGTTGCTGTTCGCAAGTACTCTGGATCCAACAGCAGATGGTGGATTACGGTTTGCAGTTTCTTAAAACCCCTATATACTGTGACAACGAAGCCGCTATCGCATTAACTAAAAATACTGAAAATCATTCTAAAGCTAAACATATCCGGATCAAATATCATTTTATCCGTGATTGTTACGCCAAAGAATTGATAGATATGATCAAAATTCATACTGACTACCAACGTGCAGATTTGTTTACAAAAGCTTTTGACAGATCCCGCTTTGAATATCTTTTAAAAGTAAACAATATAAAGGAAAAACAGGACTAATCGGCACCTCGGTTTATCGCTTTTTAGTTTTAGTTTTTAATATTTTGCTAATTGGGAATTTCTCTTTACTATCGTAATCCTCAAAGAAGTTGATGCTTTCGAGGGGATTGTTTAATCCTCAAAGAAGTTGATGCTTTCGAGTGGATTGTTTCTTTCAAATTTTTCTTTTTATTGTTTTTCAGAAAAATCAAAAACCCAAAAATATGTTCTTTATTTTAGGGGGAGCCATTTTATCGGAAAAACCAAAAACATTATAAAATTCAAAAAGACCTAAAAAAAATATAGAAAATCAAAAATGATTTCCTGGTAAAAAGAGGAAATGATAGTACATCAGTGGGGATCTGACACAGGCTAAAGAATTGTATAGTATAATGAGGCGTATGTTGACTACGTGTGATATGCTGATAGGCTTCGTAGACTAAATATTGCGTGCATTAGTGATACAAACATAATGAACTACGCGTTCGTGGCTGAACACCTCATGGGCATATGGTCTTAGTACCGTAATTTCGTTTGATAGGATTGCCAAAATCTGAGGTTTCGGGTCGTTATTTTATGGTTATCCGGGATATTCTGATAAACTTTTGTCGTATTGATTTACGGACCTAGTTTTATCAGAATATTTGCTAAAAGAGCTTAAATTGCCAAAACCGGAAGTTACCGAATTGAGGAACTTTATGTTTTAACTGATCATAGATCATTATTACATCGTATTGATCATCTGATGCAAATCAGTGATTAATATCAGCCTCAACCTAGTGTATATGCACATGTTACTCTGCTGCATTCAGTTGCTGACCTGTACACCTCTGTGCTATATACTTTGTAACTTTTTACGGATAACTCTGGCATAATCACGCGTTACGATGAAGCTTTGTGCAATTACTTGATACGGGAGTATGTCGTGTGTGTGGGCACCACATCGTGTTAGTCTAATACACCTAACTCGTATCATTTTAAAGCATTGCGTAATTGTCTACATGTGAGCTTACGTGGACCACAATATCAGCAATTGCCGTGTCACATATTGCTTCTAATGATAATATTAAACAAATAGATCAACGCTGTGATCAGATTTCTCAGAAAACTGATATGATCCTCTTACTGGACATCACAAAATGCTTACTGCTTTCATCTATTTTGATGCATTTTACTTTGTTGTAATTTACTTTTATTGTCAAAAAGATACAAAAT
The DNA here is from genome assembly GCA_032199755.1 of Ambrosia artemisiifolia. Classification (NCBI taxonomy): domain Eukaryota; kingdom Viridiplantae; phylum Streptophyta; class Magnoliopsida; order Asterales; family Asteraceae; genus Ambrosia; species Ambrosia artemisiifolia. Next base: position 41,245,919 of record CM063519.1, on the reverse strand, counting down.
CCAAAAAGATTTTAGGTGTGTTTTGATAAAATTTCAGAAAAATCCAAAATTTTTGCATTTCTGCTTTATTTTTGATAACCGGGGATGCTTGATGGTCAATTTCTGAGATTTGACAACACCATCTGGGCTTTGTATCATTCACAAAGTGAAAATATGTGTTTTGGAAGCTTAACGGATTGAAAAATGTTGAACGGGATTCGAATTCGTGATTTGGCAAATTTTTCAGAATTTTCCAATTCACATTCGCCCCTTAAATGGGTCGAATGAGGAAAATTCTTCACCTTCGGGCTGTCCCAAACGGACGAATGTGGGCTTTTATTCAAAATTCCCACCTTCGGGTGAATTTTCTTCACATTCGGATCTCTGATGTATTTTCTTTACATACAGAGCAATCATCGGATCTCTGATGTATTTGACGGCGTCTCGACCTGATATTATGTATGCAACGTGTCTCTATGCTCGCTATCAATCGAAGCCGAAACAAAGTCATCTGACGGCGGTCAAGCGTATCCTTAGATATCTGAAGGGTTGTCCCTCAAAAGGACTTTGGTACCCTAATGATGATAATTTTGATTTCATATCTTTTAGTGATGCAGATTGGGGCGGCTGTGACAAAGATAGCAAATCTACTACAGCTGGTTGCCAGTTTTTAGGGAGCAGGTTAATCACCTGGCAATGCAAGAAGCAGACTTCCGTGGCGCTATCTACCTGTGAAGCCGAGTACATTGCAGCCTCGAGTTGCTGTTCGCAAGTACTCTGGATCCAACAGCAGATGGTGGATTACGGTTTGCAGTTTCTTAAAACCCCTATATACTGTGACAACGAAGCCGCTATCGCATTAACTAAAAATACTGAAAATCATTCTAAAGCTAAACATATCCGGATCAAATATCATTTTATCCGTGATTGTTACGCCAAAGAATTGATAGATATGATCAAAATTCATACTGACTACCAACGTGCAGATTTGTTTACAAAAGCTTTTGACAGATCCCGCTTTGAATATCTTTTAAAAGTAAACAATATAAAGGAAAAACAGGACTAATCGGCACCTCGGTTTATCGCTTTTTAGTTTTAGTTTTTAATATTTTGCTAATTGGGAATTTCTCTTTACTATCGTAATCCTCAAAGAAGTTGATGCTTTCGAGGGGATTGTTTAATCCTCAAAGAAGTTGATGCTTTCGAGTGGATTGTTTCTTTCAAATTTTTCTTTTTATTGTTTTTCAGAAAAATCAAAAACCCAAAAATATGTTCTTTATTTTAGGGGGAGCCATTTTATCGGAAAAACCAAAAACATTATAAAATTCAAAAAGACCTAAAAAAAATATAGAAAATCAAAAATGATTTCCTGGTAAAAAGAGGAAATGATAGTACATCAGTGGGGATCTGACACAGGCTAAAGAATTGTATAGTATAATGAGGCGTATGTTGACTACGTGTGATATGCTGATAGGCTTCGTAGACTAAATATTGCGTGCATTAGTGATACAAACATAATGAACTACGCGTTCGTGGCTGAACACCTCATGGGCATATGGTCTTAGTACCGTAATTTCGTTTGATAGGATTGCCAAAATCTGAGGTTTCGGGTCGTTATTTTATGGTTATCCGGGATATTCTGATAAACTTTTGTCGTATTGATTTACGGACCTAGTTTTATCAGAATATTTGCTAAAAGAGCTTAAATTGCCAAAACCGGAAGTTACCGAATTGAGGAACTTTATGTTTTAACTGATCATAGATCATTATTACATCGTATTGATCATCTGATGCAAATCAGTGATTAATATCAGCCTCAACCTAGTGTATATGCACATGTTACTCTGCTGCATTCAGTTGCTGACCTGTACACCTCTGTGCTATATACTTTGTAACTTTTTACGGATAACTCTGGCATAATCACGCGTTACGATGAAGCTTTGTGCAATTACTTGATACGGGAGTATGTCGTGTGTGTGGGCACCACATCGTGTTAGTCTAATACACCTAACTCGTATCATTTTAAAGCATTGCGTAATTGTCTACATGTGAGCTTACGTGGACCACAATATCAGCAATTGCCGTGTCACATATTGCTTCTAATGATAATATTAAACAAATAGATCAACGCTGTGATCAGATTTCTCAGAAAACTGATATGATCCTCTTACTGGACATCACAAAATGCTTACTGCTTTCATCTATTTTGATGCATTTTACTTTGTTGTAATTTACTTTTATTGTCAAAAAGATACAAAATCCAAAAAGATTTTAGGTGTGTTTTGATAAAATTTCAGAAAAATCCAAAATTTTTGCATTTCTGCTTTATTTTTGATAACCGGGGATGCTTGATGGTCAATTTCTGAGATTTGACAACACCATCTGGGCTTTGTATCATTCACAAAGTGAAAATATGTGTTTTGGAAGCTTAACGGATTGAAAAATGTTGAACGGGATTCGAATTCGTGATTTGGCAAATTTTTCAGAATTTTCCAATTCACATTCGCCCCTTAAATGGGTCGAATGAGGAAAATTCTTCACCTTCGGGCTGTCCCAAACGGACGAATGTGGGCTTTTATTCAAAATTCCCACCTTCGGGTGAATTTTCTTCACATTCGGGTCATTCATTTGGACCGAATGTGGAAACATGCCACATTCGCCCACACAAACGGACGAAGGTGGACCCTATATATAAGCCACTTTCACATTCGCACCTCATTTCAAATTTTTCAGATTTTCATCTTCGATCTATCACCTTGTTGCTTTAATTTTTCTTGCTTGAGCGTTTGATTCCCTGATACTTCCTGATTATTTTGATACCAATATTACAGGTAATGACGAAGGAATGAGACTGGAATCGTTCGTTTTCTATACGGACCTAGGGTTTAGATTTCATGCTCATAGAGTGTTTGATAATGTTTAATTTTGATTTACATTCATTCCACATCAGTTTTAGGGGGAGAGTGTACAACGAATTAGGTTAATTCCATCAGTTGATGTTTGATTGTTTGATTAAAACTATAAAACCATAATTCGTCATTAAAAACTGATGTAGACTGAATGTTAGGGGCAATTGATGCTACACGAGTGTTAGTCGGCACTTTTAGGATTCATCTCAATCAGTTTTACAGATAAACAACAAAGATTGAAAATTTTCAAATTTTAGGGAAGAACAGATTACACATTCGGTTGAACGAACGGACGAATGTGAAACTTGTTTGGGCGAATGTACATCATAAATGGGCGAATGTATATTATTATTCAATATCATTTCACATTCGACCAAAATATTGTACATTCGACCAGAATAATCTACATTCGACCAGTTTAAATGGACGAATGTGGATTTCTTAAATCTTTAAATTTTGAAATTTTGTCGTTTTTGTGTTTTGACGTTTGTTTCTGATTTTGTGTGTTTAGATGGCTGACCAGACTGAGAATGTGGAGATTCCAGTTGAGACTGTTATTCCAGATATAGTCCCAGAACCTGTTCAAGAAGGTGAATCATCGAGCAAAAGCAAATGGCCGTTCGAGAAGAATCATAATTGCTGTGCATATCTTGGGGACGTAGAGAAGAATGTTGAGTTTATTGACATAATCAAGTTTCTGAAGAGAAGCAGAATAGTGTATGCTTTGGCTACTCCAACTACTATCTACAAGGATATAGTTGAAGACTTCTACAACAACGCTAAGTACGACTTTCTGGATAATCAGACTATTATAAGAAGCAAGATTCAAGGAATGGAGATGTTCATTACAGAGTCTGATATCAGAGAAGCACTCCAGATTAAGTTTGAAGTGAGTGAAGATCCAAGAGAACTTTCGTGGACTGAGCAGAAAGCTTGTTTCCTCAGGATGAAATACAAAGGACCTATCACTGATGGTTCAATGTACAAAGGGAAACTGAGCGTGCAGTTTAAGTATTTTGCTCATGTTATCATTCATGTATTTGGATGTGTTAGTGGAGGATATGACGTGATGAGAAAGAGTTTGAGCTCATTAATGGTTGCGTTGACTCTCAACAAACCATTTAATGTTGCTGGAATGATCTTGGACCACATGTTGGAGATGCTGAAAGGGTTAAAGAAGAAGTATTTCATGTTATACCCAAGATTCCTGATGATGATCTTTGATCACAAGTATCCAAATCTGAGGAAAGATCCAACACAGATACTTGCACTAGATCACATGAACATTCGTACTTTGGTAAGAATGAAGGGATATAAGGGTGTGCCAGACAATAAAAGGCCACCGTACAGAAGGTTGTTTGTTAGCTAGAGAGGATTACACTGATCCAGGAAAGAATACAGCTAGGCATCCTAATAGTGATTCTGATAACGATGATCCCTTGGTATATGCTGATGCTAATACTAAGAGGAAGAGGCAAGTAGTCAATCCTGGAGCCAAAGGGAAGGGCAAAGGAAAGACTGATCAGGGAAGCTCAAAGCAACAGGTTGTTAGAAAGAAATCAACTGCTAAGAAAGGTACTGGTTTGGTGGATGAAGAATCAGTAGATTCAGAAGAAACAGCGGAGGAGGAACAGTGGGATTCGGATGCTGAAAATCTCCGGGCCACCAAACGTAAGGCCACTATGGTTGGTGAGTCTGAATCATTAAACAGATCGATTGCAGAAGCTGCGAAGAGCAAGAAGTCTGTTAGTGCTGAAGATGAAGTTTTAGGTGTGGAGATGGACGAGTTGAATGAAGGAGAAACTGTAGTTGTTAACTTGCCCAAGCCTAAGCACAAAACCATGGCTAAGAAGACAAGTACAAAACAGCTGAGGGAGAAAGAGTTAAACCAACTCTTGAAAGGTAAAAGAGTACCCGATGCTGGTACGTCATCAAAGCAATCTTCACCAGTCACAAAGAAACAAAAGAAGACTAAAGAGGCAGAAACATTACCAGTGGATGAGTTCAATGTAGCCCTGGATAATGTACTTGACATGTTTAGAAAGCCTCAGAAAGAGAAGGAAGCTGAAGTTGAGCCATCCAGATCAAAATCCAAATCAAAGAAAGTCTCTGTGGATGATGATGTTATGAAGCAGGTGAATAAGAGAATGGATGACATGATGAAAATGATAGTGGCTCAGCAAGCTGAAATTGCCAAGTTCAAGCAGAATGAAGAAAAGATGCTTCAGATTGTTGTAGCTTCAAAGTCGAATCAGGATGAGATTGACGAGAAGGTTAAGAAGCTAGAAGCAAAGAACAAAAAGCTTGAAGGTAAATGTTTGAGGAATAAGAACAGGTTTAAGGCCATTAAAGAAGGCAACAAAGAACTGAAGGCTGAGAATAAACGCCTGAGCGAGCTGATTGACAACCTGTATAATGTTGCACCCAAATTGAAGGAGGGTGAAGAAGATAAAGAAAAAGAAGAAGAACAGGTTGATTTTGAACCATCTGAGTCGGATAAAGAGAAAGATGATGATGAGGATGATGAAGAATCGGAGAAGAGTGATGATGAGGATGATAATGATAATGATGATGATGATGATGCAGAGGGTTCGGGAAGTCAAAAAGAAGATGATAGTAGCAGTGATGATGATAATGATGGAGGAGATGATACATCGAAGTTTACATTTGTGAAGAGACCACCTTCAAAGAAAAAGAAAGATACTGGAGAATCAAGTTCGAAGAAGAAAGGTGAGAACGTTGATTCAGATGAAAGTATATTCTGGAATGAAAAGGTGAGGTCCTTGACTGATGATGCTAAACAAGTTTATAAGGACATGTTGGAAAGAAGAGAATGGACCATTGAGTTCACAGGTCGTTTTGCTGAAATATTCCAAACTGACGATATGAGATATGAATTGGAATATAACGATCCTGATTTAGAAGAAGGGGAAGTACCTGCATCTGTGGCAAAGGAGATTTTAGATGGACTTGCACAGAGGGTAGGGAAAACGTTTGAAGAGTTCATTGTAGATGAGTCGATTCCACATATTCCTGAAAAGGATATTGGAAGTCACTCTGATGATAAGAATACCCCTGAGTTTGAAGAAGTGGAAATTGAAGATATAACGCATGAAGAATACCCACAATACTTCAGACAAACTGATGAAGATGTGGTGTTTCCTGACTTTACTGAAATTCCAAACACTTCGGCGAAGAAGAAAGCCAAGCAGAGAAGTGCAGAGTTTGTAGAGAAAGTATTTGGTGCTGATAAGCCAGAATCTTCAAATAAATCTGATGAATTGAAGAGTTATTTGAAGAAATTAAGAGAAATGGATGAGAACCGACCAAAGCCTGAAGCTCAAGGAAACTTTAATAGATTTCACAATGCTAAGTTCAGAGGCAGAGCTCTCGGGTGGACATATTTAGGCAGGCTGAAGTGTCTAGCTGCCAAATGGGAATCAGGGATCTTGTATTTTTACAGATTCATTGATTTGCTGACTCTACCGTACTGGGCGGTTAGAGATTTATGCAGATTCCCTATGTCGGGTGCTTCAGTGAATAATACACATGTCGGTTGGTGCGCAGACAAGCTGGTTTGGGAAAGCAGAACGAAATGGAATAGATTTAAGCCTCAATATCCCAGAAGGAAAGTGCATAGGGATATTGATCCCAGAACCAAGCTGAAGCGGGTTACTTTGATATATAAGGCACCTGAAGTGATGAGAAAAATACCTTTGATGCCCATGCCACAACATTTCAGTGCTGATTTTATCTTCTGGTATTATGATTGGAGAAAGGCAGAAGCGGTGATTGTGTTGAGAGACGGAAAGGATAAATACAAGCATGTTCACGTATTTGATCCGATGTGGTTGATTAACTGCACTTTCGAAGACATCATCATGCTCTTTTATAATCCGATTCATCATGAGCCGAACGACGCTGATCAGGCAAAGAAATATACTCAAGTGGTTGGTGTGTGCTTTGCATATGATATAAATGCGGGTAGTAATTTGGATGGAAAACTTGGCAAGATGGTGAAGATGGCAAACGTGTCAAAACCGGTGAAGAGAAGATTAGAGCCTGAAATGACCAAAGAGCAGAAGAAACAGCTCAGAATCAAGTTGCTGAATAAAGCCATGGACGAGGACAGAAAACGATCCAATCAATAGTCGAGGGGGAGTTTGTAGATGCGTTTTGCGACTAGTGATTGGATAGTTAACATGTGTTAGGATGCTGATCTGGGCGAATGTAAGAAGAATTGGGCGAAGGAAGAAATACAGTGGGCGAAGGTAGAAGTATAGTGGACGAACTTGGAATGGAACTACACAGAAGAACACATTCGACCATCAATATGGGCGAATGTGGAATGGACTCACATTCGACCAGGTGAAATGGGCGAATGTGCAGTGCTTATAAATAGAATTTGTGTTTTTGTAATGTTAAGAGAGTCATTAGGTGTGTGTGTTTTGAGGTGAGGTTCCAGAATAGTTTGAGAGGTTCAGTGTGTGTTCTAGATTAACCGAAAGTCAATTGTAATCAAGTTTATGAATATGTTAATCTATGAAAACGTTTGAAAATGACTTTGATTGTGTTTTGATTTGAGTTTATATCAGTTTGTTCAAAGCTAGGGTTTCCGCACCTGGTTTTGTAACTTGTATGATCATATAATCCTGTTTTCGTGTAAAATCATCCTCCTACATAACATTTCCTTGATGACCCGTTAGCTCCTTTATATGAAACCAAGCATCGGTCAATCTATGGTTGATCCATCACGAAGTTTCTTACCTTGGCACCACCATTAATTAATTATTTGTTTCTTTCATGATTCCAGTACTACATTAACATATAAATTCGATATCATAATGCAAGTTAAGTTCGGGAATCACTTACCTCATGTCCTCCAAATTCATGCTTGTTCACTTGCCCCATCTTGACCCATTATCCTCCCATGCTTGAGTCCATCATTCCTATCCTTTCATGACATCATGTTCATATCATTGTTTGCGGGTTCATTCATAAACCAATCATATCCAACTCATATATTACATTGACTTGCATAGGTCAGCTTATAACATCCATAAGACATTGCTTCACACCCTTTTTGATTCATAATTCAAGCAATTAAACTTAACATCGTATAGTCCACATAACCAAGCTAACATGTCTCACACGGAATCCCCAATCTCACAATCATGCTAGAAAACATATCACATTATTTCCACATCTATTGACTTTCCAGAAACATCATATTCATATCTCATTAACATACAAGATTATTCATTTTACCAATTAACCAACACATGGTGTGCAGCATAATACTCAAGCATAGTGTAGACGCTACTAATGCATATTTCTTACCAAGTCATACAATCAACTAAATTCTCACATGAATGCTATCTAAAACCCGATCCTCATGTTAACCTACTGTCTATTATATCTATTATCACATTACTTTCATAGTTATCAAGTCTTGCACACAAATTCACAAATCATGCTCGTCTAGACATTTCATCAAACACTTGGTATGCGTACAACATTCTAAGCCCAACCTACAAGTATTTCATGCTTAGATTCCTAGCTCATAACATCAATCATCATGTTCTTTACCTACATTAGATACCCTTCATTCAGTAGATGTCAAACATAGCAAATCACCACTTTCCTTTCCATATATTCAATAATTTAACTCAGAATGATCTTGGGTTGCACCAAGATCAACACCTATTTCCAACTTTATGAGATACCCTTCAATTCACTCAATTTCCCTTCAATTAATAGAATTTATACATGCAACTTGGTGGATTTTCACAATTAAACAAACTACTTTCAATTTCTAAGCTAGATTACCAAGAATCATGCATTACATCCATTATTCAAGAATTTCATCAACATAAAACAACCATCAAATACATCCTACAACAAACCTTGAGTTTATTATGACCTAAGGACTTGAATTCAGTTCACATGTAGGTCCAACAACTGATTTTAGCTTGGATTTGGGGCTGGGGGTGATCCCCTTCTCTCAAATACGTGATCTCCTTCTTCCAGGAGATTGTTTTGTTTTGAGCCATCCCCCTTTTAACCCATAGATATAATGTTATTCAAATTCAGCCCCTCCCATTTGTTACATGTCAATTAGGTTATAAATTAGGTTACTAACCAATTATCTTATCTACCCAGCATTAGTGACTAAGTCATTTTATTTTATACACATGTTTGTTTACTACTATCTACTAGCATTATTTTAAATTTGGAGTGTTACAAGTCTGCCCCCTTATAGAGGTTTCGACCCCGAAACCTTAACTCATACCGAATAAAGCAGGGTAGTGAGTCCGCATCTCTCCCTCCAATTCCCAGGTGGGTTCTTTTTTGTTTCATTCAAGAGTTCATGCCATGTCGCAAGCCCACATTATAGACTATACAATAATTTAACCGTGAGCTAACATAATTATGTGTCCATACTTTCTAATATTAACAACAAGCCTTCATGCAATTTTCAAGCATACCGAACTGTGATTACCATCTTTCACCTCATAAACCACACTAGATCTTTTATAATTGCACTAGTCAGATAAGTATTCATCATCGTCTTACCACAATATTCCACTATTATAATTCCTTTGTACTTACTTCCAAATATTTCATCAAAGTTAGATCATGAACATGTGCATATTGAAATTGTTCAATCGGGGTTATCACTATCATAACATAACTACTATTTCACCCCAACTTATTCATACTTAACTTGAGAGTTAGACATCGTTCTATAGTCACTACCGAACCGGTACATCTACTATATACACCCCAATCCTTTATGGTAAATTTCAGAGAGATTCTGTTCATGCCTCTTTGTTTGTTAGCTCGTCTCATGTACTACTTACAATAGGCATATGCCCATTTCTTAACATCATCGAGTCTAAGCTAAAATTCATTCATCTTTTGACCCTTAAAAGTCAAACTTCCCAAACTATATCATACTTGAATTATCATTCATTCATACATGGTACTATTCACCATATCAATTTCCCACTTAACAATCATAAATAACCAAATTTACTAACCTTCCTCTCACAGTGTTAACCAACCCTCCATATGTCAGATTGACTTGATCCTTCACAAATCCATGCCATACTTAGTTTGGTTTAGTTCATTCACATGATGAGTTCCAACTCGTTAGCATCATATCACCTATCTCGTAGATTTCATCATATCCAAAATTCGACTGTTCGTATCTACAAAGTCATTGGGTAGACATATATTTTGCATTCATAACAATTGTCTTTCAATAGTCCATGCAAAATTCATTCCCTTGCATGTCTAACTGTCTAGTATTCTTTAATAAAATTCATGTTATGAAACAAAACTAAGTTATGCATCTGACATTCTTACATATGATCTTTATATTTTATTTGTTACTTCACAAAATCTCAGCAGTTTGACTTTTCAAGGTCAACTGTCACTTGCTACTAATTTATGACCTTTGGTCATTATCTTTATCTATTCATTCTATTTATAGTTTAAATTATGGGTTTTACTTCTTTTCCATTTAGGCATACATATAAAAACCCAATCCTATCATTTCATGAAAAATTTTCCTTTCTTGTTAAATTGAATCATTCACACGGCCTTAGTATATAAGTTGTCCCGTAGGTCACATAACACGTGTATCCCCAACTAAGTTATTGCAACTAGGTACATGCAACTTTCCAATCTACCTCAGTTAGAGATGGAAACTTTTTCCCCTTCATTCCTATCTGAATGACCCATTCCATGGGTTATTCTATATTTCTACAACATTCTACCCAATATGACCCATTACTTGGATTATTCTATATTTTTACAACATTTTACCCAAATTTGACCCATTACTTGGATTATTCTATATTTTTACATTTCCATCATTTGACCCGTTCAGGGTTATTCTACAATTCCACCCATTTGACCCATTAAGGTTGTTTGACATTTTCATGTTATCAAGGATGAGCCGACTAATGAGTAAGTGGAAGGACTTACATATGGATTCAATATTTAATTCCTACCTTTAATTTATATAGGTTTGATCCGTATTTACCTATGGATGCAAATATTTCATTCATACGTTTCCTTCGTATAGGCTTGATCTGTACTTACCTTCGGATTTAAACCTTTCATTTCTACCTTTCATTCATATAGCTTTAATCCGTGCGTACCTACGGATTTTTCATTCCAACCTTTCATTCATATAGGTATGATCCGTGCTTACTTACGGATTTAAACCTTTCATTCATACAGGTTTCATCCGTTCTTACCTACGGATTCAAACCTTTCATTTCAACCTTTCATTCATACGAGTTTGATCCGTGCTTACCTACAGATTCAAACCTCTCATTCCAACCTTTCATTCATATAGGCTTGATCTGTGCTTACCTACGGATTCAAGCCTTTCATTCCAACCTTTCATTCATACAGGTTTGATCTTTGCTTACCTACGGATTCAAACCTTTCATTCCTACCCTTCCTTGCAATACAGACTGCTCTCTATCACTTGAGAGTCTTCTACCTTAACCCACCACTGACGTCTATTTACTTATCTATTCATTGCCATAATTATTTTATAGGCACAATTAACATACGTTTAGTTTAATACCTTTTGAGGGAACCACTTCCCATTTACCCCTTTAAGTAAGGTTTATTCCACCCATCTATCCACATGATCGCTTACTTTCCAATTTACCAGGCATACCTGTGATGATTCCCATGGTCTCACGTGTATCACATGCTTCTTGTGCACTGGCCAGGTGCGCAGTCCACATGCTATCCACGTGTCTTCATGTAATCATTACCTTATGCCTGAGGACTGGTTTTTAGCTTTGTGCTACACTTTCAATTTCCTTCCTAAACAACATGGTTATTTTTCCTCCTAAGTTTTACCATCCCTGAGGATTTTCCCCCCACCGGTACCAATAGTTAATTATCGTGTACCTGTGATTATTCCATCTTATCCACTTTTCCTCGATCTATCTTGGATCGTGTCCTTGAGACCTCTTCATTATCCACAAAAGCTCACCTTAACATAAACACCACAATTAACTTTTAACATGTCATGTGTGTTAATATTAAATTCTACCTTTGGGCCTTGATTGAGTGTTGGACTCTACGAGTCACTAATTTCAAGAGCACACAAGTTTGAGTTCAAGTACATACTTCCTTGTATAATATTTCACTCAAACCAAGGCTCTGATACCAACTTATAACACCCTAAATCGTTTTAACTGAAATACACAGCGGAAATACGGACTAGAAAATTTCTTGCTTTATAAAAACATTCTTGAATGTTGGGAAACCATATCTAAGAGCTATTTTAGGTGTTACATCTTTTATTGTTTGTTATTACATTCAACACAATGATCTTTATTTGGTTTCATGACTGTGACCACGTACAATCCGCGTCCGAGCCCGATCTCCATCCTTTCCTTGCTTTATTATGTAGACAAGATAACCTACAATCACCACATAACCGTTTCATTTGTTCGTTAACTGACTTCATGCAAATTACTCACAGTGTGGAAATAACATCCAACAATACTCAGTGATCCTGTTCAAACGCCTTTTTGCAAGTTTGGGTTTGATATCCGGATCCTAACCTCCAATTCTCCATGCATTCATACTTACATACCTGCATCTTTATTACCATTCTCATAATAAAAGGTTAATAACACTACAATACATACATGCGTACAATTCCCATACACAACTTATCTTGACCCCTCATGCTATTTTCCTTCATGTATTCTCTAGGAAAAATATGACGTTTCCAATCCTATACTCAATCTACACATAATGACCAACCTATACATACATAAAACTTTCACTCAAACCCGGGTATAAGTACCCATACATACATCACATTCTCAATCTACAAAAGCACAACACATCCACTTACCGTATTTGTTACCATATATACACACATATCAATTTAATTACATACACACATATCAATTTAATTACATACACACACATCATTCCGTACTTTAGTCATATTTTCAAATCCGACACTCCTATTACTTGCTACACCCATACCTAGCATTCACAAAGTCCAACGATGTTATTCGATGCGTTAAATGCGAATACGGGTTGCGCACATAAGTGATCCATCAAAATACGATAAAAACAGACAAATAACAAATGGGGCGCGCAAGCTTGCGCCCCGATAGAGTAGGTTGCACCCCTAGAGGGCGCACATCTGCCAATTTTTCCAATCAGAGTTAGGTTGTGCCCGTTCAGGTCACCTTGTGTCTGGACATGATGTGAGGTTGCACGCAAACGTCACAAGGTTCTTAGATCATTCCCCATGATTTTCCTAGGCGTTAAACTACCAGGATTACGTGGTATCATCGTGAATGGCGTAACATTTCCTTGCTCCTTTATATGAAACCAAGCATGGGTCAATCTATGGTTGACCCATCACCAAGTTTCTTACCTTGGCACCACCATTAATTACTTGTTTCTTTCAAGATTCCAATACTACATTAACATATAAATTCGATATCATAATGCAAGTTAAGTTCGGGAATCACATACCTCAAGTCCTCCAAATTCATGCTTGTTCACTTACCCCATCTTGACCCATTATCCTTCCATGCTTGAGTCCATCACTCTTATCCTTTCATGTCACCATGTTCATATCATTGTTAGCGCATTCATTCATAAACCAATCATATCCAACTCATATATTACATAGACTTGCATAGGTCAACTTATAACATGCATAAGACATAGCTTCACACCCTTTTTATTCATAATTCAAACAATTAAACTTAACATCGTATATGCCCTATAACCAAGCTAACGTGTCTCACACAGAATCCCCAATCTCATAATCATGCTAGAAAACATACCACATTATTTCCACATCAGTTGACTTTCCAGAAAGTCAACTTTCAACTATACAAACTTTCTTCTAAGAAACATATGTCCCTATTGACATGCTAGACCATATGAAATTCACCATAAACATCATATTCATATCTCATTAACATAAAAGATCATTCATCTTACCAATTAACCAACACATGGTGTGCATCATAATACTTAAGCATAGTGTAGATGCTACTAATGCATACTTCTTACCAAGTCATACAATCAACTAAATTCTCACATGAATGCTATCTAAAACACGATCCTCATGTTAACCTACTATCTATTATATCTATTATCACATTACTTTCGTAGTTGTCAAGTCTTGCACACAAATTCATACATCATGCTCATCTGGACATTTCATCAAACACTTGGTATGCGTACAACATTCTAAGCCCAACGTACAAGTATTTCATGCTTAGATTCCTAGCTCATACACCAATCATCATGTTCTTTACCTACATTAGATACCCTTCATTCAATAGATGTCAAACATACAAATCACCACTTTCCTTTCCATATATTCAATGATTTAACTCATAATGATCTTGTGTTGCACCAAGATCAACACCCACTTCCAACTTTATGAGATACCCTTCAATTCATTCAATTTCCCTTCAATTAACAGAATTTATACATGCAACTTGGTAGATTTTCACAATTAAACACACTACTTTCAATTCTAAGCTAGATTACCAAGAATCATGCATTACTTCCATTATTCAAGAATTTCATCAACATAAAACAACCATCAAATACATCCTACAACTCAACTTGAGTTTATTATGACCTAAGGACTTGAATTCAGTTCACATGTAGGTCCAACAACTGATTTTAGCTTGGATTTGGGGCTGATTAGTGGGTGTTAGGGTTGGGGGTGATCTCCTTCTCTTAAATACGTGATCTACTTCTTGCAGGAGTTTGTTTTGTTTTGAGCCATCCCCCTTTTAACCCATAGATATAATGTTATTCAAATTCAGCCACTCCCCTTTGTTACTTGTCAATTAGGTTATAAATTAGGCTACTGACCAATTACCTTATCTACCCAGCATTAGTGACTAAGTCATTTTATTTTATACACATGTTAGTTTACTACCCTCTACTAGTATTATCTTAAATTTAGGGTGTTTCAACCCGGGTGGGTTTGTCAAACCTGATAGATCTATCCACATTTCCCCGTTATATACTCGTATTAGTGGATTCCTTGGGATTTAGATGAGTCGCATTGTAAACAAATGATAACAATAGTAAAACATGATCTTTAAGTAACCAAAATGTGTAGCATGTTTCTTCCCCATGAGAAAATATGTAAAAGTGAGGCCGTGACACTCACCTTAGGTTGCATTTCTTCAAAAATAGATTTACCACATGTGATGATAGTCACTAATACCAGCGACCTATCATAAAATGTTTATAAGTGTCTTGACTAATAACCTGTAGGTTAACTAGTCCATGAATGTCCAGACCATGACTATGTACGTTTGAAAACATGTTTGAATGTTTGACCCGACCAAACATGACAAAACAAGACTCGACATCCCGTTAATGACCCGATACACCCGTGTTAGTCAAATACAAGTAAACAAGTAATCATGAGTAGATATGCACCATATACGAATAACAGTTCACCAAGTCAAGCATATAGTTCCTATAATGCACGTATTAGTCATAACGCGTGTTAAGAGGTCCCTAGACATGTCAGAGAGTTTACAATATGTTTCTATTTATTAAAACATGTTACGGGGTTCCAAAATGTACTTCTGGCATCAAAACACACGAGTAGGCATCAAAACACACGATTGTGCACCAAAACAGGCGACGATGGTTCATAGTCGTCCCCAAAGTACATGACTACTTTTGTCCGTTTTGTGGCGAAACCCTCTAAATCAGATTCGAATGAAGTTGTAACACCCTAATCAATTCCCAAACATTAAACAAACTATTCCCATCAAGAATCCCCCAAATAATCGTCCGCTTATCAGGTTAATTGCAAATGTTTCCCAAAATGTATAATATTATGGATTTGTCACATCAATGCATGAAAACTTTACCCTAAATGGCAAATAATCAGATTTCATCGCATAATCATATCCTAAACATCATTGTGTTGTTGCTACATCATTCTAGCATAAACCCTAACAACAATCATTCAACAAATCATCATATATCATTCTAACACCTTCAAACGGGTCAAAACTCATATTGTCTATAAAACACATCAAACAGCCATCAAAACTTGAGATAATCATCCTAACAACTATCCCATATCATCAACATATCGAATACATAAGAATCCCTATGTTTTAGATCATCAAAAACCATTTCAATCTTGTGTTAAAAACCCATGTGGATGTTTAGATATAGGTTAGAATATATTTTTCAAAGGTTTTCAATGATAAAAACTTATTAAAACCAGGTCTGGACCTTTATGGTTCAAAATAACAACTTAACAAGAGCTTAGGATGAAGAGCACACCTTAGATCTTGCTTGAAAATGATTATTTAAGCTTGGAAATGGTAGATTTAGGGCAAAAATGGGTTTCAGATGTTAAGGATGGTGTGAGAGGACTTTGGGGCGAGCTAGGGTTGCACAAATGATGTTTTGCAAGTCAAGTATGGTATTTATAGGTGTTTCTAGTCGTGCCAGACATTCTGGGCGACTATGGTGCTGCAGGAGGCGACTATGAATCATAGTCGTTCCCTTTCACACGAGTATGAATCATAGTCGACCCCTTTTTACACGACTATGAATCATAGTCTCCCCCTTTTTACACGACTATGAATCATAGTCTCCCCCTTTTAACACGACTATGAATCATAGTCGTCCCCTGCAGGGTTGTTTGGTTTTTGGCACGTTATTTGCTATTTTAACATGTTAATTCACGTATCACACATGTCTAAAAGTTATATAATGATTGTAAAACACTTATTACTTGATAACTAACACATTTACGTTAATTCACCAACTTCCAGTACTCGAGACTCGTGTGTGTGCGTTTTTACCTAGTGAACCTTCGAATCACCAACCCTTTGACATATGTACATAACCGACTTCCGATGATTCCCGGACCATCGAACCAACTCCCGATGATTCTCCGAATCGCCGTAACGACTCCCAATGGTTCTCCGAATCAACAAATTGACTTCCGGTGATCCCCCACAAATCACCGATTGACTCAACTAGACTAGTTAAGTATGTTATATGAATGTTGTGCTAAGGTAGACTTATAAGTTTGATAAAATCTATTAACCTGAGTTTGCCAGGTGTCACACATGCTTTTTGGTTTGTTTATATATGATGTAAAAAGAATATGTTGCCTTGCTTTCTTTTATACCTATGTTGTATTGTCCACCACTACCTTAATGATAACAACTTCATTAAAATGTTGTAGCGTGGTCTTTTAGGCTCGAGGTTAGGCCAAACAAAAAATGTGTTTTGAAAAAACTTAGGTATTTTTGCATCCCATATATTGATAAAGGAGTCGTTCATAATCAACATCCCGTCACAACGCGCGGGTTAATGTCAAGTCATTAAATACAATTATTAATTGTTAGATTTTTTTAGCTTTTTACTTGTTTTTTTCTTCTTGTAATATATTTTTTTTCTTGTTTAAACAATCTAAATATAATCTATTCATAATTACAACTACTAAAACTATTTCTCGGGCTTAAGAAAGTATTAGGACTCTGTTTGTAGCATATGAGTAAAATATTATTATAATATTTTAAGAGAAAATTGCTCGAATGGTCCCCGTGGTTTGCACTTTTTTTTTTTGCCTTAGAGAAATGTGTGGCCCAGAATGGTTCTCTCAGTTCTCAATTTGGGGAAAGGTTCTCATTTGAACCAAATCCTATATATATATATATATATATATATATATATATATAGGAAAAAGATCAAATAGGAACCAAGGGACTAGTTAGGAACTTAGGAACCAATCTCAACCCTTCATCTTTAATCTTGATCTAAGGGTTATTTATGTAATTAAACAATTATCTATTATATTTTAATTTAAAATAAAAGTTTTAATAATGGAAGTTAATAAAACTTCCCCCGCATAACACTCATATAACTTCCTAAAATTTCTCAAAACATCACGTTCAAAAAAATCACTATCGATTATCACATCTTTTCTTCAAAACATCACGTTCAAAAAACCTGGTACGTTCAAAAAAATCACTATGATGGTACAAGTTTTGATACAGGGCTGGGCTCTCAAATGGATGGATCTGATGACGGGTTCGAGTCGGGCCATCCGAAACAACCCCCGAGTATACATTGTTGCTATGGCTGGACTGAGGATTGGCGGTGGCTCGTTTGCATATGGACTGATTCTAGAGGCGAATTGCTTGACAGTTGTACATTCCCGTTCGGTGGAATTAGTAGTAGACAAGATACGAAAGGCTTGCAATTTCTTTTTTGTCCAAATTTTACACCAAGAATGTCAGATACTACAGGCGTGTTTGTGGTTTTATTATTATTATTATTATTATTATTATTATTATTATTATTATTATTATTATTATTATTATTATTATTATTATTGTTATAGTATTTCGATGTTCTTATAAAACTGGTTCGATTTACATTAGTGTATAATCTAATAATAATCTATCAGATTGCGTGTATGAATATGTTGATTTATTAGTCGTTTTTTTTTACTTGATTCAATTTTGGGGCTTTAAGTATGTTGGATTTGTTAATTTTTTAGGTGTATTATTTAAAGGTTGTGATGTATAATATTTCGACGTGAAGAAAATATTTTTTTACTGGTGTATTGTATAATAGTTTTGTACATTAGTGTATAACCTGATGTCGTAAACGATTAACCGAAGTTGCATGTCTGTATAATGAGATTGATATCATTTTTTATTCTTAACCTATTTGTTTGTTTTAATTTTTTGGACTTTGTTAATTGTTTACAGTATGTTAGTAAACTTGGTGTCAGTTATGTACATTAGTGTATAAATATAAAGTATAATGAGATTATGATTTTGGTTACACTGATATCATACTCTTATATTATACACCAATGTATATAGGTATATTCACCTTTAATATGGTTGTTGTTACGTTAGTTTTAAATAATTGTACAGTAGTCAAAATGTTCAATTATGGTAAGAATATACACAGGTGTATTATAATAGTTAAATGATTGTACAGTAGTCAAATGTTTCAATTTTGATAATGAATATACACAGGTGTATTATAGTAGTTAAATGATTATACAGTAATCAAATGTTTCAATTGTGGTAATTATACATCAGTGTACAATATATGTATTTAATACTACCATTCTTACCAGTGTATAATTATACATCAGTGTATATTGATACATTTGACCTCGTTATCTTATTTAAGGTTTGATCGATTACCTTTTCCATATAATATACACCAACGTATATTATCCAAAACTATATAACATCATGTACTGCACATATTGATGAAGAATGATTACCATGGGGAAAAATAACTACTTTCCTAAAATAATGGGATTGTAAAGGAAACTAATTAAACATGTGTTATTAATAGTCAATATACAATTACCACATTGCCCTTTGATTTAATTAAATATTTAATTAATGTTTTACTTATTTACAATCATGACATTAGAGATCAATGGCTAAGATTGGTTCCTATGGTTCCTACTTAAGGTATGGTTCCTATTTGAACCCTACCCTATATATATATATATATATATATATATATTAAAACAACGACACTTCTATGTATTTTTTTAAGCCCGTGAGAAAACACCAAACTTAGACCACCAAACTTTTAGCTTTTAAGATTTAAAACTTTGACCACTAAACTTTTATCTGTTAGGAATTCAAACTTTGACCAACCAACTTTTTTAAACTTGCATTGCACTTTGGCCAAACTTTTAGGTTTTAGGATTTCAAACTTTTACCACCAAACGTTTAGCTTTTAGCCGCGGGTATTTTTTTGAAGCCCACGCGAGAATAACAGTCACTTAATATATCTTTTATGTTCACGAATTAACTCTCCACGCAACAGGAGCTTCCACAGCGATGCGCGATCTTTAACGTCTATCAAACCCTCAACACAACATAAGCTCCCACCGCGAATCACGGGGTAATAGAATTCTAGTTTTATATAAACTAGGGTTTTTGTTAACCCGCCGCTTTGGCGGGGCACGTTTGTTGTGCAGTGGTGTTTAGTAGCACTATGGGCAAGGATTTTCTTGCATTCTTTCGCGTAATTGTGGACGGTTTCGTAGACATAAAAGATAATAGTAAGTGACTGTTATTGTCGCGTGGGCTTCAAAAAAATACTCGCGGCTAAAAGCTAAAAGTTTGGTAGTCAAATTGGAAGAAAAGAAAATGCATAAGTTAGTAAGAAAGTTGATGGTCAAAGTTGGGTGGTCAAAGTTGGGTGGCCAAAGTTTGAAATCCTAAAAGCTAAAAGTTTTGTGGTAAAAGTTTGAAATCCTAAAAGCTAGAAGTTTGGCGGTCAAAGTTTGGTGGTCAAATTGGAAAAAAATAAAGTACATAAGTTAGTAAAAAAGTTAGTGAGCAAAGTTGGTCCAGATCAAAAACTACTAAACTCAAACCAATATCGCAAACACCACTTTTATGTTCCCTATTTCAAAATTCAACAAATATTGCTCCTAGTAATATTAGCTTTGAAAAACCATTAAAAAAATGGCAACAGAAGCCTTGTCAATTTTGACGGCTAACCAATGTGTAGAGGCGTATCGTAGAAGTTAGTCACTATTTAAGTGTCGCTTAATTAATATTGATAATAATAATAATAATAATAATAATAATAATAATAATTATTATTATTGTACATATTCATCAATCCTTAGTGTTTGCGTTGTGTTTTCCTAAAAGCAATGTCTCCCAACCACATGCTTTGCACGTGATCATCTGCATTGTCGTTTGTCTTTTATATAATATTTTTTTCAACATATGTAGTATCGTTATATTATCTTTCATTACAAAATAAAAAACCTTTTGAAATTACATTACTGCCACCCATTTTAATCATACTGATGATAATATAAAAAAAGTGTATGGAAAGTATTTTAACTTATTTTTTTGTCATTTTGAAACCTTTTGCTTTCTATTGGGTATGAAATTTACTTCTTCACATGGGCATGTTCACAAAACACAAAATATACGTCTTTTTGTTCTAATAATCTCTCCTATTTTCACATGACGAGTTTCCTTACAATCACCATTTTCATCTTGGTGTTGATATCATCTCCCAGATGCCACGCATCACGAGACAATTTAGCCAAGAATGGGTCAATCAGAGATGAAAATCACGACACACTTGTTTCGCCTGGAAAAATATTTCAAATGGGATTTTTTAAGAGCCAAAATGGAAATCAAAGGTACCTCGGTATATGGTATCACATGGACCCCAAAACAATCGTGTGGGTCGCTAATCGAGACAACCCTGTCTCGACTACTTACTCTTTGCTCACCATCGAAGCTGATGGTAATCTTGTAGTGAAGGATAAATCCCAAAGATACTTCACCACTGGTCTACCAGCATTTTCAGGGTCCAGAACTCTGAAGCTGTTAGACTCAGGAAACCTGATTCTAGTAGATGAATCAGGTTTCTCAGTCTGGTCTAGTTTCAATTTCCCTACAGACACTTTCCTTCCAGGAATGTACATGGACAAGACTATGAAACTTACTTCATGGAAAACTCAAGACAACCCCGCAAGCGGAACCTTCGTGTTCCAAAAAGATCAAGTTTTCGGATACAACAACTACACTATATTTACTGAAAAGAAGCTTCATTGGAAAAGCGGGTCTGGGCTGGAGAGCAACAAAAACCCAAGCAAGATGCCTATGACCGCGCTTCACTTATTATCCAGAACAAACTCTAGCAAAGCGCCACTAACTAATTACTCCAGGTTAGTCATGAACAGTTCGGGTGAAATCCAGTTATATTATTGGGACTCAACCATCAGAAGATGGGTTCTAAACTGGTCTGAACCCAAGGACTTTTGCGCAAGATACAACGCGTGTGGCCCGAATAGCAGCTGCAACATTAGTAGATCAGATTCTTTCTGCGAGTGTTTGCCAGGGTTTGAACTTGTTTCTGATGTGAGTACACCGGACAAAGTATGCAAGAGGACGTCAACTATATGTAGTGGCAATGATACTAATTTTCTAAACATGGAGATCATGAAGATTGATGTAACATTTCAAACGTTTTTGGAGGCGAGGAGCGAAGCGGAATGTAAAGAAAAGTGTTTGGGGCTGGATTGCTGTCAAGCGTATTCGTATAACGGTGTCGCGAACCAAGAGCTGGTTCTAGCAGGTATTCCTGGAGGAAAGCAAGGTTGCTGGATATGGAGTTCCGGTTCGCAGCTTGTTGATATACAAATTGGTGAGGGAGTTAGTGGCCACATAATTTCCATCAGGAACCCTGTTTCTATAGGTACATGAAATTTATTTCTTTCATAACTTATTTTTACCTTGTTTTTTTTCTTACCAAAACATTAATATATATTCTTGTCTAATCCATGCGTTTTTGTTTAAAAAGAAATTTACAAAAATATAAAAGAAATTAATGTTAAAAATATACTGTA
Organism: Ambrosia artemisiifolia; assembly: GCA_032199755.1. Lineage (NCBI taxonomy): Eukaryota > Viridiplantae > Streptophyta > Magnoliopsida > Asterales > Asteraceae > Ambrosia > Ambrosia artemisiifolia. The sequence goes on along the minus strand of CM063519.1, from coordinate 41,223,575 downwards.
CATAAATTCTGATAACCAGGGTCAACGATCCGTCCTTAGATCAGTTTGATTCCAAGTTTTCAACCGTGCGGGTGGACCACATTTCCACTCCACATGCATTTTATTCATCTTACTCCATCCGTCTCAATTTAAATTTCCTACTTTCTTTTTTTGTTTGTTCCAAATTAAATGTCTCTTTCCAAAAATAGAAATGTAATTTCCAATTTTACCCATAAAAGACAAAACACAATCACCACTTTTAAAGATATTATTGTCATTTTACCACATACAAACAAAATATTTCTTAAAATATGTGTTTTTTGAACTAGGACATTTAAATTGGGACGGAATGAGTATATTTTTTCACTATATAATATAATGCTACTTATTATATTATATATTATATATTTATATAACACTGATCAGTACATTTTCCGATTTGCGATAAAAGAAAAATAGCGTAACGAAGTAGGGAGCCGTACATACTTTATTGATTTTTCTTTTGAAATAGTTAATGTTTTAATTTAGTTATTAATTTTATTATTATTATAATAATAAGAATACCAATAATGATTATAATAAAATGAAAGATTTTGATGGGTAATAAAAAATAAAACTTAAACCAAGATATAAAAGGTTTGGGTTTTGGACTAAAGTGGCAAAAGTGACCAAACCTCAGGGACGATTTTGACTATTAATTCTAAAATTTATACCTGACTAATTTTATTAACGATCTTTAATATGAACATGAATATGAATAATTATTTTCTTGCCCGAAAGTCTTGTTTAAGACGTAAGTTATTGACTCTTGAGTTCTGAAGTGAGGAACTTTATCCTATCCTTTAATGATGTATCCAAAAGAACAACAAACAAAGGGTTGTCGTTTGTTAGGTATATGACGGTCACATGTGTAAGAATAATTAACTTGCTTTTCAACCACAATTATAGGAGTGCCATCAACTAGTGTATTATTATTATTTTCTTTTTACAACCAGATTCCATTTGTGTAAATCGATAATGTATAAAAGTTGATGTTAATTATGTTTTTGCATAACAAGAGAGAAATCTATTTATAAATCGGAAACAAAATAAATATATCAAGAGTTTAAACAAATTAAGGTCACTCTATGTATAAGCCAAGAAAACCTAATTCATATATATTGGATTATTATGGATTTTCCTATTTGTAATGCTTATTAAACATTTAACTAATTAAAACAGATCCTAAGAACCTGAAAGGGTCCGTGATAGCCACCCCATGATGACTATGATACCGCGAAACACAGCCCCACTCAAATTATCATGGCTGTGATAACCAAATACCGTGATATATATCACGGTTGTAAAAAGAATTAGTGGCAACTAGTAGCCAAAGTCTAAACCCACTCTCACATGCTTTTTGTTTTTTTAATTAAAAAATAGTGATGGGTTGCACCAAAACTCACTTTCTTTTGCTTTTTGTTTTTTTTTATATTAAAAAATAGTGATGGGTCTCATCAAAACCCACTTTCTTTGTGTTTTTTATTAAAAAAATAGTGATAGGTGTGATGGAATGAGATGTCACAAGGTGATTTGGTGTGATGGTTTTAGTCATAATTATGAACACCACCACATTGGTTTATTATCTAAATGTGATAGAATGTGATAAAATGAGATGACAAAATCTGTTTGAGTGTAATAGTGTGATGGGTGTGATAAAATTGAACCCCATGTGCCCTAAAGTTAGTTTTAGACATGAAACCAAACCAAAACAAAACTCTAATTCTCCATCACGACCGTAACCTCCGCCCTCTCCCTTCTTTATCTCTTTCAATTCCTCCTATATTTTCAAGATCCAACTCCTTTCTTATGGTTTTTTCAGTTTAAGATTTGGATAATTATTACGAGTTATCATTTCTAATTTGAAAATTGGTTTTGCATTTATAAAATTTGTGTATAGGATTGGTTAGATGTGTTGTTGTGCTTTTGTTGTACCTTGTTCATTTTATAAGGGTGAATGGGTGCAAATAGTTTTAGTTTTCACTTCACTGATTTACACAAATTTTGTACTGTCATATCTCTTTACTGATTTACTTTACTGAAACACTTTTTTGGAGGCAACAGTTAACTAATTCATTTCACTGAAATCTTTATTTTTTTATTTTTTTTAATTACCGTTTAAAAAATAACCGTTTAATTAAAAAGAACTGTTTGTAAAACTAAAAAAATAACCGTTGCATTAAAAAACCAAGAAACATCAATTAAAAAATAAACATACAAACACCTAAATTTACTCTTCTCCTTCATCCTCCTCGTCACCTTCAACCCAATAACAATCCCAATCGTATCTCGAAGCGATTTCTTCTTTACGTTTCAAAACAAAGTCCAAAGATTTATCTTTGAGGTGGTCGTGCGATTTTGAATACATATTCAAGTCGTGATCATACTGCCTTTGTCTGAACAATTCGTGTTGTTCCTCTAAAAACGCAAAAGTTTTTTTTCACCTTGTTGAGATTGTAGGGTGACCAACTGGTTCAGTTTATCTTCTTTCATCGCTCGGTATGACCTAAATTCGTCAACCTAGGATGACTTGCTTGAAGAATCGGCGGCGGCGACTTTCTTATTTTTTTTTGTTTGGGCCTCGTTAGGTTGGCATCTTCATCGAGATCCGGCATATGGCTAGTGGGGGTGGAGTCGTCCGGTGTGGAAAAGATAGTCGCCTGATAGTTGTTGCTTTCCGAAGACTTTAGTCTCTTGTCGGAATGATTATCGGACGGTTCTTCACCCATCAACACTTGTTTTTTCCACTTGCCGTGATCTTTTACAATATCCCATGCTGCTTGATGATTAAAACCAGAAGGATGAGTTTTTCTGTAATCTTTCAACGCCGTTTGCATGACATTAAGATCACTACATCCACTCACTCATAGGCGCACCTATGTTCAAGTAAGTAAAAATATATTTTAGAAAAATCTATCTAATTAAATAAAACGTAAGTTAAATATATCATAATCGTTACCGCTTGTTGATCAAGGTCATTGAACGCATTCATTTGTGGGTTCATGGCGTCCATTTAAAAGTAATTTGATCAACTGTTCGGGTGGATCCCCCCCCCCCCCCCCCCCGCATCAACCTCTACAACTTGATCCTCTACACCAAGCATCTCCTCCACTTCATCGCCTAATTCTTCATCTCCATGTTCCTAGAACTGTGTTTCTGGCACAACTTCTTTCTCCTCATCGTCATGTAGGTGGAGCTCGAAGTCCTCTAGTTGGGTTGTTGTTAATTGAGGCGGTGTAAAAAATTATCGATACAAAATGGGTTGACTTTGGGGTTGTTGACTTTGTTGGTAAAATGGTTGTGGTTGGGGTTGGCTACGTAGAAAATTGATCACGGGCCTATTGGGTTCAACCGTACCCGAGCTCGAACCCAAACCCGAACCTCTACCTCGACTACTAGAACCCCCGACTTTAGATTTTGAGGTTACCCTCCCACTCTTCGAAACACTCTTTGCTGTCCTTAGATCCATTTATTTTGTTTGTGTTTTAAAGTAGTTTAGTTAATCAAGTTGTTTGTTTGTGTTTTTTTTATTTAAACCGTGTACATTATACCATTTGAAAATAACGGTAAAAAAATGTTACCGTTTCATATACAAGAAATTCAAATGGTCAAAAAAGCATTAAAATAAATACTTAAATTCGACCGTTGCATTTCATAATCAGTGTTTACCAGCCCTTTAAAAAGAACCAACAAATGGTTTACGGGACCACTACCAGCATGGGTGACGGCGGTGTTACCGTGCTGGTGATGGAGTACCCGTGACTAATTTTGGTTACGCCCGTCTCCCTAAGTTATAACATTTCAAATTCATGTTTTTTATGTTTAGATGTTGGAGATGATGCATATTGTTGATAAGATCTGGATTTCATTAGTTTAACTAGGTTAGAACTTATGGTGGTGTTAGTTCAAAAACATTAAGATCATATGAACAATAAATTCAACCAAATGAAAATACACAAACTATTTAGTAATTATAATAACAAAATGTGCAGAAATTAAATAGTGAGATAAAAATAAAAACAAAAAAATTACATAAAAACTTACAAAAAGTGTATGTGTTCAAATATGCCTAAAGTTAAATGATTAAAAAATACGATCTATAAAATAGATGGTTTACAAACTGATAATAAATGTTTTTTAAGTTTTATAAAAAAATAGACAAAATTACACGGATGGTGCCTGTGGTTTTCATGTAATAACGCCTTAAGGTACTAAGCAACTTTTTTAACTTCTTTAGGGCTCATGCTTTAGTTTTTGTGATGAAAATGGGTACTAAGGTTTGTTTTTGTAACAATGTTGGGTACTAATACTAACTATCGTTAAATTTTCTGTTAACTTTAGTTAAAGTGATTAAAATGCCTTTTTATAAACTAGATGGGCCATTATGTATTAAACTTCATTTACAAAACCTTTAGTACCAAAACATGAAACTTTAGATAAACCACAGGGACTAACCATGTAATTAACTCATTATTTTATTAAATGTATTTATTTTTAAGATTTATAATTAAATAAGGAATATTTAATTAAAACATTGTTTTATTAAATATATTTATCCCACTATTTATGAAAATATATCCAAGTTATTAGATTAATAGTTGTAACCATAAAGAAAACATTTAACTTAATGTTGGATGGACTTGTGTTATGGTTATAACTATTAATCTAATAACTTGGATTTAACTTATAAAAATGTTTTCTTTATGTGATTGAATTAAGTGTTATTTTTGGCGAAAAAGATGCAAACCCAATTCAAGAAAATTAAATAAGATAGAAACAAACAGAAGTTGAATTTTTATAAATAAAAAAGAAAGATTTTTTTTCTTCTTCAAGAACTGGTGGGCTTGGTAGGTTTGGACCTACAAGGTAAAGATCATTTTTGAATTTCATTAAAATCCATAAGTAAATTAATAACATTTATAACGTTTTATCTATCTTAGAAGTGTATTTATTTTTATAAATAATGGGATAAATATATTTAATAAAACAATATGTTTTAATTAAATATTGCTTATTTAATTATAAATCTTAAAAATAAATACATTTAATAAAATAATGAGTTAATTACATGGTTAGTCCATGCGATTTCTCTAAAGTTTCATGTTTGGGTACTAAGGGTTTTGTAAATAAAGTTAATTACATAATGGCCCCTCTAGTTTATAAGAAGGCATTTTAATCACTTTAACTAAAGTTAACAGAAAATTTAACGATAGTTAGTATTAGTACCCAACATTGTTACAAAAACAAACCTTGGTACCCATTTTCGTTACAAAAACTAAAGCATAGGCCCCAAAGAAGTTAAAAAAGTTGCTTAGTACCTTAAGGCGTTATTACATGAAAACCACAGGCACCATCCGTGTAATTTTGTCAAAAAAATAAATGAGTTATTTTTTTATAAGTATACAGAAATTGTGAAAATTAAACTTATAATTTATATGATAAAAAGATTATAGATGACATGCATATAAATATATGGATGTAAGGCTTAACGGTGTGCCTTCGGGGAAACCACTCGGGGTGGTGAGGTGGCCTCGACACCGATGGGCAACACCGCCCCCCGTTTGATTTTCGGGGAATTCGGGGAAAAAGCACCGTTCCCACCGATGAATGTGATTGGTTTAAATTTTTTTTTTTAAATCAAACTTTATATAATAAAAAATGAAGGGGAATCGGGGGAATACAATTTCCAAACTTTAGAGGAGTAAAGAGGGAGAATGATGTGGCGCTGATGTGACACTTGGGGAAGTTGGGGGAAAAGGGGGCACACCATATAGTCTAATAGGCATGTCAGGTTAGCATGTTAATAGGTGGGCGGTTGGGGAAAAAGAAATATAGAGGAAAAAGAAATTTGTCATTAAAAAAATAATCAGGTTCAGAGTTTAACAAATTGAAATTGGCTAACATAAACTTGACTTATTCAATAGATCCCTTTTTATTTAAAAATTAATAATAATAATAATTGATTCAGGAACCAAAAATCCTCAAAATGTTAATGCAACCGGGAAAAGATCAAAATTAGTGCCCTCTAAAGTCATCATCGTTCTTTCTGCAATTGCTATTCCTGGAGTTCTGCTTTTATGCTGTATTGGTTTCATTTGCTACAAGAGGAGAATCAACATCAAGAGAGTAAAAGGTACACGATCAACACTCCACAGATCATTGCATTGTTGACTTATTAATTATCATAACAACGTACTATTCTTTATATATGAAGAGTGTGAAAGGCTATTTAGTAATACATCATCTATGTTTATGTACTCCTAATTATCTCTTGCAGGAAGCGCAGATAGTGATTCCGTTCATCAGTTTAACGAAAGCGTTAGGCAAGTCCAGGAATTATTGGATCCATTTCGCTCCGATGACAATGATTCGCCAAGCATAGGCATACCTTTCTTTGACTTTGAAAGAATTTCGGCTTCTACAGATGGATTCTCTGATGCAAATAAGCTTGGAGAAGGTGGTTTTGGACCTGTTTACAAGGTTAGAATTCTTTTCGGTTGTGAAAATAGTTGTAGCACTTACTTTAAAACATGCGCCCACAATGCCTATCTAGCAATACCATATTAAGGTACAACATGTCGGCTAAAATAACCTGGTTGAATTTGGTAACATGAAATCAAACCGAATATTTAATTTCTAGGATAGTCCAACAAGAACAAGAAATTCCATTGGTCGGTTATTAAACAAATTGGAGTATTTAGCTCTTAAATGGTTGTTGGATGACCCTAACATTTTGTTAACTGGGACTAGGGTAAATTGCCGGGTGGAGTAGAAGTTGCAGTGAAGAGGTTATCGATCCATTCTGGGCAAGGTTTAGAAGAGTTCAAGAATGAAGTTACATTGATCGCTAAACTACAACATCGAAATCTTGTTAGGCTCTTGGGATATAGCATGAAGGGAAATGAAAAGATGCTTATATACGAGTATATGTCCAACAAAAGCTTAGATGCCTTCATATTTGGTAACGTCCCTTATGTATCCTTATCTTTACAATTAAAAGATTGATCAAATATTCAATTAAATTTTTATAAGATTATAAAATAGAACATTTCTACTTGTGTTTTGAATGAATATTGTTAGATGGGACACAAAGTTCGTTGCTTGATTGGACCAAGAGGTTTGAAATAATCATGGGGATTTGTAGAGGACTCATTTATCTTCATCAAGATTCAAGGTTAAGGATCATTCACAGAGATTTAAAGACAAGTAACGTATTATTAGATGAAGATTTAAATCCAAAAATATCAGATTTTGGATTAGCAAAGATCGTAAATGGCAAAGAAGTGGAATCCAATACCAAAAGAATCATTGGAACCTAGTAAGTATTGCACAATATGGTAATTCAACTTATATGTCGTGGACTCGTGGTAATCTTACCTTGCTAGTGGATTCGGATTGACATGTTCACGAATTTAACTTATATATTATATAATTTAATTTTAATTTTACACAAAATTGAGTGTCTTAGCAAGCCTAATTTCCAAATAGGTTAAATACCCTAACCCCAAACTTGATTCTATTTATATCGTGCTTCAAATTGTCTTATATATTTGATTTTCTCACATGACTTATGATTTTTGTAGCGGTTACATGGCTCCTGAATATGCATTGGAGGGACTATTTTCAATCAAATCAGATGTTTATAGCTTTGGAGTGGTGGTTCTAGAGATTATCAGTGGGAAAAAGAAACACTATCAGAATGAACAAGCCATTAGTCTTCTAAATTATGTGAGTTAAATATTAATCCTTATAGTGGCGGGGAAAAAAGAAAAAGAAAGAAAGATTAACTTATTAGTTTAACTACTACACCATGAGCGACAACCTATGAGCTCAAACTCTAGAAACGTAACGTCATTAGATAACCTTCCTGTATGATTATTTATTTTACATATACGGTAAAATTGCAACCAAACCCCCTCTAGTTAAGTTCTCCTATATGTTTTTCTTTATGGATGGTTTATTAGCTAATCTATGACGAATTTCGACAAATTCAGGCTTGGCAATTGTGGAAAGAAGGAAGGCCATTAGATCTAATGGAACAAGTGTTGTTGGAAAGCTATGACCCAAATGAAGTTCTAAAGTGCATCATCGTCGGGCTTTTATGTGTGCAAGAAGATCCTGATGATCGTCCTAACATGTCAAATGCAGTGACGATGCTCACGAGTGATATTTCTACACTTCCTGAACCAAAGCAACCTGCATTTATAGTAAGAAAATTAACTACTTGCTATGATACTTCATCTTCTTCATATCAACAACAAACACAAACCAATGTTGAGGTCACAATCTCCACGATACAAGGACGATAAGTTTGGTGTCGTTATATGTTTTGGCATTGTTTATTAAACAAACATATAATGTTAAGATGAACTTGTAAGTGAATATCTCCAATTCTGAATACCATTGGTACATTGCTTAAAAATGTATATAATTAATTTAATGGTATATATCAATTGATTCCACATATTATTTTGTTGACAACAAACATATAAACATGAAATATATTTATTAACTTACATATTAATAATATCTTATATTTTTAATGGTAATCAGTAACACCAATGCGCACAAGTAATTCGTAATTTTTTCTGCTGTTTTTAACCTAACATTTCATGCTGGGTGTATAGGGAGCACTAGGGGTGTTCATCGGGTTTGGTTTTCGGTTATCGGGTTATTCGGGTCGGGTTATTCGGGTTTTCAGTTGTGAAAATGTTACCCAATAATCGACCCAATCTAGTTAAATGGTTATCGGTTATGGGGTTAATCGGGTTCGGGTTATTTCGTTCTAGTTAAATAGTTATCGGTTTAATGATTCGGGTGTTTGAGTTACATATTTCCAACCATTTGGGTTGCGTATTTCTATCCATTCGGGCTACAATGTGTAAAATAAAACGACAACATGGGCTACAATATTTAGTTGCAAATTTGGCTACAAAAACACTACTCCAATATACATAAAAATATGAAAACTGGATCATTTATTTGTTTTTGAATTATTCGGGTTATTCGGGTCAACCCGAATTATACAAAACTAATCCGAAGACCGACCCTAAAGACTCTAGTCGGGTTCGGATATGTACTTAATCGGGTTCGGGTTAATCGGGTAAGGTAGTTTCTCGGGTCGGGTCACTTCGGGTTCGGTTCGGTTATTGGTTATCGGTTAAAAAGAACACCCCTAGGGAGCACAATGGGCAAAATGGGCGGTTGAGACAAACTCGAAAATTGGTCAAACAGGTTGCGTTTGAAAAAGTAAACTCAGAGAATAAATGAGAAGGCTAGCTTGGTCGATTTTCTAAGGTGAAAAAAATAGTTCTTTTTTTTATATTTAATATATAAATAATAGTTAAATATGATTAACTATCTAAAATATTATACAATTTTTATATGTATATGACAAGCAAGGATGTGGTAAACACGTAACAGCATTTATAGTAGTGTCTATATTTTTTGTGAGACAAAACCCTATAATTTTTTATGGGGTTGGAAGTGGTTGTGAATGAAGAAAATAAGGAATCTGTTGTGTACCGGTAAATTTTGGGTTCTTTGGGAATCTTTTAGGAAAAACATGAAAACTGTATTTATTTTTTAATATTTGTTGAAAGTGGTTGTGAGTGGAGGAGAGAGAAACTGTAATGATTTTTAATGTAATATGTGGTTGTGATTGGTTGTGAGTAAATAGGGGATGAGGAAGCTATTGAGAATGCTCTAAGTAACTTTGGTCCAATTCTCAAACTTAATTAACATATTTCCGTGTTCCCTAATCTCATTAGTATTACAAATTTAATTTGGTAAAATAGTAAACAAAAGCGTAAGGGGCTGTTTGGCAACATCTGAATGGGAAAGTGCTGGACCAATAACAGATATGAATGAGAAAGAGGCTCTGAACCGGTAAGTGCTAAACCAGTAAAATGCTGTTTGGTTAAATATCTTAATAAATATGTAAAATGACTAATTTACCCTCACCCCCACCCCATCCACCTACTCTCTTTTTATCATAAATCCCTGCACATTCCTTTTCCCCACCTACCCTTCCATTTCTTGTTTCTTCTTTTCTCCCAACACACGTTCATCTCTCTTCTTCCCACACACACTTCTACTTCTTTCTCTTTCCCTTTTTATTTTCTTTCTTTTTTCTAAATCAAACACAACACACGATTCCTTTCCTTTTTCTTAAATCAAATACACAGACACATAACAGAGGAGGGGAGGGCGGCGGTGGCCGGTGGCGTTGGGTGAGCAGAGGGCGTCGGCGTTGGGTGAGCATAGGACGACGACGTTGGGTGAGCAGAGGGCGGCGGGGTTAGGGGAGCAGAGGGCCGCGGCGTTGGGTGGAGGAGAGGGAGGGAGGCTGGTGGCCGGAACAGAGAGAAGGAAGGTTGGGCGGCGACATTGGACGGTGGCTGTAGCGGTGGAGAGAAGCAGCGATGGTGAAGAGAAGGTTAAAATTGTCCTCTGAACCATTCAGCTTCATTCTAGAGCTGAACCATACAGAGGTGTACTGAACTATTAAGAGGTGTCATTTGAATGAACCAAACACTATGACCTCTGACCGATTCAGAGGTTTGGCTTTTAATGAAACCATTAAGAGATAACTAAAGAGCCCCTAACATTGAATCAATCAACACAATTCATATTTTAAGATATTCAAACGAAATCATAACGATTATTTATTAGCCACTAGATTTTATCCTGGGAGCGTCCCGGGGTTGAAAAATATAACAATTTTATACTTTTCTTGATTAAGTATACCTATGCATCTTTAGAAGAGTAAAATTTCAATGATAGCATGGCGAATGGGCTGAATTTCACCATCGTTGATAAGAACCTAATTTAAAAGAAAAAACATGATTAATGAATAACCTGAGCACTCTGTGTTTTTTTTTCCCCGTATGAACGAAACCCCACAAAAAATAGTCGTTTTTTTCTCCGTTTTTTATATAGCACTATGGTACTCGTTGGAAAGATAATAAAATGCTCGTTAATTTGGTGTAATTTTTTTCTTTAGAAAATCTCGTATATAAAAGATTTAACGTTTAAAAATTATGAGAGGAAACATAAGAGAGAAAAAATTAAATTTGTTTTTAAATTCTTTTTTCCTAAAATAACTCAATTTAATTTTAGTAGATTAGGTTTTATATTATGATTTGTTTTTTTTTTAATTTGCCACATGGCATGACACATGGCACACTCAAGGAGGAGAATGCCTCATTGAATGTCATGTCATTAAAATTGCTTTCTTTTATTATATACTAGATGTTTGCCCGCGTTAACACGCGGTTCACCAACGTACAATTATTTTGAGCGGTAAAACGTATAAAAAATATAGTAGAAATATTTTATTAAAATTTAAAAGAAACCAATACACATTTTATTCAAATATCACTAAATATTTCTTTATACACCACATTTTTTGTTTGTCTTGACCTTCCCATCAGCATCAAATATAAGTAACTTCACACTTGTCCTGCTTTTAACTCTAAATTGCTTTATTACAAATATGATTATTAAATAATTTATTTTGTTTTAGTTATATACTTATATAACAAAAGGTTATACGTGTTTTATAAAAGGCATAAAAAAATAACAATTAATTAATACATAAGTGGTGGCTTGTAAGTTGTGGATTATTAAATTTGCCGACCATACATTTTGTATGGTGGGAGCGACATTATATATTTACCAACAACGTTGTCGTTATTCACTTGTTACTAACAGTTTACAATTTAGAAGCAAACTAGTTTTTTACCGTGTCGCGCGTTGCAGCGACAACTTAGCGTTTGCGATTGCATTACACGGTTACGATAATGACATTAACAACGGCAAATGGCAAGTTGTTAATTACCAACATAAACGTTAGTTTTAACCTATGTTAGTACGAAAAGAGGGTGGGCTACTACCAGCAAATTATGTTGGTACCCCTCTACCAGTACGGTAACACCGGCCCTAGTGATAGGGGTAGTAGTTTGTTGGTAGGTTTCACGGGTGTTATACCACATATATATTTAGGGCTAGTTTTTGGTTTTTATAGGTTGGTTGGTTCAGGGTAGTGCTGTCTTCAAAACTGTGTTTCAGTGAAGTGACGGAGCAGTGCAGGATTAGTGTACATCAATAAAGTTAGTAAAGTTGAAAATATTTAAGTGAATTGTCATGTCCGCGCTAACTACACAAATGATTATGTTAAAGCTTGTTTGGCAATTGGTATTAGTTGCACTACATATGCATTTTTTTTTCATTTAGAAATTCTAAAAGAGTCATGTGGTGGCTTTATATGGTGCTAGTTCACAGTTGACAGATTACAATTTATTTACGATAAAGTATACATTCTTTGCCCCTAACTTTGTCTCACTTGCCCACTTTCTACCGTTTCTCTCTCTCTCTCCGTGAACTACTACTGCAACAACCACAACCCTACGACCACCGTAGTATAAACCGCCGCACAGTACCGCCTCTTTCTACCGCCCCTCCACCCACGGTCGTACCACTGTCAACTCCATAGCCACCTCCACCGCCACACAATGCTTTTCAAATTTATTGTCGTCGGCATGGGTTTAGTTCAAATCCATCATCATCATCTCCGACGCCAATAACCCCTACCGTCTACCACTTCCTCCTGGAACCACCACAGCTGCCCATAGATTTAGAAGTCGTACCCCTTATCAGCGTTGGTCGGTGACGTTGGTGTTCGGGCTAAGAGGAAACAAACCGGTGAGAGGGAAGTTACAGTAAACCCCAGAACAACACCACCGCTATCACAACCGCCATGCACAAAGGTGTTTAGGGTTTCCATAATCGGATTCCGTCAACAACTTTACCACCAACGACACCTGCGTTCGATGCCGGTTCAGGCGGCTGCCAGTAACAGTGATGGTCGTAGAGCAGTAACAGAGAGGGAGAGAAAGTGGTCGGGAAGGTTATATACGAAATCTCCAAAGATGGGGAGATGCGAACACGTGCCCAGCTTTTGACCGTCGGATAGGAGATGCTAACATGGGCCAACTTTTGACCGTCGATTAACTACAGCAGGTGGCCAGTCTTTGACCGTCGGATAGGAGATGCGAACACGTGACCAGGTTTTGACCGTTGGATAGCTACAGTAATCCGCTCACACAAAGAAATCTAGTAATTGTATATATATATAATATACGTTTTTCCAGATATAACAACATAATACAGCAGATGTCACAACTTTGACCCATTTTTTTTAACAGCCAACAAACGGCTAGCCAGAGGCTAGTAATACAGCCACCAAAATTGAAAACATACAAGTACCCAAAACCACACTATATACATAACCAAAAACAACCTATCGTTATTTATACTCTGAGAAAAAACACAAGCTAACCAAACCACTTTGCCAAAAAGCTTGAGGTGTCCTTCCAACCCCTATTGAACACGAAATAACTGCAGAGATCTTGACCCACCAAGCTATCTAATTTATTTCGGCCCCGAGTTAAAACGTGTAGACGAAACAAAGCTCCCAATAAACAATAGATTATTAGAGCACCTATACCAGCTCTTATAGACCTAGGAACACCTTTGTTTAAAAGTCCAATCATCCTATCTTAGCCACCATTAGCAATCCATTTAGTCTGACCCAAAACCGAACCAAATACCATTGCCGAAATCATATCTAGGCATAATGAAACAAAGGAAAGCAAATGCACATTCCAGAGTCATTCCAGTGCAGCAACAATAAACAAATTGATATTTGGAGCAATTGAAAATATCAAAATCCAAATCAATGCAACAGCAACAATATCTAAACCAAATGTGTCAAATGAAACAATTAAAGCAACCAAGTGTTGCACAATGAATCTGCATAATACTACGTTTGATATTTATAAGCAATAAAACATCTATGGGCTGCAGTATAAGACACCGACACTCAAAAGTTCTTACAGCGAACCAAAAAACCACGCGAAAATCCGGCCTCTGAGCTAAAAATAAAGCTGCGATTAACTGCGCACAAGCTAGACAATACCCAACTTGGAACCAAACTTCACAACATAACCCCCAAGAAATGAAAACTAAAACATGAAACGAACTCTAAAACGTGAAACGACTGTGTACAACCGGAACTGTTACCGACACACACTTAATTACTCAATGTAACCCATAGGCAACACACTCCAAAACGCACTCACGACGCTTACCCACCCTCAACCGGAGTACACATACCCCCAAAACTCACACACACCAAGGGTCTTAAGTTAACCGGAGTTAAATACTTTAAAATTGATAATTATATTTGTGACATATGAGAGATGTTGAAACTGATAAATCTAAATACCATTCGTGTTTATTTAAACTTGATTCATAGAGAAATTCTAAGCCAGTTACCTAAATCGAGCAATTTCCCTCAATGGTCCACCGATTCCGCATCCGACATCCAACACCTTTGAAAAACATAGTAAAGATCATAATATTTGTTAACCTGAAATATAACAAAAAGTTTGTAATCATGGCTTGGTCCTGGTAATAAATTAAGTACAAGTTATGGTATTAGTAGTTGCTTCAACGATTTAATAAACACAAGTACATTAACAAAACTGTAGTCATAACAAATAGGTGATGGATTTAATGGCAGTCCAGTTATCATCTCCAGCACTATGGAAAGTTTATCTTCACTTTCAGAGTGACATAATTTGGAGCTTCACACTTTGTGTGAAGCAAGCCGTTGGCCTGCAAAAAATAGGATATTTAAAATTAGATATATAAGATACAACACAAAGAAAGATAAAAACTTAATCATATGTTGCTTCAACAACAGCTGTTCAACTTCAATCAGCTGTGGCTAAGCAACAGCTGATGCTTCAAACAAACCACAGTAACATCTGTTCCCCACAACTGATGCAGCAGCATTAGCAACTGACCCATAGTGCTGATGCAACAATATCTGTTCAAACAGACCCAATGGAGAATGCTGATTAGAAATTGAAATTTAGAAACACAATGAAGAAATCTCACCAATAAAGGCAACCAAGGATTCGCTGTTCCTGAAGGTCTTCCCCTTTACTACCCTAATCACAACCATATTTTAACCATGTCGCACCAGCATCGACACAGAACAGGACACAAATCGAGTCCTGTATAAGCATTTGTACTCAAAGCAACAACAAAATATCAGCATGTTGGCTCATAAAAACACAACCTAAACTGATCTATTTTTGCCCTGCTACAACATATCTCAGTCAAACTTATAATTGTCATATATATAAAGTTTAAACATGTGATATTAGTATCCATACCAATACTAAATGCAAAATTAAAATTAAGAATTAACAAACCTCTGTCCTCTACACTTATATCTTTACACTTACATTATTAAGTTTAAAATATTAGATAAGAGACCTTACCTGTTAAGGTGTTCCTTCAAATAGTTTGCCACATGACAAGCTTAATAAAGTGTCTGGTGAAAATAGCACCAGAGGTTGGAAAATAAAAACTAATATGGCCTGCCAAAACAAAAAGAAATAACAACTTGTTACTACTATTATCCATCTTTGCTTTTATTTTATATTTAGAGAAAACATTTACGGATCTGTTACTATAATACCAACATATCCAGATCCTATTTAGATATTTTTGCCAAAACATGGATCACCGGTTAAAAACACTGATTGATGTACATTATGTATGAAACATTGAAACTCAAAAACTTCCAACAATTATGTGTTCAAAAATCCGTATGCCTTAAAAGCTTAATCTCTCATAGCGTCCTCTTCGCATCAATCTTATTATCAAACATGATTCAGTCATCAGTGACCACATTCCAAAATAACTAAACTACACCATAACCACAAACAATTAATGCAATAACTCACTAACGTTTTCGTGATCCATATGCCTTAAAAGCTTAATCTCTCGTAGCGTCCTCTTCGCATCAATCTTATTATCAAACGCGTTCGCAATCTTCTTAATCGCCACATGCTCATTCGTCTCCGAATTCAAGGCTGAACTACACACACAAAATCACAAAATCAATCCAAAAAAACAAAAACAAAACTCTAACAAATCAATCCATAAAAAAAACATAATAACCACACCAGACGATTCCATAGGCTTGCCAATAGGCATAATAAGAGGTTTATACTTAGCCATGTTCTTGCAGCACATGCACTGATGCACCCATCAAACTAAATTTTCAGCTTGGCATTTAACCGAACACCTAGTGTGCACTCAACAAAATTTCAAAATCATCACTCAATAATAATAATAATAATAACAACAACAACAACAACATTAACATACATTCGAATCACCTTCTTCTCGAGTAGCCTATTAGAATGGCATGGATCCTCGAGCCTTCCAAGCCTGTAAGCAGCATAGATTTCCTTACCTTTATCTGTTTTTGTACGACACAGAGCTAGTGAACCTAAAATGAGAATAATAGAGACGGGTGTAACAGAGTTCATACTAACCTGGGCATCCCGAGAGTAGGGGCGACAAAATCAGCACAGGGGAAACGAAATCCGGACAGAGTATGAACCCTAGAACATAGTATGTTAACAACAATCAATTGGCAAAAACAATCAAAGTTCAAAAACATAGAATTTTACTATCAACAACAATGAATCAGCATGTTAACAACAATCAATTGTTCAAAAACAATTAGAGACCACTTTGACCTCTGTATGTTTTAATAATAACATTGGAGTTTTGTAGATTATTGACTTGAGAATTTTCTCATAATTATTAGTATAGGCTGCAGAATAAGAAATGAACATTATGATACCAGTTATTAATAACATGAACTAAAATCAAGTTAAAGACATATAAAGTAAAAGGTATACCAATTAAGATTCAGCACCAAAGAAACATACAATAGGATCTGAGATAAAGAAGTTAGCGATAGAACTTAGGATTTAAGCAACCGATAAAGCGTCAATGGACCTACGTTAGGATCAAACCTTACCCAACAAAACGCAACTGACATGGTACCGATTTCCGACCATCGCAAGTATACCTCCGATCACCATAGTTAAAGCTGAAATCTCAAACCACCCACAATCAATCAATTATATGGTTAGAAAAACATGAAGATGAATGGATAGAAACCATACTTGATTAAATCGATTTAACAACCTGCTATCAAATATATAAAATATAGGGTTTAAAAACAAACCAAGCGATCTTGTATCAAATAGATCAAAATACAAACGAAACAATAATAATACAAACCTTTAAATGAGCAGTGAATTGAAGAAATAAGAATTGTTTCTCCAGCCCATCTCATCGATCACCTTCAAACAATAGAAGATTGATTCCAAAACCCTACTGTTTATAGATCAATTTAAAAAAAACGAATCACAAATATAGCAACATATTGAATCGAAAAAACAAAGAACATTATAAACTGATTCGCAAACCCTAATATTGAATCAAAATACTTTAAAAACCCTAAATCATACGTGATTACGTATGAAGAAAAAACCTCAAAAAAAAAAAAACCGAAAGAGAGAGATAGAGCAGGGGAGGCAGAGATAATGAAGGATGATTGAGAGATTTAGGGTTTAAAGAGAGAATGAAGTTGAATATTGTTTTTGAATATTGTTTGACTTGTGATTAGTAAATAGGAAAGTTATTAATGTGATTAAATTAATGATTGTTGCTTTTTAAAAAATATAAGAAAATTTTATAAATTCTATTGTTGTGCCACATGGCACAATATGGGAAGGAGAGATAATTGAGGGTGCAATATGGGAGTGCCATGTGTCATAATAGACTTTGTTTTATTAGATGTATAGACTAGCTTTTATCCCGGGAGTGTCACGGGGTTGAAATATCTAATATAACATAATAAAATATCTAATATGACAACATATTTAATGATTTGCCAATACATGATTAATGAATAATAATAATAATAATATTTATTTTAAACAAATTTCTGCCATAGTTATCATATCAAAATATAAAAAAAAATCTCTGCCTATGAAATTATGTTTATCGTTTGTGATTTATTAGTAGAGTAAAATATATTTGAAAACAAAACTTCACAAAAATAGTTGTTTTTTTCTCCGTTTTTTATATAGCACTATGGTACTCGTTGGAAAGATAATAAAACGCTCGTTAATTTGGTGTAATTTTTTTCTTTAAAAAATCTCGTATATAAAAGATATTAACGTTTAAAAGTTATGGGAGGAAACATTAGAGAGAAAATTTAATTTTTTTTAAATTTTTATCTTTTCCTAAAATAAATATAATATATATAGATTTATTAAAAAAACTCAAAAATTAAAAAATCCTACATGATGCTACGTGGCACATTCAAGAAGGAGTTAAGACCTCCATTGAATGCCACATCATCAAAGTTCAATTCTTTTATTATAAGTTACTAGCTTTTATCCCAGGAGTGTCCCGGGGTTGAAATATTTAATATAACATAATAAAATATCTAATATGACAACATAATTAATGATTTGTTAATACATGATTAATGAATAATAATAATATTATTATTATTATTATTTATTTTAAACAAATTTCTGCCATAAGTTATCATATTCGAATATAAAAAAAGAATCTCTGCCTATGAAGTTATGTTTATCGTTTGTGATTTATTAGCAGAGTAAAATATATTTGAAAACAAAACCCACAAAAATAGTTGTTTTTTTTTCTCCGTTTTTTATATAGCACTATGGTACTCGTTGGAAAGATAATAAAACGCTCGTTAATTTGGTGTAATTTTTTTCTTTAAAAAATCTCGTATATAAAAGATATTAACGTTTAAAAGTTATGGGAGGAAACATTAGAGAGAAAAATTAATTTTGTTTTTAAATTCTTATCTTTTCCTGAAATAATTATAATATATATAGATTTATTAAAAAAACTCAAAAATTAAAAAATCCTACATGATGCCATGTGGCACATTCAAGGAGGGGTTGAGGCCTCCATTGAATGCCACATCACCAAAGTTCAATTCTTTTATTATAAGTTATAGATTATAGATATGGCATTTTCATGAAACTTTTCAGGGAAATTGACAAAGCAATTATAAAATCTTTTTATATATAGTTTAAAAAGATTATAGGATTCTGATCGAGAACCTGTCTATAATTACTATACAAAATTTCGTTAATATGTAATATATGATCGGATGGTGTAGATTTTAGTACGAAACATGAGTAGACATTCTAGCACTACTACAAAAGTGTCATTTTGTAACAAATTTTCTTACGCAAAAAAGTGCGTCATAAATTTTAACAATGTTCCTACTCATTTGTGACGACAAAAAACTATAATTTTTTAGCAAATTTGCGAACAATATATCTACAAATACTTAGGAAATTGGGTAGGAAATGGGTCACAAATTTCCTACACCATGTTTTCGTAGAAAATGCGTTGAAAAATGTGCTACAAATGTGTAGGAAATGGTTTCCGATGAGGTTTTTTCTAACATCAAGATTTTATTGCAAATGCGTCACAAAACAATAAATATCATGCAATGTAAAGTATGTAACAACCCGACCAGGCAGGGCTGGACGTTACGACAGTTTGGTAACAGACTTGCACATCGGAAGCAACAATAGACTAATATTAAATATTTGTACAACTATTTAGTTCCAAATATTATAAATACAAGATATAAAATAAATTAATATCTATTGCAGGGACGAGACGCGGTGGTCATCGAAGCAGCTGGCGGGTTGTGATCCACTAAGCAATCCAGTCTCTATACGATCATAACTCTAGAAGCTCTAATCCACAATGCTTATAGCTCAAATCTTCTATCACAATAATCTCTATTCCACACAAGTAAGCATATACCTCGTCTTCATGATTATCCGAACGCAGTACCTGAACACATGCTTAAAAAGAGTTCGGTCAGCAATTACGCTTGTGAGTCCATATAAGTAGCAAGTGGATCCAAAACAAGTTTATCATTTCAAAAGCAAGTTTACACAGTTTAACACACGTGATGTACAAGCGACCCCTCAAACCTAAACACAGAATCTATCTACTGCCATTATAAATTTCCTTGGCAAAACACATGTCACAACGGCCCCGTGGACCTTAGTGGAGGGTTTTCCGGGCTTCCAGATCCACTATGTGTGGGGGTTTCCCCAAGTAGTACTACCCACATATTAAGTGACCCAATCCCATGGGTTAATGAGTGTCAGTATGGTATCCGGCAGATGTTATCTTGTCACATCAACAGTTTATAAAAGGGAATCACGCATTCACCCCAAAACAGTAAAACACAAAAAGGGGAATGGTACACGAAACTCACCTTAGCAGCGTTTCACATCTCATCATCATATAGCATTCCCATTCAAGATCCATCTATCAATTACTGGCAAGATCCTATTTAAGTTATAAACATTAGTGCGTGTAACCAACATCGTGGTTACACGTACGGGTGGGCTAGGACTTTTGAGTGTTAATGTCGACATATCCTATTTGTTGATTCCTCTATGTCTCAAGTGTTAATGTCACACTTGTTATATCCAACATCTATATTAATATTTTATATGCTTAGATACCATATATCCATTTATGTTACTGGTTTGTAATAAACATAAGTTTACAAGGATGTAATTTGTGCACATCAAGCTTATTGTCAAAAGTCCTATTCACGTGATGACCAAGTCTCGCATGATAAACCATGTTTTAGAACAATTTTCCTAAAGTCCGATATCTTTATTATTTATTCACACATTCTACATTTCCAAGTATACATATAATCATCAAGTGCGCCTCATGACTTATATCAACTAGATTTGTCTAAAAGTCCAATGTGTTAATATTCCAAGTTATGTTCTTATACCTCATCCTTTTATTCAAATATTCCAGTTAATATCCGATTGATACCTCATTTCTCATGTCTGGGTAGCTAGTTCCATAGTTCGATATCTTAGTCGTCAATCCTATACTCCCATCAAATAACTATACCATCAAGTTATCGAAATAAGTTTATATACATTGGTTCATATACTTTATATAAGTTCATTAGTCGCCTTAGTTTATTTATCAGGTCGAGTCTCAAATGTTTGCCAAGGTCCCACACGTGTACACACGAATAATATATTTAATAGAAATAACTAAGGCGCCATGTTTATACCTTTCGCGGCTTTGTTTGCAATCAGGTCCTATAGACCAACCTAAACCCGTGTTGACCATCCGGTTGACCGAACTGACTCGGTTACCATTGCTGAACCGTCTTCTTGTTTAGTCCCTAAACTAAACCCAAATATCATTAATCCCTATTAACCATAATCTCTTACAAATCCTTATGGTTCATCATCATCACAGCCACCACAGTTACCTTCTCGTACCCATCGAGTCCTATGATCCGAGACCATTGCTATACAAACTATCATCACTCAAGACCACCACCTCCTTAGCTATGTATCTAACTTGCGTTGACCATTCCTCGACTCATGTTGACAAGGTCCAATTGTGAATTAAGCATTATCACCACAACCTGTTATCAATATGTATGACAATTGCCTATATCTTTGCATGATTTCTTTCATCAACAATCAGACCATAACCCCCATTGTTGCCTATAACCTGGTAAGTCTTAATTCAAACAACCACCACCTGAACTTATTCTGTCAACCATCAACTATATATATATTTGTTAATAATCGAGTAATATCACAGGTTTGGTTATAAAATAGATTTGGGAATTGAGGAGTGATCGGAATTAAGAAATGGGAATAAACAAACAATATTGGCGGTTATTATTTGGAGGGAAAAGGGTAGAGAGAGTTTGAAAGTTAGTTATAAGAAAACATAAACTTTCTATATACAAATGATATTGATCCGGCCTATTTATATGTTCGAACCGGTACCAATCATAACAGACGCGACCCTTCACATAATTACATACTTAGGATATGTGTTTCTTACTAACCGGTGTGACATAGAACCGGTATTTGACCCATCTAGACTTATATCAAACTAATTAACATATGTACAATATTTACTTAACATAAGATAAATCAAGTTTATAAATTAATCATCTAACAATCTCCCCCTTAAACTTGAGTTTATCTTCTTCGGTTCTTCTTCATTCTTCAGTTGAGGATGAACGGCTTCGCTTCTTTGGTGGTAAATCTTCATCAATCCATCCGTTTCCTTCGTTTCCATCGCTTGTACTACCTTGTTCATTGTTCACTTCAACGACTAACTCTCGGCCCTTATATTTTAGATGGTACCATTCCATCATCTCCAAGTATCTAACATACACTAGCCTTAGAGTTAACGCTATATCTTCTTTCTTTACTAAACTCGGTAGTCCTCTTCCATAACCCATAGACATTGCGACTATTGCCCAATTTTCATCTTTTGTAACTTTATCATATCCACCAAACACTTGTACTTTAGTGTATAGATCCAATAAACATATTGGATATCCGGTTGTGTCTCGTGGTGGCATAGGGGCTTTGTCTTTGATTTTTAAGAATTCGTACATGAACCATTGTACGATCCTTTCGAATTCTAACTCAAACTTTCTTTTGTACCTTTCAACGGTTGTAGTAACATGGATTAGATCCATGAAAACTATGCAATCTTGCAAACTTGATCCTTGCGTTGGGTACATGATGGGTCCTCTTTCCATATTGCCTTCGTAATCATCTTTTCCGATTGAGAACTCTTCAAATTTCTTATACATATAGGCCCTTTCTTTGTCTTCAACATTTAATGCTTCAACCTTGCCTTCAAATCTGACCCGTTTCTTTGCAAACGCTTCTAATGCGCCTTTTCCATCTTTTACAACAATATTTTCTCTTTCGGGACATTTAAATGTGAAGTGACTTTCACTATCACAAATTCGGCATAAGATTATCTTTCTTTTCTCTTGTATGATCGGTCGATGGATGTAACAAACATCTCCATCAAATTCAACTTCTAAACCTTCTTGGTTCAATTTTTCAATACTTAGCACATTTTTACGAAGTGTAGGGACATAGTATACCGATTTGATCTTGTGTACTTGCCCTCCGCTTGTAAGTATGACCGATCCCTTCCCTCTAAAATATTCTCTTCTATACCCACTTGGTTTGCCTTCAACACCGAATGATTTAGAGAAAGTGGCGAACTCATCTTTGTAGCCACATCCATGTTCTTTGCGTGTGAGGCTTGCATACCATATGTTAATCCACCCTTTGTTATCCGTTCCTTTAACCATGAATTCGGTCTTTCCAATCTTCTTAGGACAATCCTTTCTATAGTGAAAGGGTTGTTTGCACTTTCCACAACACATGGCGTGTGGATATTCGGGAACGTCTTTGGTTTGTTTATTGAACTCCTCTTGCGCCTTTTTCTTCTTAGTAATCTTGTTCTTTGGTGATGATGCGATATGAAAGTGGGAGAAATTGATGTTCAGCGGATTCTCACAATCCTTCTTACTTGATTCGACTCTCTCGGTCGCCATAAAATGATCCTCTTGATCATAACAATTGACTATCGGCCTCTTGCCTTTGTCATAAATAGGAACACCTTCGGATTTCTCATCAACATCATCGAATAATCCTTTGGACGTGAAACGTGGCTCTGATGCCATGTTAATAATCGAGTAATATCACAGGTTTGGTTATAAAATAGATTTGGGAATTGAGGAGTGATCGGAATTAAGAAATGGGAATAAACAAACAATATTGGCGGTTATTATTTGGAGGGAAAAGGGTAGAGAGAGTTTGAAAGTTAGTTATAAGAAAACATAAACTTTCTATATACAAATGATATTGATCCGGCCTATTTATATGTTCGAACCGGTACCAATCATAACAGACGCGACCCTTCACATAATTACATACTTAGGATATGTGTTTCTTACTAACCGGTGTGACATAGAACCGGTATTTGACCCATCTAGACTTATATCAAACTAATTAACATATGTACAATATTTACTTAACATAAGATAAATCAAGTTTATAAATTAATCATCTAACAATATTCATTAACTTCACCTTCATCGGTCACCCGAGATTACCACTTTAGTCATCACAGTTAGCAACAATCGTCACACCACAACACCACCTGATCCCACCGTCACCGTCATCTATCCTGTTAATCGAAATCATCACACCTATCCTCCATCTTTGATTCTTATAAAAAGGAAAAGAGGTTGATTGGAGTTTTACCTACACCACCGGAGACTACCCTGAAACCCATCGGAATCCACCGTCGGGACCCTTGTACCACTGCCGCTACCGTCACTCAGGCCACCATAGTCCCCTCCGTCGTTCCCCAATTCCTCTTTGTCATCGGAGAAGGTTCGACCGGCTGAAGAACCGGGTCGGTTCTCATAGCCCTGTCTACGAATTCTCTCTCTAGCTCTCTCTTTCTCAATCTTACTTTCTCAGGTTTCTCTATCTCTCTCTTTCTATTTATTTGTAAAGTGTATATGTGTGTTGGGAGTTAAAAGAAAAGGGGTAGATATGTCTGATTATATAAACGGTGGGTGGTGGTACATGTGTGATGTGTTATGGCGTGGGTGGGAGTGGGGGCATGTGTCACCATCAGATGGTGACACATGTCCCCTAATGGTGACTAACCATTACTCGGGATTCAGGTTCGTAGTCACGTTTCGGTTTCAAGCACGTCGCTCGATTTCTTGTAATATGGTTTTTATCTTGTCAAAATAATTTACACATATAATAATCGGTTTTGGTTTCGTTATTAATAGATATATTTGTAATTACTCATTATTCATTTATTAGATATAACAAATAAGGGTGCGAAAAATTTGGGCCTAAAACCGGGGTGTTACATTCTCCCCCCGTTATTGGAATTCCGTCCTCGGAATTATTCTCGTGCTATCTATCGTTGCAATCCAGTATATTCCATACTTGGATTCAACATTCAGGTCTACATGCCCGTGCGTATACTTAATAAGCCAAGTCGTAGTTATAGTGGTTCCTTACTGACCTCTTACTATGTACTTGGATTCTTAGGTGATACCTCATATATTGTTTACTACAATTATCACTTACTTTTCCCACTAATGCATATATTTCTATCTCAGTTGCGTTTACACAGGTACTGTCATTGCCAAATTTGTTAGAATCTCTCAAGACTAATCGGGTATTAATAATGTCACAGAGCCTAATACCAGGCTCAAGAAATAAAGATCATAACGCTTAGGGTCTAAACGAAGATTTCAAGCTATCGATAAATTAGGGTCTGTCCTTGGTTTAATTCCAAGTCTCTTTTCGACGCACCGTAGATGTTTATATATAGGGTGTACCGCAGCCAACCCACTACACCTTTGATAACCTCGAAAATGTACTGGAAATCTTAGAGATTGGGGTTTGTTTATGGTTCGACTCCCAGTCTTGTTTCCGATGCATCATTGGTGTTTATATATAGGGTGTACCGCAGCTAACCCACCACACCTTTGATGCCTTGGAACGTACTAGAAATCTCCCCAAAACTCTGATAGATAACGTACTCAAAAATGTACTTGTTGAGAAATCCTATGCGTGTTTCGAAAATTATTAGTTCCTAAGAACTATGCTTAGTATAGGTTACATACTAAAGGGAATCTTATATAATACTATGTTCTTAAGGCTATATATTATTCTCACCAATTTTTAGGCCTAATGTTGTGATTAAATTTTATCCTTACCTCAACAGAATCATCGTATTCTTAAGTCCTCAACAGTTTCTATGATACCTGGTGTAAGGCATGGGGACAGTTTTGTCGAAAAATATTGGAAAGAAAGATATCTAAATGGCATGGGTTGATCTTAAACGTATCAAAGAGGCACATAATATTTCCTTGGTGTCCTAAATCTTGTTTTCTTGTAAGGTCGAATTACTATCTATGATGATTTTTCTGAGAATCCGGTTAGAAACCGAATTCATGGATCGAATACGCGAAAACAACTCGGTTTCAGACGGGAGATTCGAGACGAGATAGAAACATACGAAAAGCATCAGATCCATAAAATGCCCCCTTATAGAGGTCGAACCGGCAGATTCTGCAGGTTCACCCCTTGTAGAAGGTCGAACCAAGTCTTTAGGTTTTGGTCTATATTTACAAAAGCATCAGATCCATAAAATGCCCTTATGGATCACCACAATCTCATGTAATACAATACACGACTCAACCCTAGTCTATTCGACAGTGACGTCCACATAATAGTGCATCAACATTTTCTTATCAAACTTTGTCTACATTCTGTTGTTTCTTTCAAATATTTCTTATAACAGTAGTTGTGAATGTAATCACTTCCCCCGTTAGGGTCTACTTATATATTTCTAACAAGTTTCATACGGATAATTCGTCCTTATTCTAGATGGTTACAGTACTAATCCGAAAGTTCGGCAATATTCTTAAGATGACACGGGGTATTAAAGTGACGAAACACATATTTAAACCTTACGATTACCTCATGTAACGTTCAATCCTAGTTTCTTCGGGTCATTGGATCAAGTATTCAAGGTGTACATACACCCTTACATATGGTTTATTGGTATTTATAACAATACCTTGGGAATCATCTCCAAAACTTGCTTATGATCACTTAATCCAATATGCCATATTTAACTTAAATTTAGCGGAGGTCGAAATAAATCAAATCCGAAATATAAGGATACAGTAATTAATGGTTTTAAAACTCAAATTTTGGTTTGGCTCGCAGGGTGATGCCAACACGAAATTCAATCCTAGACTACGCATAACCCATATAATCACAAATCTTATAATCAACTATAACTTATTTGGTTAGAACAAGACTTATCGGATCAGAAGTATCCATGTGCTAGGTCGATCAAGTTTTTCCTTCGTACATCAGTTTCTTTAAAGTTGTAGCCCCAAGTGTTGACGAGGTACCTGGTTCTCCTGGTTAGCTCATATCTTAGTCACGAAAGTTATTTACACTTTAATAGCATTCATGTATATTCATATACATGTATATAAAATAAAAACGAAAAGTATTATAGTGGTCCTGGTTGCATCTATATATATTTATATACATACTTGTCGAAATATTTTAACCCTAAAAATATCAATTTTTCATTCCATATATCGAGGGTTCGAACCTAGGAATAAAGCTACATTCGACCCCTGTGTAAGGTCGAATGTACCATGGTTGGTTGAAATTCCACATTCGCCCAGTAGTGAGGTTTGAATGTGGAAAATTTCCAGGTTCGACCTCTAAATTCTACGTTCGACCTAAAAATCCTACGTTCGCCCCCACGTAGGTTCAAATTTTCTGCACATTCGACCACTTGCAGAAAAACGTGTTCTTCTTCAATATGTTCTGCAAATCACTCCATAATCACTCTAAAACTTCGAATTTGATGATGAAACTTGTACAGAAAGATACAGAAATGAAAACCTAACCCTCGAATTCACAAAAAACATGGAGAAATCACATGATTTTGGGTTCAATTAAGAATCTAGGGTTTCTAGGGTTTCAACCTTTCAATCAAAAAACTGATTTTTAATGTCTGAAATCATGAAATTGAGCTGTGATTGATTCAAACGACTGTTAGATCGTTCAAATCGGTACCATAGCTCTGATACCAGTTGAGAATCCGGTTAGAAACCGAATTCATGGATCGAATACGCGAAAACAACTCGGTTTCAGACGGGAGATTCGAGACGAGATAGAAACATACGAAAACAACGTCATCACAGATTCGTATTACTACAGAAACGGTTACAGACACTGTCATCAGTAGGATAAACATCTATCTCGGGGCCGGGGGAGGTCGGGCATGACCTCCCCCTTGAGAGCATTCTAAGCACAAACTCAAATCTTCTAATGAAAACCAACACATAAGATTGCTATTTATAGTCCAAACAAAAAGCCACATTCGCCCCCTTATAGAGGTCGAACCTGCAGATTCTGCAGGTTCGCCCCTTGTAGAAGGTCGAACCATATCTTTAGGTTTTGGTCTATATTTACAAAAGCATCAGATCAATAAAATGCCCTTATGGATCACCACAATCTCATGTAATACAATACACGACTCAACCCTAGTCTATTCGACAGTGACGTCCACATAATAGTGAATCAACATTTTCTTATCAAACTTTGTCTACATTCTGTTGTTTCTTTCAAATATTTCTTATAACAGTAGTTGTGAATGTAATCACTTCCCCCGTTAGGGTCTACATATATAATTCTAACAAGTTTCATACGGATAATTCGTCCTTATTCTAGATGGTTACAATACTAATCCGAAAGTTCGGCAATATTCTTAAGATGACACGGGGTATTAAAGTGACGAAACACATATTTAAACCTTACGATTACCTCATGTAACGTTCAATCCTAGTTTCTTCGGGTCACTGGATCAAGTATTCACGGTGTACATACACCCTTACATATGGTTTATTGGTGTTTATAACAATACCTTAGGAATCATCTCCAAAACTTGCTTATGATCACTTAATCCAATATGCCATATTTAACTTAAATTTAGCGGAGGTCGAAATAAATCAAATCCGAAATATAAGGATACAGTAATTAATGGTTTTAAAACTCAAATTTTGGTTTGGCTCGCAGGGTGATGCCAACACGAAATTCAATCCTAGACTACGCATAACCCATATAATCACAAATCTTATAATCAACTATAAATTATTTGGTTAGAACAAGAATTATCGGATAAGAAGTATCCATGTGCTAGGTCGATCAAGTTTTTCCTTCGTACATCAGTTTCTTTAAAGTTGTAGCACCAAGTGTTGACGAGGTACCTGGTTCTCCTGGTTAGCTCATATCTTAGTCACGAAAGTTATTTACACTTTAATAGCATTCATGTATATTCATATACATGTATATAAAATAAAAACGAAAAGTTTTATAGTGGTCCTGGTTGCATCTATATATATATTTATATACATACTTGTCGAAAATTTTTAACCCTAAAAATATCAATTTTTCATTCCATATATCGAGGGTTTAAACCTAGGATTAAAGCTACATTCGACCCCTGTGTAAGGTCGAATGTACCATGGTTGGTTGAAATTCCACATTCGCCCAGTAGTGAGGTTCGAATGTGGAAAATTTCCAGGTTCGACCTAAAATTCCTACGTTCGCCCCCACGTAGGTTCAAATTTTCTGCACATTCGACCACTTGACGTGTTCTTCTTCAATATTTTCTGCAAATCACTCCATAATCACTCTAAAACTTCGAATTTGATGATGAAACTTGTACAGAAAGATACAGAACTGAAAACCTAACCCTCGAATTCACAAAAAACATGGAGAAATCACATGATTTTGGGTTCAATTAAGAATCTAGGGTTTCTAGGGTTTCAACCTTTCAATCAAAAAACTGATTTTTAACGTCTGAAATCATGAAATTGAGCTGTGATTGATTCAAATGACTGTTAGATCGTTCAAATCGGTACCATAGCTCTGATACCAGTTGAGAATCCGGTTAGAAACCGAATTCATGGATCGAATACGCGAAAACAACTCGGTTTCAGACGGGAGATTCGAGACGAGATAGAAACATACGAAAACAACGTCATCATAGATTCGTATTACTACAGAAACGGTTACAGACACTATCATCAGTAGGATAAACATCTATCTCGGGGCCGGGGGAGGTCGGGCATGACCTCCCCCTTGAGAGCATTCTAAGCACAAACTCAAATCTTCTAATGAAAACCAACACATGAGATTGCTATTTATAGTCCAAACCAAAAGCCACATTCGCCCCCTTATAGAGGTCGAACCTGCAGATTCTGCAGGTTCGCCCCTTGTAGAAGGTCGAACCAAGTCTTTAGGTTTTGGTCTATATTTACAAAAGCATCAGATCAATAAAATGCCCTTATGGATCACCACAATCTCATGTAATACAATACACGACTCAACCCTAGTCTATTCGACAGTGACGTCCACATAATAGTGCATCAACATTTTCTTATCAAACTTTGTCTACATTCTGTTGTTTCTTTCAAATATTTCTTATAACATTAGTTGTGAATGTAATCACTTCCCCCGTTAGGGTCTACTTATATAATTCTAACAAGTTTCATACGGATAATTCGTCTATATTCTAGATGGTTACAATACTAATCCGAAAGTTCGGCAATATTCTTAAGATGACACGGGGTATTAAAGTGACGAAACACATATTTAAACCTTACGATTACC
Source organism: Ambrosia artemisiifolia (assembly GCA_032199755.1). Lineage (NCBI taxonomy): Eukaryota > Viridiplantae > Streptophyta > Magnoliopsida > Asterales > Asteraceae > Ambrosia > Ambrosia artemisiifolia. The sequence continues at coordinate 41,193,480 of CM063519.1, read as the reverse complement.
TCATGTAACGTTCAATCCTAGTTTCTTCGGGTCACTGGATCAAGTATTCACGGTGTACATACACCCTTACATATGGTTTATTGGTGTTTATAACAATACCTTGGGAATCATCTCCAGAACTTGCTTATGATCACTTAATCCAATATGCCATATTTAACTTAAATTTAGCGGAGGTCGAAATAAATCAAATCCGAAATATAAGGATACAGTAATTAATGGTTTTAAAACTCAAATTTTGGTTTGGCTCGCAGGGTGATGCCAACACGAAATTCAATCCTAGACTACGCATAACCCATATAATCACAAATCTTATAATCAACTATAAATTATTTGGTTAGAACAAGACTTATCGGATCAGAAGTATCCATGTGCGAGGTCGATCAAGTTTTTCCTTCGTACATTAGTTTCTTTAAAGTTGTATTACCAAGTGTTAACGAGGTACCTGGTTCTCCTGGTTAGCTCATATCTTAGTCACGAAAGTTATTTACACTTTAATAGCGCTCATGTATATTCATATACATGTATATAAAATTAAAACGAAAAGTATTATAGTGGTCCTGGTTGCATCTATATATATTTATACACATGCTTATCAAATACACCAAGTTGTATCAACAATTTCAAGTTCAAAATATTTATTACGGCGCGCAAGCCTATCACATTCTGGTTTACACCTCTAACATGGTCCGTTGTCGTAACACGCCAAACGGTATCTAGTGTGTCTAATTTAAAGCCTTGACTAGAGTCATGCGAGTGTATCACATATTCGTCTACGCCTCATAGTTCGTTTCCTCACATAAGTTCATGGTTATTCTGGTTGACACTTCTGACCTCGGTGACTCCTCGGATTTCTTAGAACTTCTTCGTGCCTGTAAATTCACAATTACACGACGTCAAATGTAACTGTCAATTTACCTCACGGAATCATTCTAGTAATCTCCGTTGTAGTCATCATTCTTGTATCAAACAACGCTCGTTTAACTAGTTAAATCGGTTCCAAGTCAAGGTAAGCATTCTAGTGTTCAGGTACTCAAGTTTCAACTTATTTCGTTTCTTACTCTGGTCAGTCTTATGTAATTCCGTGACATTTCCTAACTAGATAGTCTAAGAGTTTTAAACGCTACGGTCTCTAAGTCATCCGGATGTGGTATAGGATATCTGGAGATGTCCTATTGTGCTACAACCATTGCTCTGATACCAACTGTGACAACCCGACCAGGCGGGGCTGGACGTTACGACAGTTTTGTAACAGACTTGCACAACGGAAGCAACAATAGACTAATATTAAATATTTGTACAACTATTTAGTTCTAAATATTATAAATACAAGATATAAAATAAATTAATATCTATTGCAGGGACGAGACGCGGTGGTTGTCGAAGCAGCTGGCGGGTTGTGACCCACTAAGCAATCCAGTCTCTATACGATCATAACTCTAGAAGCTCTAATCCGCAATGCTTATAGCTCAAATCTTCTATCACAATAATCTCTATTCCACACAAGTAAGCATATACCTCGTCTTCATGATTATCCGAACGCAGTACCTGAACACGTGCTTAAAAAGAGTTTGGTCAGCAATTACGCTGGTGAGTCCGTATAAGTAGCAAGTGGATCCAAAACAAGTTTATCATTTCAAAAGCAAGTTTACACAGTTTAAGACACGTGATGTACAAGCGACCCCTCAAACCTAAACACATAATCTATCTACTGCCATTATAGATTCCCTTGGCAAAACACATGTCACAACGGCCCCGTGGACCTCAGTGGAGGGTTTTATGGGCTTCCGGATCCACTGTGTGTGGGGAGGTGGTTCGGTGGTGGTGACAGCCGAGAGGGAGGGGATAGAGATGTGGGTGTGTTGGTTGTCTTTGTGGTGGTCTCAAGTCTCAACACCTTGGTACTTATATACTAGATGTTTTGGCATGGTTGGATTCTCTCACCAAAGTCTATGGAAGGCATCTTTCCATTTTGGTGTAAGATCTCATAAAGGTGATTTTGGCTAGATTATGGGTGGATTATGGACTTGATAGGTGCATAGTTTTCTTGGGGAATGGGGGAGGTGTGAGGGAGGTTTAGGATAAGTCAACTCACTTAGATTTGATGTAAGATAATCATGGTTCTTGCTAGATTAATGAAATTCTAGGATTGGTGTGGTAAGATCTTGTTCTTGGTGTATGGAATGTGTTGGATAACTAAGGTGGTAAGTTAATGGTTCTAGGATGATGTAGTGACAAGGTTAATTACCATTTTGATGAAAAATCTATGAATGTGATGGAATGACTAGTGCATGAGTGCAAGATCCAAACACTACACACATGTATGAATGTGTGTCGTGTATATATATGTATGTATGTGTAGGATAGTTATTTTTGGTAAGTCAACTATTATGGGATGGATAAGTAGTAAAGTGTTTGGATAATTAAGGTGGAATCTAGGTGATTTGAGGTGATGGTTCATTAATATGTATGGGTATAATCTTTGAAAACCACAATCACGTGTATATATATATGTGTGTGTGTGTGTGTCGTCGCACATATGTATGTATGTATATGTGTATATATATATATATATATATTTAAACATTTTAATACACACATTGTACAAATGTATGGTTACATATTATAATTAGATGTTAAGAATGGTCTTTGTACAAATCTATGTGATACAAAATAATATCTAATTGTGTGTACATAATATACTTTTTAACTAGTTGTATTACTAGTCATTTATGGACATTGTGTTCGGATGATTCTTGTGTATGGACATTGTTTGTTTTTGTTCTTGATTGGATCATAATTGTAGTATTATATTCAATTGTATGAATTCCCAAACTAGGGTTTTGGTGAGAACTCTCTATAGCTAATAATAAACAATTTGACTAGTTATGAAACTGTGTCAACTAATGTGCCTAATCCTAGACTGTAAGCATCGAGATGAACTTGTTGGAACCCTGTATGGCCCAATTGCAATGAAACATGTAATATGGAATGTCATGCACAATGTATATGTGTAGCTAGTGTACGGATATGACCTGTGATTTTGACGGGTGTCACATTAATCAACATGAAGTTAAAGTAAATCTAAAAAGAAGGTTTAATAAGCCTACTGACATCTTCAAACTTCAAACTACACGTAGTCTGAGGTAGTTTCTACAAAGACAAAGTAAAAGTAATTAACAAAGCTACAACTCATAAATGAAACTTGTACAAATGAAAAGACAAATTATAAACCAAACCCCTTACTCCTTGTTCATTCCTCCAACCTCCAACTAGAACAAAGGCTAAAAAACCCTAGGTTAACAGTCACATTTTCCATAACTTTAAACTTGACCTTTGAACATGTTAGACAACGTTTGACATAGGCCGCAATACAACCTTAATGTTAGGCCACCAATAGAATTCTTTGAGGTCCTTATACATTTTATCTGCACCAGGGTGTATCAAGTACTTGGACTTGTGCGCTTCATCTAAAACCAAATCACGCAATCCTCCATACAAAGGAACCCATATTCTATTCAAGAAATATTTTGTCCCGTCAGGCTTTGTTTCCAACTCACTAACCTGATTGTATAGAGCTTCTTTCCCAATGTTACTGTCCTTAAGAGCTTCCTGCTGAGCTTCACGAATACGAGCAGTGAGATCGGTATGAATGGTCATGCCTAACGCGCGAACACGCAACGTCTTGACACGTTCCTTTCGGCATAATGCATCATCTACAACATTTGCCTTCCATGGATGGTACTTAATCTAACAGTCGTAATCATTAAGCAGTTCAACCCATCGTCTCTGGCGCATGTTCAGATCCATCAGGTCAAAGATATGCTGTATGCTCTTGTGATCAGTAAAGACGGTACACTTGGTCCTGTACAAGTAGTGTCTTTAAATCTTGGGCGCGAACACTACTACACCCAGTTCCAAATCATGGGTTGTGTAGTTCAATTTGTGCACCTTGAGTTGACGAGAGGCATAGGCAATGACCTTGTATCTCTGCATCAAGATACAACTGAGACCTTGATGAGATGCATCACAATAGATAACAAAATCGCCAGTTCCGTCTGGCAATGAGAGAATCGGTGCGCTGCATAGATTATGCTTCAAAAGTTGAAAAGCTGACTCTTGCTGATCTCCCCATTCGAATTTCTTGTCTTTCTGGGTCAAGACTGTTAGGGACTGGGCTATCTTTGAAAAATTCTCAATGAATCGTCGGTAATAGCCAGCTAACCCTAGAAATTGTCGAACTTCAGTTGGGGTACTGGGCGTAGCCTAAATTTTGATCGCTTCTACCTTGGCTGGATCAACATGTATACCCTTCTCGTTCACCACATGACCGAGGAAGTGAACTTCACGAATCCAGAATTCGCATTTGGATAGCTTGGCATACAGTTTCTCATCCTTAAGTAGATTTAGAATCACTCTTAAATGTTGCTCGTGCTCCTATTGAGTTCACGAATAGATCAGAATATCGTATATGAAAAACATCACGAACTTGTCGAGGTAAGGCCTACACGCCCTGTTCATCAGATCCATGAATATTGCTGGTGCATTTGTCAAGCAAAATGACATAACCAGATACTCATAATGGCCATACCGCGTCTTGAAGGCGGTCTTGGGAATGTCCTCCTCATGAATGCGCAACTAGTGAGAACCTGACCTCAGATCAATCTTTGAGTAGAAACTGGAGCCCTGCAACTGATCGAACAGATCATCTATCCTGGGAAGAGGGTAACGGTTCTTCACCGTTAGCTTTTTCAACTCTCTGTAGTCGATGCACATGCGAAACAATCCATCCTTCTTCTTGACAAACAGTACTAGAGCTCCCCAGGATGAAGAGCTTGATTGAATGAATCCCTTGTAGAGAAATTCTTGCAGCTGACTGGACACTTCTTGCATCTCAGATGGAGCTAAGCGATAAGGCGAACGGGCTAGGTGTAACACCCCAACCGATGGCGGAAACATCGAGGTGTCACGTATGGATGATTGTTCAGTAGCACATGGTAATCAAGTTTTAAATAAGAATTTATTCCAAATAAAATATCCAAATTTGAAAAAAATGACAAAGTCTTGAATGGAACTAGTACATCAAATAATCAAACAAAGAATAAAACTTCAAATAACTCCTCATGCTAGCTTTAGACTTCAAGCGTCAGTATTTCCTGTTGAGTTTGGAAAAAGATGGGGGGGGGGGCAACTAGAAGTTGGTGAGAATACATAAGCCAAGTCAAGCAATAAGTTTAAAAAGAATAAAAGTTTAGCAATTCATATGTCTAATGTAAGTTTAAGTCTACATGAATAAACAATAAGTATAGTATGCACATAATCAATCCTCCGACAAAGTTTAGGTCCATCCCGTATCCACGGTTCACCTTAATATAACGTTGGAACGATAACAATCACCCGCGCTCCCCATAAAAGATGGTCAACGAATCTGGGTGGGGTTGTCAATCCAATAGATCTATCATTGTATACCGCCGGCTTGATCAGGGTTAATGATTATGTAAGTTTAAGTTTAAGTCTAATAGTCTTTGTCAAAGTCATGAGGCATCAAAGTTTACAACTAGACATGTATGTAGAATTGCTTAAGTATAAAGTTTCAAGAATAAAAAGTTGCATAAACAAGGTTACGTAAACTCACCTTAGCAAAGTGTTAAGTCTTGTGAAATGTAATAAGTGTAGTCCAACGTTGCCAAGTATTACCCTATGTTTAAGGTAATAAATAAGTCTAAGTCTTTCTAGTCTACAAGTATTTCTAGGATTTCTAATTTGGGGATAAGTAATTGTTTAATTATTAATTAGGTAAATTGTTAATAAATAAAAGAAATTTGGAAAATAAATAAATAAAAGACTATTTGTAGATTTTTGATTAAAGATGGTTACATTATAAGGTTTTAAGTATGAAAATAATTTTTATAAAATTATTTTCTCAAAAATTGCATATTTAGTATATTTATTTCTATTTGTCAAAATATGATTTTAATATCTAAAAATATTAAAATTAAAGAAACTTCAAATTAAAATTTATATCTCTGTTCTAAATGAACAAAAATAATTTATGTAAAATTTTGGTATAAAAATATTGAAAAATGAATTTATTATGATTTATTTATGATTAAAAATAAAAATAATTAACTAAAAATATTAAATAAACGGTTTTTCCAGAATAAAATTTATATCTGAAATCCTTATTGATCTACAAGTTTAAAATAATTTTTGTGGTCATTTATAAAATCGTTTAGATATATTTATAGAATTTTAAAGTTATAAATGAATAAATTTGTAATATTTATAATATATATTAAATAAATAATTTTTGGAAATCTAAAAATTTTATAGTAAACTCGGTAATCAGATTAGCATAAAATAATTTTTATAGATTTTATAAAGCACTTTTAGTATTTTTAAAACTATTTTTAAATAATAAAGGAAATATAAGTATAAAAGATGACTAAAAAAAATAGTTGTTTGTGCCAGGACTCGAACCCGAGTCCTTGGCCGAGTCAACGCCTTAAATCACAAGCCCAGACCAGTTGGTCTGGACCCTGAGAACGATTAAGATTGGTTTTAACTAGTTATAACTACTACATAGGCTAATTTCGTTAATTGTAAAAAAAAAAAGATTGGGCCTGGATTCGAAGCCAGACACGAGCCGGTACATGTTTCAACACACTGAGGTATCACCATCTGATCTGGGCATCAGATCTGTTTGTGTTTTAGTTTTCAAAACGTTTAATGAATACGCGAATTGGTCATCTTCCCCAAATAAATAAGAACAAACCCTAGAATTACAATCTGTTTTAAAACCACGATTACAGGCCAATTAACCATGGGGTTTAGTATTATAAAGGGCCGATTTACATAATGAAACAAGGAATTGAAACATACCAGACTCGATCGGGTTGGAACGTGGCCAAGAGTATTACGATTAAAAGCTCCAGAATTCAAACAATTGGTTGTTTTTGCGTGGGAATTGAAGTAGGGGGAAGCTTTATCGGTACATAGAGATTGTTAGGGAGGATTCAATTTATACTAAAACGCAATGATTCGTAGATTAGGAAAGTTGACCTAGGGTTAACTAAGAACGCGTAATTGCTCAATTTTTTGGTAAGTTTTGATGAGGATTGGCGTGGGGAATACTCTAGGGTGTCGGTGGGATCAATTCCATAAACGAATTGTAATTAGAAAACGCGAATTGAGGAGATCTTGGATTGATTGGCTCGTAGCTTGACTTTTGAAAGTCAAAGTTGTGAAAATATGGATGGTTTAAGTTTAAATGAGTAGGATAAAGAACACCAACCAGGCAGCAGCCCAGTTGGTCAGCAAGTTGGTGGTGTTTGGGCCTGCCATGGGCGCGGGTTCGAGTCCCGGCCCATGCATTTTATTTTTTGGCAATTATTTAGCTATTATTTTATTATCGCAAAGATATAATATGATTATATAAGCCCGAATATGCCTCAAAATATTTTTAGAACGTACTAGAATGTCAAAACGCGACGTTTTATCGGTTGATAAACGTAATTGAAAATACGAAATGTTACAGTCTCCCCTACTTTTAGGAACTTCGTCCCGAAGTTGGAGTTGGAGAGTCTGCTGGGAAGAGGTGTGGGTATCAGGTGCAGGCTAAGATGCCTGTAGTAAAAGTTTAAGAGTGACGTGATCAAGGTTTTGAGTCATATAGGTCTGAGATAAGGGTCCTATAGAGCACTAAACTGTAAGTTCCAAGAATGCACAAAATGATCATTTAAGTTAGAATGGACCATTAGTTAACCAGGGTTTATGATAGGGTATCTACAGAAAACCTCGACAGAATTTCACACTACCTTAACGTACCTGTAAATTCATGATTACGTTCCGGACCGCAATCACCAATTTACCTTACATTAGGGTTTTGTGTCCTTTATGACTCTAAACACACATGTAAAATAATGCAAAATAACCTTGTGATTGAATCATATACAATGTACTCAAAAAAATGGGTCCAACCATTGAGCAGGAAGAAGACTTCTACCAGTCAGTGAGTAAGAACCTCTACCGATTGTTGAGCAGGTTGTTAGGGCCTCTACCAATCGTTGAGTAGGTTATTTGGTACTCTACTAACTGTTGAGCAAGTGCTTCATCCTCTACCAGTTGTTTGATTAAGTGTGGCAAGTATTGCAAATTGATAGTATGTTTATGTAAGCAAGTTTATAAGTATAACGAGTATAGTATGTGAGTTGTAATTGTAAGGATTTAAATATTGATATAGTAATTAGTTCATATTCAACAAGCATGTATCCAAGTGTTATGAACATACTAGATAAACCAACTCTCAAAAATTTCAATACGAAATTTATCAAAGTGCGTTGTAGTCCCAAAATACTAGATCTTAAGTGTGCACAAGATTGTTATCACCTAGAAACACCTATTTGTTAGGTGTTTTAGGTGATTAATCAAGACAAGCAAAGAAACTAGATGAATATTGTAAGAACCGACACACAAGAAACATAAAAAGATAATTCCATTAAAGATTCAGCAGTGAACAGCCATGGAGATTACAGTAAGTTCGCACCTTTACTTGTGCTCTCAAAAGATAATAACAAAAACCCTAACCCTAGCTGCTCAAGTGATGTGCTATATATAGCCATGGACTGATGGGCCTGCGCACTTAGCATAAGTGCGCAGAGCCCGTCCATTAAGTATGCAGTCTAGGGTTTTGCTACTCCAACTATACTATAATTACATAACAAACCCTCCAACTATAACACACAACTAAACATGCTCAAACCTGGTAACTGTGGTCTCATTTTAACCCAACAATACTCCCCCTAGACCACAGCTACCAGCTCTACAAACTCAGTCTATCTCCACATCACTTGACTCCCCCTCTTCTCTTGCTTGGTGTGCCGAGAGTGCTTGAACTATGCTCTCTTCAACAGTTGGTTCTTCAATGCGTGGTTCTTCAGCATGTGATTCTTCAGTGTGTGGCTCCTGGATGAATAACTCAGCGAGATCTACACTTGCTGGATCTGGCTGAGTTTCTGGGGCTGAACTTGAAGAGACTGGTGGGACTTGAGTAGGCTCAATCTCAGGATCAGCTGTTGCTGCAGAAGCCTGTGTTTGTACCTCTGGAATGATTTCAGCTTCTGATATCTTCGCAGCAGCAGCGGCAGCAGCAGCAGCTTTTTCTCTGTCATCTTTAGCTTTATCAGCTGCATTGATCCTAGCCACTAAATCGATCAATTCTTGCTTTCGTTTTAAGGCTCTTTCCACAGCTCTTCTGAACAAAACAGCTTCTTCAAATAGCACGTTACCAGCACCCACATTGATCTGGTTTCCAAAAAGAGTAGTCAAATCAGAGGGATTGAGAGCAAACACGTCTACGGGGTAAAGAATTCTCAACGCCTCTGAATCGTCTTTTAGTTTGATGACAGCTTCACCAGTTAAGCTATCATAAAACCACTTCTTGAACTCTGTTAGAATCACAGGAAGCTCTGGACGGATGGGAACCCTAGTGACGACCTGGGGAGGGTCTATCACGTAGGTTATCATTCCCCGTCCGGTGGCTGGATCTATTCTTTTCTTGGACATTCTTCTTCTCGGCTTCTGTGGTTTCCAGTTCTTGAAGTCAGACGCACACTCGTTTTCTATAAATACAGAAACTATGTCAGCTGTGGTGTCTTGAGAGCGGTTGAGGAATGGTGTTCTGCACATTTCCCTAATATCCCATCTTGGAAGAGTTTTCAGATTCGGTCTACCCTTGAAGTACTGAATTACACCTCCTCTTCGTTTCACAAAGAACAATCTTTTAAACCCATCGTAACCCCAACAAATGATTCTTTCCTGGTGAGATTCTCGAGTGTGGTGGATGTTCTGCTGTAAAGCAGGAATGGTGATTGGTCTTCTTGGAAACCAGCTTGATCTCTCAGGGTCCAATCTGTACCCATCATCCATCTCATAAACTGTGTTTTCTCCCGCACCCATCTCTACAAATGTTTCCGGCATCTCATCCTCACTAATCTCATCAACGTCACTTTCTTCAGCCTTTCTTTCCTTCTCTTTCTCTTCTTCCATGAACTTCTCAAAATCGAACGCTTCATCAAAAGTCATTCTTGGAGCGTCTGTACCCTGATTCTTTAAATCTTGAAGCATATCAAACATCTTCATTTGCACCTCTGTCTGAAATTTGATCAGATAACGCTGATCCTTAACTACCTTTTCAAGACTTCTATTTTTGTGCTTCAACTTCTTCAGCTTCTTCCTCAATTCCTGATTGTTGTAGATCTGGTTCTTCAACGTGCAAATTTCCTTTGCTGCATTCTTTCCCACTTCCTTAGACAGTGTCTCATATAATTCTTGATGCACGGGTTTTCGACGCTGTGCACCAGGAACAGATGAGGATGGTACAGACTGCTTCTTCACTGGAGGTTTGGGAATAGGAGGTCTTTCAGTGGAAAGCCCAGGCCTGGCAGTGGAGGGCCCTGGCCTGTCAGTGGAAGGCCCTGGTTGACCCTCCGCTCCAAACATGGATTCCAATATCTGTTCATTCTCCAGATCCTCTTCTGTCATGACACGTGGCCTTTCCGACTCAGGCAACTGTTCTCTCCTTCTTTTTCTCTCTGCCTTTGCTAGTTCAGCATTTTGTCTGGCAGCTTCAGCCATCTCAAGTTCCTCAGGAGTCAGTGATTCTCTTCCTTGCTGCAATAAACCTGTAGGCCTGTTTCTTTTAGTTGGCCTTTGAGGAACAGGATCAGATGCCACCCTCTTTCCAATAGTTCTTTCTCTGGCAACTTCTTCTGCAGTTGACTGAGGTACTGTAGTAGCGGGTTCAGAAGGAGCAGGTTCAGAAGATTCGGGTCCGGTTGTAGTTGGTTGTCGAGCTCTAGCAGCAGCTTGTTTTCTTCTCTTGATCTCATTGTATAGCTTCATTATAACAGGATAACGTTGAGCAGCATACATACTTTCAAGCAGGGGTTCCCAGTCAGCTGTGTTGCACTCAGTGAAGAATCGTGCACCTTTGGTGAAATTGTATTTATCACCAAGGGGCAGATCCTCATGTTGTGAGTTGATCATCATCTGAACGAATCTGGGATACATCGCCCACTTTTTCTTTCCAGCTTCAGCATTCTTCACCATACAGTCAAACACCAGTCCAGACAGATTGAATGGTTCATTCTTGCAGACTTTAATCATAGCAGTTGCCCAGTCAGGACTGAGTGCATTGTAGCCACCTTTCCTGTGACACAGAGACATAAGAAATACGTGACTAATAATCTTCCAATCTCTGGTTAGCTGGCTCTTCTTGATATCACCCCTTATGTCAAAATCTCCTTTGTATCCAAAATTCTTGAACTCTTGATGAATTTCAGCTTTTGGTAGAGATCTAACAGTTGCTTGCCGATCTTGAAATCTCAGAACACTTCGTACTGTATCTTCTGTAATGACCACTGCCTTGTTCCTCACTGTAGCTTTAATCCTCTTGACGCGTGCCACGACCTCTACTTTAGCAGATCGCCAGAAATCTTCAATGTGCGAGCTGTAGACTTGAACGTTCTGCTCTACAGCATATCCAATTCTGCTTCTTCTGATCCAAGCGACAACGTCTCGAAACTTTGTATCATCAGTCTCAAGATTCATCGGTTGGTTGTGCATTCCTCTTGGATCCCAGTCAAGAGCCATCTGTGTGGAACACATGCACGAAAAGTAAGTTAGAACTTTGGATTTTGAATTGACTAATGACAGACATCTTCATTTACTTTGACGGACGACGTACGTAGACTAAGTTTAATTTTAAGTTGGTTTCATGTGTGTGATTCATTTTATGGATTAGATTTATTAGTGTATACGGTATGTCTCGTCTTTCATTTTAATGGTCATTTGAGTCCAGTTATGGTTTACGGATGAATGAGTCAGGGTACGTAGTCCAGTCAAATATCATGAACAGTCAAGTCAATGGTCATAATTTTGGTCCATCATTAAGTTCACACAATCCTTAAGTGCACAGCCCGAGTCAGGTGTGCACCTAAGTGCTCAGCCTTGACTGAGTACTTGTTGCTGGTACGCAGTCAGCTGGTCACATTAGGACACGGGAAACTTAAGTGCGCACTGATTTGACTCGGGCATGGTAACGGCTTGGGGTGAATCATCAGGTCTGCGTACTAGTCTAGTACGCAGACACTTAAACTTTCGTTTAAGATTTTAAGTCCACAACCATGATACACAGTGACTTAGGGTTTCTGATGCTTGAATCATATGATGCAAGTACGCATTCATATGATACAAGTTCGCAGTCATTCAAGTTTTTAAGTTCGCAGTTCATCAAATCCCCAAATCTTCAACGATTATGTTCAGATCTGGGTTCAACGCCTGTTAACATACGAAGATCTGGTCAGAACAGACAATTTACCTTATAGGTTCACACAAATAAACAGAAAGGGGTAGATAGAATGGATTAATGATGGTGGTACAGCGGTGGTTTGGAAGAACACGTTTGATGAAGACAGTGGTTGTTGGTGGCTGATAAAAATTTAGGGTTTTGGAGTAAAAAGTAAAAAGGAAAAAACTACAGTGATATTTATAGTAAAAACCTATTGGGCTGCGCACTTGATCTTTGGTACGCAAGGCCCAACACACATAACTGTTAGTTAAGTTCGCAGGCCCAAAATGACTTTGAAATTCTTTTAAGTATGCAAGCCCAATAGCAAGAGAATAAGCTTTTAACCAAAGATTTGGGTTTAGAGATCAACCGTTTCTCACCTTTTGCATCAAGATCATACCAGTCATACCTGCCAGACCACATTTCAACTTTCCGTTGGATAGCTGTAGCCCAAGAAAAACTGTCGGTATATTTGTCCACTTAAATCCATGCCTCTCGTCTTTCAACATACTTTATGTGATGATTTTTATCATGTTTTGGTAATATTGACGACATGTTAATGGACCCCACTTGTGCCAGGTGTAAGCCTACCAATCCTCAAGGTTTATTGAGATATAATGATGAGAGCTTCAGGTCTATGTTTCCATAAGCAGAGAAGATGATCATTATGTCAATCAGATGATGAGAGCTTCAGGTCTATGTTCCCATAAGCAGAGAAGATGATCATCTGATTGCTTTTTGAGCTATCTATATGTTTGCACGTCACTAACATTGCGTGTCTTTTGTTGCTCATTTTGATTTAATAGCCCCGCTTTGGTGGCTTGCACTCTTAGGTGTCTTTTGATTGCTTATGCACAAAATTTTCTGTGTCTTTTGATCTCTCCACCTGTGTATGACCGGACTCAGCTTGTGCAAACCTAAAACACAGTGGGAATCCAGCATCTCGTGTAGATCTTTTTAGTTTGTCATCTACAGCAGTTTACTCGATTCCAAGCTGAATCTACCGACATGTCGTTGCTTGAAGCCACAACGTCCTCTGGGTCCTATTCACATGCTGACAAATATGATTAGTTCCTATCATTTCTTGATTGTTTTGAAAAAGTTTTTAAAACTTGCAATTTTAGGGATCTACCGGTTTATTTCTCCCCCAAAAATCTTTATTTTATTTTAAACATAAGATTTTTCTATAGTTTATTTACAAGTTTTTTTTTTTTTTTTTTAGATCATTCAAAGTTGATCATCTCTAACCAAGTTACCAACTGACGAAAACGGGTTTTGTCGAAAGCTTTTGTAAAGATATCTGCCTTTTGATCAGCAGTATCTATAGGCAACACCTGTATGTACCCTTTGTCGTGCGCATCGCGAATTGAATGAATCCGAATTTCAATATGTTTAGTTTTCGAATGATCAATTGGATTCTTCACGATGTCACGACAAGCATCATTATCAATGTAGATTGGGGTTCTCATGATATTCAAACCGTAATCCAACAGCTGATTTTGAATCCACAACACTTGACAGCAACAACTGGATGCGGCTGTGTACTCCGCTTGAGCGGTAGATATAGACACAGTGGTCTGCTTCTTGCTCTGCCATGACACGAGCCTGTTTCCCAGAAATTGACAGCCACCAGAGACGGACTTTCGGTCAATCCTGCAACCTGCATGATCACTATCAGAGTATGCAATTAAGTCAAAATTGTCACTCTTAGGATACCATAAACCAAGTTTTGGTGTTCCTTTGAGGTAGCGGAAGATTCTTTTTACTGCAGTTTCATGAGATTGCTTTGGATTTGACTGAAAGCGAGCACAGCATCCAACTGCCCACATGATGTCCGGTCTACTGGCTGTGAGATACATCAAGGATCCAATCATAGAACAGTAAGTGTGCGGGTTCACAGAAGGTCCTTCAAGATCTGGTACAAGCGTTGTTTGGGCTGCAAAAGGAGTGTTGGACGGCTTGCAATCCGACAGGTTGTACTTTGCCAGAATGTCTCTTGTGTATTTTGCTTGATGGATGAGAATACCGTCTTCTTTCTGTTGGACTTCGAGACCTAAGAAAAATGATAGTTCTCCCATCATGCTCATTTCAAATTGAGACTTCATAATGCTTTCAAATTCCCTGCACAAATTTTCGTCAGTTGAACCAAAGATAATATCATCAACATATATCTGAACAAGGATAGAATGTTTGTTGACTTCTTTGGTGAACAGGGTCATGTCGATCTTCCCTCTTGTGTATCCATTTTGTAACAGATATGAGGACAAGGTCTCATACCAAGCTCTAGGAGCTTGATGGAGACCGTAGAGAGCCTTGTCCAACTTGTAGTATCTGTTTGGATGATGAGGGTCTTCGAATCCTGGCGGTTGACACACATAGACTTCTTCTTTGATTTTCCCGTATAAGAAAGCGCTCTTCACATCCATCTGAAAAACTTTAAAATTTCGATATGAAGCATACGCCAAGAAGATGCGAATGACTTCAAGTCGAGCGACTGGAGCGAAGACTTCCTCATAATCAATCCCCTCCTGCTGACGAAATCCTTGAACAACCAGACGAGCTTTGTTCTTGATTACCACGCCACGTTCATCCATTTTGTTGCGAAAAACCCATCTCGTCCCCATAGGGTATTTTCCTTCAGGCAGATCTACGAGCTCCCACACTTTGAGTTTTCTGAACTGAAATAGTTCTTCCTGCATGGCCTCTACCCAGCTTGCATCTCTAACTGCATCTTCAATGCTGAAGGGTACTGTTTGAGATAAGAATGCTGAGAGAGCGGTGTTGAGCTTGTCTGTCTGATTTCTTGTAAGAACACCCTCACTGATTGGTCCAATGACATTTTCAATTGGATGATTCTTAGAAGATTTGAATCCCATATTTTCTTCTTCTTGCACTTGTGGAGGAAGGTTCGAAAGATGATCTCCAGGTGCAGAAGAGCTGGATGGTTCATTTACAGACTGCTGATTTGATTGTGTTCCTTCAGCATTTGACGTGCTTTCAGGAATATTAGAGGTTTCAGCAGCAGTATCACCATTATTGAGTTGAGGAACAATTGGATCAGCAACAAGAGGAGAAAAACGGGTGGTAAATGGTGCAACTTCGTCATCAGAAGAGTAGAGAATATTTCCAAAGGGAGATGAACTTGTAGCTTGATTTTCAGGAGCTTGATCTGCATGAGCTTGCTGTTCAGGAATGACAAAGTGATTGAACACAACATCCACATCAAAGAACCAGTCAGGACCGGTTCCAACATTGGTAGAGTTGGATTCTTGCCAGTCAACATAAAAGGATTCCAGAACCATCTTGGTACGTTTGTTGTATACTCGATAAGCCTTTTGGCTAGAAGAGTATCCAACGAAGAAACATTCGTCTCCAACAGCATCAAACTTCATGATATTCTCATAGTTGTTCAGAAGAGTGCACGAACATCCAAACGGCCTGAAATAGTCAATGAGAGGTTTTCTTTTGAAAAGCAATTCATAAGCTGTTTTCCCATGAGGCTTGACAATCAAGACCCTGTTAAGAACATAACAGGCGGTATTCACAGCTTCTGCCCAGAAGATGATCGGTAACTTAGAGTCAATGAGCATGGTTCTGGCAGCCTCAATAAGTGTACGATTCTTCCTTTCAGCCACTCCATTTTGCTGAGGAGTCCTAGTAGCACTGTATTGGAGATGAATTCCTTTCCCGCTGCAGAACGTCACAAAACTTTGGTTCTTGAATTCTGTTCCATGATCACTTCTGATTGATTTTACTTTTAATTTGATTATATTCTCGATCAAGGGAACGAACAGCATCAAGGTCTCAGCAGCCTCACTCTTGAATTCCAAGAAGTACACCCATGTGAAGCGAGAGAAGTCATCTGTAATCACCAAACAGTAAGACTTTTTACCCAAACTTTTTACACTGATAGGACCAAAGAGATCCATATGTAATAATTGAAGTGGAGAGTCAATTGAGTTCACTGTTTTGGACTTATGCGATTTCTTATGTTGTTTACCTTTAGCACATGCTAAACATTTTTCAGAAAAAGGAAATTCCTTAGAAGGAAGACCTCTGACTAGATTTAGTTTAGAAAGTTTGTTCATATTTTTAAAGTTAACATGACCTAATCGCCTGTGCCATAACAGTGACTCTGACTCGGATGCCTTTGACAGTAGACAAGTCATTGGTTGTTCAGACTTGGCATCTCTCATGTTTATCACATATGTGTTATTTTGTCTGGGGGCTTTCAACATGATCATGTCAGTGGGTGGTTTAAATCCTGGCTTCAGGAAGATGCATTCCATGTCGTTGAACAACACTGAGATTCCTTTGTCACAGACTTGTGATACACTCAACAGATTGTAGCACAGTTCTGGAACATAGTTGACGTCCTCAAGTGTCAGTGCGTCAGAGACTACATCTCCTATGCCAACGATCTTTCCACCCTTTTCATTCCCAGCGAACGCTACAAACTCTCCATCGATGAACCGATAGTTCTTAAGGAGTTCTTTCAGTCCCGTCATGTGTCTTGAAGCGCCGCTGTCGACATGCCATAGATATCTCATAAGAGCTATCAGCCATTTTTGTAATTTATTCTGCACAGTCAAAAACAAAAGAGAAACAAAGCTAAACTAAAGAAAATCTATATACAGTGATGACTCTGCCTGATAATTAAGTGACTTTGGGAATCCAAGTCTGTTTAATCTTTGATCTGTCATGATTTTTTCCCAAAATTGACTCTTGTTTCTTCCAGATTTGTGTATTTTTAACAAAACTTTTTACTGTTTCTTGAAGATTTCTTAGTTGATCCGAAAAAGAGTTTTGTGTTTTGACATCTTTTTGTGGTTTTGGTTTTATGTGACAGTTTTTGACCACGTGACCCTCTTTTCCACATCTGAAGCATTTTGAATGCTTAGGCTTGATCTTAGGAGAAGATCTGGATGATGATGGTTGTGATGTTCTTTTCTTTATCTTGTTTGATCTGGAGCTGTCGCTTGAGCTTGATTCTTCCCTGTTGCTACTTGATTCTTCATCGGTGTCCAGATTATTTAAGCTGGAGCTGCTCTCTGTATCACTCAGTGATTCTTCAGAACTTGAGGTACCTGTTTCACTTTGTGATTCTTCAGAACCTGATACATCTGTGGATGAGGGGATAAATTCTGGGATTTCCTCAGTGAGAAATTTCCCAAACCTGTTACGCTTAAGTTCTGGCACAAACACAGATGGTTTGAGCACATGATTTTCATCAGAGAATGCAGCATTAAGATCAACACACACAGGCATAACATTTTCAACACAAACATTAGATCGTTTGATAGGAGGCTTCCTATCATCGGGAGCCACAGCCCCTTTTAAATCAAGTTTAGAAATACAGTCATCCATCCTAGTTAAACTATTACAATCATCCATCCTAGGCAAACTATTACAGTCATCCGATTTAGTTAAAGTTTTACAGTCATCCAAAATAGAATTGTTTTTTGACTTTTCATTGTTCCAGATGAACCAATTCACTGTTGAGTAATTGGCACCCGGATGTCCTAAACCCACTGTCTGGCCACCACAACTTTCATCATCCTCCACCTAAGCCTGTTGGGTCACATCTGCATCGCTTTTACTTATGTTAGCATTTGACTCAGACTCATCACATTTATTTTCAAAAAGGTCATTTTTTGGATGAGGTGATGGAATGGGTATGTATTCACTTCGGCTCAAGGGCAAGAATAGAGATCTTTCGATTCCATTCTTATCCTTATACCCAATTCCATCCTTTACGAATGATTGTCTTCCACAATCGATTATATCAGCATGAGCCTGTTTGCTCACATTCCATTTATCCACAACAATTTGAAGACGAGTTGTCTCATTTCTAGATTTCTCTAGTTTTGAGGTTAAATCATTTATCAGAAAATCTTTCTTAAGCACAAATTCTTTTAAAGTTTGCATTTCAGCTAGAGTTGCATTTAACTTTCGCTGATATGCCCACTCATTTTCTTTCATTTCAGAATTGATTTTACGAATATCATCCATTTCTCTTAAAACTCGTCTGTTGTGTGATAAACAGTATGCGACAGCTGTAGCACACCTAGGTGAGCACAGTTTAGATTTAATTTCTAGAGGAATATTTACCATGTCTCTCTCCTCAGCTTTCTTGGAAGAACTTTTCACCTCTTCAGCGACTTTCTCTGATGAAGTCTTCTCAGCTATCAGTGCCTCCTCCCTTTTTTGATCATTCACCTTCTCATCAATTAACACACTCTTCAGTCCGGCATTCTTCTGCATTTCTCCCTTCAGAACCTCAGCAGATGACCCTTCAACAGAATTCACACCGTTAGAAGATTTGGTGCAAATTGTGGCCATCAGGGCTTTGTTAACTTCAACTTCTGCAGCAGCTGCCTCTTCTCCCCAGTCGAAATCTTCAACAACCAAAGCCTTCTGTGGTTCCTTATCGTTTCCTTCATTTCCATCGGTTATGGCCACCAACCTCTTCGCAGGCTTGATTTCAGCTTGGTTCAATGTGGGGCATTCATACTTGAAATGCCCGAGGACCTTGCAGTTGTAACATCTGATCTTTGACTTGTCAAACCCAGCCTTTCCCATTCCCACTCTTCTACCGGTTCTGTCTTGAAAACGCTTAACTCGTAGAGTGATCATTGCCATCTGCCACTTGAGATCCATTTCTTCCATGTCATCTGGGTCAACCTGGTACATATCCTCTGGGGACATCATCTCATTCTTAATCTCTCCTGTCTTCAAAGCTTCAAAACTGCTCATAAAGGTGTTGAAGAGTTCCACATGTTCAGCAGCCAGCTTGGCAGCCTGTGGAGTTAGTGTCTTTGCCGCCTTTTCAGAGTACATTGGAGCTTTGCCAGAACTTGAACTACCAATCCCCGTAGAATCCACATAAGGATGAAACGAACTTGAACTCATATCACCAATTGGGGTCATTAAAGCCAGATTCTTCATAGCACTGCTGGGAGTCACCTTCGGGACAGTCTGATTCATTTCTCTCTTTGTGATATCCATTTCAAACGATTTCAGAGTGTTTATAAGATCAGCCAAAGTAGACTGAGCATCCAAGTAGTCCTTTTTGATCAGCATACATTGGACACTCCACTCCTTTGGGAGAGAATCTAGTAGTTTCTTGATGGAATTGCGGTTGTTTACAGGAATACCAGCTTTCTTCATCTTAGTCAACAGATTCATGAACCTATCAATGTGTGACGACAGACTCTCACCACGGATACTTCCAAACATGTCGTATTCCTTTTGAATCATATCCTGTTTGTTTTGTCTCATCTCTGCATTTCCTTCATAATACTCACTCAAGGCAAACCACAGATCATGCGCTGATCCGTACTCTTCAAACATATTGTATACATCGTTTGACAAAGCCATGGTGAGAGCACCATAGGCTTTGTGATCTCGCTGCATCAGTTGTTTGTCGAGATCAGTGTATGTAGTGGGATCAGTGTTGAACACTTCTCCTGCATCAGTGGTCCTTGTGGGAATGTGAGGTCCGAGCTGGACTGAGTTCCATTGGGTGTGATCGTTAACAAAATAGAAAGCTTTCATTCTGTTTTTCCATGTACCATAGTCTTCAGCACCTATCAACTTGGGAATACGTGTTATAGTGCCGGTTTCAAGTTCAGCTTGGGTTATGGGGTTAACTTGGAATGAGTTGTTACCAGACATGATTTAATATTGATTTTAGATTGATTTTAGAGTTTTGATTAATTAGTTCAGCAAGTTACAGTCCAAAGTCCTTGTAATATATAAATCAGTCCACAAGTTCGCAGTCAAGTACGCAGCAGCAAGTGCGCAGATCTTTAGACACCTGAAACAATATGAAACAGAGATGATAAGTTCTTGATCTCCTGTAAGTGCGCAGTCCCTGTAGCACACACTCTGGCTTAAGTTCGCAGGTCAGCCAAGTCAGAGCAGCACAAGTGCTCAGTCTTTGACTGATCAGCCTGCGTACTAGGATAAGTACACAGACACTTAAACTCTCGTTTAAGATTTTAGTTCTCAGAAACCCTAGCCAAGTGCTCAGAATCTGCACCTTTTCAGCAAGTGCGCACCCTAACTAGAAGTTCCTGATAAGTATGCAGAAACCCTAGTTGTGGTACCAGGAGAGAGAAAGCTGTAAAGCCTTGTGTAAATTTAAGTGCTCACACAGACACAAGTGCACACACTTTCAGACAAGTGCGCAGATGTACCTGTAATAAGTGCACACCTTGAAATGTCAAGTATGCAACTTATGAACTAAGTACTCAACTCTTGAAACAAGTACTCAGAAGCAAGAAACAAGTACTCAGTTTTATGAGCTAAGTTCGCATAATAAGTACGCAATTACGGCTGTTAACACTCAAATTATATCAGAAACATATCCAGGAGGTTTTCAATTGATCTGAAGTTCTTGAATGATGTTTCTACTAAAAGTAATACCTTTTAAACACCTTAGAAACACTTGTTCACGAGATTTTAAGGCAAAACTAGTGAAAATACTCAAAGTGTGATAAACACTAAAAATTTTTGAAAAACTTGATAGCAAAAACTAACAAGGAGGGTTTTGATATCTTTAGATAGATACAATCTCGAGCACTTAGGCTCTGATACCAAATTGTAGTCCCAAAATACTAGATCTTAAGTGTGCACAAGATTGTTATCACCTAGAAACACCTATTTGTTAGGTGTTTTAGGTGATTAATCAAGACAAGCAAAGAAACTAGATGAATATTGTAAGAACCGACACACAAGAAACATAAAAAGATAATTCCATTAAAGATTCAGCAGTGAACAGCCATGGAGATTACAGTAAGTTCGCACCTTTACTTGTGCTCTCAAAAGATAATAACAAAAACCCTAACCCTAGCTGCTCAAGTGATGTGCTATATATAGCCATGGACTGATGGGCCTGCGCACTTAGCATAAGTGCGCAGAGCCCGTCCATTAAGTATGCAGTCTAGGGTTTTGCTACTCCAACTATACTATAATTACATAACAAACCCTCCAACTATAATACACAACTAAACATGCTCAAACCTGGTAACTGTGGTCTCATTTTAACCCAACATGCGTCAATACATAGAATTTTAAAAAGCAAATAACATTCAAACGGTGAAGCTTGTCGTTAAGTAGCTGGAGGGTCCCTAGCAGGATTAACTTGAGCAGCAGGGGCATTAGCAGGGGAAATCGACAAACATTCACGAGATGCCCATACTTTTGACAATTAGTACAATGACGACAAGACACATGGGTTGAGTGGTGATACTTGCAGGTGTTACACAAAGGATGGGGTCCAGTATAGGGTTTCTTGTTGGGTGGAGGAGTGGTATCTATTGCGAAATTCCTGGCCTTGCGTCTTCCGTTGGTTGAGGACTCAGTTTTAATTTCAATAGCAGGTTGGGGAGTATCCTTCACTACAGTTTTCTTTTCCCCTTTCCGAGTCAAAGTTTCTGTCTTCACATGGTTATCTGTTAGGGTGGCCGCCAAACGCTTTGCTTCCTCGAGAGTAGTAGGGTTCCTTCCCCACACCGTGTCCTGAATCTGCATAGGTAAGCCACTAATGTACTTTTCGATCGCAACAGGCAAGAGGGTGACCTTATGTGGTAGCAGTAGACTAAGTTCGTGGAAACGAGTGTTGTAGGCTAGGTTTTCTCCATTGTCTTGAGCAAGATCGTGAAACTCATCTTCTAACTTCTTGATTTCATTACGAGGGCAGAATTCCGCCTACATGACGTCTTTAGCTTGCTCCCAAGTCAAGGCCAATGCGACTTCAGCTCCGCGAGTCCTTTTCTCTTTGTTCCACCATGTGAGTGCCCGCTTGTGGAGGACACTCATAGCATAGCAAACTTTGAGATTGTTAGGGCACTCGCTATTAATGAAGGTGTTTTCGATACCTTCGAACCACTGAAGCAGACCAGTGGCTCCTTCGTCACCGCTAAACTTAGGAGGGTTGCAAGAGTTTAAGTGCTTGAGGGTGCAAGCAGGGTGAGCATTTCCATTCCCATTACCGTTCCCGTTGTGGTTGTCATTTCCATTGCCTTTTCCATTCACTTGAGCAATTTGGGCCACTAAGTTAGGGAGTATTGCCGCCATTTGTTGAGCCATTTGTTGGGTAATGATCGCGGCGAGTTGGGCATTGCTAGGGGTACCGTTGTATGGGTTGTTGTTATCATTGTTGTTGTTATCATTGTTGTTGTTGTTGTTGTTGTTGTCATTGTTGTTAATGCTCTCATCCTCATGATCGTTATCATTGTTAAGACGAGTGTTGCGACGAGGAGGCATTATCTGAAAGAGACACAATGAAGGTTCAATGAGACATAGGGTGAATCAAGGATAATGAGATATAATAAGGAATGTAATCATTTATTCGTTAATTAAAACGAATAAACGAAAACGTTGACTTATCAAAGATTCCAGATTCTAATAACATAGTGAAGACATGTTTTAGCCTATAAGTGAACACTCATCCCGAGAATTCCCAGGTAGGCATCCGGGTCCCTCGTCTGATTGGGATATATGCGCAATGCCAATCCTAGACAGAAAACTCAGAATACAGGCGTTCACCCTTCCAGATTGCACGTGTTCGTTATTAAAATCTAGAACTTCGACGAGATCTCAAGGTGGTTCAGGTTAAACCTGAGGATTTTGTCCTATTAATCTAAAGGTGGATTAGGATTGCAGCAGACGAGTGAGAGTAGGCAACTTGTAAGGCTTAGGGTAGTATAGGGTGTAGGGTATGGATAAGAATAAGGAAGCAATTAGGGTTACAAGTAAGAGAAGCAAGTACTGGTTTAAGTCCCTAAGGTTATAGTCTAGATTATTTTTCTAATAACCTAATTCCCTATAACCAAGACTCTGATACCAATCTATAACACCCCAACCGATGGCGGAAACATCGAGGTGTCACGTATGGATGATTGTTCAGTAGCACATGGTAATCAAGTTTTAAATAAGAATTTATTCCAAATAAAATATCCAAATTTGAAAAAAATGACAAAGTTTTGAATGGAACTAGTACATCAAATAATCAAACAAAGTATAAAACTTCAAATAACTCCTCATGCTAGCTTTAGACTTCAAGCATCAGTATTTCCTGTTGAGTTTGGAAAAAGATGGGGGGGTCAACTAGAAGTTGGTGAGAATACATAAGCCAAGTCAAGCAATAAGTTTAAAAAGAATAAAAGTTTAGCAATTCATATGTCTAATGTAAGTTTAAGTCTACATGAATAAACAACAAGTATAGTATGCACATAATCAATCCTCAGACAAAGTTTAGGTCCATCCCGTATCCACTGTTCACCTTAATATAACGTTGGAACGATAACAATCACCCGCGCTCCCCATAAAGGATGGTCAACGAATCTGGGTGGGGTTGTCAATCCAATAGATCTATCATTGTATACCGCCGGCTTGATCAGGGTTAATGATTATGTAAGTTTAAGTTTAAGTCTAATAGTCTTTGTCTAAGTCATGAGGCATCAATGTTTACAACTAGACATGTATGTAGAATTGCTTAAGTATAAAGTTTCAAGTATAAAAAGTTGCATAAACAAGGTTACGTAAACTCACCTTAGCAAAGTGTTAAGTCTTGTGAAATAGAATAACTGTAGTCCAACGTTGCCAAGTATTACCCTATGTTTAAGGTAATAAATAAGTCTAAGTCTTTCTAGTCTACAAGTATTTCTAGGGTTTCTTATTTGGGGATAAGTAATTGTTTAATTATTAATTAGGTAAATTGTTAATAAATAAAAGAAATTTGGAAAATAAATAAATAAAAGACTATTTGTAGATTTTTGATTAAAGATGGTCACATTATAAGGTTTTAAGTATGAAAATAATTTTTATAAAATTATTTTGTCAAAAATTGCATATTTAGTATATTTATTTCTATTTGTCAAAATATGATTTTAATATCTAAAAATATTAAAATTAAAGAAACTTCAAATTAAAATTTATATTTCTGTTCTAAATGAACAAAAATAATTTATGTAAAATTTTGGTATAAAAATATTGAAAAATGAATTTATTATGATTTATTTATGATTAAAAATAAAAAAATTAATTAAAAATATTAAATAAACCGTTTTTCCACAATAAAATTTATTTCTGAAATCCTTATTGATCTACAAGTTTAAAATAATTTTGTGGTCATTTTTAAAATCGTTGTTTGTGCCAAGTATAAAAGATGACTAAAAAAATAGTTGTTTGTGCCAGGACTCGAACCCGGGTCCTTGGCCGAGTCAACGCCTTAAATCACATGCCCAGACCAGTTGGTCTGGACCCTGAGAACAATTAAGATTGGTTTTAACTAATTATAAGTACTACATAGGCTAATTTCGTTAATTGTAAAAAAAATAAAAGCTTGTGCCTGGATTCGAACCCAGACACGAGCCGGTACATGTTTCAACACACTGAGGTATCACCATCTGATCTGGGCATCAGATCTATTTGTGTTTTAGTTTTCAAAATGTTTAGTGAATACGCGAATTGGTCATCTTCCCTAAATAAATAAGAACAAACCCTAGAATTACAATCTGTTTTAAAACCACGATTACAGGCCAATTAACCATGGGGTTTAGTATTATAAAGGGCCGATTTACATAATGAAACAAGGAATTGAAACATACCAGACTCGATCGGGGTGGAACGTGGCCAAGAGTATTACGATTAAAAGCTCCAGAATTCGAACAATTGGTTGTTTTTGCGTGGGAATTGAAGTAGGGGGAAGCTTTATCGGTACATAGAGATTGTTAGGGAGGTTTCCATTTTACTAAAACGTAGTGATTCGTAGATTAGGAAAGTTGACCTAGGGTTAACTAAGAACGTGTAATTGCTCAATTTTTTGGTAAGTTTTGATGAGGATTGGCGTGGGGAATACTCTAGGGTGTCGGTGGGATCAATTCCATAAACGAATTGTAATTAGAAAACGCGGATTGAGGAGATCTTGGATTGATTGGCTCGTAGCTTGACTTTTGAAAGTCAAAGTTGTGAAAATATGGATGGTTTAAGTTTAAATGAGTAGGATAAAGAACACCAACCAGGCAGCAGCCCAGTTGGTCAGCACGTTGTTGGTGTTTGTGCCTGCCATGGGCGCGGGTTCGAGTCCCGGCCCATGCATTTTATTTTTTGGCAATTATTTAGCTATTATTTTATTATCGCAAATATATAATATGATTATATAAGCCCGAATATGCCTCAAAATATTTTTAGAACGTACTAGAATGTCAAAACGCGACGTTTTATCGGTTGACAAACGTAATTGAAAATACGAAATGTTACACTAGGGGAGCAGCTCCGGAGTGAGATCGGTACGAAACTCAATTTGCCTCGGGGGTGGCAATCCTGGCAGGTCTTCGGGAAAGACTTCTGGAAAATCTTGCACTACTAGGATGTCTTCGATTCTTCTTTCCTCTGGTTTCTTCTCGATCACATGTGCCAAGAATGCATAATGACCTTTCCGCAAACACTTATGGGCCTTCATGCAAGATATGAGTCGCAGTGGGGCCTTCCTGCACTCCCTCTGTATGGACAAAACCTCACCGGTGGATAGCGGAACTCGAATAACTTTCTCAAAGCAGATAACCTCGGCGCGGTTCTTCGACAGCCAATCTATGCCAACAACAATGTCGAAACTCCAAAGTTCGATTGGTAGAAGGTCGATACTGAACTCATAATCTCCCAACTTCAACACACAATCCTTAACTACTTCTTCAGACTTAATTATCTTACCATTGGCCAACTATATCGAGTAATGTGTGTGCAACTTATTTGACTCTAATCCGAGGGCCCATTTAAAGTCGGTTGACATAAAGTTTAGATCGGCACCAGTATCAAAAAGTACAAAAGCAGTATGATTCTTAACAAGGAACGTACCCGTGACAACGGTGTGATCCTCGCGTGCATCATCCGCCCCCATGACAAAAGCCCTGCCACGAGCTTGACCTTTCAGCTTGGGGTAGTCTTTCTTGAAATGGTCGGTAGCTCCGTCCTCAAAACATCCCGGTTTACCATCAGAGTTCCCAACTGCTTTAGCCCGGCACCGCACTGTGGGATATCCCATCCGCTTGCATTTCTCGCACTTGATACTGTCACATGTCCCCACATGATGGTACTTGCATTAGTTGCAGAGTGGGTGGGGCCTATTGTATGGCTTGTGAGTTTCAGTAGCGGCGGCAACGAGGACTTTGACGGTTTCGGGCTTTTTGTTGAAATGACCCTCTGGGCTTTTTGTTGATGTAATGATGTGTCTGATACTTCAACAATAACTGATTGAAGATGCAAGTTGTGTTTAGGATTCGCCAGCAACGTCCAAGGGGGAGATTGTTGATGCACTTTATGTGGACGTCACTGTCGAATAGACTAGGGTTGAGTCTTTGTATTGTATTACATGAGATTGTGGTGATCCATAAGGGCATTTTATGGATCTGAAGCATTTGTAAATATAGAGCAAAATCTAGAGTCCAGGTTCGAACTCTTTGAAGGGTCGAATGTGGAAAACTTCCACATTCGACCTCATCAAAAGGGCGAAAGTGGCTTGTGATGTTGGACTATAAATAGCAATCTCATGTGTTGGTTTTCATTTGTAGATTTGAGTTTGTGCTTTGAATTCTCTCAAGGGGGAGGTATTGCCCGACCTCCCCCGTCCCCGAGATAGATGTTTATCCTACTGATGACAGTGTCTGTAACCGTTTCTGTAGTAACACGAATCTGTGATGACGTTGTTATCGTTAATTTTTGTCTCGTCTCGAATCTCCCGTCTGAAACCGAGTTGTTTTCGCTTAATCGATCCGTGAATTCGGTTTTTAACCGGATTCTCAACTGGTATCAGAGCCATAGAGATCATACAACAACAAATTGATAATCTATGAACTGATTTGGACCCTATTTTGATCAAATTTTCTCTGTTTTCATTGAACAATGGTTTTTGATACAATTTGAAGGATTTGGACAAGTTTTCGTGGTTAAAATCAACAATTCCAAGTATTAAAGTTGTTCCAAATCAATTCCGAATCATAACCTGATTAAGATCATCAAAATCCATTAACTTTTGAAAAATTCAGATCAAAATAACCGTTTTTCAAAGTGTAACCGTTTTTTGAACATGGTAGGGTCAGACCTAGAGAGCTTTGGGTCGAAAGTGGGTTTTTAGGTCGAACCAAAGGATTTTCGTGGTCGAAAGTAGCCTTATTTTGGTCGAACCTAGGTTTGTTGTGTTGGATTTTTACTTTCAGGTCATATTTTCCACATTCGGGTGATCGGGGGTGCGAACGTGAAAAAAAATTAGGGACGAAAGTGACTGATTCTGGTCGAACGTGGATATTATCTTTGGTTTTCTACATTCGGGTCATACTTTAGGGCGAAAGTGAAGTTCCTAGGGCGAAAGTAGAAGCTTTTTGGTGAAACTTTCAAGTGTGTAGTATTTCCAACTTCGTGAACAACGTGTGGGGATTTCCAACTACACCGAGGCCGGGTACAACACAACAACAGCAAGTAACCATGGACCCGTGGACAGTAGCTGCTCAGAAATCGAACACTCAGTCTTCGCAGCCAATTAACTACTTAGCTATGACGAGTTCGATGCCTCAAAGTGTTGCATCATCTTCACAACAACCTGCAGCAGATTACTGGGGTGTAGCAGCCGCAGTGGTAAACACTCAAACTACTAATGCTATTTCTACACTAATCAACGATTTATCTTCAGGTAGCGGGAACAGACCACCCAAGCTAATGGAGATGCAGTAGTACAACCAGTGGCAAAAGAAATTCAAGATTCATCTTGAAGGAATGGGATTGGAAGGAACTGAGGCGTGGCAGATGATTGCAAAAGGATATGTGGCCCCAGTGTTAGAGAATACCGGTGAACAGATTCCTCCAGAGAGTTTGTCTGATGACGAGAAGAAGAAATTTGCTGTGGAAAAGAAGGCGTATTCTCAGCTAACCCAAGCGATCACAAATGATTTGCTACATCAGTTTGGTTCGTGTACAACTTCCAAACAATTATGGGATGTGCTAAAGAATCGTCATGATGGTAACGAGAAGACGAGAAGGTTGAGAATGGAAGAGCTAAGGAAAGAATTCGAGAACTTCAGCTATGTTGGGAATGAGACATTGAAAGAGTTGACTCCCAGATACTGTCATTTGTTAACTGAATTGTCAAGTTATGACATTCAGATTCCTATGTTAGATTTGGTGGATAAATTTGCTGATGCTTTACCACCTTACTGGGATCAGCACATCGAGGTACTTAAGGAAAAAGATGCGTACAAGTACTGTACCATCAACGAGTTTATCCAGAAGCTGGAAAACAAAGAACTTGAGGAGAAGAGGAAATCAAAAAGATCTCAAATTCCTCAAAACCCAGAGTTGTACCATGCTAGTACATCATCTACTGTGGGTAACTCAAGTCTTGGTGGAACAGTGGCTCCTCATATAGCATGTGTCTCAAGTGTCATGGAACCACCCAAACAACCGATCAACTATCTAGCTCAAACCTCATCCTATTCACCACCATCATACACACCACCACCTCAACAATACACAAATTCTTTCCTTTCACCATTTTCTCCAATGCAACAAGCTGCATGTTATTCTGCAAATCAACCACAACCACAACTTCAACAACAACAGTACATGACTCAGATGAATCAAACCAATCAGAAACTGGTAGTGTTGGAGACATCCAACATGAATAACGTCACTGTGGAAGTTGCTCAACAACACATTGCTTTGGTTTCAGCAATGGTTGCCTCGTATAACGGTTTAGTAGCAAGTCAAATTGGTAATAACAATTTAACCAATGAGGACTATGCTCAAATCGATAAGGAAGAGATGGAGCTTATAGACATACAATGGGCTTTCGCAAGCATTATGAGGCGAGCAACCGAATTCATAGAAAAGACCGGGAGAACTGATTTGGGTACTTCTCCAAACACCACATATGGTTTTAACAAAGAGAAAGTCACTTGTTTCAATTGTGGAGGAAAAGGTCACTTCAAGAGAGAGTGTACACAGCCTGCAAAACAAGGTAACAGAAACCCATTCAACTCAAACTTTCAAAATCGACAATCTCAAAATCAAGTTTCTTATCAAAACAACAACAACTATCAACACCAAAACAATTACCAAAACCGACAAAACACCTCTCAAAACAACCATAATAGACAACCAAATACACCCAATCAGACTCAAACACCAAATAACCCAAACAGAACTGTCATTCCTATCACTACACCAAATGAGCAACCACAGAATAACAATCGAAATCAAGCTTTGGTGATTCAAAATGATGAAGGTTTTGACTGGACTGATATACAACTTGGTGTTGAAGAGATAAGACCTGGTGGGAATGTAGCTTGTGTTACTCAACAGGTTGATATTGAGGAGTCGGTGATAGTTGAGAAAGTTGAAGAAACTAAGAGTGAGGTTGAAGAGTCAATTGAAGAGATGAATGTTGAGACTGATTCAGTTGAAGTTCAGTTTGAAGAAAAAAATTCGGGAGTTGTGATTGACTCAGTCACAGATATTCCTGAAGAAAGTGAGTGAGTATACTCAGATTCGGAGAGTGAATCAGACTCAGAGGCCAGTGTGAATTCTTTAGATGATGATATTGATCAATTGCTGGCTGAAGCTGATTTTCTGAAGACGAGGAAGTCGTGTATAGTGGATGATGCCTTTACTAGAATCGATTATTCCAAGTTTTTTGCTGGGAAGGAAGCTCATTTTGCTCTCATGGCTATGACAGATCCTCCAAAACAGGTAAGTTCTGAATCTACCACTGACATTCAAAGTGATAAGTATTGTGGTACTTGTGACAGATTGACAAAAGAAAATAAGCAACTCAAGGTACAACTTGAGGGTGCTGTGATTAACTGTCAATCTGCTCGCAAAGAAATCAGAGAATTCAACAAAGTGCTGGATGGTTACAAAAAGGACATTTCTGACTTAAAGAAAACTCTTTCATTAAAACAATTGGCAATTAATAGCTACATAAATGAAATTGAAAACACTAAGTTAGAAATGGCCACCATCAAGTGCTTTGCAGAGAAGGTCAACAAAAAGCTTGAAAGCTATAAACATATTGCATATGTTGTTGATCACATCATTGATGAACCATCACAAACCACAAACTACAAAGCTGTGCCATCTCCAGTGTTGTTTGAAAATCACAACTGTCATCAAGTGACACCGGAGAGCTCAGTTAAATCTGACTCTGCATCGGAAGATGAATCTAACACTTCTAGTGTTGGAGATCCAAATTCTGATGTACGACCGATTTTAGGTTTGAATGATGAAGGAGTTACTGTTGTAACTGATGATTCGGACACTGAGAGTGAGAAAGTTGAGAACGTGAGTGATATTCCAAAGGAAAATCACATTATCACGAATGAACCAGTGTCACCTTCTCAACATTCTCATCCGATGGCTAACGCACATCGTGTTAAACAATCCGAAAAGAATGTGGTTAAGAAGGATTCAGGTGACAAACCCGTCAAGGTATTTTATCGGATGGAAGGATCCGATAAGATTATCTCTGATGAGGAATATCCAATCAAATTTGCAAACTATTCTAAAATTGAGAAAATCTGGCAAGAGAGTACCATATGGTTTCCTAAACATGAAAGGTCAAATGATATTCCACCAGAAATTTTAAGGAAATTGTATTTGGATGTTCCTAAAGAACCAAAAGTTCATGTCACCGAATTCATCAAACCAAAGCAGGAAGCAAACGGTTTTCTTGAGCCAGCTTACTCTAGGGGCCCAGCTCCTGAGAGTTTAAGGCGCAGATGTGTTGATGATCAATATCCCATCAATACATTTGCTAAGCCGCATGCTCAGAATGTGTTTGAAGAGTACCGTGCATGTTTCAAGTGCGGGGAAAGAGGGCATTTACTTGCTCACTGCCCGTACGTGAGGCACAAATGGCACGAGGTTGAAATGAGGCAATCCATGAGAAAGCCGGTCGACAATCATTACTATCCTCAAAGACGATTTGTTCCTCAACCAGCACCATTTTATAATCAAAACAATTTTTATCAAAAGAGGAATGATCGTTAATTTCATTATGATCGTCAAAACCGGATTGCAATGGAAAAACCATTAAAGAGACCTATGGTGAACACAACAGTTGATAGACAAAAGGTTCCACAAAAACCTGCTGTTAAATCAACTGTTGGACCTAAATCGGTTAAATCCGAGAAGGTAATCAAGAAAGTTTCATTTGTGAACGAAACTAAGAAAACGACTGAGACTCCAAAATCTCAGATTCGAATTCTGAAACGTTCGGAATAGTCTTGGACATCTAATGGTTCTCCGGGAGCCTCTACTTCAAAATCAAATGAAAAAGATGAGAAAGTTTTGAATGATCCGAAAAAGATCGTTTCAAAACCAGATGTTGATGCTAATGAATCTTTGAAGGGTGATATTCAAAGACCCAAGACCACACAGGCTTGGGTCCTCCGAAAGAACTAAAATGTTTACTTGATGTGTGTAGGGAGCTTCAGCTGGCCCTGTTAGCAGTCTTTGGATTGTTGACAGTGGAGCTTCAGGCCACATGAAAGGTGATTTAGCACTGTTGTTCGACGTGAAGAATATTAATGGAGGGTATGTTGCATTTGCTGGAAACAAAGGAGG
The DNA here is from genome assembly GCA_032199755.1 of Ambrosia artemisiifolia. Classification (NCBI taxonomy): domain Eukaryota; kingdom Viridiplantae; phylum Streptophyta; class Magnoliopsida; order Asterales; family Asteraceae; genus Ambrosia; species Ambrosia artemisiifolia. Next base: position 41,161,514 of record CM063519.1, on the reverse strand, counting down.
TTACATCACGATGGAGGGAAGCGTGAGTAACGGGATAGTGAGTTTCGAGAGGATTTCCTATGTGAAGCAAATAGACTATAATCTGTTAAGTGTCAGTCAAATTTGTGACAAACAATTCTCTGTTTATTTCGATGACAAATCTTGCTATATCCTCAAACCAGGCTTCAAAATTCCAAAAGAGTGGGTAATGTTGAAGGCACCTCGAGTCAACAATCTCTATATTCTTGATATGTCTAAGGCGATGACGACTCAGGGACAAGTTACATGTTTCCTATCGAAGGCTACAGAGAAAGAGTCAATCATGTGGCATAGAAGAATGGGACATATTCACCTGAGGAAAATGAACCATTTGGTGAAGAATGGGCTTGTGGAAGGTGTCAATGTTAAACATTTCCATTTGAACGACAAGTGCGTAAGCTGTAAGAAAGGCAAGCAACACAAACAATCCTATAAGGTGAAGAAAGTAAACTCTGTTGAGATGCCACTTGAGCGGTTGCACATGGACCTATTCGGACCTGTCAAACGTAAAAGTCATCTTGGAGAGCTTTATAGTTTAGTTGTTACTGAAGATTTTTCAAGATTCTCATGGGTGATGTGTCTGCATCATAAAAGTGACACGTTTAACAATCTGAAAGTTCTGTTCACTCGATTGGAGAATGTCTATGGTCTTAAGATCAAGAGAATTCGGAGTGACAATGGGACGGAGTTCAAAAATGCACAGATGGATGCTCTTTGTGAAGACAAAGGAATTCATCATGAATATTCTGCTCCGTATACCCGTCAACAGAATGGTGTCACTGAACGGAAAAACAGGACTCTCATAGAAACGGCAAGGATAATGCTCGCTGACTCAAATCTTCCAGTAATGTTCTGGAACGAAGCGATTTATGCAGCAAATTATACACTAAATCGGGTCTTAACAGTGAAGAAGTTTGGCAAAACTTCTTATGAACTGTTGAACCGACGAAAGCCGAACTTGGAGTATCTAGAACATTTTGGGGCTCTGTGTACTATGTTGAATCCAGGCGAAAAGTTTAGTCCGAAAGCTGAAGAGGGATATTTTGTTGGATATGCAACCCCGCTCAAACGGGTATTCAACAAAAGAACTCGATAGGTGGAGGATTGGGCAAATGTTGAGGTTCAACGGTATACTCAAAATGTGCAAGGAAATGGTCCTGATTGGATGTTTGATTACAAAGATTTCTTTGAATCATTCAATCTAGATAGCTTGGTTGAAGAGGCTGTTATCATATTACTTTACGAGTGTGAAAACGCAGCGACTTCACCATTAGTGCGTCCGATCACCGTAACTCCTCCAACAGCTTCTAATGATACCAATGCTCCTGTAGCAGAGGAAGAGATTTTTCAAGAAGCTTCAACTACATTGGATACTTCAGAATCGGAAGATGATGGAGATTTTGATGAAGCTATTCTTGATCATGCAACAGAGTCACCGCCAGTGAACCCAAATCCAGATGTTGCTTCATCGTCCAACACGAGTCATGATCTGGATGATGTGGAGAACTTGACTACTCAGACGGGAGTGATTGTACCTGAACATCTGGAATCTCGGATTCATCGTATTCACCCGCTAGAGCAAGTTATCGGTGACCCTGGTAGAAGTGTTATGGCGAGAGGACAGCTACGAAGTGTCAATTCACCAGAAAGTTTTGGTGCTTTAGCTTTACATGCAAAAATACAAAAATCTGGTTGTCAGAATGATTGGTCGTTTGCATGTTATGTTTCGCAGGTTGAGCCGCAGACATACAAAGAAGCTCTATTGTATGATGCTTGGGTCGAGGCGATGCAAGAGGAGTTGTTGCAATTTCAGAAGTTGGGCGTCTGGACACTTACAGATTTACCTCCAGGAAGGAAGAAGATTGGTACCAAGTGGGTATTTAAATGTAAGAAAGATGATAGAGGCGTGATCGTGAGGAACAAAGCCAGATTGGTAGTGCAAGGCTTTCATCAAGTTGAAGGAATTGACTACAATGAGATATATGCACCTGTGGCACGCATAGAAGCTATCCGAATGTTTCTAGCGTTTGCCTCGTACAAGAAATTTAAGGTGTATCAAATGGATGTCAAAAGTGCGTTTCTCTACGGTGTGGTCAAAGAAGAGGTCTACGTCGGTCAACCTCCGGGCTTTGAAGATCCTATCCATCGGGATAAGGTTTACGTTCTAAACAAAGCACTGTACGGGTTGCACCAGGCTCCACGCCAATGGTACGAGGAGCTTAGCACGTACCTCATGTCGAAAGGATTCAAACGCGGATTGGTCGACTGTACTCTGTTTACGAAGAAAACAGGAGATGATTTGCTTCTCATCCAGATTTATGTAGACGATATTATTTTTGGCTCAACTAACGAACTTCTTTGCAGAGAATTTGAACGTGTTATGCAAGAAAAGTTCGAAATGAGTGCGATGGGTGAAATGCAGTTTTTCCTCGGCTTACAGGTGGATCAAAGACCAACGGGGATCTTTATTCATCAAACCAAATACGTATCTGAAGTCTTGAGCCGGTTCCAGATGGAAGATTCCAAGCCGATGGACTCCCCGATTCAACCTAATCACGGGATTGGTGTTGACGCTAAGGGGGAGCTGACGGACCCATTTACATACAGAGCAATCGTCGGATCTCTGATGTATCTAACCACATCAAGGCCAGACATAATGTTCGCTACATGCCTCTGCGCACGTTTCCAATCGAAGCCGAAACAAAGTCATCTGACAGCGGTCAAGCGTATCCTTAGATATCTGAAGGGTTGTCCGTCGAGAGGACTATGGTACCCTAATGACGACAATTTTGACTTTATCGCGTTTAGTGATGCAGATTGGGGCGACTGTGATAAAGACAGCAAATCCACGACAGCTGGATGCCAGTTTTTAGGGAGCATGCTAGTCACCTGGCAGTGTAAGAAGCAGACTTCGGTCGCATTGTCTACTTGCGAAGCAGAGTACATAGCAGCCTCGAGTTGTTGCTCACAGGTTCTCTGGATTCAGCAGCAGATGGTGGATTACGGTTTGCAATTTCTTAAAACCCCTATACACTGTGATAATGAAGCCGCAATTGCATTAACTAAAGACACGGGCAATCACTCGAAAGCTAAACATATCCGGATTAAGTATCACTTTATCCGTGATTGTTATGCAAAAGAGTTGATCGATATGGTCAAAATCCACACTGACTATCAGAGAGCGGATCTTTTCACAAAAGCTTTTGATAAATCCAGATTCGATTATCTCTTAAAAGTAAATGGCATAAAAGAAAAACAAGACTGATCATCACCTCGGTTTATCGCTTTTTAAGTTTTCAATGTTTCTTTAAAGTTTTTACAGTTTTTCAGGAAAATTCAAAAACCCAAAAATATGTTTTACATTTTAGGGGGAGTCTTTTATCAGAAAAACCAAAAACATTGAAAAATTCAAAAATCCATAAAAATAGAAAAACCCAAAATGATTTCCAGGATAAAAAGAGGAGATGATAGTACATCAGTGGGGATCTGACACAGGCTAAAGATATGTAATGCAATATGAGGCGTGTGTTGATTTCGTGTGATGTGCTGATAGGTTTCGTAGACTAATAACTGCGTGTATTAGTGATACAAACATAACGAACTACTCGTTCGTGGCTGAACACCTCATGGGCATATGGTTTTAGTACCGTAATTTCGTTTGATAGAGTTGCCAAAATCTGAGGTTTCGGGTCGTTATGTTATTGTTATCTGGAATATTCTGATTGAACTTTAGCAATCAGAATATTTGCTAAAAGAGCTTTAATGCCAAAACCAAAAGTTACCGAATTGAGGAACTTCATGTTTATTATTGATCAAAGATCATTAATTGCATCATGTCAACTTACTGATGCAAATCAGTAATTAATATCAGCCTCAACCTGGTATATGTGCACATGTTACTTTGCTGCATTTGTTTGCTGACCTGTACACCTCTGTGCTATATATCTTGTAACTAAACGGATAACATTGGCATAATCACGCGTTACGAGGAAGCTTTGTGCAATTTCTTGATACGGGAGTATGTCGTGTGCGTGGGAACCACAACGTGTTAGTATAATACACTTAAATCGTATCATTTTAAAGCACTGCATAACAGTCTGCATGTGAGTTTATGTTGACAACAATATCAGCAGTTGCCGGGTCACACATTGTTTCTAATGATAATATAAAACAAATTAGATCAACGCTGTGATTAGATTTCTCAAAAACTGATATGATCCTCTTACCGGATATCACAAAACATTTATTGTTTTACTTTACATTTGTGCATTTTAGTTTGTTTTTTCCAAAAAGATACAAAACTCAAAAAGATTTTAGGTGTGTTTTAATATAAATTTCAGAAAAACCAAAAGTTTTACTTTTCTGCGTTATTTTTAGACAACCGATGGTGTTTGATGGTCATTTTCTGAGATTTGATGAAATAATCTGAGCTTTGTATCATTTAAACTTGAAAGAATGCATGTTTGAGGCTAAATATGTTGAAAAATGTTTGAACGGGATTCGATTTCGTGATTTGGTAAAATTTCAAAATTTTCCATTTTACATTCGCCCCTTAAATGGGTCGAAGGTGGAAAATTGTTCACATTCGAACCTTTATTATGGACGAAGGTGGGTATTTCATTTAATAAGTTTACTTTCGTATTAATTTTTCACTTTCGGGTCATTAAGTTGGGACGAATGTGGAAAAACCCTCACATTCGTCCAAAGGAAAGGGTCGAATGTGGAGTCCTATATAAGCATCAAACCAGTTTCGAACCTTGTTCATCCAAGTTTTCAAAATTTTTCAAAATCACCAAACCTTGTTGCTGAGATTCTTTTGATCCTAGTTTATTGTTCCACACCATTTTCTGATCCTATTAATCCTTATTTCACAGGTATTGGACTTGAAACGAATCCAGAATTGGGGGTTTTTGTTACGAACCCTAGTTTATTCAATCTGGACAAATGAGGACCGTTTTATTCTGTTTCTTTGATAAGGATTCAGTCCTTATTGATTTTAGGGGGAGAATATGAAAGGGATAGGGTTAAATCGTTCAAATTAGTGGTTAATTGATTGATTGTTTGAAGCCGAACCCTAGGTCCTATGGAAAATCAATAAAGACTGAATAATAAACAAAATTATTGGTTAAGGCAACTTAGTCGTCATGTTAGAGTGTATTGGAATAAAAAACAATGTTTATAACAAGTCAGAAAAGAATTTTGAATTTTTGGGCTTTATCAGCCACATTCGACCTGAGTAAATGGGGCGAATGTGGATGATAATTGGTCGAAGGTAATATGTTAAAGGACGAATGTGAAACAGAGTGGTCGAATGTGAATTTTGTTCATTAAATTTTCACATTCATTCTAAATTTTCTACTTTCGTGCCTTATATTACACCTTCGAACTAACATGTTCCCACATTCGTACTACTTTTAGGGGCGAATGTGGAAATTGATGAAATTCAAAATTTCAAAGTTTGTCGTTTTTGATTATTTTGACGTATTTTTATTGATTTTGTGTAACAGATGGCAGAACAACAAGACAACAAGCAGAGAACGTGGAAATTCCAGCAGAGAATGTAGAAGTTCCTGTTCAAGAAGATCCAATACAGGAAGCTCAAGTAGAGAATGTTGCTCAAGTGTGGCCGTTTGTATCTCCTCACAATTGCTGTGCATATGTGGGAGAAGTTATGAAGAACACTGAGTTTACTGGAATTATAGACTTTCTCAGAAGAAGCAGGATAATCCATGTCATTGCTACACCTGCTATAATATACAAAGACATAGTTGAAGATTTTTGGAAAAACGCTCGTTATGACTTCTGGGAAGGGAAGACTGCCATTGTAAGCAAGATTCAGGGGATGGTTGCTATGGTGACTGAAGAAGACATCAGAGAGGCACTTAGGATCAAGGATGAAGAGTGTACTGATCCAAGAGTTTTATCATGGACTGAGCAAAGAGTATGCTTTCTACGGATGAAGTATAACGGTCCGATTACTGATGGAGCGTTACACAAGGGAAAGCTGAGTGTACAGTACAAATACTTTGCTCATGTCATCATTCATGTGTTCGGGACAGTTAGTGGAGGCTATGATGTGATGAGGAAGAGTTTGAGTTCGTTAATGGTTGCTTTGACTCTGAACAAACCATTTAACATAGCCGGGATGATTCTGGATCACATGTTAGAAATGCTGAAAGGATTGAAGTCTAATAAATTCATGATGTATCCCAGATTTCTGATGATGATATTTGATCATAAGTATCCTAACTTGAGGAAGGATCCTACTATGGTGTTGGGACAGGATCATATGAATATCAGAACGTTGGTTAGGATGAAGGGATATAAGGATATTCCAAATGAGGAGAAGCCACCACACAAACGTCTGTTTGGTCACTTGGTTAATCCGGGTTACACTGACCCAGGATTGAAAAGGGCTAGACATGATAAGAGTGATTCAGATAATGATGATCCATTGGTGCATGCTGATGCTAGCACAAAAAGAAAGTGACAGGTTAAGAATGCCGGAGCCAAAGGGAAGGGCAAGGCAAAGGCTGATGAATCTGAACCTGCAAAGAAACAGAAGGCTAGGAAGAAAAGTACTGCTAAAAAGGGTAATTGTTTGGTTGATGAAGATTCTGTCGATTCTGAAGAGACAGAGGAAGATGAACAATGGGATTCAGATGCTGAGTTATTGAGGAAGAACTCCAAACGCAAGGCCACTGCAGTTGGAGAATCTGAATCATTGAACAAATCAGTAGAAGAACAGTTACAGAAGGAGCCAATTGATTTAGAAGGTGATTTAGGGCTTGATACTTGAGATTTTGATGGATCTACAGTAGTTGTTAACTTGAAGAAGCCTAAACACAAGTCGATGGCTAAGAGAGACACGAAAAAGTTGAGAGAAAAAGAGATAGAGATGCTGCTTAAAGGAAAGAAAGTTCCTAATGCTGGTACTTCATCAAAGGTTTCCTCACCAGCTGCCAAAAAGCAAAAGAAGTCTTCCAAAGAACCTGAAGTAGTTCCTAATCTGGAGTCTACTTTAGAGAATGTTCTTAATATGTTCAGGAAGCCAGAAAAGGAAAAGACTCCTGTTGCTGAGTCTTCCAAATCTAAAGTCATTGTTTCTGATGATGTGATGAAGCAAGTGAATAAAAAGCTGGAAGATATGATGAAAATGCTGACAACTCAATAAGCTGAGATAGAAAAGTTTAAGAAAAATGAAGAAAAGATGTTGCAAACAGTTGTTGCTTCTAAGTCTAATCAGGATGAACTTGAAAAGAAGTTGAAACAACTAGAAGAGGAGAAGAACGAGCCTGATGAGAAATGTAGTGGAAACAGGAGGATGATTAAAAGTGTTAGAAAAGAAAACAAGGAGTTGAAGAAGGAGAACAAAAGAATGAGTGATCTTCTTGATAAACTTTATGGTGAAGCTCCGAAGTTGAAAGAAGGAGAAGAAGATAAAGAAAAAGAAGAAGAACAGGTAGATTATGAAGAATCTTCTGAAGATGAAGAAGAAGGAGATGATAAATCAGATGATGAATCTGATGACGATGATGATGCTGAGGGAGAATCGGGTAATAAAAAGAATGATGATGAAGAGAGTAGCAGTGATGATGATGATAACGATGATTCGAGCAAGTTTACTTTTGAACAAAGACAGACCAAGAAGGGGAGTGCTGGTCAGTCAAACTCGAAGAAGGCAGGAGAGAATGTAGATGCTGATGATAACATTTTCTGGAATGAGAAAATCAGAGCGTTATCAGATGAAGCTAAAGATGTTTATCGGGAGATGTTGAGTAAGAGAGAGTGGACGATAGAGTTTACTGGGAAGTTTGCTGAAATATTTCAAGCTGAAGACATGAGATATGAGTTGGAATATAATGATCCTGATTTAGAGGATGGTGAGGTGTGTGCTGCTGTGACAAAAGAGATTCTTGAAGGGATAGCACAGCGAGTTGGAAAGACACTGGAAGAAATTATGTCAGATCAAATGATTCCAGACATTCTTGAAAAGGATATTGGAAATCATTCTGATGACAAGCAAACACCATAAGCTGAGGAGATTGAAATTGAAGATATAACTCATGAAGAGTATCCTCAATACTTCAGAGAGAATGATGAAAATGAAGTATTCCCAGATTTCACCGAAACACATATGAGGGAGGCTAAGAAGAAAGCTAAGAAGAAAAGCGAAGAGTTTGTTAAGAATGTGTTTGGTGAAGATAAACAGAAACCATCTGAACAAAGTGATGAGCTAAAGACTTTGTTGCAGAAGTTGAAAGAGAAAGATGATAAAAGACCGAAACCAGAAGCACAGGGAGGATTCTATAGATATCACAACCAAAAGTTTAAATGCAGAGCACTTGGTTGGAAGTATCTTAGAAATCTGAAGTGTATAACAGTCAAGTAGGAAACTCGAATTCTGTACTTCTACAGATTCTATGATTTGCTAACTCTACCGTATTGGGCGGTGAGAGATATATGCCGATTCAGAATGACTGGTGCTTCTGTGAATAATACAGCGGTCGGATGGTTTGCTGATAAACTTATCTGGGAGAGTAGAACAAGATGGGATATGTTTAAACCTCAGTACCCGAGAAGGAAGGTTCACAGAGATATTGATCCAAAGACGGGTAGAAAGAGAGTGACTTTGATTTACAAAGCTCCTGAAGTGATGAGAAAGATACCGCTTATGCCAATTCAACAGCATTTCAGTGATGACTTTATTTTATGGTATTATGACTGGAGGAATGCTAAAGCGGTGATTGTGTTAAGAGATGGGAAGGACTCATACAAGAAAATACATGTTTTTGATCTTATGTGGCTCATAAACTGTACATTTGAAGATATCATCATGCTGTATTACAACCCGATTTACAGTGATCCCAATGATGCATCACAAGCAAAGAAATATCAATAGGTTGTTGGAGTATGCTTTGCTTATGATATCAACTCCCGTAGCAATCTTGAGCAAAAGCTGGGTAAGTAGGTGATGGTAGCTGAAGTACCTAAGCAGTCAACAAAGAGGAAACTTGAACCTGAAATGACGAAAGACCAAAAGAAACAAATGAGAATCAAGTTGATGAACATACAGATGGATGAAGCGAGAAGGCAATCCGAGCAATAGTCGAGGGGGAGTTTGTAGATGCATTATGTGCGACTAATGCTTCGGATTGTGATCATTAACATATGTTAGAATTTTTCTGTATGGTCGAAGGTGACAAGAAATAGGTCGAAGGTGAATAGAGAAGGTCGAAGGTGGAAATGATACAGAAGATAATCTATGTTCGTACTAATATGGAGGTCGAATGTGGAAGAATTCCACATTCGAACCTACATCAGGGGCGAAAGTGCAGAGGGTATAAATAGGATTAGTTTGTTTTGTTGCTAAGAACTTTGGTCATTTGTGTTTGTTAAGGTCTGAGTTTTTGCTCTCATTGTTGAGTCTTTGAGTTTGTGATTAGATTAACTTGTAAAAGAGTATGTAATCAATATTTGATCAAGTAATCTATGAAAATGAGTTTCAAAAGCGTAATTCGTGTGTTTTGATTCGTTGATTATCATTTTGTTCTGTTCTAGGGTTACCGCACCTGGAATAGTGCCTTGTATGATCAGATACGGATCGATTAAGCAAAAACAACTCGGTTTCAGACGGGAGATTCGAGACGAGACAGAAATTAACGATAACAACGTCATCACAGATTCGTATTACTACAGAAAGGGTTACAGACACTGTCATCAGTAGGATAAACATCTATCTCGGGGACGGGGGAGGTCGGGCATGACCTCCCCCTTGAGAGCATTCAAAGCACAAACTCAAATCTACAAATGAAAACCAACACATTGGATTGCTATTTATAGTCCAACATCACAAGCCACTTTCGCCCTTTTGATGAGGTCGAATGTGGAAGTTTTCCACATTCGACCCTTCAAAGAGTTCGAACCTGGACTCTAGATTTTGGTCTATATTTACAAATGCATCAGATCCATAAAATGCCCTTATGGATCACCACAATCTCATGTAATACAATACAAAGACTCAACCCTAGTCTATTTGACAGTGACGTCCACATAAAGTGCATCAACACTTTTCCCCTTCTTGAAGTTGGACTACTTGCGCTTGTTTCCAGAACTTTCACCCTTGTCTGATTCCTTTTGTGACTAGGTGCCTGTGCGTACCGCATCATCCGTAAGGCTGTGAGCTAGGGTGACAGCATGCTGAATGGAAGCTGGAGCAACAGTGGTGACCATGCTACGGATCTTAGGAGAAACTCCCTAGATGTATCTTTCTACCCTCTTGTACTTAGGGGTAACCATGTGTGGAACTAAATGAGAAAGCTCATGAAATCGGGTGGTATAGGCAGTGATATCTGCCCCGTTCATGGACAGATTCCAGAACTCGGTTTCCAACTTCTGAAGCTCACTATGGGGGCAATACTTGTCCATCAGCATCGCCTTCAACTCAGCCCAAGAGAGATTGTAGGCAGCTTCACGACCCAAGGTCTGCACTTGCAGATTCCACCACATCAACGCCTCGTCTTGGAAAGTGCAAGTGACATACTTGATCGTCTGGTCCTCTGAAAAACCACTGATGTCAAGCACTAACTTAGTTTTCTCAATCCAGCGGACAATACCAATTGCTCCTTTTGAACCACGAAAATTCCAGGGCTTGCATTCCATGAAAGTCTTGTAGGAACACCCATGCACGGTATTCTCTACTTCTGCAGTATCAGAAAGAATGGATTATCAACGAAATGATCGATACAAGATCAAGATCAAGACTAAGAGGGAATAGGCAAAAGCTTTACCAGTCTCGGGATCCTGGATTCTGCGTCGGCATGTTGCGCCTGAACTGCCACTGGAATCGGCGTGGTTCGCTTCATGTTGCGCGATAGACTGTACAATTACCCTGCCTAGGTCCGCTGAGGTGGTTGGAAAAGCTTCTTCCTCAGAAGTCGATCTAGTAGTTCTTCTGGGAGGCATGTTCTTCTAATACACAAGATTAAAAGAATGAGACACATATACATATCACTGTATAATATTTTCAACATATGCACCAACCAAACAACTATACAATCAAACAAATGGCAAAACAAGATCACAAACGCACGACACAAACACCACAACAATATAGGAATCAAAATATCGAACTTTTCATAGAAAGTTTAACATACTTGATTTTGTTTCTGCATACAAAATAAAATGGCATACTACCTTGCAAGTTTTTAAACTACTACTACAAGTGCAACATATGATATCCTACGAGTATTGGGATGGGAAAGCAACAGACAAGGCTGCAACAGCTGCAGTCAACCTCGCCTCAAGATCATCAACTCTAGCCTTAAGCTCTGCAACACGCTCCTCAGCTGTGGCGCATCCCTGCTCCGCCTCATATACACGTGTACCCAACTCGGCCAACCGATAGAGAATTGGATCCCTGGTCCTACCTGTCAGATACAGGTCATCCTCAATCTCTTGGACCCTCCCACATAACACCCAAATCTCTGTGTCGTGACCCCCAATCATGTCCTGTACAGAGTAGTGGGTGTGGCGTAGTGTCACACCCCGCCAAGGCGGAAACACGGGGATGCGACCATCGAAAGGTTTTCAAGCAACACACAGATTTATTAAAATAGTACCATCAAAGGGATGGATATTGTCATAAATTATTCCAATCGATATAACATTGTCTAGAAAATAAGATAGTGTTTGAAACTTATGAAATTGAAAATAAAATATTGCGGAACTGACAAAACCCATTCCAATGCGGTACCAGCCAGTGCATGCTCGAACCCCTCTCTCAAATCCCGACAGCCCTGCATTAGTTACCTAAAAACATGCACAGAGATTTGTCAACAACAATGTCGGTGAGTTCACAGGTTTGAATGTACTAAGTAAAATGCTTGTGTAATTCTTGTATGACCAATCATAAGTAGCTAAGCAAACTATCACGTTGCAAACCATGAGTCCCATAACCAAACCTCTTGACTGTTGTACCTCATGAACTGTACACTAAAGACAATGTATACATGGTAGAATACTAACACTCTTTTGTATGTAACCGGTTAGAGCGACTAACCAAGAGTGGGGGTGTCAACCAAATAGATCTATTAAAGTGTTCCACGGCTTTTGATAGCTAGTGGTTACAGTAAATGTAATACGAGGACTAGTGAGCTCATGAACCAAATGTCTCATGTTCCACATGGTAGTCACGATAGAATTAACTCACAATTGTAAATTGTACTAGAATTATAGCCTGTTTATCCCCCGAAAATGTAAAAGCAGTAAAATGAGGTCGTGAAACTCACCTGATAATAATGAAGCTGTAATTGTGAGCTAGATATTGTCCCGACACTGTTTTCCCTATGATTTATTAAGAGCATGGTAAATCACACGTTCTCGTAGTTTATCCTACAATTTGTTCACCCAACATTTGTGGACCTTCGTGTTTAGTGTGTGTTTAAGTCATGTAATTCCCCAAAACATGGTGTTTTGTATGCAAGATGGACCCCATATGATATCATGGGTTTTAAGTTGACTCCCATTCCTTATGTGTGGTCGATCTTTTAGGAAAAACATAGTACATTCATACGTTTATAGCCCTTTATAAGCCCATTATGCATTAACACATGCTTCGGCCCATGCTAACACATGTTAGGTGATCATAGCCGAAGTAATGTCTCATGTGTGCATTGAATCTGAATGTTATGAGGGTCGAACGGGTTCGGCATAGACTTATCCAGCCATGGCCGTGGGATCGCAAGGTGTCATGAGTGTTTTGTTAGCATAAACGTTTATAAAACATCCATTATAACTCTAACCTTGAATCATGGATTAAATGAGTTTATTCTTATCAAAAACGATTACCAAGAGGTTGTTTAGGGTGAGATTCGATTAATTTATACACAACTCGACATATAGTATAGATGCGAGGGCCGATATATGTTAAATGAATGACTTAGTGCCATAGTGCTTGTGAGTTAGGTGTTTGATATAAGTGAATCAATGTGTGCGTTTAGAGTATGTATAGGGCCGATCCATAGTGATCAAATGTTGATGGATGTGGTGAACATGATAGGCCGAAAGCTTATAAGCTTAATTGAGCAAGATAACTTACTTAGTGTGAGCTTGAGATGAGGCAATGTCTAGTGCTTTTGGCTTCCTTCTCCTTGGCTTGGGGTTAGTCTTGGCCGTCCTATGCTGAGTGTTTTAGAGAGTGTTTTGGCTGCATAAGATCAAGAGAAAGAGAGGTGTGGTGTGAGGTATTGAGTGGATTGAAGGGGTCTTTATATAGGGAGTTCAAGAGAGTGGTGACAAAACTATTTGGGTGTCCTCCTAATGTTGCGGCCGTGATTTTTGTTAAGGGAAATGTTGCACCATTTAGTGTAAGTGGTGAGTTGTATGCTTCTTGTCATAAACATGGGTGGGTTGACTTGATCTAGGTGATGAGGCATTCTTGTCTTTAACTAAATTGATGCAAGTGACTCCCCAAAGCTAGTCGATTGTCCTCTAGTGCACATCATTGGTTTCTTGATCAATCACTATCACATTGTTGTTAAGGGTGTTCGGCCGAGATCTTATGGTGAAATAAGATGGATAGTGACTTCACAATGTCATGCTTTGTCCTTACTTGTGGATGCTGACTGATCATAGGAGATTAGTTGTTAACTTGGAAGCTTCTTGGAGTGTGGGTGATGGCCTACGACCGAGAATCAAGGAGACAAAGGGGTGAGGAAGGTAGGGATCAATAGTAAGATATGATAAGTGTAGGTGTTAGGCTTCCATTTCAGTGTAAAAGGGAATGTTTGTCTCTAGTCATGTGTTTATGCATTAGTGTTTGTCTTATCCCACAACCAATCATTTTCTAGCAACTAGAGCTAATCCTATGGTTTGTGCACTAGTTGGCTGATTGTAACATGATACGCATACATATTGGTAGTTTTTCCATGTGGAAAGAATGGTTAACTTTGGCTTTGTGCCTTGTTTTGTGTAAGTGGTGATCTCATTTATTAGTGTATTTGCTTGCATCATGATTTAGTGTGGAAAATACCCATAGCCGAAGTCTTAGGGTCGTGTATAGGCCTCATTAGGTGTAATGGTGATAGTGTAAGTCTCTAGGGTATTAATTGCAAGATAATTCATGTGTTCATGGATGTTTTGATGTTAAATAGTAGGGTATTTTCTGAATTTAATGTGGGTAGTGATAGTGTGATCATTTATTCATGTCCTCAATTCGCATACTCTTGTTGTGAGGTGAGAGTACATGAAAGCCTTCTTGGTCCATAACATGTATTAGTGAAAGCTTATCGTGCGTCAGGATGAAATGACCTTATTACATGTTTGGTGGGTGAGTGTCCGAGTGTTGTATGCATAAACCATAGTTCTTGATTGAGTTTTCTGTATAACTCACTAGACTGGGGGGTATCATTTATGCAAAATATGTGAAGATGCACATATAATGACAATAATGAATGAAAAGCTTATGGATGTTGACCTAGATTGTTGACTGTTGTCACATTCTCCCCTTGTTTTGGAATTTCGTCCGCAAAATCAAGTTTTCCTACTAGTTTCAGTGGTCTTAGGAAAAAGAGCTGGATACTTGCGTCTCGTTTGGTCTTCGCGTTCCCATGTAAATTTGGGACCATGCTTTACATTCCATCTGACTTTCACAAGTTTAGTACGACTCCTTCTCAATTTTTGGACTTTCCAATCAGTCACCTCGATTGGCTCCTCAACGAAGTGGAGTTGATCATCGATGTGAATTTCCTCGGGAGGAATGATCAATGATCCGCCGGATAAGCATTTCTTCAGATTGGACACGTGGAAAGTGTCATGAACACTACTGAGCTCTTCTGGGAACTTGAGATAGCATGCCACTGAGCGAATCATAGAAAGTATTTCGAATGGACCTATGTATTGAGGATTAAGTTTCCCACGTTTGCCAAACCGTGGTACACCCTTCCAGGGTAGGACTTTCAAGAGTACCCTATCGCCGACCTGAAATTCAAGTGGTTTGCGACGGCGATCAGTGTAGCTCTTTTGACGATCTCGAGCGGCTTTCAAACGATCACAGATATGAAAGATCTTATTGGTTGTTTCTTGAATGAGCTCGGGGCCAGTCAAATATTTGTCTCCAACTTCTTCCCAACACAGAGGGGATCTACACTTACGTCCATATAGGGCCTCAAAAGGGGCAGCCTTGATGCTGGTGTGGTAACTGTTATTGTAAGAGAACTCCACCAACGGTAGATGAGAATCCCAGTTTCCACCGAAATCGATTACACATGCCCAAAGCATGTCTTCCAATGTTTGGATTGTACGTTCACTCTGGCCATCGATTTGTGGATGATAAGATGTGCTCATGTCTAAGCGAGAGCCTAATGCGTCCATCAATGTCTGCCAGAATCGGGAAGTAAATCGACTGTCTTGGTCAGAAATGATTGAAACAGGCACACCATGCCAAGTTACAACCTCTTTGATGTACAGCTTGGCGAGTTTTTCTAGTTTGTCGGTTTCCTTGATCGGAAAGAAATGCGCGGATTTAGTCAACCTGTCAACAATTACCCAAATCGTGTCGTGACCACTGGACATCTTAGGTAGTTTGGTGATGAAATCCATGGAGATCTGTTCCCATTTCCAAACAGGAATCTCTAGTTGCTGAAGTAGACCGGACGACTTCTGATACTCGGCTTTGACTTTTGAGCAGGTAAGGCATCGGCTGACATATGTGGAAATTTCATCTTTAAGGTTGGGCCACCAGTAAAGTTCCTTTACGTCTTTGTACATTTTGTCAGCTCTGGGATGGACTGAGTATTTAGACTTGTGGTCCTCTTCAAGAATTAAATCCCGTAAACCACCAAAACGTGGAGCCAGACCCGATTGGCAAAGTACACTGTGACGTCGGACCTTGGTTCCAACAGATTAACCATCTTGAATAACGACTCATTCTTCAGATTCACACTTTTCAGAGCTTCCTGCCGAGCGTCACGGATATGGGTAGTGAGATTTGTATGGATGGTCAAACCTAGCACACGCACACGTAGGGTCTTAACTCGTTCCTTCCGGCTCAAGGCGTCACCCACAACAATGGCTTTTCCCGGATGGTATTTAATCTCAAAGTCGTAATCGTTCAGCAACTCAACCCATCTACGCTGCCACATGTTCAGATCTTTCTGATTGAAGATGTGTTGCAAGCCCTTATGATCAGTGAAAATGGTGCACTTAGTGCCATAAAATTAGTCCCTCAAAATCTTAAAGGCAAAGATCACTGCACCTAACTCTAGATCATGAGTGATGTAATTCTTCTCATGAATTTTGAGTTGTCAGGATGCATAGGCAATGACCTTATTCCTTTGCATGAGTACACATCAAAGACCTTGATGAGAAGCATCGCAACAAACTACGAAATCATCGGTACCTTTAGGAAGAGAACGAATCGGAGGCACTGCACAAACGGTCCTTCAAAACCTGGAACGCGTTCTCCTACTTGATTCCCCAATCGAACTTCTTGTCTTTTCGTGTTAAGACAGTCAATGGCTGGGCAATCTTGTAGAAATTTTCGATGAACCGAGGATAGTAACCAGCTAATCCCAGAAATTGTCGCACTTCAGTCGGTGTCTTGGGCGCAGCCCAATCCTTGATGGCTTCAATTTTTGTAGGGTCAACTTGTATACCCTTCTTGTTCACCACGTGACCGAGGAAATGAATTTCTTGAATCCAGAACTCGCATTTTGAGAATTTGGCAAACAGTTTCTCGTTTTTGAGCAATTCCAAAATCAATCGAAGATGATGTTCATGCTCTTTTTGGGTTCACGAGTAGATCAAGGTGTCATCAATAAAGACAATTAAAAACTTTTCTAGGTAGGGCTTGCAAACTCGATTCATCATGTCCATGAAAATAGCAGGAGCATTCATTAACCCAAATGGCATGACTAGGAATTCGTAATGCCCATAACGAGTTCGGAATGTAGTCTTCAGAATGTCGTCTTCCTGAATCCGCAACTGATGATAACCCGAACGCAGATCGATCGTCGAATAGTTGCTGGAACCCTGCAACTGGTCGAACAAATCATCGATTCTTGGCAACGGATACTTGTTCTTGATGGTCAGCTTGTTCAATTCCTGGTAATCAACGCACATGCGGAAACTTCCGTCTTTCTTCTTCACGAAAAGTACAGGTGCTCCCCAAGGAGAGAAACTACGACGAATGAATCTCTTGTCCAACAATTCTTGCAACTGGTTAGACAACTCTTGCATCTCAGATGGTGCCAGACGATACGAAGTGCGGGCTACAGGGGCAGCCCCTGGGACTAGATCAATACGAAACTCGACTTTCCGTGGAGGGGAAAGTTCCGGCAAGTCTTCTGGAAAGACTTCACGGTAGTCTCGCACGACAGGTATGTCCTCGAGTTTCCAATATTTGGTCTTCTGTACAACAACGTGTGCCAAGAACGTGACACAGCCCTTCCATAAACACTTCTGTGCCTTAATGCAAGATATTACTCAAAGAGCAGTTCCACCTCGGTCTCCTCGAATCAATAGACTTTCACCGTCGAGCAAGGGAATAAGAACCAACTTCTCATGATAGACAATCTCGGCACGATGCATGGATTACCAATCCATGCCAATAACAACATCGAAACTACCCAACTGAATAGGTAGCAAGTCAATGTGAATGGTACGATCACCAAGTTCCAGAACACAATCCCTAACAACTTCATCAGACGAAATCAACTTCCCATTGGCCAACTCTATAGTATAATGTGTGTCCAACTTAGTTAAGTTTAACCCAAGAGAATTTTTAAAGTCAGTTGACACAAAGCAAAAATCGGCGCCTGAGTCAAACAAGACTGATGCAAAATGATTGTTAAGGAGAAACGTACTGGTAACCACGTTAGGATCTTCACGTGCTTCATAAGCTCCCAGCACGAACGCACAACCGCGAGCTTGATTCTTGAGCTTGGGGCAGTCCTTGTGGAAATGACCGGTTGCACCGCATTCAAAACACTCATTCTTGGCAGGGGGAGTGTTGGTAGCCTTAGCCTTGCAGTTAGCGGTTTGGTGACCTCGACGATTGCAGCTTTTACACAGGATGTTTTCACAAGTGCCAACATGGTGATAGTGGCATTTGCTGCAGTAGGGATGGGGCCCGTTGTACTTGCGTTTGGGCTCCTTGGCAGCAGTGGCAGCAAAAACCTTCACTGTTTCCTGTTGCTTGTGAGACGATTTCTTACCCTTCTTGGAGCCAGATCGCTTACGCTTGCCGCCAGAACTCTCTCCCGCATCTACAATCTTCTGATTCAAAGAACCCATAGGAATAACATCGTCGGTCAGACTGTGAGCTAGAGTAACAGCAGCTTGGATAGTGGTAGGTAAAGATGCAGTGACCATGCTTCGAATCTTGGGGGATAAACCCCAAATGTACCGGTCAACTCTCTTGTATTCCGGTGTGACCATGTGAGGAACTAGTCGAGAGAGCTCATGAAAGCGGGTAGTATAGGCAGTCACTTTAGCATCTACCATGGAAAGATTCCAGAATTCTGCCTCCAGCTTTTGTAGTTCACTCCTAGGACAGTATTTCTCCATGAGTAGGGCTTTGATATCGGCCCAGGAGAGTTTGTAGGACGCATGTGACATCCGGGAACCAAGCACACATTTTTCTAGCTGACTTTACTGTTTACTTGCTAAATTTCGGGACGAAATTCTTTTCAACTTGGGGATGATGTGACACCCCGCATTTTCATGTTAACTCTTTTACTAAACTCTAGTTAACTTTCATGTGCATTCATGACTAAACACTTAACTAGGGTTAGCTAAGAAGGTCTTTCGATATGTTATGGGATAATAACATATGTTAGATGATATTAACGCACGTATAACTAGGAAGGTTTTGTCTTGACACACACACGAATCCTATAACCCGAACGTTGGTGATTTGTTGGACATGCATGATTATGTGAACAATTGAGTGTTGATGTATGTGGATTAACACGTGTATGTAAGTTACATGCTTATGTGAATTATTGCGTATTAATTAACTGGTACGTAAACGTTATGAGATACGTGCACTTATGATAAACATAATACGTATTGATAAAACAGTAGTTTTATATATGCTAGTATGACTATTATTGTCGGGATTGATCTCGAGGGTTAGTTAGGGCTAATGGGCTCAATTATCAGACAAAAACCCACCAAAGACCGAAGGACTTGGCCCATGAGCTTAACCCTAGCTTATTATATAAAAAAATAAAAAAAAAATAAAAGAAACCCTACATACCACTCTTTGCGCCGTGAACCCACACACCACACACACTCACCTTGCAATTTCAATCTTCATCAAATTCTCACTAGTTCAAGTTGATTCGGGTGATATCTTGGAGTGTTAAGGAGTCTAGCATTGCAAGGTATATTGTTTATGGGTTATATGATTATTATTGATGCTTGAAAAGTTGTAAAAACCCTAAGAACTATATATATAAAAATCGCAAATGATGATTAGTTAGGTATCTTGATTGTTTAATTGAGATTGTTGATGAATATGGTTAATAGAAATCATATCTAGGGTGTATGGTATGTAAAAACCTGAGATTGAACATGTTAATATGAATGTTATTGTGCTAGTATGAGGTTATTGCATGATTATGGGTTAATAAGAATGATTAGGGTTCATGAGAAGCATGTTATTAGAATTCTGATTTTCTGACAGATTCATTGTGACAAATTGTAGGGGCTGTAATGGGTTGGTAAATTGATAGTTTTGATGATTTCTTTGCATGATTGTGATGAACATAGTCTTAGCTTTTCATAATGGGCAAAACCATCAGATATGGACATCGGTTGAGTCGTTTTTGGAATTTTAATTGATTAGGGGTCATATCAGATTTTCGGAATTGAAAAATTGGTCAACTTTAAATGGTCATAACTGGAGATTTACAAAGAATTAAGTTATGAAATTTTTACAGTAGGTAAAATTGGAAAAACTCGGCTTTTCCAAGTGGATTTATCCCGTTTGGATGAATACACAATTTTTGGGAATTTTTCTACTAAACTGACCTGTTGTGGAAATTTTCTGGACATAGCTGTGTTGTACGAATTTTTATAATTTTTGTGTTTGGTTTTGAGACAAAATAAAAATAGGGATTTGCAACTGAATCCCCATGAATACTCAGTAAAAATTTGGGATTTTAATTAATCCGTTAAGTGGGTTAAGTGACTCGTTTTTCACAGTGCACAATCTGTCCTAAAAACGCAGATTGTGTATGAGGTATTTATGTGACTATTTGAAGTTGTATGTGGTATGTAATTGACATGTACTTGTGTGGAAACTTGCATGAGATGTATTTGATGTGTTAAACTTATAATAATCACCATGATCACCAACGGGATACGTAGGACATACTTGTGCATGTAGAGTCACTAGGTGTCACTACACGGTTTTGAACTTTTAAAAGTATCTAATAAACGTACTATGTGGTATATTGGTTATGCACGTGTACTCACATAGTGACACATATAATAGGGAGTCGGTAGCGAGTCTCTATTACGTTGGAGTTTGGATATTTTTGCTTGCAACCTAAGGTGAGTTTCACTACTCTTCTCTCAAAAGCATGCGTCTCGAGTTGAGACAACGTAATTAACTTTTTCTATTCCGGGTTGGGACTACTACTTTCTAGTCCGGTTTGGGACTAATTACACATCCCGGGTTGGGATGCTATGGATCCTTGTGTGGGTCGGTTTTTACTAGTTCGCAAACTGTGTCCTTGATGAACTAAACCAACTCTATCATCTGTAAGTCCTTCACATACCGAATGAGTTGCCGGGTTATGGCAAGCGGGTTATTAGTTGATAGCGCTATTAGGTCTGACAAACCTCACACCGGCTCGGGGGAGTGCGGGAGTGAACTATAACTTAACAGATTTTATCATTGTTGATAGGCAATGATGTAAGGCATGCGGCTCACATTTGTGGCTACACGTACATCAGCAGTTCGGTATATCGGTGTTAGTTATCATGAATGGGTTAGCTACCCTTGACATGCGATGAACTAGTGTTTACACGGTTCTTGGAACCAACTCAATTACTTGTTTACATGGTTTTGGAAACCAGCGCAGTTACATACTCATCTACTTTACTTAGTGAACTCACCAGCATTGTTTGTTGACCCACGATTTACATGCTTTTGCAGGTAGTTAGCTTCCGGTGCCAGGATTAGAAAGCACTGCACACTTCACTGCATTTGGGGTCTCGGGCATACACCTAAATTACATATTATGCTTTCACATTTTCCTTCATATGGCTTTAATCTGGGCGCGTTGTTTTGCGCATTGCTTTTAAAAGGTTTTAATTTGGTTTACGCTTCCGCAGCTTAACTAAACCTGATTTTTGAAAACGAACTAAATGGTTTGGGCATTTAGAGTTCGTTCATATGACTTATGGCTATGGGATCCTGGTGTGTCACGCGCCTCGCGGTAAAACCCCGCAGTGGAAATTTGAGGGTGTGACACCGCATCTCGACCCATGGTTTGAACTTCAAGATTCCACCAGGTGAGGGCTTCATCTTGGAAAGTGCAAGTAGAGTACTTCACTTTCTGGTCCTCAGAGCAACCGCTGATGTCGAGAACCGACTCAGTCTTTTCGATCCAACGAACAATCCCGACGGCACCCTCGGTACCACGAAAGTTCCATGGTTTGCAAGCTATGAAAGTTTTGTACGAACATCCATGAATAGGGTTTTCCACTTCTGTGTATTCAATAATGAGCATTATTAATACAGAGTCTTTGCGTAGGAGTAGTAAGTAGAGAATTTAGGCTCAATATTTTCTACCGTTATCCGTTTCGCTTCCCCGCTGGCGACCTGTACCTCTAGAGCCTCCACAGGAATTGGCTCAAGCAACATCATGTCGAGCAATTGCCTCAACAATCACCCTAGCTAGCTCAGCGGGAGTGGCGGGCAATGGTTCGCCCTCGTTGGTTCGTGCTGATTGTCGGGATTGTATAATTCCTTCTAAGACACACAATAAACATAAGAGATATATATATATTTCGTAATTATAGACATTCATATAACAACCAATACAATCACGCATGGTAATTAAACCACAACCACAAGACAAAAGAATAGCAACATAGCATAACATTACAATCCAGTCATAAACCCAAAATGATCAAGTTTTAGTACAAAAGAGGGGGGGTTGAACCGTAATAGTTTGATCTATGAGAACTAAACATAATACCCTAAACATAGCAACATAAACATCATAAGCGTCACAACATAAAGTACAACCACAAAAAACCTAAGAAGATGGTGGTGGAAAAGCAGCAGCAAGTGCAACAATCGCCTCCCTCATACTCTGGTTGGTCTCTGCCATCCTCCTCTCTAACGCCTCTAAACTTCTCCCCACCTCCGCTCTATCCATGACTGCAGACAGTCTCCCCTGCTCGGCCTCGGATAGCTGACTCTCAAGCTCTCGGATACGGAATCCCAAGGCTACTAACTGTGCGTCGTTGGATAGGATGACGCCACGCTCGGTATAGAGTGGTATTCCGGATGATCCTCCTAAAGTCATGGCCTCGTGGTCGTCCTCCTTATCCATATGTGCTAAGTCACCAGTGAGACTGGGAAGGAAAGGCCGCTTACGGGCCTGAGAGCGTCTCTTCAATCTTAGGGGTGGCTCGGGTCTCGGCTCGGATATCTCCATCGCTAGGGGTTCTGGTATGGGGTCAGTAGGCTGGGTAGGCTCGCTGGTAGGCATAGGGTCAGTGGGTAAAGGTATAATCGGAGCTCGAGCAGGTATGGCGATGACAAGAATTGAGCGCACCCTCTTTCGGAGCGTATACTTCGTGAGTGTACGTCTCGATGAGTCAAGGCGAAATGAAGGGGTAAGGCTGGCCGAAGGGTGGGAAGTAAGAGGGGTCACTGGAGGGTGGGTGTCCGGGGCAGCTAGGGAAGGCGGAATGTCATCATCAGTGCCATTATCGGAAGTACATCTCGTAACAGGAGGAGGGTCCATATCCATCTCTAAATCAGAAATCCATCCACATCCATGATGGGGTAAATCAGGGGCCTCGTAAGGGATAGGGGCTGGCTGGGTGAGTGGTCGGTCTTCCTTCGGTGAGTCATCCACCAAGTAGTCGGGCTCGGAGTCTGACTGAACGGTGAGGTCAATAGTAATAGCCATGGTCCTGTGATAACATGCATATATATATATATATATATGTATGTATATGTAAATGAACATGTTTGTAAATGAATGAACTATTGTACCCGTATATCATCGTGGAGTAGCTTGAGATTTGAGAGGTGCAAGGGGAGATGGTGTGGTACTTTGTGAAAACGTTTAGAAAAAATGTTTTAAGTTATAATTGACTTAAAAGACTCTTAGTTCGCTATAACCTTATGCTCTGATACCAATCTGTCACACCCCGCCAGAGCGGAAACACGGGGATGCGATCATCGAAAGGTTTTCAAGCACAAGGTTCAAGCAACACACAGATTTATTAAAATAGTACCATCAAAGGGATGGATTTTGTCATAAATTATTCCAACCGATATAACATTGTCTAGAAAATAAGATAGTGTTTGAAACTTATGAAATTGAAAATAAAATATTACGGAACTGACAAAACCCATTCCAAAGCGGTACCACCCAGTGCATGCTCGAACCCCTCTCTCAAATCCCTACTGCCCTGCATTAGTTACCTAAATAACATGCATAGAGATTTGTCAACAATAATGTCGGTGAGTTCATAGGTTTGAATGTACTAAGTAAAATGCTTGTGTAATTCGTGTATGACCAATCATAATCTAGCTAAGCAAATGATCACTGTGCAAACCATGAGTACCATAACCAAACCTCTTGACTGTTGTGCCTCGTGAATTGTACACTAAAGACAATGTATATATGGTAGAATACTAACACTCTTTTGTATGTAACCGGTTAGAGCGACTAACAAAGAGTGGGGGTGTCAACCCAATAGATCTATTAAAGTGTTCCATGGCTTTTGATAGCTAATGGTTACAGTAAATGTAATATGAGGATTGGTGAGCTCATGAACCAAATGTCTCATGTTCCTTATGGTAGTCACGGTGGAATTAACACACAATTGTAAATTGTACCAGAATGGTAGCATGTTTATCCCCCGAAAATGTAAAAGCAGTAAAATAGGCCGTGAAACTCACCTCATAGAGTCGTATGTGGTCTAGTGAAGCTGTAATTGTGAGATAGCTACTGTCCCGACACTGTTTGCCTTATGATTTATTAAGAGCATGGTAAATCACAAGTTCTCATTGTTATCATACAATTTGTTCACCAAACATTAATGGACCTTCGTGTTTAGTGTGTGTTTAAGTCATGTAATTCCCGAAAAATGGTGTTTTGTATGCAAGATGGACCCCACATGATATCATGGGTTTTAAGTTGACTCCCATTCATACGTTTTAAAGCCCTTTATAAGCCCATAATGCATTAACACATGCTTCGGCCCATGCTAACACATGTTAGGTGCTCATAGCCGAAGTAATGTCTCATGTGTGCATTGAATCCGAATGTTATGAAGGTCAAACGGGTTCGGCATAGACTTGTCCAGCCATGGCCGTGGGCTCGGAAGGTGTCATGAGTGTTTTGTTGGCATAAACTTTTATAAAACATCATTATTGGATTAAATGAGTTTATTCTTATCAAAAACGATTACCAAGAGGTTGTTTAGGGTGAGTTTCGATTCATTTATACACAACTCAACATATAGTATAGATGTGAGGGCCAATATATGTTAAATGAATGACTTAGTGCCATAGTGCTTGTGAGTTAGGTGTTATTTATAAGTGAATAAATGTGTGTGTTTAGTGTATGTATAGGGCCGATCCATAGTGATCAAATGTTGATGGATGGGGTGAACATGATAAGTGTTGATGCATATTGTGCGACTAGTGCTTCGGATTATAAAAATAAACATGTTTTGTTAAATGCGTGAGGGCGAAGGTGGAAAGTTATGGGGCGAATGTAGATAAAGTGGGGCGAAGGTAGAATATACAGAAGAAGTGTTCCAGGTTCGTGATGATATGAAGGGCGAATGTGGAACAAATCCACATTCGACCTCCCGTAATGGACGAATGTGCAGCAATATAAAAGGCTAAACTTTATTTCTCAATGTAACTTTGATCATTTTCAGTCTAGTAAGTCAGGGTAGAGCTCTCTAGTGTGTGTGTTATTTCAAAGTTGTTCTGAATTACTTTTAACCTTTATGATTGTCATATTTCTCTGTAATTAATGAAAATGTCATTTGAAAAGCTTAATCCGTGTGTTTAATTCATCAATTATCATTTTGTATCTGTTCTAGGGTTTCAGCACCTGGAATAGAGACTTGTATGATCATATCTTACTGTTTTACATAAAACGATCCTTTATAAAGTGGTATCAGAGCCAATAGAGATCATACAACTACAAATTGATAGTTTTTGAACTGATTTGGACCCAAATTTGATCAAATTTTTGCTGTTTTCAAAGAACAATGGTTTTTGATGAAAACTGAAGGATTTGGATTAGATTTCATGGATAAAATCAAGAATTCGGTGTTATTAAAGTTGTTCCAAATCAATTCCGAATCAAAACCTGATTAAGATCATCAAAATTCATCAACTTTTGAAAAATTCAGATCAAATTAACCGATTTTCAAAGTATAACCGTTTTTCAAATGAATGGGTCGAACCTAGAGAGCTCAGGGTCGAATGTGGGAGTTTAGGGTCGAACCAAGGTATTCTGTGGACGAAAGTACATTTTAGTGGTGAAACCTAGGAGTTTGTTGTGTTGATTTTTCACTTTCGGGTCAAAGTTCCACTTTCGGGTCATCGGGAGGGCGAAAGTGAAAAGAAAAGGGACGAAAGTGAATTTGTTCAGTTGAATTCTACATTCGTATTAGCAAAAGAGGACGAAAGTGAGGGATTTTCCACATTCGTACTCACGTAATCATCAAAGGGGACGAACGTAGAATCTGTTTGGTGAAATTTTCAAGTGTGTCGTATTTCCATCTTCGAAAACAACATGTGGGGATTTCTAACTACACCTAGGCCGGGTACAACACAACAACAGCAAGTTACCATGGACCCGTGGACTGTAGCTGCTCAGAAGTCGAATACTCAGTCTTCGCAAACAATTAACTACCTTGCAATGACGAGTTCGATTCCTCAGAGTGCTGCTTCATCTTCACAACAACCAGCAGCTGATTACTGGGGTGTAGCAGCCGCAGCGGTACACACTCAAACTACTAATGCTATATCTACTCTAATCAATGATTTATCTTCAGGTAGCGGGAACAGACCACCCAAGCTGATGGAGATGCAGGAGTATAACCAATGGCAGAAGAAATTCAAGATTCATCTGGAAGGAATGGGACTTGAAGGAACTGGGGCGTGGCAGATGATTGCAAAAGGATATGTGGCACCAGTGTTAGAGAATACCGGTGAACAGATTCCACTTGAGAGTTTGACTGATGATGAGAAAAAGAAGTTTGCGGTGGAAAAAAAGGCGTATTCTCAACTAACCCAAGCGATTTCCAATGATCTCTTACATCAATTTGGATCGTGTACTACTTCAAAACAATTATGGGATATGTTGAAGAATCTTCATGATGGGAATGAGAAGACGAGAAGGCTAAGAATGGAAGAACTGAGGAAAGAATTCGAGAACTTCAGTTATGTTGGAAATGAAACACTGAAAGAGTTGACTCCCAGATACTGTCATTTGTTAACTGAATTGTCAAGTTATGATATTAAGATTCCAATGTCAGAGTTGGTGGATAAATTTGCTGATTCTTTACAACCATACTAGGATCAACACATTGAGGTACTTAAGGAGAAAGATGCTTACAAATACTAGACCATCAATGAATTCATCCAGAAATTGGAAAACAAAGAGCTTGAGGAGAAGAGGAAAGCTAAAAGATCACAAATTCCTCAGAACCCAGAGTTGTATCATGCAAGTACATCATCTACTGTGGGTAACTCAAGTCTTGGTGGAACAGTTGCTCCTCATATAGCATGTGTCTCAAGTGTTATGGAACCACCTAAACAACCGATCAACTATCTAGCTCAAACCTCATCTTATACACCACCATCATACACACCACCACCACAATCGTACCCAAATTCTTTCGTTTCACCATTTTCTCCGATGCAACAAGCAGCATGTTATTCTGTAAACCAACCACAACCACAACCTCAACAACAACAATACATTTCTCAGATGAATCAGGCTAATCAGAGACCGTTAGTGTTGGAGACATCCAACATGAATAATGTCACTGTGGAAGTTGCTCAACAACACATTGCTTTGGTTTCAGCAATGGTTTCCTCATACAACGGTTTAGTAGCTAGTCAAATTGGTAACAACAATCAAACCAATGAGGACTATGCTCAAATCGATAAAGAAGAAATGGAGCTTATCGATATACAGTGGGCTTTCGCAAGCATTATGAGGCGAGCAACAGAATTCATTGAGAAGACCGAGAGAACTGACTTGGCCACTGCACCAAATACAACATATGGCTTTAACAAAGAAAAAGTCACTTGTTTCAACTGTGGTGGTAAGGGTCATTTTAAAAGAGAGTGTACACAGCCTGCAAAACAAGGTAACCGAAACCCATTCAACTCAAACTACCAGAATCGTCAATCTCAAAACCAAGTTTCTTATCAAAATCAAAACAACAACAACTATCAAAACCAAAACAATTACCAAAACCAACAAAACACCTCTCAGAACAACTCTACTAGACAACCAAATACACCCAACCAGACTCAAACACCAAATAACCCAAACAGAACTGTCATTCCTATCACAACACCAAATGAGCAACCACAGACTAATAATCAAAATCAAGCTTTGGTGATTCAAAATGATGAAGGATTTGACTGGACTGATATACAAATTGGTGTTGAAGAGATAAGACCTGGTGGGAATGTAGCTTGTGTTGCTCAGCAGGTTGATATAGAGGAGTCGGAGATAGTTGAGAAAGCTGAAGAAACTGAGAGTGAGATTGAGGACTCAATTGAGGAGATGAATGTTTTGATGACTGATTCAGTTGGAGAACACCATGAAGAGAAGAGATCGGGAATCATTATTGACTCAGTCACAGATGTTCCTGAAGAAAGTGAATCAGTGTATTCAGATTCGGAGAGTGAATCAGACTCGGAAGCAAGTGTGAATTCTCTAGATTATGACATTGATCAATTGTTGGCCGAAGCTGATTTTCTAAAGACCAGGAAGTCGTGTATAGTGGATGATGCCTTTACCAGAATCGATGATTCCAAGTTCTTTGCTGGAAAGGAAGCTCATTTGGCTCTCATGGCTATGACAGATCCTCCGAAGCAGGTAAGTTCTGAATCCACAACTGATATTCACAGTGATAAGTATTGTGGTACTTGTGACAGATTGACAGATGAGAACAAGCAACTCAGGGTACAACTTGAGAGTGTTGTAATTAACTGTCAATCTTCTCGCAAGGAAATTAGAGATTTTAACAAAGTGCTTGATGGTTACAAAAAGGACATTTTTGACTTAAAGAAAACACTTTCTTTAAAACAATTGGCAATTAACAGCTACATTAATGAACTTGAAAACACTAAGTTAGAAATGGCCACCATCAAGTGCTTTGCAGAAAAGGTCAACAAAAAGCTTGAAAGCTATAAGCACATTGCATATGTGGTTGACCATATCATTGATGAACCATCACAAACCACAAATTACAAAGCTGTGCCATCTCCAGTGTTGTTTGAAAATCACAATTGTCATCAAGTGACACCGGAGAGCTCAGTAAAATCTGACTCTGCATGGGAAGATGAATCTAACACTTCTAGTGTTGGAGATCCAAATTCCGATGTACGACCGATTTTAGGTTTGAATGATGATTCTGACACTGAAAGTGAGAAAACTGAGAACGTGAGTGATATTCCAAAGGAAAATCACATTATCACGAATGGACCAGTGTCACCTTCTCAGCTTTGTCATCCGATGGCTAACGCACATCGTGTCAATCAATCAGAAAAGAAAGTGGTTAAGAATGATTCAGGTGACAAACCCGTCAAGGTATTTTATCGGATGGAAGGATCCGATAAGATTATCTCTGACGAGGAGTATCCAATAAAATTTGCAAATTATTCTAAAATTGAGAAAATCTGGCAAGAGAGTACTATCTGGTTTCCTAAACACGAAAGGACCAATGAAGTACCACCAGAAATTTTGAAGAAACTGTATTTGGATACTCCGAGAGAACCAAAAGTTCATGTCACTGAATTCATTAAACCAAAGCAAAAAGCAAATGGTTTTCTTGAGCCAGCTTACTCTAGGGACCCAGCTCCTGAGAGTTTAAGGCGCAGATGTGTTGATGATCAATATCCAATCAATACATTTGCTAAGCCGCATGCTCAGAACGTGTTTGAAGAGTACCGTGCATGTTTCAAATGCGGGGAGAGAGGGCGTTTACTTGCTCACTGCCCGTACGTGAGGCACAAAAGGCACGAAGTTGAGATGAGGCAATCCATGAGAAAGCCGATTGACAATCATTATTATCCTCAAAGACGATTTGTTCCTCAACCAACACCGTTTTACAATCAAAATATTTTTTTACCAAAAGAGGGATAATCGTCAATTCAATTATGATCGTCGAAACCGGATCGCAATGGAAAAACCGTTGAAGAGACCTATGGTGAATACAATGGTTGATAGACAAAAGGTACCACCAAAACCTGCTGTTAAATCAACTGTTGGACCTGTCTCGGTTAAATCAGAGAAGGTAATCAAGAAAGTTTCCTTTATGAATGATACTAAGCATATCGACTGAGATTCCAAAATCTTAGATTCGCATTCTAAAACGTTCGGAACAATCTTGGACACCTAATGGTTCTCCGGGAGCTTCTACTTCCAAACCAAATGAAAAAGATGAGAAAGTTTTGAACGATCAGAAAAAGATCAATTCAAAACCAAATGTTAATGTCAATGAATCTTTGAAGGCTGATATTCAAAGACCCAAGACCACACAGGCTTGGGTCCCCCGAAAGAACTAATTGGTTTACTTGATGTGTGCAGGGAGCTTCAGCTGGCCCTGTTAGCAGTCTTTGGATTGTTGACAGTGGAGCTTCAGGCCACATGACTAGTGATCTAGCACTATTGTTCGATGTGAAGAATATAAATGGAGGATATGTTGCGTTTGCGGGAAATAAAGGAGGTTACATCACAATGGAGGGAAGTGTGAGTAACGGGATAGTGAGTTTCGAGGGGATTTCCTATGTGAAGCAAATAGACTATAATCTGTTAAGTGTCAGTCAGATATATGACAAGCAATTTTCTGTGTATTTCGACGACAAATCTTGCTATATCATCAAACCAGGCTTTAAGATTCCAAAAGAGTGGGTAATGTTGAAGGCACCTAGAGTTAACAATCTCTACATTCTTGATATGTCAAAGGCGATGACAACTCAGGGCCAAGTGACTTGTTTTCTATCAAAGGCTACAGAGAAAGAATCAATCAAATGGGACATATTCACCTCAGGAAATGAACCATTTGGTGAAGAACGGGCTTGTCGAAGGCGTTAATGTCAAACATTTCCATTTGAACGACAAGTGTGTGAGCTGTAAGAAAGGCAAACAACACAAACAATCCCATAAACTGAAGAAAGTAAACTCCGTTGAGATGCCACTTGAGCGGTTGCACATGGACCTATTCGGACCTGTCAAACGTAAAAGTCATATTGGAGAGCTTTACTGTTTAGTGCTTACTGATGATTTTTCACGATTCTCATGGGTGATGTGTTTGCACCATAAAAGTGACACGTTTAACAATCTGAAAGTTCTGTTCACTCGACTGGAGAATGTCTATGGTCTAAAGATCAAAAGAATTCGGAGTGACAATGGGACGGAGTTCAAAAATGCACAGATGGATGCTCTTTGTGAAGACAAAGGAATTCATCATGAATAGTCTGCTCCATATACCCCTCAACAGAACGGTGTCGCTGAATGGAAAAACAGGCCTCTCATTGAAACGGCAAGGACAATGCTCGCAGATTCAAATCTTCCAGTAATGTTCTGGAACGAAGCGATCTACGCAGCTTGTTATACACTGAATCGGGTCTTAACAGTGAAGAAGTTTGGCAAAACCTCTTATGAGTTGTTGAACCAACGAAAGCCAAACTTGGAGTATCTAGAAACTTTTGGGGCTCCGAGTACGATGTTGAATCCAGGTGAAAAGTTTAGTCCGAAAGCTGAAGAGGGATATTTTGTTGGATATGCAACCCCGCTCAAACGGGTATTCAACAAAAGAACTCGATAGGTGGAGGATTGGGCAAATGTTGAGGTTCAACGATATAGTCAAAACGTGCAGGGAAATGGTCCTGATTGGATGTTTGATTACAAAGATTTCTTTGAATCATTCAATCTAGATAGCTTGGTTGAAGAGGCTGTTATCCGATTACTTTACGAGTGTGAAAACGCAGCAACTTCACCATTGGTGCGTCCGATCACCGTAACTCCTCCAACAGCTTCTAACGATACCAATGCTCCTGTAGCAGAAGAAGAGATTTTTCAAGAAGCTTCAACTACACTTGATACTTCAGAATTGGAAGATGATGGAGATTTTGATGAAGCTATTCTTGATCATGCAACAGAGGCACCGCCAGTAAACCCAAATCCAGATGTTGCTTCATCGTCTAACACGGGTCATGATCTGGATGCAGTGGAGAACTTGACTACTCAAACGGGAGTGACTGTACCTGAACATCCGGAATCTCGGATTCATCGTATTCACCCGCTAGAGCAAGTTATTGGTGACCCTGGTAGAAGTGTTATGACAAGAGGACAACTACGTGGTGTCAATACACCAGAAAGTTTTGGTGCTTTAGCTTTATATGCAAAAATACAAAACTCTGGTTGTCAGAATGATTGGTCGTTTGCATGTTATGTTTCGCAGGTTGAACCGCGGACATACAAAGAAGCTCTTTTGGATGATGCTTGGGTCGAGGCGATGCAAGAGGAGTTGTTGCAATTTCAGAAATTGGGCGTCTGGACACTTACGGATTTACCTCCAAATAGAAAGAAGATTGGTACAAAATGGGTATTCAAATGCAAGAAAGATGACAGAGGCGTGATCGTGAGAAACAAAGCCAGATTGGTTGTTCAAGGATTTCATCAAGTTGAAGGAATTGACTACAACGAGATATATGCACCTGTGGCACGCATAGAGGCTATCCAGATGTTTCTAGCATTTGCCTTGTATAAGAAATTTAAGGTGTATCAAATGGATGTCAAAAGCGCGTTTCTCTACGGTGTGGTCAAGGAAGAGGTCTACGCTGGTCAACCTCCAGGCTTTGAAGATCCTATCCATCGGGATAAGGTTTACATTCTCAACAAAGCGCTGTACGGGTTGCACCATGCTCCACGCCAATGGTACGAGGAGTTGAGCACGTACCTGATGTCCAAAGGATTTAAACGAGGCTTGGTCGACTGCACACTGTTTATGAAGAAAACAGGAGATGATTTGCTTCTCGTCCAGATTTATGTAGATGATATTATTTTTGGCTCTACTAACGAACTTCTTTGCAGAGAATTTGAACGTGTAATGCAGGAAAAGTTCGAGATGAGTGCGACGGGAGAAATGCAGTTTTTCCTCGGCTTGCAGGTGGATCAAAGACCAACGGGGATCTTTATTCATCAAACCAAATACGTATCTGAAGTCTTGAGCTGGTTCCAGATGGAAGATTCAAAGCCGATGGACACCCCAATACAACCTAATCACGGGATTGGTGTTGACGCTAAGGGGGAGCTGACAGAACCATTTACACACAGAGCAATCGTCGGATCTCTGATGTATCTCACTACATCAAGGCCAGACATAATGTTCGCTACATGTCTCTGCGCACATCTGACAGCGGTCAAGCGTATCCATAGATATCTGAAGGGTTGTCCGTCGAGAGGACTATTGTCACACCCTCAAATTTCCACTGCGGGGTTTTACCGCGAGGCGCGTGACACACCAGAATCTCATAGCCACAGTTATACGAACGACTCTAAATGCCCAAACCATTTAGTTCGTTTAAAATAAAATTCGCTTTTATTTTTGAAAAGTTTACTAGTCATAAGTTTAATTAAATGCGGAAGCGAAACAGTTAAGCAATTTAAGATATGTTGCGCAAATACAACGCGCCCAAAAACCGAAATAAAGTAAGTACGAAAGCATTAAAAGTTATAGTTCCCAAAAGACATCATGCATGGACCTAGACGTGCTCCTTTTCTAGCGACCTGCGAAAACATACTAAGTGTGTCAACATAAAGCTGGTGAGTTCACAGTAGGGAAACAGTTGTAATTTCTACAGTTGTAAATGTAACATCAGTTTTAAGCTTGTCAGGGGTAGCTAACCCACTCGATGTAACTAAACAGTGGTTATTGGGAAACATACAGATGTTATAGTGCCTTAACACTGGTGTCTATCAACACCAGTAAGAAAAAGTGGTCAGAAGTTCATGCCCGTGACCCAAGCACCTCAGGCATGAGGTTGCTGCACAACCTAATAGCGCTACTAACTACTACCCCGTTCGCCTCCGGCGATTAACCCAATAAAAAGTAAGGACTTTCAAGATAGAGTGTTTAGTTCACAAAGGACAGTTAAATTACAAAACTGATAAAAGTGTGATCCTCGTAAAGATCGAAAACCCGACCCACACAAGGAGTCATAGCATCCCAAAACCTGGGATGGAAAAGTTGTAGAAAAGTTTTACTTAACCTTGTCTCAACCTGAGACACATGCTTTCGCGTAAAGTAGTGAAACTCACCTTAGGTTGCGTGCTAAAGTAAACCGTACAGGAAATAAGTGTGGAAGACTATTCGTCTACCCAAAAACCTATCAAATACAAGGTTGCAAGTGTTTGAGTGTATTGACACAAGGACTTTAAGTGACACCTCACGTAATCGTACACGACTTAATGAAACCATGCAAACCCGTCAATCGTTGGTGATTAGTAAATGATGTATCAATTTAACACTTTTAACACAACTAGTTCACATCGCACGTTGCACACCATTAGCCTATCATGGCATCTACACTCTGTAAATATCATGTACACATGTATTCATATAGGATTCCATAACTCATAGCTCATTAACACACTCAAAATGTCACATAAACGATTATTTGCAAATCTGCGTTTTCTGGACAGATTTTGGAGTATAAAAACCAATTTTTATAAAATATCAAATCAACTCATTAAGTTCCCAAAATTTTACAGGGATGCCTCTTATGTTCATACGTGACCCTACTATTTTTATTTCTCGTCAAAAGTGCTTCAATATTTTTATAAAAATTATTTCGTTCCAGCCACTTCAGAAATTGGTGCTGTTGACAGCAGCTTACATAAAAATTTATTAAAAATTCTAGACTCGTCGAAACGAGGTGAATCCAATTGGAAAAGCTCGTATACTCCAAAACTCAACTCCTGTCCAAATTTCATAATTAACGGATTTGTAAAACTCAAGTTACAGCCCTTTAAAGTTGGTCCATTTTTCAGTTCCGAAAATCAGATTACACCTTTAATCTTTAAAAATCATGTTTACATATCAAAACAGGTCCAAAACGCATGATTTTGGACTCTTTGGAAAGCTAACATCATATATTACGTTTGAGAGTCAGAAAATAATCAAAATAACCATGTTATCATTCGCATAACAGCCACACAATTCAGTACAAGTAATCTGCCAGAAATCAATATCTTCATTAACATGACTTATGTAAACCCTAACCAACCTCCATACCCCATAATCATGCAAAAATCTTATACTAGCACAATAACCATCATATTTACATGTTCAATCTCAGATTTTTCTACATATCATACACCCTAGACATGATTCCTATTAATCACAATCATCAACAATTCAACAAACAATCAAGATATTCATACAATCATCATATGCGATTTTTATATATCAAGTTCTTAGGGTTTTTATAACTTTTCAATCATGAATAACAATCATAAAACTCTTAAACATTATACCTTTCAATGCAAGGCTCCTTAGGACTCCAAGATATCACTCCAAACAACTTGAATCAAGCAAGAAATTGAAGAAGATTGAACAAAAGTGTGTGTGTGTGTGTGCTATGAAACCCCACGGCGCAAAGGATGCCTTAGGGTTTCTTTATTTTTTTTTTTTATAAAAGATATGCTAGGGTTAGGTTCATGGGCCAAGCCTTTCGGGCTTTGGTGGGTTTTTGTCTGATAACTGAGCCCGTTAGCCCTAACTAACTCCCGAGATTCATCCCGACAATAATAGTCATACTAGTATATATAAAAGTACTATTTTATCAATACGTGTTGTGTTTATCATGAGTGCACGTATTTCATAACGTTTACGTACAAGTTAATTAATTCGTAATAATTCACATAAGCATGTAACTTGCATACACGTGTTAATCCACATACATCAATACTCAATTGCTCACATAATCATGCATGTACAACAAATCACCAACGTTCGGGTTATAGGGTTCGTGTGTGTGTCAAGACAACCGTTATCCTAGTTATACGTACGTTAATGTCACTTAACGTATGTTAATGTTACCTAACATTCAAGACGCTTGTCTAGCTAACCCTAGTTAAGTGTTTAACCCCATATAATCATGGAAAATTAACTAGAATTCGGTAAAAGAGTTAACCTGAAAATGCGGGGTGTCACATCATCCCCAAGTTGAAAAGAATTTCGTCTCGAAATTCGGCAAGTAAACAGTAAGGTTGGTGTGCTTGGTTACCGGATGTCACATCATCCCCAAGTTGAAAGGGATTTCGCCTCGAAATCACTTTGAATTAGTTGCTTTACGTTTAGCGTTCGGCCTATGTACAATTTCAGGTTCTGTGAAGAGGTGTGGGTATTTGAGTCGCATCTGATCCTTGCGTTCCCACGTATATTCTGGTCCTAGACGAGAATTCCACCGTACCTTAACAATAGGTATAGTGCTTTGTCGAAGTTTCTTGACGCCTTGTTCAAGGATTTCTACTGGTTCTTCCACGAACCTTAACTGGTCATCCACTTGAATTTCTTCTAGTGGAACCACCAATGTTGCGTCAGACAGACACTTCTTAAGATTTGATACGTGGAATACGTTATGCACCCCATTAAGTTCATCAGGTAGGTTCAACCTATACGCCACCGGGCCAATTCTTTCCACAATTTCGAATGGTCCCACATACCGAGGGTTTAACTTTCCTCGTTTCCCGAAACGAATCACACCCTTCCAGGGCGACACTTTTAAAAGTACCCTGTCTCCAACTTGGAATTCTAGAGGCTTTCGACGTTTATCAGCGTAACTTTTCTGCCTATCACGGGCAGCGGCCATACGGTTTCTAATTTGGATGATTTTCTCAGACGTTTCATGTACGAGCTCAGGGCCTGTCAGCTGGCTGTCCCCAACCTCAGCCCAACAAATTGGTGATCTACATTTACGCCCATAGAGTGCCTCAAAAGGCGCACACTGTATAGAAGTGTGGTTACTGTTGTTGTACGAAAATTCAATCAAGGGTAAATGTTTATCCCAATTCTTACCAAAATCCACCACGCATGCTCGTAGTAAATCCTCTAGCGTTTGAATAGTACGCTCACTTTGGCCATCTGTCTGAGGATGATAGGCCGTGCTCATGTCTAGGCGAGTGCCCAACGCATCATGAAGCGTAGTCCAGAATCGGGAAGTAAATCTGGGATCACGGTCAGATATGATTGAAGTAGGCACCCCGTGCCTAGAAACAACCTCCTTGATGTAAAGAGTAGCAAGACGTTCCAAGGTATCTGTCTCCTTGATTGCCAAGAAATGAGCTGACTTCGTTAGGCGGTCAACAATGACCCAAATTTTGTCATAGCCACCAGACGCCTTAGGAAGTTTGGAGATAAAGTCCATGGAAATTCCATCCCATTTCCACATGGGAATTTCGGGTTGTTGGAGCAAGCCCGAAGGTTTTTGGTACTCGATCTTGACCTTAGCACAAGTTAAGCACTTACTAACATAAGTTGCTATTTCGGCTTTCATATTCGGCCACCAGTAAAGAGTTTTAAGGTCTTGGTACATTTTATCCGAGCCAGGATGTACCGAATAGCGAGAGGTGTGTGCCTCATCAAGCACAAGTTGTCTGACATCCCCAAAAAGTGGGATCCAAACTCGATTCATAAAATATTGGAGTCCATCCGACTTTAATTCCAAATGTTTATCAGCACCGTGTAGCGTTTCAAGTCGGATATTCTCCTCCTTTAAGGCCTCAACTTGAGAGTCGCGGATTTTATCTGGGAGGTTCGAGTGTATGGTAAGTTGCAAGGCTCGTACCCGCTTGGGTTTCGTCTCCTTGCGACTAAGGGCATCCGCTACAACGTTGGCTTTCCCCGGATGATACTTTATAGCACAGTCATAATCATTCAGAAGTTC
The DNA here is from genome assembly GCA_032199755.1 of Ambrosia artemisiifolia. Taxonomy (NCBI): domain Eukaryota; kingdom Viridiplantae; phylum Streptophyta; class Magnoliopsida; order Asterales; family Asteraceae; genus Ambrosia; species Ambrosia artemisiifolia. The sequence goes on along the minus strand of CM063519.1, from coordinate 41,124,073 downwards.
GACCCAGCGACGTTGTCGTATGTTTAGTACCTTCTGATCAAATATATGCTCAAGGCTCTTGTGATCAGTGAAAATTGTGCACTTTGTCCCGTAGAGGTAGTGCCTCCAAATTTTGAGAGCGAAGACCACTGCTCCCAACTCCAAGTCATGAGTGGGGTAATTCCTCTCATGAACTTTCAATTGCCGCGATGCATACGCGATCACCTTCTTGCGTTGCATCAGTACACACCCTAGGCCTTGGATGGAGGCGTCACAATACACCTCAAAATCATCCGTACCCTCAGGCAACGACAGAATTGGCGCACTACAGAGTTTTGTTTTCAACAACTGGAAAGCGGACTCTTGGGCATCCCCCCATTTGTAAGTAATACTTTTCTGAGTCAAAGCGGTGAGGGGTTGGGCGATCTTTGAAAATCCCTGAATAAACCTACGATAATACCCCGCGAGACCAAGGAATTGACGCACTTCTGTAGGAGTCTTAGGGGCCTCCCAACGTTTGATAGCATCAATCTTGGCAGGGTCAACATGTATGCCCGCCTCATTCACTACATGTCCTAAGAATTGAACCTCCCGAATCCAAAAGTCACATTTGGAAAATTTTGCATATAACTGCTCTCTCCTTAGAAGTTCCAAGATCATCTGCAAGTGTTGCTCGTGTTCTTCGCTGCTCTTGGAATAAATTAGAATGTCATCAATAAACACTATGACGAATTTATCCAAGTATGGTTTACACACGCGGTTCATGAGGTCCATAAAGACCGCGGGTGCATTGGTCAACCCAAATGGCATCACCAAAAATTCATAGTGCCCATAACGAGTTCGGAAGGCTGTCTTGGCCACATCCTCCTCCCGGACCCTCAGCTGGTGATAACCCGACCTCAAATCAATTTTCGAATAAAAACTTGACCCTTGAAGTTGGTCAAACAGATCATCAATTCGAGGCAACGGGTAACGGTTCTTGATTGTGACTTTATTCAGTTCCCGGTAGTCAATGCACATGCGGAAACTCCCGTCCTTCTTCTTAACAAATAGAACTGGAGCTCCCCATGGAGAAGAACTGGGTCTGATAAAACCCCGGTCTAGTAACTCTTGGAGCTGGGTAGATAGCTCTTGCAGTTCACCTGGTGCTAGGCGGTAGGGTGCCCGCGCGATTGGGGCCGCCCCTGGGGTGAGGTCTATTTGAAACTCTACCTGCCGGACAGGTGGAAGTCCCGGTAGTTCCTCTGGAAAGACATCTGGGTAATTACGAACCACTGGAATGTCCTCAATGTTTGGTCCATCGTCAATTCGAGTGTCAGAAATATTTGCCAATATAGCTGGATAGCCCTTCCGTACACACTTCTGGGCTTTCAAGAACGAAATGATATTCACCATTGGACCACCCCGATCCCCACGAATAGACAAAAGTTCCCCACTAGGAAGAGGGATACGAACAATTTTCTCCAGACAAAGAATTTCAGCATGATGGTTAGACAACCAATCCATGCCAACCACGATATCAAAGCTTCCTAGGGTGATAGGAATAAGGTCGATGTCGAATAGGTGACCATCCAGGTCGAGTTTACAGTTGCGGTGGACATGAGTCGCCTCAACAGGCTTGCCATCGGCCAGCTCTACAGAGTGTGGAGTTTCTAGAAGAGTAGGGGCTGTCCCTAGGCGTTTGCTAAGTTTCATAGACACAAAGCTAAAATCCGCACCAGTATCATACAAAACGGAAGCAAGAATATCGTTTAGAGAGCACGTACCCGTCACAACATTGTTATCTGTCCTGGCTTCCCCCGAGCCGATCACGAATGCTCTCCCCCGGGCCCCATTGTTGTTGCCTGTGTTGGTTGGGGTATTGTTGTTCCTGTTGTTGTTGCCACCCCCGTTGTTGTTTCCCCCAGTATTGTTGTTTCCATTGGTCCTCAGTTGTGGACAATCCCTCTTAAAGTGATCCACACTACCACACTGATAACACCCCTTACCACCCCGCTGCTGTTGCCCTTGCTGCGCAGGTTGATTTCCTTGAATGTTAACCCGACAATCCTTTGCCACATGCCCCAACTTGCTACAGCGTTCACACTTAACTTTGTTGCACGGTCCAGAGTGATGAAGATTGCACCTGTTGCACTTGGGATGGTTTCCTTGGTAACCACCCTGAGTCTGATTACGACTGTTGTTTCCCCCATTGCTGTCGTGCCTCTTGTTCTGCTGTGACTGTTGCTGATTACCACTTCCTGAGTGTTTACCCACTGAACTCTCCCACTTTCTTTTATTGTCGCTAGCACTGGAAGACGAAGCGCCACGAGGGGGTAATAATCCCTCATCCACTTTCTGATCAGTTAGTCTATGAGCCAGGCGAATGACCTGCTGAATGTTATCCAAGTTTGCAGCAGTAACCATCCCCTTAATCTGGGGCACCAAACCTTTGATGTAAAGTTCAATCCGCTTATAGGGCGGGTTAGAATAGTTAGGACACATCGTAGCCAACTCATGTGATCTGGTGGTATACTTTTCGATCTCCGATCCCACCATTTTCAGAGTGAAGTACTCCGATTCCAGCTTTTGGATTTCATCACGTGGGCAATACTCTTCTTTGATCAACTCCTTAAAATCGGCCCATGGTGTCGCATTGGCCACATCAATCCCCAGCATTTGCACCTGCGAGTTCCACCAAGACAGGGCCGCATCCTCAAGTGTGTGGGTTGCATACTTAACCCGATCTGCCTGCGGACAGTTGCACATGGCAAAGCAAGACTCCACCTTCTCAATCCACCTTAGTAATCCAAATGCCCCCTCCGAACCTCCAAAAGTCTGAGGTTTGCAGTCCATAAATGACTTGTGGGTGCATACTGGTGGGTTATGAGCAGGTTGGCCTAAACACGAAAAGTAGGAAACACGAGTAAGAACGAGAGCTTAGAATAAGATAGTATGGGAGGGATGGAACGAGGTGAGGTTACCGGCTTGAAAGGCTGCTAGTGCTTCAACAACCCTGGCGTTGATGAGTGCGTTAAGTTCAGCCTGTGACATGTTCACGTTTCCTCTTCCAAATCCTCTTCCCGCCATCGTAATTCTACAGTTACAATATACCCATGAGAAAACGATAATATGCTAAACATATAATTTTTCACATAGTACAAGTAAACTAGAACACAATCATGACAAGCAATACATGAGAAAAGGGCAAAACCGCCAAACCAAAAATGTCATAAATAGTAGTGTCTCAAACGAAATACCAAAGTGGTTCTCAATCACAAAGTTACTTAATAATAGTCAAAACATAGTAGCATATAAAATAGTAAGCAAAATAAGGATCAGTCGCTGTCCATAGTGGTGCATGAATCATCGCCGTCACTTTCATCAATCTCCAAAGGCTCAATCTCCTCCTCAGGGTCTTCTTCAGGTTCCTCTTCTGGCTCCTCCTCAGGTTGTTCCTCCTGTGGTATCACAGGAGGTTGCTGGTTGGCCATCAGGAGCTGTATTTGCTCCTGCTGCTCCTCAACAATAAGCCTGGTCTCAGCGAGACGATTAGTTAGTGTGTTGACACGTTCTTCCAAAGTAGAGTATTTGTAAGTCAGGTTGTCTCGTAAACCCCAAACAAGTTCCAACTTGCGACCCGCCTCGACCACATCGCTCATCTTGTCTTGCACGTAGCTTACGTAACCTGCAAACGTCTTTTTCCACGAGTCTCTCATTTCGGGAACATCATCAGGCACCTCATACTTTTCCACGGTGTAGTTTAGCAATGCAGGGTACCATCCCCATTTTTTCTCCAATTCGTTGTCCGAAGGTGGGGAATTTGGTTCAGAGTTAGTGTTAGAAGAGGAAGACATGTTTTCCTGCAACACAAAGGTTTAGTATACCATCTCAAGAGCAGTAGTTAAATATGTGCTTCTAATGTGTGTAACTAATGCAATACTCAGGCTATGACAGTTATAGACTAGACTCGACTCTAAGTCCTAGTTCACTATAACCATTGGCTCTGATACCAATCTGTCACACCCTCAAATTTCCACTGCGGGGTTTTACCGCGAGGCGCGTGACACACCAGAATCTCATAGCCACAGTTTTACGAACGACTCTAAATGCCCAAACCATTTAGTTCGTTTAAAATAAAATTCGCTTTTATTTTTGAAAAGTTTACTAGTCATAAGTTTAATTAAATGCGGAAGCGAAACAGTTAAGCAATTTAAGATATGTTGCGCAAATACAACGCGCCCAAAAACCGAAATAAAGTAAGTACGAAAGCATTAAAAGTTATAGTTCCCAAAAGACATCATGCATGGACCTAGACGTGCTCCTTTTCTAGCGACCTGCGAAAACATACTAAGTGTGTCAACATAAAGCTGGTGAGTTCACAGTAGGGAAACAGTTGTAATTTCTACAGTTGTAAATGTAACATCAGTTTTAAGCTTGTCAGGGGTAGCTAACCCACTCGATGTAACTAAACAGTGGTTATTGGGAAACATACAGATGTTATAGTGCCTTAACACTGGTGTCTATCAACACCAGTAAGAAAAAGTGGTCAGAAGTTCATGCCCGTGACCCAAGCACCTCAGGCATGAGGTTGCTGCACAACCTAATAGCGCTACTAACTACTACCCCGTTCGCCTCCGGCGATTAACCCAATAAAAAGTAAGGACTTTCAAGATAGAGTGTTTAGTTCACAAAGGACAGTTAAATTACAAAACTGATAAAAGTGTGATCCTCGTAAAGATCGAAAACCCGACCCACACAAGGAGTCATAGCATCCCAAAACCTGGGATGGAAAAGTTGTAGAAAAGTTTTACTTAACCTTGTCTCAACCTGAGACACATGCTTTCGCGTAAAGTAGTGAAACTCACCTTAGGTTGCGTGCTAAAGTAAACCGTACAGGAAATAAGTGTGGAAGACTATTCGTCTACCCAAAAACCTATCAAATACAAGGTTGCAAGTGTTTGAGTGTATTGACACAAGGACTTTAAGTGACACCTCACGTAATCGTACACGACTTAATGAAACCATGCAAACCCGTCAATCGTTGGTGATTAGTAAATGATGTATCAATTTAACACTTTTAACACAACTAGTTCACATCGCATGTTGCACACCATTAGCCTATCATGGCATCTACACTCTGTAAATATCATGTACACATGTATTCATATAGGATTCCATAACTCATAGCTCATTAACACACTCAAAATGTCACATAAACGATTATTTGCAAATCTGCGTTTTCTGGACAGATTTTGGAGTATAAAAACCAATTTTTATAAAATATCAAATCAACTCATTAAGTTCCCAAAATTTTACAGGGATGCCTCTTATGTTCATACGTGACCCTACTATTTTTATTTCTCGTCAAAAGTGCTTCAATATTTTTATAAAAATTATTTCGTTCCAGCCACTTCAGAAATTGGTGCTGTTGACAGCAGCTTACATAAAAATTTATTAAAAATTCTAGACTCGTCGAAACGAGGTGAATCTAATTGGAAAAGCTCGTATACTCCAAAACTCAACTCCTGTCCAAATTTCATAATTAACGGATTTGTAAAACTCAAGTTACAGCCCTTTAAAGTTGGTCCATTTTTCAGTTCCGAAAATCAGATTACACCTTTAATCTTTAAAAATCATGTTTACATATCAAAACAGGTCCAAAACGCATGATTTTGGACTCTTTGGAAAGCTAACATCATATATTACGTTTGAGAGTCAGAAAATAATCAAAATAACCATGTTATCATTCGCATAACAGCCACACAATTCAGTACAAGTAATCTGCCAGAAATCAATATCTTCATTAACATGACTTATGTAAACCCTAACCAACCTCCATACCCCATAATCATGCAAAAATCTTATACTAGCACAATAACCATCATATTTACATGTTCAATCTCAGATTTTTCTACATATCATACACCCTAGACATGATTCCTATTAATCACAATCATCAACAATTCAACAAACAATCAAGATATTCATACAATCATCATATGCGATTTTTATATATCAAGTTCTTAGGGTTTTTATAACTTTTCAATCATGAATAACAATCATAAAACTCTTAAACATTATACCTTTCAATGCAAGGCTCCTTAGGACTCCAAGATATCACTCCAAACAACTTGAATCAAGCAAGAAATTGAAGAAGATTGAACAAAAGTGTGTGTGTGTGTGTGCTATGAAACCCCACGGCGCAAAGGATGCCTTAGGGTTTCTTTATTTTTTTTTTTTTTATAAAAGATATGCTAGGGTTAGGTTCATGGGCCAAGTCTTTCGGGCTTTGGTGGGTTTTTGTCTGATAACTGAGCCCGTTAGCCCTAACTAACTCCCGAGATTCATCCCGACAATAATAGTCATACTAGTATATATAAAAGTACTATTTTATCAATACGTGTTGTGTTTATCATGAGTGCACGTATTTCATAACGTTTACGTACAAGTTAATTAATTCGTAATAATTCACATAAGCATGTAACTTGCATACACGTGTTAATCCACATACATCAATACTCAATTGCTCACATAATCATGCATGTCCAACAAATCACCAACGTTCGGGTTATAGGGTTCGTGTGTGTGTCAAGACAACCGTTATCCTAGTTATACGTACGTTAATGTCACTTAACGTATGTTAATGTTACCTAACATTCAAGACGCTTGTCTAGCTAACCCTAGTTAAGTGTTTAACCCCATATAATCATGGAAAATTAACTAGAATTCGGTAAAAGAGTTAACCTGAAAATGCGGGGTGTCACATCTATGGTACCCTAATGACGATAATTTTGACTTTATCGCTTTTAGTGATGCAGATTGGGGCGGCTGTGACAAAGACAACAAATTCACAATGGCTGGATGTCAGTTTTTAGGGAGCAGGCTCGTGACTTAGCAGTGTAAGAAGCAATCTTCGGTCGCATTATCTACTTGCGAAGCAGAGTATGTAACAGCCTCAAGTTGTTGCTCACAGGTTCTCTGGATTCAGCAGCAGATGGTGGATTACGGTTTGCAATTTCTTAAAACCCCTATTCACTGTGATAATGAAGCCGCAATTGCATTAACTAAAGACACGGTCAATCAGTCGAAAGCTAAGCATATCCGGATTAAGTATCACTTTATCCGTGATTGTTATGCTAAAGAGTTGATCGATATGCTCAAAATCCACACTGATTATCAGAGAGCGGATCTTTTCACAAAAGCTTTTGATAAATCCAGATTCGATTATCTCTTAAAAGTAAACGGTATAAAAGAAAAACAAGACTGATCATCACCTCGGTTTATCGCTTTTGGTTTTCAAATTTTCTTTCAGTTTTTACAGTTTTTCAGAAAAATTCAAAACCCCAAAAATATGTTTTACATTTTAGGGGGAGTCTTTATTCAGAAAAACCAAAAACATTGAAAAATTCAAAAAGCCATAAAAATAGAAAAACCCAAAATGATTTCCAGGATAAAAAGAGGAAATGATAGTACATCAGTGGGGATCTGACACAGGCTAAAGATATGTAATGCAAAATGAGGCGTGTGTTGATTTTGTGTGATGTGCTGATAGGCTTCGTAGACTTATTACTGCGTGCATTAGTGATACAAACATAACGAACTACTCGTTCGTGGCTGAACACCTCATGGGCATATGGTCTTAGTACCGTAATTTCGTTTGATAGAGTTGCCAAAATCTGAGGTTTCGGGTCGTTATGTTATTGTTATCCGGGATATTCTGATTGAACTTTTGTCGTATTTATTTACGGACCTAGTTTCAATCAAATATTTGCTAAAAGAGCTTTAATGCCAAAACCTAAAAGTTACCGAATTGAGGAATTTCATGTTTATTATTGATCAAAGATCATTAATTACATCGTGTCAATTTACTGATGCAAATCAGTGATTGACATCAGCCTCAACCTGGTATATATGCACATGTTACTTTGCTGCATTCATTTGCTGACCTGTACACCTCTGTGCTATATATCTTGTAACTTAACGGATAATATTGGCATAATCACACGTTACGAGGAAGCTTTGTGCAATTTCTTGATACGGGAGTATGTCGTGTGTGTGGGAACCACAACGTGTTAGTATAATACACTTAATATCGTATCATTTTAACGCACTGCATAACAGTCTGCATGAGAGCTTATGTGGACAACAATATCAGCAGTTGCCGGATCACACATTGTTTCTAATGATAATATAAAATCTGATCAACGATGTGATCAGATTTCTCAGTAACTGATATGATCCTCTTACCGGAAATCACAAAACATTTAATGTTTTTGTTTTACATTTGTGCATTTTACTTTTGTTTTCCAAAAAGATACAAAAACTTAAAAAGATTTTAGGTGTGTTTTAATATAAATTTCAGAAAAACCAAAAGTTTTACATTTCTGCGTTATTTTTAGATAACCGATGGTGTTTGATGGTCAATTTCTGAGATTTGATGAACCAATCTGAGTTTTGTATCATTTAAAACTGATATAATGCATGTTTGAGGCTTAATATGTTGAAAAATGTTTGAACGGGATTCGATTTTGTGATTTGGTAAAATTTTAAAATTTTCCATTTTACTTTCGCCCTTTAGCTGGGTCGAAAGTGGAAAATTTTCTACATTCGAACCATAAATATGGACGAAGGTGAGTGTTCAAGTTCATAAAGTTACTTTCGAACCTCAATTCCACATTCGGGTCTTTAATTAGGGACGAATGTGGAAAAGATTTCACATTCGCCCATATGTCACGGTCGAATGTAGAATCTATATATATACCAGTTCACATTCGAGCCCTCATTCGTACAAATTTCAAAAATTTTCAAAACACCAAACCCTTGTTGCTTTGATTCCTTTTGTTCGTGATTCTTGTTCCTGATCATTTTCTAATCATTTTCATCCCTAAAACACAGGTAATGCACCTGTTTTGATGACAGAATTGGGGTTTTTATCACCGAACCCTAGCCTTGCCTTATTGGACCATTTTTAGACTATTTTTGATAAAGTTTTTTATTAGGTTTTAGTGTTTATTGGTTTTAGGGGGGAGAAGGGTACTTAATCTAGGGTTATTACATCAATTTTAAGTGTTAATTGATAGATTGAACCTGTTAAACCCTAGATCACTTTGAAAACCAATAAAAACTAAACGTTGAACACAATTGATTGGGTAAATTGTTTAGTCGGTCGTATTAGGAGGCATTTGAATCAAAATCAGTGGTTAAAACTTCACAGAAAAATATTTTGAATTTTTGGGTATAAACTGGTACATTCGACCAGCTGAAAAGGGTCGAAGGTGACTTTTAATGGACGAAAGTGGAAGTTTATGGACGAATGTGGATTTTGTTCTACTTTCGAACTTATGTTTTCACATTCGGAACAATGTTTAACACTTTCGTACCTTCAGAATCCCACATTCGAACTCACGTAAGGGCAAATGTGGAATTTAAAATTCAAAAATTCTGATTTTGTCGTTTTTAATTGTTTTCTTTGTGTTGTGATACAGAATTATCAAATGGCTGAACAACAATCAGAGAATGTGGAGAATCCAATACAAGAAGTTCCAGTACAAGAAGCTCCAGTTGAAAATGTAGTTCAAGCGTGGCCATTCGAACCTCCTCATAACTGTTGTGCGTTTGTAGAAGACGTTCAGAAGAATACAGAATTTACTGGTATTATAGACTTTCTCAGAAGAAGCAGGATCATTCATGCTATTGCTACACCTGCTATCATCTACAAAGACATAGTAGAAGAATTCTGGAGAAATGCACGCTATGACTTTTGGGAATCAAAGACTACTATTGTGAGCGAGATTCAAGGAAAGTTTGCATTGGTGACAGAAGATCACATCAGAGATGCACTGAAGATCAAAGATGATGACTGTACTGATCCAAGATGTTTATCATGGACTGAACAAAGTGTTTGCTTTCTAAGAATGAAGTACAATGGTCCGATTACTGATGGAGCGTTACATAAAGGAAAGCTGAGTATCCAATTCAAGTATTTTGCTCATGTTATCATACATGTGTTTGGGACAGTAAGTGGAGGTTATGATGTGATGAGAAAGAGTCTGAGCTCGTTGATGGTTGCACTAACGTTGAATAAACCATTCAACATAGCTGGGATGATTCTAGACCATATGTTAGAGATGTTGAAGGGACTGAAGTCAAAGAAATTCTTGTTGTATCCCAGATTCTTGATGATGATTTTTGATCACAAGTATCCGAACTTGAAGAAGGATCCCACAATGGTTTTGGGATAGGATCACATGAACATTAGGACATTAGTGAGAATGAAGGGTTATAAGGGTATTCCTGATAATGAGAAGCCTCCGTACAGGAATCTTTTTGGTCATCTGATTAATCCGGGTTACACTGACCCAGGGGAGGACAAAGCTAGACATGCTAATAGTGAATCTGATACTGATGATCCACTGGTACATGCTGATGCAACAACCAAAAGAAAACGTCAAGTTAAAAATGCCGGAGCCAAAGGGAAGGGTAAGGCAAAGACAAGTGAAGCTGAACCTGCTAAGAAGCAGAAGACGAGAAAGAAAAGTACAGCAAAGAAAGGTACTTGTTTGGTTGATGAAGAATCTTCTGTTGATTCTGAAGAAACAGAAGAAGATGAACACTGGGATTCGGATGCTGAATTGTTAAGAAAGAACTCCAAGCGCAAGGCCACTGTTGCTGGAGAGTCTGAATCTTTAAACAAAGCTGTTGAAGAACAATTGCAGAAAGAGCCGATAGATCTGGAAGGTGATTTAGGGCTTGATACTGAAGACTTTGAAGGTTCTACAGTTGTTGTGAATCTGAAGAAACCTAAGCATAAGTCTATGGCTAAGAGAGATGCAAAAGAGAGCACGAAGAAGTTGAGAGAGAAGGAAATTGAGATGTTATTGAAAGGGAAGAAAGTCCCAGATGCTGGCACATCCTCACAGGTTTCCTCACCAGCCACCAAGAAACAGAAAAAGACTTCGAAAGAACCTGAAGTAGTTCCTGATCTGGATTCTACTTTAGAGAATGTACTGAACTTGTTCAAGAAGAAAGAGAAAGAGAAAACTCCTGTTGCTGAATCTTCCAAGACTAAAGTCACAGTTTCTGATGATGTTATGAAGAAGGTGAACAAACAATTGGAAGATATGATGAAAATGATAACTGCACAGCAAGCTCAGATAGAGAAATTCAAGAAAAATGAAGAAAAGATGTTACAGATTGTTGTAGCTTTGAAAGCAAATCAAGTTGAACTTGAGAAAAAGTTGAAACAGCTTGAAGAGGAAAAGAATGAGCTTGATGAGAAGTGCAATGGTAATAGAAGGATGTTTAAAGGAGTAAGGAAAGAGAATAAAGAGTTGAAGAATGAAAACAAGAGAATGAGTGAGTTGCTTGACAAGTTGTATGGTGAAGCTCCTAAACTGAAAGAAGGAGAGGAGGACAAAGAAAAAGAAGAAGAAAAGTTAGACTATGGTGATTCTTCTGATGATGAAGAAGGTGATGATGAATCAGATGATGGATCTGATGACGATGATGATAATGCTGAGGGGAAATCAGGTGGGAAAAAGAATGATGATGAGGATGAGAGTAGTGATGATGATGATAACGATGATACAAGTAAGTTCACATTTGAGGAGAGACAGACCAAGAAGGGTAGTTCTGGTCAGTCCAGTTCGAAGAAATCTGGAGAGAATGTTGATGCTGATGATGACATATTCTGGACAGAGAAGATCAGAGCATTATCAGATGATGCAAAGAATGTTTACAGGGAGATGTTGAATAAAAGAGAGTGGACAATTGAATTTACTAGAAAGTTTGCTGATATATTTCAATCTGATGATATGAGATTTGAATTGGAATACAATGATCCTGATCTAAAAGAAGGTGATGTGTCAGCTGCTGCTTCAAAAGAAATACTTGAAGGAATTGCGCAGCGTGTTGGTAAGACACTAGAGGAGATCATGGCTGATCAAATGATTCCAGACATTCCTGAAAAGGATGTTGGAAATCATTATGATGATAAGCAGACTCCAGAGACTGTGGAGATTGAAATAGAGGATATAACACATGAAAAATATCCTGAATACTTTAGAGACACAAATCAAGTTTTCCCAGACTTTACTGAAACAAACATGAAAGAAGCTAAAAAGAAAGCTGAGCAGAAGAGCAAAGAATTTGTGAAGAATGTGTTTGGTGATAATAGTCCGAAACCATCTTCTGAACAAAGTGATGAACTGAAGACTTTGTTGCAGAAACTGAAGGAGAATGATGAGAAAAGACCTAAACCTGAAGCACAGGGAGGTTTCTATAGATATCACAACCAGAAGTTTAAAGGCAGAGCACTGGGTTGGAAGTATCTAAGAAGTCTCAAGTGTATTGCTGTGAAGTGGGAAACTGTAATTCTATACTTTTATAGATTCTATGATTTGCTAACTCTACCGTATTGGGCAGTGAGAGATATCTGTAGGTTCAGAATGACTGGTGCTTCAGTGAATAATACTGCAGTGGGATGGTTTGCTGATAAACTTGTCTGGGAGAGCAGAACGAAGTGGGATATGTTTAAGCCTCAGTACCCAAAGAGTAAAGTTCATAAAGACATTGATCCTAAGACGGGTAGAAAGAAGGTGACTTTGAAATACAAATCTCCAGTGGTGATGAAGAAAATACCGCTAATGCCAATACAACAACATTTCAGTGCAGATTTTATTGTTTGGTATTATGATTGGAGGAATGCTGAAGCGGTGATAGTACTGAGAGACGGGAAGGATGCATACAAGAAGATACATGTTTTTGACCCAATGTGGCTCATAAACTGTACTTTTGAAGACATCATTATGTTGTACTACAATCCGATCTACAGTGACCCCAATGATGCAGAACAAGCAAAGAAATATCAACAGGTGGTTGGAGTGTGCTTTGCTTATGATATAAATTCTGGTAGCAACCTTGAGAAGAAGCTTGGTGAGCAGGTGAAGGTAACTGAAGTGCCAAAGCGTTCGACGAAGAGAAAGTTGGAACCAGAAATGACGAAAGATCAACGTAAACAACTTCGTCTGAAGCTGATTAACAAGGTTATGGATGAAGCGCGAAGGCAATCCGAGCAATAGTCGAGGGGGAGTTTGTTGATGCATATTGTGCGACTAGTGCTTCAGATTATAACAATAAACATGTTTTGTTAATAGCGTGAGGGCGAAGGTGGAAAGTTATGGGGCGAATGTAGATAAAGTGGGGCGAAGGTAGAATATACAGAAGAAGTGTTCCAGGTTCGTGATGATATGAAGGGCGAATGTGGAACAAAGCCACATTCGACCACCCGTAATGGACGAATGTGCAACAATATAAAAGGCTAAACTTTATTTCTCAATGTAACTTTGATCATTTTCAGTCTAGTAAGTCAGGGTAGAGCTCTCTAGTGTGTGTGTTATTTCAAAGTTGATCAGAATTACTTGTAACCTTTATGATTGTCATATTTCTCAAAGTAATTAATGAAAATGTCATTTGAATAGCTTAATCCGTGTGTTTGATTCATCAATTATCATTTTGTATCTGTTCTAGGGTTTCCGCACCTGGAATAGAGACTTGTATGATCATATCTTACTGTTTTACATAAAACGATCCTTTACAATAAGCCGAAAGCTTAGAAGCTTATTTGAACAAGATAACTTACTTAGTGTGAGCTTGAGATGAGGCAATGTCTAGTGCTTTTGGCTTCCTTCTCCTCGGCTTGGGGTTAGTGTTGGCCGGCCTATGTGGAGTGTTTTAGGGAGTGTTTTGGCTGCATAAGATCAAGAGAAAGAGACGTGTGGTGTGAGCTATTGAGTGGATTGAAGGGGTCTGTATATAGGGAGTTCAAGAGAGTGGTGACAAAACTATTTGGGTGTCCTCCTAATGTTGCGGCCGTGATTTTGGTTAAGGGAAATGTTGTACCATTTAGTTTAAGTGGTGAGTTGTATGCTTCTTGTCATAAACATGGGTGGGTTGACTTGATCAAGGTGATGAGGCATTCTTGTCTTTAACTAAATTGATGCAAGTGACTCCCCAAAGCTAGTCGATTGTCCTCTAGTGTACATCATTGGTTTCTTGATTAATCACTATCACATTGTTGTTAAGGGTGTTTGGCTGAGATCTTATGGTGAAATAAGATGGATAGTGACTTCACAATGCCATGCTTTGTCCTTACTTGAGGATGTTGATTGATCATAGGAGCTTAGTTGTTAACTTGGAAGCTTCCTGGGGTGTGGGTGAGGGTCTACGGCCGAGAATCAAGGAGACAAAGGGTTGACGAAGGTAAAGATCAATAGTAAGATATGATAAGTGTAGGTGTTAGGCTTCCATTTTAGTGTAAAAGGGAATGTTTATCTCTAGTCATGTGTGTATGCATTAGTGTTTGTCTTATCCCACAACCAGTCATGTTCTAGCAATTGGAGCTAATTCTATGGTTTGTGCACTAGTTGGCCGATTGTAACATGATATACATACATATAGGTAGTGTTTTCCATGTGGAAAGAATGGTTAACTTTAGCTTTATCCCTTGTTTTGTGTAAGTGGTGATCTCATGTATTAGTGTATTTGCTTGCATCATGCTTTAGTGTGGAAAATACCCATAGCCGAAGTCTTAGGGTCGTGTATAGGCCTCATTCGGTGTAATGGTGATAGTTTAAGTCTCTAGGGAATCAATTTCAAGACAATTCATGTGGAAGGGGTAGTGGAGTGTTAGAGGGTGGCTAGGGGGGGGGGATCATTTAAGACAAACATGTAATAAGGTCAATTCTATATAACTCATGCTTCACTAAACTGGGGGGGATCATTTAAGCAAAATGTGTAAAGATGCGCATATAATGACAATAATGAATGAAAATCGTATGGATGTTGACCTGGATTGTTGACTGTTGTCACACGTTCAAGGGACGACTTGAAACCAGTGGGTAGTGGAGTGTTAGAGGGTGGCTGGGATGGCCCACCGATCTCCAAAGTAGAAGGGGCCACGCCGTCGGTATCCTCAGCAGAATAGGCTAAGAATCCATCAACAGTCGGCAAATAAGTTCTCCTGCGAGCCTGAGATCTCCGAAGTAGTTTCTTCCTGGGTGGCTCTGGTGCCTCTGGAGCTGGGGGCTAGGGATTGGCTGGTGCTAGAGGCTCAGGGTCGACCTGGGCAGGAACCTCAGCTGGAGCGATAGGAGCTGGTGGAGGGAGCACACATTTCCGAGGGGTTTACATCATACGTACCCCAACCGGACACGGGCGATATGGACGGAAAGATGGCACCCAGGGCTCTGGCTGCGGTGGGGGTGCATCCTCCTCCTCCTCCTACGCCTCTCCAACAGGCACAACCTCCTCGTCGTCAGAAACAACATTATCCACCTGCATGTAGTCCTCACCTGTGTCTGAGTCACTAGAATCGGGCCCATAACGCTGTTGAACGTCATCTGCTAGTGGACTCTCCGGTACATGCTCATCCTTAGAATTTCCAATGATAATGGGGTCATCGTGGTGTGGCATGATCCTGGAAATCAATAGCACACGTGTGTGTCAGTAATTATGTGGTGTACTTAGAATGTCTACTAATGTCTGAAATATGTAACTGGCATGGAACTTGCGTAGCACGTAGGGATAAGCGTTGTATTTCTTTCTTTGGAAAACATTTCGAAATCAATTTTTGTTTAGATTATAGTTTGACTCAAAAGAATCTCAGTTCGCTATAACTTCGTGCTTTGATACCAATCTATCACACCCCACCAAGGCGGAAACACGGATGCAACTTCGAATGATTTCCAAGCACAAAGGTCACGGAAGCATCGATTTATTAAAAGAGGGACCTCCATAAGACAACATAGTTTTACAAAACATTAAGTTAATTTGCCTTGAATAAAACCATTGTATGAAATTGTAAATGACTAAAACAATACAACAACGGTCCAAAAGATGGTATCCCATGATGCTCACACGCGACCCCCCAAGTTCCATACTCCATGCTAGTTACCTAAAAAAACATGCATGTAAAAAAATATAGGTCAACACAAAGTTGGTGAGTTCACGGGTTTTAAATGAATGGACATGTAATCCAAAACCGACTAAATTACTGCCTAGCTAGGGCAATAATTAATATGTGATCTGACATGAGCACATAACCAAACCTTGACATGTTGTGCCTCGCCCATTGTACACTTAAGACAATGAATAATTGTGAAATACTAGCACTCTTTTGATATCTGTCATCCGGTCAGAGCGACTGACCAAGAGTGGGGGTGTCAACCCAATAGATCTATTCCGGTGTTTCATGGCTAAATCCATAGCCAATGGTTATGGTTTGATGTATGAAACAAGGGCTTAATGGATCTTGAACATTAATGTCTCATGTTCACATAGAAGTCATGAATGTAACTAAAAACTTTACGCATGTTTTGCCCCCGGAAAATGTAAAACAGTAAAAGGGGCCGTGAAAAACTCACCTTGTGGGTGTGTCTGGAAATGAACTAATAAGTCTGGAGCTAGAGAGATCGACCTACGTGTCTATGTAAAAAGGGACATTTTAGGTCTATGTTACTTGTACTGTCTACAAGTTGCTCTCTTGTTATGTTTGTCCTTGTAACTTAACCCTTTAAGTTAGGTGTGTCTTTGTTGTAAATATTTGTGTATTAACATCTTATTTACCAAAAGATACAATGTTTATCTTTAAAATGTTCAATGTTAAAGTTTCTAGTTGTAACTTTACCCAAGATATGAACCTCATGTTTTGTGTGGCAAGATCTACCATCTCTATGTAAACTAGTGACTTTGGTAAAAAGATAGCATTATCTTTTGTGAAAACGTCATTTTTACTTGTAAAAACATGTATTTTTATACACTTTGGATGGTGTATGTGTTAATGTGTTGTAGGTTTTACAACCTTTTACTTGACATGTGTATAGATCTACAATATTTAGGTATCTTTAACTTATTATTTCATAAGTTTAGAAACTTTTGTGAAAATAACAATATCCCATGCTAAACATAACTTTTCTTGAAACATATGTTCTTTAGTAAGGCTAGTTATAGGTCTAAACATGTCACACATGACTTACATTTATCAAAACTATGTTTTATGTTAGTGAGTTTGGAAAACATACAAATTTTCTTACAAAACTTTCGGCCCTTATGGATATGTGTATACATATATGTTTCGGCTCATAGGGTGTGAAAATACGTACATTTTCCAACTAACATTATGTATTTCAAGTCATGAGGTTACCCATTTTACTTGGTTTTAGTTACAAGAGTAAACATACTAATGAACAACTTTGTCTAAGATAGAAAATGTAATAATAAAACATAAGTTTTAACAAGATAAGATTATACCTCCTAGTGCCTAAGAAATGAGGGAGTTAGGGGCCTTGTACACCTTGGTTATGCTCCTTGTACCCCTAAGAGTCCCTTGAAAGATGATGGTTATTATTAGTGTCTTGGGTGATAGTGATGGTGTTCGGTGGTGGTGTGGCCGAGAGGTGGTGGTGGCTCGGCGGTGGGGAGGTGGTTCGGCGGTGGTGACAGCCGAGAGGGAGGGGAGAGAGATGTGGGTGTGTTGGTTGTTTTTCTGGTGGTCTCAAGTCTCAACACCTTGGTACTTATATACTAGATGTTTTGGCATGGTTGGATTCTCTCACTAAAGTCTACGGAAGGCATCTTTCCATTTTGGTGTAAGATCTCATAAAGGTGATTTTGGAAAGATTATGGACTTGATAGGTGCATGGTTTTCTTGAGGAATGGGGGCAGAAATTTGGGAGGTGTGAGGGAGGTTTAGGATAAGTCAACTCACTTAGATTTGATGTAAGATAATCATGGTTCTTGCTAGATTAAGGAAATCCTAAGATTGGTGTGGTAAGATCTTGTTCTTGGTGTATGGAATGTGTTAGGATAACAAAGGTGGTAAGTCAATGGTTCTAGGATGATGTAGTGACAAAGTTAATTACCATTTTGATTAAAAATCTAGGAATGTGATGGAATGAATAATGCATGACTACAAGATCCAAACACTACACACATGTATGAATGTGTGTCGTGTATATATATGTATGTATGTGTAGGATAGTTATTTTTGGTAAGTCAACTATTATGGGATGGATAAGTAGTAATGTGTTTGGCTAATTAAGGTGGAATCTAGGTGATTTGAGGTGATGGTTCATTAATATGTAAGGGTATAATCTTTGAAAACCACAATCACACACACACACACACACACACACACACACACACACACACACACACATATATATATATATATATGCGCCGTCGCACATATGTATGTATGTATATATATACATATATATGTATTTTTAAAAAATTTTAATACACACCTTGTACAAATGTATGGTTACATATTATAATTATATGTTAAGAATGGTCTTTGTACAAATCTATGTGATACGAAATAATATATAATTGTGTGTACATTATATACTTTTTAACTAGTTGTATTACTAGCCGTTTATGGACATTGTGTTCGGATGATTCTTGTGTATGGACATTGTTTGTTTTTGTTCTTGATTGAAATCATAATTGTAGTATTATGTTCAATTGTATGAATTCCCAAACTAGGGTTTTGGTGAGATCTCTCTATAGCTCATGATAAACCATTCGACTAGTTATGAAATTGTGTAAACTAATGTGCCTAATGCTAGACTGTAAGCATCGAGATGGAGTTGTTGGAAACTTGTATGGCCCAATTGCAATGAAACATGTAATATGGAATGTCATGCACAATGTATATGTGTAGCTAGTGTACGGATATGACCTATGATTTCGACGGGTGTCACATTAATCACCATGAAGTTAAAGTAAATCTAAAAAGAAGGTTTAATAAGCCTACTAACATCTTCAAACTACAAACTACACGTAGTCTGAGGTAGTTTCTACAAAGACAAAGTAAAAGTAATTAACAAAGCTACAACTCATAAATTAAACTTGTACAAATGAATAGACAGATCGTAAACCAAACCCCTTACTCCTTGTTCATTCCTCCAACCTCCAACCAGAACAATTGTTAAAAAACCCCTAGGTTAACAGTCACATTTTCCATAACAAACTTCGACAAACAAAAAAACCCTCAATAACAGAACAACAGATGTTGATTTTGCCACCGAGCCCAGATCCAAGATCAAATGCACCAGCATTTGACATGTTAAATAAATCTCCACTCATTTAACAAAGAACAACACCATAGATCATGAAATCGATGAAAAGGTGATTTTTTAAAAAAAGATTTAGAGAGAGTTTATGACTTACAAATGTGAAAGCAAGATCTTGAATCGTAAAGTAAAGGCAAGATCTCGAAGAGTAGAAGACGGCGGGTGCCAGTAGAGAAGGCAGGTAGGCATGGTGATGACGGTGGTGGTGATGGATAGATCGTCGGGACGGCTCTTTGGAGGAGGTGGGTAGGCACGGTGGTGACGGCAGTGGTGATGGCTGGTCAACGACAACCGCACCGCACCACACCGCCCAAGAAAGTAACGCTTGAATCCCTGTTTCTGAATGTAGTTGTCTTCCACCTCTCTCTCTCTACAAATGAATGAAAGTAACATGATGAGTGTTCCAATACTGGACGTGTGTGTGATGAGTGTTCCAATAGTGGACGCGTGGTTTTGATCGAAACGTGTAAACCTTTGAGAGCTGTGCACATATGGCAATAAAATGTCACATTTACCCCTAAAAAAACCCAGGAACAACGCGATTGCCATGTTACTATTCATCCTCAGTTTTCTTTGCCCCTAAAAAACCGAGGAACAACGCAATTGCCATGTTACTATTCATCCTTAGATTTCAATTATACGTACTAAATATTAACTAACTTATTTTCGAAATTTTTAGAACAAAAATATAAACTTTCAAGACTCTTATATACTTATTATTTATTTTAACATCTTATAATTTACTAAACTTCACCCGATTATTATCATATAATATTGGAATTTATTATAACATGTCCTTTAAATTATATCATGATTATTTGACTTAAAAACATAATTTAATTATTCTTTGTAATTAGTACAAAGTTATTTATTGGTTGCATTAAATTTGTCTTGCTATTATAATGAAATTACAATTTTACCCATATAAACGACTATGAAATGACATGTTTGCTTGTCTAGAACCCATTATATACTAGTATAGGCCAATGAGGTAGTGGTGGAGTGGTTGAGAAAAGACTTGGTGTTCTTTGTGACCCAGGTTCAATTCCCACTCTCCTCATTATTTTCTATGGAATCCGAGCAATGATGATGACAAATGCAGCAATGAGCGTTCGATCCTGAGCTGCAACCCGGTTTTCACCCGGCTGTTGTAACATCTAGGATTTTTCATTTACGTTTTAATACATTCTCTATTATAGCTACTTACGCATTTTAATCCATAAAACACCTTGAGATTTTTTTTTTTACCATATCTACCAATTTCTAAATTATAATACAAAATGATATAATTATTAATTCAAATTGTCTTAATGCATTGAAATCGTTGGATGTTGATAAACTAGTCAACCTCCTTTATATTTAAAGTATTTCTACCTTGTTTTAGTCCACCATTACAGCCCCGTTTCCTTAGTCCTACCACACATTTTGCTATTTCCTATGTTTAGATATTGGCTCAAATTCCATGTTCTACCATATATATTGTAACCTTTGCAATATACTTTCTTTATATCTATCTAATATGCTTACATAAGTTTTAGCGTCAAATATGTCTAGCATATATTCTTTTTGATTTTGTGTATTATTTATTTATTTCACCAATTTGCTTTCACAATATATATGAATTGCTTTAACTCATGGAGATAGCTTTAGTATTTAATTTATCAAAGAGTAAAGATGCTATAAATTTTGTTTCGTAATAGTACACTTTAATATGAATTGAAAGTACGGTTCGATTATTATTATATGTGTATAGATAGCTAGTTGAACACGGGTTATACGGTTTCAAAACTTACATCTATACTCATTATTTATCATACTTACATACATAAGGTGTTATATATTTTAATTGAAAGAGTATTTTTTATGCTTCATGAAATATCAAGTAATCTATGTTTCATACATTTAATTTTCAAAATTTATAAAGGGCAAATTAGATCTTATATGCGTGTCATACAGTGATAATTGATATGAACTAATTTAGAGTTGATTGAGCAATAGAAATGGTAATAATTTCAAATGCAATTTCCTAATGATCAACGTAGCTCTTAGCGGAAATTTCTCGATATACTCTTTTACCTGCCTTAATGGCCATCAAGACCATTGCTGGTTTACATATGAAACGATCTCTATAAAATCACAAATGGCTTACTCGAAATTCCGGGATCTCTACTCCATCTTTTTTTTTTCCTTCGCGACCTCCAAATTAGTTCCGCAACCTTACATACAAGTCGCCTTACCTTCATACCTTACCACCGTCTGGTGTCCCTTTGGCCGCTGCGCAACTACCGTCTACGACAACCACACGTGATGAATCCTTCCCTTTTATAAATCGCCTAATCTACTCTTGATGCCAACCTCGACGGCATCAGTCAAGCAACGGTTTGAGGTAACATTATGTTGTAATCTTGATCTCTATGTTAAGTACAATAAACTCATGGTGACTGAATTTCGCTTAAGAAGATAACATTATTAAGTGTTCCTTCTTAACACATTGGTTCTGGGGTTCAACTACGTATCTCTAAATTATATTGAGGCCATGACTCATAAATTTTTGTATCTACATAAACGAATTTCATTGGCATAAATACCAATAATATTAAACATGTTTCTAAATTAAATTGATAATAAGAGTATGTCTAAATTAGATGGATAATGAAGTTGTGATTGGAAAGAGAAACTATTCTGAATGTTGTTATGTGAATATTTACTTCATATACTAACAATTTCCTTTATCCTTAAAAGTTTTTGAAAATGTATCGTAACTCATTAAGCAAATGAGATTTAATGGTTTCAATATATATTTTATTAGTTTTAGTAACTAAAGTTATATCAGTATGTTGTCGTGAATTATATGTATTTAAGAACCAAGTTCTAATCGCTGGGGAATTCGGACATGTACACTTTTATTAGAAAATTGAGTTAGTGTTATAATTTTTAGGAATTCGCGACGCGTGATTCAAGCTTTAGGATTTACATGGACCTTTGTTGATTTCTAAATGGTTCAATCATAATTCATTGATTCAATACAAATCTTCCATTCACAATCAAGGTGAGTTTACATAGCCCTTTCTTTTACTGTTTTACATTTTTTTTGGGGTGAAAAATGTTAAACATTTATACTCAATATGTACGATTCTATTACGTGTCTTGTGTGAATCTTTGATGCCAAATGTCATAGACAAAAACTTGTTAGACTTAAACTTAAACTTACATAATCATTAGCTTTGGCCAAGCTGGCGATATACAATGATAGATCTATTGGATTGACAACCCCACCTAGATTCATTGACCAATTCTATGGGGAGCGCGGGTGATTGTTATCGTTCCAAACTTTATAAGGAGAACTGTGATTGCGGGATGGACCTAAACTTTATAAGCAGAACCGTGAATGCGGGATGGACCTAAACTTTATAAGGAGAACCGTGGATGCGGGATGGACCTAAACTTTATAAGGAGAACCCTGGATGCGGGATTGACCTAAACTTTGTTGGAGGATTCATTATGTGCATACTATACTTTGTGTTTTGTTTTCACATGTAGACTTAGACTAACATTTGACACGTGAATTGTACTACATTGCTTTAGACTACTTTTGATGCAAACAAAACCTATGTATTCTTACCAACTTTTGTTGACCCAAAATATTTTCAAACTTAACATGTTTCAGGTTATAGCTTTGCTTGAAGATTAGAGTTAATGCTTGAAGATTATATTTAGTGTTTCTCATTTGATGTACAAATTCTCCTAGAACAATTGTATGTAATTTATTTAATTAATTATTGAAATTTATTATTTACCATGAGCTACTGAACAATCGTGAATACGTGACATCCCGATGTTTCCGCCATCGGTTGGGGTGTTACAGATTGGTATCAAAGCCTTGGTTATAGGGAATTAGGTTATTTGAAAAATAATCTAGTCTATAACCTTAGGAATTTAATCAGTACTTGCTTCAATTGCTTGTAGCTCTATCCTTACCTCTATCTTTATCCTCCTCCTTATTCTTACCCTAGCTTGGCCTTGTCTACTCTCTTTCACTTGCTGCAATCCTAACGTACTTATAGATTGTTAAGGCAAATTCCTTATGCTTAGGTCTGATCTGTTTTGATAAGTCAACGTTTTCTTTAACGGATAAATTATTACAATCTTTGTGTTTCATTTTCATTTATATCCCCCCCTCTCTCATTTAAATTCTAAGTTTTGAATGCCAAAATTTTTGCAATGCAAATCTATTTTCTTACTTATATAATTCCCTCATTAGCCTAAATTTCATGAATCATTTGTGGATTTCACAATTATACTTCATTTTACAAACTTATAATATTACCCGTACGTTTAATTATTTTCAACATCTAACCCAAATCATATATCTCCCTTTGCAACATGTTACATATTTTACTTCTTAAATCTATTACCTTTGATGATTCTGGCCACTTTTATCTTAAACCTCCCCCTACATTTTTATTTACATTTTTTAATGTACCCTGAACCATAAAATCTCATCATATTCAAGATTTTAAAGTTTTTTTTTAAACTATAATCTCATAACCCGTGTATTGGAGATACTCTAGCACCTAAACTAAAGAGTACTGAATTTTGTCAAACTCTCATCAGCTGGGGATTTCACAAACTATAACAAATAGATATTTTGTCAAAGAATCTTTTATTTCCACAAACCTATTTTCTAAATTTCAAATGTTTATATAACAATTTATTGGCATAACGAATAATTTTCGATGAAAATTTTTATGGATAAATCAAAGTCTATTATACAAAATACCCCAATAAATTTGTGACACCCGGCAAACTTCGGTTACTAACTTTTGAAAACTCAGTAAGTCTACCTTAGCGAGTCGTGCATACATTACACATGACAAGGTCAGTCGAGTCGAGTCGTGCATCATTGGGGTTCTAACACACACAAGTC
Organism: Ambrosia artemisiifolia; assembly: GCA_032199755.1. Lineage (NCBI taxonomy): Eukaryota > Viridiplantae > Streptophyta > Magnoliopsida > Asterales > Asteraceae > Ambrosia > Ambrosia artemisiifolia. Next base: position 41,100,052 of record CM063519.1, on the reverse strand, counting down.
TCGAGTCCCGGGAATTGGTGAACGAGTGTGAACGTGTTTGTTTTCATGAATTATGTGTTTATAATCATTATGTGACTTGTCGGTATGTGAATACGTGCTTATATGTGTTAAAATATAGTTTAACGTGCCAAAAACCCATAACACCCTGCAGCAGGCGATTAGGAGGCCTAATTGCCTGTTGCAGGGGCGAGTAGGCTCCTATTAGGGGCGATTAGAGGCCTACTCGCCTGAAGGGGAGGCGATTAGGAGCTTCTAATTGCCTCCTGCAGCCCCTACTCGTCTGTAACCTCTGGAACGACTAGAAACGCCTATAAATACCACCCTTGTGTTGCAAAACATCATTTTAGAAACCCTAGCACACCCCAAAGCCACCACACACTATATCCAACCTCTGTAACACGTTTTTGATCAAGAAACCACCTTTACAAGATCTTACACCTTTCTTTGCTAAAATCTAAGGTGTGTTCATCTTCTTAAACCTTGTTAATGATAAAGTTTTACTCCCTAGAGGTCCAGACCTGGTTTCTAAGTATTTGTGTCTTTGAAAACTTGTTAAAAACAGATTATAAACAAACCCACACCTTCATGCTTGTTCTATGTTATGTTATCATGCAAAGATGAGATTTTTGATATTAAAACGTGTTTGTGTCCATGTGTTTGATATGTTTCTGACTTAAATGAATCATTAGGATGATTGTCTATGAATTTGGGAGCATATAGTTGTGTTTTGATGATATTTGATATTTTGACCCGTTTGGGTGATTTTGGGAGACTTAGTGTGATTTAATATGTTTTGATGATTCTAGAGGATTAGGGTTTGCTCTAGGATGATGCTAGAACAGTAGGAAAGAATTAGACAACGTTGTTATGTGATGAAATCTGAGTATTTGCTATTTAGGGTAAGTTTTACATGATGATGTGATGTTTACATGATGAGTATGCTATTTTGGGAAAACGCTTGCATTCGGGACTCTTAGCGAGATGATAAATTGGGGGTTTTTGCTTGGAATAGCTTGGTAATTGAGTTGGGTTTGATATTGGGTGTTTCCACTTGTTTCGGATCTGATCTGTTGGGTTAAACGCGCGAAAAAGTGGCACAGCCCTACAGGGGGCGATTAGGAATCCTAATCGCCTGATGCAGGGACGAGTAGGAAAGGTTAGGGGCGAGTAGACCCCTAATCGCCTGATGTATCAGCCAATTAGCCTCCTAATGGCATGTGTGACCATCCTGATGGCTAGTTGACCATCCTAATGGCTAGTTGACCATCCTAATGGCTAGTTGACCTTCCTAATGGCTAGTTGACCATCCTAATGGCTAGTTGACCATCCTAATGGCTAGCTGACCATCCTAATTGCTAGTTGACCATCCTAATTGCTAGTTGACCATCCTAATTGCTAGTTGACTTTCCTAATTGCATGATTAATGTCTAAGCACGTGATTAGCTGATTTAAGCATAGTTTGACATCCCGAACATGTAATGACACCTAGGAACATGCTTGGAACCCTGTGGAATGTTCGATAACCCGGTAATACACGTGTGGACTCGTATACGCGATATATGAACTATATGTTGACTTTAGTGAACTGTTATGCGTATTAAGTGCATGTTTGCTTGTGATTGCATGATTTCTCATTCTTAGCTAACGCGTGAGTCGTCGGGTCACCAATGGGATGTCGGGTCTTGTATGTGTGGTCAAAATAGCAGTCAAACGTGTTTTCAAAACGTACTTAGTCATGGTCTGGACAATCGGGGACTAGTTAGCCTTCGGGTTATTAGTCTAACTTGACACATATCTTATGATAGGTCGCCACTAGTTGGGGCTATCATATCATATAAACGGTTTACTCATTAACAGAAGACGCAACCTAAGGTGAGTTCACGGCCCCAAATTTTACGGTTTTTGCTTTCGGGGGAGAAACATGCTTAAAACTCTTTTATGGCTCATTTTCATGTTATACTATGGCTTACATCTTATTACTATACGGTTCATCAAAAAGTCCCTTAGAAACCACTAACATGGGAATATGGCGGGGAAATGTGGATAGCGCTATTGGGAACTGACAAGCCCCACTCGACGGCTGGAGGCCGGGCGGGTGCATATTGTCTCTAAAAATACAAGGCCTACCGGTGATGACGGTAGTCCATAGGAAATTAAGGGTCATTAAACGGCATAGTCAGCAATGGTTTCACCCGTAGTAGTAATATTATTCTGCGCCTAGCTAGCGTTCTCACAAGCATAGTAGTAACAGTGACGGTAACGGTTTTCGAAGGATCACTTTAACGTTTAAATAAAACCTGTGAACTCACCAGCATTATATGTTGACTCTTTTAGCATGTATTCTCAGGTCGCTAAGGTAGCAGCTGTCAGCTAGGCGCACGGAGTCGCACTGGAGTCGTACTCGCGTCTAGGGTCGCATATGCATGTTTTGGGATTGTCAAACTCTTAGACTTATGTTTTTATTTACGCAGGACTTTTGTAAACTTTGAATGCTTCCGCACTGTCGAATGTTGGTTTTAATCTTATGCATGGTTTTTATTTACGTATGTTTTACATTTAGACGTCGTTTATTGTGACCGTTGACTTGGATCCTGGTGTGTCACACGCCTCGCGGTAGAACTCCGCATGTGGGAATCTGAGGGTGTGAAAAAATTCTTGATTTTTGAAACCCGACATCATGTTTAAAATCTCCGACATTCCGATCTAAATCCATTTAGTTTGTACTACTTATCCTAAAAAATTCAACCACGCTTACTTTTTGCCAAAACCAATTTTGAAAATAAAATCTTTCCACCCACAAGATCCTTATTTAGTTTCTAAATTCTCGATTGGCACCTACATATTTTCAACTTGTTCGAACTTTTACAAATTTTGGCATTTACCATAATCATGTCTTCTCAATACGCTTTATTTTAACCCTTGATTCAAATCCCACAATTCACGCTGCTGCATAATCTCCTTACTACTTGTGTCCCTGTGAAAACCAATAAAATAAACTCTTTATTAACCATCTTCACATGCACCATCTTTCACAACCTTGATTTTACTTCGTGTTTTCATCATCCTCTCAAAAACCAAATTCATATCCTTCACCTCCTCGAACATGAACTTGATCTCCATGGTAACCAAACTATTGTAAACTGGATTATTGGTTGCATAAAACTTGATTCTTGATGATACATGAGGATTTGATTATCTACTATATTTGAATATTTGATTATTCGTGATACATGAAAACATGGGTAGAAAACATGGATAACTAAATAAGAACTATTTGATATAATCACACCTAGACCCATTAACCTTGTCTAGGGCAATACAATTACAACTCGCATACTATACTTAATGCTTGATACTTGATACTTGTTGCTTACATATATCATATATGTATTACTAAATTGCAACTTATGTGTTGAGTTCTGAAACAATTATTACACTTATTTCACAACTGTTAGAGGCTGGAGTACCTGCTCAATAGTTAGTGGAGTACCTAATAACTTGCTCAACGATTGGTAGAGGTCATCATGCCTGCTCAACAGTCGGTAGAGGTTCTAATAACCTGCTCAACGACTGGTAGAGGCCATCGCACCTGCTCAACAATCGGTAGAGGTTCCTACTCACTGACTGGTAGAGGTCTTTTTCCTGCTCAATAGTTGGACTCATTTTTGGATATATTGTATACGTAATTTGATACAGAGATTTATTAAAAGATTCAATCACAAGGTTATTTTGCATTGTGTGTTTTGCATGTGTGTCTAGAGTCATAGAATGACACAAAACCGTAATGTAAGGTAAATTGGTGATTGCGGTCCGGAACGTAATCATGAATTTACAGGTACATTAAGGTGTGTGAAATTCTATTAGGGTTTTTATTTTGTAAACATCCAATTAATATTCGAGGTATCAAATGTGTGGTGAATTAGTTTCGATACACCCTATAAATAAACACTAATAGTGCGTCGAAAGTGGCACTAGGTGTTTTAACAAGGCCTAGCCCTTGTCAACTTAAATCATGAATCATCCTCTCAAAGACACCAAAAGTCACTACTAATAGAATTTTGAGGACAAAATTCCTTTAACTAGGGGAGACTGTAACATCTAGGATTTTTCATTTACGTTTTAATACATTCTCTATTATAGCTATTTACGCATTTTAACCCATAAAACACCTTGAGATTTTTTTTTACCATATCTACCAATTTCTAAATTATAATACAAAATGATATAATTATTAATTCAAATTGTCTTAATGCATTGAAATCGTTGGATGTTGATCAACTAGTCAACCTCCTTTATATTTAAAGTATTTCTACCTTGTTTTAGTCCACCATTACAGCCCCGTTTCCTTAGTCCTACCACACATTTTGCTATTTCCTATGTTTAGATATTGGCTCAAATTCCATGTTCTACCATATATATTGTAACCTTTGCAATATACTTTCTTTATATCTATCTAATATGCTTACATAAGTTTTAGCGTCAAATATGTCTAGCATATATTCTTTTTGATTTTGTGTATTATTTATTTATTTCACCAATTTGCTTTCACAATATATATGAATTGCTTTAACTCATGGAGATATCTTTAGTATTTAATTTATCAAAGAGTAAAGATGCTATAAATTTTGTTTCGTAATAGTACACTTTAATATGAATTGAAAGTACGGTTCGATTATTATTATATGTGTATAGATAGCTAGTTGAACACGGGTTACACGGTTTCAAAACTTACATCTATACTCATTATTTATCATACTTACATACATAAGGTGTTATATATTTTAATTGAAAGAGTATTTTTTATGCTTCATGAAATATCAAGTAATTTATGTTTTATACATTTAATTTCCAAAATTTATAAAGGGTAAATTAGATCTTATATGCGTGTCATAAAGTGATAATTGATATGAACAAATTTAAAGTTGATTGAGCAATAGAAATGGTAATAATTTCAAATGCAATTTCCTAATGATCAACGTAGCTCTTAGCGGAAATTTCTCGATATACTCTTTTACCTGCCTTAATGGCCATCAAGACCATTGCTGGTTTACATATGAAACGATCTCTATAAAATCACAAATGGCTTAGTCGAAATTCCGGGATCTCTACTCCATCTTTTTTTTCCTACGCGACCTCCAAATTAGTTCCGCAACCTTACATACAAGCCGTCTTACCTTCATACCTTACCACCGTCTGGTGTCCCTTTGGCCGCTGCGCAACTACCGTCTACGACAACCACACGTGATGAATCCTTACCTTTTATAAATCGCCTAATCTACTCTTGATGCCAACCTCGACGGCATCAGTCAAGCAACGGTTTGAGGTAACATTCTGTTGTAATCTTGATCTCTATGTTAAGTACAATAAACTCATGGTGACTGAATTTCCCTTAAGAAGATAACATTATTAAGTGTTCCTTCTTAACACATTGGTTCTGGGGTTCAACTGCGTATCTCTAAATTATATTGAGGCCATGACTCATAAATTTTTGTATCTACATAAACGAATTTCGTTGGCATAAATACCAATAATATTAAACATGTTTCTAAATTAAATTGATAATAAGAGTATGTCTAAATTAGATGGATAATGAAGTTGTGATTGGAAAGAGAAACTATTCTGAATGTTGTTATGTGAATATTTATTTCATATACTAACAATTTCCTTTATCCTTAAAAGTTTTTGAAAAGAGTATCGTAACTCATTAAGCAAATGAGATTTAATGGTTTCAATATATATTTTATTAGTTTTAGTAACTAAAGTTATATCAGTATGTTGTCGTGAATTATATGTATTTAAGAACCAAGTTCTAATCGCTGGGGAATTCGGACATGTACACTTTTATTAGAAAATTGAGTTAGTGTTATAATTTTTAGGAATTCGCGATGTGTGATTCAAGCTTTAGGATTTACATGGACCTTTGTTGATTTCTAAATGGTTCAATCATAATTCATTGATTCAATACCAATCTTCCATTCACAATCAAGGTGAGTTTACATAGCCCCTTTCTTTTACTGTTTTACATTTTTTTTGGGGTGAAAAATGTTAAACATTTATACTCAACATGTACGATTCTATTACGTGTCTTGTGTGATTCTTTGATGCCACATGTCATAGACAAAAACTTGTTAGACTTAAACTTAAACTTACATAATCATTAGCTTTGGCCAAGCTGGCGATATACAATGATAGATCTATTGGATTGACAACCCCACCTAGATTCATTGACCATTTCTATGGGGAGCGCGGGTGATTGTTATCGTTCCAAACTTTATAAGGAGAACCGTGAATGCGGGATGGACCTAAACTTTATAAGGAGAACCGTGAATGCGGGATGGACCTAAACTTTATAAGGAGAACCGTGAATGCGGGATGGACCTAAACTTTATAAGGAGAACCGTGAATGCGGGATGGACCTAAACTTTATAAGGAGAACCGTGGATGCGGGATGGACCTAAACTTTGTCGGAGGATTGATTATGTGCATACTATACTTTGTGTTTTGTTTTCACATGTAGACTTAGACTAACATTTGACACGTGAATTGTACTACATTGCTTTAGACTACTTTTGATGCAAACAAAACCTATGTATTCTCACCAACTTTTGTTGACCCAAAATATTTTCAAACTTAACATGTTTCAGGTTATAGCTTTGCTTGAAGATTAGAGTTAATGCTTGAAGATTATATTTAGTGTTTCTCATTTGATGTACAAATTCTCCTAGAACAATTGTATGTAATTTATTTAATTAATTATTGAAATTTATTATTCACCATGAGCTACTGAACAATCGTCAATACGTGACATCCCGATGTTTCGGCCATCGGTTGGGGTGTTACAGCTGTAACTCCAGTGAGGAAACTCGTGTGGAGACAGTACAGTTTTTGAGGGAACGTTGTAACCAAGTCTGATACACCAGTGCGGGCACGGTTAAGACAACATAGTCTAGGGCAGACATTGGCTAGGACTGCCGATTAAATAGTGTGACATTGGGTCACTCGTATGAAAATCACCATTCAAAAAAAATATATATAGTAGTATAGATGTATAGATATGTTGAGTAAATTAATTATAGATTCAAGAAGTTACGTGAAAAGCGAGAAGAGCCAAGTATAGTTCTTTAAATTTGAATGAAACAAAATTTTTTTATCCTAAATAATAAATTAAAAACTGCAATCAATACAAAGTAGTTGAAATGAGTTCAACGTTAATATTTAATCCACAAACAAGAGCTCTAAGATGTTGATTATATTAATAAGAACATAAGTTATGAACATATGTTTTAATTATGTGTATCTGATATGCTTAATCGTTCGACTTCAGTAATGGAAGACACCATCATCTTGATCAGGTTTCCTTTAGTGTGTATACTAATGATGGCTAATGATCTCAAACCAAGATCGTGTGAAAGAGAGGTGGGCGACGGCTAAATTAGGTTATGGTGTTACTAGAGACCAACCTAATAGCTCTAGTAATCTCTTTATTTATACACACAAGGGACACCCTAATTAGGTTTAGTAAGAATAATTCCGTCCATCAAAGAAATATCTATTATAAACTTAGGGATATTATAGTAATTGATCAAAACTAGAAAATGGGTCGAATGCAACCTTTTAAATGTAACCTTTTTCATTGTGTTGCATTTAACTCTAATGCAACTTCGTTCAATATAACGGTTGCATTAAAAGATCAAATGCAACTTTTTTAATAAAAGGTTGCAAATTTTTATAGAAATTACAACCTTTTTATATAAAAGTTGCAATTTTTACTATATGTTGTAACATTTTTTAAAGGTTGCAATTTTTATTGAAATTTTCACATTTTGTTAGAAAGATATATTTATAATGGAAACAAGTGAGGGTGGTTTCGACATTATAACCGAGTTTGAAAGTTAACGAAATGACCGTTTTTAACTCATGGCAATTATAATGGAAACAAGTGAGGGTGGTTTCGTATTTATAATGTAAAAATGGCAATTATGATATGCGACTAAAATTTGCAATTTTAACCCGTTGCTAAAATCGCCAATCATGATAGAAGGTTTAATATTTTTTAGTTATGACGCTATATTTTTATTACAATACTAGAGATATATAAGATAAAAAATTAGGCTATGTGAATTTAATATTAAAAACTAAATAGATTAGTACACCCTAACACATGACAAGTGCATCTCTAACACATGTATGAGAAAACAAGAACTATCAAGGGTTATCAATTAGTAAACATAAGATATCTAGTAAACAAAATACATGTTAATATCGTCATCCCACACCCAAGAGACATTCCTATGTCTTAACTTAACAAAACCAACAACAAACCATAACTAAAGAGGTATGTATACACATATATATACACATACATGCACACGACACCCCACTAGACCAAACAAACATAAGATAAGACACTCCTACAAACTTTGGCACCTTTTCCTTTTGTTTTAACCTTGGCAGAAGGTTCACAAGCCAAACAATGGGTTTAGGACTCACAACAAGACAATAACCTATCATACACCTTACCATGAATAGGTATTAACTTGATCTAGACACTCACTTGGACACCCTAGCAGAATTCTACAACCATGATATGTCTTTATCATCCTAAACCTTCCAAACATTTCACCTAGTTGGTAGGACACACATCCCACTTCAACATCCTAGGATAACTAACCTACCTTACTTAGAAACAAACATTCTTACACCACTTGGATTTGCAGCCCATAGCAACCCTACAAGCCTACCAATCTAGTTAACATGGCAACTAGGATTCTTGGAACTATCACATTCTAACATAAGACAAGGTATGAAAGGTCACTATCCAAGAACACACCTTCATACAAGGTGGCGGCCGAAAACACATTCCCAAGGAGTCATTGTGTAGGTAGATCATTGGCTAGCATCATGTACCTTGGAACTTGTAGAAAACAACCTAGATATGATCCATCACTTTCAAAACCAAGCTACCCTCCTACCCCTTTGTCCTAGATCGGCCGAGAACTCCAAGGAGGCACATGCCTTGTGCTTAATTGTAAACTATCACCAAAGAAGGAAACAAGACAAACATAGAGTTTGATACACCTAGCTAACCACCTTCTACATATATCTACACCTAGAAATCGGCTCACATAGGAAGGAAACAAGAGTTGAGTTGACTTATCAAACACTTACACCAAAATAGGTACCTTCCAAAACCTTAACATGCTTCTAATCAAGTCAACCCCTTCCCTCTTTGTCTTGTCTAACCCATCGGCCTAAGTCCCTAGCTAATAAGCACATGTTTTTTCACCAATTAAGGAATAAGACACTTGAACAATACACAAACTCATGCAAGAACAACACCCATTCTTGTGTTCATCCTCATCTAATCGGCTATAGACAAAGAACACCTCATACTTTACACCGAACTAGTAAGAAACTTTATACGTGAACATCAATCCATAGTGGATAGTTTGCCATTCAAACTAGTATATATAGGCCTCACCATTCACCCTCATTCCTTGCACCAACACTCAACACAAACACTTACACCCCCTAAGCAAACAATCGGCCAAGCCAAGGGAGCACCAAGCCGAAGAGATCAAGGAACAAGGGAACAAACACACGACTCTCTAAGCCTCCTAGGTAAGATACATTACACTATAAGTATTTTTTCATTCGATGTGTCCTCTTGTTAGACCCGATACTCGGCCATAGAACACCATGATTAGGCACACACCACTTTGCAAGAAAGTAGATTACAAAACAATGCTTTTAGATGTATAAATCTTAGGCACATTGTCTTAATCCTAGCATTTGTTCACGAGATCTCGCTTTAACAACCATGTAATCGACTTTGATATAGTTAAGAGTAGTTGAATTATGTTTTGGAACCATATACAACTTAGATCACTTCGGGTTTCATTAGTCTAAGTTTACTTGGCTTGAGTTTAAAGCTAAGGTTAGTAACATAACAATCAAAGCTTAAACCTGTAACAAGACTCACAATATGTCATGATATAACATTCCAAGACTCAAATAAGTTTAAAACAACCAAGTTGGTTCACTATATAATCGGCATTATCCTTTACACCATAAGAACACATCGGCTACCATGAGGTAACATGTGTTAAGCTAGGCCGAAGCATGTGTTAACCTCAAATGGTGTAGTATAAAGGTCTAAACATATGTTAAGATACTTATATATCACAAATCAATCACACAATAACCGAAATCATAAGTGTTGGATGAACAAATTGTATGATAAATAAGGTTAGACCACTTACCATGTCCATAATGATCATAGGGTATCATTTGTCAGGACGGTGATCATCTACAGTTTTTCCTAGACTACCTACACTGCCATCAGGTGAGTTTTCATGGCCCATTTTTACTATTTTTCATTTTGGGGGAAATACATGCATCAATACTTGTATCATTTTCAAGTGTGTGTACATTCTATCATGACTACCATGTGGAACATGAGACATTTTGCTTTATGTGCTCACTAGTCCTTGTACATCGTTTACTATAACCATTAGCTAAACATTTAGCCATGGAACACTTTAATAGATCTATTGGGTTGACACCCCCACTCCTGGTTAGTCGCTCTAACCGGTCACATACAAAAGAGTGTTAGTATTCTACAATACATACATTGTATTTTTGTATACAATGCGCGAGGCACAACGGTCAAGAGGTTTGGTTACAGGACCCATGGTTTGCACAGTGATCATTTGCCTAGCTAGCATATGATTGGTCATTACACGAATTACACGTTGGTTTTGCTCATCACAAACAAAACCCATGAACTCACCAACATTATTGTTGACAAAACTCGTTATGCATGTGTTTCAGGTAACTAGATGGAGGGCCACAGGGATTTGAGGGAGAGGTTCGAGCAAGCACTGTGTGGTACCACTCTGATGGTTCTATCTTATTGTCCTATTGTTATTTAGTCATGAGAGTAATAGACACATGATGTGCTATGTATGGTCTAAAATATAAACTAAACTAGACACCTAGTAATATAAAACAGACTCAACAAACCTAGACCACACGACAGGCAAGTGTACCTATCAATGCAGTACAGACTAAGTAAGTCCGAGTATCGAACCCACAGGACACTACTAGAAAACAAAACTAGACTCAACTAAGACTTAACAAAATTGGTTTTAAATATTATTTTTGGGTTTTTAATAATTAAAATAAAATAAAATAAAGTAAATAAGGATAAATAGACAGCTGAGATAAATGAGGAAAATATCAGGATAGGAAGGCAACTACCTAGGTCAAGAATCCTACATGCAAACTCACAACTCTCGGTAATGGAAAACTGAATGGCTACTAGATTCTAAAGACAACTCAAGAAACCCTAAGACGTGCTAGATCTCCTCCCGGTCTCACCAACACAACCCAAAGAATCCTAAGAAATAAAACACTGGTTATCTAGCTCGGATCACCTCCCGGTCTCACCTCACTACGAATGTAAAGGTACTCTAATGACTCGATCACCTCCCGGTCTCTCTAATCACAATACACCCGAAGATGTAAAGGAGTAATTTAATTGGGTTAACTATGACTTGGAATTGCAAGAACTAAAGACAACTAGGATAGGATCACCTCCCGGTCTCACCTAAAACCTAACACCTAAAGCTTTAGACAACCCAACATTCCATCACCTCCCGGTCTCAAGAATGGAAGAATACAAAAGTCCTTTAAATTCTCTAATCAAGTTCCTATGGCTTTCGTGCACAAAACCATAAACTAAGCTACGAGCACAAAGCAAGCAACCCTAATAACCATCCAAACATGAAAGACATCCACTAAGAGGATTATGGAACTATCAAAAATAATAAATTAGACTTAAGTATGCACACACATCATAATAAACACCAACCAAATCGTTACCAAAACATTAACCATTTAAAAATAAATCCAAAACCGAGAATTATAAAATTAACATGCATTCATCATACAACCTAGGTAGTGGTTCAAGATTTAGCTACTCATAATAATGAAAAACAATAAAAACAAAGGTTCAAAAATATGCAAGGTCATGGTCTCAATATTCATGAACACAAAGTAAATAAATATAAAAACTAAAACTTTTAGTGATCGAACCCGTAGCTTCACTCTTAAACCCGTGCCTTCTTCTCCTTCTTTCCTCCTCAAAAATCTGCACAAGCTGCTGTCAAGATGATCGCTTCTTTTTTTTGGCGGCTACTCGTCTGTTGTCCCCTCTTGATATTCGAAGATAATCTCCTCAAAATTATGTGCCGCTCAAAAATATATCATGTGCCTTCATTCTTTTTTTTTTCTCTCGTAGCTTTCCTTTGGGCTTGGGTCACCAGCCCAAGTCCTACAATATTTTTTCTTTAATTTTTTTTTTATTATTATTATTATTATTATTATTATTATTATTATTATTATTATTATTATTATTATTATTATTATTATTATTATTATGTTATGACTCAGGTGTTTTTGGCTTGACCAAAGTTCCTCATTTATGCTCCAACGCCCATGAATATCTGCTCTCAAGTGTTCGTGTTTCAATTAAAATTCTTCCGTTTTGAGCTCATTTCACACGAACACCTACAAAATAATTAAAATAATAAATACTTAATAAAAACGACACGAAACTAATAAAAACATGACCAAATAATATACAAAATACATAGGAAAAGAGATGTGTTTTGCAACACATCAACACATATTCTCTTTTGTTAACGCTATGGTGACGTTTTTAAATAATTAATGACAATGCCCATCTCATATGGTGGTACGGTTTTGAATAAAATGTTGTGATTGCTTGAACCTTGTGCTTGAAAACATTTCGGTCGTTACATCCTGTGTTTCCGCATTGGTGGGGTGTGACAAATTGGTATCAGAGCACAAGGTTATAGCGAACTGAGATTATGTTGAGTCAACTATAACTTAAAAACCTATTTTCGAAACATTTTCACAAAGTACCATGACATCACGCCTTGCATCTCTCAAATCCCAAGCCACTCCACGAAAATATACGGGTATGATGGTTTGTTTATTTACATACGTGATTATTTACATATATATGCATGTCATGACAAGGAAACATGGTCATCACTATTGATCTCGTTTCTTCACCTAAGTCAGAGCCAGATTATTTGGCAGATGATTCCCAGGAGGATGATTTACCTCTCACCCATCCAGCCCCCGAGTCCCATGACAATGGGTGGATTTCTAAGTCTGAGATGGACATTGACCAGCCTCCAGTCCCTAGAGGTACTTCTAACGACGAGGCAGACGATGACACCCCACCCCTAGCCATTGCTGACCCTCACCCTTTTGTCACCCCTTCTGTTTCTCACCCTCCGGCTAGTCTCAACCCTTAGTTTCGTTTGGACACTTCGGGAGGTACACTCAAGAAGTCTATACCTCGAAAGAGGGTGCGACCATCTCCCATCATTGCTATACCTGCTAGAGCTCCTATCTTTTCTCTTTCTGAGCCTACCCAGCCCATTGACCCATTACCAGAGCCCCTAGAGGAGAGCGAGCCACCTAGGAGACTGCAGCGGCGCTCTCAGGCCCGCAAACGACTTTACCTTACTAGCCTCTCGAGTTGCTTAGCATACCGAGATGAGGAGGACGATCCCGAGGTTCTGAGTTTGGGAGACTCATCAGGGAGACCCCTTCGCACCGAGCGTAGTACCCTCATATCCCATGACGCTCAGCTAGTAGCATTAGGAGACCGCATCCGAGAGCTTGAGTGCCAGTGGGCCGAGGCCGAGCAGGGGAGACTGACTGCAGTGATGGAGCGAGCTTAGATTGGGAGACGACTAGAGGTGTTGGAGCGTAGGGCGGCGGAGTCAGATCGACATATGAGGGAGGCGATTGTTTCTCTAGCTGTTGTTTTCCCACCCCCTTCTTAGTATTTTATATTGTTATGATTGTGTTATGATGACTTATGTTGACTTGTGATGTTTTGTGTTGTGACATGATACTCAAAACTATTTGCGGATCGACCGCCCATTTTGTACTAAAACTTAACTACTTTTTTTGGAGTTATGTATGGGATTATGATGTGTTGTTATATTGATCTAACTTGACTTATATATGCTAGTGTTGCTTGATATATGATTATATGTGACTATGCATCTCTTATGTTTATTGTGTTCTCTTCTTAGCTATGCCTACCCGACAGTCAGCACGGACAACCACAGGTGAACCCCTACCGACCACACCCGCTGAGTTAGCCAGAGTGATTGCTGCAGTAATTGCTCAACACGATGCAGCTTGGGCTGACTCTAGTGGAGGTTCGGGAGGTACCAGTCGTCGTGGAGGAAGTGAAATAGATCACGAGTCCGAGAACTTTATCCATGGCTGTTCGTACAAAACATTCATGGCATGCAAACCATGGACCTTCCGTGGTAATGAAGGTGCTGTAGGAATTGTCTGATGGATAGAGAAGACCGAATCAGTCCTCGATATCAGCGGTTGCTCCGAGGATCAAAAGGTGAAGTACTCTACTTGTACTTTTCAGGATGAAGCCCTTACTTGGTGGAATCTACAGGTACAAACCTTGGGCAGAGAAGCGGCATACAATCTCACTTGGGCCGATCTCAAAGCAATGCTTATGGAAAAGTACTGTCCTAGGAGTGAACTCCAGAAGCTGGAAGCCGAGTTTTGGAATCTTACCATGGTGGATGCTAACGTAACTGCATATACCACTCGTTTTCATGAACTCTCTCGACTAGTCCCACACATGGTCACGCTCGAGTACAAGAGAGTCGAGAGGTATATCTGGGGTCTGTCACCTAAGATTCACAGTATGGTTACCGCATCGGCGCCATCCACTATCCAGGCTGCGGTTACCCTAGCTCAGAGTTTGACCGACGACGTTGTTCGCATGGGTCATTGAACCAGAAAGTTTCAGTTGCCAATGAGAATTCCGGGAACAAGCGCAAACGTTCCGACCACCGAAAAGGCGGAAACTCTTCTCAGAAGCCACAAGATATCGTGAAAGTTTTTGCTGCTACAGTAGTTGACGAACCCAAGCGCCAATACAATGGGCCCCATCCTCACTGTAGTAAGTGCAATTACCATCACATAGGCACCTGTGACAGTATCTTGTGCAAGAACTGTAATCTTCGTGGTCACTCAACCGCCAACTGTAAGGCCAAAACCACAAACATTCCTCCTGCCAAGAACGAGTGCTTTGAATGTGGTGCAACTAGGCATTTCTGTAAAGGATCGTTTTAAGTAAAACAGTTGGAAATGATCTTACAAATCTCTATTCCAGGTGCGGAAACCCTAGAACAGACACAAAGTGATAGTTTTATGAATCAAACACACAGATTAAGCTTTTCAATCACCATTCTCATTAATTACTTGTAGAAATATGATAACAATTAGGATTACAAGCAAAACAGACTGACTTTGAATAAACACAAACTCTAGAGAGCTCTAGCCTGACACACACTACTTCAAATGATCAAAGTTACAATGAAAAATAACATTTAAGCTTATATAGGTCTGCACTTTCGTCCATATCGTGAGGTCGAATGTGGAATTCTTCCACATTCGCCCTTCTTCCTGGTACGAACCTGGAACAAGCCTTCAATAACTTTCACCTTCGACCTTTATCTTCTACATTCGCCCAACATTTCTACATTCGACCCTCTATTATTCCACCTTCCCCCTTTCGTCAATTCACAAAACTTGTTTATGTTGCAATCCAAAGCATTAGTCGCACATTATGCATCAACAAACTCCCCCTCGACTATTGCTTGGATTGCCTTCGCGCTTCATCCATTCCTTTGTTCATCAGCTTCAGACGAAGTTGTTTACGTTGATCTTTTGTCATTTCTGGTTCCAATTTCCTCTTCTTCTTTATCCTCCTCTCCTTCTTTCAACTTAGGAGCTTCATTATAAAGTTTATCAAGCAATTTGGTCATTCTGTTATTGTCTTTCTTCAATCTTTTATTATCAATCCTTATTCCTTTAATCATCCTCCTGCTCCCATTACACTTTTCATCAATCTCATTCTTTTCTTCCTCTAGCTGTTTCAATTTCTTTTCCAATTCATCTTGATTAGCTTTAGAGGCAACAACAATCTGCAACATCTTTTCTTCATTCTTTTTGAATTTTTCTATCTGTGCTTGTTGTGCAGATATCATCTTCATCATCTCTTCCATTTGTTTGTTCACCTTCTCCATAACATCATCAGAGACTGTTACTTTGGATCTGGAAGATTCTGCTTCAGGAGTTTTCTTTTTCTTCTGGAATAAGTTTAAAAATTCTCTAAAGTATTATCTAAATCAGGAACTACTTTAGATTCTTTTGAGGTCTTTTTCTGCTTCTTGGTAACTGGTGAGGAAACTTGTGATGACGGGCCTGCATCTGGAACTTTCTTTCCTTTTAGCAACATCCCAATTTCTTTCTCTCTCAATTTCTTAGTGCTCTCTTTCATATCTCTCTTTGGCATTGACTTGTGCTTGGGTTTCTTCAGATTAACAACTACTGTAGAACCCTCAAAATCTTCGACATCAAGTCCTAGATCACCTTCCAGATCTATTGTCTCCTTCTATAACTGTTCTTCAACATCCTTATTTAATGATTCAGACTCTCCAGCAACAGTGGCCTTGCGCTTGGAGTTCTTTTTCACTGTTTCTGCATCCGAATCCCAACGTTCTTCCTCTTCTGTTTCTTCAGAGTCTACAGAAGATTCTTCATCAACTAACTGAGTACCTTTCTTTGCTATACTCTTCTTTCTTTTCTTTTGTTTCTTGACTGGTTCATCTTCACTCATCTTTGCCTTACCCTTCCCTTTGGCTCCGGCATTTTTCACTTGTCTCTTTCTCTTTGTAGTAGCATCAGCATGTACAAGCGGATCATCAGTGTCAGATTCACTATTAACATGTCTTGCTTTGTTCTCTCCTGGGTCAGTGTAACCCGGATTTATCAAATGCCCAAACAGATTCTTATATGGACGCTTCTCATTGTCTGGAATCCCTTTGTATCCCTTCATTCTCACCAACGTCCTTATATTCATATGATCCTTCCCTAAGATCTTTGTAGGATCTTTCTTCAACTTTGGATATTTATGATAAAAAATCATCATCAGAAATCTGGGATATAATAAGAATTTCTTCGACTTCAAACCCTTTAGCATTTCTAACATATGATCCAGAATCATCCCAGCTATATTGAATGGTTTATTCAAAGTTAAAGCAACCATCAACGAGCTTAAACTCTTTCTCATAACATCGTAACCTCCACTCACTGTCCCAAACACGTGAATTATTACATGAGCAAAGTATTTGAATTGAACGCTCAGCTTTCCTTTGTGTAACGCTCCATCAGTAATAGGACAATTATATTTCATTCTCAGAAAACACAATCTCTGCTCCGTCCATGACAAACACCTTGGATCAGTACAATCATCATCTTTGATCATCAACGCTTCTATGATATCATCTTCTGTTATCATAGCAAATTCACCTTGAATCTCACTAACAATAGCAGTTTTAGACTCCCAGTAGTCATAACGAGCATTTCTCCAGAATTCTTCAACGATATCTTGGTAGATTATAGCAGGTGTTGCAAGAGCATGAATAATCCTGCTTCTCTTGAGAAAATCTATTATTCCGGAGAATTCTGTGTTTTTTAGAACGTCTACAACAAAAGCACAACAGTTATGAGCGGTTTCGAACGGCCACGCTTCTATCACATTATGAACTGGAGCTTCTTGTTCAGGTATCTCAACGTTCTCAGCTTGTTGTTCAGCCATTTGAATATCTGTATCACAAAACAAAGAAAATGCGTTAAAAACAATCAAAGTCGACACAATTTGAATTTTTGATTTTCATAAATTTCACATTCGCCCCTACATGGGTCCGAAGGTGAAATCCATTAGGTTCAATGTGGCATTTAAAGTTCGAATGTGTAAAGTTTTAACACAAAATACACTTTCGTCCTTGAAATTCCACTTTCGTCCGTTAAAAAGTTACTTTCGACTTAAACTTTCAGGTTCGCCCCTTCGGATCTGGTCGAATGTACCAGTTTATACTAAAAATTCAAACTTGTATTCTAAGTTGTTTAAACACTGATTTTGATTCAAACGCCTTCTAATATGACCGACTAAGAATTATTACCAATCAATTGTGTCATTCATTTAGTTTTTATTGATTTTCTATGTAATCTAGGGTTTGTCATGTTCAATCGAACAATCAACACACAATTTTAACGTATTAACCCTAGATTATCTAAGCTTCTCCCCCCAAAATCAATAAGAACTAAAGCCTAATAAAGAATTGTAACAAAAACACTCTAAAAATTGTCCAACTGATTGATTATAGGATTCGGCGACAAAGAACCCTAATCTGCCTTCAAAACAGGTCCATTACCTGTGATTTTGGAATGAAAATGATCAATATAGCAACAGGAACAATAATCAAGAACGAAAATAACAGGGTCAACAAGGGGTTTGATATTTGAAAAATTTTGAAAACTGAGAGAATGGGAGGTCGAATTAGGAAATGATATATATATATAGTGTCCACTTTCGACCAATTGCTATGGACGAATGTGAAATTGTGTCCACATTCGACCCTAGTTAAAGGTTCGAATGTGGATACAAGGTTCGAAAGTACAAATTTCAAAAGAACACTCACATTCGACCAGTTTTTAAGGTACGAAAGTAACACAATTTCAACCTTCGACCCAACGAAGGGGCGAAAGTAAAATGGTAATTTTAAAAATTTACCAAATCTCAAAATCGAATCCCGTTCAAACATTTTTCAATATTTTAAGCCTCAAACATGCATTGTTTCATATTTAAATGATACAAAACTCAGATTGGCTCATCAAATCTCAGAAAATGATCATCAAACACCATCGGTTATCTAAAATAACTCAGAAATGTAAAACTTTTTGGTTTTTCGGAAATTTATATTAAGACACACCTAAAATCTTTTTGAGTTTTTGTATCTTTTAGTAAGCAGAAATGTTAACACAATCAGTAAATGTTTTGTGATTTCCGGTAAGAGGATCATATCAGTTATTCAGAAATCTGATCACATCGTTGATCTGTTTTATATTATCCTTAGAAACAATGTGTGATCCGGCAATTGCTGATATTGTTGTCCACATAAACTCACATGCAGACTGTTATGCAATGCGTTAAAATGATACGATATTAAGTGTATTATACTAACACGTCATGGTTCCCACACACACGACATACTCCCGTATCAAGAAATTGCACAAACCTTCCTCGTAACGCGTGATTATGCCAATGTTATCTGTTTAGGTACAAGATATATAGCACAGAGGTGTACAGGTCAGCAAATGAATGCAACAAAGTAACATGTGCATATATACCAAGTTGAGGCTGATATCAATCATAGATTTTCATCAGTGAATTGATACGATGCAATTAATGATCTTTGATCAATAATAAACATGAAGTTCCTCAATTCGGTAACTTTTAGGTTTTGGCATTAACGCTCTTTTAGCAAATATTCTAATTGAATCTAGGTCCGTAAATAAATACGACAAAAGTTCAATCAGAATATCCCGGATAACAATAACATAACGACCCGAAACCTCAGATTTTGGCAACTGTATCAAACGAAATTACGGTACTAAAACCATATGCCCATGAGGTGTTCAGCCACTAACGAGCAGTTCGTTATGTTTGTATCACTAATGCACGCAGTAATAAGTCTACGAAGCCTATCAGCACATCACACGAAATCAACACACGCCTCATATTGCATTACATATCTTTAGCATGTGTCAGATCCCCACTGATGTACTATCATTTCCTCTTTTTACTCCTCGAAATCATTTTGGGTTTTTCTATTTTTATGGCTTTTTGAATTTTTCAATGTTTTTGGTTTTTCTGAATAAAGACTTTGCCTAAAATGTAAAACATATTTTTTTTTTGGTTTTTGAATTTTTCTAAAAAACTGTAAAAACTTAAAAATTTAAAAACTAAAAGCGATAAACCGAAGTGATGATTAGTCTTGTTTTTATTTTATACCATTTACTTTTAAAAGATAATCAAATCTGGATTTATCAAAAGCCTTTGTGAAAAGATCCGCTCTCTGATAATCAGTGTGGATTTTGACCATATCGATCAACTCTTTTGCATAGCAATCACGGATAAAGTGATACTTAATCCGGATATGCTTAGCTTTCGAGTGATTGACCATGTCTTTAGTTAATGCAATTGCGGCTTCATTATCACAGTGAATAGGGGTTTTCAGAAATTGCAAACCGTAATCGACCATCTGCTGCTGAATCCAGAGAACCTGTGAGCAACAACTCGAGGCTGCTACATACTCAGCTTCGCAAGTAGATAGTGCGACCGATGTTTGCTTCTTACACTGCCAGGTCACGAGCCTGCTCCCTAAAAACTGACATCCAGCCGTTGTGGATTTGTTGTATTTGTCACAGCTGCCCCAATCTGCATCACTAAATGTGATAAAGTCAAAATTATCGTCATTAGGGTACCATAGTCCTCTCGACGGACAACCCTTCAGATATCTTAGGATTCGCTTGTGTTTCGGCTTCAATTGGAAACGTGCGCAGAGGCATGTAGCGAACATTATGTCTGGCCTTGATGCAGTGAGATACATCAGAGATCCGATGATTGCTCTGTATGTAAATGGGTCTGTCAGCTCCCCCTTAGCGTCAACACCAATCCCGTGATTAGGTTGTATTGGGGTGTCCATCGGCTTCGAATCTTCCATCTGGAACCGGCTCAAGACTTCAGATACGTATTTGGTTTGATGAATAAAGATCCCAGTTGGTCTTTGATTCACCTGCAAGACGAGGAAAAACAGCATTTCTCCCATCGCACTCATCTCGAACTTTTCCTGCATTACACGTTCAAATTCTCTGCAAAGAAGTTCGTTAGTAGAGCCAAAAATAATATCATCTACATAAATCTGGACGAAAAGCAAATCATCCCCTGTTTTCTTCGTAAACAGTGTGCAATCGACCAAGCCTCGTTTGAATCCTTTGGACATCAGGTACGTGTTGAGCTCCTCATACCATTGGCGTGGAGCCTGGTGCAACCCATATAACGCTTTGTTGAGAACATAAACCTTATCCC
Source organism: Ambrosia artemisiifolia (assembly GCA_032199755.1). Taxonomy (NCBI): domain Eukaryota; kingdom Viridiplantae; phylum Streptophyta; class Magnoliopsida; order Asterales; family Asteraceae; genus Ambrosia; species Ambrosia artemisiifolia. The sequence goes on along the minus strand of CM063519.1, from coordinate 41,078,970 downwards.
GGTGGATAGGATCTTCACAGCCTGGAGGTTGACCGACGTAGACCTCTTCCTTGACCACACCGTAGAGAAACGCCCTTTTGACATCCATTTGATACACCTTGAACTTCTTATATGAGGCAAACGCTAGAAACATGCGAATAGCTTCTATACGTGCCACAGGTGCATATATCTCGTTGTAGTCAATTCCTTCAACTTGATGAAATCCTTGAACAACCAATCTGGCTTTGTTTCTCACGATCATGCCTCTGTCATCTATCTTGCATTTGAATACCCATTTCGTACCAATCTTCTTCCTACCAGAAGGTAAATCCGTAAGTGTCTAGACACCCAACTTCTGAAACTGCAACAACTCCTCTTGCATCGCCTCGACCCAAGCATCATCCAAAAGAGCTTCTTTGTATGTCCGCGGCTCAACCTGCGAAACATAACATGCAAACGGCCAATCATTCTGACAACCAGATTATCGTATTTTTGCATATAAAGCTAAAGGACCAAAACTTTCTGGTGAATTGACACTGCGTATTTGTCCTCTAGTCATTACACTACTTCCAGGGTCACCAATAACATGCTCGAGCGGGTGAATACGATGAATCCAAGATTCCGGATGTTCAGGTACAATCACTCCCGTCTGAGTTGTCAAGTTTTCCACTGCATCCAGATCATTACCCGTGTTGGACGATGAAGCAACATCTGGATTTGGGTTCACTGGTGGTGCCTCTGTTGCATGATCAAGAATAGCTTCATCAAAGTCTCCATCATCTTCTGATTCTGAAGTATCAAATGTAGTTGAAGCTTCTTGAAACACCTCTTCTTCTGCTACATGAGCATTGGTATCATTAGAAGCTGCTGGAGGAGTTACGGTGATCGGACGCACCAACGGTGAAGTCGCCGCATTTTCACACTCATAAAGTAATCTTATAACAGCTTCTTCAACCAAGCTATCTAGATTGAATGATTCAAAGAAATCTTTGTAATCAAACATCCAATCAGGACCATTTCCCTGTACGTTTTGAGTATACCGTTGAACCTCAACATTTGCCCAATCCTCCACCTGTTGATTTCTTTTGTTGAATACCCGTTTGAGCGGGGTTGCATATCCAACAAAATATCCCTCTTCGGCTTTCGGACTAAACTTTTCACCTGGATTCAACATCGTACACGAAGCCCCAAATGGTTCTAGATACTCCAAGTTCGGCTTTCGTCGGTTCAACAGCTTATAAGAAGTTTTGCCAAACTTCTTCACTGTTAATACCCTATTCAGTGTATAACATGCTGTATAGATCGCTTCGTTCCAAAACATTACTGGAAGATTTGAATCTGCGAGCATTGTTCTTGCCATTTCAATGAGAGTCCTGTTTTTCGTTTCAGCGACACCGTTCTGTTGAGGGGTATACGGAGCAGAATATTCATGATGAATTCCTTTGTCTTCACAAAGAGCATCCATCTGCGCATTTTTGAACTCCGTCCCATTGTCACTCCGAATTCTTTTGATCTTTAGACCATAGACATCCTCCAGTCGAGTGAACAGAACTTTCAGATTGTTAAACGTGTCACTTTTATGTTGTAAGCACATCACGCATGAGAATCGTGAAAAATCGTCAGTAACCACTAAACAGTAAAGCTCTCCGATATGACTTTTATGTTTGACAGGTCCGAATAGGTCCATGTGCAACCGCTCAAGTGGCATCTCAACAGAGTTTACTTTCTTTAGTTTATGTGATTGTTTGTGCTGTTTGCCTTTCTTACAACTCACACACTTGTCGTTCAAGTGGAAATGTTTGACATTAACACCTTCGACAAGCCCGTTCTTCACCAAATGGTTCATTTTTCTGAGGTGAATATGTCCCATTCTGCTATGCCACATTATTGATTCTTTCTCTATAGGCTTCGATAGAAAACACATCACTTGGCCCTGAGTTGTCATCGATTTCGACATATCAAGAATGTAAAGATTGTTAACTCTCGGTGCCTTCAACATAATCCACTCTTTTGGAATCTTGAAGCCTGGTTTGAGGATATAGCAAGATTTGTCGTCGAAATGTACTATAAATTGTTTGCCACATATCTGACTGACACTTAACAGATTGTAGTCAGTTTGCTTCACATAGGAAATCCTTTCAAACCTCACTATCCCGTTACTCACACTTCCCTCCATTGTGATGTAACCTCCTTTATTTCCTGCAAAAGCAACATACCCTCCATTAATATTTTTCACGTCAAACAATAGTGCTAGATCACCAGTCATGTGGCCTGAAGCTCCACTATCAACAATCCAAAGACTGCTAACAGGGCCAGCTGAAGCTCCCTACACACTTCAAGTAAAATCATTAGTTCTTTCGGGGTACCCAAGCCTGTGTGGTCTTGGGTCTTTGAATATCAGCTTTCAAAGAGTCATTTACATCAACATTTGGTTTTGAATTGATCTTTTTCTGATCGTTCAAAACTTTCTCATCTTTTTCATTTGGTTTTGAGGTAGAAGCTCCCGGAGAACCATTAGGTGTCCAAGATTGTTGCGAACGTTTTAGAATTCGAATCTGAGATTTTGGAATCTCAGTCGATTTCTTAGTATCGTTCTTAAATGAAACTTTCTTGATTACCTTCTCTGATTTAAGGGAGACAGGTCCAACAGTTGATTTAACAGCAGGTTTTGGTGGTACCTTTTGTTTATCAACCATTGTGTTTACCATAGGTTTCTTCAACGGTTTTTCCATAGCTATCCGGTTTCGACGATCATAGTTAAATTGACTATTATACCTCTTTTGGTAAAAATTGTTTTGATTGTAAAATGGTGTTTGTTGAGGAACAAAACGTCTTGGAGAATAACAATGATTATCAACCGGCTTTCTAACAGATTGCCTCATCTCAACTTCGTGCCTCTTGTTTCTCACGTACGGGCAGTGAGCAAGTAAATGCCCTCTCTCCCCGCACTTAAAACATGCACGGTATTCTTCAAACACATTCTCAGCATTCGGCTTAGCAAATGTTTTGATAGGATATTGATCATTTACGCATCTGCGTCTTAAACTCTCAGGAGCTGGTTCCTTTGAGTAAGCCGGCTCAAGAAAACCATTTGCCTTTTGCTTAGGGTTGATGAATTCAGTGACATGGACCTTAGGTTCTCTCGGAGTATCCATATATAGTTTCTTCAAAATTTTAGGTGGTACATCATTGGTCCTTTCATGTTTAGGAAACCAAATAGTACTTTCTTTCCAGATTTTCTCAATTTTAGAATAATTTGCAAATTTAATGGGGTACTCCTCGTCAGAGATAATCTTATCAGATCCTTCCATCCGATAAAATACTTTGACGGGTTTGTCAACTGATTCATTTTTAATCTCTTTCTTCACTGATTGATTGACACGATGTGCGTTAGCCATCGGATGACAAAGCTGAGAAGGTGAAACTGTTTCATTTGTGATAATGTGATTTTCCTTTGGAATATCACTCACATTCTCAGTTTTCTCACTCTCAGTGTTAGAATCATCAGTCACAACAGTTACGCCTTCATCATTCACACCCAAAATCGGTCGTACATCGGAATTTGGATCTCCAACACTAGAAGTGTTAGATTCATCTTCCGATGCAGAGTCAGTTTTGACTGAACTCTCTGGTGTTATTGAGTGACAATGATGATTCTCAAATAACACTGGTGATGGAACAGCCTTGTAATTTGCATTACTCGGTTGTGATGGCTTTTCAATGATAAGGTCAACCACATATGCAATGTGCTTATAACTTTCAAGCTTTTTGTTGACCTTTTCAGCAAAACACTTGATGGTGGCCATTTCTAACTTGGTTTCTTCAAGTTCATTGATATAACTATAAATTGCAAGTTGTTTTAAAGAAAGTGTTTTCTTTAAGTCAGAAATGTCCTTTTTGTAGGCATCAAGTACCTTGTTGAATTCTATAACTTTCTTGCGAGAAGATTGACAGTTTATTATGGCACTCTCAAGTTGAACCTTGACTTGCTTGTTTTCCTCTGTCAATCTATCACAAGTACCACAATACTTATCACTATGCATATCAGTTGTAGATTCAGAACTTACCTGCTTTAGAGGATCTGTCATAGCCATGAGAGCGAAATGAGCTTCTTTCCCAGCAAAGAACTTGGAATAGACGATTCTGGTAAAAGCATCATCCACAATACACGACTTCCTCGTCATCAGAAAATCAACTTCGGCCAAGAGTTGATCAATTTCATCATCTAAAGAATTCACGCTTGCTTCCGAATCTGTTTCACTCTCCGAATCTGAATACACTGATTCATTCTCTTCAGGAACATCTATGACTGACTCAATAATAATTCCCGAAGTCTTCTCATCATGTTGTGCTTCAACTGGACCAGCCACCGAAACATCCATCTCTTCAATCGACTCCTCAATCTCTTCTTCAGAAATACTTTCAGTTTCTTCAACTTTATCAACTATCTTCGACTCCTCCAAATCAATCTGCTGAGCAACATAAGCTACATTCCCAGCTTTTATCTCTTCAAAACCAAGTTTTATATCAGTCCAGTCATATCCCTCATCATTTTGAATCACCAAAGCTTGATTTTGATTATTAGTCTGTGGTTGATCATTTGGTGTTGTAATAGGAATGACAGTTCTAGTTGGTTTATTTGGTATCTGAGTTTGAGTCTGATTGGGTGTAATTGGTTGTCTAGTAGTGTTGTTCTGAGAGGTGTTTTGTCGGTTTTGGTAATTGTTTTGATTTTGATAGTTGTTGTTGTTGTTTTGATTTTGATAAGAAACTTGGTTTTGAGATTGACGGTTATGATAATTTGAGTTGAATGGGTTTCGGTTACCTTGTTTAGCTGGCTGGGTACACTCTCTTTTGAAATGACCTTTAACACCATAGTTGAAACATGTGACTTTTTCTTTGTTGAAGCCATATGTTGTATTCGGTGTAGTGTAGTGGCCAAGTCAGTTCTCCCGGTTTTCTCAATGAATTCTGTTGCTCGCCTCATGATACTTGTGAAAGCCCACTGTATATCGATAAGCTCCATTTCTTCTTTATCAATTTGAGCATAGTCCTCATTGGTTAGATTGTTGTTACCAATTTGACTAGCTACCAGACCATTGTATGAGGCAACCATTGCTGAAACCAAGGCAATGTGTTGTTGAGCAACTTCCACTGTAACATTGTTCATGTTGGATGTTTCCAACACTATTGGTCTCTGATTAGCTTGATTCATCTGAGAAATGTATTGTTGTTGTTGAGGTTGTGGTTGGTTTGCAGTGTAACACGCTGCTTGTTGCATAGGTGAAAATGGTGAAACGAAAGAATTTGTATATGATTGTGGTGGTGGTGTATATTGTGGTGGTGTATAAGATGAGGTTTGAGCAAGTTAGTTGATTGGGTTTTTGGGTGGTTCCATCACACTTGAAACATAGGCAATATGAGGAGCAACTGTCCCACCAATACTTGAGTTACCCACTGTAGATGATGTACCTGCATGATACAACTCTGGGTTCTGAGGAATTTGTGATCTTTTTTCTTTCCTCTTCCCCTCAAGCTCTTTGTTTTCCAATTTCTGAACGAAGTCATTGATGGTCCAGTACTTGTAAGCATCTTTCTCCTTAAGTACCTCAATGTGTTGATCCCAGTATGGTGGTAAAGAATCAGCAAATTTATCCACCAAGTTTGACATTGGAATCTGAATTTCATAATTCGACAATTCAGTTAATAGATGACAATATCTGGGAGTCAACTCTTTCAGTGTTTCATTCCCAACATAACTGAAGTTTTCAAATTCCTTCTTCAATTCCTCAATCCTTAGCCTCCTCGTCTTCTCATTACCATCATGACGATTCTTCAACATATCCCACAATTGTTTGGAAGTAGTACAAGATCCAAACTGATGTAAAAGATCATTGGTAATAGCTTGGGTTAGTTGAGAATACGCCTTCTTCTCCACCACAAACTTCTTCTTCTCGTCTTTAGACAAACTCTCAAGTGGAATCTGTTCACCGGTATTCTCTAACACTGGTGCCACATATCCTTTTGCAATCATTTGCTACGCCTCAGTTCCTTCAAGTCCCATTCCTTCCAAATGAATCTTGAATTTCTTCTGCCATTGGTTGTACTCATTATTTATCATACTTACATACATAAGGTGTTATATATTTTAATTGAAAGAGAATTTTTTATGCTTCATGAATCAAGTAATCTATGTTTTATACATTTAATTTCCAAAATTTATAAAGGGTAAATTAGATCTTATATGCGTGTCATACAGTGATAATTGATATGAAGTAATTTAGAGTTGATTGAGCAATAGAAATGGTAATAATTTCAAATGCAATTTCCTAATGATCAACGTAGCTCTTAGCGGAAATTTCTCGATATACTCTTTTACCTGCCTTAATGGCCATCAAGACCATTGCTGGTTTACATATGAAACGATCTCTATAAAATCAGAAATGGCTTACTCGAAATTCCGGGATCTCTACTCCATCTTTTTTTTTTCCTTCGCGACCTCCAAATTAGTTCTGCAACCTTACATACAAGCCGCCTTACCTTCATACCTTACCACCGTCTGGTGTCCCTTTGGCCGCTGCGCAACTACCGTCTACGACAACCACACGTGATGAATCCTTCCCTTTTACAAATCGCCTAATCTACTCTTGATGCCAACCTCTACGGCATCAGTCAAGCAACGGTTTGAGGTAACATTCTGTTGTAATCTTGATCTCTATGTTAAATACAATAAACTCATGGTGACTGAATTTCCCTTAAGAAGATAACATTATTAAGTGTTCCTTCTTAACACATTGGGGTTCAACTACGTATCTCTAAATTATATTGAGGCCATGACTCATAAATTTTTGTATCTACATAAACGAATTTCGTTGGCATAAATACCAATAATATTAAACATGTTTCTAAATTAAATTGATAATAAGAGTATGTCTAAATTAGATGGATAATGAAGTTGTGATTGGAAAGAGAAACTATTCTGAATGTTGTTATGTGAATATTTATTTCATATACTAACAATTTCCTTTATCCTTAAAAGTTTTTGAAAAGAGTATCGTAACTCATTAAGCAAATGAGATTTAATGGTTTAAATATATATTTTATTAGTTTTAGTAACTAAAGTTATATCAGTATGTTGTCGTGAATTATATGTATTTAAGAACCAAGTTCTAATTGCTGGGGAATTCGGACATGTACACTTTTATTAGAAAATTGAGTTAGTGTTATAATTTTTAGGAATTCGCGACGCGTGATTCAAGCTTTAGGATTTACATGGACCTTTGTTGATTTCTAAATGGTTCAATCATAATTCATTGATTCAATACAAATCTTCCATTCACAATCAAGGTGAGTTTACATAGCCCATTTCTTTTACTGTTTTACATTTTTTTTGGGGTGAAAAATGTTAAACATTTATACTCAACATGTACGATTCTATTACGTGACTTGTGTGAATCTTTGATGCCACATGTCATAGACAAAAACTTGTTAGACTTAAACTTAAACTTACATAATCATTAGCTTTGGCCAAGCTGGCGATATACAATGATAGATCTATTGGATTGACAACCCCACCTAGATTCATTGACCATTTCTATGGGGAGCGCGAGTGATTGTTATCGTTCCAAACTTTATAAGGAGAACCGTGAATGCGGGATGGACCTAAACTTTATAAGGAGAACCGTGAATGAGGGATGGACCTAAACTTTATAAGGAGAACCGTGAATGCGGGATGGACCTAAACTTTATAAGGAGAACCGTGGATGCGGGATGGACCTAAACTTTGTCGGAGGATTTATTATGTGCATACTATACTTTGTGTTTTGTTTTCACATGTAGACTTAGACTAACATTTGACACGTGAATTGTACTACATTGCTTTAGACTACTTTTGATGCAAACAAAACCTATGTATTCTCACCAACTTTTGTTGACCTAAAATATTTTCAAACTTAACATGTTTCAGGTTATAGCTTTGCTTGAAGATTAGAGTTAATGCTTGAAGATTATATTTAGTGTTTCTCATTTGATGTACAAATTCTCCTAGAACAATTGTATGTAATTTATTTAATTAATTATTGAAATTTATTATTCACCATGAGCTACTGAACAATCATCAATACGTGACATCCCGATGTTTCGGCCATCGGTTGGGGTGTTACAGCTGTAACTCCAGTGAGGAAACTCGTGTGGAGACAGTACAGTTTTTGAGGGAACGTTGTAACCAAGTCTGATACACCAGCGCGGGCACGGTTAAGACAACATAATCTAGGGCAGACATTGGCTAGGACTGCCGATTAAATAGTGTGACATTGGGTCACTCGTATGAAAATCACCATTCAAAAAAAAAATATATAGTAGTATATATGTATAGATATGTTGAGTAAATTAATTATAGATTCAAGTAGTTACGTGAAAAGCGAGAAGAGCCAAGTATAGTTCTTTAAATTTGAATGAAACAAAATTTTTTTATCCTAAATAATAAATTAAAAACTGCAATCAATACAAAGTAGTTGAAATGAGTTCAACGTTAATATTTAATCCACAAACAAGAGCTCTAAGATGTTGATTATATTAGTAAGAACATAAGTTATGAACATATGTTTTAATTATGTGTATCTGATATGCTTAATCCTTCGACTTCAGTAATGGAAGACACCATCTGTCACACCCTCAAATCCACTTGCGGAGTTTTACCGCGAGGCGCGTGACAAACCAGGATCCAAGTCAACGATCACAATAAACAAATCTAAATGAACATATGCAATTTCAAAAACATAGTTTAAAATCCCCTAAATACAGCGGAAGCTTATTCTCAAAACATAATCCAAAAGTAAACCAAAGTATTCAATGTTCGAAAACCATGCAACTCTAACTAGACGCCGTGCAGACGCGTGCGCCCTAGTTCCGTAATGCTACCTTAGCGACCTGAGAAAACATGTAAGAGTTACGTCAGCACAAAAATGCTGGTGAGTTCACAGGTTTGTATAAATAAGTACCAAGTTCAACCTGTCCATACTATATCAAATTGTAAACCAAAGTACGCTAGCTAGGCGTATGTTTTGTTACTACTACGATTGGAAAACCATTACTAACTCGCAAACCAGATGTTGTGCCCGAATAGTAAACCTGTTCCTGTTTGAGACAATATGCACTCGCCCGGCCCTCCAAGCCGACGAGCAGGGTTGGTCACTCCCAATAGATCTATTCACATTTCCCCGTTGTGCTAACCCGCACATTCATGGTTTTCCCCCGGGACTTCCAAAGATCGTATAGTAAACCATAGAAACCCATAGTATGACAGTTGTTACCAAAACATTAGTTTAACCAGTTAAAAAGGGGGCCGTGAACTCACCTTAGGTTGCGTTACTTCGTAATATGAATAAAGTCAGCAAGCTATGCTAGCCCCGTAAAGCGGCTACCTAACATATGACAGTTACAAGTACTTAGACTAATAACCCGTAGGTTAGTTAGTCCCTAGATGTCCATACCATAACCAAGTTCGTTTGAAAACACCGTGACTGTTAAACTAACCCAATGTACAAGACTCGACATCCCATTGGTGACCCGAGACTCCCCGTGTTATACTAGCACTCTCAAACATACAATCATGCAATCACACTTAACATACGTTAAAGTCCAACAAGTTCTAGCATATAGTTCACGTATTACATAAATAAGTCCGAGCACATGTTACTGAGTTATTAGGTATGATACGGGGTTCCTAGCATGTTCCTAGGTGTCAAATCGGGTCCCGGAATGCTAAAATACACTTACAGCAGCAGTACAGGCGATTAGGAAAAGTCAACTAGCAATTACGTTGGTCAACAGGCAATTAGGAAGGCTAATCGCCTATACTATAGGCAATTAGGGTCATGTGGTATGCAAATCAGGAGTTTATAGGCGATTAGGGTCATAAGACATGCATTTATAGGCGATTAGGGTCATAAGACATGCATTTCAGGACTTAACTAGCAATTAGGATCACAATTGCATGCAACGAAGGCAATTAGCCCCCAATCACCTATGCTATAGGCGATTAGGGTGTCATAGCAGGCGATTAGCCTCCTAATCGCCTATAGCATAGGCGATTAGGGTTGCTAATCGCCTTCAACCCAGCTGTTCCGGTTTTTCGCGCGTTTAACACTCCAAAACAAACCCAGAACGTGTGTAAACATCAAATATCAATCAAACAACCATATCAAACATATTTCAATCAAAATCCTTCGTTTAACCTCGTTCTATCAGCCCTGAATGCAACCATGTATCCCAAAAACAATACACATAGCATGAAACATCACATTAACATGCATAACCGTAACCCTAATGAACAATTACTCAGATTTCATCAACATGCTATCATCATCAATCTGTAACTACCATAATATCATGTTACCAATCCTTCTTGAATCACAAAAACCCTATCTTTTAATTATAAACACACATATAACATGCATGATAGTTAGAATCCAATTAACAACGATTATTAACGAATTTCAGAAGACACATACGTTTATAAACAGGTCTGGACCATTAGGGATTGAAGAAAAACATTATTAAAAGTTGCATGAATGAAAACCACACCTTAGGTTTATGATAGATTGATGTAATAGGCTTGAAATCATGTGTTTTGATCCAAAATCGTGTTCCAGAGGTTGTGTGTGTGTTGGGGCGAGTTGTGGGACGACTAGGGTTGTTATAATGAAGTTTAGGAGGTCAAGTATTGTATTTATAGTCGTTTTTAGTCGCCAGGTACGTTGCAGGCGATTATGCAGCTTTTGCAGGCGATTAGGGCTGCTAATCGCCTTCCCTATAGGCGATTAGCCTGCTAATCGCCTAAAGGCAATGCCCAGTCGCCTAATAAACCCAGCTAATCGCCACCCTATAGGCGATTAGCCCTCCCTAATCGCCTATAGGGGTTGGTTCTGCGTATTTTGCGCGTTAAACCCCGTTTTAACATATGTTAACACATTTTCACATACCGACAAGTCACATAATGATTGTAAACACATAATACTCGCAAGCAAACACATTCACACTCGTTCACCAATTCCCGGGACTCGAGACTTGTATGTTCCCTATGCTTTGACGATTCTACGAATCGTCACCCCTTGTACACTTGGTTAAGGACTGACATCTAATGATCCTCTAGACGGACATCTAATGATCCTCTAGACTAAAATAACAGTTCCCGATCCATAACACGACTCAACTAACCCAGTTAAGTATAATATACGCGTGACTCGCTAAGGTAGACCTTAATCTAGACAACGTTGTTAACCTGAATTTGCCGGGTGTCACATCATCCCCACGTTAAAAGAATTTTCGTCCCAAAAATTGCACAAGTACCAAAAGGAATAACAAAAGAAACAGACAAAAGATAGAAACCAAGAGAGAGATTTACCCGAGTTGTCACATCATCCCCACGTTAAAAAGGAATCTCGCCCCGAGATTCATTCAGCTGCAGTGGTAACATATCTCGATTCGAACGCTTCCTTAGGAAAGAGATGAGGATACTTAGACTTCATCTGATCCTCCCGTTCCCAAGTGTACTCTGGTCCCCGGCTCGAGTTCCAGCGAACCTTAACAATGCGAATCTTGCTATGACGTAGGCTACGAATCTTGTAATCAAGAATCTCAACAGGTTCCCCCACAATCCGAAGACGATCATCAACCTTGATCTCTTCCAGTGGAACAATAAGAGACTCGTCAGCCAGACACTTCTTTAAGTTGGACACATGGAAGACGTTATGTACGCTGCCGAGCTCTGTCGGTAAATCAAGACGATATGCCACCGGTCCAATCCGTTCCAGGATCGTAAATGGTCCGACATACCGAGGGTTGAGTTTTCCACGCTTCCCAAAGCGTATGACGCCCTTCCACGGTGAAACTTTCAGAAGTACTTTGTCATCAACTTGGAATTCCAATGGCTTGCGACGCTGATCGGCATAACTCTTTTGTCGATCCCGTGCCGCTGCCAACCGGTTACGAATCTGTACGATCTTTTCCGAAGTTTCGTACACTAGCTCAGGCCCAGTGAGTTGACTCTCACCCACCTCAGCCCAACAAAGAGGAGACCGGCATTTCCGCCCGTACAGTGCCTCGAACGGAGCTGCCTTGATGCTCGTGTGGTAACTGTTGTTGTAAGAGAATTCTACTAACGGTAGATGAGCTTCCCAACCCTTGCCAAAATCGAACACACATGCCCGAAGCATGTCTTCTAAGGTTTGAATCGTGCGTTCACTCTGACCGTCAGTCTGTGGGTGATAAGCTGTACTCATGTCTAGCTGGGTACCCAAAGCCTTGTGCAAAGACTTCCAGAAGTGAGAAGTAAAGTGGGAGTCACGATCCGAAATAATAGAAACCGGCACCCCGTGCTTAGAAACAACTTCCTTCAGATAAAGACGAGCCAAACGATCCATGGTGTCGGTCTCCTTAATAGCGAGAAAATGGGCTGATTTCGTCAACCGATCAACAATCACCCATATCTTATCATTCCCGCTCGGTGACTTAGGTAGTTGCGTGACAAAATCCATTGTAATCCGTTCCCATTTCCACTCTGGAATTTCAGGTTGTTGCAAGAGACCCGACGGTTTCTGGTATTCCACCTTGGCCTTAGCACAGGTCAAGCATTTGCTCACGTATGAGGCTATATCCGACCTCATGTTTGGCCACCAGTAAAGCACCTTTAGATCTTGGTACATCTTATTCGAACCAGGATGAATAGAATACCGGGACTTGTGAGCCTCATCTAAGACGAGCTCCCGAAGTCCCCCGAATAAAGGAACCCATATGCGTTCTGCGAAGTAGTGCAGGCCATCAGGCCTTCGCTCGAGGTGCTTGTCGGCACCGTGCATAGTCTCAGCTTTAAGGTTTTCCTCCTTCAAAGCTTCTAACTGAGCAGAACGGAGTTGGTCAGGTAGAGAGGAATGAATGGTGAGCTGCAACGCCCGAACGCGACGAGGATTAATTGATTCCTTCCTGCTCAAGGCGTCTGCTACTACATTCACCTTGCCAGGATGGTACTTAATGGCGCAATCATAGTCGTTCAGGAGTTCAACCCAACGACGCTGTCGTATGTTCAGATGTTGTTGGTCGAAAATATGTTGAAGACTCTTGTGATCGGTGTAGATAGTGCATTTGGTACCGTACAAGTAATGTCTCCAAATTTTCAACGCGAAAACCACTGCACCCAACTCCAAGTCATGGGTGGTGTAGTTCCTCTCGTGTACCTTGAGTTGACGAGAAGCATACGCAATCACTTTCTCGCGTTGCATCAACACGCAACCAAGACCATGAATAGAAGCATCACAGTAAACAACGAAATCATCAGTGCCTTCAGGCAAGGACAGAATAGGAGCAGAACAAAGTTTAGTCTTCAGTTTTTGGAATGCCGACTCTTGTGGTTCACCCCAGTCGAATTTTCTATCCTTCTGAGTAAGAGTGGTGAGGGGTTGAGCGATCTTCGAGAACCCCTTAATGAAACGATGATAATAGCCCGCAAGGCCTAGGAATTGCCGCACCTCAGTTGGCGTCTTTGGTGCTTCCCAGTCCTTGATCGCTTCGATCTTAGCTGGATCGACATGAATTTCTAGTTCATTAACCACATGTCCTAGGAATTGAACTTCGCGTAACCAAAAGTCACACTTTGAGAACTTAGCATAAAGTTGTTCCCGTCGCAAAAGTTCCAAAACCAAACGCAGGTGTTCCTCGTGTTCGGTCTTGTTCTTGGAGTAAATCAGGATATCATCAATAAACACGATGACGAACTTGTCAAGATACGGTTTGCAAACGCGGTTCATCAAATCCATGAAAACCGCCGGTGCGTTTGTGAGACCGAAAGGCATGACCAAGAACTCAAAATGGCCATAACGTGTACGAAAGACAGTCTTTGCAACGTCAGCTTCCCTTACGCGCAACTGGTGATAACCAGACCTCAAATCAATCTTAGAGTAGTAGCTAGAACCCTGGACTTGGTCGAATAGATCATCAATACGTGGAAGAGGATAACGGTTCTTGATGGTCACTTTGTTCAATTCTCTGTAATCCACACACAATCGAAAACTTCCATCCTTCTTCTTAACGAACAGAATCGGGGCTCCCCAAGGGGAAGAACTTGGTCTGATGAAACCCTTGTCCAAGAGTTCCTGTAACTGACTGGATAATTCCTGCATCTCGGGAGGTGCAAGACGGTAGGGGGCCCGAGCAATAGGAGCAGCCCCCGGTACAAGATCAATACTGAACTCAACCTGACGATGGGGAGGAAGACCGGATAAATCATCGGGAAATACATCAGGAAACTCGCGTACAACAGGAATATCGTCGATCTTCTTCTCATCGGTAGAGGAGACAGACAAAAGTGCCAAAACGGCCGAATAACCCATTCGAAGATACTTAAGGGCTTTCATGCTGGAGATGAGATTTACTGGAGCACCGCCCTTGATACCGTACATAGAAAGGAATTCTCCGTCAGGGAGAGGAATCCGAATAATCTTGTCGTAACAAACGATCTCAGCGCGATACAAAGACAACCAATCCATGCCTACAACAACGTCAAAACTACCCAAAGGTACTGGCATAAGGTCGATGGGGAAAGACAAACCCGACAACTCTAGTTGACATTCCCGAAGGATATAAGTAGCTTCAATCTTTTTACCGTCAGCCAACTCAATTACATACTTAGCCTCTAATGGTACGGGTACTACATCTAGCAGTCGACTAACTTCCAGAGATATAAAACTCTTATCGGCACCGGAATCAAATAAAACACTAACAGAGCGATTATTGAGAAGGAACGTACCGGTAACTGTGTCAGGATCCTGTCTAGCCTCCGTGGCTCCAATGACGAAGGCACGTGCATTCCTACCACCGCCCCCGTTGTTCCCGTTACCGTTTCTATCCCTCACATCCCCACCCTGTTTCAGTTTCGGGCACTCCTTCTTGTAATGCCCAGTCTCCCCACAGTTGTAACAACCCTGTTTTCCCGTAGTTCCTTGAGCAGTAGGAGCCGGGGTAGTAGTTGGGGCCTGGGTCGATGGAAGTGTCGCCCGACAATCTTTAGCAAAATGCCCAAGTCGCTGGCAGCGATGACAACGATTATGGTCGCTGTCCCCCTGATGATGACGCCCACATTTGTTGCACTTAGGTAATTTCCCCGCATAACCACCCGGTTTGGTACCAGAAGAAGAAGAACCCCAGCTATCGAACCTCTTACCCAGTTGTGCTGATGCTGGCACAGATCCTTTCCCCTCATTATCCCATTTACGCTTGTTATTCTCCGGGGCCTTGACAGTCGAACCCTTAGCAGGCAAGATACCCTCATTCACCTTCAAGTTTGTCATCCTGTGAGCCGATCGGACCACCTCTGAGTATGTAGGAAGATTCCCCGCAGCCACCAACCCTGCGATCTCTGGTACTAGCCCCGAGATGTAGTGTTCAATCCTCCTGTATTCTGGCACATGCAGATCAGGACACAGCACTGCCAACTCATTACGCCTTACCGTATACTTCTCAATCTCTGACCCGGTCATCTTGAGGTTCCACACCTCATGCTCTAGCTTCTGAATTTCTTCTCTTGGACAGTACTCTCGCTTCAGTAGTTGAACAAAATTTTCCCAAGGCATAGCATAAGCCTCCCCTATACCCATATTCTGGGTGATATTGTTCCACCAGGTCAAAGCAACATCCTGGAATAACGCAGCAGAATACTTGACTCGATTTTTCTGGGAGACAGTTGCACATCAGAAACACTAACTCCACCTTTTCCAGCCACCTAAGCAAGCTCACTGCACCCTCAGTGCCAGAGAATTCCTGGGGCTTACAGTCCCGAAACATCTTGTAGGTACACATAGGTGGGGGTGGGTTAATAGGACCACCTGAAATGAAACACATGAGAAACCACGAAGGATGTAAACAAAGTTCACCAATGAGGCAAAAGTTGATAAGTCAACTTACCACCACCATTGTGCCCTAACTGAAAGGCAGCCTGCAGCAAGTTGTTCAGATCTTCTTGTGTTAGGTTTACACCTCCACGACCACCACCACCACGCCCACCAGTGCGGCCACCTCCACGTCCTCCTCGTACTCCAGACATGATTCTGACAAAAAGGACGAGAAAATTTAGTTTCACAGCTAATGATAACCACTAGCGTTCACAAGATCAAAGCTAGATCCAACCCAGGACTATCCATTCAAACCCAGAGCTCACTAGGGCTTTCATGCATTTCGGTTTATGATTTTGTGTGCACCCAAAATGATAAACCGCTCTACATGGTCCTCCAAGTGTTCTCCTAGTTTAAAGTTCAAATCACCGGACATAGACTCTTAGCTATACACCGTAATGCTACGGTAGTTTATGGCAATTGTTTCTATTGGAGTATGAAAGGGAGATGTCCGAGCCTTGGACAAATCTCAAGAGTACACGATTTACCCCAATATACCACACTGCCTAGAAAGCAAGTAACCCGACATAAGAAAGAACGGATGATGTAACACAGGAAGGTCAGATGATTTAGAGACACCCCGACAAGCCCATTCGTAACCCACCATAACGTTTAGTACTATGTGATCGTCTAGTGTGTGTGACTCGGCTATAGACTAGACTCTACATGCAGTCCTAGTTCACTATAACCATTGGCTCCGATACCAATCTGTCACACCCTCAAATCCACTTGCGGAGTTTTACCGCGAGGCGCATGACAAACCAGGATCCAAGTCAACGATCACAATAAGCAAATCTAAATGAACATATTCAATTTCAAAAACATAGTTTAAAATCCCCCAAATACAGCGGAAGCTTATTCTCAAAACATAATCCAAAAGTAAACCAAAGTATTCAATGTTCGAAAACCATGCAACTCTAACTAGACGCCGTGCAGACGCGTGCGCCCTAGTTCCGTAATGCTACCTTAGCGACCTGAGAAAACATGTAAGAGTTACGTCAGCACAAAAATGCTGGTGAGTTCACAGGTTTTTATAAATAAGTACCAAGTTCAACCTGTCCATACTATATCAAATTGTAAACCAAAGTACGCTAGCTAGGCGTATGTTTTGTTACTACTACGATTGGAAAACCATTACTAACTCGCAAACCAGATGTTGTGCCCGAATAGTAAACCTGTTCCTGTTTGAGACAATATGCACTCGCCCGGCCCTCCAAGCCGACGAGCGGGGTTGGTCACTCCCAATAGATCTATTCACATTTCCCCGTTGTGCTAACCCGCACATTCATGGTTTTCCCCCGGGACTTCCAAAGATCGTATAGAAACCCATAGAAACCCATAGTATGACAGTTGTTACCCACACCTTAGGTTTATGATAGATTGATGTAATAGGCTTGAAATCGTGTGTTTTGATCCAAAATCGTGTTCCAGAGGTTGTGTGTGTGTTGGGGCGAGTTGTGGGACGACTAGGGTTGTTATAATGAAGTTTAGGAGGTCAAGTATTGTATTTATAGTCGTTTTTAGTCGCCAGGTACGTTGCAGGCGATTATGCAGCTTTTGCAGGCGATTAGGGCTGCTAATCGCCTTCCCTATAGGCGATTAGCCTGCTAATCGCCTAAAGGCAATGCCCAGTCGCCTAATAAACCCAGCTAATCGCCACCCTATAGGCGATTAGCCCTCCCTAATCGCCTATAGGGGTTGGTTCTGCGTATTTTGCGCGTTAAACCCCATTTTAACATATGTTAACACATTTTCACATACCGACAAGTCACATAATGATTGTAAACACATAATACTCGCAAACAAACACATTCACACTCGTTCACCAATTCCCGGGACTCGAGACTTGTATGTTCCCTATGCTTTGACGATTCTACGAATCATCACCCCTTGTACACTTGGTTAAGGACTGACATCTAATGATCCTCTAGACGGACATCTAATGATCCTCTAGACTAAAATAACAGTTCCCGATCCATAACACGACTCAACTAACCCAGTTAAGTATAATATACGCGTGACTCGCTAAGGTAGACCTTAATCTAGACAACGTTGTTAACCTGAATTTCCCGGGTGTCACACCATCATCTTGATCAGGTTTCCTTTAGTGTGTATACTAATGATGGCTAATGATCTCAAACCAAGATCGTGTGAAAGAGAGGTGGGTGACGGCTAAATTAGGTTATGGTGTTACTAGAGACCAACCTAATAGCTCTAGTAATCTCTTTATTTATACACACAAGGGACACCCTAATTAGGTTTAGTAAGAATAATTCCGTCCATCAAAGAAATATCTATTATAAACTTAGGGATATTATAGTAATTGATCAAAACTAGAAAATGGGTCGAATGCAACCTTTTAAATGTAACCTTTTTCATTGTGTTGCATTTAACTCTAATGCAACTTCGTTCAATATAACGGTTGCATTAAAAGATCAAATGCAACTTTTTTAATAAAAGGTTGCAAATTTTTATAGAAATTACAACCTTTTTATATAAAAGTTGCAATTTTTACTATATGTTGTAACATTTTTTTAAAGGTTGCAATTTTTATTGAAATTTTCACATTTTGTTAGAAAGATATATTTATAATGGAAACAAGTGAGGGTGGTTTCGACATTATAACCGAGTTTGAATGTTAACGAAATGACCGTTTTTAACTCATTTGCCAAAATGGCAATTATGATATGCGACTAAAATTTGCAATTTTAACCCGTTGCTAAAATCGCCAATCATGATAGAAGGTTTTAATATTTTTTAGTTATGACGCTATATTTTTATTACAATACTAGAGATATATAAGATAAAAAATTAGGCTATGTGAATTTAATATTAAAAACTAAATAGATTAGTACACCCTAACACATGACAAGTGCATCTCTAACACATGTATGAGAAAACAAGAACTATCAAGGGTTATCAATTAGTAAACATAAGATATCTAGTAAACAAAATACATGTTAATATCGTCATCCCACGCCCAAGAGACATTCCTATGTCTTAACTTAACAAAACCAACAACAAACCATAACCAAAGAGGTATGTATACACATATATATACACATACATGCACACCACACCCCACTAGACCAAACAAACATAAGATAAGACACTCCTACAAACTTTGGCACCTTTTCCTTTTGTTTTAACCTTGGCCGAAGGTTCACAAGCCAAACAATGGGTTTAGGACTCACAACAAGACAATAACCTATCATACACCTTACCATGAATAAGTATTAACTTGATCTAGACACTCACTTGGACACCCTAGCAGAATTCTACAACCATGATATGTCTTTATCACCCTAAACCTTCCAAACATTTCACCTAGTTGGTAGGACACACATCCCACTTCAACATCCTAGGATAACTAACCTACCTTACTTAGAAACAAACATTCTTACACCACTTGGATTTGCGGCCCATAGCAACCCTACAAGCCTACCAATCTAGTTAACATGGCAACCAGGATTCTTGGAACTATCACATTCTAATATAAGACAAGGTGTGAAAGGTCACTATCCAAGAACACACCTTCATACAAGGTGGCGGCCGAAAACACATTCCCAAGGAGTCATTGTGTAGGTAGATCATTGGCTAGCATCATGTACCTTGGAACTTGTAGAAAACAACCTAGATATGATCCATCACTTTCAAAACCAAGCTACCCTCCTACCCCTTTGTCCTAGATCGGTCGAGAACTCCAAGGAGGCACATGCCTTGTGCTTAATTGTAAACTATCACCAAAGAAGGAAACAAGACAAACATAGAGTTTGATACACCTAGCTAACCACCTTCTACATATATCTACACCTAGAAATCGGCTCACATAGGAAGGAAACAAGAGTTGAGTTGACTTATCAAACACTTACACCAAAATAGGTACCTTCCAAAACCTTAACATGCTTCTAATCAAGTCAACCCCTTCCCTCTTTGTCTTGTCTAACCCATCGGCCTAAGTCCCTAGCTAATAAGCACATGTTTTTTCACCAATTAAGGAATAAGACACTTGAACAATACACAAACTCATGCAAGAACAACACCCATTCTTGTGTTCATCCTCATCTAATCGGCTATAGACAAAGAACACCTCATACTTTACACCGAACTAGTAAGAAACTTTATATTTGAACATCAATCCATAGAGGATAGTTTGCCATTCAAACTAGTATATATAGGCCTCACCATTCACCCTCATTCCTTGCACCAACACTCAACACAAACACTTACACCCCCTAAGCAAACAATCGGCCAAGCCAAGGGAGCACCAAGCCGAAGAGATCAAGGAACAAGGGAACAAACACACGACTCTCTAAGCCTCCTAGGTAAGATACATTACACTATAAGTATTTTTTCATTCGATGTGTCCTCTTGTTAGACCCGATATCGGCCATAGAACACCATGATTAGGCACACACCACTTTGCAAGAAAGTAGATTACAAAACAATGCTTTTAGATGTATAAATCTTAGGCACATTGTCTTAATTCTAGCATTTGTTCACGAGATCTTGCTTTAACAACCATGTAATCCACTTTGATATAGTTAAGAGTAGTTGAATTATGTTTTGGAACCATATACAACTTAGATCACTTCGGGTTTCATTAGTCTAAGTTTACTTGGCTTAAGTTTAAAGCTAAGGTTAGTAACATAACAATCAAAGCTTAAACCTGTTACAAGACTCACAATATGTAATGATATAACACTCCAAGACTCAAATAAGTTTAAAACAACCAAGTTGGTTCACTAGATAATCGGCATTATCCTTTACACCATAAGAACACATCGGCTACCATGAGGTAACGTGTGTTAAGCTAGGCCGAAGCATGTGTTAACCTCAAATGGTGTAGTATAAAGGTCTAAACATATGTTAAGATACTTATATATCACAAATCAATCACACAATAACCGAAATCATAAGTGTTGGATGAACAAATTGTATGATAAATAAGGTTAGACCACTTACCATGTCCATAATGATCATAGGGTATCATTTGTCAGGACGGTGATCATCTACAGTTTTTCCTAGACTACCTACACTGCCATCAGGTGAGTTTTCATGGCCCATTTTTACTATTTTTCATTTTGGGGGAAATACATGCATCAATACTTGTATCATTTTCAAGTGTGTGTACATTCTATCATGACTACCATGTGGAACATGAGACATTTTGCTTTATGTGCTCACTAGTCCTTGTACATCGTTTACTATAACCATTAGCTAAACATTTAGCCATGGAACACTTTAATAGATCTATTGGGTTGACACCCCCACTCCTGGTTAGTCGCTCTAACCGGTCACATACAAAAGAGTGTTAGTATTCTACAATACATACATTGTATTTTTGTATACAATGCGCGAGGCACAACGGTCAAGAGGTTTGGTTACAGGACCCATGGTTTGCACAGTGATCATTTGCCTAGCTAGCATATGATTGGTCATTACACGAATTACACGTTGGTTTTGCTCATCACAAACAAAACCCATGAACTCACCAACATTATTGTTGACAAAACTCGTTATGCATGTGTTTCAGGTAACTAGATGGAGGGCCACAGGGATTTGAGGGAGAGGTTCGAGCAAGCACTGTGTGGTACCACTCTGATGGTTCTATCTTATTGTCCTATTGTTATTTAGTCATGAGAGTAATAGACACATATTCTCTTTTGTTAACGCTATGGTGACGTTTTTAAATAATTAATGACAATGCCCATCTCATATGGTGGTACTGTTTTGAATAAAATGTTGTGATTGCTTGAACCTTGTGCTTGAAAACATTTCGGTCGTTACATCCCGTGTTTCCGCATTGGTGGGGTGTGACAAATTGGTATCAGAGCACAAGGTTATAGCGAACTGAGATTATGTTGAGTCAACTATAACTAAAAAACCTATTTTCGAAACATTTTGACAAAGTACCATGACATCACGCCTTGCATCTCTCAAATCCCAAGCCACTCCACGAAAAAATACGGGTATGATGGTTTGTTTATTTACATACGTGATTATTTACATATATATGCATGTCATGACAAGGAAACATGGTCATCACTATTGATCTCGTTTCTTCACATGAGTCAGAGCCAGATTATTTGGCAGATGATTCCCAGGAGGATGATTTACCTCTCACCCATCCAGCCCCCAAGTCCCATGACAATGGGTGGATTTCAAAGTCTGAGATGGACATTGACCAGCCTCTAGTCCCTAGACGTACTTCTAACGATGAGGCAGACGATGACACCCCACCCCTAGCCATTGCTGACCCTCACCCTTTTGTCACCCCTTCTGTTTCTCACCCTCCGGCTAGTCTCAACCCTTATTTTCGTTTGGACACTTCGGGAGGTACACTCAAGAAGTCTATACCTCGAAAGAGGGTGCGACCATCTCCCGTCATTGCTATACCTGCTAGAGCTCCTATCTTTTCTCTTTCTGAGCCTACCCAGCCCATTGACCCATTACCAGAGCCCCTAGAGGAGAGCGAGCCACCTAGGAGACTGCAGCGGCGCTCTCAGGCCCGCAAACGACTTTACCTTACTAGCCTCTCGAGTTGCTTAGCATACCGAGATGAGGAGGACGATCCCGAGGTTCTGAGTTTGGGAGACTCATCAGGGAGACCCCTTCGCACCGAGCGTAGTACCCTCATATCCCATGACGCTCAGCTAGTAGCATTATGAGACCGCATCCGAGAGCTTGAGTGCTAGTGGGCCGAGGCCGAGCAGGGGAGACTGACTGCAGTGATGGAGCGAGCTTAGATTGGGAGATGACTAGAGGTGTTGGAGCGTAGGGCGGCAGAGTCAGATCGACATATGAGGGAGGCGATTGTTTCTCTAGCTGTTGTTTTCCCACCCCCTTCTTAGTATTTTATATTGTCATGATTATGTTATGATGACTTATGTTGACTTGTGATGTTTTGTGTTGTGACATGATACTCAAAACTATTTGCGGATCGATCGCCCATTTTGTACTAAAACTTAACTACTTTTTTTGGAGTTATGTATGGGATTATGATGTGTTGTTATATTGATCTAACTTGACTTATATATGCTAGTGTTGCTTGATATATGATTATATGTAACTATGCATCTCTTATGTTTATTGTGTTCTCTTCTTAGCTATGCCTACCCGACAGTCAGCACGGACAACCACAGGTGAACCCCTACCGACCACACCCGCTGAGTTAGCCAGAGTGATTGCTGCAGTAATTGCTCAAACACGATGCAGTTTGGGCTGACCCTAGTGGAGGTTCGGGAGGTACCAGTCGTCGTAGAGGAAGTGAAATAGATCACGAGTCCGAGAACTTTATCCATGGCTGTTCGTACAAAACATTCATGGCATGCAAACCATGGACCTTCCGTGGTAATGAAGGTGATGTAGGAATTGTCTGATGGATAGAGAAGCCCGAATCAGTCCTCGATATCAGCGGTTGCTCCGAGGATCAAAAGGTGAAGTTCTCTACTTGTACTTTTCAGGATGAAGCCCTTACTTGGTGGAATCTACAGGTACAAACCTTGGGCAGAGAAGCGGCATACAATCTCACTTGGGCCGATCTCAAAGCAATGCATATGGAAAAGTAATGTCCTAGGAGTGAACTCCAGAAGCTGGAAGCCGAGTTCTGGAATGTTACCGAAAAGGCAGAAACTCTTCTCAGAAGCCACAAGATGTCGTGAATGTTTTTGCTGCTACAGTAGTTGACGAACCCAAGCGCCAATACAATGGGCCCCATCCTCACTGTAGTAAGTGCAATTACCATCACATAGGCACCTGTGACAGTATCTTGTGCAAGAACTGTAATCGTCGTGGTCACTCAACCGCCAACTGTAAGGCCAAAACCACAAAATTCCTCCTGCCAAGAACGAGTGCTTTGAATGTGGAGCAACTAGGCATTTCTGTAATGGATCGTTTTAAGTAAAACAGTTGGAAATGATCTTACAAATCTCCATTCCAGGTGCGGAAACCCTAGAACAGATACAAAGTGATAGTTTTATGAATCAAACACACAGATTAAGCTTTTCAATCACCATTCTCATTAATTACTTGTAGAAATATGATAACAATTAGGTTTACAACCAAAACAGACTGACTTTGAATAAACACAAACTCTAGAGAGCTCTAGCCTGACACACACTACTTCAAATGATCAAATTTACAATGAAAAATAACATTTAAGCTTATATAGGTCTGCACTTTCGTCCATATCGTGAGGTCGAATGTGGAATTCTTCCACATTCGCCCTTCTTCCTGGTACGAACCCGGAACAAGCCTTCAATAACTTTCACCTTCGACCTTTATCTTCTACATTCGCCCAACATTTCAAAATTCGACCCTCTATTATTCCACCTTCCCCCTTTCGTCAATTCACAAAACTTGTTTATGTTGCAATCCAAAGCATTAGTCGCACATTATGCATCAACAAACTCCCCCTCGACTATTGCTTGGATTGCCTTCGCGCTTCATCCATTCCTTTGTTCATCAGCTTCAGACGAAGTTGTTTACGTTGATCTTTTGTCATTTCTGGTTCCAATTTCCTCTTCTTCTTTATCCTCCTCTCCTTCTTTCAACTTAGGAGCTTCATTATAAAGTTTATCAAGAAATTTGCTCATTCTGTTATTGTCTTTCTTCAATATTTTATTATCAATCCTTATTCCTTTAATCATCCTCCTGTTCCCATTACACTTTTCATCAATCTCATTCTTTTCTTCCTCTAGCTGTTTCAATTTCTTTTCCAATTCATCTTGATTAGCTTTAGAGGCAACAACAATCTGCAACATCTTTTCTTCATTCTTTTTGAATTTTTCTATCTGTGCTTGTTGTGCAGATATCATCTTCATCATCTCTTCCATTTGTTTGTTCACCTTCTCCATAACATCATCAGAGACTGTTACTTTGGGTCTGGAAGATTCTGCTTCAGGAGTTTTCTTTTTCTTCTGGAATAAGTTTAAAACATTCTCTAAAGTAGTATCTAAATAAGGAACTACTTTAGATTCTTTTGAGGTCTTTTTCTGCTTCTTGGTAACTGGTGAGGAAACTTGTGATGACAGGCCTGCATCTGGAACTTTCTTTCCTTTTAGCAACATCTCAATTTCTTTCTCTCTCAATTTCTTAGTGCTCTCTTTCACATCTCTCTTTGCCATTGACTTGTGCTTGGGTTTCTTCAGATTAACAACTACTGTAGAACCCTCAAAATCTTCGACATCAAGTCCTAGATCACCTTCCAGATCTATTGTCTCCTTCTATAACTGTTCTTCAACATCCTTATTTAATGATTCAGACTCTCCAGCAACAGTGGCCTTGCGTTTGGAGTTCTTTTTCACTGTTTCTGCATCCGAATCCCAACGTTCTTCCTCTTCTGTTTCTTCAGAGTCTACAGAAGATTCTTCATCAACTAACTGAGTACCTTTCTTTGCTATACTCTTCTTTCTTTTCTTTTGTTTCTTGACTGGTTCATCTTCACTCATCTTTGCCTTACCCTTCCCTTCCCTTTGGCTCCGGCATTTTTCACTTGTCTCTTTCTCTTTGTAGTAGCATCAGCATGTACAAGCGGATCATCAGTGTCAGATTCAGTATTAACATGTCTTGCTTTGTTCTCTCCTGGGTCAGTGTAACCCGGATTTATCAAATGCCCAAATAGATTCTTATATGGAGGCTTCTCATTGTCTGGAATCCCTTTGTATCCCTTCATTCTCACCAACGTCCTTATATTCATATGATCCTTCCCTAAGATCTTTGTAGGATCTTTCTTCAACTTTGGATATTTATGATCAAAAATCATCATCAGAAATCTGGGATATAATAAGTATTTCTTCGACTTCAAACCCTTTAGCATTTCTAACATATGATCCAGAATAATCCCAACTATATTGAATGGTTTATTCAAAGTTAAAGCAACCATCAACGAGCTTAAACTCTTTCTCATAACATCGTAACCTCCACTCACTGTCCCAAACACGTGAATTATTACATGAGCAAAGTATTTGAATTGAACGCTCAGCTTTCCTTTGTGTAACGCTCCATCAGTAATAGGACAATTATATTTCATTCTCAGAAAACACAATCTCTGCTACGTCCATGACAAACACCTTGGATCAGTACAATCATCATCTTTGATCATCAACGCTTCTCTGATATCATCTTCTGTTATCATAGCAAATTCACCTTGAATCTCACTAACAATAGCAGTTTTAGACTCCCAGTAGTCATAACGAGCATTTCTCCAGAATTCTTCAACGATATCTTGGTAGATTATAGCAGGTGTTGCAAGAGCATGAATAATCCTGCTTCTCTTGAGAAAATCTATTATTCCGGAGAATTCTGTGTTTTTCGGAACGTCTCCAACAAAAGCACAATAGTTATGAGCAGTTTCGAATGGCCACGCTTCTATCACATTATGAACTGGAGCTTCTTGTTCAGGTATCTCAACGTTCTCAGCTTGTTGTTCAGCCATTTGAATATCTGTATCACAAAACAAAGAAAATGCGTTAAAAACAATCAAAGTCGACACAATTTGAATTTCTGATTTTCATAAATTTCACATTCGCCCCTACGTGGGTCCGAAGGTGAAATCCATTAGGTTCAATGTGGCATTTAAAGTTCGAATGTGAAAAGTTTTAACACAAAATACACTTTCGTCCTTGAAATTCCACTTTCGTCCGTTAAAAAGTTACTTTCGACTTAAACTTTCAGGTTCGCCCCTTCGGATCTGGTCGAATGTACCAGTTTATACTAAAAATTCAAACTTGTATTCTAAGTTGTTTAAACACTGATTTTGATTCAAACACCTTCTAATATGACTGACTAAGAATTATTACCAATCAATTGTGTCATTCATTTAGTTTTTATTGATTTTCTATGTAATCTAGGGTTTGTCATGTTCAATCGAACAATCAACACACAATTTTAACGTATTAACCCTAGATTATCTAAGCTTCTCCCCCCAAAATCAATTAGAACTAAAGCCTAATAAAGAATTGTAACAAAAACACTCTAAAAATTGTCCAACTGATTGATTCTAGGATTCGGCGACAAAGAACCCTAATCTGCCTTCAAAACAGGTCCATTACCTGTGATTTTTGAATGAAAATAATCAATATAGCAACAGGAACAATAATCAAGAACGAAAATAACAGGGTCAACAAGGGGTTTGATATTTGAAAATTTTTGAAAACTGAGAGAATGGGAGGTCGAATTAGGAAATGATATATATATAGTGTCCACTTTCGACCAATTGCTATGGACGAATGTGAAATTGTGTCCACATTCGACCCTAGTTAAAGGTTCGAATGTGGATACAAGGTTCGAAAGTACAAATTTCAAAAGAACACTCACATTCGACCAGTTTTTAAGGTACGAAAGTAACACAATTTCCACCTTCGACCCAACGAAGGGGCGAAAGTAAAATGGAAATTTTAAAAATTTACCAAATCTCAAAATCGAATCCCGTTCAAACACTTTTCAACATTTTAAGCCTCAAACATGCATTGTTTCATATTTAAATGATACAAAACTCAGATTGGCTCATCAAATCTCAGAAAATGACCATCAAACACCATCGGTTATCTAAAATAACTCAGAAATGTAAAACTTTTTGGTTTTTCTGAAATTTATATTAAGACACACCTAAAATCTTTTTGAGTTTTTGTATCTTTTAGTAAGCAGAAATGTAAACACAATCAGTAAATGTTTTGTGATTTCCGGTAAGAGGATCATATCAGTTATTCAGAAATCTGATCACATCGTTGATCTGTTTTATATTATCATTAGAAACAATGTGTGATCCGGCAATTGCTGATATTGTTGTCCACATAAACTCACATGCAGACTGTTATGCAGTGCGTTAAAATGATACGATATTAAGTGTATTATACTAACACGTCATGGTTCCCACACACACGACACACTCCCGTATCAAGAAATTGCACAAACCTTCCTCGTAACGCGTGATTATGCCAATGTTATCCGTTTAGGTACAAGATATATAGCACAGAGGTGTACAGGTCAGCAAATGAATGCAACAAAGTAACATGTGCATATATACCAAGTTGAGGCTGATATCAATCATAGATTTTCATCAGTGAATTGATACGATGCAATTAATGATCTTTGATCAATAATAAACATGAAGTTCCTCAATTCGGTAACTTTTAGGTTTTGGCATTAACGCTCTTTTAGCAAATATTCTAATTGAATCTAGGTCCGTAAATAAATACGACAAAAGTTCAATCAGAATATCCCGGATAACAATAACTTAACGACCCGAAACCTCAGATTTTGGCAACTCTATCAAACAAAATTACGGTACTAAAACCATATGCCCATGAGGTGTTCAGCCACTAACGAGTAGTTCGTTATGTTTGTATCACTAATGCACGCAGTAATAAGTCTACGAAGCCTATCAGCACATCACACGAAATCAACACACGCCTCATATTGCATTACATATCTTTAGCATGTGTCAGATCCCCACTGATGTACTATCATTTCCTCTTTTTACTCCTCGAAATCATTTTGGGTTTTTCTATTTTTATGGCTTTTTGAATTTTTCAATGTTTTTGGTTTTTCTGAATAAAGACTCTCCCTAAAATGTAAAACATATTTTTTTTTGGTTTTTGAATTTTTCTGAAAAACTGTAAAAACTTAAAAATTTAAAAACTAAAAGCGATAAACCGAAGTGATGATCAGTCTTGTTTTTATTTTATACCATTTACTTTTAAAAGATAATCAAATCTGGATTTATCAAAAGCCTTTGTGAAAAGATCCGCTCTCTGATAATCAGTGTGGATTTTGACCATATCGATCAACTCTTTTGCATAGCAATCACGGATAAAGTGATACTTAATCCGGATATGCTTAGCTTTCGAGTGATTGACCAAGTCTTTAGTTAATGCAATTGCGGCTTCATTATCACAGTGAATAGGGGTTTTCAAAAATTGCAAACCGTAATCGACCATCTGCTGCTGAATCCAGAGAACCTGTGAGCAACAACTCGAGGCTGCTACATACTCAGCTTCGCAAGTAGATAGTGCGACCGATGTTTGCTTCTTACACTGCCAGGTCACGAGCCTGCTCCCTAAAATCTGACATCCAGCCGTTGTGGATTTGTTGTATTTGTCACAGCCGCCCCAATCTGCATCACTAAATGCGATAAAGTCAAAATTATCGTCATTAGGGTACCATAGTCCTCTCGACGGACAACCCTTCAGATATCTTAGGATTCGCTTGACCGCCGTCAGATGACTTTGTTTCGGCTTCGATTGTAAACGTGCGCAGAGGCATGTAGCGAACATTATGTCTGGCCTTGATGTAGTGAGATACATAAGAGATCCGATGATTGCTCTGTATGTAAATGGGTCTGTCAGCTCCCCCTTAGCGTCAACACCAATCCCGTGATTAGGTTGTATTGGGGTGTCCATCGGCTTCGAATCTTCCATCTCGAACCGGCTCAAGACTTCAGATACGTATTTGGTTTGATGAATAAAGATCCCTGTTGGTCTTTGATCCACGTGCAAGCCGAAGAAAAACAACATTTCTCCCATCGCACTCATCTCGAACTTTTCCTGCATTACACGTTCAAATTCTCTGCAAAGAAGTTCGTTAGTAGAGCCAAAAATAATATCATCTACATAAATCTGGACGAGAAGCAAATCATCCCCTGTTTTCTTCGTAAACAGTGTGCAATCGACCAAGCCTCGTTTGAATCCTTTGGACATCAGGTACGTGTTGAGCTCCTCATACCATTGGCGTGGAGCCTGGTGCAACCCATATAACGCTTTGTTGAGAACATAAACCTTATCCCGGTGGATAGGATCTTCACAGCCTGGAGGTTGACCGACGTAGACCTCTTCCTTGACCACACCGTAGAGAAACGCCCTTTTGACATCCATTTGATACACCTTGAACTTCTTATATGAGGCAAACGCTAGAAACATGCGAATAGCTTCTATACGTGCCACAGGTGCATATATCTCGTTGTAGTCAATTCCTTCAACTTGATGAAATCCTTGAACAACCAATCTGGCTTTGTTTCTCACGATCATGCCTCTGTCATCTATCTTGCATTTGAATACCCATTTCGTACCAATCTTCTTCCTACCAGAAGGTAAATCCGTAAGTGTCTAGACACCCAACTTCTGAAACTGCAACAACTCCTCTTGCATCGCCTCGACCCAAGCATCATCCAAAAGAGCTTCTTTGTATGTCCGCGGCTCAACCTGCGAAACATAACATGCAAACGGCCAATCATTCTGACAACCAGATTATCGTATTTTTGCATATAAAGCTAAAGGACCAAAACTTTCTGGTGAATTGACACTGCGTATTTGTCCTCTAGTCATTACACTACTTCCAGGGTCACCAATAACATGCTCGAGCGGGTGAATACGATGAATCCACGATTCCGGATGTTCAGGTACAATCACTCCCGTCTGAGTTGTCAAGTTTTCCACTGCATCCAGATCATTACCCGTGTTGGACGATGAAGCAACATCTGGATTTGGGTTCACTGGTGGTGCCTCTGTTGCATGATCAAGAATAGCTTCATCAAAGTCTCCATCATCTTCTGATTCTGAAGTATCAAATGTAGTTGAAGCTTCTTGAAACACCTCTTCTTCTGCTACATGAGCATTGGTATCATTAGAAGCTGCTGGAGGAGTTACGGTGATCGGACGCACCAACGGTGAAGTCGCCGCATTTTCACACTCGTAAAGTAATCTTATAACAGCTTCTTCAACCAAGCTATCTAGATTGATTGATTCAAAGAAATCTTTGTAATCAAACATCCAATCAGGACCATTTCCCTGTACGTTTTGAGTATACCGTTGAACCTCAACATTTGCCCAATCCTCCACCTGTCGATTTCTTTTGTTGAATACCCGTTTGAGCGGGGTTGCATATCCAACAAAATATCCCTCTTCGGCTTTCGGACTAAACTTTTCACCTGGATTCAACATCGTACACGGAGCCCCAAATGGTTCTAGATACTCCAAGTTCGGCTTTCGTCGGTTCAACAGCTTATAAGAAGTTTTGCCAAACTTCTTCACTGTTAATACCCTATTCAGTGTATAACATGCTGTATAGATCGCTTCGTTCCAAAACATTACCGGAAGATTTGAATCTGCGAGCATTGTTCTTGCCATTTCAATGAGAGTCCTGTTTTTCGTTTCAACGACACCGTTCTGTTGAGGGGTATACGGAGCAGAATATTCATGATGAATTCCTTTGTCTTCACAAAGAGCATCCATCTGCGCATTTTTGAACTCCGTCCCATTGTCACTCCGAATTCATTTGATCTTTAGACCATAGACATCCTCCAGTCGAGTGATCTTTTGACCGACGTAGACCTCTTCCTTGACCACACCGTAGAGAAACGCCCTTTTGACATCCATTTGATACACCTTGAACTTCTTATATGAGGCAAACGCTAGAAACATGCGAATAGCTTCTATACGTGCCACAGGTGCATATATCTCGTTGTAGTCAATTCCTTCAACTTGATGAAATCCTTGAACAACCAATCTGGCTTTGTTTCTAACGATCACGCCTCTGTCATCTTTCTTGCATTTGAATACCTATTTAGTACCAATCTTCTTCCTACCAGAAGGTAAATCCGTAAGTGTCCAGACACCCAACTTCTGAAACTGCAACAACTCCTCTTGCATCGCCTCGACCCAAGCATCATCCAAAAGAGCTTCTTTGTATGTCCGCGGCTCAACCTGCGAAACATAACATGCAAACGGCCAATCATTCTGACAACCAGATTATCGTATTTTTGCATATAAAGCTAAAGGACCAAAACTTTATGGTGAATTGACACTGCGTATTTGTCCTCTAGTCATTACACTACTTCCAGGGTCACCAATAACATGATCGAGCGGGTGAATACGATGAATCCAAGATTCCGGATGTTCAGGTAAAATCACTCCCGTTTGAGTTGTCAAGTTTTCCACTGCATCCAGATCATTACCCGTGTTGGACGATGAAGCAACATTTGGATTTGGGTTCACTAGTGGTGCCTCTGTTGCATGATCAAGAATAGCTTCATCAAAGTCTCCATCATCTTCTGATTCTGAAGTATCAAATGTAGTTGAAGCTTCTTGAAACACCTCTTCTTCTGCTACAAGAGCATTGGTATCATTAGAAGCTGCTGGAGGAGTTACGGTGATCGGACGCACCAACGGTGAAGTCGCCGCATTTTCACACTCGTAAAGTAATCTTATAACAGCTTCTTCAACCAAGCTATCAAGAAATATTTGTAATCAAACATCCAATCAGGACCATTTCCCTGTACGTTTTGAGTATACCGTTGAACCTCAACATTTGCCCAATCCTCCACCTGTCGATTTCTTTTGTTGAATACCCGTTTGAGCGGGGTTGCATATCCAACAAAATATCCCTCTTCAGCTTTCGGACTAAACTTTTCACCTGGATTCAACATCGTACACGGAGCCCCAAATGGTTCTAGATACTCCAAGTTCGGCTTTCGTCGGTTCAACAGCTTATAAGAAGTTTTGCCAAACTTCTTCACTGTTAATACCCTATTCAGTGTATAACATGCTGTATAGATCGCTTCGTTCCAAAACATTACCGGAAGATTTGAATCTGCGAGCATTGTTCTTGCCATTTCAATGAGAGTCCTGTTTTTCGTTTCAGCGACACCGTTCTGTTGAGGGGTATACGGAGCAGAATATTCATGATGAATTCCTTTGTCTTCACAAAGAGCATCCATCTGCGCATTTTTGAACTCCGTCCCATTGTCACTCCGAATTCTTTTGATCTTTAGACCATAGACATCCTCCAATCGAGTGAACAGAACTTTCAGATTGTTAAACGTGTCACTTTTATGTTGTAAGCACATCACGCATGAGAATCATGAAAAATCGTCAGTAACCACTAAACAGTAAAGCTCTCCGATATGACTTTTATGTTTGACAGGTCCGAATAGGTCCATGTGCAACCGCTCAAGTGGCATCTCAACAGAGTTTACTTTCTTTAGTTTATGTGATTGTTTTTGCTGTTTGCCTTTCTTACAACTCACACACTTGTCATTCAAGTGGAAATGTTTGACATTAACACCTTCGACAAGCCCGTTCTTCACCAAATGGTTCATTTTTCTGAGGTGAATATGTCCCATTCTGCTATGCCACATTATTGATTCTTTCTCTATAGGCTTCGATAGAAAACACGTCACTTGGCCCTGAGTTGTCATCGATTTCGACATATCAAGAATGTAAAGATTGTTAACTCTCGGTGCCTTCAACATAATCCACTCTTTTGGAATCTTGAAGCCTGGTTTGAGGATATAGCAAGATTTGTCGTCGAAATGTACAGAAAATTGTTTGTCACATATCTGACTGACACTTAACAGATTGTAGTCAATTTGCTTCACATAGGAAATCCTTTCAAACCTCACTATCCCTTTACTCACACTTCCCTCCATTGTGATGTAACCTCCTTTATTTCCTGCAAAAGAAACATACCCTCCATTAATATTTTTCACATCAAACAATAGTGCTAGATCACCAGTCATGTGGCCTGAAGCTCCACTATCAACAATCCAAAGACTGCTAACAGGGCCAGCTGAAGCTCCCTGCACACTTCAAGTAAAATCATTAGTTTTTTCGGGGGACCCAAGCCTGTGTGGTCTTGGGTCTTTGAATATCAGCATTCAAAGAGTCATTTACATCAACATTTGGTTTTGAATTGATCTTTTTCTGATCGTTCAAAACTTTCTCATATTTTTCATTTGGTTTTGAGGTAGAAGCTCCCGGAGAACCATTAGGTGTCCAAGATTGTTGCGAACGTTTTAGAATTCGAATCTGAGATTTTGGAATCTCAGTCGATTTCTTAGTATCGTTCTTAAATGAAACTTTCTTGATTACCTTCTCTGATTTAAGGGAGACAGGTCCAACAGTTGATTTAACAGCAGGTTTTGGTGGTACCTTTTGTTTACCAACCATTGTGTTTACCATAGGTTTCTTCAACGGTTTTTCCATAGCGATCCGGTTTCGACGATCATAGTTAAATTGACGATTATCCCTCTTTTGGTAAAAATTGTTTTGATTGTAAAATGGTGTTTGTTGAGGAACAAAACGTCTTGGAGAATAACAATGATTATCAATCGGCTTTCTAACAGATTGCCTCATCTCAACTTCGTGCCTCTTGTTTCTCACGTACGGGCAGTGAGCAAGTAAATGCTGTAAGACCCTAACCCGTAAATACGCGATTATAGTTTAATCTTACGAGTTATAGCCTTAACTAAAAACCACTCCCAATTAAAACTTTGATATTTAAGAAAAACTTACACAGTTGTAATCTATACATTTTTTTTTTCTTTCTAAACTCATATATTAATATTTTTGCGTTGCAACGGGAGTCTCTTTAATTCTAGTGCGGGAGGTTGATGAGTGCTCGGGTGTGTTCGGTTCTTCTCGCGACTTAATCCTTGCTCCGGAACTTCCATCACATATTTACCTAACACCATTTCACAAGAAATGGTTAGTGAGATTGATAATAATGCATTTAGATTAGTGGAAGCGTTTATCGTTGGTATTCGGGTTTAACCAAGAATAAGCAGTATGAGTTTATGAAATATTTACAAATTTTCCACCCATATTAGGCCAAGTTAATTATCGCTTAAAATACTTATAACTTTCATATGTGCACTTTAGAGAAATCGGTCTCATTAACCCGTTTAATGAGATTCAAGAATAATTAACCAAATTCTCAAAACATACATATGAGAATGTTTTCTTATTATATAGTAACCCAGATTTCACATCCGGTTTCACATGCTTAGTTTCTCCACCAGTTTGGCGATTTATTACCCGAAGGCACTACTTGACCCATTAGGAGACCTTAAGCCGTTAATTCATACCTTCTTAAATCATAATAAATACCTGACGGGTCAAAGTTATGACCGAGTACAGTACCTTGCAAATTCCACTTAATATGCTAGGACAACGCGTGCCCTTTGCCTTTATGCTTACCTGTAGAGGAACAACTCGACAAGGCGACATTAAATTCCGGATTCAAATGGTAATGACTTCCCCATTTTCCCCAATAAACCGTTTGGTCGATTTGACCCATTCTAAAGTTGTTCTTAAGGCATCCAAACATTATATCTTAAGGTTTGTCGCCAAATAAGCCCTTTTTTTTCTTACCCATTCGTCCCATTATGGTTTATACCGTAGGGTCCTTCCTTATTATGTCATTGTCTCATATAATAGGATATGATTCTACACAAATTTACTTATGTATTTGAACAGCATTTCGTAGCACTTTAATGCAACGTTTTAGCCATGTTTTTGCGGCTTTTTGCTGCACTTTAGCGCAGTGTTTTGGCTGCACTTTTGTGCAGCGTTTTAGCAGTGTTTCGCTGCACTTTTGTGCAGCGTTTCAGCCACCTTTTAGTGTCTTTTCGCTGCACTTTTGTGCAGCGTTTTAGCAGTGTTTTGGCTGCACTTTTGTGCAGCGTTTTAGCCATGTTTTAGTGGCTTTTCACTGCACTTTTGTGCAGCGTTTTGGCTGCACTTTTGTGCAGCGTTTTAGCCATGTTTTAGTGTCTTTTGGCTGCACTTTTGTGCAGCGTTTTAGCAGCTTTTCGCTACACTTTTGTGCACTTTTGTGCAGCGTTTCATCCACAATTCAGCAGCGTTTTAGTAGAGTTCTACATAGTGTTTGTAATCTTAGGGCGTAAGAAATACTTACCTTGCAACCGTTCTTGAATCATGCTTGACTTGTCTCCGTTTGACCCGTTCGCCCCTAGGCCTCATACCTAACTTAGGGACATGTCAAGCCTTGTTGTTAGAACACATAATATGGAATTCTTAAACATCCATTAAATATGTATTCATCTCATTCCTAGTTCATCACAAGCATATTCAACGCATCAACAAGTGTTTATTTACTACATGTAATGCATTATTTACTAACCAACATACGCTTTAGTCTCTTACACATAACGTGCAATTTACTTGGTCTATAACTTGGTTAACATCCCATACGAGTGTTAACCAAACATGATTCTAAATCACTTAATTAACTAGTTTTCACCAACTTGGCATTTCATCAAACACCGGGCGTGCGGACATGAATTTAGCCTTAAACACGAGTGTTCTAAACACATACCACCTTGTTCTTATATTCAATCAATCTATTTAAGAATTTCTTTAGATTCTAAACATATAAGTTCATCTAGCATAACAATAATCATGCTAGATCAAGCTAGACTAAAATAATTGAAACAAGGGTTGGTCATGTGTTCTTCACCCATGACACCCTTTACACCTCATATGTGGGTTTCAACTCTAATCACCAAATTAGTTGAATCTATTCAGGTTCCGAGTTCTATATAGTGTTTCTAACACATTTTCCAGCTCAATTTAATCTAATTCAACAATTTGCTATAAACCCATTTGTAGAGAAGTCACCCAAATCGAGTTTCACCACATACCTTATGGTCAGATTTCGTAGGAGAGTTCACCCACTCCAACATGCAATGATTTGGACCTTGATTTCCTCTTCAATTTGATGAATTTGGGAATTAGGTTAAGGAGACCTTTTTCTCCTTCCTGGAGATCGAATAACACATACTTGTGTGTGTATGCTTATTTTTTTTTATTTAATAGGATTTAAGGGAACTTTGATCATTTGGCAATTTTGGTCCCCCAAATTAGTTAACTAGGTTAACTATTAATACCCCCATTACATGATTTCAAGTTAAGGTAATTTAGTTAAATTCTCTAACTTGGTTATCCCATAATAATTAATAATAAAATACTTTTCGGGTTTTGGGGCGTTACAAGTCTACCCCCCTAAAGGAGGTTTCGTCCTCGAAGCCTTTCTCTTGTAGTTGCTTTGGTCACCCCAAAGAACCTTAGTTCCCTAAACCGATTTGAGCACCGCTCGTTCCTTCGTCATTCTATAGTCTTAACAATTAGTACTATGTACTTCAGGTTATTGTCCCTTTACTCGGCCTCGTTACCTTTCGGTGATTATATGAAAGCCTCGCCTTCGTAACATGACTTTGAGTTACACCACTCTTTTATTTAACTAGATATTATCTCATGGTGTAACGTCTACATACACACCCCTACCGGGTATTTCAACTATTTATGTATTTTTCATAGATCTGCTTTACTTCTGAGATCCATCTACCGTCTATTGTTATCCTGAAGGAGGTAATGGTTTAAGGGTCCATTCTATCATGCACCTTAGGGCATCTACTGTGACACCACGATTGTAACATGCATATGCATATATGCCTATGCATTCTATTACTAACAAGTAATTTGTCTTGATTTCCAAGACTAACCCGACTTTTTAACATAGCCGTTTTCTAACCCCTTGGATTCATCCCCGAATCCAACTACCGTCCTTTTTGGTTTGCTAGTATGTTATAACATACTTTGCTTTGCACTAACGTTTTCCATTCTTTGGCTAATCCTATTTTAAGAATCCGCCATTTATTGGGTTTCCCTTACCCTTCGTGTTTGTTGTGGGAATCGTCACCGGTTCCCCACATTTTACCCAACCGGATTGTTGGACACCATGTTTCAAGTATCGCATTCTAAGGTATGATCCATTATGGTTCACCCTATTTATTATTATTATTTTTTTTAACCTCACATCAAGTGAGTTACCTGGTTTACTATGCTCGGGCTCACCCGTAACATATCTAATTTGTGTCCGACAATTTGAGCTTGGGTTTTCCCCTAAATTCCCGTTTTGCTAACTCGGTTGGTGGTCATTGCCCCTAACCGACCCGTTTAAAGAATTTTGAGTTTCAGATTTCAAATCGTTTATATATTTAGAAGGCTTAGTTTCTAAAAGTCTTTTTTTTTCTGATTTACCGATCTCAATATAAATTGAGGTCGGTTTTCCTTTCATAAAACACGGCGTCGATTGGTCATTACAACGTATTGTATCGACTAATAGATTGTACCGATTATACAATTCAAGGTTTTCACAGTTCACATTTTTTTCACCCTTAACCCGAGAGTTGAATGATTTACTGATTTATCACGGCCCAAGCCCGCTGTTTATGACATTAACCTGAAGATTTATGACTTATCCGAATGCGATTATGACACAACCTTTGATTAGGGTTCAGTCCCTTTTTACGAATTTAACCTTCTACAAAAGTTCGAGTTTAATTATGACTTGACCTTGATTAAGGTCCAAGTCTGTTTACGAATTTTAACCGGTTTATGACCCAACCTTGATTAAGGTTCAGGCCTATTTGCAAACTGAATCTGTTTATGACTCGACGTTGATTAAGGTCCAAGTCTGTTTACGAATTGAATCTGTTTATGACTCAACCTTGATTAAGGTTCAAGTCTATTTACGAATTTCGCCTGTTTATGACTCAACCTTGATTAAGGTTCAAGTCTATCCATATAACAACTCAAGGTAACTCGTATCTTATAATGTCCGCTTTGCTCGTCCAACCATATTAGACTGTGACCAAGCTCACGGTTTTGCATTGGCCGCACCCCTGCCGTATTAGACAGTGAGTTACGCCAAATGCTTTAGCATATTGTCATCATTGCTAGCCCAACGTATAAGCTGGTGCCTCACTCAAGGTTTTACATGGGTCGCATCACTGCCGTGTTAGACAGTGGACTACGTCTAAAAGGTTTCAATATGTTGCCCTCTTTGCTAGCCCAGTGTATAAGCTGGTGCCTCACTCAAGGTTTTGCATGGGTCGCATCCCTGCCGTGTCAGACAGTGGACTACGTCCAAACGCGTCCTTCAGAGAAGGAAGGACTTTCCCCCAACACCTCACACTTACTAAGCCTTTGCTACATAGATTGAAAATGTATTAATTATAAGAAACCCATCGTGTCATATGTTTAACACTTACCTGGCCAGGGTAAGTAATTCGCATATAGTACACACGGACCTTTTATAATTAAGGCATCACATCCTATGCAAGCAAATTTTCAGCTCGTGCTTGTGTCCCCTATTTTATTTGGTAAAACCTTTTTCTTGATATATGTTTGATATTTGGTCTTACCTTTACTCATTTAAAACCAACGATGCGTTTTCGTTTCATAAAATTTTGTGTGTTCATATCCATTGATATGACCACTACGCGAC
The DNA here is from genome assembly GCA_032199755.1 of Ambrosia artemisiifolia. NCBI lineage: Eukaryota > Viridiplantae > Streptophyta > Magnoliopsida > Asterales > Asteraceae > Ambrosia > Ambrosia artemisiifolia. Next base: position 41,039,962 of record CM063519.1, on the reverse strand, counting down.
TCTAGCATTTCTTAGATTTTAAACGTTAGTTTGGGATGATTACCCCAAACCCGGTTTTGACGTTCAAGTTAAGTTTGTGCATTGATCATTCATTATCGTGAACTATGCACCTTTCCCATTTTGCTCTTTGATTGTGTATGCAATTACCACTTTTCGTGTGATAATTGCCTACTAGTGCACTTACGATGATTTAGGGCGTGTACCTGGTTGATACTTGCCCTTATGTTCCTTTTTGTTATCGATCCGTTTGTCCGAGTCGTTACTCGACATGGTCCTTAGTGAGCATACTATTTGCCGTGCTCTCGAACCCTCCACCATCTTGTTGGGTGAATCATTTGATCCCATCTTGATCGAATACAGTGTTCTCTTTCCTGTCACATGTACCATTTCAATTGATTAGCAACATTACATCTCATTGTAAGTACGCATCATTGGAATTGTAATACTAGAATATTTGTTACACAAGTGATTCGTTGTTCTATTCAATCCTTGGCTAGGCCCTATGCCACCTAACCGTTTCTTCACCAAGATTTTGAGATAACTTGTAACCACACGATATCCCTATTATTTACCTATAACAATCTCCGATCAAACTGGATTGTTATTACTGTAGATGCGTTTTTGCGACTAATGATTAGATGTTAACATGTGTTAAGGGGCGAAGGAAAACAAACTGGGCGAAGGTGACTTGTAAGTGGGCGAAGGTAGCTTAGAGATGGACGAATCTGGAACCAAGACTGAACAGAAGACACATTCGACCATACAATATGGGCGAATGTGGAAAAGCTTACATTCGACCAATGAAATGGGGCGAATGTGCAGGTGTTATAAATAGATTTTGGGTTTTTGTAATGTTAAGCGAGTCATTTAGAGTGTGTGTTTTTGGTGTGTGTTCCAGAGAGGTCTGAGAGTGTTTAGAAGTGTGCTAGATTAACTGTAATCAATCTGTAAGCAATTATTTGGAAAATTTAATCTATGAAAAGCTTTTAAAATGACTTTGATTGTGTTTTGATTGAGTATATATCAGTTTGTTCTAAGCTAGGGTTTCCGCACCTGGTTTAGCAACTTGTATGATCATATAATCCTGTTTTCGTGTCGAATTCTCCCTCTACAAAGTGGTATCAGAGCGTAGAGGATCATACAACAACAAATTGATAAACTCAGAGCTGATTTGGACATTATTTTCATCAATTCACATCTGTTTTCATATAAAAATGGTTTTTGAGTGTTTTTGAAAGAATTAGAGGTGATTTTGTGGTTAAAATTCAAAATTCCAAGTATTAAAGTTGTTCCAAATCATCTCCGAAGCATAACCTGATCAAGATCAATCAAATCTACAAACTTTTGAAAATCAGAGATCAAAATAACCGTTTTTCAAAGTGTAACCGTTTTTCAAAAGTGAATTATGGGCGAACCTGGAGTGAGTGGACGAATGTGTGAGTTTTAGGTCGAAGGTGAGTGAGTTTGTGGGCGAATCTAGAGGTTTCTGGGCGAACGTAGAGTTTTTCACTAGAATATTTTACATTCGGGTCTAATTTTTCACCCTCGGGACATCGGGCGGGCGAATCTAAAATTGAAACGGTCGAACCTAGAACTATTTGGGCGAACGTAGAAACGTGTTAGTGTGTTTTTACATTCTGGTGAAATTTCACATTCGGGAGAGAACTGTTTGGGCGAATCTGAGCCTAAAAGGGACGAATCTGAAAGTTTACTGGGCGAACCTAGGATAGTTTTTGGAAAATTTTTCTAAGTGTTTGAATTTATTGAATTTCGTGACCATGTGGCGTTATCAGACTACTCCTACACCAGCAACTACACAACCACAACAGCAGGTGATGGACCCATTGACAGTGGCAGCACAGAAGACGAGCACACAGTCTTCGCAGCCGGTTAACTACATGACTCAAAGTGCACCTCCAGCACCACAGTCTGACTACTGGGGAGTAGCAGCAGCGGTGGTAAACACTCAAACTACAAATGCTATTTCCACACTGATTAATGATTTGTCTTCAGGTAGCGGGACTCGGCCACCGAAGCTTATGGAGATTCAAGAATACAATCAGTGGCAGAAAAAGTTCAAGATACATTTGGAAGGCATGGGAGTGGAAGGTGCTGAAGCATGGAACATGATTGCTAAAGGTTACACACCACCAGTTCTGGAGAACACAGGTGAACCAGTGCCATTGGAGAGCATGGCTGAGGATGAGAAAAAGAAGTTTGCTGTGGAAAAGAAGGCGTTTTCCCAATTGACACAGGCAATCACAAATGATCTGTTGCATCAATTTGGGACTTGCACAACTTCTAAGGCACTGTGGGATATGCTTAAAAGGAAGCATGATGGAAATGAGAAGACTCGAAGTTTGAGAACGGAAGAACTTATAAAGGAGTTTGAGAATTTTTCTTATGTTGGAAATGAAACTTTGAAAGAACTAACTCCTAGATTTAATCATTTGATATCTGAATTGTCTAGCTATGGTATACAGATTCCTATGGCAAAACAGGTGGACAAGTTTGCAGATGCATTACCACCAAACTGGGATCAGCATGTGGATGTTCTGAAGGAGAAGGATGCTTATCAATACTGGTCTCTTCAGGAGTTCATTGAAAAGCTGGAAAACAAAGAATTGGAAGAGAAGAGGAAGGCTAGGAGAGCACAGATTCCTCAGAATCCAAACTTATACTTTGGAGGATCTTCAGTTCCAGTTAGTACAAGCTCAGGAGGGCTAGTTGCACCACATGTTGCATGTGTATCCAATGTTGTGGAATCACCTATCATTAACTACCAACAACAAACTTCATCTTTATCACAACCACAACCACAAGTTCCATATCAATATTCATACATTCCACCATTCTCCCCAAAGCAACAAGCAGCTTTTTACACTGCTAGTCAATCTCAACCACAACCATTGATCCAACCTAACCAACAAACAGTGGTTTTGGAGACTTCCAATCTTGGAAATGTGACAGTTGAAGTTGCTCAGCAACACATTGCATTAGTCTCTGCAATGGTTTCTTCCTACAATGGGTTAGTTGCTAGTCAAATTGGTAATAACAACTTGACCAATGAAGACTATGCACAGATTGACAAGGAGGAGATGGAACTCATTGATATTCAATGGGCATTTGCGAGCATTATGCGAAGAGCAACGGAGTTTATCGAGAAGACAGGTAGAACAGACTTGGGAACTTCTCCTAACACAACCTATGGATTCAATAAGGAGAAAGTGACTTGTTTTAACTGTGGAGGGAAAGGTCACTTTAAACGTGAATGCACCCAGCCACCAAAACAAGGCAACAGAAATCCATTCAATGCTACCTATCAGAACCGTCAACAACAAAACCAAAACCAAGTTTCTTCCCAAAACAACAACAACAACTACCAAAATCGTCAAAACAACTTTAATAACAACCAAAATAGACAACCAAACACACCAAACCAGACACAAAACCAAACACCAAACAATACTAACCGAACAGTCATACCAATCACTACACCAAATGAACAACCGAATACCAATCAAGCATTGGTTACTCAACAAGATGAGAGGTTTGACTGGTCGAGCATTCAGATAGGTGTTGAGGAAATCACCACTGGGGGAAATGTGGCTTGTGTTGCTTATCAGGTTGATATTGAAGATTCTGTGATGATGGAGGAGAAGGAAGGAACTGAGGTTGAAAGTGATGAGTCTGAAGCTGAGATGGATGTGGAATCTGAACCTGTTAAGGTTAATACTGAGGTTGATGTTGAAGTTCAAACTGAAGAAACAAATTCTGGAGTTGTGATTGATACTGTTTCTGACATTCCTGAGGAGTGTGAATCGGTTTATTCTGATTCAGACAGTGAATCGGATACGGAAGCAAGTGTTAATTCTCTTGATGAAGATATTGATCAGTTGCTTGCAGAAGCGGATTTTCTGATGACTAGGAAGTCGTGCATTGCAGATGATGCTTTCACAAAGATTGATTATTCCAGATTCTTTGCAGGAAAGGAAGCTCATTTCGCATTAATGGCCATGACTGATCCGCCAAAACCTGCAAGTTCTGCATGTAGTACTGATAATACAAGTGAAAAATATTGTGGTACATGTGATAGATTGACTGAGGAGGTTAAACAACTCCGTGTTCAACGTGATAGTGCTATCATGAACAGTCAATCTACTCGCAAAGAGTTGAATGCTTTTAACAAAGTATTAGATGGCTATAAAAAGGACATTTCTGACTTGAAAAACACTTTGTCTTTGAAACAATTGGCAATTAACAACTATATCAATGAAATTGAAAACACCAAGTTGGAAATGGCCGCCATCAAATGCTTTGCTGAGAAAGTAAACAAAAAGCTGGAAAGCTATAAGAATATTGCTTATGTGGTAGATCACATCATTGATGATAAAACCACCAATTATCGGGCTGTACCATCTCCGGTTCTTTTTGCAAACCATAATTGTCACCAAGTGACACCGGAGAGTTCGGTAAAATCTGATTCAGCATCGGAAAATGAATCGAATACTTCAAGTATTGGTGATCCAAATTCCGATGTTAGACCGATTTTGGGAATCAATGATGAGGGTGTTACTGCTGAAAGTGTTGACTCAGACTCAGAGAGTGATGATACTGGTTGTAACCAAACTGTTAATGCATGTGAAATTCCAAAAGAAAATCACATCATTACAAATGAACCAGTTTCATCATCTCAAATTGTTCCGATGAGAAGTGTTCATCATGTGAATAAGTCTGAGAAGAATGTTGTGAAGAAAGATCTTAATGTGATAAAGAAAGATCTTGAAAAGACTGATAAAAACGAACAATGTGACAAACCTGTCAAAGTGTTCTATCGGATGGAAGGATCCGATAAGATCATCTCTGACGAGGACTTTCCAATAAAAAATGCCAATTATGCTAAAATAGAAAAGATTTGGCAAGAAAGTACTATTTGGTTCCCAAAACATGAGAGAACAAATGAAATTCCACCAGCTTTGTTAAAGAAGTTGTATTTGGATGTTCCTCAAGAACCAAAGGTCCATGTCACAGATTTGTTAAACCCAAAAACAGAGCTAATGGTTTCAATGAGCCTACTTACTCAAAAGGGCCACTCCCTGAGAGTTTAAGGAAGCAACAGTATAATGATCAATACCCTGTTAGATCATTTGCTCAACCAAATGCTCCGAATGTTTTTGAAGAGTACCGTGCGTGCTTTAAGTGTGGGGAACGTGGGCATTTACTTGCTCAGTGCCCATATGTAAGGCACAAGAGGCACGAGGTAGAAGTGAGGAATTCCATGAGGAAACCGATTGATCATTATGTGCCACCTCATAGGAGAGTTGTTCCTCAACAACCACAACCGTTTTATAATCAAAACAATTTTCAAATGAGGAACACTCGTCCAATGCACTATGATAGAAGGAATCGGATTGCGATGGAAAACTCGTGGAGGAAGCCTGTGGTGAACACAACAGTTGAGAGGCAAAAGGTTCCACCAAAACCGATTGTCAAATCAAGTGTTGGACCTAAGTCTGTTAAATCAGATAAGGTTACCAAGAAAGTTACATTTGCTAACAATGTTCAGAAACCGACTGAAAACCCAAAGTCTCAGATTCGTATCCTGAAAAGGACTGAACAATCTTGGACACCCAATGGTACTCCAGGAGCCTCAACTTCAAGAGTTAATGAGAGAAAGGAAACTGTTTTGAACAATCAGAAAAAGTTTGATCAAAAAGTTGTTGAAAATGTTTGTGATAATGTTACTGTGAAACCTGATGTTGAAAGACCCAAGACTCAGGCTTGGGTCCCCCAAAAGAACTAACTGATTTACATTTTGTGTGCAGGGAGCTTCAGCTGGCCCTATTAGCAGTCTTTGGATTGTTGATAGTGGAGCTTCAGGCCACATGACAGGGGATCTTGCGTTGCTGTTCGACGTGAAGAACATCAATGGAGGGTATGTAGCTTTCGCAGGAAACAAAGGTGGATATATCACGATGGAAGGAAGTGTGAGCAATGGGATAGTGAGTTTCGAGCGGATTTCGTATGTGAAGCAGATAGACTACAATCTGTTGAGTGTCAGTCAAATATGTGACAAGAAATTTACTGTGCATTTTGATGACAAATCCTGCTATATTCTGAAACCGGGCTTTACAATTCCTAAAGAGTGGATAATGTTGAAGGCACCTCGCGTCAACAATCTATACATTCTTGATATGTCCAAGGCGATGACATCACAGGGGCAGATAACATGCTTTTTGTCCAAGGCGACTGAGAAAGAATCGATAATGTGGCACCGAAGAATGGGGCACATTCATCTGAAGAAAATGAATCAACTTGTGAGAAATGGACTTGTCGATGGAGTAAACGTGAAACATTTCCATCTGAATGACAAGTGTGTGAGTTGTAAAAAGGGGAAGCAGCACAAACAGTCCCACAAAGTAAAAAAGGTTAACTCTGTTGAGATGCCACTTGAGCGACTGCACATGGATCTTTTCGGACCGGTCAAGCGCAAAAGTCATCTTGGAGAGCTTTATTGTTTAGTCGTCACTGACGATTACTCAAGATTTTCATGGGTGATGTGTTTGCAGAATAAAAGCGACACTTTTATAAATCTAAAAGTTCTGTTCACTCGATTGGAGAATCTCTACAATGTGAAGATAAAGAGAATTCGGAGTGACAATGGGACGGAGTTCAAAAATGCCAGGATGGATGAACTTTGTGAAAACAAAGGAATACATCATGAATATTCGGCTCCGTACACCCCTCAACAGAACGGTGTTGCTGAACGAAAGAATAGGACTCTAATTGAAGCGGCTAGAACAATGCTTGCTGATTCAAATCTTCCAGTAATGTTCTGGAATGAGGCGATTTATGCAGCAAATTACACACTAAATCGGGTTCTAACAGTGAAGAAGTTTGGCAAAACATCTTATGAGCTGTTACACCGAAGGAAGCCGAACTTAGAGTATCTAGAACCTTTTGGGGCGCCTTGCACTATGTTGAATCCAAGCGAAAAGTTTAGTCCTAAAGCCGAGGAGGGTTACTTTGTTGGATATGCAACCCCGCTCAAACGGGTATACAACAAGCGAACTCGTCGTGTGGAAGACTGGGCTAACGTGGACGTTCAACGATATACTCAAAATATTCAAGGCACGGGTCCTGATTGGATGTTTGATTACAAAGATTTCTTTGAATCATTCAATCTAGATAGCTTGGTTGAAGAAGCTGTTATTCGATTACTTTACGAGTGTGAAAATGCAACAACTTCACCGTTGGTGCGTCCGATCACCGTAAACCCCCTACCAGCTTCTAATGATACCAACGCTCCTATACAAGAAGAAGAAATTTTTCAAGAGGCTTCAACTTCATTAGACACTTCAGAATCTGAAGATGAACAATTTGAAGAAGCTATTCTTGATCAAGCTGAAGAACAGGAGGCACCGCCAGTGAACCCAACTCCAACTACTGATGTGGCTTCATCATCAAATACGGGTCATGATCTGGATGCTGTAGAGAACTTGACTGTTCAGACGGGAGTGCAAGTACCTGATTATCCGGAATCTCGGATTCATCGTATTCACCCGCTGGAGCAAGTAATCGGTGATCCTGGAAGCAGTGTTATGACCAGAGGGCAGCTTAAAAGCGTTAATTCGCCAGAGAGTTTTGGTGCTTTAGCTTTATATGCCAAAATTCAACAATCTGGTAGTCAAAATGATTGGTCGTTTGCGTGTTATGTGTCGCAGGTAGAGCCAAGGACATACAAGGACGCTTTGAAGGATGATGCCTGGGTGGAAGCTATGCAGGAGGAGTTATTACAATTCCAGAAATTGGGAGTTTGGACGCTCACGGATTTGCCGCCGGATAGGAAGAAGATTGGCACCAAATGGGTGTTTAAGTGTAAGAAGGATGATCGTGGGGTAATTGTTCGTAACAAAGCCAGATTGGTCGTGCAGGGTTTCCATCAAATCGAAGGGATTGATTATAATGAAATCTATGCACCGGTAGCACGAATCGAAGCTATTCGGATGTTCCTCGCGTTTGCTTCTTATAAGAAATTTAAAGTTTATCAGATGGACGTGAAAAGCGCATTTCTGTACGGGAAAGTCAAGGAAGAGGTGTATGTCGGGCAGCCACCAGGCTTTGAGGACCCAATCCACCGGGATAAGGTCTACGTGTTGAACAAAGCTCTTTATGGCTTGCACCAGGCTCCGAGGCAGTAGTACGAGGAGCTAAGTACATACCTCATCACCAAAGGATTTAAGCGCGGCCTCGTCGATTGCACCCTCTTTACGAAAAAGACGGGAGATGACCTGCTTCTAGTACAGATATACGTAGATGATATAATATTTGGTTCAACTAACGAGCTTTTATGCAGGGAGTTCGAAACTGTCATGCAGGAAAAGTTCGAAATGAGCGCAATGGGGGAGATGCAGTTTTTCCTAGGCTTGCAGGTGGACCAAAGACCCGACGGGATCTTCATTCACCAGACGAAATATGTCTCCGACATCTTGAGCCGATTCCAGATGGAGGACTCAAAGCCGATGGATACCCCGATTCAACCCAATCACGGGATTGGAGTGGACGCTAAGGGGGAGCTGACGGATCCTTTTACATACAGAGCAATCATCGGATCTCTGATGTATTTGACGGCGTCTCGACCAGATATTATGTACGCAACGTGTCTCTGTGCCCTTTATCAATCGAAGCCGAAACAAAGTCATCTGACGGCGGTCAAGCGTATCCTTAGATATCTGAAGGGTTGTCCTTCAAAAGGACTTTGGTACCCTAATGATGATAATTTTGATTTCATATCTTTTAGTGATGCAGATTGGGGCGGCTGTGACAAAGATAGCAAATCTACTACAGCTGGTTGCCAGTTTTTCGGGAGCAGGTTAATCACCTGGCAATGCAAGAAACAGACTTCCGTAGCACAATCTACCTGTGAAGCCGAGTACATTGCAGCCTCGAGTTGCTGTTCGCAAGTACTCTGGATTCAACAACAAATGGTGGATTACGGTTTGCAGTTTCTAAAAACTCCTATTTACTGTGACAACGAAGCCGCAATTGCATTAACTAAAAATTCGGAAAATCATTCTAAAGCGAAACACATCCGGATCAAATATCATTTTATCCGAGATTGTTACGCTAAGGAATTGATCGATATGATCAAAATACACACTGACTACCAACGTGCAGATCTGTTTACTAAAGCTTTTGACCGTTCACGTTTTGAATATCTTTTAAAAGTAAACAATATAAAGGAAAAACAGGACTAATCGGCACCTCGGTTTATCGCTTTTTAGTTTTTATTTTTTATATTTTGCTAATTGGGAATTTCTCTTTGCTAATTGGGAATTTCTCTTTACTATCATAATCCTCAAAGAAGTTGATGCTTTCAAGGGGATTGTTTAATCCTCAAAGAAGTTGATGCTTTCGAGTGGATTGTTTCTTTCAAAATTTTGTTTTTATTTTTCAGAAAAATCAAAAATCTCAAAAATATGTTCTTTATTTTAGGGGGAGCCATTTTTCGGAAAAACCAAAAACATTATAAAATTCAAAAAGACCTAAAAATTAGAAAATCAAAAATGATTTCCTGGTAAAACAGAGGAAATGATAGTACATCAGTGGGGATCTGACACAGGCTAAAGAATTGTATAGTATAATAAGGCGTGTGTTGATTACGTGTGATATGCTGATAGGCTTCGTAGACTAAATATTGCGTGCATTAGTGATACAAACATAACGAACTACGCGTTCGTGGCTGAACACCTCATGGGCATATGGTCTTAGTACCGTAATTTCGTTTGATAGGATTGCCAAAATCTGAGGTTTCGGGTCGTTATGTTATGGTTATCCGGGATATTCTGATAAACTTTTGTCGTATTGATTTACGGACCTAGTTTTATCAGAATATTTGCTAAAAGAGCTTAATTGCCAAAACCGGAAGTTACCGAATTGAGGAACTTTATGTTTTAATTGATCATAGATCATTATTACATCGTATTGATCATCTGATGAAAATCAGTGATTAATATCAGCCTCAACCTAGTGTATACGCACATGTTACTCTGCTGCATTCATTTGCTGACCTGTACACCTCTGTGCTATATACTTTGTAACTTTTACGGATAACTCTGGCATAATCACGCGTTACGACGAAGCTTTGTGCAATTACTTGATACGGGAGTATGTCGTGTGTGTGGGCACCACATCGTGTTAGTCTAATACACCTAACTCGTATCATTTTAAAGCATTGCGTAATTGTCTGCATGTGAGCTTACGTGGACCACAATATCAGCAATTGCCGTATCACATACTGTTTCTAATGATAATATTAAACAAAAAGATCAACGCTGTGATCAGATTTCTCAGAAAACTGATATGATCCTCTGACCGGATTTCACAAAATGTTTATTGCTTTCATTTACTTTGATGCATTTTATTTTGTTGCAATTTACTTTTAGTGTCAAAAAGATACAAAATCCAAAAAGATTTTAGGTGTGTTTTGATAAAATTTCAGAAAAATCCAAAATTTTTGCATTTCTGCTTTATTTTTGATAACCGGGGATGCTTGATAGTCAATTTCTGAGGTTTGACAACACCATCTGGGCTTTGTATCATTCTAAAAGTGAAAATGGGTAATTTGGAAGCTTAACGGATTGAAAAATATTGAACGGAATTCGAATTTGTAATTTGGCAAAATTTTTCAAAATTTCCATTTTACATTCGCCCTTCATTGGGACGAATGTGGAAATTTTTTCACCTTCGGGTCATGCTAAAACGGGCGAATGTGGGTTGTGTGTTTGATTTCCACTTCCGGGTACACATTCTACATTCGGGCACATTTGATTGTGGGCGAATGTGGAACATTCCCACATTCGACCCTCTAGACGGACGAAGGTGCAGTCTATTTATAACCCAAATACAGGTTCGACCCTCACTTCATTATTTTTTTCAAAAATTTCTTCGAAACAGACCCTTGTTGATTTTGATTTCCCTGATTGTGTGTTTTGATCCCTAGTGTTTACTGATCATTTTCATATCATTTTTACAGGTAATGACACTGTATTGAAGCCGGAATCATAGATTCTTTATTCGCACTTAGGGTTTAGGGTTTATGCAGATTTATTGTTTGTTAATGCAAAATTTTGATATCTTTTCATCCTACATCAGTTTTAGGGGGAGAATGTATCAGGAATTAGGATAATAACAGTGTTTAATCGTTGATTGATCGAATGAAACAATGTAAACCCTAATTCCTATTGAAAACTGATGTAAAATGAAAATTAGGGACAATTGATGAATGACGAAGCTTAGTCGGTCATTTTAGGTCTGATTTTGATCAAAATTAGGGGTTAAAAACATGTTTGATAAAATTTTAAATTTTGGGGTTTAAACAGTTTCCACATTCGGTTCTTCGTATGGACGAAGGTGGAACTGGACGGACGAAGGTGAACACTAAACGGGCGAATGTATCTTTTTAATCAAAATCTTTTTACATTCGACCAAAAGGTTATACCTTCGGCCACAATAATTTACATTCGACCAGTGTATTTTGGGCGAATGTGAAATCTCAAAAACCTAAAATTTTGAATTTTTGACGATTTTGTGTTTTGACGTTTATTTTGATTTTACATTTCAGATGGCTGAAGAACAAGCAAATGTTGATATTCCTGTGGAGACTGCAGTGACTGATCCTATTCCAGAGACTGTACAAGAAGGAGAATCATCAAGCGGTACTAAATGGCCGTTTGAGAAGACTCATAACTGTTGCGCGTATCTTGGAGATGTGGAGAAGAATGTGGAGTTCACTGAGATTATTAAGTTTCTGAAGAGATGCAGAGTGGTTTATGCTTTGGCCACACCAACTATTATTTACAAGGATATAGTTGAAGACTTTTACAACAACGCCAAGTATGATTACTTTGACAATCAGACGATCATTAAAAGCAAGATTCAGGGAATGGAGATGTTCATCACTGAAGCTGATATCAGAGAAGCTCTCCAGATCCAGTTTGAAACAAGTGAGGATCCAAGAGAATTATCTTGGACTGAGCAGAAAGCCTGTTTCCTGAGGATGAAATACAAAGGACCGATCACTGATGGTTCTATGTATAAAGGAAAACTGGGAGTGCAGTTCAAGTATTTTGCTCACGTCATCATACTAGTATTTGGATGTGTTAGTGGAGGATACGACGTGATGAGGAAGAGTTTAAGCTCGTTAATGGTTGCGTTGACTCTCAACAAACCATTTAACGTTGCTGGGATGATTTTAGATCATATGTTAGAGATGTTAAAAGGATTGAAGCTTAAGAAGTTCATGCTTTATCCTAGATTCCTTATGATGATTTTTGATCACAAATATCCACACCTGAAGAAAGATCCAACACAGATACTTGCTATGGATCATATGAATGTTAGAACCTTGGTGAGAATGAAAGGTTACAAGGGTGTGCCTGAAAATGAGAGACCACCTTTCAGGAGATTGTTTGGAGCCTTAGCTAGAGAGGATTACATGGATCCTGGAAAGAATACAGCGAGGCATCCTGATAGTGATAGTGATAATGATGATCCATTAGTTTATGCTGATGCAAGCACGAAGAGGAAAAGGCAGGTTGTCAATCCCGGAGCCAAAGGGAAGGGTAAGGGAAAGACAGATCAAGGGAGTTCAAAACAACAAGTGGTGAGGAAGAAATCTACTGCTAAGAAGGGTACGAGTTTGGTAGATGAAGAGTCTGTTGATTCAGAAGAGACAGAGACTGAAGAACAGTGGGATTCGGATGCTGAAAATGTCCGGACTACCAAACAAAAGGCCACTTTGGTTGGTGAGTCTGAATCACTGAACAGATCGATTGAAGAAGCTAAGAAGAGCAAGCAGTCTGTTGGTGCTGAAGATGAAGGGTTGACTATAAATTTGGATGAGTTGAATGAAGGTGAAACCGTAGTTGTTAACTTGCCCAAGCCCAAACACAAAACCATGGCAAAGAAAACAAGTACCAAGCAGCTGAGAGAGAAAGAATTGAACTTATTGTTGAAAGGAAAGAGATTACCTGATGCTGGTACATCATCTAAACAATCTTCACCAGCCACTAAGAAGCAAAAGACTAAGGAGGCTACAACATTACCAGTAGATCAATTCAATATTGCACTGGATAATGTTCTTGACATGTTTACTAAGCCTCAGAAAGGAAAAGAAACTGAGATTGAGCCATCTAAGTCAAAGTCCAAATCGAAGAAAGTCACTGTGGATGATGATGTGATGAAGCAGGTGAATAAGAAGATGGACGACATGATGAAGATGCTAGTGGCTCAACAAGCAGAAATTGCCAGATTTAAGCAGAATGAAGAGAAAATGCTTCAGATAGTTGTGGCTTCAAAGTCTAATCAAGATGAGATTGACGAGAAAGTGAAGAAGCTTGAAGCAAAGAATAAGAAGCTTGAAAAGAAGTGTCTGAGAAACAAAAACAGATACAAGGCGATTAAAGAAGATAACAAAGAATTGAAGGCTGAAAACAAACGCCTTAGTGAGCTGATAGATAATCTGTACAACATTGCACCCAAGCTGAAGGAGGGTGAGGAGGATACAGAGAAAGAGGTTGAACAGGTTGACTTTGAACCATCTGAATCTGATAAAGAGGAAGATGAGGATGATGAGAATGAAGAATCGGATAAGAGTGATGATGAAGGTGATAATAATGATGATGATGATGATGCTGAAGGTTCGGGAAGTCAAAAGGAGGATGATAGTAGTAGTAGTGATGATAATGATGGAGGAGATGATACTTCAAAGTTTACATTTGAGAAAAGACCACCTTCAAAGAAGAAGAAAGACACAGGTGAGTCGAGTTCAAAGAAGAAAGGAGAGAATGTTGATGATGAAACTGTGTTTTGGAATGAGAAGGTGAGGTCCTTATCTGATGATGCAAAACAAGTATACAAGGACATGTTAGAGAAAAGAGAATGGACCATTGAGTTCACAGGTCGTTTTGCAGAAATATTCCAAACTGATGACATGCGATATGAGTTGGAATATAACGATCCTGATTTAGAAGAGGGGGAAGTACCTGCATCTGTGGCAAAGGAGATTTTAGATGGACTTGCACAGAGGGTAGGGAAAACGTTTGAAGAGTTCATTGTTGATGAGTCGATTCCACATATTCCTGAAAAGGATATTGGAAGTCACTCGGATGATAAAGAAACCCCTGAATTTGAAGAAGTTGAGATAGAAGATATTACACATGAGGAATATCCACAGTACTTCAGACAAACTGATGAAGACTTGGTGTTTCCTGATTTTACTGAGAGACATAATACGTCTGCTAAAAGAAAGGCAAAGAAGAGAAGTGCTGAGTTTGTAGAGAAAGTGCTTGGAGCTGATTTGCCAGAATCTTCAAATAAGACTGATGAATTGAAAGAGTATTTGAAGAAGTTAAGATTAATGGATGAAAACGGACCGAAGCCTGAAGCTCAAGGAAACTTTTATAGGTTTCACAATGCAAAGTTCAGAGGCAGAGCTCTCGGGTGGACATACTTAGGCAGGCTGAAGTGTTTAGCTGCTAAGTGGGAATCTGGAATCTTGTACTTTTACAGATTCATTGACTTGCTGACTCTACCGTATTGGGCGGTTAGAGATCTTTGCAGATTCCAAATGTCGGGTGCTTCAGTGAATAACTCACATGTCGGTTGGTGTGCAGACAAATTGGTTTGGGAGAGTAGAACTAAGTGGAACAGATTTAAACCACAATATCCCCGGAGGAAAGTTCACAGGGATATTGATCCCAGAACCAAGTTGAAAAGGGTTACCTTGATTTATAAGGCACCTGAAGTTATGAGGAAGATACCTTTAATGCCTATGCCTCAACACTTCAGTGCTGACTTCATTTTCTGGTATTATGATTGGAGGAAGGCTGAAGCGGTGATCGTGTTGAGAGATGGAAAGGACAAATACAAGCATGTTCATGTATTTGATCCTATGTGGCTGATCAATTGCACCTTCGAAGACATCATCATGCTCTTTTATAATCCGATTCATCATGAGCCAAACGATGCAGATCAAGCAAGGAAATACACACAGGTTGTGGGTGTTTGCTTTGCTTATGACATTAATGCTGGAAGTAATTTGGAGGGAAAGCTTGGCAAAAAGGTGAAGATGGCAAATGTGTCAAAGCCGGTAAAGAGAAAATTAGAGCCGGAAATGACAAAAGAACAGAAGAGTTTGCTCAGAATCAAGCTGCTGAATAAAGCCATGGATGAAGATAGAAAACGATCTAATCAATAGTCGAGGGGGAGTTTGTAGATGCGTTTTTGCGACTAATGATTAGATGTTAACATGTGTTAAGGGGCGAAGGAAAACAAACTGGGCGAAGGTGACTTGTAAGTGGGCGAAGGTAGCTTAGAGATGGACGAATCTGGAACCAAGACTGAACAGAAGACACATTCGACCATACAATATGGGCGAATGTGGAAAAGCTTACATTCGACCAATGAAATGGGGCGAATGTGCAGGTGTTATAAATAGATTTTGGGTTTTTGTAATGTTAAGCGAGTCATTTAGAGTGTGTGTTTTTGGTGTGTGTTCCAGAGAGGTCTGAGAGTGTTTAGAAGTGTGCTAGATTAACTGTAATCAATCTGTAAGCAATTATTTGGAAAAGTTAATCTATGAAAAGCTTTTAAAATGACTTTGATTGTGTTTTGATTGAGTATATATCAGTTTGTTCTAAGCTAGGGTTTCCGCACCTGGTTTAGCAACTTGTATGATCATATAATCCTGTTTTCGTGTCGAATTCTCCCTCTACAATTACGAATATTACTTACCGGATTCCACGATCAAGCCTCGAACCGAACACCCTTCAACACTTGAGCACACGGTTTGAGTCCAAGTATCCTACTTGACACTCGAATCCCTCAAACAAATGGCTCTGATACCACTTGTAAGACCCTAACCCGTAAATACGCGATTATAGTTTAATCTTACGAGTTATAGCCTTAACTAAAAACCACTCCCAATTAAAACTTTGATATTTAAGAAAAACTTACACAGTTGTAATCTATACATTTTTTTTTCTTTCTAAACTCATATATTAATATTTTTGCGTTGCAACGGGAGTCTCTTTAATTCTAGTGCGGGAGGTTGATGAGTGCTCGGGTGTGTTCGGTTCTTCTCGCGACTTGATCCTTGTTCCGGAACTTCCATCACATATTTACCTAACACCATTTCACAAGAAATGGTTAGTGAGATTGATAATAATGCATTTAGATTAGTGGAAGCGTTTATCGTTGGTATTCGGGTTTAACCAAGAATAAGCAGTATGAGTTTATGAAATATTTACAAATTTTCCACCCATATTAGGCCAAGTTAATTATCGCTTAAAATACTTATAACTTTCATATGTGCACTTTAGAGAAATAGGTCTCATTAACCCGTTTAATGAGATTCAAGAATAATTAACCAAATTCTCAAAACATACATATGAGAATGTTTTCTTATTATATAGTAACCCAGATTTCACATCCGGTTTCACATGCTTAGTTTCTCCACCAGTTTGGCGATTTATTACCCGAAGGCACTACTTGACCCATTAGGAGACCTTAAGCCGTTAATTCATACCTTCTTAAATCATAATAAATACCTGACGGGTCAAAGTTATGACCGAGTACAGTACCTTGCAAATTCCACTTAATATGCTAGGACAACGCGTGCCCTTTGCCTTTATGCTTACCTGTAGAGGAACAACTCGACAAGGCGACATTAAATTCCGGATTCAAATGGTAATGACTTCCCCATTTTCCCCAATAAACCGTTTGGTCGATTTGACCCATTCTAAAGTTGTTCTTAAGGCATCCAAACATTATATCTTAAGGTTTGTCGCCAAATAAGCCCTTTTTTTCTTACCCATTCGTCCCATTATGGTTTATACCGTAGGGTCCTTCCTTATTATGTCATTGTCTCATATAATAGGATATGATTCTACACAAATTTACTTATGTGTTTGAACAGCATTTCGTAGCACTTTAATGCAACGTTTTTGCCATGTTTTTGCGGCTTTTTGCTGCACTTTAGCGCAGTGTTTTGGCTGCACTTTTGTGCAGCGTTTTAGCAGTGTTTCGCTGCACTTTTGTGCAGCGTTTCAGCCACATTTTAGTGTCTTTTCGCTGCACTTTTGTGCAGCGTTTTAGCAGTGTTTTGGCTGCACTTTTGTGCAGCGTTTTAGCCATGTTTTAGTGTCTTTTCGCTGCACTTTTGTGCAGCGTTTTAGCAGCGTTTTGGCTGCACTTTTGTGCAGCGTTTTAGCCATGTTTTAGTGTCTTTTGGCTGCACTTTTGTGCAGCGTCTTAGCAGCTTTTCGCTACACTTTTGTGCACTTTTGTGCAGCGTTTCAGCCACAATTCAGCAGCGTTTTAGTAGAGTTCTACATAGTGTTTGTAATCTTAGGGCGTAAGAAATACTTACCTTGCAACCGTTCTTGAATCATGCTTGACTTGTCTCCGTTTGACCCGTTCGCCCCTAGGCCTCATACCTAACTTAGGGACATGTCAAGCCTTGTTGTTAGAACACATAATATGGAATTCTTAAACATCCATTAAATATGTATTCATCTCATTCCTAGTTCATCACAAGCATATTCAACGCATCAACAAGTGTTTATTTACTACATGTAATGCATTATTTACTAACCAACATACGCTTTAGTCTCTTACACATAACGTGCAATTTACTTGGTCTATAACTTGGTTAACATCCCATACGAGTGTTAACCAAACATGATTCTAAATCACTTAATTAACTAGTTTTCACCAACTTGGCATTTCATCAAACACCGGGCGTGCGGACATGAATTTAGCCTTAAACACGAGTGTTCTAAACACATACCACCTTGTTCTTATATTCAATCAATGTATTTAAGAATTTCTTTAGATTCTAAACATATAAGTTCATCTAGCATAACAATAATCATGCTACATCAAGCTAGACTAAAATAATTGAAACAAGGGTTGGTCATGTGTTCTTCACCCATGACACCCTTTACACCTCATATGTGGGTTTCAACTCTAATCACCAAATTAGTTGAATCTATTCAGAATCCGAGTTCTATATAGTGTTTCTAACACATTTTCCAGCTCAATTTAATCTAATTCAACAATTTGCTATAAACCCATTTGTAGAGAAGTCACCCAAATCGAGTTTCACCACATACCTTATGGTCAGATTTCGTAGGAGAGTTCACCCACTCCAACATGCAATGATTTGGACCTTGATTTCCTCTTCAATTTGATGAATTTGGGAATTAGGTTAAGGAGACCTTTTTCTCCTTCCTGGAGATCGAATAACACACACTTGTGTGTGTATGCTTATTTTTTTTATTTAATAGGATTTAAGGGAACTTTGATCATTTGGCAATTTTGGTCCCCCAAATTAGTTAACTAGGTTAACTATTAACACCCCCATTACATGATTTCAAGTTAAGGTAATTTAGTTAAATTCTCTAACTTGGTTATCCCATAATAATTAATAATAAAATACTTTTCGGGTTTTGGGGCGTTACAAATGCCCTCTCTCCCCGCACTTAAAACATGCACGGTATTCTTCAAACACATTCTGAGCATTCGGCTTAGCAAATGTTTTGACAGGATATTGATCATTTACGCATCTGCATCTTAAACTCTCAGGAGCTGGGTCCTTTGAGTAAGTCGGCTCAAGAAAACCATTTGCCATTTGGTTAGGCTTGATGAATTCAGTGACATGGACCTTAGGTTCTCTCAGAGTATCCATATATAGTTTCTTCAAAATTTCTGGTGGTACATCATTGGTCCTTTCGTGTTTAGGAAACCAAATAGTACTTTCTTGCCAGATTTTCTCAATTTTAGAATAATTTGCAAATTTAATGGGGTACTCCTCATCAGAGATAATCTTATCAGATCCTTCCATCCGATAAAATACTTTGACGGGTTTGTCAACTGATTCATTTTTAATCTCTTTCTTCACTGATTGATTGACATGATGTGCGTTAGCCATCGGATGACAAAGCTGAGAAGGTGAAACTATTTCATTTGTGATAATGTGATTTTCCTTTGGAATATCACTCACATTCTCAGTTTTCTCACTCTAAGTGTTAGAATCATCAGTCACAGCAGTTACGCCTTCATCATTCACACCCAAAATCAGTCGTACATCGGAATTTGGATCTCCAACACTAGAAGTGTTAGATTCATCTTCCGATGCAGAGTCAGTTTTGACTGAACTCTCTGGTGTTATTGAGTGACAATGATGATTCTCAAATAACACTGGTGATGGAACAGCCTTGTAATTTGCATTACTCGGTTGTGATGGCTTTTCAATGATATGGTCAACCACATATGCAATGTGCTTATAACTTTCAAGCTTTTTGTTGACCTTTTTAGCAAAACACTTGATGGTGGCCATTTCTAACTTGGTTTCTTCAAGTTCATTGATATAACTATTAATTGCAAGTTGTTTTAAAGAAAGTGTTTTCTTTAAGTCAGAATTGTCCTTTTTGTAGGCATCAAGTACCTTGTTGAATTCTATAACTTCCTTGCGAGAAGATTGACAGTTTATTATGGCACTCTCAAGTTGAACCTTGAGTTGCTTGTTTTCCTCTGTCAATCTATCACAAGTACCACAATACTTATCACTATGCATATCAGTTGTAGATTCAGAACTTACCTGCTTTGGAGGATCTGTCATAGCCATGAGAGCGAAATGAGCTTCTTTCCCAGCAAAGAACTTGGAATAGACGATTCTGGTAAAATCATCATCCACAATACACGACTTCCTCGTCATCAGAAAATCAACTTCGGCCAAGAGTTGATCAATTTCATCATCTAAAGAATTCACGCTTGCTTCCGAATCTGTTTCACTCTCTGAATCTGAATACACTGATTCATTCTCTTCAGGAACATCTGTGACTGACTCAATAATAATTCCCGAAGTCTTCTCATCATGTTGTGCTTCAACTGGACCAGCCACCGAAACATCCATCTCTTCAATCGACTCCTCAATCTCTTCTTCAGAAATACTTTCAGTTTCTTCAACTTTATCAACTATCTCCCACTCCTCCAAATCAATCTGCTGAGCAACACAAGCTACATTCCCAGCTTTTATCTCTTCAACACCAAGTTGTTTATCAGTCCAGTCATATCCCTCATCATTTTGAATCACCAAAGCTTGATTTTGATTATTAGTCTGTGGTTGATCATTTGGTGTTGTAATAGGAATGACAGTTCTGGTTGGGTTATTTGGTATCTGAGTTTGAGTGTGATTGGGTGTAATTGGTTGTCTAGTAGTGTTGTTCTGAGAGGTGTTTTGTCGGTTTTGGTAATTTTTTGATTTTGATAGTTGTTGTTGTTGTTTTGATTTTGATAAGAAACTTGGTTTTGACATTGACGGTTATGATAATTTGAGTTGAATGGGTTTCGGTTACCTTGTTTAGCTGGCTGGGTACACTCTCTTTTGAAATGACCTTTAACACCACAGTTGAAACATGTGACTTTTTCTTTGTTGAAGCCATATGTTGTATTCGGTGTAGTGGCCAAGTCAGTTCTCCCGGTTTTCTCAATGAATTCTGTTGCTCGCCTCATGATACTTGCGAAAGCCCACTGTATATCGATAAGCTCCATTTCTTCTTTATCAATTTGAGCATAGTCCTCATTGGTTAGATTGTTGTTACCAATTTGACTAGCTACCAGACCATTGTATGAGGCAACCATTGCTGAAACCAAGGCAATGTGTTGTTGAGCAACTTCCACTGTAACATTGTTCATGTTGGATGTTTCCAACACTATTGGTCTCTGATTAGCTTGATTCATCTGAGAAATGTATTGTTGTTGTTGAGGTTGTGGATGGTTTGCAGTGTAACACGCTGCTTGTTGCATAGGTGAAAATGGTGAAACGAAAGAATTTGTATATGATTGTGGTGGTGGTGTATATTGTGGTGGTGTATAAGATGAGGTTTGAGCAAGATAGTTGATTGGGTTTTTGGGTGGTTCCATCACACTTGAAACATAGGCAATATGAGGAGCAACTGTCCCACCAATACTTGAGTTACCCACTGTAGATGATGTACCTGCATGATACAACTCTGGGTTCTGAGGAATTTGTGATCTTTTTGCTTTCCTCTTCTCCTCAAGCTCTTTGTTTTCCAATATCTGAATGAAGTCATTGATGGTCCAGTACTTGTAAGCATCTTTCTCCTTAAGTACCTCAATGTGTTGATCCCAGTATGGTGTTAAAGAATCAACAAATTTATCCACCAAGTTTGACATTGGAATCTGAATTTCATAATTCGACAATTCAGTTAATAGATGACAATATATGGGAGTCAACTCTTTCAGTGTTTCATTCCCAACATAACTGAAGTTTTCAAATTCCTTCTTCAGTTCCTCAATCCTTAGCCTCCTCGTCTTCTCATTACCATCATGACGATTCTTCAAAATATCCCACAATTGTTTGGAAGTAGTACAAGATCCAAACTGATGTAAAAGATCATTGGTAATAGCTTGGGTTAGTTGAGAATACGCCTTCTTCTCCATCGCAAACTTCTTCTTCTCGTCTTTATACAAACTCTCAAGTGGAATCTGTTCACCGGAATTCTCTAAAACTGGTGCCACATATCCCTTTGCAATCATTTGCTACGCCTCAGTTCCTTCAAGTCCCATTCCTTCCAAATGAATCTTGAATTTCTTCTGCCATTGGTTGTACTCATTATTTATCATACTTACATACATAAGGTGTTATATATTTTAATTGAAAGAGTATTTTTTATGCTTCATGAAATATCAAGTAATCTATGTTTTATACATTTAATTTCCAAAATTTATAAAGGGTAAATTAGATCTTATATGCGTGTCATACAGTGATAATTGATATGAACTAATTTAGAGTTGATTGAGCAATAGAAATGATAATAATTTCAAATGCAATTTCCTAATGATCAACGTAGCTCTTAGCGGAAATTTCTCGATATACTCTTTTACCTGCCTTAATGGCCATCAAGACCATTGCTGGTTTACATATGAAACGATCTCTATAAAATCACAAATGGCTTACTCGAAATTCCGGGATCTCTACTCCATCTTTTTTTTTCCTTCGCGACCTCCAAATTAGTTTTGCAACCTTACATACAAGCCGCCTTACCTTCATACCTTACCACCGTCTGGTGTCCCTTTGGCCGCTGCGCAACTACCGTCTACGACAACCACACGTGATGAATCCTTCCCTTTTATAAATCGCCTAATCTACTCTTGATGCCAACCTCGACGGCATCAGTCAAGCAACGGTTTGAGGTAACATTCTGTTGTAATCTTGATCTCTATGTTAAGTACAATAAACTCATGGTGACTGAATTTCCCTTAAGAAGATAAAATTATTAAGTGTTCCTTCTTCACACATTGGTTCTGGGGTTCAACTACGTATCTCTAAATTATATTGAGGCCATGACTCATAAATTTTTGTATCTACATAAACGAATTTCGTTGGCATAAATACCAATCATATTAAACATGTTTCTAAATTAAATTGATAATAAGAGTATGTCTAAATTAGATGGATAATGAAGTTGTGATTGGAAAGAGAAACTATTCTGAATGTTGTTATGTGAATATTTATTTCATATACTAACAATTTCCTTTATCCTTAAAAGTTTTTGAAAAGAGTATCGTAACTCATTAAGCAAATAAGATTTAATGGTTTCAATATATATTTTATTAGTTTTAGTAACTAAAGTTATATCAGTATGTTGTCGTGAATTATATGTATTTAAGAACCAAGTTCTAATCGCTGGGGAATTCGGACATGTACACTTTTATTAGAAAATTGAGTTAGTGTTATAATTTTTAGGAATTCGCGACACGTGATTCAAGCTTTAGGATTTACATGGACCTTTGTTGATTTCTAAATGGTTCAATCATAATTCATTGATTCAACAAATTTTCCATTCACAATCAAGGTGAGTTTACATAGTCCCTTTCTTTTACTGTTTTACATTTTTTTTGGGGTGAAAAATGTTAAACATTTATACTCAACATGTACGATTCTATTACGTGTCTTGTGTGAATCTTTGATGCCACATGTCATAGACAAAAACTTGTTAGACTTAAACTTAAACTTACATAATCATTAGCTTTGGCCAAGCTGGCGATATACAATGATAGATCTATTGGATTGACAACTCCACCTAGATTCATTGACCATTTCTATGGGGAGCGCGGGTGATTGTTATCGTTCCAAACTTGTAGTCCCAAAATACTAGATCTTAAGTGTGCACTAGATTGTTATCAACTAGAAACACCTATTTGTTAGGTGTTTTAGTTGATTAATCAAGACAAGTTAAAGAACTAGATGAAGATTATAAAGACCGACACACAAGAAACATAAAGACACGATTCCATTAAAGATTCAGCAGTAAACACCATGGAATAAGTTCGCACTATATGAAATAAGTTCGCACCTTTAACTTGTGCTCTCAAAGATACATCAAAAACCCTAACCCTAGCTGCACAAATGAGCTACTATTTATAGGGGAATGCTGAGGACTGCGAACTTAACATTAAGTTCGCAGCCTCCGTCATTTAAGTGCGCAGATTAGGGTTTCCACACTACAACTATGCTTTAATTACATATCTAACCCTCCAACTCTAACATATAACTAAACAAGGTTAAACCTGGTAACTGTGGTCTCATATTAACCCAACAATACTCCCCCTAGACCACAGCTACCAGTGCTACACTATCAATCTATCTCGACATCACTCAACTCCCCCTCTTCTCTTGCTTGACGTGCCGGGAGTGCCTGAACTATGCTTTCTTCAATGATTGGTTCTTCAGTATGAGGTGCTTCAGCATGGGTTTCTTCAGTGGATGTCACTTCAGAGGGTGGCTCTTGAATGAATAACTCAGCTAGATCTACAGTTGTTTGATCTTGCTGAGTCTCTGGAGCTGTGCTTGGAGAGACTGGTGGTACTTGTGAAGGTTCAGGTTCATGATCAACTGTTGCTGGAGAAGCTTGTGTTTGAACCTCTGGAGTAGCTTCGGCTTCTGATTTCTTTGCAGCAGCAGCAGCAACAGCAGCAGCTAGCGCTCTGTCATCTTTCGCTTTGTCAGCTGCGTTGATCTTCGCCACCAGATCGATCAGTTCTTGCTTTCGCTTCAGCGCTCTTTCCACAGCCCTTCTAAACAAGACAGCTTCCTCAAACAACACGTTACCAGCACCAACATTTATCTGATTAGCAAAGAGAGTAGTTAAATCAGATGGATTCAAAGCAAACACGTCCACTGGGTCAACTATTTTCAATGCTTCTGTGTCATCTCTCAGTTTAATCACGGCTTCACCGGTTCTGCTGTCATAAAACCACTTCTTAAAGTCTGCCAAAAGTACAGGAAGCTCTGGACGAATGGGAACCCTAGTGACGACATCTGGAGGGTCTATCACATAGGTTATCATTCCCCGTCCGGTTGCAGGATCAATTCTTTTCTTCGACATCCTTCGCCTCGGCTTTTGTGGCTTCCAGTTCTTAAAGTCACGTGCACATTCATCTTCAATATACACAGACACCATGTCAGCATTGGTACACCCAGAGTGGTTCAGAAAAGGAGTTCTGCACATCTCTCGTATGTCCCATCTTGGAAGGGACTTCAAATTCGGTCTTCCCTTGAAATACTGAATGACGCCTCCCCTTCGCTTCACAAAGAAAAGACGCTTAAACCCATCATATCCCCAGCAGACAACTCTTTCTTGATGCGAAGCACGAGTATGGTGAATGGTCTGGTGCAACGCAGGAATGGTGATTGGTCTTCTTGGAAACCAACTTGCTCTCTCAGGATCCAATACATACCCATCATCCATTTCATACACTGTCTTTTCCCCAGCACCTATTTCCACAAACGTCTCTGGCATCTCGTCTTCACTGATCTCATCTACATCACTCTCCTCCTCTTTTCTTTCTTTCTCCTTTTCTTCTTCCATAAATTTTCCAAAATCAAACACTTCATCAAACGTCAATTTTGGAGCATCGGTACCCTGAGTCTTTAACTCCTGAAGCATATCAAACATCTTCATCTGGACCTCAGTCTGAAACTTAATCAAATAGCGCTGATCTTTAACCACCTTTTCAAGACTTCGGTTCTTGTGCTTCAACTTCTTTAGCTTCTTTCTTAACTCCTGATTATTATAGATTTGATTCTTCAACATACATATTTCCTTGGCAGCATTCTTTCCCACCTCCTTAGATAACTTCTCATACAATTCCTGATGCACCGGTTTTTGACGAGATGCACCAGGAACAGATGATGATGGTACTGACTGTTTCTTTGCTGGAGGCTTGGGAATGGGTGGTCTTTCAGAGGAAGGGCCAGGCCTAGCAGTAGAGGGCCCTGCCCTGGCAGTGGAAGGCCCAGGTTGTCCCTCCATACCAAACATCTGTTCCAGAATAGCTTCATTCTCCTCATCTTCTTCAGTCATAACCCGTGGCCTTTCAGACTCGGGCAACTGTTCTCTTCTTCTTCTTCTCTCTGCCTTTGCACGTTCAGCATTCAGTCTGGCAGCTTCAGCCATTTCAAGTTCCTCGGGAGTCAACGATTCTCTCCCTTCCTGTAGTAAACCAGTAGGCCTGTTTCTTTTGGTCGGCCTTTGTGGAACAGGATCAGATGCTGCCCTTTTACCAACAGATCTTTCACGGGCAACTTCTTCAGCAGTGTGCTGAGGAACAGTGGTAGCAGGTACAGTAGGAGCAGGTTCAGTAGAAGCAGGTTCAGTAGGTTCAGGTTCAGTTGCAGCTGGTTGTTGAGTTCTAGCAGTATATTGTCGTCTTCTCTTCATCTCACTGAATAGCTTCATAACAACT
The DNA here is from genome assembly GCA_032199755.1 of Ambrosia artemisiifolia. Taxonomy (NCBI): domain Eukaryota; kingdom Viridiplantae; phylum Streptophyta; class Magnoliopsida; order Asterales; family Asteraceae; genus Ambrosia; species Ambrosia artemisiifolia. Next base: position 41,014,126 of record CM063519.1, on the reverse strand, counting down.
GGATAGCGTTGAGCAGAGTACATGCTTTCCAGCATCGGTTCCCAATCAGGTGTGTTGCATTCAGTAAAGAATCGTGCACCCTTGGCAAAACCATATTTATCACCAAGAGGCAGATCCTTATGTTGAGAATCGATCATCATTTGAACAAATCGGGGATACATCGTCCATTTCTTCTTTGTATCTTGGGCATTCCTCACCATACAATCAAATACCAATCCCGACAGATTAAAAGGCTCATTCTTGCAGATCTTAATCATGGCTGTTGCCCAGTCGGGACTGAGTGCATTATAACCCCCTTTTCGGTGACATAGAGACATCAGGAATACATGACAGATAAGTTTCCAGTCTCTGGTTAAATGACTCTTTTTGATATCACCTCTTGCATCGAAGTCTCCTTTGTATCCAAAGTTTAAGAACTCTTGATGGATCACAGTCTTTGGTAAAGATCTGACAGTCTCTGGTTGATCCTGAAATCTTAGAACCTGTCTCACTGTGTCTTCTGTGATGATAACTGCCTTGTTTCTGACTGTGGCTTTAATTCTCTTGACACGAGCCACTGTTTCCACTCTTGCAGATCTCCAGAAGTCTTCAATGTGAGAACTGTAGACTTCAACTTGCTGCTCAACTGCATATCCGATCCTGCTTCTCCTGATCCATGCAACGACGTCCCGAAACTTTGAATCATCAGTTTCCAGAATTATCGCCTGGTTGTGCATGCCTCTAGGATCCCATTCAAGAGCCATCTGTTTTGGACACGTGCACGAAAATTAAGTTAGAATTTTGATTTTGATTTGACTAATTGACAGACACTTCATTTTCTTTGACGGACGACGTACTTAGACTAGGTTTGGTTTTAAGTTGGTTTTACGTGTGTTATTTATTTTATGGATTAGATTTTTAAAGTGTATATGACTTGTTTCGTTTTTCATTTTAATAGTCATTTGAGTCTAGTTACGGTTTACGGATGAATCAGTCAAGTTACGTAGTCCGGTCAAATGTCCTGAAAAGTCAAGTCAATGGTCAAAATCTTGGTCCAAAATTAAGTCCACAGATTAAGTTCGCAGTCCAAATCAGGACTGAGCACCAGCTGCTTGGTACGCAGTCACCAGGTCAGGTTTGTAACCTAAGTGCGCAGTCTGGTAACTCGGGCATGGTAACGGCTTAGGGAGGGTTATCAGGTCTGCGTATTAGACTAGTACGCAGCCACCTAAACCTTCGTTTAGGATTTTAAGTCCACACTCAAGTTCGCAGTTAATTAGGGTTTTTCATTCTTGATTCATATGAAGCAAGTGCGCATTCATATGAACCAAGTGCGCAGTTCTTCAAGTTTATAGGTACGCAGTTCATGAAAATCCCAGATCATCAACGGACTGATTTCATGGATCTCAAACTTAGATCCTGTGATTCAAAACAAAACTAAGACAAGTTAGAACTTTGCACACTACCTTTCAATAACACAAAAACACAAAAGAGAACAGATTAAATGGATCAATGGTGGGGTACAACGGTGGTTAGTGGTGGTTTGAATGAAGAACACGGTGGTAGGAAGAAGAAGACGGCTGTGAGACGGTGGTGAAAGATTTAGGGTTTGTAAAAAGTTAAAACACAAATTAACTGCGTATTTATAGGGACCAGGTTTGGGCCGCGTACTTGACAATTAAGTGCGCAGGCCCATGAGCCCAGTCAAGTACGCGAGCCCAGTTAAGAATTTGAAAGAAAGTCTTTAAGTGCGCAGGCCCAATAAAGAAAACTTTTAAGTGCGCAGGCCCAACAAACAACAAAATAGCCTTTTTAACCAAAGATTTGGGTTTAGAGATCAACCGTTTCTCACCTTTTGCATCAAGATCATACCAGTCATACCTGCCAGACCACGTTTCAACTTTCCGTTGGATAGCTGTAGCCCAAGAAAAACTGTCGGTATATTTGTCCACTTAAATCCATGCCTCTCGTCTTTCAACAAGCTTTATGTGATGATCTTTATCATGTTTTGGTAATATTGACGACATGTTAATGGACCCCACTTGTGCCAGGTGTAAGCCTACCAATCCTCAAGGTTTATTGAGATATAATGATGAGAGCTTCAGGTCTATGTTTCCATAAGCAGAGAAGATGATCATTATGTCAATCAGATGATGAGAGCTTCAGGTCTATGTTCCCATAACAAAGAAGATGATCATCTGATTGCTTTTTGAGCTATCTATATGTTTGCACGTCACTAACATTGCGTGTCTTTTGTTGCTCATTTTGATTTTAATAGCCCCGCTTTGGTAGCTTGCACTCTTAGGTGTCTTTTGATTGCTTATGCACAAAATTTTCTGTGTCTTTTGATCTCTCAACCTGTGTATGACCGGACTCAGCTTGTGCAAGCCTGAAGCACAGTGGGAATCCAGCACCTCGTGTAGACTTTTAGTTTGTCATCTTTTAGCAGTTTACTCAATTCCAGGCTGAATCTACCGACATGTCGTTGCTTGAAGCCACAACGTCCTCTGGGTCCTATTCACATGCTGACAAATATGATTAGTTCCTATCATTTCTTGATTGTTTTGGAAAAAGTTTTTAAAACTTGCAAATTCAGGGATCTACCGGTTTATTTCTCCCCCAAAAATCTTTATTTTATTTTAAAACATAAGATTTTTCTATAATTTATTCACAAAGGAAAGTTTTTTTTTTTTTTTTTTTTTTTTTTTTTTAATAAATCATTCAAAGTTGATCATTTCTAACCAAGTCACCAACTGACGAAAACGTGTTTTGTCGAAAGCTTTGGTAAAGATATCTGCCTTTTGATCAGCAGTATCGATAGGCAACACCTGTATGTACCCCTTGTCGTGCGCATCGCGAATTGAATGAATCCGAATTTCAATATGTTTAGTTTTCGAATGATCAATTGGATTCTTCACGATGTCACGACAGGCATCATTATCAATGTAGATAGGGGTTCTCATGATATTCAAACCATAATCCAACAGCTGATTTTGGATCCACAACACTTGACAGCAACAACTGGATGCGGCTGTGTACTCAGCTTGAGCAGTAGATATCGACACAGTGGTCTGCTTCTTGCTTTGCCATGACACGAGCCGGTTCCCCAGAAATTGACAGCCACCAGAGACAGACTTTCGGTCAATCCTGCAACCTGCATGATCACTATCAGAGTACGCAATTAGGTCAAAATTGTCACTCTTAGGATACCATAAACCAAGTTTTGGTGTTCCTTTGAGGTAGCGGAAGATTCTTTTAACTGCAGTCTCATGAGATTGCTTTGGATTTGACTGAAAGCGGGCACAGCATCCAACTGCCCACATGATGTCCGGTCTGCTAGCTGTAAGATACATCAAGGAGCCAATCATAGAACGGTAAGTGTGCGGGTTCACAGAAGGTCCTTCAAGATCTGGTACAAGTGTTGTTTGAGCTGCAAAAGGAGTGTTGGACGGTTTGCAATCCGACAGGTTGTACTTTGCCAGAATGTCTCTTGTGTATTTAGCTTGATGAATGAGAATACCGTCTTCCTTTTGTTGGACTTCAAGACCTAAGAAAAATGATAGTTCTCCCATCATGCTCATTTCAAATTGAGACTTCATGATGCTTTCAAATTCCCTGCACAAATTTTCGTCAGTTGAACCAAAGATAATATCATCAACATAAATCTGAACAAGGATAGAATGTTTGTTGACTTCTTTGGTGAACAAGGTCATGTCGATCTTCCCTCTCGTGTATCCATTTTGCAACAGATATGAAGACAAGGTCTCATACCAAGCTCTGGGAGCTTGATGGAGACCATAGAGAGCCTTGTCCAACTTGTAGTATCTGTTTGGATGATGAGGGTCTTCGAATCCGGGCGGTTGGCACACATAGACTTCTTCTTTGATCTTCCCATATAAGAAAGCGCTCTTCACGTCCATCTGAAAGACTTTAAAATTTTGATACGAAGCATATGCTAAGAAGATGCGTATAGCTTCAAGTCGAGCGACTGGAGCGAAGACTTCCTCATAATCAATCCCCTCCTGCTGACGGAATCCTTGAACAACCAGACGAGCTTTGTTCTTGATTACCACGCCACGTTCATCCATCTTGTTGCGAAAAACCCATCTTGTCCCAATAGGATATTTTCCTTCAGGCAGATCAACGAGCTCCCACACTTTGAGCTTTCTGAACTGAAATAGTTCTTCCTGCATAGCCTCAACCCAGCTTGCATCTCTAACTGCATCTTCAATGCTGAAAGGTACGGTTTGAGATAAGAATGCTGAGAGAGCAGTGTTGAGCTTGTCTGTCTGATTTCTGGTAAGAACACCCTCACTGATTGGTCCAATGACGTTTTCAATTGGATGTTTCTTAGAAGATTTGAATCCCATATTTTCTTCTTCTTGCACTTGAAGAGGAAGGTTCGAAAGATGGTCTCCAGGTGTAGAAGAACTGGATGGATCATTTACAGACTGCTGATTTGATTGTGTTCCTTCAGCATTTGACGTGCTTTCAGGAATGTTAGAGGTTTCAGCAGTAGTATCACCATTATTAAGTTGAGGAAAAATAGGATCAGCAACCAGAGGAGAGAAACGGGTGGTAAACGGTGCGACTTCATCATCAGAAGAGTAGAGAATATTTCCAAAGGGAGAAGAGCTTGTGGCTTGATTTTCAGGAGCTGGTTCTGCATGAGCTTGCTGTTCAGGAATGACAAAGTGATTGAACACAACATCCACATCAAAGAACCAGTCTGGACCGGTTCCAACGTTGGTGGAGTTGGATTCCTGCCAGTCAACATAAAAGGATTCCAGAACCATCTTGGTGCGTTTGTTGTATACTCGATAAGCCTTTTGACTAGACGAGTATCCAACAAAGAAACATTCGTCTCCAACAGCATCAAACTTCATGATATTCTCAAAGTTGTTTAGAAGAGTGCAAGAACATCCAAACGGCCTGAAATAATCAATGAGAGGTTTTCTTTTGAAAAGCAATTCATAAGCTGTTTTCCCACGAGGCTTGACAATCAAGACCCTGTTAAGAACATAACAGGCGGTATTCACAGCTTCTGCCCAGAAGATGATCGGTAACTTAGAGTCAATGAGCATGGTTCTGGCAGCTTCAATAAGTGTACGATTCTTCCTTTCAGCCACTCCATTTTGCTGAGGAGTCCTTGTAGCACTATATTGGAGATGAATTCCTTTCCCGCTGCAGAACGTCACAAAAGTTTGGTTCTTGAATTCTGTTCCATGATCACTTCTGATTGACTTTACTTTCAACTTGATTATATTCTCGATCAGAGGAACGAACAGCATCAAGGTCTCAGCAGCCTCACTCTTGAATTCCAAGAAGTACACCCATGTAAAGCGAGAGAAGTCATCTGTAATCACCAAACAGTAAGACTTTTTACCCAAGCTTTTTACACTGATAGGACCAAAAAGATCCATATGTAATAACTGAAGAGGTGAGTCAATTGAGTTCACTGTTTTGGACTTGTGCGATTTCTTATGTTGTTTACCTTTGGCACATGCTAAACATTTTTCAGAAAAAGGGAATTCCTTAGAAGGAAGACCTCTGACTAGATTAAGTTTAGAAAGTTTGTTTATATTTTTAAAGTTAACATGACCTAATCGCCTGTGCCATAACAGTGACTCTGACTCGGATGCCTTTGACAGTAGACAAGTCATTGGTTGTTCAGACTTGGCATCCCTCATGTTTATCACATAAGTATTGTTTTGTCTGGGGGCTTTCAGCATGATCATGTCAGTGGATGGTTTAAATCCTGGCTTTAGGAAGATGCATTCCATGTCGTTAAACAACACTGAGATTCCTTTGTCACAGACTTGTGATACACTCAAAAGATTGTAGCACAGTTCTGGAACATAGTTGACGTCCTCAAGTGTTAGTGCGTCAGAAACTACATCTCCTATGCCAACGATCTTTCCACCCTTCTCATTCCCAGCAAACGCTACAAACTCTCCATCAATGAACCGATAGTTCTTGAGGAGTTCTTTCAATCCTGTCATGTGTCTTGAAGCGCCGCTGTCGACATGCCATAGATATCTCATGAGAGCTATCAGCCATTTTTGTAATTTATTCTGCACATACAAAAACAAAAGAGAAACAAAGCTAAACTAAAGAAAATCTATGTACAGTGATGGTTCTGCCTGAAACTTAAGTAACTTTGGGAATCCAAGTTTGTTTAAGTTTTGATCTGTCATGGTTTTCTCCCAAAGTTGACTCTTGTTTCTTCCAAATTTGTGTATCTTTAACAAAACTTTTTACAGTTTCTTGAAGATTTCTTAATTGATCCGAAAAAGAGTTTTGTGTTTTGACATCTTTTTGTGATTTAGGTTTTATGTGACAGTTCTTGACCACGTGACCCTCTTTTCCACATCTGAAGCATTTAGAATGCTTAGGCTTGATCTTAGGAGAAGATCTGGATGATGATGGTTGTGATGTTCTTTTCTTGATCTTGTTTGATCTTGAGCTTTCGGTTGAGCTTGATTCTTCCCTGTTGCTACTTGATTCTTCATTGATGTCCAGATTAGTTAAGCTGCAGCTGCTCTCTGTATCACTCAGTGATTCTTCAGAACTTGAGGTACCTGTTTCACTTTGTGATTCTTCAGAACCTGATACATCTGTGGATGAGGGGATAAATTCTGGGATTTCCTCAGTGAGAAATTTCCCAAACCTGTTACGCTTAAGTTCTGGCACAAACACAGATGGTTTGACCACATGATTATCATTAGAGAATGCAGCATTAAGATCAACACACACAGGAATAACATTTTCAACACAAACATTAGATCGTTTGATAGGAGGCTTCCTATCATCGGGAGCCACAGCCCCTTTTAAATCAAGTTTACAGTCATCCAACCTAGTTAAACTATTACAGTCATCCATCCTAGGCAAACTATTACAGTCATCCGATTTAGTTAAAGTTTTACATTCATCCAAAATAGAATTGTTTTTCGAATTTTCATTGTTCCAGATAAACCAATTCACTGTTGAGTAATTGGCACCCGGATGTCCTAAACCCACTGTCTGGCCACCACAACACACATCATCCTCCACCTGAGCCTGTTGGGTCACATCTGCATTACTTTTACTTATGTTAGTATTTGACTCAGATTCATCACATTTATTTTCAAAAAGGTCATTTTTTGGATGAGGTGATGGAATGGGTATGTATTCACTTTGGCTCAAGGGTAAGAATAGAGATCTTTCGATTCCATTTTTATCCTTATACCCAATTCCATCCTTTACGAATGATTGTCTTCCACATTCGATTATATCAGCTTGAGCCCGTTTGCTCACATTCCATTTATCCACAACAATTTGAAGACGAGTTGTCTCATTTCTAGATTTCTCTAGTTTTGAGGTTAAATCGTTTATCAGAAAATCTTTCTTAAGCACAAATTCTTTTAAAGTTTGCATTTCAGCTAGAGTTGCATTTAACTTTCGCTGATATGCCCACTCATTTTCTTTCATTTCAGTATTTATTTTACGAATGTCATCCATTTCTCTTAAAACTCGTCTGTTGTGTGATAAACAGTATGCGACAGCTGTAACACACCTAGGTGAGCACAGTTTAGATTTAATTTCTAAAGGAATATTTACCATGTCCCTTTCCTCAGCTTTCTTAGAAGAACCTTTCACCTCCTCAGCGACCTTCTCAGATGAAGTCTTCTCAGCAATCAGTGCTTCCTCTCTTTTCTGATCATTCGCCTTCTCTTCAATCAACACACTCTTCAACCCAGCATTCTTCTGCATTTCCCCTTTTAGAACCTCAGCAGACGATCCTTCAACAGAGTTTACACCACTTGAAGATTTGGTGCAGATTGTGGCCATCAGGGCTTTGTTAACTTCAACCTCAGCAGCGGCAGCCTCTTCTCCCCAGTCGAAGTCTTCAACAACCAAGGCCTTTTGTGGCTCCTTATCATTTCCCTCATTGCCATCGGTTATGGCCACCAACCTCTTTGCAGGCTTAATTTCAGCTTGGTTCAGTGTGGGGCATTCGTACTTGAAATGCCCGAGGACCTTGCACAAGTTCGCAGTCTAAGTTCGCAGTTCTTGGAAACCTGAAACAGATAAACAACAAAGATAAGTCCCTGATTCTCCTGATAAGTACGCAGTCCCTGTAGCACACACACTTTGGCTTAAGTTCGCAGTTCAGCCAAGTCAGAGCAGCACAAGTACTCAGTCTTGACTGATCAGCCTGCGCACTTGTACAAGTACGCAGACACTTAAACTCTCGTTTAAGATTTAAGTTCGCAGTAACCCTAGCCAAGTGCTCAGAAAATGCACCTTTTCAGTAAGTTCGCACACCAACTAGAGATTTCAGATAAGTATGCAGAAACCCTAGTTGTAGTGCCAGGAGAGAGAAAGCTATAAAGCCTTGTGTAAATTTAAGTGCTCACACAGACACAAGTGCACACACTTTTGGATCAGGTGCGCAGCTGTGGCTGTTAATAAGTGCACACCTTGAAATGTCAAGTATGCAACTTATGAGCTAAGTACTCAACTCTTGAAACAAGTGCTCACAAGCAAGAAACAAGTTCACACTTCTATGAGCTAAGTTCGCAGTCTTGAAGCAAGTACTCAGTTTTTGAGACAAGTACTCACAAGCAAGAAACAAGTACTCACAATCAAGAACAAGTTCGCAGATTTTTGAGCTAAGTTCGCACTTAAGTGCGCAAACTCGGCTGTGAAAAATTTTAACTTTCCAAAAACATGTCCAAGAGATTTTCAATTGTTTTGAAGCTCTTGAATGATGTTTCTAATGAAGATAATAACTTTTAAACACCTTAGAAACACTTTTCACGAGATTTTAAGGCAAAACAATGAAAATATTCAAACTTTGATAAACACTAAAATTTTGAAAAACTTGAAAGTAAAAACTAACAAGGAGGGTTTTGATATCTTTAGATAGATACAATCTCGAGCACAGAGGCTCTGATACCAAATTGTAGTCCCAAAATACTAGATCTTAAGTGTGCACTAGATTGTTATCAACTAGAAACACCTATTTGTTAGGTGTTTTAGTTGATTAATCAAGACAAGTTAAAGAACTAGATGAAGATTATAAAGACCGACACACAAGAAACATAAAGACACGATTCCATTAAAGATTCAGCAGTAAACACCATGGAATAAGTTCGCACTATATGAAATAAGTTCGCACCTTTAACTTGTGCTCTCAAAGATACATCAAAAACCCTAACCCTAGCTGCACAAATGAGCTACTATTTATAGGGGAATGCTGAGGACTGCGAACTTAACATTAAGTTCGCAGCCTCCGTCATTTAAGTGCGCAGATTAGGGTTTCCACACTACAACTATGCTTTAATTACATATCTAACCCTCCAACTCTAACATATAACTAAACAAGGTTAAACCTGGTAACTGTGGTCTCATATTAACCCAACAAAACTTTATAAGGAGAACCGTGAATGCGGGATGGACCTAAACTTTATAAGGAGAACCGTGAATGCGGGATGGACCTAAACTTTATAAGGAGAACCGTGAATGCGGGATGGACCTAAACTTTATAAGGAGAACCGTGGATGCGGGATGGACCTAAACTTTGTCGGAGGATTTATTATGTGCATACTATACTTAGTGTTTTGTTTTCACATGTAGACTTAGACTAACATTTGACACGTGAATTGTACTACATTGCTTTAGACTACTTTTGATGCAAACAAAACCTATGTATTCTCACCAACTTTTGTTGACCCAAAATATTTTCAAACTTAACATGTTTCAGGTTATAGCTTTGCTTGAAGATTAGAGTTAATGCTTGAAGATTATATTTAGTGTTTCTCATTTGATGTACAAATTCTCCTAGAACAATTGTATGTAATTTATTTAATTAATTATTGAAATTTATTATTCACCATGAGCTACTGAACAATCGTCAATACGTGGCATCCCGATGTTTTCGCCATCGGTTGGGGTGTTACAGCTGTAACTCCAGTGAGGAAACTCGTGTGGAGACAGTACAGTTTTTGAGGGAACGTTGTAACCAAGTCTGATACACCAGCGCGGGCACGGTTATGACAACATAGTCTAGGGCAGACATTGGCTAGGACTGCCGATTAAATAGTGTGACATTGGGTCACTCGTATGAAAATCACCATTCAAAAAAAAATATATATAGTAGTATAGATGTATAGATATGTTGAGTAAATTAATTATAGATTCAAGAAGTTACGTGAAAAGCGAGAAGAGCCAAGTATAGTTCTTTAAATTTGAATGAAACAAAATTTGTTTATCCTAAATAATAAATTAAAAACTGCAATCAATACAAAGTAGTTGAAATGAGTTCAACGTTAATATTTAATCCACAAACAAGAGCTCTAAGATGTTGATTATATTAATAAGAACATAAGTTATGAACATATGTTTTAATTATGTGTATCTGATATGCTTAATCGTTCGACTTCAGTAATGGAAGACACCATCATCTTGATCAGGTTTCCTTTAGTGTGTATACTAATGATGGCTAATGATCTCAAACCAAGATCGTGTGAAAGAGAGGTGGGCGACGGCTAAATTAGGTTATGGTGTTACTAGAGACCAACCTAATAGCTCTGGTAATCTCTTTATTTATACACACAAGGGACACCCTAATTAGGTTTAGTAAGAATAATTCCGTCCATCAAAGAAATATCTATTATAAACTTAGGGATATTATAGTAATTGATCAAAACTAGAAAATGGGTCGAATGCAACCTTTTAAATGTAACCTTTTTCATTGTGTTGCATTTAACTCTAATGCAACTTCGTTCAATATAACGGTTGCATTAAAAGATCAAATGCAACTTTTTTAATAAAAGGTTGCAAATTTTTATAGAAATTACAACCTTTTTATATAAAAGTTGCAAGTTTTACTATATGTTGTAACATTTTTTTAAAGGTTGCAATTTTTATTGAAATTTTCACATTTTGTTAGAAAGATATATTTATAATGGAAACAAGTGAGGGTGGTTTCGACATTATAACCGAGTTTGAAAGTTAACGAAATGACCGTTTTTAACTCATTTGCCAAAATGGCAATTATGATATGCGACTAAAATTTGCAATTTTAACCCGTTGCTAAAATCGCCAATCATGATAGAAGGTTTTAATATTTTTTAGTTATGACGCTATATTTTTATTACAATACTAGAGATATATAAGATAAAAAATTAGGCTATGTGAATTTAATATTAAAAACTAAATAGATTAGTACACCCTAACACATGACAAGTGCATCTCTAACACATGTATGAGAAAACAAGAACTATCAAGGGTTATCAATTAGTAAACATAAGATATCTAGTAAACAAAATACATGTTAATATCGTCATCCCACACCCAAGAGACATTCCTATGTCTTAACTTAACAAAACCAACAACAAACCATAACCAAAGAGGTATGTATACACATATATATACACATACATGCACACGACACCCCACTAGACCAAACAAACATAAGATAAGACACTCCTACAAACTTTGGCACCTTTTCCTTTTGTTTTAACCTTGGCCGAAGGTTCACAAGCCAAACAATGGGTTTAGGACTCACAACAAGACAATAATGTATCATACACCTTACCAAGAATAGGTATTAACTTTATCTAGACACTCACTTGGACACCCTAGCAGAAGTCTACAACCATGATATGTCTTTATCACCCTAAACCTTCCAAACATTTCACCTAGTTGGTAGGACACACATCCCACTTCAACATCCTAGGATAACTAACCTACCTTACTTAGAAACAAACATTCTTTCACCACTTGGATTTGCGGCCCATAGCAACCCTACAAGCCTACCAATCTAGTTAACATGGCAACTAGGATTCTTGGAACTATCACATTCTAACATAAGACAAGGTATGAAAGGTCACTATCCAAGAACACACCTTCATACAAGGTGGCGGCCGAAAACACATTCCCAAGGAGTCATTGTGTAGGTAGATCATTGGCTAGCATCATGTACCTTGGAACTTGTAGAAAACAACCTAGATATGATCCATCACTTTCAAAAACCAAGCTACCCTCCTACCCCTTTGTCCTAGATCGGCCGAGAACTCCAAGGAGGCACATGCCTTGTGCTTAATTGTAAACTATCACCAAAGAAGGAAACAAGACAAACATAGAGTTTGATACACCTAGCTAACCACCTTCTACATATATCTACACCTAGAAATTGGCTCACATAAGAAGGAAACAAGAGTTGAGTTGACTTATCAAACACTTACACCAAAATAGGTACCTTCCAAAACCTTAACATGCTTCTAATCAAGTCAACCCCTTCCCTCTTTGTCTTGTCTAACCCATCGGCCTAAGTCCCTAGCTAATAAGCACATGTTTTTTCACCAATTAAGGAATAAGACACTTGAACAATACACAAACTCATGCAAGAACAACACCCATTCTTGTGTTCATCCTCATCTAATCGGCTATAGACAAAGAACAACTCATACTTTACACCGAACTAGTAAGAAACTTTATACGTGAACATCAATGCATAGAGGATAGTTTGCCATTCAAACTAGTATATATAGGCCTCACCATTCACCCTCATTCCTTGCACCAACACTCAACACAAACACTTACACCCCCTAAGCAAACAATCGGCCAAGCCAAGGGAGCACCAAGCCGAAGAGATCAAGGAACAAGGGAACAAACACACGACTCTCTAAGCCTCCTAGGTAAGATACATTACACTATAAGTATTTTTTCATTCGATGTGTCCTCTTGTTAGACCCGATACTCGGCCATAGAAGGCACACACCACTTTGCAAGAAAGTAGATTACAAAACAATGCTTTCAGATGTATAAATCTTAGGCACATTGTCTTAATCCTAGCATTTGTTCACGAGATCTTGCTTTAACAACCATGTAATCCACTTTGATATAGTTAAGAGTAGTTGAATTATGTTTTGGAACCATATACAACTTAGATCACTTCGGGTTTCATTAGTCTAAGTTTACTTGGCTTAAGTTTAAAGCTAAGGTTAGTATCATAATAATCAAAGCTTAAACCTGTTACAAGACTCACAATATGTCATGATATAACACTCCAAGACTCAAATAAGTTTAAAACAACCAAGTTGGTTCACTAGATAATCGGCATTATCCTTTACACCATAAGAACACATCGGCTACCATGAGGTAACGTGTGTTAAGCTAGGCCGAAGCATGTGTTAACCTCAAATGGTGTAGTATAAAGGTCTAAACATATGTTAAGATACTTATATATCACAAATCAATCACACAATAACCGAAATCATAAGTGTTGGATGAACAAATTGTATGATAAATAAGGTTAGACCACTTACCATGTCCATAATGATCATAGGGTATCATTTGTCAGGACGGTGATCATCTACAGTTTTTCCTAGACCACCTACACTGCCATCAGGTGAGTTTTCATGGCCCATTTTTACTATTTTTCATTTTGGGGGAAATACATGCATCAATACTTGTATCATTTTCAAGTGTGTGTACATTCTATATCATGACTACCATGTGGAACATGAGACATTTTGCTTCATGTGCTCACTAGTCCTTGTACATCGTTTACTATAACCATTAGCTAAACATTTAGCCATGGAAAACTTTAATAGATCTATTGGGTTGACACCCCCACTCTTGGTTAGTCGCTCTAACCGGTCACATACAAAAGAGTGTTAGTATTCTACAATACATACATTGTATTTTTGTATACAATGCGCGAGGCACAACAGTCAAGAGGTTTGGTTACAGGACTCATGGTTTGCACGGTGATCATTTGCCTAGCTAGCATATGATTGGTCATTACACGAATTACACGTTGGTTTTGCTCATCACAAACAAAACCCATGAACTCACCAACATTATTGTTGACAAAACTCGTTATGCATGTGTTTCAGGTAACTAGATGGAGGGCCACAGGGATTTGAGGGAGAGGTTCGAGCAAGCACTGTGTGGTACCACTATGATGGTTCTATCTTATTGTCCTATTATTATTTAGTCATGAGAGTAATAGACACATATTCTCTTTTGTTAACGCTATGGTGACGTTTTTAAATAATTAATGACAATGCCCATCTCATATGGTGGTGCTGTTTTGAATAAAATGTTGTGATTGCTTGAACCTTATGCTTGAAAACATTTCGGTCGTTACATCCCGTGTTTCCGCATTGGTGGGGTGTGACAAATTGGTATCAGAGCACAAGGTTATAGCGAACTGAGATTATGTTGAGTCAACTATAACTTAAAAACCTATTTTCGAAACATTTTCACAAAGAACCATGACATCACGCATTGCATCTCTCAAATCCCAAGCCACTCCACGAAAAAATACGGGTATGATGGTTTGTTTATTTACATACGTGATTATTCACATATATATGCATGTCATGACAAGGAAACATGGTCATCACTATTGATCTCGTTTCTTCAACTGAGTCAGAGCCAGATTATTTGGCAGATGATTCCCAGGAGGATGATTTACCTCTCACCCATCCAGCCCCCGAGTCCCATGACAATGGGTGGATTTCAAAGTCTGAGATGCACATTGACCAGCCTCCAGTCCCTAGACGTACTTCTAACGACGAGGCAGACGATGACACCCCACCCCTAGCCATTGCTGACCCTCACCCTTTTGTCACCCCTTCTGTTTCTCACCCTCCGGCTAGTCTCAACCCTTATTTTTGTTTGGACACTTCGGGAGGTACACTCAAGAAGTCTATACCTTGAAAGAGGGTGTGACCATCTCCCGTCATTGCTATACCTGCTAGAGCTCCTATCTTTTCTCTTTTTGAGCCTACCCAGCCCATTGACCCATTACCAGAGCCCCTAGAGGAGAGCGAGCCACCTAGGAGACTGCAGCGGCGCTCTCAGGCCCGCAAACGACTTTACCTTACTAGCCTCTCGAGTTGCTTAGCATACCGAGATGAGGAGGACGATCCCGAGGTTCTGAGTTTGGGAGACTCATTAGGGAGACCCCTTCGCACCGAGCGTAGTACCCTCATATCCCATGACGCTCAGCTAGTAGCATTAGGAGACCGCATCCGAGAGCTTGAGTGCTAGTGGGCCGAGGCCGAGCAGGGGAGACTGACTGCAGTGATGGAGCGAGCTTAGATTGGGAGACGACTAGAGGTGTTGGAGCGTAGGGCGGCGGAGTCAGATCGACATATGAGGGAGGCGATTGTTTCTCTAGCTGTTGTTTTCCCACCCCCTTCTTAGTATTTTATATTGTTATGATTGTGTTATGATGACTTATGTTGACTTGTGATGTTTTGTGTTGTGACATGATACTCAAAACTATTTGCGGATCGACCGCCCATTTTGTACTAAAACTTAACTACTTTTTTTGGAGTTATGTATGGGATTATGATGTGTTGTTATATCGATCTAACTTGACTTATATATGCTAGTGTTGCTTGATATGTGATTATATGTGTCTATGCATCTCTTATGTTTATTGTGTTCTCTTCTTAGCTATCCTACCCGACAACCAGCATGGACAACCACAGGTGAACCCCTACCGACCACACCCGCTGAGTTAGCCAGAGTGATTGCTGCAGTAATTGCTCAACACGATGCAGCTTGGGCTGACTCTAGTGGAGGTTCGGGAGGTACCAGTCGTCGTAGAGGAAGTGAAATAGATCACGAGTCCGAGAACTTTATCCATGGCTGTTCGTACAAAACATTCATGGCATGCAAACCATGGACCTTCCGTGGTAATGAAGGTGCTGTAGGAATTGTCTGATGGATAGAGAAGACCGAATCAGTCCTCGATATCAGCGGTTGCTCCGAGGATCAAAAGGTGAAGTACTCTACTTGTACTTTTCAGGATGAAGCCCTTACTTGGTGGAATCTACAGGTACAAACCTTGGGCAGAGAAGCGGCATACAATCTCACTTGGGCCGATCTCAAAGCAATGCTTATGGAAAAGTACTGTCCTAGGAGTGAACTCCAGAAGCTGGAAGCCGAGTTCTGGAATCTTACCATGGTGGATGCTAACGTAACTGCATATACCACTCGTTTTCATGAACTCTCTCGACTAGTCCCACACATGGTCACGCTCGAGTACAAGAGAGTCGAGAGGTATATCTGGGGTCTGTCACCTAAGATTCACAGTATGGTTACCGCATCGGCGCCATCCACTATCCAGGCTGCGGTTACCCTAGCTCAGAGTTTGACCGACGACGTTGTTCGCATGGGTCATTGAACCAGAAAGTTTCAATTGCTAATGAGAATTCCGGGAACAAGCGCAAACGTTCCGACCACCGAAAAGGCGGAAACTCTTCTCAGAAGCCACAAGATGTCGTGAAAGTTTTTGCTGCTACAGTAGTTGACGAACCCAAGCGCCAATACAGTGGGCCCCATCCTCATTGTAGTAAGTGCAATTACCATCACATAGGCACCTGTGACAGTATCTTGTGCAAGAACTGTAATCGTCGTGGTCACTCAACCGCCAACTGTAAGGCCAAAACCACAAACATTCCTCCTGCCAAGAACGAGTGCTTTGAATGTGGTGCAACTAGGCATTTCTGTAAAGGATCGTTTTAAGTAAAACAGTTGGAAATGATCTTACAAATCTCCATTCCAGGTGCGGAAACCCTAGAACAGATACAAAGTGATAGTTTTATGAATCAAACACACAGATTAAGCTTTTCAATCACCATTCTCATTATTTACTTGTAGAAATATGATAACAATTAGGTTTACAAGCAAAACAAACTGACTTTGAATAAACACAAACTCTAGAGAGCTCTAGCCTGACACACACTACTTCAAATGATCAAAGTTACAATGAAAAATAACATTTAATCTTATATAGGTCTGCACTTTCGTCCATATCGTGAGGTCGAATGTGGAATTCTTCCACATTCGCCCTTCTTCCTGGTATGAACCTGGAACAAGCCTTCAATAACTTTCACCTTCGACCTTTATCTTCTACATTCGCCCAACATTTCTACATTCGACCCTCTATTATTCCACCTTCCCCCTTTCGTCAATTCACAAAACTTGTTTATGTTGCAATCCAAAGCATTAGTCGCACATTATGCATCAACAAACTCCCCCTCGACTATTGCTTGGATTGCCTTCGCGCTTCATCCATTCCTTTGTTCATCAGCTTCAGACGAAGTTGTTTACGTTGATCTTTTGTCATTTCTGGTTCCAATTTCCTCTTCTTCTTTATCCTCCTCTCCTTCTTTCAACTTAGGAGCTTCGTTATAAAGTTTATCAAGCAATTTGCTCATTCTGTTATTGTCTTTCTTCAATCTTTTATTATCAATCCTTATTCCTTTAATCATCCTCCTGTTCACATTACACTTTTCGTCAATCTCATTCTTTCCTTCCTCTAGCTGTTTCAATTTCTTTTCCAATTCATCTTGATTAGCTTTAGAGGCAACAACAATCTGCAATATCTTTTCTTCATTCTTTTTGAATTTTTCTATCTGTGCTTGTTGTGCAGATATCATCTTCATCATCTCTTCCATTTATTTGTTCACCTTCTCCATAACATCATCAGAGACTGTTACTTTGGGTCTGGAAGATTCTGCTTCAGGAGTTTTCTTTTTCTTCTGGAATAAGTTTAAAAAATTCTCTAAAGTAGTATCTAAATAAGGAACTACTTTAGATTCTTTTGAGGTCTTTTTCTGCTTCTTGGTAACTGGTGAGGAAACTTGTGATGATGGGCCTGCATCTGGAACTTTCTTTCCTTTTAGCAACATCTCAATGAGAGTTCTGTTTTTCCTTTCAACGACACCGTTCTGTTGAGGGGTATACGGAGCAGATTATTCATGATGAATTCCTTTGTCTTCACAAAGAGCATCCATCTGCGCATTTTTGAACTCCATCCCATTGTCACTCCGAATTCTTTTGATCTTTAGACCATAGACATCCTCCAATCGAGTGAACAGAACTTTCAGATTGTTAAACGTGTCACTTTTATGTTGTAAGCACATCATGCATGAGAATAATGAAAAATCGTCAGTAACCACTAAACAGTAAAGCTCTCCGATATGACTTTTATGTTTGACAGGTTCGAATAGGTCCATGTGCAACCGCTCAAGTTGCATCTCAACAGAGTTTACTTTCTTTAGTTTATGTGATTGTTTGTGCTGTTTGCCTTTCTTACAACTCACACACTTGTCGTTCAAGTGGAAATGTTTGACATTAACACCTTCGACAAGCCCGTTATTCACCAAATGGTTCATTTTTTGAGGTGAATATGTCCCATTCTGCTATGCCACATTATTGATTCTTTCTCTATAGGCTTTGATAGAAAACACGTCACTTGGCCCTGAGTTGTCATCGCTTTCGACATATCAAGAATGTAAAGATTGTTAACTCTCGGTGCCTTCAACATAATCCACTCTTTTGGAATCTTGAAGCCTGGTTTGAGGATATAGCAAGATTTGTCGTCGAAATGTACAAAAAATTGTTTGTCACATATCTGACTGACACTTAACAGATTGTAGTCAATTTGCTTCACATAGGAAATCCTTTCAAACCTCACTATCCCGTTACTCACACTTCCCTCCATTGTGATGTAACCTCCTTTATTTCCTGCAAAAGCAACATACCCTCCATTAATATTTTTCACGTCAAACAATAGTGCTAGATCACCAGTCATGTGGCCTGAAGCTCCACTATCAACAATCCAAAGACTGCTAACAGGGCCAGCTGAAGCTCCCTGCACACTTCAAGTAAAATCATTAGTTCTTTGGGGGGACCCAAGCCTGTGTGATCTTGGGTCTTTGAATATCAGCTTTCAAAGAGTCATTTACATCAACATTTGGTTTTGAATTGATCTTTTTCTGATCATTCAAAACTTTCTCATCTTCTTCATTTGGTTTTGAGGTAGAAGCTCCCGGAGAACCATTAGGTGTCCAACATTGTTGCGAACGTTTTAGAATTCGAATATGAGATTTTGGAATCTCAGTCGAATTCTTAGTATCGCTCTTAAATGAAACTTTCTTGATTACCTTCTCTGATTTAAGGGAGACAGGTCCAACAGTTGATTTAACAGCAGGTTTTGGTGGTACCTTTTGTTTATCAACCATTGTGTTTACCATATGTTTCTTCAACGGTTTTTCCATAACGATCTGGTTTCGACGATCATAGTTAAATTGACGATTATCCCTCTTTTGGTAAAAATTGTTTTGATTGTAAAATGGTGTTTGTTGAGGAACAAAACGTCTTGGAGAATAACAATGATTATCAACCGGCTTTCTAACAGATTGCCTCATCTCAACTTCGTGCCTCTTGTTTCTCACGTACGGGCAGTGTGCAAGTAAATGCCCTCTCTCCCCGCACTTAAAACATGCACGGTTTCTTCAAACACATTCTGAGCATTCGGCTTAGCAAATGTTTTGATAGGATATTGATCATTGGTCCTTTTGTGTTTAGGAAACCAAATAGTATTTTCTTGCCAGATTTTCCCAATTTTAGAATAATTTGCAAATTTAATGGGGTACTTCTCGTCAGAGATAATCTTATCAGATCCTTCCATCCGATAAAATACTTTGACGGGTTTGTCAACTGATTCATTTTTAATCTCTTTCTTCACTAATTGATTGACACGATGTGCGTTAGCCATCGGATGACAAAGCTGAGAAGGTGAAACTGTTTCATTTGTGATAATGTGATTTTCCTTTGGAATATCACTCACATTCTCAGTTTTCTCACTCTCAGTGTTAGAATCATCAGTCACAGCAGTTACGCCTTTGTAGAGGATGTGATTTTACACGAAAACAGGATTATATGATCATACAAGTTGCTAAACCAGGTGCGGAAACCCTAGCTTAGAACAAACTGATATAAACTCAATCAAAACACAATCAAAGTCATTTTAAAAGCTTTTCATAGATTAACTCTTTCAAATACTTGGTTACAACTTGATTACAGTTAATCTAGCACACACAATAACACTCTCAGACCTCTCTGGAACACACCTCAAAAACACACACACTAAATGACTCGCTTAAACTTACAAAAACACGAAATCTATATATAGGATCTGCACGTTCGCCCAGTTGTGATGGTCGAACGTGGGTCAATTCCACATTCGCCCACATCAGGTGGTCGAATGTGTCTTCACAGTGTAGTTCCATCTTGATTCGTCCAAGTGTCTTCTACCTTCGCCCACATTATGTTCACCTTCGCCCATTGTGTCTTCCTTCGCCCCTTTTGCCACTTCTAACACATGTTAACATATCTAATCATTAGTCGCAAAACGCATCTACAAACTCCCCCTCGACTATTGATTAGATCGTTTTCTGTCTTCGTCCATGGCTTTGTTCAGCAACTTAATCCTGAGCAAACTCTTCTGTTCTTTCGTCATCCCAGGCTCTAACCTCCTCTTTACCGGCTTTGACACGTTTGCCATCTTCACCTTCTTGCCAAGTTTTCCTTCCAAATTACTACCAGCATTAATGTCATAAGCAAAGCAAACACCAACAACTTGTGTGTATTTCTTTGCTTGATCTGCATCGTTCGGCTCATGATGAATCGGATTATAAAAGAGCATGATGATGTCTTCGAAGGTGCAATTGATCAACCACATAGGATCAAATACATGAACATGCTTGTATTTGTCCTTTCCATCTCTCAACACGATCACCGCTTCTGCCTTCCTCCAATCATAATACCAGAAAATGAAGTCAGCACTGAAGTGTTGAGGCATAGGCATCAAAGGTATCTTTCTCATCACTTCAGGTGCCTTATAAATCAAGGTAACCCGTTTCAACTTGGTTCTGGGATCAATATCCCTGTGAACTTTCCTCCGGGGATATTGTGGTTTGAATCTGTTCCATTTAGTTCTACTTTCCCAAACCAATTTGTCTGCACACCAACCGACATGTGAATTATTCACTGAAGCACCCGACATTTGGAATCTGCAAAGATCTCTAACCGCCCAATACGGTAGAGTCAGCAAGTCAATGAATCTGTAAAAATACAAGATTCCAGATTCCCACTTAGCAGCTAGACATTTTAGCCTGCCTAAGTATGTCCACCCGAGAGCTCTGCCTCTGAACTTTGCATTGTGAAACCTATAAAAGTTTCCTTGAGCTTCAGGCTTCGGTCGGTTTTCATCCATCAGTCTTAACTTCTTCAAATACTCTTTCAATTCATCAGTCTTATTTGAAGATTCTGGCAAATCAGCTCCAAGTACTTTCTCTACAAACTCAGCACTCCTCTTCTTTGCCTTTCTTTTTGCAGACGTATTATGTCTCTCAGTAAAATCAGGAAACACCAAGTCTTCATCAGTTTGTCTGAAGTACTGTGGATATTCCTCATGTGTAATATCCTCTATTTCAACTTCTTCAAATTCAGGGGTATCTTTATCATCAGAGTGACTTCCAATATCCTTTTCAGGAATATGTGGAATCGACTCATCAACAATGAACTCTTCAAACGTTTTCCCTACTCTCTGTGCAAGCCCATCTAAAATCTCCTTTGCCACAGATGCAGGTACTTCCCCTTCTTCTAGATCAGGATCGTTATATTCCAATTCATATCGCATATCATCAGTTTGGAATATTTCTGCAAAACGTCCTGTGAACTCAATGGTCCATTCTCTTTTCTCTAACATGTCCTTGTATACTTGTTTTGCATCATCAGACAAGGACCTCACCTTCTCATTCCAAAACACAGTCTCATCATCAACATTCTCACTCTTCTTCTTTGAACTTGACTCACCTGTGTCTTTCTTCTTCTTTGAAGGTGGTCTCTTTTCGAATGTAAACTTCGAAGTATCATCTCCTCCATCATTATCATCACTACTACTACTATCATCCTCCTTTTGACTTCCCGAACCTTCAGCATCATCATCATCATCATTATTATCATCTCCATCATCACTCTTTTCCGATTCTTCATCCTCATCATCCTCATCTTCCTCTTTGTCAGATTCAGACGGTTCAAAGTCAACCTGTTCAACTTCTTTCTCTATATCTTCCTCACCCTCTTTCAGCTTGGGTGCAATATTGTACAGATTGTCAATCAACTCACTAAGGCGTTTGTTTTCAGCCTTCAATTCTTGATTATCTTCTTTAATCGCCTTGTACCTGTTCTTATTTCTCAAACATTTCCCCTCAAGCTTCTTATTCTTAGCTTCTAGCTTCTTCACTTTCTCGTCTATCTCATCTTGATTAGACTTAGAAGCTACCACAATCTGAAGCATTTTCTCTTCATTTTGCTTAAACTTGGCAATCTCAGCTTGCTGAGCCACTAACATCTTCATCATGTCGTCCATCCTTTTATTCACCTGCTTCATCACATCGTCATCCACAGTGACTTTCTTTGACTTGGACTTTGACTTCGATGGCTCAATCTCTGTTTCTTTTTCTTTCTGAGGCTTTGTAAACATGTTGAGAACATTATCCAGTGCAATATTGAATTGGTCCACTGGTAACTTTGTTGCCTCCACAGTCTTTTGTTTCTTAATGGCTGGTGAAGATTGTTTTGATGATGTACCAACTTCAGGTAATCTCTTTCCTCTCAAAAGTAGGTTTAACTCTTTCTCTCTTAGTTGCTTAGTACTTGTTTTCTTTGCCATGGTTTTGTGTTTGGGCTTGGGCAAGTTAACGACTACAGTTTCACCTTCATTTAACTCATCCAAATTCACTGTCAACCCTTCATCTTCAGCACCAACAGACTGCTTGCTCTTCTTAGCTTCTTCAATTGATCTGTTAAGTGATTCAGACTCACCAACCAAAGTGGCCTTTTGTTTGGTAGTCCGGACATTTTCAGCATCCGAATCCCACTGTTCTTCAGTCTCAGTCTCCTCTGAATCTACAGACTCTTCATCTACCAAACTAGTACCCTTCTTTGCAGTAGATTTCTTCCTCACAGTTTGTTGTTTTGAACTCCCTTGCTCAGTCTTTCCTTTGCCCTTCCCTTTGGCTCCAGGATTGACTACTTGTCTTTTTCTCTTTGTACTTGCATCAGCATAAACCAATGGATCATCATTATCACTATCACTATCAGGATGCCTTGCTGTGTTCTTTCCAGGATCCATGTAATCCTCTCTAGCCAAGGCTCCAAACAATCTCCTGTAAGGTGGTCTCTCATTATCAGGCACACCTTTGTAACCTTTCATTCTAGCCAAAGTTCTGATGTTCATATGATCCATAGCAAGTATCTGTGTTGGATCCTTCTTCAAGTTTGGATATTTGTGATCGAAGATCATCATCAGAAATCTAGGATAAAGCATGAAGTATTTCTTCTTCAAACCTTTCAGCATCTCTAGCATGTGATCTAAAATCATCCCAGCAACGTTAAACGGTTTGTTGAGAGTCAACGCAACCATTAACGAACTCAAACTCTTCCTCATCACGTCATAACCCCCACTAACACATCCAAATACTAGTATGATGACGTGAGCAAAATACTTGAACTGTACACTCAGTTTCCCTTTGTACATAGAACCATCAGTGATCGGTCCTTTGTATTTCATTCTCAAGAAACAGGCTTTCTGCTCAGTCCATGATAATTCTCTTGGATCTTCACTGGTTTCAAACTGGATCTGGAGAGCTTCTCTAATATCAGCTTCAGTGATAAACATCTCCATTCCTTGAATCTTGCTCTTTATGATTGTCTGATTGTCAAAGTAATCATACTTCGCGTTGTTGTAAAAGTCCTCAACTATATCCTTGTAGATGATAGTTGGTGTAGCCAAAGCATAAACTACTCTGCATCTCTTCAGAAACTTGATAATGTCTGTGAACTCCACATTCTTCTCCACATCTCCCAGATACGCGCAACAGTTGTGATTCTTCTCAAACGGCCATTTACTACCGCTTGATGATTCTCCTTCTTGTACAGTCTCTGGAATAGGATCAGTAACTGCAGTCTCCACAGGAATCTCAATATTTGATTGTTCTTCAGCCATCTGAAACATAAAATCAAAATAAACGTCAAAACACGAAATCGTCAAAAATTCAAAATTTTAGGTTTTTGAAGTTCCACTTTCGCCCAAAATACACTGGTCGAATGTAGGTTATTGTGGCCGAAGGTATAAAATTCTGGTCGAATGTAAAATGATTTTGAACAAAAAGATTCATTCGCCCGTTTAGTATTTCCTTCGTCCACTTAGTTTCACATTCGTCCAATCGTTGGACCGAATGTAGAAACTGTTTTACCCAAAAATTTAAAATTTTTCCAATCATGTTTTCAAGCCTTGATTTTGATCAGAATCAAACCTAACATGGCCGATTAGCCTTCGTGTACTATCAATTGTCCCTAATTTTCATTTTATATCAGTTTTTAACCGAAATTAGGGTTTATTATTTTCATTCGATCAATCACTACTTTAAACAATGTTAAAACCTAATTCCGTTAATCCTCTCCCCCTAAAACTGATATAGAATGAAAATCTATCAACATTGATCATTAACAATCAGTTAAACATCATTAACCCTAAAACCCTATGTGCAAGTAAAGAATCAATGATTCCGGTTTTGTTACAGCCCCATTACCTGTAAAAATTATATGAAAAGGATCAGTGAAATGCAAGGATTAAAAGGCACAAGCAAGAGTTTCAAAATCAACAAGGTCTTGGTACGAAGAAAAATTATGAAAAAATCAGAATGAGGGTCGAATCTGCACAGGAAGTATATAAAGAACCCACCTTCGCCCGTTTCGTCTGGACGAAAGTAAAAATTTTCCACCTTCGCCCCAAGTTAATGGCACGAAGGAAAAACTATTTCACCCGAAAGTGAATTTGGGTTAAAAAGCCACATTCGCCCATTGGAAACAACCCGAAGATAGAAGAAATTTCCACATTCGTCCCATTTAAGGGCGAATGTAAAATGGAAATTTTGAAAAATTTTCCCAAATTACAAATTCGAATCCCGTTCAACATTTTTCAATCCGTTAAGCTTCCAAAACACAAATTTTCACTTTTAGAATAATACAAAGCCCAGATGGTGTTGTCAAATCTCAGAAATTGACTATCAAGCATCCCCGGTTATCAAAAATAAAGCAGAAATGTAAAAAAATTTTGGATTTTTCTGAAATTTTATCAAAACACACCTAAAATCTTTTTGGATTTTGTATCTTGTTAACATTAAAAGTAAATTGCAAACAAAATAAAATGCATCAAAGTAAATGAAAGCAGTAAACATTTTGTGAAATCCGGTCAGAGGATCATATCAGTTTTCTGAGAAATCTGATCACAGCGTTGATCTTTTTGTTTAATATTATCATTAGAAACAGTATGTGATACGGCAATTGCTGATATTGTGGTCCACGTAAGCTCAAATGTAGACAATTACGCAATGCTTTAAAATGATACGAGTTAGGTGTATTAGACTAACACGATGTGGTGCCCACACACACGACATACTCCCGTATCAAGTAATTGCACAAAGCTTCGTCGTAACGCGTGATTATGCCAGAGTTATCCGTAAAAGTTACAAAGTATATAGCACAGAGGTGTACAGGTCAGCAATTGAATGCAGCAGAGTAACATGTGCGTATACACTAGGTTGAGGCTGATATTAATCACTGATTTGCATCAGATGATCAATACGATGTAATAATGATCTATGATCAATTAAAACTTAAAGTTCCTCAATTCGGTAACTTCCGGTTTTGGCAATTAAGCTCTTTTAGCAAATATTCTGATAAAACTAGGTCCGTAAATCAATACGACAAAAGTTTATCAGAATATCCCGGATAACCATAACATAACGACCCGAAACCTCAGATTTTGGCAATCCTATCAAACGAAATTACGGTACTAAGACCATATGCCCATGAGGTGTTCAGCCACGAACGCGTAGTTCGTTATGTTTGTATCACTAATGCACGCAATATTTAGTCTACGAAGCCTATCAACATATCACACGTAATCAACACACGCCTCATAAACTATACAATTTTTTTAGCCTGTGTCAGATTCCCACTGATGTACTATCATTTCCTCTGTTTTACCAGGAAATCATTTTGGATTTTCTAATTTTTTAGGTCTTTTTGGATTTTATAATATTTTTGGCTTTTCTATAAAATGGCTCCCCCTAAAATAAAGAACATATTTTTGGAATTTTTTGATTTTTATGAAAAACAAAAACAAAAATTTGAAAGAAACAATCCACTCGAAAGCATCAACTTCTTTGAGGATTAAACAACCCCCTCGAAAGCATCAACTTCTTTGAGGATTACGATAGTAAAGAGAAATTCCCAATTAGCAAAGAGAAATTCCCAATTAGCAAAATATAAAAACTAAAAACTAAAAAGCGATGAACCGAGGTGCCGATTAGTCCTGTTTTTCCTTAATATTGTTTACTTTTAAAAGATATTCAAAGCGTGAACGGTCAAAAGCTTTAGTAAACAGATCTGCACGTTGGTAGTCAGTATGTATTTTGATCATATCAATCAATTCCTTAGCGTAACAATCTCGGATAAAATGATATTTGATCCGGATGTGTTTCGCTTTAGAATGATTTTCCGAATTTTTAGTTAAAGCAATTGCGGCTTCGTTGTCACAGTAAATAGGAGTTTTTAGAAACTGCAAACCGTAATCCACCATTTGTTGTTGAATCCAGAGTACTTGCGAACAGCAACTCGAGGCTGCAATGTACTCGGCTTCACAGGTAGATTGTGCTACGGAAGTCTGTTTCTTGCATTGCCAGGTGATTAACCTGCTCCCGAAAAACTGGCAACCAGCTGTAGTAGATTTGCTATCTTTGTCACAGCCGCCCCAATCTGCATCACTAAAAGATATGAAATCAAAATTATCATCATTAGGGTACCAAAGTCCTTTTGAAGGACAACCCTTCAGATATCGAAGGATACGCTTGACCGCCGTCAGATGACTTTGTTTCGGCTTCGATTGATAACGGGCACAGAGACACGTTGCATACATAATATCTGGTCGAGACGCCGTCAAGTACATCAGAGATCCGATGATTGCTCTGTATGTAAAAGGATCCGTCAGCTCCCCCTTAGCGTCCACTCCAATCCCGTGATTGGGTTGAATCGGGGTATCCATCGGCTTTGAGTCCTCCATCTGGAATCGACTCAAGATGTCGGAGACATATTTCGTCTGGTGAATGAAGATCCCGTCGGGTCTTTGGTCCACCTGCAAGCCTAGGAAAAACTGCATCTCCCCCATTGCGCTCATTTCAAACTTTTCCTGCATGACAGTTTCGAACTCCCTGCATAAAAGCTCGTTAGTTGAACCAAATATTATATCATCAACGTATATCTGTACTAGAAGCAAATCATCTCCCGTCTTTTTCGTAAAGAGGGTGCAATCGACGAGACCAAGCTTAAATCCTTTGGTGATGAGGGGGACCCAAGCCTGAGTCTTGGGTCTTGGAACATCAGGTTTCAAAGTAACATTTTCACAATCATTTTGAACAACTTTTTGATCAATCTTTTTCTGATTGTTCAAAACAGTTTCCTTTCTCTCATTATCCCTTGAAGTTGAAGCTCCTGGAGTACCATTGGGTGTCCAAGATTGTTCAGTCCTTTTTAGGATACGAATCTGAGACTTTGGATTCTCAGTCGGTTTCTGAACATGGTTAGCAAATGTAACTTTCTTGGTAACCTTATCTGATTTAACAGACTTAGGTCCAACATTTGATTTGACAATCGGTTTTGGTGAAACCTTTTGCCTATCAACTGTTGCGTTCACCACAGGCTTCCTCCATGAGTGTTCCATAGCAATCCGATTCCTTCTATCATAGTGCATTGGACGAGTGTTCCTCATTTGGTGAAAATTGTTATGATTATAAAACGGTTGTGGTTGTTGAGGAACAACTCTCCTATGAGGTGGCACATAATGATCAATCGGTTTTCGCATAGAATTCCTCACTTCAACTTCGTGCCTTTTGTGCCTTACATATGGGCACTGAGCAAGTAAATGCCCACGTTCCCCACACTTAAAGCACGCACGGTACTCTTCAAAAACATTCGGAGCATTTGGTTGAGCAAATGATCTAACAGGATATTGATCATTGTACTGTTGCTTCCTTAAACTCTCAGGGAGTGGCCCTTTTGAGTAAGTAGGCTCATTAAAACCATTAGCTCTGTTTTTGGGTCTAACAAACTCTGTGACATGAACCTTTGGTTCTTGAGGAACATCCAAATACAACTTCTTTAATAAAGCTGGTGGAATTTCATTTGTTCTCTCATGTTTTGGGAACCAAATGGTACTTTCTTGCCAAATCTTTTCTATTTTAGCATAATTGGCATTTTTTATTGGAAAGTCCTCGTCAGAGATGATCTTATCGGATCCTTCCATCCGATAGAACACTTTGACAGGTTTGTCACATTGTTCGTTTTTATCATTCTTTTCAAGATCTTTCTTCACTACATTCTTTTCAGACTTCTTTTCACAATGAATCTTTTTCATTGGAATCACAATTTGAGATGATGAAACTGGTTCATTTGTAATGATGTGATTTTCTTTTGGAATTTCACATGCATTAACAGTTTGGTTACAACCAGTATCATCACTCTCTGAGTCTGAATCTACACTCTCAGCAGTAACACCTTCATCATTGATCCCCAAAATCGGTCTAACATCGGAATTTGGATCACCAATACTTGAAGTATTAGATTCATTTTCCGATGCTGAATCAGATTTTACCGAACTCTCCGGTGTCACTTGGTGACAATTGTGGTTTTCAAAGAGAACCGGAGATGGTACAGACCGATAATTGGTTGTTTTATCATCAATGATATGGTCTACCACATAAGCAATATGCTTATAACTTTCCAACTTTTTGTTTACTTTCTCAGCAAAGCATTTGATGGCGGCCATTTCCAACTTGGTGTTTTCAATTTCATTGATATAGTTGTTAATTGCCAATTGTTTTAAAGACAAAGTGTTTTTCAAGTCGGAAATGTCCTTTTTGTAGCCATCTAATACTTTGTTAAAAGCATTCAACTCTTTGCGAGTAGATTGACTGTTCATGATAGCACTATCACGTTGAACACGGAGTTGTTTAATCTCCTCAGTCAATCTATCACATGTACCACAATATTTTTCACTTGTATTATCAGTACTACATGCAGAACTTACAGGTTTTGGCGGATCAGTCATGGCCATCAATGCGAAATGAGCTTCCTTTCCTGCAAAGAATCTGGAATAATCAATCTTTGTGAAAGCATCATCTGCAATGCACGACTTCCTTGTCATCAGAAAATCTGCTTCTGCAAGCAACTGATCTATATCTTCATCAAGAGAATTAACACTTGCTTCCGTATCCGATTCACTGTCTGAATCAGAATAAACCGATTCACACTCCTCGGGAATATCAGAAACAGTATCAATCACAACTCCAGAATTTGTCTCTTCAGTTTGAACTTCAACATCAACCTCAGCATTAACCTTAACAGATTCAAATTCTCCATCCATCTCAGCCTCAGACTCATCACTTTCAACCTCAGTTTCCTCCTTCTCCTCCATCGTCACTGAATCTTCAATATCAACCTGATATGCAACACAAGCCACATTTCCCCCAGTAGTGATTTCCTCAACACCTATCTGAATACTCGACCAGTCAAACCTCTCATCTTGTTGAGTAACCAATGCTTGATTGGTATTCTGTTGTTCAGTTGGTGTAGTGATTGGTATGACTGTTCGGTTAGTATTGTTTGGTGTTTGGTTTTGTGTCTGGTTTGGTGTGTTTGGTTGTCTATTTTGGTTGTTATTAAAGTTGTTTTGACGATTTTGGTAGTTGTTGTTGTTGTTTTGGGAAGAAACTTGGTTTTGGTTTTGTTGTTGACGGTTCTGATAGGTGGCATTGAATGGATTCCTATTGCCTTGTTTTGGTGGCTGGGTGCATTCTCGTTTAAAGTGACCTTTTCCTCCACAGTTAAAACAAGTCACTTTCTCCTTATTGAACCCGTAGGTTGTATTAGGAGAAGTTCCCAAGTCTGTTCTACCTGTCTTCTCAATAAACTCCGTTGCTCTTCGCATTATACTCGCAAATGCCCATTGAATATCAATGAGTTCCATCTCCTCCTTGTCAATCTGTGCATAGTCTTCATTGGTCAAATTGTTATTCCCAATTTGACTAGCAACTAAACCATTGTAGGATGAAACCATTGCAGAGACTAATGCAATGTGTTGCTGAGCAACTTCAACTGTCACATTTCCAAGATTAGATGTCTCCAAAACCACCGTTTGTTGGTTAGGTTGGTTCATTGGTTGTTGTTGAGATTGACTAGCAGTGTAGAAAGCTGCTTGTTGCTTTGGGGAGAATGGTGGAATGTATGAATATTGATATGGTACTTGTGGTTGTGGTTGTGATAAAGATGAAGTTTGTTGATGGTAGTTAATGATAGGTGATTCTACAGCATTGGATATACATGCAACATGTGGTGTAACTAGCCCTCCTGAGCTTGTACTTGCTGGAACTGAAGATCCTCCAAAGTATAAGTTTGGATTCTGAGGAATCTGTGCTCTCCTAGCCTTCCTCTTCTCTTCCAATTCTTTGTTTTCCAGCTTCTCAATGAACTCCTGAAGAGACCAGTAATGATAAGCATCCTTCTCCTTCAGAACATCCACATGCTGATCCCAGTTTGGTGGTAATGCTTCTGCAAACTTGTCAACCTGCTTTGCCATAGGAATCTGTATACCATAGCTATACAATTCAGATATCAAATGATTATATCTAGGAGTTAGTTCTTTCAAAGTTTCATTTCCAACATAAGAAAAATTCTCAAACTCTTTAACAAGTTCTTCCGTCCTCAAACTTCTAGTCTTCTCATTTCCATCATGCTTCCTTTTAAGCATATCCCACAGTGCCTTAGAAGTTGTGCAAGTCCCAAATTGATGCAAAAGATCATTTGTGATTGCCTGTGTCAATTGGGAAAATGCCTTCTTTTCCACAGCAAACTTCTTTTTCTCATCCTCAGCCATGCTCTCCAATGGCACTGGTTCACCTGTGTTCTCCAAAACTGGTGGTGTGTAACCTTTAGCAATCATGTTCCATGCTTCAGCACCTTCCACTCCCATGCCTTCCAAATGTATCTTGAACTTTTTCTGCCACTGATTGTATTCTTGAATCTCCATGAGCTTCGGTGGCCGAGTCCCACTACCTGAAGACAAATCATTAATCAGTGTGGAAATAGCATTTGTAGTTTGAGTGTTTACCACCGCTGCTGCTACTCCCCAGTAGTCAGACTGTGGTGCTGGAGGTGCACTTTGAGTCATGTAGTTAACCGGCTGCGAAGACTGTGTGCTCGTCTTCTGTGCTGCCACTGTCCATGGGTCCATCACCTGCTGTTGTGGTTGTGTAGTTGCTGGTGTAGGAGTAGTCTGATAACGCCACATGATCACGAACTTCGAGAAATTCAACACTTAGAAAAATTTTCCAAAAACTAGTCTAGGTTCGCCCAAAATAGCTTCAGGTTCGTCCCTTTCTGTCTCAGGTTCGCCCAGAAATACTTCTCCGAATGTAAAATCTCACCAGAAAGTAAAAACACACTAACACTTTTCACGTTCGCCCAAAAAGTTCCAGGTTCGCCCGTTTAGTTTCCAGGTTCGCCCGCACGATCTCCCGAAAGTGAAAAATGTGACCCGAATGTGAAATATTCAACTGAAAAATTCTACGTTCGCCCAGAAATCCCTAGGTTCGCCCAAAAATTCACTCACCTTCGACCAAAAACTCACACATTCGTCCAAAACACTCAGGTTCGCCCATTTCGAATCTTGAAAAACGGTTACACTTTGAAAAACGGTTATTTTGATCTCTGATTTTCAAAAGTTTGTGAATTTGAATGATCTTGATTAGGTTTTGCTTCGGAGATGATTTGGAACAACTTTAATACTTGGAATTTTGAATTTTATCCACAAAATCAACTCTAATTCTTTCAAAAACACTTAAAAACCATTTTTATGTGAAAACAGATGTGAATTGATGAAAATTATGTCCAAATCAGCTCTGAGTTTATCAATTTGTTGTTGTATGATCCTCTACGCTCTGATACCACTTTGTAGAGGATGTGATTTTACACGAAAACAGGATTATATGATCATACAAGTTGCTAAACCAGGTGCGGAAACCCTAGCTTAGAACAAACTGATATAAACTCAATCAAAACACAATCAAAGTCATTTTAAAAGCTTTTCATAGATTAACTCTTTCAAATACTTGGTTACAACTTGATTACAGTTAATCTAGCACACACAATAACACTCTCAGACCTCTCTGGAACACACCTCAAAAACACACACACTAAATGACTCGCTTAAACTTACAAAAACACGAAATCTATATATAGGATCTGCACGTTCGCCCAGTTGTGATGGTCGAACGTGGGTCAATTCCACATTCGCCCACATCAGGTGGTCGAATGTGTCTTCACAGTGTAGTTCCATCTTGATTCGTCCAAGTGTCTTCTACCTTCGCCCACATTATGTTCACCTTCGCCCATTGTGTCTTCCTTCGCCCCTTTTGCCACTTCTAACACATGTTAACATATCTAATCATTAGTCGCAAAACGCATCTACAGCCTTCA
The DNA here is from genome assembly GCA_032199755.1 of Ambrosia artemisiifolia. Taxonomy (NCBI): domain Eukaryota; kingdom Viridiplantae; phylum Streptophyta; class Magnoliopsida; order Asterales; family Asteraceae; genus Ambrosia; species Ambrosia artemisiifolia. Next base: position 40,981,687 of record CM063519.1, on the reverse strand, counting down.
TCATTCACACCCAAAATCGGTCGTACATCGGAATTTGGATCTCCAACACTAGAAGTGTTAGATTCATCTTCCGATGCAGAGTCAGTTTTGACTGAACTCTCTGGTGTTATTGAGTGACAATGATGATTCTCAAATAACACTGGTGATGGAACAGCCTTGTAATTTGCATTACTCGGTTGTGATGGCTTTTCAATGATATGGTCAACCACATATGCAATGTGCTTATAACTTTCAAGCTTTTTGTTGACCTTTTCAGCAAAACACTTGATGGTGGCCATTTCTAACTTGGTTTCTTCAAGTTCATTGATATAACTATTAATTGCAAGTTGTTTTAAAGAAAGTGTTTTCTTTAAGTCAGAAATGTCCTTTTTGTAGGCATCAAGTACCTTGTTTAATTCTATAACTTCCTTGCGAGAAGATTGACAGTTTATTATGGCACTCTCAAGTTGAACCTTGAGTTGCTTGTTTTCCTCTGTCAATCTATCACAAGTACCACAATACTTATCACTATGCATATCAGTTGTAGATTCAGAACTTACCTGCTTTGGAGGATCTGTCATAGCCATGAGAGCGAAATGAGCTTCTTTCCCAGCAAAGAACTTGGAATAGACGATTCTGGTAAAAGCATCATCCACAATACACGACTTCCTCGTCATCAGAAAATCAACTTTGGCCAAGAGTTGATCAATTTCGTCATCTAAAGAATTCACGCTTGCTTCCGAATCTGTTTCACTCTCCGAATCTGAATACACCGATTCATTCTCTTCAGGAACATCTGTGACTGACTCAATAATAATTCCCGAAGTCTTCTCATTATGTTGTGCTCCAACTGGACCAGCCACCGAAACATCCATCTCTTCAATCGACTCCTCAATCTCTTCTTCAGAAATACTTTCAGTTTCTTCAACTTTATCAACTATCTCCGACTCCTCCAAATCAATCTGCTGAGCAACACAAGCTACATTCCCAGCTTTTATCTCTTCAACACCAAGTTGTATATCAGTCCAGTCATATCCCTCATCATTTTGAATCACCAAAGCTTGATTTTGATTATTAGTCTATGGGTGATCATTTGGTGTTGTAATAGGAATGACAGTTCTGGTTGGGTTATTTGGTATCTGAGTTTGAGTCTGATTGGGTGTAATGGTTGTCTAGTAGTGTTGTTCTGAGAGTTGTTTTGTCGGTTTTGGTAATTGTTTTGATTTTGATAGTTGTTGTTGTTGTTTTGATTTTGATAAGAAACTTGGTTTTGAGATTGATGGTTATGATAATTTGAGTTGAATGGGTTTCGGTTACCTTGTTTAGCTGGCTGGGTACACTCTCTTTTGAAATGACCTTTAACACCACAGTTGAAACAGGTGACTTTTTCTTTGTTGAAGCCATATGTTGTATTCGGTGTAGTGGACAAGTCAGTTCTCCTGGTTTTCTCAATGAACACTATTGGTCTCTGATTAGCTTGATTCATCTGAGAAATGTATTGTTTTTGTTGAGGTTGTGGTTTGTTTGCAGTGTAACACGCTGCCTGTTGCATAGGTGAAAATGGTGAAACGAAAGAATTTGTATATGATTGTGGTGGTGGTGTATATTGTGGTGGTGTATAAGATGAGGTTTGACCAAGATAGTTGATTGGGTTTTTGGGTGGTTCCATCACACTTGAAACATAGCCAATATGAGGAGCAACTGTCCCACCAATACTTGAGTTACCCATTGTAGATGATGTACCTGCATGATACAACTCTAGGTTCTGAGGAATTTGTGATCTTTTTGCTTTCCTCTTCTCCTCAAGCTCTTTGTTTTCCAATTTCTGAATGAAGTCATTGATGGTCCAGTACTTGTAAGCATCTTTCTCCTTAAGTATCTCAATGTGTTGATCCCAGTATGGTGGTAAAGAATCAGCAAATTTATCCACCAAGTTTGACATTGGAATCTGAATTTCATAATTCGACAATTCAGTTAATAGATGACAATATCTGGGAGTCAACTCTTTCAGTGTTTCATTCCCAACATAACTGAAGTTTTCAAATTCCTTCTTCAGTTCCTCAATCCTTAGCCTCCTCGTCTTCTCATTACCATCATGACGATTCTTCAACATATCCCACAATTGTTTGGAAGTAGTACAAGATTCAAACTGATGTAAAAGATCATTGGTAATAGCTTGGGTTAGTTGAGAATACGCCTTCTTCTCCACCGCAAACTTCTTCTTCTCGTCTTTAGACAAACTCTCAAGTGGAATCTGTTCACCGGTATTCTCTAACACTGGTGCCACATATCCCTTTGCAATCATTTGCTACGCCTCAGTTCCTTCAAGTCCCATTCCTTCCAAATGAATCTTGAATTTCTTCTGCCATTGGTTGTACTCCTGCATCTCCATCAGCTTGGGTGGTCTGTTCGCACTACCTGAGGACAAATCATTGATTAGAGTAGATATAGCATTAGTAGTTTGAGTGTGTACCGCTGCTGCTGCTACACCCCAGTAATCAACTCCTGGTTGTTGTGAAGAAGAAGCAACACTCTGTGGAATCGAACTCGTCATTGCAAGATAATTGATTGGTTGCGAAGACTGAGTATTCGACTTCTGAGCAGCTACAGTCCAAGGGTCCATGGTAACTTGTTGCGTTGTGTTGTACCAGGCCTAGATGTAGTCAGAAATCCCCACATGTTATTTTTGAAGTTGGAAATACGACACACTTGAAAATCTCACAAAGCAATTCTACGTTCGTCCCCTTTTTTGTTTACGTGAGGTCGAATGTGGCTAACTCCTCACCTTCGTCCTCTTTCTTTGGTACGAATGTAGACCTCAACAACCTGGTTTCACTATCGTCCTTAATACTTTTCACTTTCGCCCTCCCGTTTGGACGAATGTGGAACTTTGACCCGAAAGTTAAAAATCAACACAACAAAATCCTAGGTTCGACCACAAGAAGTCACTTTCGACCACTGAAATCCTTGGTTCGACCCTAAAAACTCACTTTCGACCCTATGCTCTCTAGGTTCGACCGACCCATTTGAAAAACGGTTACACTTTGAAAATCAGTTAATTTGATCTGAATTTTTCAAAAGTTGATGAATTTTGATGATCTTAATCAGGTTTTGCTTCGGAATTGATTTGGTACACTTTAATAAGTCGAATTCTTGATTTTATCCATGAAATCTAATCCAAATCCTTCAATTTTCATCAAAAACAATTGTTCATTGAAAACAACAGAATTTTGATCAAATTTGGGTCCAAATCAGTTCAAAAACTATCAAATTGTAGTTGTATGATCTCTATTGGCTCTGATACCACTTTGTAAAGGATCGTTTTAAGTAAAACAGTTGGAAATGATCATACAAATCTCTATTCCAGGTGCGGAAACCCTAGAACAGATACAAAGTGATAGTTTTATGAATCAAACACACAGATTAAGCTTTTCAATCACCATTCTCATTAATTACTTGTAGAAATATGATAACAATTAGGTTTACAAGCAAAACAGACTGACTTTGAATAAAAACAAACTCTAGAGAGCTCTAGCCTGACACACACTACTTCAAATGATCAAAGTTACAATGAAAAATAACATTTAAGCTTATATAGGTATGCACTTTCGTCCATATTGTGAGGTCGAATGTGGAATTCTTCCACATTCGCCCTTCTTCCTGGTACGAACCTGGAACAAGCCTTCAATAACTTTCATCTTCGACCTTTATCTTCTACATTCACCCAACCTTTCTACATTCGACCCTCTATTATTCCACCTTCGCCTTTTCGTCAATTCACAAAACTTGTTTATGTTGCAATCCAAAGAATTAGTCGCACATTATGCATCAACAATTTCTGAAAGGACCGTTCCAAAGTCAAGGATCAGTCCCGCGGCAGAGCGTTCGTGTTAGGAGCCAATGAAGCACGCGATGATCCTAACGTAGTCACGGGTACGTTTCTCCTTAACAACCAATTCGCTTCGTTACTTTTTGACTCAGGCGCAGATTTTAGTTTTGTATCCACCGACTTTAAGAAATCCCTAGGATTAGAATCTAGTAAGTTTGATACCCGATATACCATAGAATTAGCTAATGGTAAGTTAATTTCGTCTGAGGACATCGTTAAGGGTTGTGTTTTAATGCTTGACGGCCATGATTTCCATATCGATTTACTGCCCATCCAATTGGGAAGTTTTGATGTAGTCATCGGCATGGATTGGTTATCCAAACATCATGCAGAGATTGTCTGTGACGAGAAGTTGGTTCGAATCCCCTTGTCAAATGATAACACCCTATCGACTCGAGGAAGCCAGAGTGTACCCACTCTTGAGTTATATCTTGCATTAAGGCGCAAAAGTGTTTACGAAAAGGCTGTGTTGCATTTCTGGCACACATCGTTGAACAAAAGGACAAAGAATGGAAGCTTGTGGACATCCCAATGGTGGGAGACTATCCTGAAGTTTTCCCCAAGGACTTGCCAGGATTGCAACCAACACGACAGATCGAGTTTCGCATTGATTTTTTCCCGGGAGCTGCCCCAGTAGCCCGCACACCGTACCTTCTAGCATCATCCGAAATGCAGGAACTGTCTAACCAACTCTAGGAGTTGTTGGACAAAGGCTTCATTCATCCGAACTTTTCTCCGTGGGGAGCGCCAATTCTATTCGTGAAGAAGAAAGACGGAAGTTTCTGCACGTGTATCGACTACCAAGAGCTGAACAAGTTGACGATCAAGAACAAGTATGCGCTACCAAGGATCGACGATCTATTCGACCAGTTGCAGGGATCCAGCTACTACTCGAAGATCGATCTACGATCAGGATACCACCAGTTGCGGATTCAGGAAGACGACATCCCGAAGACGGCATTTCGAACTCGTTACGGACATTACGAATTCTTAGTCATGCCATTTGGGTTGACAAATGCACCTGCCGTTTTCATGGACCTTATGAACTGCGTCTGCAAACCCTATTTAGACAAGTTCGTTATTATCTTCATAGATGACATCCTGGTGTACTTGCGTACTCAAGAAGAGCACGAACAACATTTGAGGTTGATTCTAGAGTTGCTCAAGAATGAGAGACTGTTCGCGAAATTCTCGAAATGCGAGTTCTGGTTTCGAGAAGTCCATTTCCTCGGTCACGTAGTGAACGAGAAGGGTATACAAGTCGATCCCGCAAAAATTGAAGCAATCAAGGATTGGGCTGTGCCCAAAACACCCACCGAGGTGCGATAATTTTTGGGATTAGCTGGTTACTATCGACGATTCATCGAGAACTTCTCCAAGATTGACCAACCACTGGCTGTCTTGACACAAAAAGACAAGAAGTTCGATTGGGGAGTCAAACAGGAGAATGTGTTCCAAGTATTGAAGGACTGTTTGTGCAGTGCTCCAATCCTTTCTCTTCCGGAAGGCACCGATGAATTTGTAGTCTTTTGCGATGCTTCGCATCAAGGTTTTGGATGTGTACTCATGCAAAGGAGTAAGGTCATTGCCTACGCATCCCGACAACTCAAAGTTCATGAGAAAAAACTATACGACACATGACCTAGAGCTAGGTGCAGTAATCTTTGCTCTCAAGATTTGGACACATTACCTTTACGGCACCAAGTGCACCATCTTCACCGATCACAAGAGCTTACAACACATCTTTAATCAGAAAGAGCTAAACATGCGGCAACGCAGATGGGTTGAACTGCTGAACGATTACGACTTTGAGATTAAATACCATCTGTGTGATACCCCGCAATTTCAAGTTCTCACTTTAACTAAACTCTGGTTACATTCTATGCATTCTAGTTAACTAGGGTTAGCTACATAAGTTACACATTGCACGGTTATAGGTTAATAACTGCATGAGGTGGTAATTCGAGGAATTACCAAACTATTTACATGAGTAGTGAACCACGGACGTTGGTGAATTGTTAAACAAAATGATTGTGAAGTAATTGTTTGAGATTGATTGCAATTACGTGCTTCTATAATACTCTGTGAAACTATGTGAAAACTATATGTGATTACGTGAACTTAAACCGAATACGCTAATAAAAACCATAATGGATGGACCATTAGGATGTTTGGGGTCTTAACACTACTTATTAGGGTCTAAAATAGCGAAAACATCGAAGGAAAACATGCCGTACAATGAAGCAGGCCACCCGGAGCGGGCCGGGAGCTGTGAGCGGGCGCTCACAGGCTCCGAGCGGGCCGCTCACGGAGACCTGATGAATCTAAACCGCCTTAAACTTGTATTTAAGCAACCTTAAGCCTCTTGTATCCTCAAAACTCAAACCCTAATCTCCCCTACTGCCCTATTTACGAAATATTAACCCCTAAACACCTATTAAGGCTCAAGAACATCGATCGGGAAGCATTAGGAGCAATCAATTGGTGATTCTGAAGTGCTTGTGGTATAATCTTCATCCTCTTGTGTTTTAATCTTCTTTAATATGTTTTTAAACACCATAATCATCTTTGTCCAGATCTGAAACAATTTTGTAAACATTAAAACTTGGTTTTTATAATGATTAAAAGGATTAATCATGTTGATAATTGATGAATATTATGTGCTTTGCATGGTTATGCATGTTCTTGAGTTTTTAAACTTCTAGGGTTTGTGTATGATAATATAAACATGTATATTGCTAGGTTATGATCAGATAATGTCTTATAGATGTTGTAGAATGTTTATTTGGTGTTGTTGATTGATAATATGCAACTAGGGTTCGATATAGTTGATGTTATTGCATGATTAAAATCTGGACAGAACGCTTATGTCGACTTGTAGGGTCTGTTACGTGGGTTAAAAGCTATCTTTTTGATCTATTCTTTGCATGGTTGTAATATACATGGTCTTAGCTTTTCATAATGGGCAAGATCGTCTGATTTGGATTTCGTTTGAGTAGTTTTTGGAATTTTATTGGTTAAGAGGTCATATCAGAATTTCGGATTAACAAACTGAGTCAACTTTAAACCATCATAACTCGGGTTTTATAAAGAATTAAGTTTTGAAATTTTTACAGTAAGTCAAAATTGGAAACACTAGGATTTTCCAAGTGGATTCATCCCGTTTGGATGAATACACAATTTTTAGGAATTTTTCTACTAAACTGACCTGTTATGGAAATTTTCTGGATATAGCAGTGTGGTACGAATTTTCATAATTTTTCTGTTTGGTTTTAAGACAAAACAAAAATACGGGTTAGCAATTGAGTCCCAATGAATACTCAATAAAAATTTGGGACTTTAATTCATTCGTTAAGTATTTTAAATAATTTGTTGTTCACAGTGCACAATCTGTCCTAAAAACGCGGATTGTGTACGGAGTCTTTATGTGACTATTTGGGGTCTTATATGGTATGTAATTGACGGGAACTTGTATGGACACTTGTATGGGATGTATATGAAGTGTATGACTGATGTTAATCATAACGTTCACCAACGGATTCGTAGGGTCTACTTGTGCATATAGAAACACTAGGTGTCACTTACACGATTTTGAACATTTAAACGTCTTGGACAAACGGGTTATATGGTGTATTGGTTATGCACATATACTCACTTAGTGACACATGTACTAGGGAGTCGGAGTTGTAAATTGGGTCAACTTTAAATGGTCATAACTTGAGTTTTACAAAGAGTTAAGCTTTGAAATTTGGATAATAGGTCGACATTGGAAAAACTCGGCTTTTCCAAGTGGACTCACCCCGTTTGGGTGAATACATAATTTTTGGGAATTTTTCTTCTAAACTGACCTGTTGTGGAAGTTTTCTGGACATAGCTGTGTTGTATGAATTTTCATAATTTTTGTGTTTGGTTTTAAGACAAAATAAAAATATAGGTTTTCAACTGAATCCAAATGAATACTCAGTAAAAATTTGGGACTTTAATTCATTCGTTAAGTATTTTAAATAATTCGTTTTTCAAAGCGCACAATATGCCCTAAAAACGCAGATTGTCTACGGGATCTTTATTTGCCTATTTGTAGTCTTATATGGTATGTATTTGACATAAACTTGTATGGACACTTGTATGAGGTGTAATTGAGGTACTAAACTAATAATCACTACGATCACCAACGGGTCCGTAGGGTTTACTTATGCATGTAGAATCTCTAGGTGTCACTTACACGGTTTTGAACATTTAAACGTCTTGGACAAACGGGTTATATGGTGTATTGGTTATGCACATATACTCACTTAGTGACACATGTACTAGGGAGTCGGTAGCACACCCTACTTTGGAGTTTGGATTTATTTGCATGCAACCTAAGGTGAGTTTCACTACTCTTTTCTCGAAAGCATGTGTCTCGGGTTTGAGACAACTTACTTAACTTTTTGGTCCAGTTTGGGACTACTACTTTTCTAGTCTGGTTTAGGACTACTCTTACAACTCTGGTTTTGACTCCTTGTGTGGGTCGGGTTTTGACTCCTTGTGTGGGTCGGATTTTGCTAGTTTCACACTCTGTGTCCTTGATGAACTAAACTTCATACTATCACGGAAGTCCTTCACTATTTACCGAATGAGTTGTTGGGTTATGGCAAGCGGGTTACTAGTTGATAGTGCTATTAGGTTTGACAAACCTCACACCGTGCTGGGAGCCGAGCGTGAACTACGACCTTAGACTGTATCATTGTTGATAGGCAATGATGGAAGGCAAACACAAACTCGCGGGGCGAGTGCATCGTTTGAATAGTAATTCGGTATAACATGGTTTAGTTATCATGAATGGGTTAGCTACCCTTGGCATACGCTGAACTAGTGGTTTCTTGTTTTGTTATTACTACTTACGGGTTTGGGAAACCTAACTGTTAATTTTGGTTTGGGAAACCTACACTTTTACTTACTCGCCTACTTACTTTGTGAACTCACCAACTTTATGTTGACACACGATAGCATGCTTTTGCAGGTCTCTAGGTTTGGAGCACGATAGGACATGCATCATTGTGTCATGGGTTATGAACATTATTTAACTTATACTTTGCTTACGTACAATGGTTTTATTTTGGGCGCGTTGTTTTCGCATGAACTTAAACGGTTATGTTTGATTTACGCTTCCGCAATGTCACACCCTCAAATTTCCACTGCGGGGTTTTACCGCGAGGCGCGTGACACACCAGAATCTCATAGCCATAGTCATACGAACGACTCTAAATGCCCAAACCATTTAGTTCGTTTGAAATAAAATTCGCTTTTATTTTTGAAAAGTTTATCAGTCATAAGTTTAATTAAATGCGGAAGCGAAACAGTTAAGCAATTTAAGATATGTTGCGCAAATACAACGCGCCCAAAAACCGAAATAAAGTAAGTACGAAAGCATTAAAAAGTTATAGTTCCCAAAGACATCATGCATGGACCTAGACGTGCTCCTTTTCTAGCGACCTGCGAAAACATACTAAGTGTGTCAACATAAAGCTGGTGAGTTCACATTAGGGAAACAGTTGTAATTTCTACAGTTGTAAATGTACATCAGTTTTAAGCTTGTCAGGGGTAGCTAACCCACTCGATGTAACTAAACAGTGGTTATTGGGAAACATACAGATGTTATAGTGCCTTAGCACTGGTGTCTATCAACACCAGTAAGAAAAAGTGGTCAGAAGTTCATGCCCGTGACCCAAGCACCTCAGGCATGAGGTTGCTGCACAACCTAATAGCGCTACTAACTACTACCCCGTTCGCCTCCGGCGATTAACCCAATAAAAAGTAAGGACTTTCAAGATAGAGTGTTTAGTTCACAAAGGACAGTTAAATTACAAAACTGATAAAAGTGTGATCCTCGCAAAGATCGAAAACCCGACCCACACAAGGAGTCATAGCATCCCAAAACCTGGGATGGAAAAGTAGTAGAAAAGTTTTACTTAACCTTGTCTCAACCTGAGACACATGCTTTCGCGTAAAGTAGTGAAACTCACCTTAGGTTGCGTGCTAAAGTAAACCGTACAGGAAATAAGTGTGGAAGACTATTCGTCTACCCAAAAACCTATCAAATACAAGGTTGCAAGTGTTTGAGTGTATTGACACAAGGACTTAAGTGACATCTCACGTAATCGTACACGACTTAATGAAACCATGCAAACCCGTCAATCGTTGGTGATTAGTAAATGATGTATCAATTTAACACTTTTAACACAACTAGTTCACATCGCACGTTGCATACCAATAGCCTATCATGGCATCTACACTCTGTAAATAACATGTACACATGTTTTCATATAGGATTCCATAACTCATAACTCATTAACACACTCAAAATGTCACATAAACGATTATTTGCAAATCTGCGTTTTCTGGACAGATTTTGGAGTATAAAAACCAATTTTTATAAAATATCAAATCAACTCGCCAAGTTCCCAAAATTTTACAGAGATGCCTCATATGTTCATACGTAACTCTACTATTTTTATTTCTCGACAAAAGTACCTCAATATTTTTATAAAAATTATTTCGTTCCAGCCACTTCAGAAAATGGTGCTGTTGACAGCAGCTCACATAAAAATTTATTAAAAATTCTAGACTCAACGAAACGAGGCGATTCCAATTGGAAAAGCTCGTATACTCCAAAACTCAACTCCGGTCCAAATTTCATAATTAACGGATTTGTAAAACTCGAGTTACAGCCCTTTAAAGTTGGTCCATTTTTCAGTTACGAAAATCATATTACACCTTTAATCTTAAAAAATCATGTTTACATATCAAAACAGGTCCAAAACGCATGATTTTGGACTCTTTGGAAAGCTAACATCATGGGTTACGTTTCAGAGTCAGAAAATAATCAAATTAACCATGTTAACATTCGCATAACAGCCACACAAATCAGTACAAGTAATCTGCCAGAAATCAACATCTTCATTAACATGACTTTTGTAAACCCTAACCAACCTCCATACCCCATAATCATGCAAAAATCTTATACTAGCACAATAACAATCATACTAACATGTTCAATCTCAGATTTTTACCTATCATACATCCTAGACATGATTCCTATTAACCATATTCATCAACAATTCAACAAAACAATCAAAACATTACACACCTCATCAAATACGATTTTTATACATCAATTCCTTAGGGTTTTATAACTTTTCAAACATGAATAACAATCATAAAACTCTTAAACATTATACCTTTCAATGCAAGGCTCCTTAGGACTCCAAGATATCACCCAAAACAACTTGAATCAAGCAAGAAATTGAAGAAGATTGAATGAAAGTGTGTGTGTGTGTGCTACAAGAACCCACGGCGCAAAGGATGCCTTAGGGTTTCTTTATTTATTTTTTTTTTATAAAAGATATGTTAGGGTTAGGTTCATGGGCCAAGTCTTTCGGGCTTTGGTGGGTTTTTGTCTGATAACTGAGCCCGTTAGCCCTAACTAACTCCCGAGATTCATCCCGACAATAATAGTCATACTAGTATATATAAAAGTACTATTTTATCAATACGTGTTGTGTTTATCATGGGTGCACGTATTTCATAACGTTTACGTACAAGTTAATTAATTCGTAATAATTCACATAAGCATGTAACTTGCATACACGTGTTAATCCACATACATCAATACTCAATTGCTCACATAATCATGCATGTCCAACAAATCACCAACGTTCGGGTTATAAGGTTCGTGTGTGTGTCAAGACAACCGTTATCCTAGTTATACGTACGTTAATGTCACTTAACGTATGTTAATGTTACCTAACATTCAAGACGCCTGTCTAGCTAACCCTAGTTAAGTGCTTAACCACATATAATCATGGAAAATTAACTAGAGTTCGGTAAAAGAGTTAACCTGAAAATGCGGGGTGTCACACCATCCCCAAGTTGAAAAGAATTTCGTCTCGAAATTCAGCAAGTAAACAGTAAAGTTGGTGTGCTTGGTTACCGGATGTCACATCATCCCCAAGTTGAAAGGGATTTCGCCCCGAAATCACTTTGAATTAGTTGCTTTACGTTTAGCGTTCGGCCTATGTACAATTTCAGGTTCTGTGAAGAGGTGTGGGTATTTGAGTCGCATCTGATCCTTGCGTTCCCACGTATATTCTGGTCCTAGACGAGAATTCCACCGTACCTTAACAATAGGTATAGTGCTTTGTCGAAGTTTCTTGACGCCTTGTTCAAGGATTTCTACTGGTTCTTCCACGAACCTTAACTGGTCATCCACTTGAATTTCTTCTAGTGGAACCACCAATGTTGCGTCAGACAGACACTTCTTAAGATTTGATACGTGGAATACGTTATGCACCCCATTAAGTTCATCAGGTAGGTTCAACCTATACGCCACCGGGCCAATTCTTTCCACAATTTCGAATGGTCCCACATACCGAGGGTTTAACTTTCCTCGTTTTCCGAAACGAATCACACCCTTCCAGGGCGACACTTTTAAGAGTACCCTGTCCCCAACTTGGAATTCTAGAGGCTTTCGACGTTTATCAGCGTAACTTTTCTGCCTATCACGGGCAGCAGCCATACGGTTTCTAATTTGGATGATTTTCTCAGACGTTTCATGTACGAGCTCAGGGCCTGTCAGCTGGCTGTCCCCAACCTCAGCCCAACAAATTGGTGATCTACATTTACGCCCATAGAGTGCCTCAAAAGGCGCACACTGTATAGAAGTGTGGTAACTGTTGTTGTACGAAAATTCAATCAAGGGTAAATGTTTATCCCAATTCTTACCAAAATCCACCACGCATGCTCGTAGTAAATCCTCTAACGTTTGAATAGTACGTTCACTTTGGCCATCTGTCTGAGGATGATAGGCCGTGCTCATGTCTAGGCGAGTGCCCAACGCATCATGAAGCGTAGTCCAGAATCGGGAAGTAAATCTGGGATCACGGTCAGATATGATTGAAGTAGGCACCCCGTGCCTAGAAACAACCTCCTTGATGTAAAGAGTAGCAAGGCGTTCCAAAGTATCTGTCTCCTTGATTGCCAAGAAATGAGCTGACTTCGTTAGGCGGTCAACAATGACCCAAATTTTGTCATAGCCACCAGATGCCTTAGGAAGTTTGGAGATAAAATCCATGGAAATTCCATCCCATTTCCACATGGGAATTTCGGGTTGTTGGAGCAAGCCCGAAGGTTTTTGGTACTCGATCTTGACCTTAGCACAAGTTAAGCACTTACTAACATAAGTTGCTATTTCGGCTTTCATATTCGGCCACCAGTAAAGGGTTTTAAGGTCTTGGTACATTTTATCCGAGCCAGGATGTACCGAATAGCGAGAGGTGTGTGCCTCATCAAGCACAAGTTGTCTGACATCCCCAAAAAGTGGGATCCAAACTCGATTCATAAAATATTGGAGTCCATCCGACTTTAATTCCAAGTGTTTATCAGCACCGTGCAACGTTTCAAGTCGGATATTCTCCTCCTTTAAGGCCTCAACTTGAGCGTCGCGGATTTTATCTGGAAGGTTCGAGTGTATGGTAAGTTGCAAGGCTCGTACCCGCTTGGGTTTCGTCTCCTTGCGACTAAGGGCATCCGCTACAACGTTGGCTTTCCCGGGATGATACTTAATAGCACAGTCATAATCATTCAGAAGTTCGACCCATCGACGTTGTCGTATGTTTAGCACCTTCTGATCAAATATATGCTCGAGGCTCTTATGATCAGTGAAAATTGTGCACTTTGTCCCATAGAGGTAGTGCCTCCAAATTTTGAGAGCGAAGACCACCGCTCCCAACTCCAAGTCATGAGTGGGGTAATTCTTCTCATGAACTTTCAATTGCCGCGATGCATACGCGATCACCTTCTTGCGTTGCATCAGTACACACCCTAGGCCTTGGATGGAGGCGTCACAATACACCTCAAAATCATCCGTACCCTCAGGCAACGACAGAATTGGCGCACTACAGAGTTTTGTTTTCAATAACTGGAAAGCGGACTCTTGGGCATCCCCCCATTTGTAAGTAATACTTTTCTGAGTCAAAGCGGTGAGGGGTTGAGCGATCTTTGAAAATCCCTGAATGAACCTACGATAATACCCCGCGAGACCAAGGAATTGACGCACTTCTGTAGGAGTCTTAGGGGCCTCCCAACGTTTGATAGCATCAATCTTGGCAGGGTCAACATGTATGCCCGCCTCATTCACTACATGTCCTAAGAATTGAACCTCCCGAATCCAAAAGTCACATTTGGAAAATTTTGCATATAACTGTTCTCTCCTTAGAAGTTCCAAGATCATCTGCAAGTGTTGCTCGTGTTCTTCGCTGCTCTTGGAATAAATTAGAATGTCATCAATAAACACTATGACGAATTTATCCAAGTATGGTTTACACACGCGGTTCATGAGGTCCATAAAGACCGCGGGTGCATTGGTCAACCCAAATGGCATCACCAAAAATTCATAGTGCCCATAACGAGTTCGGAAGGCTGTCTTGGCCACATCCTCCTCCCGGACCCTCAACTGGTGATAGCCCGACCTCAAATCAATTTTCGAATAAAAACTTGACCCTTGGAGTTGGTCAAACAAATCATCAATTCGAGGCAACGGGTAACGGTTCTTGATTGTGACTTTATTCAGTTCCCGGTAGTCAATGCACATGCGGAAACTCCCGTCCTTCTTCTTAACTAATAGAACTGGAGCTCCCCATGGAGAAGAACTGGGTCTGATAAAACCCCGGTCTAGTAACTCTTGGAGCTGGGTAGATAGCTCTTGCAGTTCACCTGGTGCTAGGCGGTAGGGTGCCCGCGCGATTGGGGCCGCCCCTGGGGTGAGGTCTATTTGAAACTCTACCTGCCGGACGGGTGGAAGTCCCGGTAGTTCCTCTGGAAAGACATCTGGGTAATTGCGAACCACTGGAATGTCCTCAATGTTTGGTCCATCGTCAATTCGAGTGTCAGAAATATTTGCCAATATAGCTGGATAGCCCTTCCGTACACACTTCTGGGCTTTCAAGAACGAAATGATATTCACCATTGGACCACCCCGGTCCCCACGAATAGACAAAAGTTCCCCACTAGGAAGAGGGATACGAACAATTTTCTCGAGACAAAGAATTTCAGCATGATAGTTAGACAACCAATCCATGCCAACCACGATATCAAAGCTTCCTAGGGTGATAGGAATAAGGTCGATGTCGAATAGGTGACCATCCAGGTCGAGTTTACAGCTGCGGTGGACATGAGTCGCCTCAACAGGCTTGCCATCGGCCCGCTCTACAGAGTGTGGAGTTTCTAGGAGAGTAGGGGCTGTCCCTAGGCGTTTGCTAAGTTTCATAGACACAAAGCTAAAATCCGCACCAGTATCATACAAAACGGAAGCAAGAATATCGTTTAGAGAGCACGTACCCGTCACAACATTGTTATCTGTTCTGGCTTCCCCCGAGCCGATCACGAATGCTCTCCCCCGAGCCCCATTGTTGTTGCCTGTGTTGGTTGGGGTATTGTTGTTCCTGTTGTTGTTGCCACCTCCGTTGTTGTTTCCCCCAGTATTGTTGTTTCCATTGGTCCTCAGTTGTGGACAATCCCTCTTAAAGTGATCCACACTACCACACTGGTAACACCCCTTACCACCCTGCTGCTGTTGCCCTTGCTGCGTAGGTTGATTTCCCTGAATGTTAACCCGACAATCCTTTGCCACATGCCCCAACTTGCTACAGCGTTCACACTTAACTTTGTTGCACGGTCCAGAGTGATGAAGATTGCACCTGTTGCACTTGGGATGGGTTCCTTGGTAACCACCCTGAGTCTGATTACGACTGTTGTTTCCCCCATTGCTGTCGTGCCTCTTGTTCTGCTGTGACTGTTGCTGATTACCACTACCTGAGTGTTTACCCACTGAACTCTCCCACTTTCTTTTATTGTCGCTAGCACTGGAAGACGAAGCGCCACCAGGGGGTAACAATCCCTCATCCACTTTCTGATCAGTTAGTCTATGAGCCAGGCGGATGACCTGCTGAATGTTATCCAAGTTTGCAGCAGTAATCATCCCCTTAATCTGGGGCACCAAACCTTTGATGTAAAGTTCAATCCGCTTATAGGGCGGGTTAGAATAGTTAGGACACATCGTAGCCAACTCATGTGATCTGGTGGTATACTTTTCGATCTCCGATCCCACCATTTTCAGAGTGAAGTACTCCGACTCCAGCTTTTGAATTTCATCACGTGGGCAATACTCTTCTTTGATCAACTCCTTAAAATCGGCCCATGGTGTCGCATTGGCCACATCAATCCCCAGCATTTGCACCTGCGAGTTCCACCAAGACAGGGCCGCATCCTCAAGTGTGTGGGTTGCATACTTAACCCGATCTGCCTGCGGACAGTTGCACATGGCAAAGCAAGACTCCACCTTCTCAATCCACCTTAGTAATCCAACTGCCCCCTCCGAACCTCCAAAAGTCTGAGGTTTGCAGTCCATAAATGACTTGTGGGTGCATACTGGTGGGTTATGAGCAGGTTGGCCTAAACACGAAAAGTAGGAAACACGAGTAAGAACGAGAGCTTAGAATAAGATAGTATGGGAGGGATGGAACGAGGTGAGGTTACCGGCTTGAAAGGCTGCTAGGGCTTCAACAACCCTGGCGTTGATGAGTGCGTTAAGTTCAGTCTGTGACATGTTCACGTTTCCTCTTCCAAATCCTCTTCCCGCCATCGTAATTCTATAGTTACAATATACTCATGAGAAAACGATAATATGCTAAACATATAATTGTTCACATAGTACAAGTAAACTAGAACACAATCATGACAAGCAACACATGAGAAAAGGGCAAAACCGCCAAACCAAAATGTCATAAATAGTAGTGTCTCAACGAAATACCAAAGTGGTTCTCAATCACAAAGTTACTTAATAATAGTCAAAACATAGTAGCATATAAAATAGTAAGCAAAATAAGGATCAGTCGCTGTCCATAGTGGTGCATGAATCATCGCCGTCACTTTCATCAATCTCCAAAGGCTCAATCTCCTCCTCCTCAGGGTCTTCTTCAGGTTCCTCTTCTGGCTCCTCCTCAGGTTGTTCCTCCTGTGGTATCACAGGAGGTTGCTGGTTGGCCATCAGGAGCTGTATTTGCTCCTGCTGCTCCTCAACAATAAGCCTGGTCTCAGCGAGACGATTGGTCAGTGTGTTGACACGTTCTTCCAAAGTAGAGTACTTGTAAGTCAGTGTGTGTCGTAAACCCCAAACAAGTTCCAATTTGCGACCCGCCTCGACCACATCGCTCATCTTGTCTTGCACGTAGCTTACGTAACCTGCAAACGACTTTTTCCACGAGTCTCTCATTTCGGGAACATCATCAGGCACCTCGTACTTTTCCACGGTGTAGTTTAGCAATGCAGGGTACCATCCCCATTTTTTCTCCATTTCGTTGTCCATAGGTGGGGAATTTGGTTCAGAGTTAGTGTTAGAAGAGGAAGACATGTTTTCCTGCAACACAAAGGTTTAGTATACTATCTCAAGAGCAATAGTTAAATATGTGCTTCTAATGTGTGTAACTAATGCAATACTCAGGCTATGACAGTTATAGACTAGACTCGACTCCAAGTCCTAGTTCACTATAACCATTGGCTCTGATACCAATCTGTCACACCCTCAAATTTCCACTGCGGGGTTTTACCGCGAGGCGCGTGACACACCAGAATCTCATAGCCATAGTCATACGAACTACTCTAAATGCCCAAACCATTTAGTTCGTTTGAGATAAAATTCGCTTTTATTTTTGAAACGTTTATCAGTCATAAGTTTAATTAAATGCGGAAGCGAAACAGTTAAGCAATTTAAGATATGTTGCGCAAATACAACGCGCCCAAAAACCGAAATAAAGTAAGTACGAAAGCATTAAAAAGTTATAGTTCCCAAAGACATCATGCATGGACCTAGACGTGCTCCTTTTCTAGCGACCTGCGAAAACATACTAAGTGTGTCAACATAAAGCTGGTGAGTTCACATTAGGGAAACAGTTGTAATTTCTACAGTTGTAAATGTACATCAGTTTTAAGCTTGTCAGGGGTAGCTAACCCACTCGATGTAACTAAACAGTGGTTATTGGGAAACATACAGATGTTATAGTGCCTTAGCACTGGTGTCTATCAACACCAGTAAGAAAAAGTGGTCAGAAGTTCATGCCCGTGACCCAAGCACCTCAGGCATGAGGTTGCTGCACAACCTAATAGCGCTACTAACTACTACCCCGTTCGCCTCCGACGATTAACCCAATAAAAAGTAAGGACTTTCAAGATAGAGTGTTTAGTTCACAAAGGACAGTTAAATTACAAAACTGATAAAAGTGTGATCCTCGCAAAGATCGAAAACCCGACCCACACAAGGAGTCATAGCATCCCAAAACCTGGGATGGAAAAGTAGTAGAAAAGTTTTACTTAACCTTGTCTCAACCTGAGACACATGCTTTCGCGTAAAGTAGTGAAACTCACCTTAGGTTGCGTGCTAAAGTAAACCGTACAGGAAATAAGTGTGGAAGACTATTCGTCTACCCAAAAACCTATCAAATACAAGGTTGCAAGTGTTTGAGTGTATTGACACAAGGACTTAAGTGACATCTCACGTAATCGTACACGACTTAATGAAACCATGCAAACCCGTCAATCGTTGGTGATTAGTAAATGATGTATCAATTTAACACTTTTAACACAACTAGTTCACATCGCACGTTGCATACCAATAGCCTATCATGGCATCTACACTCTGTAAATAACATGTACACATGTTTTCATATAGGATTCCATAACTCATAACTCATTAACACACTCAAAATGTCACATAAACGATTATTTGCAAATCTGCGTTTTCTGGACAGATTTTGGAGTATAAAAACCAATTTTTATAAAATATCAAATCAACTCGCCAAGTTCCCAAAATTTTACAGAGATGCCTCATATGTTCATACGTAACTCTACTATTTTTATTTCTCGACAAAAGTACCTCAATATTTTTATAAAAATTATTTCGTTCCAGCCACTTCAGAAAATGGTGCTGTTGACAGCAGCTCACATAAAAATTTATTAAAAATTCTAGACTCAACGAAACGAGGCGATTCCAATTGGAAAAGCTCGTATACTCCAAAACTCAACTCCTGTCCAAATTTCATAATTAACGGATTTGTAAAACTCGAGTTACAGCCCTTTAAAGTTGGTCCATTTTTCAGTTACGAAAATCATATTACACCTTTAATCTTAAAAAATCATGTTTACATATCAAAACAGGTCCAAAACGCATGATTTTGGACTCTTTGGAAAGCTAACATCATGGGTTACGTTTCAGAGTCAGAAAATAATCAAATTAACCATGTTAACATTCGCATAACAGCCACACAAATCAGTACAAGTAATCTGCCAGAAATCAACATCTTCATTAACATGACTTTTGTAAACCCTAACCAACCTCCATACCCCATAATCATGCAAAAATCTTATACTAGCACAATAACAATCATACTAACATGTTCAATCTCAGATTTTTACCTATCATACATCCTAGACATGATTCCTATTAACCATATTCATCAACAATTCAACAAAACAATCAAAACATTACACACCTCATCAAATACGATTTTTATACATCAATTCCTTAGGGTTTTATAACTTTTCAAACATGAATAACAATCATAAAACTCTTAAACATTATACCTTTCAATGCAAGGCTCCTTAGGACTCCAAGATATCACCCAAAACAACTTGAATCAAGCAAGAAATTGAAGAAGATTGAATGAAAGTGTGTGTGTGTGTGTGTGCTACAAGAACCCACGGCGCAAAGGATGCCTTAGGGTTTCTTTATTTTTTTTTTTTTATAAAAGATATGTTAGGGTTAGGTTCATGGGCCAAGTCTTTCGGGCTTTGGTGGG
The DNA here is from genome assembly GCA_032199755.1 of Ambrosia artemisiifolia. Taxonomy (NCBI): domain Eukaryota; kingdom Viridiplantae; phylum Streptophyta; class Magnoliopsida; order Asterales; family Asteraceae; genus Ambrosia; species Ambrosia artemisiifolia. The sequence goes on along the minus strand of CM063519.1, from coordinate 40,961,932 downwards.
TTTTTGTCTGATAACTGAGCCCGTTAGCCCTAACTAACTCCCGAGATTCATCCCGACAATAATAGTCATACTAGTATATATAAAAGTACTATTTTATCAATACGTGTTGTGTTTATCATGGGTGCACGTATTTCATAACGTTTACGTACAAGTTAATTAATTCGTAATAATTCACATAAGCATGTAACTTGCATACACGTGTTAATCCACATACATCAATACTCAATTGCTCACATAATCATGCATGTCCAACAAATCACCAACGTTCGGGTTATAGGGTTCGTGTGTGTGTCAAGACAACCGTTATCCTAGTTATACGTACGTTAATGTCACTTAACGTATGTTAATGTTACCTAACATTCAAGACGCCTGTCTAGCTAACCCTAGTTAAGTGCTTAACCACATATAATCATGGAAAATTAACTAGAGTTCGGTAAAAGAGTTAACCTGAAAATGCGGGGTGTCACACGCAACTTATCTAAACTTTTTGGTTAAACGTTAAAACTATATTTTTTTGGGAAAACGAACAAAATGGTTTGGGCATTTAGAGTTCGTTCAGATGACTTATGGCTATGGGATCCTGGTATGTCACGCCCCTCGCGGTAAAACCCCGCGGTGGAAGTTTGAGGGTGTGACAATCTGGGCAAGGCCAACGTTGTGGCTGATGCGTTAAGCCGTAAGGAACGAGTTAAGACCCAGCGTGAGCGCGCATTAGGTCTGACCATCCATACGAATCTCACTACCCGTGTTTGAGAGGCTCAGCAGGAAGCTCTGAAAGGTGAGAACCTAAAGAGTGAATCGTCATTCAAGATGGTGAATCTGTTGGAACCAAGGTCTGACAGCACGGTTTACTTTGCCAATCGGATCTGGGTGCCACGATTTGGTGGATTACGCGACCTAATCCTAGATGAAGCCCATAAGTCTAGATACTCGGTTCATCCTGGTGCTGACAAGATGTACAAAGATGTGAAAGAACTTTACTGGTGGCCCAAACTGAAAGGTGAAATCGCTATGTACGTCCGCCGATGTCTTACCTGTTCTAAGGTCAAGGCAGAGTATCAGAAACCATCTGGTCTGCTTCAGCAACCAGACATTCCTGTTTGGAAATGGGAACAGATTTCCATGGACTTTATCACTAAGCTACCCAAGACGTCCAGTGGTCACGATACGATCTGGGTAATTGTAGACAGACTGACAAAATCCGCGCATTTCTTGCCAATTAAGGAGATCGACAAATTGGAGAAACTCGCTAAGCTATACATCAAGGAGATTGTAACTAGGCATGGAGTGCCTGTTTCAATCATTTCCGACCGAGATAGTCGATTCACTTCCCGATTCTGGCAAACACTGATGGACGCATTAGGCTCTCGTTTAGACATGAGCACCGCCTATCATCCTCAAACGGATGGCCAGAGTGACCGCACAATCCAGACATTGGAGGACATGCTTCGAGCTTGTGTAATCGATTTCGGTGGAAATTGGGATTCCCACCTGCCATTGGTCGAGTGTTCTTACAATAACAGTTACCATGCCAGTATCAAGGTTGCGCCGTTCGATGCCTTGTACGGTCGTAAGTGTAGATCTCCTCTGTGTTGGCCAGATGTTGGAGACAAATACTTGACTGGCCCCGAGCTTATTCAAGAGACCACCGACAAGATCTTTCAGATCCGTGATCGCTTGAAAGCCGCTCGAGATCGTCAAAAGAGCTACGTCGATCGCCACCGCAAACCCCTCGAGTTTCAGGTTGGCGATAAGGTGCTCTTAAAAGTCTCACCCTGGAAGGGTGTACCACGATTTGGCAAGCGTGGAAAACTTAATCCCCGATACATTGGTCCGTTCGAGATACTTTCTAGGGTTGTTCCCGTGGCATACAAGCTTAAGTTGCCAGAAGAACTAAGCGGTGTCCACGACACTTTCCATGTATCCAACCTTAAGAAATGACTGTCCGACGAGTCTTTGATCATTCCTCCTGACGAAATCCACATCGATGACCAGCTCCATTTTGTTGAGGAGCCAATCGAGGTGACTGATTAGAAAGTCCAGAAGTTGAGAAGGAGCCGCACTAAACTTGTGAAAGTCAGATGGAATGCAAAGCGTGGTCCCGAGTTTACATGGGAACACGAAGACCAGATAAGACACAAGTACCCAGCTCTCTTCCCTAATACTACCGAAACTAGTAGGGAAAATCGATTTCGAGGACGAAATTCCCAAAACAAGGGGAGAATGTGACAATAGTCAGCAAACCAGGTCAACATTCGTACATAGTTTAGTTATTGCTTTATCTATAGGTGCATATCTAGATAGTTTTTCATACACTATACCCCCTAGTCTAGTAAATCCAGAGTTAATCAGAAAACTCAACATTGGGCACTTGTTTAGTCATACAACACCCGAATAATCTCTTAAACAAGCCTTTCAAGAGATTAATACACCCTAACACATGACAAGTGCATCTCTAACACATGTATGAGAAAACAAGAACTATCAAGGGTTATCAATTACTAAACATACGATATCTAGTAAACAAAAAACATGTTAATATCGTCATCCCACACCCAAGAGACATTCCTATGTCTTAACTTAACCAAACCAACAACAAACCATAACCAAAGAGGTATGTATACACATATATATACACCTACATGCACACGGCACCCCACTAGACCAAACAAACATAAGATAAGACACTCCTACAAACTTTGGCACCTTTTCCTTTTGTTTTAACCTTAGCCGAAGGTTCACAAGCCAAACAATGGGTTTAGGACTCACAACAAGACAATAACCTATCCTACATCTTACCATGAAGAGGTATTAACTTGATCTAGACATTCACTTGGACACCCTAGCCGAATTCTACAACCATGATATGTCTTTATCACCCTAAACCTTCCAAACATTTCACCTAGTTGATAGGACACACATCTCACTTCAACTTCCTAGGATAACTAACCTACCTTACTTAGAAACAAACAAACATTCGTACACCACTTGGATTTGCGGCCCATAGCAACCCTACAAGCCTACCAATCTAGTTAACATGACAACTAGGATTCTTGGAACTATCACATTCTAACATAAGACAAGGTGTGAAAGGTCACTATCCAATAACACACCTTCATACAAGGTGGCGCCCGAAAACACATTCCCAAGGAGTCATTGTATAGGTAGATCATTGGCTAGCATCACGTACCTTGGAACTTGTAGAAAACAACCTAGATATGATCCATCACTTTCAAAACCCAAGCTAACTCCTACCCCTTTGTCCTAGATCGGCCGAGAACTCCAAGGAGGCACATGCCTTGTGCTTAATTGTAAACTATCACCAAAGAAGGAAACAAGACAAACATAGAGTTTGATAAACCTAGCTAACCACCTTCTACATATATCTACACCTAGAAATCGGCTCACATAGGAAGGAAACAAGAGTTGAGTTGACTTATAAAACACTTACACCAAAATAATTACCTTCCAAAACCTTAACATGCTTCTAATCAAGTCAACCCCTTCCTTCTTTGTCTTCTCTAACCCATCGGCCTAAGTCCCTAGCTAATAAGCACATGTTTTTTCACCAATTAAGGAATAAGACACTTGAACAATACACAAACCCATTCAAGAACAACACCCATTCTTGTGTTCATCCTCATCCAATCGGCTATAGACAAAGAACACCTCATGCTTTACACCAAACTAGTAAGAAACTTTATACATGAACTTCAATCCATAGAGGATAGTTTGCCATTCAAACTAGTATATATAGGCCTCACCATTCACCCTCATTCCTTGCACCAACACTCAACAAAAACACTTACACCCCATAAGCAAACAATCGGCCAAGCCAAGGGAGCACCAAGCCGAAGAAATCAAGGAACAAAGGAACAAACACACGACTCTCTAAGCCTCCTAGGTAAGATACATTACACTATAAGTTTTGTTTCATTCGATGTGTCCTCTTGTTAGACCCGATACTCGGCCATAGAACACCATGATTAGGCACACACCACTTTGCAAGATAGTAGATTACAAAACAATGCTTTTAGATGTATAAATCATAGGCACATTGTCTTAATCCTAGCATTTGTTCATGAGATCTTGCTTTAACAACCATGTAATCGACTTTGATATAGTCAAGAGTAGTTGAATTATGATTTGGAACCATATACAACTTAGATCACTTCGGGTTTCATTAGTCAAAGTTTACTTGGCTTAAGTTTAAAGCTAAGGTTAGTAACATGATGTGTTTCAAAACACATCTAATTTCCTATGTATTTTGTAGTCATTTTTGAGTCTTTTTATTAGTGTTTTATTAGTTTTAGGCATGTACTTGTCTATTTTATTTATTTTAGCGTTTTATTAGTTTTTTATTAGTTTTGAGTCATTTTTAGTATTTATTATTTATTTCATATTTTGTAGGTGTTCACGAATGTTGGAGCGTAGACGAGAAACTTTGGTCGAGCCAAGAACACCCTATTCGAGCTTGGAGTTCAATAATAATAATAATAATAATAATAATAATAATAATAATAATAATAATAATAATAATAATAATAATAATAATAATAATAATTAATTAAAAAAAGAAAAGAAAAGACAAAGGGCTAACATCACGTGAATTGGGCCGCCCAATGTCCAAGGGTTTTAGAAGTTGGAAATAATTAATTTTAGGGAGGTGGATATTAGGTGGCAGAATATAATTTTGGAGAGGACATAATATTATCGAAAGAAGGCTATCAAAGGACAACAGCTTCTAATCGGATTTGGAGAGGAAGTGAAGGAGATGAATGCACGGGTTCAAGATTCAAGCTACGGGTTCGACTATAATATTTTGGCTTTATATTTATTTACTTCGTGTTCATAAATATTGGTACCATGATTATGTGTTATTTTGAACCTTTGTTTTTATCTTGTTCCGTTGTTATGAATAGCTAAACTTTTTTGGCTACCTAGCATTTTTATGACTTTCAGATTCGTTTAATTATATAATTGGCTTATGCTTTGGTAAATATTTAATTGTGTTTGGGTATAATGCTTTTGTGTATTTAAGTCTAATTTATGATCTTTGATAGTTCCACATGTGTCTTGTTGAATGTCTTTCAGTTATAGATACATGTTAGGTTGCCTGCTTTGTGCTTGTGACTAGTTTATAGTTTTTGACGTCTAATTCCATAGGAACTTGATTTGAGAGTTTAGAGGACTTAGGTATTCTGCCATTCCTTGAGACCGGGAGGTGATAGGGTGTCGGGTTGTCTAGATCTTTAGGTATCAGGTAGAGGTGAGACAGGGAGGTGATCCTTACCTAGTGTGTCTTTAGATTCTTGTAATTCCGAATTATTTCCAAGCCAATTAGATTACTCCTTCACATTTTTGGATGTGTTGTGACTAGCGAGACCGGGAGGTGAGCGAGTCTTTCAAGTACCTTAGCATTCCCTAGTGAGGTGAGACCGGGAGGTGATCTGAACTAGTAACCAGTGATTTACACGTCCCTTAGGATTTTCTGAGAGGTGTTAGTGAGACCAGGAGGTGATCTAGCATGCTTTAGAGGTTTCCTGGGTCGGGCTTATCTTTAGAAAACCTGGTAGCCAATCCATTATTCGATTCTGAGAGTTGTGAGTCTGCGGGTAGGATTCTAGACCTAGGTAGTTGCCTTCCATATTATCTGAGTTCAATCCAGTGTTCTTAGCTTCTTGTTTTCATCTCTGTGTTATTTATTTTAATTGCTTTTATTTTATTTGCATTTAGTTTAAATTAATTCTCAAAAACCCAAATTAATAGGCTAGGAGTCGACAGAGGTTTAGTACTGAGAGTCGCCATATTGTGTCCACGGTTCGAGATTCCGGACTTACTTACTCTACTACACTGCGACCGGTACACTTGTCGTTAGTGTGTGGTTTGTAGGTTTTTCCATTTTTAAAACTTGACCGATTTATTTACTACACATTTCACACTTCATAACATAATAATCAAAGCTTAAACTTGTTACAAGACTCACAATATGTCATGATATAACACTCCAAGACTCGAATAAGTTTAAAACAACCAAGTTGGTTCACTAGATAATCGGAATTATCCTTTACACCATAAGAACACATCGGCTACCATGAGCTAACGTGTGTTAAGCTAGGCCGAAGCATGTGTTAACCTCAAATGGTGTAGTTAAAGGTCTAAACATATGTTAAGATACTTATCTATCACAAATCAATCACACAATAACCGAAATCACAAGTGTTGGATGAACAAATTATATGATAAACAAGGCTAGACCACTTACCATGTCCATAATGATCATAGGGTATCATTTGTCAGGACGGTGATCATCTACAGTTTTTCCTAGACCACCTACACTACCATCAGGTGAGTTTTCATGGCCCCTTTTTACTATTTTTTATTTTGGGGGAAATACATGCATCAATACTTGTATCATTTTCAAGTGTGTGTACATTCTATCATGACTGCCATGTGGAACATGAGACATTTTGGTTCATGTGCTCACTAGTCCTTGTACATCGTTTACTGTAACCATTAGCTAAACATTTAGCCATGGAACACTTTAATAGATCTATTGGGTTGACACCCCCACTCTTAGTTAGTCGCTCTAACCGGTCACATACAAAAGAGTGTTAGTATTCTACAATACATACATTGTATTTTAGTATACAATGCGCGAGGCACAACAATCAAGAGGTTTGGTTACAGGAGTCATGGTTTGCACAATGATCATTTGCCTAGCTAGCATATGATTGGTCATTACACGAATTACACGTTGGTTTTGCTCATCACAAACAAAACCCATGAACTCACCAACATTATTGTTGACAAAACTCGTTATGCATGTGTTTCAGGTAACCACATGGAGGGCCATAGGGATTTGAGGGAGAGGTTCGAGCAAGCACTGTGTGGTACCACTATGATGGTTCTATCTTATTGTGCTATTTTTATTTAGTCATGAGAGTAATAGACACATATTCTCATTTGTTAACGCTATGGTGACGTTTTTAAATAATTAATGACAATGCCCATCTCATACGGTGGTACTGTTTTGAATAAAATGTTGTGATTGCTTGAAGCTTGTGCTTGAAAACATTTCGGTGGTTACATCCCGTGTTTCCGCCTTGGCGTGGTGTGACATCAATTAAAGTGCCATTAAATTTGTCCGGATACCCAACTCCTCTTGTGAGTTCCTACTATTTTCCAAAATGTGAAGTAAGTTTTTGATATTACTATTCAAGTTGTTTTGCAACCTCTGAAAGCAAAGTAAAAGAAGGGAAGGGCCAAAAAAGATTGCTTGATATGTGATTAAGAAAATGGAAAACTGAAAGCTAGTTGGAGATCTAAATGAGCAGAATGTTTTCATTTCTCTTTATTATTGTAATTGGCACTTTCTAGTTTGTATTGCCTATATTGTTATGTATGTCTGGACAAGCATGTTAAACTACACCATTTGACTGTCAATGATATATGCGCTATATTGTTTTGGCGTTGACTACATATTTAATTAATAGCGGTTTTATTTATGTTACAAACTTGCATTTGCTATGCCTAAAATTCTTTAAAGCATTGCATTTAATGTATAAAAAGGTTGCATTATTTCTATTAAAGAGATGATAATGGTTGCATTAAGTCTAAAAAAACGTTGTATTTAAGTATGAAAAAGTTGCATTTAAGTGTAGAAAGGGTTGCATTTTTCTAACTAAACAATAGAAAAAGTTGCATTAGAATTTAAAAAGGTTGCATTAAAATAGCAAATGAGACTCTTTTAAAAAGAGTTGCATTAGGCCTTGAAAAGGTTGCATTATGTTTAATACAACTTCGTCTAACGCAGCCCATGATAAAAGGTTTTATTAGGCATAATGCAATTTTCAAGGCGTAATGCAACATTTTACTATAGTTGCATTAGCTTCATTTTCTTGTAGTAATCTTATATAAATGATAATGATGACCATATAATAAATATAATTTATGTTTATTTCAACATTCTCCCACTTGGTCGAGTAATTATTTATTATAAGTATTTTATTAGTCTGTAGATTAATACTCATTTTAGTTATAAGACTTAATGTAGCAGAGAAATACAGTCGTTGAGTTACTATTCAACTCAGAACCCCCATTAATCATACTACAACCAAATTTAAAACTTAACGTTAGGATCAATCACACTTATGCCCTGAATCATTGATTTGTATAATTATTGCTTATACATCATTATGCATACTTAACATATTCATTAGAGACATTCCAAATTCAATACGAATGAGAAAAATTAATCATGAGTCATTCATAGTACGATATGCTATTGTATATGGTCATTAGTAAAACCCTTTTCTCTCATTTGGCCTTTAGTGAAACTTAATGGTAATAGACCTTTAATTATTGGATCCATAAGCATATCCTGAATGCATTCGATACAAAATTCTGATTTCCTCTACTTGTTCTCAAAAGTAAGTGAACAATAATTTCGAATCAAACTCTAATGCAACTCCTTTCAAGCTGTTACTGTTTAAAAAATTAGGGTAGTTGACTTTATCATAGTAAGTCTTCAATATAGTATTAAAACGGAGTTATTAAATTATGAGTCGACTTGATAAATTTATCAACAACATTTAATGACTATTTTGTTGTGATCAACGACACATTATGTCATGATAACTTAGGTTATTGTAATTAGTTCCTTATGACTCCTCCATAAGATAGTTATGTTTGCCGACGTTATGATATACCCCAAAATTGACATTTTATTTCCTCTGAATGTAACAAAATTAGAATAAGAGTAGTCAATCACTTTAAGTTCTCACTTCTTCTTTAGATTGTAGTCTCTTATCTCTTTAAGATATTGTAATGTTTCATTAGATGCTTTTCAATAATCTAGACAAGTTCAATGTTAAGCAATATGAACAATATCCTAAACAAGTATTGAGTTACATCTACATAAGACTTCTAAATTATGAAGCATAAGGTAATAATCTCATTTATCCTATTATCCTCTAAAGGAGAGCGATGTTGTATGTTACATATGTAAGGACCCGCATAGAGTAAAAGTTATGGGATGAAACTAATATCCTGTGGGTCTATCTCGGTATATTTTGATTCCTGTCATGTAAGAGGAATCCCCGATATTCATCATGTCAAAATTATGCATGAACAATGCTTTGACATAGGTAACATATACATGTCAAGCGAAACATCATCTATGTAAGGACAAGTTTTCATTAGGTACTCCCACTCATCTTGATTAGGTTCTGTAATTCACTTAGTTCTTGATAAGGACAAATTCATTATGATTCCAACACATTTTGTGCTTGCGTCAACCCATATATGAATCTTATTGACTTACAGACTAAATGTTCTTAACCTTCAGTTTAGAACTTTTAGGTTGTTTAATGAACATATAGGTCATTGTTATGGAATGTTGTTTTAATGTCCATCTAATGTGGCTCCTAGTTATTATGACCTACTAGGACAGTAATGATCCTCAAAGAAATCTTTTGTAACACCAATAAGAAGATTCTTTGATAATCTAATCCCTTTTGAGTATAATCATTTACAATCAATCTAATTTATAACGTTCCCATTCAGATCTAGTTATGAATACCTTTAGGTAATTCAACCAAATCCCAAACATTGTTATGTTATGCTAATAATATCCTTATTTCAATTAGAAGATTGATTGATGCTAATGATTTAATTAGAAGAGGTAGGATCGGTAAACTTGCAAAACATTCAATTTTTTTTAGTGAGGTAGGTTACATAATCATCAAAGTTAGTGGGGTTTTAGACCTAGATGACCCCCCAAGTTGAACATTGGGTTTAATATGATACAAATTAAGCTTTAGTTAAGCGGTTTTATTTTCAGATGTATAAGGAGCAATATTAGTTTCTATGTTTGTAATAGTTGGTGCAGTAAGGTGTACAATTGGAATAATCGAAGTTAAATTCCAAGTTAAATTTAATGAGTCTAGAATTTAATGAGTCTCTCCCCCTATCTTGTACATTCGGAAAGTCATGATAAGGACTTTTACTGCTCCCATTGACCTCAGAAATCTTAATGAATTGGACATGCTTAAGGTTTAACATTTGGAAGACCCATAGATTTAAATAGAGAAAACAACCTAATGATGTTTATTGTCGTTTCTCTTAATGAGGATTACTTTATTTAGTAAGAAATCTAAGTTCGCCCACATTAAGGCATCCACAAAACATTGTTAGAAGTACATTAAATGCTAAGGAGACAAGTTGTGATAGAGCATTGTCTAGTGAAAGAGGTGTAATTTGAGAATATATCAAATTGTCATCCCCCCCCCCCCTCTGTAACTTTTGCATTTTATAATTAGGACACTTAATGCTTCCACTAATCTTTAGGTCTCTTAGTGCATCCACATAATAAGTTTTAGTGATGCGAGTGAACGAGAATATTTCATTTATTTTATACTTGATTTTCCTTATCGTCCAGATTTCATAAGAAATTTTAAGGACATACTTAGAAGGAATCTTATTAAGTATATATGAATTGATTTCTTTAATACTTTGGTCGGTAAGAAACGAATTAGATACAATAACATATTTAGCTAAGCTCCACTAATGTCAATTCATTATGACATATGATGGAAACCCATTTATTCCTTTCGCCATTTAATGGTTAGGGCGTTTAACAAATGCTTTAAAGTCACTAAGAATGAGATTTGATAGCCAAGCATCCTTTAGTGACCTAGTCATGATTTCTCATGAAATATTGGTCTTAGTGGATGAATTGCATGGGTCACATTTTCCTTTGTTAAATTCTCATTTTAATGATAGGAAAGTTGTTAAAAAGGTTATTGGATCATCTAGTTTTATTTCATAAGGTTTCTATTCAGATAATGAAAACAAACAATATGAGAGTTTAAGTTAATAGTGACTTAGGTTTGGTCATTAAAACCTTGTAACTGTAAAAAAAAATTGTAGCTTTTAGTATCGATACTAAATTCTAAGTAATCTCAAGAATATTGTAAGGTATCATAAAGCTTCAATACTAAGATCAATTATTAATGGTTAATAGACCTTTAATTTTGCCACTAACTCTCATTTTAAGTAATTGTTGAATTTTGGTAAGGAAACGTAAAAAACTAGACTCAACTATCTTGTGTTAATTGGAATTCATTAGTATTTGTGGCGTTAAATATCCTTAATTAGGTACTACATATCTTAGCCAGCTGTTCTCTTTACTTATGGGTAATCTCATTGCTTATTCCTATACTTAATGGCAGAGTTTTACTTATTAAGGCTTTCCCTTTGGAGAAACATATGCCATTCAACCATAGAGTTAGATTTGACTATTGCATGCTGTGACACCAGTCAACAATCTAGGTCGACATCCATACACATTTCACTTGTTACTGTCATTTCATACGCATAATCAAAGATTTTTGCACACATTATACCCCCCAAGTCTAGTAAAGGTTGAGTTATTGTAGAAATGTAATGGATTCACTACAAATAAAATTCCATTTAGTGGCACACATTTTTAGTGACATTTCGTTTTTATGCCACTAATTTAGGTTTACTGTGACACTTTATGTGTCATATTTGTTTGACACGCATTTTTAATGGCATATATGTTTTGTGCCACTAAATTACGTTTTTTTATAGCATTTATATGTGCCACTATTGCTTTCCACATGTTTTTAGTGGCGTTTACTTTTTATGTTACTAAATCAAAACCTAATAACTTCATATTTTACTGCTAAAATTTCGATATCTTAAAATTTATTCCTCAAAATTAAAATTTCCCTCCTACTATTGGTTTCCCGCTTCTCCGATTCTACCAAATATTCCATTGACCTGGCTTTCATTATTGCTTGTTTTCCCTCTGTGTAAAAATCGATCGGAACCCTAGCCTGCATATCTAATCGCAAAGTTTCTTCTGCTGCACCAAATCTTGGGTATAATCTCAGTTCTCTCTCTTTGTCTCTCCGCTGACTCACCGTTGAATCCACCGTTTGACTAAACATCGATTATACCTTGTCATGCTCCACCTATGTGGCCGAACTTCCAAGTCACTATTCCATGTCCGTCGCTATCCAAAACCACTTCTAGTCATTGTTGTATCCAAAGCCTAATTGAGGTAAGATTTGCTCAATATTCATGTACGATGCCATCGTTGCTCAAATTGAGGTAAGATTTCTCATATTAGGTTGTACGTTTGGTTGTTTTCGAACTGAAGTTGTATGTTTAATAATCTAACCTACGTTACTTTTTGTGTGGCTGTATGGCGGTGTTGTTGTTAGTATGACGGTTTGTTTGCCCTAATCAGGACAAATGGTTTGTTAGCCCTATCTTATTTAATAATTTACAAGTGGAATGGACAGTGATGTTGCCTTATGGTAGTTCTTTTTACAACACATGTTGTTTTCGTAATTTATGGGTATGTGGGTGGCTTCGAACGGTTGTTACACACTTCCTCAAGTGTTGGATGGTGCCGGTGGTGGCCTAGCTTTGTGTCTTGGTTACCACCGCCACCTATTTATGTTGTGCTTGTCAGGTTAGAGTTTGGCCTGGGTAGAGCATGGTGTCGATTAAATCTTTATATCTGGTGATTAAATCTTTGTGTGGTTGCCAGTTGCCTTGTATTTCTCATCTATATCGCGTTATATTTGTTGTCCCTTTCTTTGTTAGACGTGTCTCTGCCTTTTCTTCTTTCTTAATCGATAAATTCTTCTCAGAAGCTCATTATTCCACATTTCAGTGTCAGCTTCTATTCTTCGTATGTTCTTACTTTGTTTTTTAAATTAACAAGTAATGAAATTGTATGTATTGTGATATGAGGTTGTTTCGTTGCAGAAAAAAGTTCATTACAGCCGTCTTTGAGACTTTCCCCGGTGATTTTACATAGGAGTTGTAATCTTTAAATGAGGAAAATAGATTTGGTATCAAATCAAGTATTGTTATTTATCAAAGGGTGATGGAGTTTGAGGGTGAAAGAAATATCTTTTAATCCTAGAAAGATGACAAGAATATGAAAGTATGAAGAATTAAATGAGACCAATTGGCATTATTGGTAAGGTTGTAGGGTTCAAGATGCAGGCAAGTAGTCCAAAAAATATTAGTGTGTAGTTGTTGAAGTTGGTTAGTAGAGTCATGCATAAGAGGTTAAGTGAGTGAACACGTGATTTTGCAAAGGCAAACGCAAACCACACTTCTTTCTTGATGTCAGTAGAAGGTAAATTCAGTTTTGTTAGGTCGGTTCATTTGGTTACGGTACAGTTAATTTAATTCTTTGCTCATATTTATATAAATGTAACTTTATATATATTATTTACACTAATATAAATAGTCAAAGATGTAAGTGGGTCAAAGGTGGCAGTGGAAATGCAAAAGGAGTATGGGTGACAATTGAACCTGAACTCGATAGGTAAACCCGGAACCCGACACATTTGGGACGGGTTTGAGTTTGGGTAAACGGGTATGGGACCGGGTTTGGGATTGATTTTCATTTTTTCGCGGGTTTCAGCCGGGTTTGGGATTTGGTGATATACTCAAGTACCCGACCTGATTACCCGATAAAGTGTACCTGTTTGTCAGATATGATTCGTTTAATTTTTTTTTTAAATTTGTTTGTCTATATATGCATTTAGTGTTGTAATGTGAGGATATAAATAGTCAAAGATGGAACTGGGTCAATTATTTGATCTAAATTAAGTAGTTAGCTATAACTGTGATTTTGTTGTTGATAGAGAGGGCATACACTAATGTGCTTCCAGTTGTGATTAACCTTCATGATGTCAATTTTTATTTGTGAATTTAGTTACATGATACTGGACCTGATATTACTATGCCAGGTAGTGTTAATTCATTGTCATTTATTAAAATATGTTGAGACCAAGTGGTTTGAGGAGGTGTTTGGGATTTACTTATCTCACTCTAATATACACAGATAAAGATGAACACTTTTTATCATCCAAACACTTACACGCAATTACCTACTTATAGAAAAGTTGTTTAAATGAGCAATCCCAGACGCCCCTTTTGTTAAACTGATTATTTGGGCCCTTGATAGTTAAGATATTCATATAAGTTAACTTCTTTTGGATATATAATTGATTATAGGAGTGATGGTGAAGGCAAATGCTGATATATTGGACTAAAGCATGTGGACTAACCGCCAAAAGGATCATTGAAATTAGTCAATAGTAGTGAGCCTACATCAGCATTCAACAATAGTTAATTTCATACTAAAGTTGTGCGTTAAGGTATCTTTTTCTTCTGCAAAGCTTTCTATTGTGGATCCTGCTAACTCAATGATTTATGAATTAATTGGTACTAGGATCATGCAATTTACTTATTAGAGTTCGTTGTTGTTATTTAAAAAGAAAAGCTAGCTTCATTTACCATCATCAAAAAGCGCCTTTATTTTACGTCTTTAAAAACAAAGATCTTTACCCGCCACAAAGCGCAATTCATCCCCAGATGTAGGTGACTAAAGCGCAATTTAATTTAAATAAAGTTTGTATATACCTGGTTTTTATTAGCTTGATATAACATTGGTTTGTATAAAATTAATATTTTTTTATTGCCCCGTAACTTTTTCGACGTTGACCAGACCCACCCTTAATCCGTCATAACGAACCAACAAGTGTAGACATTATTTTGGTTAATATTGTGACCTTTTTTGGTGCTTTATTTTTAGGTTGCTGTTGCATATTTAGGTGTCATACCAGTATAATAACAAACTGAGCTAGTGTCGAATGAATTCCCAACATGTCCCGCAGCAACGCACACCGTCCAACACAAACGCATGATGATGTTGCATGAGATGTGGGTTATTTTTTTGAGTCAACCTAAACACAAAGGCATTGAGATGTGTGTACACTCTGTTTAGGGAAAGCAATTAAGAGGTGGTTTAACCTGATAAATAACTCAACCCATCGAAGAAATTTATGCGGGTTTATGCAGTGTACGTGATGAACATAGGCATGATGATTACAGAATTTAAATCTAACATTCTGATTTGTGTGCATCTACTTTTTCATTTTTTGTCTTACACCTACATTCAATAAGTACTAACATACTAAGTTGTACATGCATTAACACAGGAAGCCCTGCTGCCAGAAAAAAGAACACCAGCATTATGCAGCCAACTGAATGACGACTCTGGTTAACCTCAAAAGGTTACTAGGTTGATGCAGACAGCTTAATCATGCTGTGCAGGCAAAACGCCAAAGTTTTTGCTACCATGTATTGTAATTTATTTGCAATTACAATTTATTTTATGAATTCCTTTTCTTTTACAACAAGTATTCTAGACTTGGTCGGTCAAGATTAGAGTACTTATTAAAGATTAAGAATTAGTGAAATCTTTCATGTGAGGCAATTATGGAAAGCTGGAAAGTTTAGCTCAAGTCTTAGCCTTGCGCTTTGGTCTAGGCACCTTGCTCTTTATAGTACAGACAGGTTTTCTTTATCTAATAAGATGGACAGTGGTTTAAATCGTATTTTTTTTTACTTTGCAGATTAAATAAATAACCGACTTAGTTGTTGATTCCTCCTGCACAGATATATGGATGTCGACTGCAAGGGTATGATGTTTTCTAACATTCTTCCTTAGTTATTGTTTCACATCTATAATGTTATGTTTGTTATTACATCTTAATTTTCGCTAGTCAATAGTGTGCTTGCTGAATTTAAGATAAGGTACTTGTGGAACCTCAATAACTCTTGGCAATAATTTGTTTCTCATTTTCTAGCCAGTATCTCGCTAGTCTATGCCATTTAGAAAATGTAAAGATTTGTTTCTCCAAATTGTGTAGTTAACCAAATCCCTTGTTAATAAATCCGTTCCTGCATATAACCTATTTGGATAATAACAGGTTTAGTAGCCATATATAATTTTTGTTGCTATATATCAACTGATCCTTCTAGATATATTTTCATTAAAATTCATTTTGATTTGCTGCATAGAACAAATGGGAATGGGATGAAAGCGGAGGGTTCCTAAAAGGTTAACAGTATAAAATAGTAATTTGTACTCACACTTTTATAGTAATCATTTACGAAACTAGTGAATATAAATTGGTTCATTGATCATGTTGGAACACGTGAGTTAACCATCTACCATATTGTTTACAGGTTGAGGAAGTTATTCAAAAACTTGTCTTGACAATTCTTCATGGAAGAGACTAATGCTTATTTACATAGTTGTTGATGACATGGTAGATATCATGAGAAGCTTTGGAGCTAAGTTTTATGATAGTGAAATTCTCATCCTAAAGAAATTTTAGACTGGTGTAAACATTTGGAATGTTACTTATTACGCAATGTTTTGCAAACGTTATATGTTTCGGATCGAACTTATTATTGAAGTAATAATATTAGGATTTCTACATTTACAATTTATCAAACTTTTTTTTTTTTTACTTTATTCTGTAAATAATGTGCCACTAAAAATAGTACATAACTTCAACTAGAAACAGTTTTACCGACACAAAATATGTGCCACAAAAGATTTTTTTATATTGGGGCAAAAAATAAAGTGCCACTAAAACTAGCATGGATATGCAACTAGGATTACTTGTTGTGGCAAAAAAAAGTGCCACTAAAAGCTTAAAAACTTTGTGCGACACATTGAAAAAGTGCCACTAAAAGGCTTTAGCATCAGCACTTCTAGTGACACTTTTTTTGTGTGCCGCCCATTCCTACAATGATCTTTAATGGCACTTTTTTGTTATTTTGTGGCACTTTTTGTATGTCACTAGATGGCAATTTTTTTGTAGTGATTACCCGGTTATGCATACAACACCCGAAATGTACAAAACAATTGGCGTTGAACAGTCAGCCTAATCACACGCTCAACAGGGAGCAACCGGATACCTAATTACTACACAGGAATAAAACAACAATATACGTGACAATATCAAGACAAGAAAATACACAATTCCACTCTTTAACCAAACAATTCCCAATGTATTCTGTGGGAATAACACACAAAAACTATGGGACATCACCTAGGACACAAACATGTATTAACATGAGTTAATAGCACATAACAACACATGTTTACCATCAATTAACACATGACACCATAACACTTACATATATATATATATATATATGTATGTATATATATATATATATGTATATGTATCCATGTATAATATATATACATAAATGCCACCCATGTTTTTGCTCCTGTTGCTTTCAATCGGCCATAGATCATCATATCGTTTGTTTCTATCTTACACTAGAATGGTTAATGGACAAACATATGACAGAAGGTTCTACAATTCTAACCTTTCTATTACCATAATAACCAACTCACAATCAACCTACACCTCTTCAATCCAATCGGCCGAAAGGAACAATGCACAAGATTTTGATGACAACCATGTTATACCACAAAGGAACCCTGACTTAGAACAATCTAATCCCTAGGTGTGATCATAATCCATAAATAGAATGATCCTTCCTCGTCCTCTTTCTATTTGGACGAGACATCAAGAAACCACCTCAAGTCTTTTTCAAACCTTTGATAACGAAGATTCTAATAGGATTGTACCTTTGATAAAATCCTTTTCCTTGATACCTCATTAGCCAAAATGAAAACTACACAAGGACAATCATTCATTAGTCGCCATCATACCTCACCATGACAACCTTTCTTATACCAATTTAGATGTAAGATAACCATGACTAACCATATGTCAACACACTCTTTTCCTTTCCCTCTTACCTTTCTCGGCCAAAGCAAACAAACAAACACACTTACAATCACTTGATCACTTGTCACTATCATAAGGTATTTCCAAGATTTACACTAAAATGGGTGATGACTGTTGGATTTATGTACGGTTTCGATAACTTAACGCTACTGACTAAGCTGTGACCCATAAGAGTTACACCTTGGGCAACGAACATTAAATCCACTTAACTTGATTAATTGGTAATCACGAACAATTAACGAAATAAACGGGTTTTATTATTTATACTAATTATAAATAATCTCACGTTTATTGGTTACGGTTTTTTTTATATCGCAACTTAGACTTAATCTAGGTGTATTAGGCTTGGATTCCAGGTGGGTGATTAATAAATTATTAGATAATGATAGTAATAAAGTTTATTATAGATAATTCTAAACATTATCTTATCATAACTACCTAATCATTATCTAAGGTTTACCTATTAATACGATAACCTAATTATATCATAATTGATATATATCTACAACCTCCAAAAGTAGTTTTCGTGTGTGTGTATATATATATATATATATATATTGATCTCATTAAATGACATATTCAAATCATCTGCCAAAAGAAAAAGTTCCATATCTACAAAAGTCAAAAACCCAACCCTCAAATAATAATTAGCCGCAAGAAACAATTGTTTTTTTTCTTCGTGCAATCTCGACTAAAGAAAAAGAGAAACATCAATGCCGCTGCTGTCCAGCGCCGTGACCTGTCTTGTTGTTCGTGTTCGTATTCTAGCAATCTGTTCGCTGTACCTCGGTGTCTCAAACGGTTAATTATTAACCACTCATGTATATCTATCTCATTGGTAGATTAATATTTAGTATCGTGTTTGTATGTTTTTGTAACCAGATCCTGTTCGGTTGATTATTTGGTGTTTACATTTATAAACGTTCCGTTGTGTTTTATTAATTATATGTTTAATTAATAATAAATATATCAAACCCATTTTGATAAAGGTAAAGTTGACACCACTGAAACCCAACAGTGGTATCAGAGCCTCGGTTGCAACATACAAATCGGATCCGGTCTTTTAACCAGTTATAGGTCTCAAACTTTATATTATTTAAAGTTTCAGATCTAGATAATTTTTTGGGCAACAAAATATTTTGGTCAAAGTTTTATTTATTTTATTTGACCAAAAGATTGCCCGTTTTATGTTGATTGTGTAAAATATGTAAATCAGGCCCGACCTTGTTGTTGAATATTTTATATTTATTTCAGTTTTGGTTTTATGGTTTTTGGCCCACTTTGTTGGCTCAAAGTTGTAATAGATTAGGGTTTTTTTTATTTTTATATATTTGTAAATATTTAGTCTTCAAAACCCGAAGACAAAAACTGAAGACCAAAACAGGAGTCATGAAGTCAGTGGGAGTCTCTCAAGACAAGAAGATGCACCCAAGTCCAAGTCCATCCATGTGGTTCTTTATGTGTTGTGACCTCGTTTGGTCTTGCTAAAAGGCTCTAGCAAGATCAAATAATTTTTTGGCCGTATGATTTACATATTTATTTGCTATTGTGGTTGCTTTATTTTATAAATTGTTATAGCATACCAACCTAATACCAAATCTTTTAAAAAGGAAGCTTTTAAAATATTGATACAATCAAAGAAAACAAGTTCTAAACTTATTTTTACAACTTGTGAAAATTTATCATAGAACAAACAGTTCGCTTTTTAAAATAAATAATAACCACTAGAGTTTTTGAAATGTAAACAAAATTTAACTTTCTAAAAACTCACAACTTAATAGTTCTAACTATTAACTTTAATTGGTTATTCAAGTTGCGACAAACTTAGTTTTAATTGGTTATTTAAAATTAAGTGTCCCGGGTGATGAAAGGGTTAATTATATTGTCACGAACATTATATAGTAAAATTGGCTTTTACGACCCTATTCGGTAAACTCTAAAATTAAATCCCATATTTAAAATCAATAGTCTATGCCATCCTATTATAAGGGACACTTCGAACATAATGCGAACCACCAGTGTTGGGAGCCACAGCACCGCACTTGATGTCTAGTTTATCCTCCAAGGTGCAAGGGTTTCATAGACATATCCGGCCCTTCCACACGTAACTATTTTAGGGCGACTATTACTTTTTCTCTCTTGGCATGCCACAGCTGCCTGGAGAGTGAAAATGGGCATAGATGAGGCTAAACGTATCAATGCTTAGACAAGAGTTGTCTTAGTAGGCCTGATACTCAAGAGTTGTACATTTTTCACAATTGACACTCGTTTTCTGTCTGCCTAACCACTTACTAATGTTGCATGCCACAGCTACCTTTAGTAACTGATATAGTCAGATTCTCATTCCATATTATTATTGTAAATGGGTTAGTAATTAATAAAGAAATTAAACATCGATAATACTAATTTAAAATTATTTTGCTTATTTAACAGATGGCTAATAAAAACAACTCCCCATTTGCTCTCAAGTCTATACTTGAGAAAGAAAAACTAAATGACACCAACTTTCTCGAATGGCACCGCAATCTGAGAATAGTTCTCAAGATGGCAAAGAAGCTCTACGTTCTAGATGGCCCAGTCCCCAACGAGCCTGAAAATAACACTGTTGCTGCTCATAGGGCACTAAAAAAGCATAACGAGGATGCCATTGAGGTAAACTGCCTTATGCAAGTCACTATGTCTCCTGATCTCCAAAAGAACATGGAAGACAAGAATGCATTTAACATGATCGAGCAACTTAAGGACATGTTCCAGAAACAAGCCCGACAAGAACGCTATGACCCCTTGAAACAGCTCATAAGCTGTAAAATGTAAGAGGGCTCATCTGCTAGTGCTCATGTGCTATAGATGAAAGGGTATTTTGACCAACTTAATAAACTTGGTTATCCCCTGGAAAATGAAATGGCAGCGGATTTCATCTTGAACTTTCTCCCCAGCTCTTACGACCAGTTCGTCATGAATTTCAATATGAATGCTTGGGAAAAGATAGTGACTGAGCTTCATGGAACGCTCAAAACGGCTGAGATGAATATACCTAAAAAACAAATCAAGTTCTGATGGTCAAATCTGCTTGTGTCAGTGTTGATGCATAAATGTGCGACTAGTGCTTTGGATTGCAATATAAACAAGTTTTGATGAAAAACGTAGGGGTGAACCTGGAAATTATATGGGGCGAAGGTGGAAAGTTTAGGACGAATGAAGAAGAATTCCAGGTTCGTGCTTTTATAAAGGGCGAAGGTAGAAGGAAAGCCACATTCGACCTTACGTAAAGGGCGAATGTGCAGACCTATAAAAGCTTAAACTTTATTTCTCATTGGAATTTTGATCATTTTGTTAGTGTGAGTCAGGATAGAGATCTCTAGTGTGTGTGTTTATTCAAAGTTGGTTTGAATTACTTGTAAGCTTAATCATTGTCATATTTCTTCAAGTAATTAATGAAAATGTTGATTGAAAAGCTTAATCTGTGTGTTTGATTCATCAATTATCGTTTTGTATCTGTTCTAGGGTTTCCGCACCTGGAATAGAGACTTGTATGATCGATTTTCATTGTTTTACATAAAACAATCCTTTAGAGTCAGAAAGCCCAACAACAAGAAAAAGGGTTATAATGGCAAAGGCAAGAAGAAAGTTAATGTTGCTGCCAAACCCGCCACCAACAATAACAAGCAAGTTGCAAAATCACCACCTCCTGAAGAGCGTTAGTGTTATGAATGCAACAAGATGGGGCACTGGAAACGCAACTGCCCTGATGTTGGGACAAAGAGGATTGAAGAAACCACTTTTGATAACCTTAGTCCAAATCATAATTCTGCTAAGTATAGAAGAAACTACTGAAGAGGAAAACACAAGCACTGAAGAACAGAAGAACAAAGTACTAAAGAAGAAACTGATCAGTAGTTCTAAAGTCTAACCAGACACTTCACTTCAGAACTACTGAAGACAAAACTACTCATCAGTAGTTTGTCTATTCATCAGTAGTTTGCTGATCTTATCTTCAGAACCAACTCAGACGTCAGTAGTTTAGTATAATAATGTTTTGTTAAAGTCTTGGATCAAGTTTCAATGCTACAGCCTGCTGTAAGCATTATCCTAAGTATAATATCTTAGCTAAATATCTTAGATTACTTAGTACAACAGTCTTGTAACTTCGTCTATAAATAGATGAGTTTATTCATCTATTTTAGACATGTGATTTACTTTGATTTTAATTGAAAATCCTTCAAGGCTTTAAAACTTATTATCCATTTCACATCTGAGAATCATAACTTGTATTTATTGCTTTATACTTTCAATTGCTTATTGATTCTCATTAACTGCTCAGTAAAGGGGGAGTAATAACTCCTGTTAAAAGTGATACTTTAACCTTAGAACATTTACTATTCCGCTGTGCAAATAACTTTGATATAAACTGCAAACACATAAGTGTTATGAACTGATATAAAGAGGCCACTGATCCAACAATTTGTATCAGAGCTCTGGTTTATCTGATCAAATATCTATCTAACAAATTGAGAATCAGACACAGGCTCTTATTGATATCCAATAAAGGATTAAAAGGTTCACTTTTTCATCCACCACTTTAAAGAAGTATTGACAAATCCAAACTTCTTAAAAATGGACCCTTACAATACTGGATCTTCCAATAAACCTCATATGCTAGTCAGAAATGAATATAACATCTAGCAAAGAAGGTTGGCACATACAATCTCTCAGACCAACACTGGTTGTTGGAGGTCTGTAATGTTTGGACCTCACAAACCAGTAGTTACTGATCCAGAAGGTAAAACTGAGAGACCAAAAGACCCAAAAGACTACACTGAAGAAGATTTCCAAAAATTTGAGCTAGATGCAAAAGCTTTTTCTATGTTGGCTATGGCTCTCCCAAATGAAATTTATGCTTGACTTTTACATTGCGAAAGTGCCAAAGAGCTGTGGGATTGCCTAAAAGAACAGTTTGCAGGAACTGAAGAGGTGATAGCCAACACTAGAGAAATCCTAGCCAAACAATATGAAAGTTTTACTCACATAGATGGTGAAACATTAACACAACAGTTTGAAAGATTTTCTTCACTCATCTCTGAGTTAAAAATTAACAATCAGACCTATTCAAATGCAACTATGTTACATAGATTTTTAAGGTCTTTGCCTTCAAAATGGGAAACTTATTCAATAGTCCTCAGATTAAGTACAGATTTTAACACCCTGAACCTAACTAGGTTACATGGAAAATTACTAACTTTTGAAAGAGAAATCAATCAAAAGAAAAAGTTACAAGAATCTGGTAAAACTGCTGATGACTATACTCCAGGTAGCACAGCCTTATTAGGACATGACTCACCATCTTGTTCTAATAATTTTGGATCTTTTGATCACATTGACATAACTGCTGGGATCTCATCAGATGGATCTTTCCCAGCTTATGACAATGAAGACCTAAGTCAAACTGCTGATAACATGTGTTTTATCATGGATGACTTAAAATATTTAGCAGGAATGACTTAGAAGAAATGGATATTTTACACCAACTGGCCTTGTTAAGCATTAAAACTAACAAATTTTACAAAAGGTCAGGAAGGAAATTTCTAGGATTAAACAACTCAACAAAAGTTGGTTTTGACAAATCTAAACTAAGATGTCATAAGTGTCAAAAGTTGGGACACTTTGCTAGAGAGTGTAGAAGCTCTAGCTATAACCAACCCATGTCTGGAAATCAATTTAACCCCACTTATAATAGGAATAATGGAACTCAAGGGAGTGCTCATTTTGTATAGGCACAAGCTCCACAAGTCCAATATGTGCCACAAGTACATTATGTTCAAATGCCTGCTCACCAACAGCAGCAAATGCCTCCTTTTCCAACTGCTCAACAACCTGCACAAACTCAACAACCCCCTCAACAACAAAGTTTATTTACATCAGGGTATGTTGACTGGAGCAGTCTTCCTTTTGACACATCTGAATGCAGTCAGGATGCAGACAACAAAGTCTATGATGTCAACTGGGGAGAACCTGACAATGGCAGAAAGAACTTTGCCTTAATGGCTTTTGAGGGATACTCCTCGAATTCTGCACTCACTCAGGTATCACAACAATCTCTTTTAAAGCTTTGCTCAAAATCTTGCAAAGAATCTTTTGCTTTAATAAAAGAGACCAATGTGCATTTACAAGTCAAATCTAATGATATGGAGAGAAAATATACTCAAATGAAGTGTGATTTAGAAAGAAAAATTGCTTTGAAAAATAAAGAAATTTCTAAATTAACTGATAAATCCATAGAAACCCAGGCACAAATTAAAAGCATGATAGACAACCTAGGTAATGTCAGAAAAGAGCTTGCTGACACTAAGGTTGATTGTGAAAAATGGGTTGAGTCTTGTAAAGGGTACCAAATGATGCTTAACAAACAAACTGCAGCAAATGTTAAGTTTGGCATAGGGTATACCCACACTGAATCACCAACAGATTTCACCCACAAAACTGATAATGATGGGATGAAATTGATTCAAACTTCTAATATGAAGGAATGCACATCCTACCATCAGAACTTTCTCAAAAATGAAAGTACTGCAGAAGATAAAACCACTGACAGTAAGCCATCAGTAGTTTCATCTACATCAGGAGTTGAGACCCTGAAAACTACTGATGACCTATTTCAAAATACTGATATTGTCAGTAAATTGCCTTCCAACTCTCTTGCTGTATCTAAAAGGAAAGAGAAGGCAAAAGCATGTGGAATATGTGGTCTGTTTAACCACATAACTGAACTTTGCAGATATAGAAAGGGAAATCAGTTCAATAAGAAAAATCAACAACTGGTTGTGGGAAAACAAATAAAACAAGATTTTGAAAACACTTTCTTTCCCAACAAACAACAACCAAGTAAAAACCTTTCTCAGAAAAAGATTTTATCTCAACAAAAGTCTTTTTCTCAAAGTTTATCTTCAGAAGTTACACCTAACTCATCAGTAGTTTCACAAACTACTGAAGTTAAAGATTTGATAAATTTGGTTAAACTTCTGATGACCAAAGTTGATGGTCGTCACCAAAAAGATACCACCATTGTTCTTAATGGCAAATCCATTGACAAAAAGACATGGATTTCAAAAATTAGTCCTCAACAAGCTGCACCTGTTCTCAAGAGCAAACCCAAAGCCAAATTGGCTTGGGTTGCCAAATCTAACTAATTTGCTATTTTGTGCAGAGGGTCTCCAGAGGTTTGAATAACATTTGGTATGTTGATAGTGGAGGCTCAATGCACATGACTGGATGCAGATACCTGATAAACAATTTTATCAGTCAAAGAGAACGATCTGTGTCCTTTGGGAACAATGCAAAGGGATATGTGCTAGGATATGGCAATGTATCCTCAGGCAAAATGCAGTTTGACAAGGTCAATCTGGTTGAAAACCTTGAGTGCAACTTGCTGAGTGTCTCACAAATGTGTGATAAAGGATATTCTTCCTTTTTCACAAAGACAGCATGCAAAATCATATCACCAGAAAGCCAGAAGTTGATAGAGAAGATCATTGAAGATCATACTTTGTTGATTGCCAAAAGATGTGGCAATGTCTATGCAGTGGACATTGAAAAAGACAAAGTATTGAACAATACTGCATGTTTCTTCTCAAAGGCTTCAACTTCAGAAATTGATCTCTGGCACAGGAGACTTGGCCATGTGAACTTTAAAACCATCAATAAAGTCACAAAAATGGGCTTGGTCAGGGGTCTACCTTTGAAGGAATACCATTGTAAAGAACACTGTGTTTCCTGTCTTAAAGGTAAACAGCATAAGTCCTCCTATAAGTCTATTGAAGAATAAAAAACAACTGCATGTCTTCAACTACTCCATATGGACTTATTTGGACCAGTCAAAATTATGAGCCTTGGTAAGAAGAAGTACTGCTTGGTCATCATTGATGACTACTCAAGATTCACATGGGTCTTCTTATATTCCAAGGATGAGGCAGCTGAAATAATCAAGTTCTTCACTCTACAAGTAGAGAAGCAATATTCTCTCTCTGTCAAAGTCATCAGGAGTGACAATGGGACAGAGTTCAGGAACAAAACTCTGGATGAATTCTGTTTGTCTAAAGGGATTGTTAGACAATTCAGCATTCCCAGAACTCCTGAACAAAATGGTGTGGTAGAAAGGAAGAACAGAACCTTAATAGAAGCAGCCAGAACAATGTTAGCTGATTCAGACCTACCTTTGTACTTTTGGGCTGAAGCAGTCGACACAGCTTGTTATGTTCAGAATAGAGTTCTTATCAACAAGAGACATACCAAAACTGCCTATGAAATTCTTCATGGCATAAAGCCCCTTATCTCCTTCTTCAGGGCTTTTGGATGTCAATGTTTTATCCTCAACATCAAAGACTCTATCTCAAAATTTGCTGCTAAAGTTGATACAGGTTACTTTCTTGGTTACTCTCAAATGAGAAAAGCTTACAAAGTCTTTAATTCAAGAACCAAGATAGTTGAAGAAACACTGAATGTCAAGTTCAATGAATCAAAACACACTCTTATTCCAGCAAATCCTGCTGAACTATTTGACCTTGACAATTTTCATTTCGGACCTGAAAAGACTGTTGAATCATCCAAACCTCCTCAAAATGGTTTTCAAGGATTTGAAGATGATAGTCCTGCACCATGGACTCCAAACACAGTCAAAAGATCAACTTTTAATGTGGGATCAGTGGCTGTTTTTATATGAACACTTATGTGTTTATCAGATTTATATATGAGTTATTAAGCAGCGGAAATACAAGTGTTCAAAGGTCTAAAAGATCACTTTGATGAGGAGTTATTACTCCCCCTTGACTGAATAATAAATGAGAAACAATAAATGATCTAAGTATAAAGCAGTAATAGCAGTTTATGTTTCTCAGATGTGAAGTGGAAATTATAAGTTTAAAGCCCGAAGGATTTCAATATAAGTTCAAAGATATTACACAAAATCACATGTCAAAATAGATGAACAAACTCATCTATTTATAGACTAATGTACTAAACTGTAGTCTGAAGTAATCTAAGATATTTAACAAAGATATTATGCTAAGATAAGGTTACTACAGTCTGTACATTGAAACTTGAAATCAAGACTTTAACAAAACAATATAATATGTAAAACTGCTGATCTTCAGTCGGTTAGAAGCTTCTGAGGGAAAGTGCTGATGAGTGACAAACTGCTGATGAGCAGTTTGTCTTCAGTAGTTCTTCAGTGAAATGTCTGGTTAGACTTCAGAACTTCTGATGAGTTTACTCTTCAGTACTTTGTGTTTGTTCTTCAGTACTTCTTCTTTTTGTTCTTCAGCAGTTCTATACTTAGGCAGATATGGAATAGACTAAGGTTATCAAAAGGTGGTTTCGTCAATCCTCTTTGTCCCAACAATCTCCCCCTGGATTGATGAAGCCAAAACCTTATCTATCCTTTATTGTTGTCCTTTTCTCTCTTCTAGCATCCTCCAGATCTCTGCTGTCATCCGGGTGGTAAGAGTACATCTTTGTTGCTCAGTGAGAGGACCAAGTTCAGGTGTTAAATGTTGAATGGTGAGAAGGTCTTTGGACGATAAAACACTCAACTCCTTTGAGTTTCTATAGACCTTACTTGAACGGTCTCTCCTGGTCACAAGTACTGAGTTGGATTCAGTAAATGACCATTTCACAATGTTTACCTTTGACCTGTCAAAGTCAGAGGCATAGGAAACCAAGCCTGTTTCCTTAGGTTGACCTGATTGAGGAATGTCTTCTATTTCAGTGACTCTCAGGTGAGATTCTTGACTTCCTTGTAATTCAGCAGCACCTTGGATTGGTATGTTGGGCAGGTGATGCTCTGTAACAACCCTTGTATGTGTTTCTTCTTGGATGGATTGTTGTAACTGATAAGCATAGGTAGCCTTGTCTCTGAATTGGGTCAAGATGGGTTTCTCTTCAACATCAAAATCACCATGTACAAGCTGATCTCCTTCTAGCAAAATCATTTTGAAGTCAGTCTTGACAATGGGATCTCCATCTGCTTTTCTTTTGGTGGCTGGCCTTCTTAATGTACCAGATGGTCTTTTGACAATAGAAGTTGTTTGGACTTCTTGGCTTTCAAATCTTTCTGGTTCAGCAACTTTCTTTGCTTTGAATTTCTTGTAAGCCTCATACAAAGTTTGTTCTTTCCATTTGCTGATTGAGGCTTTTGAACCATAGCCATTTGCCACTAACTCTTCAATCACTTCAGCTCTTTTGGCTTTCCTCTCATTTTCAGTTGCTATTCTATCAGATAGCATTTGTGCTCTTCTGGTCAGCTCTTGTGTTGAGAGTCTTTTGAGGGCCACTTGCTTTGATTTGGAGTTCTTTGTAATAAATGCTATAAGCTGTGCTCTTTTGTCTTCTTCAGCAGCAGCTTCAAGTGCTCTCTCTTCAGCCTCAAGCTCATCAAGTTTCTCTTGGTACTTGACCAATTTTTCTTCAAAGCTCAAGTCATCTCTGGTTTCTAGGCTGTTCCATACTCTGTCTTCTTTTGCCTTCTTTGCAGCTTCTTTTAAACTCTTCTCCAATAGATCTTTTGACATGCTGATGGGAGTAGGGTTTAAGACAGCTGTGGAAGTTGTTGTAGGCAAAGGAGTGGGAGCAGGTTCTTTTTCAGTTGCCTTAGGAACTTCTGATGATGGTTTAGGAGGTAGAACTGCTGATGTGGTAATTGGAGTCACAACTGCTGAAGGATTGTCTTCAGTAGTTTGAGAAATGTAATCAGCAGTTTTCTCTGATGCCTTAGATAACTTGAACTCTGGTGCTACTTCTTTTCCTGGTCTTTGTGTTGGTCTATCAGCTTCTTGATCAGGAGTTTGTTTTTGTGTAGCAACTTCAGTTGGTTCCTTAATCATCTCCCCCTTTTTGGCTTCATCCACTTCTGGAAGCCTAATGGAATGAGATGTTGCAGCAGACAACCTTGCCAGTTGATCTTGTGTTTCATCCATCTTCTTGTTCAACTCAGCAAGTCTCGAGTTGATCAACCCAAACTGATTGTTAGCTTTTAACTCCCAAGCAGTTGTGAAGGGTTTGAGTTGATCAGTTATGATTTGTTTGCGTGCCTGGTACAGGGGACCATCTGGGCTGCATAGTTGGTTCAGATCTATGCTTGTGAGCCCAGTGAATTGGGTAGGTTGTTTTAGTGAAGGGGTGCTTTTTGAGTGATCTTCAGATTGCTCTGAAGATGCCAGTTTTGGGGATTTTTGGGCTAACTGGTCTTTAACCTGATCTTTGGTGACCAGCTTCTTGAGCTTGGAGACCTTAGATGCAGGACCTTCAATGTCAACCGTCAATTCTGTTTGTGGAATGTTTGATTCATCAACCAACTTAATGGAATCATCTGAATCCCTGATAGTGTCCTCAGAGAGGGCAGGATCAGTTATATCATGAGCTGGACCCAAACCAGTAGTCTCATGAACCTCTTTGTCTTGGTCCTGAGGTTTTCCTACTTCTGGCCTTAGGCCTTCATCAGTAGTTGCCATGTTTGAGGTCTTAGCTATGTTACTACTGTCCTCAGGTTCACCACTGGGTGATAAGTGAGTAGTAGCAGCCTCAAAAGTATCAAAAGTTTGCAAGTTTGGGCTTACAAACTCTTGTTCATCCTCATCTCTCTGTGTTGGGCTAAAAGGATCCACATTCATGTCAAATTCTGAAGGTATCTCCCCAATTTGATGTGTTGTAAGGGGAGTGACATGTGGTGATGGGTTCCTTTAAGTCCTGAGAGAAGTTGGGCAATTTCTATGGTTGTATGTGAGGGTTCAGGTTCAGTAGTTGTTATGGGTTGGTGTTCAGGAGTTTGGGTGGGTTCAGGAATGGTTTCAGCAGTTTCAAAAGCAGGGTCAACAGTTATTTGTTTCTTAAATCTTTTTCTTTGAAATATAACTGTGACAGGTTTTCTTTTGGGTGGTGGAGAAGGAGTGTGCTGAGAGGATGTTTCAGCCACTTCCTTTTCAAGTGCAGATTGCACATCAGTAGTTTCAGGTTTCTCCACTTCCTGAACTTTCTTTTTCAGTGACTTGGTTGTTTTTGGTTTTTGTTGTTTAGGCTTTTTAGTTTTCTTTTTGGGTTTTGAAGATGTGGGTTCCTTGGGGATGGGTTGTTCTTCCCCTTGGTCATCTTCTAGCAAAAGTGCTGGTTTGTTGTGCCTAGAGAATACTTGAGCAGTTAAAGGATTTAAAGTTGTTGTTTCTCCCTCAAGTACTCCCTCTCCAAGTTCTTTTATTATGCATTGCATAACAAACCTTGGATACAACAAAAATTTCTTTTTATCATTTTCATGATGTAAAACCAGTTCATTGAAAAACAGTTTTGATGCCTTGAAAGAAGTTTCATTTATGATGGAATGAAAAATAGGTTGAAAAGTTGAAGGCATCTGATCTATTGACCCAGTTTTAGGACTAAGACACATAATAATATAATGAAATAACAGTTTATATTGTGGGTCAAAATATTTTTTGTAAACTGTTGCTTGTGCCAAAGTACCTTGGTAGCCACACTCTGTCATGGTCAGATGAATATCTGAGGTTGGAATATGCTCAGGTGCCTCAGAATCCTTCAAACCAAGCCTGATGCTTAGTGTTTCTGGTGAGATGGCCATCAGTTTCCCTTTTATGGAAGATTTGAGGGAAATCACTTCATTATTCACCTTCACCGTCTCTGAATTTGCCCAGAACTCATTAAGAGTTTCTTCATGAATGGGTGGATCGATGGTGAAAGCATCATAGTATTGGGGATTTCATGATGAGATCAAGTATCTCATCATACTGGGACCAGGCTTCATCTTTAACAAAGTAGCCTCTTTGGTTGTGTCCCTGTTTTAACACGAGAGCCATGGATGATTTTGATCGAACAGTGATTTTTAGGTTAGAGAAGGGGTTTTGCTTTGAATTTGAGAGAGAAAGAGGGAATTTTGCTTTTTGAATGGATAAGTGTTGGAACAGGGTATTTATCAGAAGTTTTTAACCGACTAGGTCAAACTTCTGATGAGTGAAAAGTCTGTTTTACCCTTTTAGTCAAACTGCTGAAGAAGAAAGGGTTCTTCATCAGTGGTTTTAGTTATCTCATCAGCAGTTTCAACTGCTGATGCAAATGACTTTTAAAACACTTTTCTAACTTCTGATTTTCATCAGTAGTTATATCCATTTTGAAAATATCCCATTTTGATGTTTATCAGTAGTTTTCAAAATTTGTTGTTCAGAACTTTCTCTTTTCTCAAATTTTTGGTCTTCAGAGGTTTGTGACAGATAAGTATGTAAGTGAAAAATAAAATATGTGCAGAATTAAAAAGTGAAACACTTACAGACTTTCTTCTAAGTTTAACATCCCAAGCATGGATACTAACCTCTGAAAAGTTGTTGAATCAAGGGGTTTGGTGAAAATGTCAGCTATTTGATTAGCTGTTGTGACATGCTTCACCTCAATCTTGCCTTTTTCATAGCAATCTCTTATGAAATGATACCTGATTTCAATGTGTTTAGTCTTTGAAAACTGAACAGGATTTTGAATGATGCTAATGGCAGATTTGCTGTCTACTAAAAGTGGGGTCTTGGTCTCTTTGATTCCATAATCAAGCAGTTGATATTGGAGCCATTGTATCTGTGAAGTACAGCTTGCAGCAGCAATGTATTCAGCTTCAGCTGTTGAAGTTGCCACAGATGTTTGTTTCTTTGATTGCCAGGACACCAGACAGTTTCCTAAGAATTGACAACCACCAGATGTTGACTTTCTTGACATTTTGCAGCCTGCATAGTCACTATCTGAAAAAGCAGTTAACTTGGTATTGCTTGAAGCAGGATACCAAATCACTAAAGTAGGAGTTCCTTTCAGATATCTGAAGATTCTTTTGACTGCAATTAGATGAGATTCTCTTGGTGCAGATTGGTATCTAGCACAGACACAAGTTGAAAACATGATATCTGGTCTAGAAGTAGTTAGATATAAAAGAGAACCTATCATACATCTATACATGGTTTGATCAATGTGTTTCCCTTGATCATCTGGTTCAACTTGTGTGATTGGTGTCATGGGAGTGGAACATGTTTTACAGTCTTGTAAAGAAAATTTGTTCAATAATTCTTTAACATATTTTGATTGATGTATAAATGTTCCATTTGACTGTTGCTTGATTTGCAGTCCCAAAAAGTACTGCAATTCTCCCATTGTACTCATTTCAAATTTTGATTGCATGAGTTTCTTAAATTCTTCACACAGTTTTGAATTTGTTGAACCAAAAATGATATCATCAACATATATTTGAACAAGTAAGACATGATTTCCAACATGTTTTATGAAAAGAGTTTTATCAATGGATCCCCTTGAGAAGTGATTCTTTAGTAAAAAGTTGGAAAGTGTTTCATACCAGGCTCTTGGAGCCTGTTTTAGCCCATAAAGAGCTTTGTCAAGTCTGTAAACCCAATCAGGATGAGAAGGATCCTCAAACCCTGGAGGTTGACAGACATATACTTCCTCTTTTATTTTTCCATACAAAAATGCACTTTTGACATCCATTTGATAAACTTTAATGTTGTTGGAAATTGCATAAGCTAAAAATAACCTGATAGCTTCAAGTCTTGCAACTGGTGCAAAGGTTTCATCATAATCAATTCCTTCCTCTTGGGAATAACCTTGTACCACTAGTCTTGCTTTGTTCTTGATGATCATACCAGCCTCATCTGATTTGTTTCTGAAGACCCATCTTGTTCCAATTGGTTGCTTGTTTTCAGGTAAGGGACAGATTTCCCAAACCTGTTGTTTCTTGAATTGAAGCAACTCTTCTTGCATTGCTTGCACCCAATTGTTGTCTTTGAGGGCTTCTTGATACTTCTTTGGTTCCAACTGAGAGATGAATGCTGAGAATAAGCAAAAGTTGGAAAGCTGGTTTCTTGTGAGTACCCCTGATGCAATATCACCCATGATTTGATCCAATGGATGATCCTTGTGTTCAATCAGTTGTTGATAATATCTGGTTCAGCTGTTATTTGAACTTCAGGAGTTTTAGGTTCAGCTGAATCAGTAGTTTCAAAATGTTCATCAGTAGTTCCTGAAGTAGAAGCTATTGAAACTTCTGAAGGTTTAATAGTTGATCTTCTGACTGTGTTTGGAGTCCATGGTGCAGGACTATCATCTTCAAATCCTTGAAAACCATTTTGAGGAGGTTTGGATGATTCAACAGTCTTTTCAGGTCCGAAATGAAAACTGTCAAGATCAAATAATTCAGCAGGATTTGCTGGAATAAGAGTGTGTTTTGATTCATTGAACTTGACATTCAGTGTTTCTTCTAC
The DNA here is from genome assembly GCA_032199755.1 of Ambrosia artemisiifolia. NCBI lineage: Eukaryota > Viridiplantae > Streptophyta > Magnoliopsida > Asterales > Asteraceae > Ambrosia > Ambrosia artemisiifolia. The sequence goes on along the minus strand of CM063519.1, from coordinate 40,928,955 downwards.
TATCTTGGTTCTTGAATTGAAAACTTTGTAAGATTTTCTCAAAGGAGAATAACCAAGAAAATAACCTGTGTCAACTTTTGCAGCAAACTTAGAAATAGAGTCTTTGATGTTGAGGATAAAACATTGACATCCAAAAGCCTTGAAGAAGGAGATAAGGGGCTTAATGCCATGAAGAATTTCATAGGCAGTCTTGGTATGTCTCTTGTTGATAAGGACTCTATTCTGAACATAACATGCAGTGTTGACTGCTTCAGCCCAAAAATACAAAGGTAGGCCTGAATCAGCTAACATTGTTCTGGCTGCTTCAATTAATGTTCTGTTCTTTCTTTCTACCACACCATTTTGTTCAGGAGTTCTGGGAATGCTGAACTGTCTAACAATCCCTTTAGACAGACAGAATTCATCCAGAGTTTTGTTCCTGAACTCTGTCCCATTGTCACTCCTGATGACTTTGACAGATAGAGAGTATTGCTTCTCTACTTGTAGAATAAAGAACTTGATGATCTCAGCTGCCTCATCCTTGGAATATAAGAAGAAGACCCATGTGAATCTTGAGTAGTCATCAATGATGACCAAGCAGTACTTCTTCTTACCAAGGCTCATAATCTTGACTGGTCCAAATAAGTCCATATGGAGTAGTTGAAGACATGCAGTTGTTTTTGATTCTTCAATAGACTTATAGGAGGACTTATGCTGTTTACCTTTAAGACAGGAAACACAGTGCTCTTTGCACTGATATTCCTTCAAAGGTAGACCTCTGACCAAGCCCATTTTTGTGACTTTATTGATGGTTTTAAAGTTCACATGGCCAAGTCTCCTATGCCAGAGATCATTTTCTGAAGTTGATGCCTTTGAGAAGAAACAGGCAATCTTGTTCAATACTTTGTCTTTTTCAATGTCCACTGCATAGACATTGCCACATCTTTTGGCAATCAGCAAAGTATGATCTTCAATGATCTTCTCTATCAACTTCTGGCCTTCTGGTGATATGATCTTGCATGCTGTCTTTGTGAAAAAGGAAGAATATCCTTTGTCACACATTTGAGAGACACTTAGCAAGTTGTACTCAAGGTTTTCAACCAGATTGACCTTGTCAAACTGCATTTTGCCTGAGGATACATTGCCATATCCTAGCACATATCCCTTGGCATTGTTCCCAAAGGACACAGATCCTTCTCTTTGACTGATAAAATTGTTTATCAGGTATCTGCATCCAGTCATGTGCATTGAGCCTCCACTATCCACATACCATATGCTGTTCAAACCTCTGGAGACTCTCTGCACAAGATAGCAAATTAGTTAGTTTTGGCAACCCAAGCCAGTTTGGCTTTGGGTTTGCTCTTGAGAACAGGTGCAGCTTGTTGTGGACCATTTTTAGTAATCCATGTCTTTTTGGCAATGGATTTGTCATTAAGAACAATGGTGGGTTCTTTTTGGTTTCCACCATCAACTTTGGTCATCAGAAGTTTAACCAGGTTTATCAAATCATTAACTTCAGCAGTTTGTGGAACTGCTGATGAGTTAGGTGAAACTTCTGAAATTGAACTTTGAGAAGATGACCTTTGTTGAGATAAAGGCTTCTTCTTAGAAAGGGTTTTGTTTGATTGTTGTTTGTTGGGAAAAAAGGTATTTTGATAATCTTGTTTTATCTGTTTTCCCACAATCAGTTGATTTCTTTGTTTATTTAACTGATTTACCTTTCTAAATCTACAAAGTTCAGTTATGTGGTTAAACAGACCACATATTTCACATGCTTTTGCCTTCTCTTTCCTTTTAGATAGATCAAGAGAGCTGGAAGGCAATTTACTGACAAAATCTGATTTTTGAAATAGGTCATCAGCAGTTTTCAGGATCTCAACTCCTGATGTAGTTGAAACTGCTGATGGCTTATTGTCAGTAGTTTTAACTTCTGTAGGACTTCCCTTTTTGAGGAAGTTCTGATGGTAGGATGTGCATTCCTCCATATCAGAAGTTTGAATCAATTTCTTCCCATCATTATCAGTTTTATGGGTGAAATCTGTTGGCGATTCAGTGTGGGTATATCCAATGCCAAACTTAACATTGGCTGCAGTTTGTTTGTTAAGTAACATTTGATACCCTTTACAAGACTCAACCCATTTTTCACAATCAACCTTGGTGTCAGCAAGCTCTTGTCTGACTTTTCCTAGGCTGTCTATCATGGTTTTAATTTGTGCTTCTGTTTCAATGGATTTATCATTCAGTTTGGAAATTTCTTTGTTTTTCAACATAATTTTTCTTTCCAAATCACACTTCATTTGTGTGTATTTTCTTTCCATGTCATTGGATTTGCCTTGTAAATGCACATTGGTTTCTCTAATTAAAGCAAATGATTCTTTGCAAGATTTAGTGCAAAGCTTTAACAGAGATTGTTGTGATACCTGTGTTAGAGCAGAATTTGAAGAGTATCCTTCAAAAGCCATTAAGGCAAAGTTCTTTCTGCCATTATCAGGTTCTCCCCAGTTGACATCATAGACCTTATTGTCTGCATCCTGACTGCATTCTGATGTGTCATAAGGAAGACTGCTCCAGTCAACATACCCTGAGGTAAATAAGCTTTGTTGTTGAGGGGGTTGTTGAGTTTGTGCAGGTAGCTGAGCAGTTGGAAATGGAGGCATGAGCTGCTGTTGTTGAGCAGGCATCTGTACATATTGTACTTGTGGCACATATTGGACATTTGGAGCTTGTGCCTGTACAAAATGAGCACTCCCATTAGTTCCATTATTCCTATTATATGAGGGGTTATATTGATTTCCAGAGGACATTGGTTGGTTATAGCTAGAGCTTCTACACTCTCTAGCAAAGTGTCCCAACTTCTGACACTTATGACATCTCAGTTTAGATTTGTCAAAACCAACTTTTGTAGAATTGTTTAGTCCTGGAAATTTCCTTCCTGACCTTTTATAAAATTTGTTAGTTTTTAAGCTTAACAAGGCCAGTTGGTGCAATATTTCCATTTCTTCTAAGTCATCACTGCTAAAGTATTTTAAATCATCCATGATGAAACACATGTTGTCAGCAGTTTGACTTAGTTCTTCATTGTCATAAGCTGGGAAAGATCCATCTGAAGAGATCCCAGCTGTTATGTCAATGTGGTCAAAAGAACCAAAATTATTAGAACAGGATGGTGAGTCATGTCCTAATAAGGCTGTGCTACCCGGAGTATAGTCATCAGCAGTTTTACCAGATTCTTGCAACTTTTTCTTTTGATTGATTTCTCTCTCAAAAGTTAGTAATTTACCATGTAACCTAGTTAGGTTCAAGGTGTTAAAATCTGAACTGGTTCTGAGGACTATAGAGTAAGTTTCCCATTTTGAAGGTAAAGACCTTAAAAATCTATGCAACATAGACTCAGTTGTATAGGTCTGATTGTTTATTTTTAACTCAAAGATGAGTGAAGAAAATCTTTCAAATTGTTGAGTTAAAGTTTCACCCTCTATGTGAGTAAAAGTTTCATATTGTTGAGCCAATATTTCTCTGATGTTGGCTATCACCTCAGCAGTTCCTGCAAACTGCTCTTTTAGGCAGTCCCACAGCTCTTTGGCACTTTCACAGTGTAAAAGGCCAGCATAAATTTCATTTGGGAGAGCCATAGCCAACATGGAGAAAGCTTTTGCATCAAGCTCAAACTTTTGGAAATCTTCCTCCGTGTATTCTTTTGGATCCTTTGGTCTTTCAGTCTTACCCTCTGGATCAGTAACAACTGGTTTGTGAGGTCCAAAAACTACAGACCTCCAACATCCAGTGTTTGTTTGTGAAATAGTGTGTGCCAACCTTTTAGACCATATGTTATATTCATTTCTGACTAACATGGCAGGTTTGTTGGCAGATCCAGTATTGTAGGGATCCATTTTTAAGAAGTTTGGATTTGTCAATACTTTCTTAAAGTGATGGATTTAAAAAGTGAGCCTTTTATCCTTTTTATTGAATATCAATATTGAGCCTGTGTCTGAATCTCAATTTGTTAGATTGATTTTGATCAGATTAACCAGATGCTCTGATACCAATTGTTGGATCAGTGGCTGTTTTTATATGAACACTTATGTGTTTATCAGATTTATATATGAGTTATTAAGCAGCGGAAATACAAGTGTTCAAAGGTCTAAAAGATCACTTTGATGAGGAGTTATTACTCCCCCTTGACTGAATAATAAATGAGAAACAATAAATGATCTAAGTATAAAGCAGTAATAGCAGTTTATGTTTCTCAGATGTGAAGTGGAAATTATAAGTTTAAAGCCCGAAGGATTTCAATATAAGTTCAAAGATATTACACAAAATCACATGTCAAAATAGATGAACAAACTCATCTATTTATAGACTAATGTACTAAACTGTAGTCTGAAGTAATCTAAGATATTTAACAAAGATATTATGCTAAGATAAGGTTACTACAGTCTGTACATTGAAACTTGAAATCAAGACTTTAACAAAACAATATAATATGTAAAACTGCTGATCTTCAGTCGGTTAGAAGCTTCTGAGGGAAAGTGCTGATGAGTGACAAACTGCTGATGAGCAGTTTGTCTTCAGTAGTTCTTCAGTGAAATGTCTGGTTAGACTTCAGAACTTCTGATGAGTTTACTCTTCAGTACTTTGTGTTTGTTCTTCAGTACTTCTTCTTTTTGTTCTTCAGCAGTTCTATACTTAGGCAGATATGGAATAGACTAAGGTTATCAAAAGGTGGTTTCGTCAATCCTCTTTGTCCCAACATTTAAACCTTCAGAAGTTTCAAAAGCTTCTACTTCAGGAACTACTGATGAACAACTTGAAAGTACTGATTCAGCTGAACGTAAAACTCCTGAACCTCAAACAGAGCCATCCTCTAGTGCAGGTCTATAACAATTGATTGAACACAAGGATCATCTATTGGAACAAATCATGGGTGATATTGCTTCAGGGGTGCTTACAAGAAACCAGCTTTCCAACTTTTGCTTTTTCTCAGCATTTATTTCTCAGTTGGAACCAAAGAAATATCAAGAATCCCTCAAAGATAACAATTGGGTGCAAGCCATGCAAGAAGAACTGCTTCAATTCAAGAAGCAACAGGTTTGGGAAATCTGTCCCTTACCTCCAAACAAGCAACCAATCTGTACAAGATGGGTCTTCAGAAACAAATCAGATGAAGCTGGTATGATCATCAAGAACAAGGCAAGACTGGTGGTACAAGGTTATTCTCAAGAGGAAGGGATTGACTATGATGAAACCTTTGCACCAGTTGCAAGACTTGAAGCTATCAGGTTATTTTTAGCTTATGCAATTTCCAACAACATAAAAGTTTATCAAATGGATTTCAAGAGTGCATTTTTGTATGAAAAAATAAAAGAGGAAGTATATGTCTGTCAACCTCCAGGGTTTGAGGATCCTTCTCATCCTGACTGGGTATACAGACTTGACAAAGCTCTTTATGGGCTAAAACAGGCTCCAAGAGCCTGGTATGAAACACTTTCCAACTTTTTACTTAAGAATCACTTCACAAGAGACTCCATTGATAAAACTCTTTTCATAAAACATGTTGGAAATCATGTCTTACTTGTTCAGATTTATGTTGATGATATCATTTTTGGTTCAACAAATTCAAAACTGTGTGAAGATTTTAAGAAACTCATGCAATCAAAATTTGAAATGAGTACTATGGGAGAATTGCAGTACTTTTTGGGACTGCAAATCAAGCAACAATCAAATGGAACATTTATACATCAATCAAAATATGTTAAAGAATTATTAAACAAATTTTCTTTACAAGACTGTAAATCATGTTCCACTCCCATGACACCAACCACACAAGTTGAACCAGATGATCAAGGAAAACAGATTGATCAAACCATGTATAGATGTATGATAGGTTCTCTTTTATATTTAACTGCTTCTAGACAAGATATTATGTTCTTAACTTGTGTCTGTGCTAGATACCAATCTGCACCAAGAGAATCACACCTAATTGCAGTCAAAAGAATCTTCAGATATCTAAAAGGAACTCCTACATTAGGAATTTGGTATCCTGCTTCAAGCAATACCAAGTTAACAGCTTTTTCAGATAGTGACTATGCAGGGTGCAAAATGTCAAGAAAATCAACATCTGGTGGTTGTCAATTCTTGGGAAACTGTCTGGTGTCCTGGCAATCAAAGAAACAAACATCTGTGGCAACTTCAACAGCTGAAGCTGAATACATTCCTGCTGCAAGCTGTACATCACAGATACAATGACTCCAATATCAACTTCTTGATTATGGAATCAAAGAGACCAAGACTCCACTCTTAGTAGACAGTAAATCTGCCATTAGCATAATTCAAAATCCTGTTCAGTTCTCAAAGACTAAACATATTGAAATCAGGTATCATTTCATAAGAGATTGCTATGAAAAAGACAAGATTGAGGTGAAACATGTCCCAACTGCTAATCAAATAGCTGATGTATTCACCAAACCCCTTGACTCAACAACATTTCAGAGGTTAGTATCCATGCTTGGGATGTTAAATTTGCAAGAAAGTCTGTAAGTGTTTTTCACTTTTTAGTTCTGCACATATTTTATTTCACTTACATACTTATCTGTCACAAAACCTCTGATGAACAAATTAAAGAGAGAGAAACTACTGATATTTTGAAAAACATCAAAATGGGAAATTTTAGAAAAGAAGTAACTACTGATGATAATCAAAAGTTATTCAAGTGTTTTGAAAGTCATTTTCATCAGCTGTTTCAAACTACTGAAGAGATGACTAAAACCACTGATGAAGAAACCTTCTTCATCAGTAGTTTCATTAAAAAGGGTAAAACTGACATTTCACTCATCAGAAGTTTGACCTAGTCGGTTAAAAACTTCTGATAAATACCTTTTTCAAACACTTATTCATTCAAAAAGCAAAATTCCCTCTTTCTCTCTCAAAGCAAAACCAAAACCCCCTCTCTAACCTAAATTTACTGTTCGATCAAAGAATCCATGGCTTTTTTTCTAAAACAGGGACACAATCAAAGAGGCTACTTCGAGAAAGATGATGCCTGGTCCCAATACGATGAAATCATAGATTTAGTCGTTAAATCCAAGTATTATCAAGCTTTCACCATTGATCCTCCTATTCATGTAGAAACTCTCAATGAGTTCTGGGCAAATGCAGAGGCGGTGACAGTGAATAATAAAGTGATTTCCCTCAACTCAACCATTTAAGGGAAACATATGGCAATCACACAAGAGTCACTAGGAATAAGGCTTGGCCTTAATGATTATGATGCTCCTGAGCATATTCCCACTGCTGATATTAATCTAACCATGACTGAATGTGGTTACCAAGGTACTTTAGCACAAGCAACAGTTTATAAGAAATTTTTTGATCCACAATATAAACTACTATTTCATTATATTATTATGTGCTTAAGTCCTAAAACTGGATCATATGATCAGATGCCTTCAACTTTTCAACCTATCTTTCATTCAATCATAAATGAAACATCTTTTAAGGCATCTTCATTATTTTTCAATGAGTTGGTATTACACCATCAAAATGATAAGAAAAAGTTTTTACTGTACCCAAGATTTGTTATGCAATGCATAATCAAAGAACTTGGTGAGGGAGTACTTGTGGGTGAGTCAAAAACTTTAAATCCATTGACTTCACAAGTATTCTCAAGGCATAACAAACCGGCACTTTTGCCAGAAGATGACCAAAGGGAAGAACAACCAATCCCTGAGGAACCCACATCTTCAAAACCCAAAACAAAGAAAACCAAAAAGCCAAAACAGCAAAAACAAAAACCATCCAACCAAAGAAAAAGGTAGTTCAGGAAGTGGAGATCCCTGAAACTACTGATGTGCAATCTGCACTTGAAAAGGTTGTGGCTGAAACATCCTCTCAGTCCACACCATCTCCACCACCCAAAAGAAAACCAGTTACAGTCATTTTCCAAAGAAAAAGACTCAAAAAGACTGTAACTACTGACCAATCCTTCCAAACTACTGAACCAGAACCCATACCAACTACTGAACAACAACCCTTAACAACTACCGAACCTGAACCCTCACATACAACCATAGAAATTGCCCAACTTCTCTCAGGACTAAAAGGATCCCATCCAACACATGTCTCTCCCCAAGCAACACATCAAACAGTGGAGATGCCTTCAGAAGTTGACATGGATGTGGACCTTATTAGCCCTAACCAGGGAGATGAGGATGAACCAGAGTATCTAAGCCCAAATTTAGAAACTCTAGGTACTTTTGAGGCTGCTACCACTCATTTATCACCCAATGGTGAACCTGAGGATAGTAGTAACATTGCTAAGACCTCAAATTTGGCAACTACTAATGAAGGCTTATTGCCTGAAGTAGGAAATCCTCAGTTCCAAGAAAAAGAGGTTCATGAAAAGACTAGTTTGGAGCTAGCTCATGATTTAACTGATGCTGCCCTCATTGAGGACACTATCAGGGATTCAGATGATTCCATTAGTTTGGATGATGAATCACAAATTCCACAAAAAGAATTGACGGCTGATGTTGAAGATCCTGAATCTAATGTCTCTAAGCTCAAAGAGCTGGTCACAAAGGATCAGGTTAAAGACCACTTAAACCCTGATTCCCCTAAAGTGGCATCTTCAGAATACTCTAAAGATCACCCAAAAACACCCCCTTCACAAAAACAGCCTACCCAAATCTCTGGGCTTACAAGCATAGACTTGAACCAACTATGCAGCCCAGATGGTCCCCTGTACCAGATAATCAAGGATGCAATAGCTGATCAACTCAATACATTCACAACTGCTTGGGAGTTGAAGACCAACACTCAATTTGAGTTGATAAACACAAAGCTTGCAGAGCTGAACAAGAAAATGGATGACAATCAAAGACAACTTGCAACATTATCTGCTGCAACTTCTCAAACCTTGAAGCTTCCAGAAGTGGATGAAGCCAAAAAGGGGTAGAAGATTAAGGAACCAACAGTTGAAAAATCTCTTGATGCTGAAAAGACAACTCAAAGACCTGGAAAAGAGATCATTCAACAGTTCAGACCCTCACCAAGGCAACCTGAAGAAACTGCTAAAGTTATTATTCAAACTGCTGAAGACAATCCTTCAGTAGTTGTGACAAGAACTGCTGCAATAAACCTTTCAGAAGTTTCAACTTCCAAGACTGATCAAGGACAGTCTTCCAAGGCAAAAGAACAAGAACCAAGTTCAATTCCAAAGCCTGTTCATACAACAACAACTGTTTTAAACCCTTCTCCAATCTCAGTATCCAAGGAATACCTAGAGAAGAGTTTGAAAGATGCTCAGAAGAAGGCTAAGGAAGACAAAGTATGGAATAGCCTGGAAGCAAGGGATGATCTGAGCTATGAAGAGAAACTTATCAAGTATCAAGAAAAACTTGATGAGTTAGAAGCTGAAGAGAGAGCACTTGAGGCTGCTGCTGAAGAAGACAAAAGAGCACAACTGATTATAATGATCACAAAGAATTCCAAAGCAAAACAAGTCTCTCTAAACAGACTCTCGACAGAAGAACTAAAAAGAAGAGCTCAACTTATAGTTGATAAGTTGGCAACTGAGAAGGAGAGAAAAGCTAAAAGAGCTGAAATTATTGATGAACTTGTAGCAAATGATTTTCGTTCAAGGGCCTCAGTGTCAAGATGGAAAGAAGAAACATTATATGACACCTACAAAAAGTTCAAGGCCAGCAAAGCTGCAAATCCAGATAGATTTAAAACTCTTGAAGCTCAACAAACTTTAGTCATGAGAAGATCATCTGGTGTACTACAAAGACCAGCTACAAGAAAGAGAAAGGCAGAGGAGAATGTAAAGACTGATTTCAAGATGGTGTTGTTAGAAGGAAGTCAGTTAGTACATGGTGACTTTGACATTGAAGAAAAACCTCTGTTGACACAATTCAGAGATCTTGCTACATATGCTTACCAAATACAACAGTCTATCAAAGACAAATCTCATACCAAGGTTGTAACAACACATCACCTACCCAACTTTGCTATCCAAGGTGGTGTTGATCTTCAAGCTAGCAGAGATTCTCACCTGAAGGTCACTAAAATAGAAGACATACCCCAATCTTCTTCAGGACAAACCCAGGGAACTAGCTTGGTTTCCTATGCCTCAGACATTGACAGGTCCAAGGTAAACATTGTCAAATGGTCATTCACTAATTCCAACTCAGTATTCGTGACCAGAAGAGATCATTCAAGAAAGGTCTACAAGAATTCAAAGGAGTTGAGCATACTGTCAACTGAAGACCTTCTTACCATTCAACATCTTGAGCCTGAACAAGGATCTCTAACAAAGCAACAAAAAGATACTCTTACTACCAAGATGACAGCAGAAGTCTGGAGTTAGAAGAGAGAAAGAATGAAGAGAAATAAAGATTGGATAAGGTTTTGGCTTCATCAATCCATGGGGAGATTGTTGGGACAAAGAGGATTGAAGAAACCACTTTTGATAACCTTAGTCCAAATCATAATTCTGCTAAGTATAGAAGAAACTACTAAAGAGGAAAACACAAGTACTGAAGAACAGAAGAACAAAGTACTGAAGAAGAAACTGATCAGTAGTTCTGAAGTCTAACCAGACACTTCACTTCAGAACTACTGAAGACAAAACTACTCATCAGTAGTTTGTCTATTCATCAGTAGTTTGTTGATCTTATCTTCAGAACCGACTGAGACTTCAGTAGTTTAGTATTATAATGTTTTGTTAAAGTCTTGGATCAAGTTTCAATGCTACAGCCTATTGTAAGCATTATCCTAAGTATAATATCTTAGCTAAATATCTTAGATTACTTAGTACAACAGTCTTGTAACTTCGTCTATAAATAGATGAGTTTATTCATCTATTTAGACATGTGATTTACTTTGATTTTAATTGAAAATCCTTCAAGGGTTTTAAACTTATTATCCATTTCACATCTGAGAATCATAACTTGTATTTATTTCTTTATACTTACAATTGCTTATTGATTCTCATTAACTGCTCAGTAAAGGGGGAGTAATAACTCCTGTTAAAAGTGATACTTTAACCTTAGAACATTTACTATTCCGCTGTGCAAATAACTTTGATATAAACTGCAAACACACAAGTGTTATGAACTGATATAAAGAGGCCACTGATCCAACACCTGAATATTTGGCTAAGCTGAAATTGAACAAGGCCAACGGTGTTGGCACTTCTACAGGTATTCTAATTTATGTTATTGAACTTTTCACTGTTTCTAGCAACACATGGGTTTTTTATACAGGATGTGGTTACCACATAATTAATGTCTTGCAGGAGCCTGAAAAGTGGAAGATGCTGAAACTAGGCGACATGGAACTCATCGTTGTTGATGGGAAGAGAGTACCATTTCTTGCAACTGGAACGTATCATGTTTCTTTTCCTTTTGGCCTTGTGGTTACTTTAAGTAATTGTTTGTTTGCACCTGGTTTAACCAGAAACATTATTTCAATTTCTTTATTGTTTGAACAAGGTTTCAAGTACGTTTTTAAAGGTATTGCTATTTCTACTTACTTAAATGATGTCTTTTATTTTGATGCTAAACCTTGAAACGATATTTATGAGATAGATCTTCAAACAGACAATAACATGTATAAACTTTCTAAACATAACAAAGCTGGCAGTAATGAAACATTTTTATGGCATTGTAGACTTGGCCACATAATCAAGGCATGCATAAAATGCCTCCAATCCGAGGGGATCCTTGAATCCACTGAAAACCACCAAAGATCCTTTCACCCATGTTGGTGAACGAGCCAATGGTCTACTAGGACTCATACACACTGATGTATGTGGCCCTTTTAAAACCATGACTAGAAATCATGAAAGATACTTCGTCACATTTATCGACGATTATAGTCGATTGCTTATGTCTATCTCATGAGAGGTATGGTATATCTATCTCATTGGTAGATTAATATTTAGTACCGTGTTTGTATGTTTTTGTAACTAGATCCTGTTCGTTTGATTATTTGGTGTTAACATTTATAAACATTCCGCTGTGTTTTATTAACTATATGTTTAATTAATAATAAATATTTCAAACCCATTTTGATAAAGGTAAAGTTGACACCACTGAAACCCAACAATAACACCTTCACAAAGTACATTCCTATGACATGAGAACCTTACTTATAAAACTTATGCACCAACCAAATTAGGAAGAGACCAAGATCACCCATCACTTTTACTAAGACCATGCCAACTCCTCTTGTCATGCATTCAGCTGAAAACCCCAAAGAACACATGATTTTGAGCTTAGTTGTCCTTATACATTAGTTTAGGCACCAAAACAAGCTATGACAAACCACCATAGCTAGTCAAACTTTCCAAAACTATAACTCTTATGCACAAATCGATTGGAATCCATGGAAGGCATACTATCATATGTCACCACCTAGAACCATTTGATGATTAAGATCAAGAATCACCACTTCATCCAAGGTGATTAACTTTACCACATATGTTCTTGTCCACACTTGGATTGACCACTATATAAGAAAGTGTTGTGATCAACCTCACTTCACACACAAACTCTCTCTTTCTTTCTCTTGTTACCTCTCGGCCGATCACTATCACCCTAAAAAAAGTATCTATTCTCTTTTCCAAGCATCAAGATGAGAGATTTGGAAGCTTAAGTGGAGGTTAGAAGGTCCCATCAATCGGCTTTCATACTGCTTCGACTAAGTAAGTTAACCAACTACAACCTCACTTCTAGTCAACCTTAAATCAATCGACCCTCATGTTAACCCGATCCCCGACCCTTGAACACCATGTACTCGACCTCATAACACACCAAAGATAGTTATTTGTATATATAATCGCACATAAGCTAACCACACACGGATGTGACATAAATTAACATAGATAGTACACCCACATCATGACCAATGTATGTGCATCTCTCACGGCTTTGAAAATTGTCAAGGAATTGAATTTGAATCAAAACATGCAGGTATATATATACTCGAAACTATATCACATTTTGTGAATGATTATGTAGTTGAAGAAATTCTAGCTAAAACAGGATATAATGATCATACAAGTCACAATTCTAGGTGCGGAAACCCTAGAACTGAACAAAATGATAATATGCAAATCAAAACACGTAAGACACCTTTTCAATCTCCATTTTATAGATAAACTTGATCAAAACGTGTTTACAATCAATATACAAGTTAATCTAACCCAAACATAAACATTCACACTCTAGAGAGAATCCTGACCTTGACACACACACTTTCCAAAACTATTCTAAACATCAAAATAACCAAAAACTATTTATAGATACTGCAGGTTCGCCCCTTTTGATGGTGCGAATGTGGACATAGTCCACATTCGCCCACTTCCAAGGTACGAACTTGGACTTCTTTCAGACAACTTCTTCATTCACCCAGACCAAAACATACCTTCGCCCAAACTGTTTCACATTCGCCCACTTCAGAAACACCTTCGCCCCTTCAGATAAACAAACTAACATATGTTAACACCTAATCCAATCACTAGTCGCAAAACGTGCATCTACAGATTATGCACGATTTCCTCAAAATCACACTAGCACACACTTGTGGTCATTTAATTGTGCATTGATAAACACAAATGAGTTGCTTTGCATGCCTAAGACAATTGGATTTAGAACAACATTAATGAAAGGTTTCGGCTATGCTATTATAACATATGTTAACTTAACCATAACATGTGTTAATACCCTCGTCTGACATTAAAAGAGATAAACATATGTTAAAAGGTTTGCTTTACTATAAGTCGACCACACGTGTTAAGATTGAGAATATTCTGCACCCATGATGATGTGTGGGGCCCATTCTATTAATAATAGATACGTTTTCACAATAAAACGCCTGGGGTTTTTGAAACCATACATCTTGCAAAGTACCCATAAAAAGTAGTACTTGTCACATGTACAAACTATGGCCCACATATAACAAACACAAGGGTCCACAAGTCGGGCGAACAATTTGTATGGTAAACGATAAGAACGTAAAACATACTATGTTCTTGATAAGCATAGGGAAATCACTGTTATGACGGTAGTTACTGCACATCTCATGTGACACCCCGCATTTTCATGTTAACTCTTTTACTAAACTCTAGTTAACTTTCATGTGCATTCATGACTAAACACTTAACTAGGGTTAGCTAAGAAGGTCTTTCGATATGTTATGGGATAATAACATATGTTAGATGATATGAACGCACGTATAACTAGGAAGGTTTTGTCTTAACACACACACGAATCCTATAACCCGAACGTTGGTGATTTGTTGGACATGCATGATTATGTGAACAATTGAGTGTTGATGTATGTGGATTAACACGTGTATGTAAGTTACATGCTTATGTGAATTATTGCGTATTAATTAACTGGTACGTAAACGTTATAAGATACGTGCACATATGATAAACATAATACGTATTGATAAAACTGTAGTTTTATATATGCTAGTATGACTATTATTGTCGGGATTGATCTCGAGGGTTAGTTAGGGCTAATGGGCTCAATTATTAGACAAAAACCCACCAAAGCCCGAAGGACTTGGCCCATGAGCTTAACCCTAGCTTATTATATAAAAAAAAATAAAAGAAACCCTACATACCACTCTTTGCGCCGTGAACCCACACACCACACACACTCACCTTGAAATTTCAATCTTCATCAAATTCTCACTAGTTCAAGTTGATTCGGGTGATATCTTGGAGTGTTAAGGAGTCTAGCATTGCAAGGTATATTGTTTATGGGTTATATGATTATTATTGATGCTTGAAAAGTTGTAAAAACTCTAAGAACTATATATATAAAAATCGCAAATGATGATTAGTTAGGTATCTTGATTGTTTAATTGAGATTGTTGATGAATATGGTTAATAGAAATCATATCTAGGGTGTATGGTATGTAAAAACCTGAGATTGAACATGTTAATATGAATGTTATTGTTCTAGTATGAGATTATTGCATGATTGTGGGTTAATAAGAATGATTAGGGTTCATGAGAAGCATGTTATTAGAATTCAGATTTTCTGACAGATTCATTGTGACAAATTGTAGGGGCTGTAATGGGTTGGTAAATTGATAGTTTTGATGATTTCTTTGAATGATTGTGATGAACATAGTCTTAGCTTTTCATAATGGGCAAAACCATCAGATTTGGACATCGGTTGAGTCGTTTTTGGAATTTTAATTGATTAGGGGTCATATCAGATTTTCGGAATTGAAAAATTGGTCAACTTTAAATGGTCATAACTGGAGATTTACAAAGAATTAAGTTATGAAATTTTTACAGTAGGTCAACATTGGAAAAACTCGGATTTTCCAAGTGGATTCATCCCGTTTGAATGAATACAAAATTTTTGGGAATTTTTTTACTAAACTGACCTGTTGTGGAAATTTTCTGGACATAGCTGTGTTGTACGAATTTTTATAATTTTTGTGTTTGGTTTTGAGACAAAATAAAAATAGGGATTTGCAAATGAATCCCCATGAATACTCAGTAAAAATTTGGGATTTTAATTCATCCGTTAAGTGGGTTAAGTGACTCGTTTTTCACAGCGCACAATCTGTCCTAAAAACGCAGATTGTGTACGAGGTATTTATGTGACTATTTGAAGTTGTATGTGGTATGTAATTGACATGTACTTGTGTGGAAACTTGCATGAGATGTATTTGATGTGTTAAACTTATAATAATCACCATGATCACCAACGGGATACGTAGGACATACTTGTGCATGTAGAGTCACTAGGTGTCACTACACGGTTTTGAACTTTTAAAAGTATCTAATAAACGTACTATGTGGTATATTGGTTATGCACGTGTACTCACATAGTGACACATATAATAGGGAGTCGGTAGCGAGTCTCTATTACGTTGGAGTTTGGATATTTTTGCTTGCAACCTAAGGTGAGTTTCACTACTCTTCTCTCAAAAGCATGCGTCTCGAGTTGAGACAACGTAATTAACTTTTTCTAGTCCGGGTTGGGACTACTACTTTCTAGTCCGGTTTGGGACTACTTACACATCCCGGGTTGGGATGCTATGGATCCATGTGTGGGTCGGTTTTGACTAGTTCGCAAACTGTGTCCTTGATGAACTAAACCAACTCTATCATCTGTAAGTCCTTCACATACCGAATGAGTTGCCGGGTTATGGCAAGCGGGTTATTAGTTGATAGCGCTATTAGGTCTGACAAACCTCACACCGGCTCGGGGGAGTGCGGGAGTGAACTATAACTTAACAGATTTTATCATTGTTGATAGGCAATGATGTAAGGCATGCGGCTCACATTTGTGGCTACACGTACATCAGCAGTTCGGTATATCGGTGTTAGTTATCATGAATGGGTTAGCTACCCTTGACATGCGATGAACTAGTGTTTACACGGTTCTTGGAACCAACTCAATTACTTGTTTACATGGTTTTGGAAACCAGCGCAGTTACATACTCATCTACTTTACTTAGTGAACTCACCAGCATTGTTTGTTGACCCACGATTTACATGCTTTTGCAGGTAGTTAGCTTCCGGTGCCAGGATTAGAAAGCATTGCACACTTCACTGCATTTGGGGTCTCGGGCATACACCTAAATTACATATTATGCTTTTACATTTTCCTTCATATGGCTTTAATCTGGGCGCGTTGTTTTGCGCATGGCTTTTAAAAGGTTTTAATTTGGTTTACGCTTCCGCAACTTAACTAAACCTGATTTTTGAAAACGAACTAAATGGTTTGGGCATTTAGAGTTCGTTCATATGACTTATGGCTATGGGATCCTGGTGTGTCACGCGCCTCGCGGTAAAACCCCGCAGTGGAAATTTGAGGGTGTGACAGATTGGTATCAGAGCCATTGGTTATAGTGAACTAGGACTGCATGTTGAGTCTAGTCTATAATCATCATAGCATAAGTACACTCACAACTTAAGTGCGCAACTAACCTTTAGCTACATATATCTACAACACATGATTTCGGGAAATATGTTATCTTCTAGTTCTAGACCTAATTTTGAACACGTCAATGGTGGGAACCCAGGGTTACACCAGGTGGCGCATTACTGGGAGTAGTATCCTAACAAACCTCGTGGATGAGGAAACAACAATTGTACAGGGGAGAAAGCCCTGGCGAGCATTGTGGCGCACGTACACAGGAAGGCTGCACGATGCGCATGACGTGATACTATCAAACCAAATCAACTGTGAAGAAATTCAAATACCGAGACTTATCCTTTTTCACTGAGCAAGTAGACAATTAGTTTCTGTTCCTTGTTACTTGATCTTTCTTACTTCCATTTGAAATTCAAACGGAACTGGGTTACACATATAGAACTTATTTCTTACTTTAGTACCTTACACCTAGTGTGAACGGGCGGACGCATGACTGCATATCCCTGTTACTCATAAGTATATGGTAGATTCATGGGAACACATTAGATTGGGGCTTGTTACACACATTCTTGGGGAGTTACGAAGGTCGGTGATGCAGTGCAACATCTCAAAGGAAGACAAAATCTACTAGTGACTGACAGTCACGATTGGAGGAACGAATGGTGCTGTTGACCATTGAGCTGACTTACACAGGACCGGAAAAGAAGACTGTACGTGATGAGAACCATATAACATTGACATCGCGAAAGAGGAAGGATAAGGGATGGAAGGGGAACCTGAGCAGGACGAGCACATGAGAAGAGAGGATGAATGATCTACTATCTAAGATAGAGCGTGACGACGATTGGCTCTTACCTTTTCTTACCTATCTTTTCTTTCTTTTTTTCTTTACTATCTTAGATAAGACTGAGTTCTTATGATCAACGATAGGGTGGTTGATACCCTCGCATCTTTCCAAGCTAGTAAAGATCCATCTTGCTAAATCAATCGTTTCCCTGACTTCCACAATTGAACTTTCTTATTCCTTGAACGCACATACCACAACAACAACCTACCATCATATTTTCAAGCCTTTTATTGGTCGTAAACCTCGATAACACTAACGGAACTGAAGGAGACCGTCTGATTGCTTCGATAGTATAAGTCATTTCCGTGCGCATTTGCCCCGGGAAGGATGGGGTAATGTATGCTACATGCACACTCGATGAGTTACAGATACTTGGATGGAGAACGTTGCACCCTATGATGAAATCTAGAAATTTGACGGATGGGTCTGAGATCGGCGCCTACACTACCAAGCTACGGGAGTTAGATACTTTGTGCTCAAATCTATTTAACCTACTTTACCAGCGGATCGGATTTCATACCAAAAGGGTGGGTCCCAAAGATTCGTGGCTTGGCCACTGCAGCTCACCTACCCAGAATCTAACAAATCTTTCACCTGGCTCGCAACCTCATTGATGAAGCTGTTGAGCATGGTACTTTTCCGAAGCATAGAGCTTCATCTTCTACTTTTGGTGATAGCAAGAGAACTTGGGATAGTGTGAGGTACAAGTCCTTCGACAAACAATAACCACAACGGTAACAACAACAATGGGACTCGTGGAATAGCAATTGTGATTGGCTCTGGGGAAGCTAGGACTGATAACAATGTCGTGACGGGTACAACCCTCTTGCTTCTATTTTATATGATACTGGTGTGGACTATAGTGTTGTGTCATCGAAACTTAGCAAACAACTAGGGATGGTTCCTACTCTTTTTGATACCCCGTACACCATAAAGCTAGCTGATGGGAAGCCTGTTGAGGTAACCCACACCCATTGTGATTGTAAGCTCGAGTTGGATGGGCAATCGTTTGCCATCAACATTTTACCTATCACCCTTGGAAGGTTTGATCTCGTGGTTGGCATGGACTGGTTGTCCAAGCATCCCGCTGAAATTCTCTGTCGGGAGAAGATTGTTCGTGTCCCCTTCCCGGGTGGAGAACTTTTATCTATACAAGGTAATCATGGTGGTGCCATGGTGAGCATCATCTCTTCTTGAAAGCCCAGAAGTGTATTCGTAAGGGCTATCCAGCCATTTTGGCTAACATATCTGACACTCGAGCTGAAACTAAAACTGAAACTGAAACTAAGATTGAGGACATCCCAGTAGTCCGAGATTTCCCAGATATTTTCCCAAGAGGAACTACCTGGACTTCCACCTGTTAGTCAAGTGGAGTTTCAAATTGACCTTGTACCTGGAGCAGCTCCAGTTACACGCGCGCCGTACCGCCTAGCACTAGGCAAATTTGAAGAACTGTCTACCCAACTCCAAGAGCTATTGGATAGGGGCTTTATTAGACCTAGTTCTTCGCCATGAGGAGCTCCAGTTCTGTTTGATAAGAAGAATGGTTGGAGTTTCCGCAGGTGTATCAGAAGTTGAACAATGTAACGGTTGAGAACCGCTACCCTTTACCTCGTATTGATGACCTGTTCGACCAACTTCAAGGGTCGAGTTTCTATTCTAAGATTGACTTGAGGTCAGGATATCATCAACTGAGAGTCCGAGAGAAGGATGTGGCGAAGACAGCCTTTCGAACTCGTTATGGACATTATGAGTTTTTGGTGATGCTATTTGGGCTAACCAATGCACCGGCTGTGTTCATGGATCTAATGAACCGCGTGTGCAAGCCTTATTTGGACAAATTCGTCATAGTGTTCATAGATGACATACTGATTTATTCTAAGAGCAGGGAAGAGCACGAGCAACACCTGCAGCTGATCTTGGAACTCTTGAGAAATGAGCAGTTGTATGCAAAATTTTCTAAATGTGACTTTCGGATTCGAGAAGTCCAATTTCTTGGACATGTGGTTAACAAGGCAGGAATACATGTCGATCCCGCCAAGATTGATGCTATTAAAAAGTGGGAGGCTTCAAAACTCCCACAGAGGTGCGCCAGTTTCTTGGTCTTGCGGGATATTATCGTAGATTCATTGAGGGATTCTCTAAGATCACTCAACCCCTCACTGCTTTGACACAGAAGGGTATTACTTACAAGTGGGGAGATGCCCAAGAATCTGCTTTTCAATTATTAAAGTCGAAACTTTGCAGTGCACCTATACTATCACTACCTGAGGGTACAGAGGACTTCGTGGTGTACTGTGATGCGTCTATCCAAAGGTTAGGGTGTGTGCTGATGCAGAGTGATATGGTGATCGCGTATGCCTCACGTCAATTAAAGGTTCATGAGAAGAATTACACCACCCATGACTTGGAACTGGGAGCAATGGTTTTTGCTCTAAAGATCTGGAGGCATTATCTCTATGGGGCGAAGTGTACGATATTCACTGACCACAAGAGCCTCCAACTCATATTCGATCAAAAGGAGCTGAACATGCGACAGCTTCGATGGGTCAAGCTTCTGAATGATTATGACTGTGCCATCAAGTATCATCCCGGGAAAGCTAACTTAATAGCTGATGCCCTCAGTCGTAAGGAAACGAAACCCAAACGAGCGCGAGCTTTACAACTTACCGTACATTCTAATCTTCTTGATAAGATACGTGAAGCCCAGGGCGAGGCTTTGAAAGAAGAAAACATCGGGTTTGAAACTTTACATGGTGCGGATAAGCACTTGGAACGGAAGACGGATGGTCTCCAATACTTTATGAATCGAGTCTCGACACCACGTTTTGGGGGTCTCAGACAACTGGTGCTCGATGAAGCTTACACCTCTCGATATTCGGTACATCCTGTTTCGGACAAGAGGTACCAAGATCCTTAAACTCGCTACTGGTGGCCAAACATGAAAGCTGAAATAGCCACTTATGTTAGTAAGTGCTTGACTTGTGCGAAGGTTAAGATTAAATATCAGAAACCTTCAGGCCTAATCCGGCAACTAGAAATCCCTACGTGGAAATGGGACGGAATTTCTATGGATTTTATCACAAAGCTTCCTAAAACGCCAACGGGCCATAACATGATTTGGGTTATCGTGGATCGTTTAACCAAATCGGCACACTTTCTGGCAATAAAGGAAACGGACTCGCTGGAGAAACCAGCAAATCTCTACGTCAAGGATGTAGTCTCTAGGCATGGGGGTGCCTACTTCTATTATATCTGATCGCGATGCGCGATTCACTTCTCATTTTTGGACTACTCTCCAAAACGCTTTGGGAACTCGCTTAGGTATGAGCACGGCCTATCACCCACAGACGGATGGATAGAGTGAACGAACCATCCAAACAAAAGAAGATCTGCTACGAGTGTGCGTGGCGGATTTTGGCAACAGTTGGGATAAGCACTTTCCTTTGATTGAATTCTCGTATAACAATTACCACATTTCGATACAGTGTGCGCCTTTAGAGGCACTTTATGGAGGCAAGTGTAGGTCTCCCATTTGCTGGACTGAAGTTGGAGATAGCCAGCTAACAGGTCCCGGACTTGTGTACGAAACTTCTGAGGAGATAGTGCAAATCAGAAATTGGATGGCTGCTGCTCGTGATCGACAGAAAAGTTACGCTGATAAGCATAGGAAACCTTTGGAGTTCGAGGTTGGGGACAAGGGTCTATTGAAGGTGTCACCTTGGAAGGGGGTGATACGCTTTGGAAAAACGGGGAAAATTGAACCCACGATACGTTGGACCATTTGAGATTATCGAAAGGATTGGTCCGGTAGCTTACAAGTTAAACTTGCCTGATGAACTCAGTGGAGTACGCAACGTATTCCACGTATCAAACTTAAAGAAATGCTTATCGGATACAACACTGGTGGTGCCACTGGAGGAGATCCAGGTGGACGATCAGCTACGGTTCCTGAAAGAACCGGTGGAGATTCTTGAGCGGGGCGTCAAGAAACTCGGACAAAACACTATACCTATTATTAAGGTACTACGGAATTCCCGTTTAGGACCGGAATACACGTGGGAACGCATGGATCAAATGCGGCTTAAATACCCACATCTCTTTACCGAACCTGAAACTACGCATAAACCAAACACTAAACGTAAAGCAACTATCTCAAAGTGAATTTCGGGGCGAAATTCCTTTCAACTTGGGGATGATGTGACATCCGGGAACCAAGCACACATTTTTCTAGCTGACTTTACTGTTTACTTGCTGAATTTCAGGACGAAATTCTTTTCAACTTGGGGATGATGTGACACCCCGCATTTTCATGTTAACTCTTTTACTAAACTCTAGTTAACTTTCATGTGCATTCATGACTAAACACTTAACTAGGGTTAGCTAAGAAGGTCTTTCGATATGTTATGGGATAATAACATATGTTAGATGATATTAACGCACGTATAACTAGGAAGGTTTTGTCTTAACACACACACGAATCCTATAACCCGAACGTTGGTGATTTGTTGGACATGCATGATTATGTGAACAATTGAGTGTTGATGTATGTGGATTAACACGTGTATGTAAGTTACATGCTTATGTGAATTATTGCGTATTAATTAACTGGTACGTAAACGTTATGAGATACGTGCACATATGATAAACATAATACGTATTGATAAAACTGTAGTTTTATATATGCTAGTATGACTATTATTGTCGGGATTGATCTCGAGGGTTAGTTAGGGCTAATGGGCTCAATTATTAGACAAAAACCCACCAAAGCCCGAAGGACTTGGCCCATGAGCTTAACCCTAGCTTATTATATAAAAAAAAATAAAAGAAACCCTACATACCACTCTTTGCGCCGTGAACCCACACACCACACACACTCACCTTGCAATTTCAATCTTCATCAAATTCTCACTAGTTCAAGTTGATTCGGGTGATATCTTGGAGTGTTAAGGAGTCTAGCATTGCAAGGTATATTGTTTATGGGTTATATGATTATTATTGATGCTTGAAAAGTTGTAAAAACTCTAAGAACTATATATATAAAAATCGCAAATGATGATTAGTTAGGTATCTTGATTGTTTAATTGAGATTGTTGATGAATATGGTTAATAGAAATCATATCTAGGGTGTATGGTATGTAAAAACCTGAGATTGAACATGTTAATATGAATGTTATTGTTCTAGTATGAGATTATTGCATGATTGTGGGTTAATAAGAATGATTAGGGTTCATGAGAAGCATGTTATTAGAATTCTGATTTTCTGACAGATTCATTGTGACAAATTGTAGGGGCTGTAATGGGTTGGTAAATTGATAGTTTTGATGATTTCTTTGAATGATTGTGATGAACATAGTCTTAGCTTTTCATAATGGGCAAAACCATCAGATTTGGACATCGGTTGAGTCGTTTTTGGAATTTTAATTGATTAGGGGTCATATCAGATTTTCGGAATTGAAAAATTGGTCAACTTTAAATGGTCATAACTGGAGATTTACAAAGAATTAAGTTATGAAATTTTTACAGTAGGTCAACATTGGAAAAACTCGGATTTTCCAAGTGGATTCATCCCGTTTGAATGAATACAAAATTTTTGGGAATTTTTTTACTAAACTGACCTGTTGTGGAAATTTTCTGGACATAGCTGTGTTGTACGAATTTTTATAATTTTTGTGTTTGGTTTTGAGACAAAATAAAAATAGGGATTTGCAAATGAATCCCCATGAATACTCAGTAAAAATTTGGGATTTTAATTCATCCGTTAAGTGGGTTAAGTGACTCATTTTTCACAGCGCACAATCTGTCCTAAAAACGCAGATTGTGTACGAGGTATTTATGTGACTATTTGAAGTTGTATGTGGTATGTAATTGACATGTACTTGTGTGGAAACTTGCATGAGATGTATTTGATGTGTTAAACTTATAATAATCACCATGATCACCAACGGGATACGTAGGACATACTTGTGCATGTAGAGTCACTAGGTGTCACTACACGGTTTTGAACTTTTAAAAGTATCTAATAAACGTACTATGTGGTATATTGGTTATGCACGTGTACTCACATAGTGACACATATAATAGGGAGTCGGTAGCGAGTCTCTATTACGTTGGAGTTTGGATATTTTTGCTTGCAACCTAAGGTGAGTTTCACTACTCTTCTCTCAAAAGCATGCGTCTCGAGTTGAGACAACGTAATTAACTTTTTCTAGTCCGGGTTGGGACTACTACTTTCTAGTCCGGTTTGGGACTACTTACACATCCCGGGTTGGGATGCTATGGATCCATGTGTGGGTCGGTTTTGACTAGTTCGCAAACTGTGTCCTTGATGAACTAAACCAACTCTATCATCTGTAAGTCCTTCACATACCGAATGAGTTGCCGGGTTATGGCAAGCGGGTTATTAGTTGATAGCGCTATTAGGTCTGACAAACCTCACACCGGCTCGGGGGAGTGCGGGAGTGAACTATAACTTAACAGATTTTATCATTGTTGATAGGCAATGATGTAAGGCATGCGGCTCACATTTGTGGCTACACGTACATCAGCAGTTCGGTATATCGGTGTTAGTTATCATGAATGGGTTAGCTACCCTTGACATGCGATGAACTAGTGTTTACACGGTTCTTGGAACCAACTCAATTACTTGTTTACATGGTTTTGGAAACCAGCGCAGTTACATACTCATCTACTTTACTTAGTGAACTCACCAGCATTGTTTGTTGACCCACGATTTACATGCTTTTGCAGGTAGTTAGCTTCCGGTGCCAGGATTAGAAAGCATTGCACACTTCACTGCATTTGGGGTCTCGGGCATACACCTAAATTACATATTATGCTTTTACATTTTCCTTCATATGGCTTTAATCTGGGCGCGTTGTTTTGCGCATGGCTTTTAAAAGGTTTTAATTTGGTTTACGCTTCCGCAACTTAACTAAACCTGATTTTTGAAAACGAACTAAATGGTTTGGGCATTTAGAGTTCGTTCATATGACTTATGGCTATGGGATCCTGGTGTGTCACGCGCCTCGCGGTAAAACCCCGCAGTGGAAATTTGAGGGTGTGACATCTCAGCTTTTCCAGACCCCACGTACTATCACCAGGTGAGTTTCACGGGCCCATTTAACTACTTTTACATTTGTGGGATAAACATGCTACATTTCTAGTACATTACATTTTGTGTGATATTCTGTCATGACTACCATGTGGAACATGAGATATTCGGTTCATGAGCTCAACAATCCTCGTACTTACATTTACACTGTAACATTAGCTAACAGTAGCCATGGAACACTTAAATAGATCTATTGGGATTGACACCCCCACTCTTAGTTAGTCTCTCTAACCGGTTATATAATAAAGACTGTTAGTATTTTATTATATATACGTTGTCTTTATTGTACAACGCGTGGGGCACAATAGTCAAGAGGTTTGGTTATGGGACTCATGGTATGCACAGTAATCATTCGCTTAGCTAGCCAATGATTGGTCATACACGAATTTCATGAGCATTTTACATAGTAGATTAAAATCTTTGAAGTCACCAACATTATGTTGACAAATCCTTATTGCATGTTTTTCAGGTAATTGACTATGCGGGGCGGAGACTTGAGAGGGGTTTGAGCATTCACATTGTTGTACCATCACTGGGTGGATTACATTATTGTTGGCTATGTTATGTCTTGGTATTTGAAACAATGGTTTTTCAGACAATATTACGATTTTATTGATATTATATGTCCTTGGTTATCTGATGATGGTATCGTTTTAAAATACTTCTTAAGTGTTGCTCGAACCTTGTGCTTGAAAACCTTTCGAATCACATCCCCGTATTTCCGCCTTGGCGGGGTGTGACAGATTGGTATCAGAGTAGAAGGTTATAGCAAACTAAGATTCTTTTTGAGTCAACTATAACTAAAACATTTTTGAAACGTTTTTACAAAGTACCATATTACCTTGCCTTGCACCTCTTAACTCTCAAGCTGCTCCATGACGACACATGGGTATGGTAGTTCATTTATTCACATTCATCTTCATTAATATTTGCATGCATTTGATAGGATCATGGCTATCATCGTTGACCTTACCCTACTCTCTGACTCCAAGGAGGATTACCTTGTCGATGCCACTCCAAAGGAGGACCTTCATCATGATTCCCACGCACATCCCGACCTTCATCATGTTTATATTTGGTTGTTACATTTGTGTGCATGAAAATATCTGTGAACTATGTGTCTTATACTTTTGATATCTGATGTATTAGAAGGGAAACATGCACACTCGACAAACTACAATAACCAATGAAGGCGAGTCACTTCTAGCTACTCCTGCTAAGTTAGCTAGGGTGATTGCCGAGGCAATTTCTCGTCATGACGCACCTCGATCCTATTCTAGCGGCGGTTCGAGAGGTATTGATCGACGACGGGGAAGCGATATGGATAATGGTAGGAATTTCAAGTCTAACTTCTCTCTTTACGACTCCTACGCGAAACTTTGTGTTAATAATATTTACTATTATATACATAGAAGTTGAAAACCTTATTCGGGGATGCTCATACAAAACTTTCATGGCCTGCAAACCATGGAACTTTTGTGCTACCGAAGGTGTTGTCGCGATTGTCCGATGGATTGACAAAATAGATTCAGTTCTTGATATCAGTGGTTGCTCTGAAGACCAGAAAGTGAAGTACTCTACTTGCACTTTCCAAGATGAATCCCTTACATGGTGGAATCTTCAAGTACAGACTTTGGGTAGAGATGCGGCCTACAATCTCACTTGGGCAAAACTAAAGACTCTGCTCATGGAGAAGTACTGTCATAGGAGTGAACTGCAGAAACTTGAAGCGGAATTCTGGAATTTGTCTATGGTGGATGCTAATGTGACTGCTTACACTACCCGTTTCCATGAACTCTCTCAGCTTGTACCCCATATGGTCACCCCTGAATTCAAGAGAGTTGAACGGTATATTTGAGGTTTGTCTTGAAAGATTCGAAGCATGGTTACTGCGTCTGCACCCACTACTATCCAGAATGCTGTTACTCCAGCTCATAGTCTCACCGATGATGATATTTGCTTGGGTTCACTAAATCATGAGGTTATAATTGCTGGCGAGAGTTCTGGGAAAAGTGCAAGCGATCTGGTTCAAAGAAGGGTAATAACTCCTCCCATAAGTGCCAAGACACTGTGAAGGTTTTTGCTGCCACCACTGCCGCGGAGCCAAAAAGAAGTACCACGGGCCCCACCCCTATTGCAGCAAGTGCAATTACCTTCATGCCGGCACTTGTGAGAGTATTCTGTGTAAGAACTGTAACCGCTGCAGTCACCAAACCGCTACTTCAAAGCCAAAGCCACAAACACTCCTCCTGCCAAAAACGAGTGTTATGAATGTGGCACAACCGGTCATTTCTGCAAAGATTTCCTGAAGGCTAAAGATCAAGCTCGCGGTCGGGCAGTTGTGCTAGGAGCCAATGAGGCATGTGATGATCCGAACGTGGTTATCAGTACATTTCTACTTAACAACCATTATGCATCGGTTCTTTTTGAATCAGGCACGGATTTTAGCTTTGTGTCGATCAACTTTAAGAAATCCCTTGGATTAGAATCAAGTAAGTTGGATACACACTATACCATAGAATTGGCCAATGGTAAGTTAATTTCGTTTGAAGAAGTTGTCAGGGACTTTGTTTTGGAGCTTGGTGATCGTGTTTTCCGTATTGATCTGCTTCCTAATTTGTTAGGTAGTTTCAATATTGTCATTGGAATGGATTGGTTATCGAAGAATCATGAGGAGATTGTTTGTCATGAGAAGTTGGTTTGTATCCCCTTGTCCAATGGTGAAACTCTCTCGATTTGAGGGGATCATGGTGGATCTTCTCTTCGCTTTATATCTTGCATCGTGCGGAGGTTGTGTCGTGTTCCTGGCACACGTCATTGAGCAGAAAGCTAAAGATCGGAAACTCGAGGACATTCCGATAGTGAGAGACTATCGCGAAGTCTTCCAAAAGACTTGCCGGCGCTGCCACCGCCACAACAAGTCGAGTTTTACATTGACCTAGTCTCAGGACATGGCCGAGTAACTTGTATTCCGTATCATTTGGCCCCATCGGAGATGCAAGAATTGTCTAACCAGCTTCTTGAATTGTTAGACAAATGTTTCATTCGCACGAGTTTTTCTCCGTGGGGAGCGCCGGTTTTGTTTGTGAAGAAGAAGGATGGTAGCTTTCGCAAGTGCATCGATTATCGGGAGTTGAACAAGCTAACCATTAAGAACAAGTACTCGATACCGAGGATCGACGATCTATTTGACCAGTTGTAGGGTTCCAGCTACTATTCGAAGATTGACCTGCGTTCGGGGTATCATCAGTTATGGATCCAAGAAGAAGACATACTGAAGATTGCTTTCCGGACTCGATATGAGCACTACGAGTTTTTGGTTATGCCATTCAGTTTGAAAAATGCACCTGCTATTTTATAAATCTCATGAATCGCGTCTGCAAACTCTACGTGGACAAATTCGTGATCGTTTTCATTGATGACATCTTGATCTACTCGTGAACCAAAGACGAGCACTAACATCATCTTAGATTGATATTGGAGTTGCTCAAAAATGTTAAATTGTTTGCCATGTTCTCTAACTGCGAGTTTTGGATTCGAGAAGTTCATTTTCTTGGTCACTTTTTGAACGAGAAGGGTATTCAGGTTGACCCTACAAAATTTAAAGTAATCAGAGATTAGGATGCGCCCACAACCCCATTCGAAGTGCGGAAATTCTAGGGTTTAACTGGTTATTACCGTCGGTTCATCGATAATTTCTCCACGATTTCCCAGCCACTTACAGTCTTGACGCAAGAAGACAAATAGTTCGATTGGGGAACCAAGCAAGAAGAAGCATCTCAAGCTTTGAAGAACCGATTGTGGTGTGCTCCGATTCTTTCTCTTGATGAAGGTGCCGATGTGGTTTATTGCGATGCTTCACATCAAGGTCTTGGATGTGTACTCATTCAGAGGAATAAGGTTACCGCTTATGCATCTCGTAAACTCAAGGTCCATGAGAAGAATTACACCACTCGTGATCTAGCTTTAGGTGCAGTAGTCTTTGCCCTTATAATTTGGAGGCACTCTCTTTATGGCACTAAGTGCACCAACTTAACCGATCACAAGAGCTTGCAACACATCTTCAATCTGAAGGATCTGAATATGCGGCAACGTAGATGAGTTGAATTACTAACTGATTACGACAGTGAGATCAAATACCATCCAGGAAAGGCCAACGTTTTGGCGGATGCCTTGAGTCGGAAGGAACAAGTCAAGACTATGGGTGCGCGTTTGCTAGGTTTGACCATCCACACAAACCTCACTACTCATATTCGTGAAGCTCAGCAGGAAGCTCTAAAAGGTGAGAATCTGAAAGATGAGTCTTTGTTCAAGATGTTTGATCTTTTGGAACCAAGTTCAGACGACACGGTTTATTTGCTAATCGAATCTGGGTACCACATTTCAGCGGACTACGCGATTTAATTCTTGAGGAGGCCCACAAGTCTAAGTACTCGGTTCACCCTGGAGCTGACAAAATGTACAAAGACGTGAAGGAATTCTTTTGGTGGCCCAACCTTAAGGGTGAAATTGCGTCATATGTCAGTCGATGGCTTACCGGGATTCCCATTTGGAAGTGGGAATAAATCTCTATGGATTTTATTACCAAGATGCCTAAGAAGTTTAGTGGTAATGACACGATTTGGGTAATTGTTCACCGCTTGACCAAACTTGCACATTTCCTGCCAATTAAGGACACCGACAAGTTGGAGAAGCTTGCCAAGCTGTATATCAAGGAGATTATGACTAGGCATGGCGTTCCTATCTCAATCATTTCCGACTGCGACAGTCGATTGACTTCCCGGTTCTGGCAATCCCTATGGGAGGCATTACGCTCTCGTTTGGACATGAGTATAGCATATGACCCTCAAACTGATGGCTAGAGCGAGCGGACAATCCAAACCATAGAGGACATGATCAGTGCTTGTATGATCAATTTCTGTGGAAATTAGGATTGTCATTTACCCTTGGTGGAATTCTCTTACAACAATAGTTACCACATCAGCATCAAGGCTGCCGGTTTGAAGCTCTATGTGGACGTAAGTGTAGATCTCCATTGTGTTGGGCGGAATTTGGAGACAAATATTTGACTGGACCCGAGCTAATTCAAGAAACAACCGATAAGATCTTCCAAATCCATGATCGTTTGAAAGCTGCTCGAGATCGTCAAAAGAGCTATGTTGATCGCCATCGTAAACCACTCGAATTTCAGGTTGGCGATAAGGTACTCTTAAAAGTCTCACCTTGGAAGGGTGTACCATGGTTTGGCCAACGCAGGAAGCTTAATCCTTGATACATAGGTCCTTTCGAGATTCTTTCTAGGATTGGTCCCGTGGCATACAAGCTCAAGTTACCAGAGGAGCTCAGTGGTCTTAATGATACATTCCACGTCTCCAATCTCAAGAAGTGTCTATCCGATGAATCTTTGATCAATCCTCCTAAAGAAATTCACAACAATGATCAACTCCACTTTATTGAGGAGCCGATCGAAGTGACTGATTGGAAAGTCCATAAATTAAGAACGAGCTGAGCAAAACTTGTCAAAGTCAGATAGAATGCAAAAGGCGGGCCCTAATTTACATGGGAACGTGAAGACCAGATGAGAGGAAAATATCATGCGCTCTTTCTAATGACTCCTGAGACCCGTAAGTCAACTCGATTTCATGGAGGAAATACCAAAAACAAAGGGAGAATATGACACCAGTCAACAATCTAGGTCAACATCCGTACACATTTCACTTATTATTATCATTTCAATATGCATAATTAGACATTTTTACTCACATTATACCCCCCACCCCCATGTCTAGTAAAGCTTGAGTTATTGTAGAAATGCAATGGATTATACATTTATGCATACAACACCTAAAATGTACAAAACGATTGGCGTTGAACAGTCAAGCCAATCACACTCTCAACAGGGAGCAAGGATACCCGATTACTACACAAGAACAAAATAGCAATATACGTGACAATATCAAGACGAGAAAACACACAACCACTCTTTAACCAAATAACTCCCAATGTATTTTTTGGGAATAACACACAAAAATTGTGGGACATCACCTAGAACACAAACACGTATTAACATGAGTTAATAGAACATAACAACACATGTTTACCATCAATTAACACGTGACACCATAACACTTATATATATATATATATATATATGGTAGGGATCATACGAGAACCAACTTTATTGTGAGAACCATGAGAACCAATGTGAACATGGGGCAATTTTGTAAATATCCAATTAACAAAAAAAGGAAGGTAGCCCTCTTCTTCTTCTCAATTCACATTCTTCTTCTTCTACATCTAAACTTTCATAGATATCCTATCTCTCTCCTCTCTCTCTCTCTCTCTCTCTATCTCTCTCTTTCTCTCCTTAACAAACCCTTTCAAAGTGATAGGTTGTGACCGGCAATAGAAGCAGAGGAATGTCGTTGGGAAAATACTATTGCGACTACTACGATAAGCAGTTTCAAGACACCCCTTTTCACCGTAAACGTCATCTTCAGGGTATTCATCACCAGAAAGCCAAATCCCTTTTGTACGCCTCTATACCACAAGGCATGTCCCATCTTTCTTTCTCTCCCTCTTTGTACATTATACATATTGTTTACATAAACCCATGTTGAAGATCCTAATCAGGTATCTGTTCAGCCTTATGTTTCTGGTGTCTGTAATCGGTTCATTCGAATGGTAATTGTTTTTATTTACTGCGTTAGAATATGCACACCACCTGTTTGATGTAACTAATGTGTGATATTAAGATTTTGTAGATTGTTGGTTTGATTGCAAAGAGTTTCATAGAAAGTAACAATCCTACAACCACTGGGCCTCTCTACAACCATTAATGAGAGATCGGGTAAGAAGGAATTAAACATGACCCAGCTAGGTTTGTCCCTTGTTATTGCAACAAACATTGTCTATTGGTTTTCAGGGCTTGCTATATACAATCGTTACTTATTAGATTTGAGTCGTAACTCGTAGTATGTGATTTAGGTTCAAACTAATGTATCAAAGAATTTGTTGGACCGAGAAATCACATATATTGCTTTTGAAACCAAAATTTTAAGAAAAAAATAGATATAGTATTTGCCATAGTTTAGATATTAAGTAGGCATTCTCCACATCTTCTAAAAAATAATACAGAATGATTAGAATTGGTCATCCAGCAGGTTAGGTGGCATCGCAAAATAGAGGTTAAAGCACATGATGTTATAATTAGGCCATTAACAATAATGCACGTGTGCATTTGTTTTGTTGTATTTAAAAAAATAAGGTTGTTGCACATGTGCATTCAGGTTGAAATATCGGTTTTCTTATGCGTTTTTATTAATTGTAGCTAAGAGGTGGAGAAAAAAATCAAAGAAAGTAACATTTGTATTACAATCGAGGGATAAATGAACAAAAAGGTTATCGGATGCAAGTGAAGATAATGACATGATTGTTGATAAGAAAGTTGAATCAGGTTGGCATTATTTATTAAGTCTTGATGTACTTGGTATTCACTTGTTCCCTGTATTAGTTATGTTCTTTATTTATTGTATAATCGAGCTCCGTTTGATCTCCCAGAAGCGGAAGCTGATAATGTCACGGATGTTTATCAAGAAGTTGAATCAAGTGGTTATTATTTATTCAGTACATTTATATAGAAATGCATATGTGCATATGTGCAATTTTTCTTGTGAAATATTAAATGTTGATTTTTTAAACACACAAATTATCCTATATGTAGATATAGATTTAAGAAGAAAGGTTCAAACGAGGTCGAATAAGCGGAAACATATTGTGACGTTGAATAATGATGGTATGTTGTTTTTGCATAATATTTAGTATATATAGTTGAGTATGCACATGTGCATAATTATGGATGAACATGATATAATGTGTTTTTGACAAATGTGTGTGCGGATACAATTACATGAAAGAAAAAAACACCAAATAGTGTTAAAATGGTGGTAATGAAGTCAACTCAAAAGAATGTTATGAAAAAAGCAAATTTGCGTTCGAAACAAACACGCGTTACACCACGTCAACTTTGGTTGGGGATAAGGAAATTGTCAAACAAACAAAGAAGTTTGGTATATCATTTTGTGTAATGTATGATTGGTTTAACAGTTTGTTATGTTGGTGAACCTGAGGTTGTGAGATATTTATAATTTTGTGTGTAGGTGGATAACATAGTTGGTTTGTAATATAGATATTTTTTTTTGTTATCGTTAATTTTATTGACTTAATATGTTTGGTAGAAACTACATGTAGTTGTATGATAAAAACAAATTGGTATAAAAACTTTGTTATTTAAAGGATGATTCATGCACATATGTATGCCCGAAAGTTAAACCACTAAAAAAATATAACAGTATTAGTGAAATGCACATGTGCATGCAGTACACGTTTCTTATTTTATAGTTCTTATATAGAGGTGTTTTAAGTTTATTCATGTTTGTTGTTATACACGTGTTTTATTTTCAATTTACGTTATAATATGCATGACTAAACACTTGACGAGTTTGAGTGTATTTTATATCTCACTTTACGTCCATTTAATGATCATTGAATAAAATCTGTGACCCTTTATATGTCTGTATCGCGTTCATTTAATAATCATTTAATTATGGTAATTGACAATTCATTCAAATGTGTGATTTAATAGTGAAATGCACATATGCATCAGGATGACGTCATATCAACCATTTTTTATTTTACTTATTTATTTTTATTTTTTTCTAATTATTAATGCAAAATAATCATTTTGGTGTTTTTACTTTTTTTTTATTTATTTTGGTTGTATAATTTTTTTTTATTTTTTGATAGAGGGGTTTTTGTAGACACCCTTCATATTTACAAAAATGCCACCTGTTCACACTGTTTCCTTGGTTCTCTCTCTAAATGGTGGTTCTCAAATGATCCAAATCCTATATATATATATATATATCGGCTTCATGTCCACAATATCCATAAACACACATGATGATGATAAGCAGGATGATCTATAACTATAAAACCAAGTGGTTTTATCATTGAAAAGTGACTAAACATAGAAGCACGTCCTCATATATGTATGTATGCGTGTATAATATATATATACATACAGGGTGGAGTTCCTGTACAAAGTGCATTTTTCGTAGAAAGTGTGAGAAGTCTATATAGGCATTGTGTTTTAAATTTTAGGCATGATGTTTTATGTTCCTTTGGCATAGTATTATATAGAAAATCACAAAAATTAACAATTTAAAACACTAATTAATGTATTCTCAACATGCAATCTAAAACACCCTACGATGAAAGTAATCAGTGTGTTTTAAATTTAATGTCTAGAATACATTTGATTGTGTTTTAAATTGTAACGTTTGGTGCTTTTCTATATAAATCAATGCAAAAGGAATGAAAAACATTATAGTCTAACTTTAAAACACAATGACTATATAGACTTCTCACACTTTGTACGAAAAATGTACTTTGTACAGGAACCTATACCTATACCTATTGATATTCCCAAATGATCTTGTTTAAGCCTTGAATTGATATAAAAATAGAGACGGGTGAATTTGAGCCAAGAACAAACAACTAATATAAGAAAGATAGATAGATATTGGATTGAACAAAGAAAACTTTCATTGAATTGAATAAAGAAATACAAGATAACTATCCACCCCGGGTGAGCTCCCCCGGGGTGGTGGCTCCTAAATGCACACCCTTCTATGGTGTCTAGTGTCCTATTTATAGATCCTGAGCCTTGTCCTCCAAGCAAGCCGCCACTTGCTTGGAAAACTACTAAAATGTGTGAGTACTTAGCTGAGTACTTGGCTAAGTGCTCAGTGTGAGTACTTGGTTGAGTACTTGCCTAAGTGCTCAGTGTGAGTACTTGGCTGAGTACTTGACTAAGTGCTCAGCCAACTGTGTGAGCACTTGGAAAACTTGCTTGTAATTGATAACATCATTCTCTAATTTGACCCAACAATATTCCCCCGAGAATGATGCTATCAATTCTTCATATGATCCTCAAAAGTATATCTGACACTGTCTTCGAATCTTCACAAATCGACTAAACACCCAAAATCTTTCATTGTTGTTTTCCCCCGCAAATATAGACCCTCCTAATTAATTCGAGACTAAAACTCAATCAGCAACTTCCACTCCGTGTAAGCTTTACGCTCGATTGATCATCTCTACTATAATTGGCATGAGATAAAGGTTCAAACCTCCGAATGATTGAAGTAGTGTAAACAGCTTCATAGTCTAAGTGCTCAGCCCACTGTGTGAGCACTTGGCTGAGTACTTGCCTAAGTGCTCAGTTGAGTACTTGCCTAAGTGCTCAGCCATTGTGTGAGTACTTGGCTGAGTACTTAACTAAGTGCTCAATGTGAGTACTTGGCTGAGTACTTAACTAAGTGCTCAGTGTGACACACATAAGTATGCAGCATCCGTACAGCTATGCTAGAATAAGACAATCATGCACAACTCCCAAAAAGAATAATCATTATCCAATCATTGTAAACCCTAGGAGTCACAAATGCTCATCAGCCTCCATCTTATTTCTTCATATAAGTGCTCAAAATTTATCCACGAACAAGTACTCAACAGTCAAGATATGGAACAAGTACTCAAGATATGAAACAAGTACTCAAGATATGAAACAAGTACTCAAAATTTGAAATAAGTACTCAAACTATGAAATAAGTACTCAAAATAAGTACTCAAAATTTGAGATAAGTACTCAAAGTATGAACTAAGTACTCAGAATCAAGAAATAAGTGCGCAAAATTCATCCACACATGAACTGAAAATTCATTTAAACACCATATTCAACAACTGTTTTACGTCTCCGGCGGGTTTCGGTTGAAGATCCAATCAAAACAAGCCTCAAACGAGCCAACCGTGGCTCTGATACCAATTGATATTCCCAAATGATCTTGTTTAAGCCTTGAATTGATATAAAAATAGAGACGGGTGAATTTGAGCCAAGAACAAACAACTAATATAAGAAAGATAGATAGATATTGGATTGAACAAAGAAAACTTTCATTGAATTGAATAAAGAAATACAAGATAACTATCCACCCCGGGTGAGCTCCCCCGGGGTGGTGGCTCCTAAATGCACACCCTTCTATGGTGTCTAGTGTCCTATTTATAGATCCTGAGCCTTGTCCTCCAAGCAAGCCGCCACTTGCTTGGAAAACTACTAAAATGTGTGAGTACTTAGCTGAGTACTTGGCTAAGTGCTCAGTGTGAGTACTTGGTTGAGTACTTGCCTAAGTGCTCAGTGTGAGTACTTGGCTGAGTACTTGACTAAGTGCTCAGCCAACTGTGTGAGCACTTGGAAAACTTGCTTGTAATTGATAACATCATTCTCTA
The DNA here is from genome assembly GCA_032199755.1 of Ambrosia artemisiifolia. Taxonomy (NCBI): domain Eukaryota; kingdom Viridiplantae; phylum Streptophyta; class Magnoliopsida; order Asterales; family Asteraceae; genus Ambrosia; species Ambrosia artemisiifolia. The sequence goes on along the minus strand of CM063519.1, from coordinate 40,892,756 downwards.
ATTTGACCCAACAATATAACTGTGGTCTTAATCAGATACAAATTGAGGGTTTTGGTATCTTAATCAGATACAATCTAGAGCACAGAGGCTCTGATACCAAATTGTAGTCCCAAAATTACTAGATCTTAAGTGTGCACAAGATTGTTAACACTTAGAAACACCTATTGTTTAGGTGTTTCAAGTGATTAATCTATGAAAACTAAAAGAAACTAGATGAACAAAGTAAAACCGACACACAAGAAACTCAAAATGTTTGATTCCATTAACAATAGATCTTCAAAGCACCATGGATTACAAGAATTCTTGTGTAATGAAAGATGTCCAAAACCCTAACCTAGAGTGTGCATATGAGTGAACTTTATATAGTGAGCACCTGATGGACTGCGAACTTAAGCTTAAGTTCGCAGTGCCCATCTCCTAAGTTCACACTCTAGGGTTTACACATAAACTAACAAAGAATTACATAACTAGTCCTCTAACTATCAAACTACAAAATAAGCTACAAAAAGTCTTTGTTCTGGTAACTGTGGTCTCAACTGAACCCAACAATACTCCCCCTAGACCACAGATACCAGATCTTCGTCTGTTAGCTTCAAACCGAGATATCACTCGATTCACCTTCTTCCTGCTTTACCCGCACTGGTTGTTTTGGAACTATCACTTCTGGAGCTTCAGAGTTTCTGGCTGCTTTTCTTTAATTGTCAGCTTTGTCTTTGTTAGCAATTTCCTTGTCTTTGTCTCCAAGCTCCTTCTCTTTGTCTGCAGCCTCGATCATTTCCAAAATATCTAGCATCTCCAGCTTCCTTTCTTTAGCAGGATCTACTGCTCTTTGAAATAGCATTCCTTCTTCCAGCAGTGTCTAACCGGCTCCAACTCTGAATGTGTTCCCAAACAGCTACATCAACTCTAACAGATAAAACATGAATACATCTACCAGATCGAAGAATCTCACAATCTAGTCCCCTGCACTGTTCTTGATCACAGACTGGATGATGATCAGGATTATATGCAATAAACACATCTCACATTCTAACACATATTTTAATGCTCCCCCTAAACTTTTTATATTTTAATAAAAACAAACACAACAAGGAGGGGTTAACTGTTTCTCACCTTTTGCATACAAGATCATACTAACCATACCTGCCAGATCACATTTCAACTTTCCGTTGGATAGCTGCAGCCCAAGAAAAACTGTCGGTATGTTTGTCCACTTAAATCCATGCCTCTCGTCTTTCAACATACGTTTGGTGATGAGATTTATCATGTTTTGGTAATATTGACGGAAAGTTAGTGGACCCCACTTGTGCTAGGTGTAAGCCTACCAATCCTCAAGGTTTATTGAGATATAATGATGAGAGCTTCAGGTCTATGTTTCCATAAGCAGAGAAGATGATCATTATGTCAATCAGATGATGAGAGCTTCAGGTCTATGTTCCCATAAGCAGAGAAGATGATCATCTGATTGCTTTTTGAGCTATCTATATGTTTGCACGTCACTAACATTGCGTGTCTTTTGTTGCTCATTTATTTAATAGCCCCGCTTTGGTAGCTTGCACTCTTAGGTGTCTTTTGATTACATATGCACAAAATTTTCTGTGTCTTTTGATCTCTCAACCTGTGTATGACCGGACTCAGCTTGTGCAGACCTAAAACACAGTGGGAATCCAGCTTTCCGTGTAGATCTATTCTGTTAATCACCTATTAGCAGTTTACTCGATTCCAAGCTGAATCTACCGACATGTCGTTGCTTGAAGCCGCAACATCCTCTGGATCCTATTCACATGCTGACAAAATATGATTAGTCCCTATCATTTCTTGTTAATTTGCAATAGAGATATACTTTCTCCCCCAAAAATCTTGTTTTGTATGAAAATAGGATTTTTTTTTTTTTTTTTTTTTTTTTTAAATTTATCATTTCCAGCCAAGTGACCAAATGGAGGAAACGAGTTTCGTCAAAAGCCTTTGTGAGGATATCTGCCTTTTGATCAGCAGTATCAATTGATAACACTTGAATGTATCCTTTATCGTGAGCATCGCGAATAGAGTGAATCCTGATCTCAATATGTAGTGGTCGATAGGATTCTTCACGATGTCACGACAAGCATCATTATCAATGAAGATTGGGGTTTTCATGACATTCAAACCGTAATCCAGCAACTGATTTTGGATCCACAAAGCTTGACATCAACAACTGGACGCAACAGTGTACTCGGCTTCATCAGTGGAGATAAACACTATTATCTGCATTTTGCTTTGCCAAGATACAAGCCGATTCCCCAAAAATTTGCAACCACCAGAGACAAATTCTCTATCAATTCTACAACCTGCATGACCACTATCAGAGTAAGCGATTAAATCAAAATTATCACTCTTAGGATACCATAAACCAAGCTTTGGTGTTCCTTTGAGGTAGCGGAAGATTCTTTTGACTGCAGTGTCATGAGGTTGCTTGGGATTTGACTGAAAACGAGCACAGCATCCAACTCAAAAAAAATAATAATATACAAAGATAAACTAAAGAAAATCTATGTACAATCACGACTCAGACATTTAATCAAGTGACTTTGGGAATCCAAGTTTGTTTTAGTTTTGATCTGTCGTGATTTTCACCCATCATTGACTCTTTTCTCTTCCAAAATTGTGTGGTTTTAACAAAACTTTTTACTGTTTCTTGAAGATTTTTGATCTGATCAGAAAAAGAGTTTTGAGTTTTGACATCATTTTGTGGTTTAGGTTTTAAATGACACTTTTTGACCACATGTCCTTCTTTTCCACATCTAAAGCATTTTGAGTGTTTAGGCTTGATCTTTGGAGAAGATCTGGATGATGATGATTGTGATGTTCTTTTCTTGATCTTGTTTGAGCAGGAGCTTTCTCTTGAACATGATTCATCCTTGCTGCTACTTGATTCTTCATTTGTGTTGCAGTCAGGTATGCTGATGTTGCTCTCTGTATCACTTAGTGATTCTTCAGAACTTGAGTTACCTGTTTCACTTTGTGATTCTTCAGAACCTGATACATCTGTGGATGAAGGGATAAACTCTGGGATTTCCTCAGTGAGAAATTTCCCAAACCTGTTAAGCTTTAGTTCTGGTACAAACATAGGTGGTTTACACGTATGTTTATCATCAGAGAATGCAGCATTAAGATCAACACAAACAGGCATAACATTGTCAACACAAACATTTGAACGTCTGATAGGATTCTTCCTATCATCAGGGGCCACAGCACCCTTTAAATCTAGTTTAGAAGTCAAGTTAATACAGTCATCCGGCCTAGATAAACTATTACAGTTATCCATCCTAGATAAACTATTACATTTATCCATATTAATTAAAGTATTACAGTCATCCGAAATCAAATTGTTTTTAGACTTTTCATTGTTCCAGATAAACCAATTCACTGTGGAGTAATTGGCACCTGGATGTCCTAACCCCATTGTCTGCCCACCACAACTCTCATCATCTTCCACCCTACCCTGTTGGGTCACATCTGCATCGCTTTTACTTATGTTAGCATTTGACTCAGATTCATCACATTTGTTTTCAAAAAGATCATTTTTAGGATGAGGTGTTGGAATGGGTATGTATTCACTTTGGCTCAAGGGCAAGAATAGAGATCTTTCGATTCCATTCTTATCCTTATACCCAATTCCATCCTTTACGAATGATTGTCTTCCACAATCGATTATATCAGCATGAGCCTGTTTGCTCACATTCCATTTATCCACAACAATTTGAAGACGAGTTGTCTCATTTCTAGATTTCTCTAGTTTTGAGGTTAAATCATTTATCAGAAAATCTTTCTTAAGCACAAATTCTTTTAAAGTTTGCATTTCAGCTAGAGTTGCATTTAACTTTCGCTGATATGCCCACTCATTTTCTTTCATTTCAGAATTGATTCTTTGGATATCATCCATTTCTCTCAAAACCCTTTTGTTGTGTGACAAACAGTAAGCAACAGCTGTAACGCACCTAGGTGAGCACAGCTTTGATTTTATTTCAAGAGGAATGTTTACCATATCTTTCTCCTCAGCTTTCTTGGGTGCACTTTCCATCTTTTCAGCTGCTTTCTCAGTGGGTGTCTTCTCAGCTATCAAAGCCTCCTCTCCAGTCTGATCTTTCTTCTTCTCAGCAATCAGCACACTCTTCAGACCCGCACTCTCTTGCATTCCTCCTTTTGGCACTCCCACTGAAGATCCTTCCACAGAGTTCACACCATTTGCGGATTTGGTGCATATCGTTACCATCAATGCTTTGTTATCATCTGCTTTAGCTGCAACAGCTTCCTTTCCCCAGCCAAAGTCTTCAACCACCAGTGCCTTCTGTCCAATTGGAGTCATTAAAGCCAGATTCTTTAAAGAGCTCCTTGGAGTAACTTTTGACACTGTTTGATTCATCTCTCTCTTTGTGATGTCCATTTCAAACGATTTCAGAGTGTTTATAAGATCAGCCAAAGTAGACTGAGCATCCAAGTAGTCCTTTTTGATCAACATACATTGGACACTCCACTCCTTTGGGAGAGAATCGAGCAGCTTCTTGATGGAATTGCGGTTGTTTACAGGAATACCAGCTTTCTTCATCTTAGTCAACAGATTCATGAACCTGTCTATATGTGACGACAGACTCTCACCACGGATACTTCCAAACATGTCGTATTCCTTTTGAATCATATCCTGCTTGTTTTGCCTCATCTCTGCATTTCCTTCATAATACTCACTCAGAGCGAACCACAGATCGTGCGCTGATCCGTATTCTTCAAACATATTGTATACATCGTTTGACAAAGCCATGGTGAGAGCACCATAGGCTTTGTGGTCTCGCTGCATCAGTTGTTTGTCGAGATCAGTGTATGTAGTGGGATCAGTGTTGAACACTTCTCCTGCATCAGTGGTTCTTGTGGGAATGTGAGGTCCGAGCTGAACTGAGTTCCATTGGGTGTGATCGTTAACAAAATAAAAAGCTTTCATTCTGTTTTTCCATGTCCCATAGTCTTCAGCACCCATCAACTTGGGAATACGTGTTATAGTGCCGGTTTCAAGTTCAGCTTGAGTTATGGGGTTAACTTGAAATGAGTTGTTACCAGACATGATTTAAGATTGATTTTAGACTGATTTTAGGGTTTTGATTAATTAGATTATCAAGTTACAGTCCAAAGTCCTTGAAAAATTCAAACAGTCCACAAGTTCGCAGTCACTAAGTTCGCAGTCACTAAGTTCGCAGTCACTAAGTTCGCAGTCACTAAGTTCGCAGTCACTAAGTTCGCAGTCACTAAGTTCGCAGTCACTAAGTTCGCAGTTCCTTGGAAACCTGAAACAAATAAGAAGCAAAGATGATAAGTCCCTGATTCTCCTGTTAAGTACGCAGTCCCTGTAGCACACACTTTTGGCTTAAGTTCGCAGTTCAACCAAGTCAGAGCAGCACAAGTGCTCAGTCTTGACTGATCAGCCTGCGCACTTGTATAAGTACACAGACACTTAAACTCTCGTTTAAGATTTAAGTTCGCAGTAACCCTAGCCAAGTGCTCAGAAAATGCACCTTTTCAGTAAGTTCGCACACCAACTAGAGATTTCAGATAAGTATGCAGAAACCCTAGTTGTGGTGCCAGGAGAGAGAAAGCTGTAAAGCCTTGTGTAAATTTAAGTGCTCACACAGACACAAGTGCACACACTTTTGGCTTAAGTGCGCAGTTGTGGCTGTTAATAAGTGCACACCTTGAAATGTCAAGTATGCAACTTATGAGCTAAGTACTCAACTCTTGAAACAAGTACTCACAAGCAAGAAACAAGTTCACACTCTATGAGCTAAGTTCGCACTTTAAGATGAGCTAAGTACTCAATTCTTGAAACAAGTACTCAACTCTTGAAACAAGTACTCACAAGCAAGAAACAAGTTCACACTCTATGAGCTAAGTTCGCACTTTAAGATGAGCTAAGTACTCAACTCTTGAAACAAGTACTCAACTCTTGAAACAAGTACTCACAAGCAAGAAACAAGTTCACACTCTATGAGCTAAGTTCGCACTTTAAGATGAGCTAAGTACTCAACTCTTGAAACAAGTACTCAACTCTTGAAACAAGTACTCAGTTTTATGAGCTAAGTTCGCAGAATAAGTATGCAGTTTCGTCTGAATGATTTTAAACACTCCAGAAACTCATCCAGGCCTATTTCAATCAATCTGAAATGCTCAAATGATGTTCCTAATTGAGATAAACACGTTTTAACACCTTAGAAACACCAGATTACGAGAAATCAGAAGCAAGAAAAATAGTTTTTTTTTTTTTTTTTTTTTTTTGATAAAAACTTGAAAAGTTAAAAAAATACTAAGAAATATTAACAAATTGAGGGTTTTGGTATCTTAATCAGATACAATCTAGAACACAGAGGCTCTGATACCAAATTGTAGTCCCAAAATTACTAGATCTTAAGTGTGCACAAGATTGTTAACACTTAGAAACACCTATTGTTTAGGTGTTTCAAGTGATTAATCTATGAAAACTAAAAGAAACTAGATGAACAAAGTAAAACCGACACACAAGAAACTCAAAATGTTTGATTCCATTAACAATAGATCTTCAAAGCACCATGGATTACAAGAATTCTTGTGTAATGAAAGATGTCCAAAACCCTAACCTAGAGTGTGCATATGAGTGAACTTTATATAGTGAGCACCTGATGGACTGCGAACTTAAGCTTAAGTTCGCAGTGCCCATCTCCTAAGTTCACACTCTAGGGTTTACACATAAACTAACAAAGAATTACATAACTAGTCCTCTAACTATCAAACTACAAAATAAGCTACAAAAAGTCTTTGTTCTGGTAACTGTGGTCTCAACTGAACCCAACACCTATACATACATATATATATACATACATAAATGCCACCCATGTTTTTGCTCTTGTTGCTTTCAATCGGCCATAGATCAACATATTGTTTCTTTCTATCTTACACTCGAACGGTTAATGGACAAACATATGACACAAGGTTCTACAATTCTAACCTTTCGATAACCACAATAACCAACTCACAACCAACCTACAATTCTTCAATCCAATCGGCCGAAAATGACAGTGCACAAGATTTTGACGACAACCATTTTATACCACAAAGGAACCTTGACTTAGAACAATCTAATCCCTACGTGTGATCACAATCTATAAATAGAATGATCCTTCCTTGTCCTCTTTCTTTTTGGCAGAGACATCAAGACACCACCTCAAGTCTTTTTCAGACCTATGATAACCAAGATTCTAATAGGATTGTGCCTTTGATAAACTCCTTTCCCTTGACACCTCATTAGCCAAAATGAAAACTACACAAGGACAATCATTCATGAGTCACCATCACACCTCACCATGACAACCTTTCTTATACCAATTTAGATGTAAGACAACCATGACTAACCATATGTCAACACACTCTTTTCCTTTCCCTCTTACCTTTCTCGGCCGAAGCAAACAAACATAAACACTTACAATCACTTGATCACTTGTCATTATCACATGGTGTGTCCAAGCTTTACACTAAAATGGATGATGACACCTTCAAAAAGTACACTTCCTCTGACATGAGAACCTTCCTTTTAGAACCTATGCACCAACCAAATTAGGAAGAGACAAAGATGTGACACCCGATAAACTTCGGTTAATAACTTTTGTCAAACTAGTAAGTCTACCTTAGCGAGTCATGCATACATCACACCTAACGGGGTCAGCTGGGTCGTTATGATGATTCAGGGAATCATTAGGAGTTGTTACAATGATCCAAGGGATCATTGGGAGTCGGTCCATAATCATGTGAACAAGGATTGGTGATTTGTAGAATCGTCGGGTTTAACGCACACACGCAAGTCTCGAGTCCCGGGAATTGGTGAACGAATGTGAACGTGTTAGTTATCCTTCATTATATGTTTATAATCATTATGTGACTTTTCGGTATGTGAATATGTGCTTATATGTGTTAAAATAGTGTTTAACACGCCGAAAACCCAAACAGCCCTACGAGGGGCGAGTAGCAAGGGTGAGTAGCCTACTCACATGTAATCAGGGGTGAGTAGTCCCTACTCACATATAATCAAGGGTGCGTAGCCCCTACTCACATGTAATCAGTGGTGAGTAGCCTACTCGCATGTAATCAGGGATGAGTAGCCTACTCGCATGAAATTATAGGCAAGTAACCTAACTACATCCCCTAATCGCCTGTAATCTGGGTCTATTCGCCTGCTGCAGCTGGAACGACTAGAAACACCTATAAATACCACCCTTGTGTTGTAAAACATCATTTGTGAAACCCTAACTCACCCCAAAGCTATCTCACACCATACTCAACCTCTGGAACACGTTTTTGCCCTAGAATCCATCCTTTCAAGCTTTAAACATCATTCTTTCGCAAAACCTAAGGTGTGTTATCCATCCTAAACCTCTATCATGTTATTATATTGATCCCTAAGGTCCAGACCTGGTTTTGTGATGTTTGTATCTCTGAAAACCTTTTAAATCAGTTATTAAACAAGTCTAATCCTTCATTGTGTGTTCTATGTGGTGTATTCATGCAAGATATGATTTTGATGGTTAAATAATGAGGATTCTTATGTGTTTGATGCATTTCTAATATAAACGAGTTGTTAGGATGTTTGTCTGTGAGTTTGAAAGTTGTTTGTTGTGTTTTGATGATAATATGCGTTTTGACCCGTTTGAATGTTTTAGAACGATTTAGGGTGTTGTGGTATGATTTGTTGGTTGTATGATGTTAGGGTTTGCTATAGGATGATGTAGAAACAGTAGGATGTTGTTGTGCAACATTGTTATGTGATGAAATCTGGATATTTTCCATTTAGGGTAAGTTTTGCATGCTTGATGTGATGTTTACATAATATTATGCTATTTTGGGTAATGCTTGCAATTAGGGTTGTTAGAATGATGATCAATTGGGGTGGGGGGGTTTACTTGGAATGGGTTGTTTAATGTGTTGGGTTTGAAGTTGGGTGTTTTTACATGTTTCGGATCTGATTTGGAGGGTTAAACGCGCGAAATATGACATGATGTTGCAGGGGGCGAGTAGGAGAGCCTACTCACCTGTAACAAGGGCGAGTAGCTCTACTCGCGTGCAATTAGAGGCGATTAGGCCTTTACTCACGTGTACAACGGGCAATTACAACTCCTAATTGCCTGATTGGCTTTCCTAATTGGCTGTTGACTTTCCTAATTGCCTGTTTGATTCCCAACCGTGTGTTTTGTTGTTGTAAGTGTATTTTGACAACCCGAAACATGGTTTGACACCTAGGAACATGTTAGGAACCCTGTGGCATGTCTAATAACCTGATAACACGTGTTCGGACTCGTTTATGCATTTGAACTGTATTCTAGACTTGGCGGCTAGGGTTCTAGTCTCATGTCTTTTAGTAATTTCAGACTCCATTTACTTTAGTTGAGTTGTAAACAACATTTTAAAGCTTCCGCTGTTGGTTTAATATCAGTAACTTATGGTTTTGGTTTACGTATTCTTTTACCTTTAGTTGTCGTTTTTTATGACCGTTGACTTGGATCCTAGTATGTCACGCGCCTCGCGGTAAAACCCTGCACGTGGAATTTGAGGGTGTGATAGATTGGTATCAGAGCCAATGGTTATAGTGAACTAGGACTGCATGTAGAGTCCAGTCTATAGCCGAGTCTCACACACACTAGACGGTCACATACATATGAGTCGTGTCACTTGGTAAACATATTAACGTTGTCGGGGTGTCAGTATCCTCATCACCATGTGTTACACAATCCATTCTATCCTTGGTTATTTCTACCTATACTCTATCTTCCTTTTCGGGTTTGAAGATGAAGGAACTTGTTTGTTGATCCTTGCACGGCGGTGGCGTACATTGGAGCAGCTTCGACACATCTTTGAGATCTGTCCAGGATTCGGACGTCTCCCTTCTATGCTCCAGTGGACCCATTTGCTTACACACACTATCTTCCAAATGTACTCATTGTAGTATACCACTAAGTGATTGGTCATTTCGGAATTCTTTTGAGTTGGTTATTTCTTCTAAGTTGTGGATATCGGGTGGCTTGAAGTTCAAGCATGGAGCACACCTAGAGGACCATGTAGAGCAATTTATCATTTCGGATGCACACGAAATCATAAGTTGAAATACATGGAAGACTTGGTGGACTTCGTGTTTGGATCAATGGTCATGCTTGGACCCAATTCCTGACTCCTTTTGGTTTCTAATGATTTTGCATTGGTGATGGATCTGAGTGTTTTGTTCTTGTTCTTGGCAGAAGATGTCTAGTGCTCGTGTCGGTCGTAGGGGTGCTCGTACTGGTGGCGGCGGTGGTCGCGGTGGGGGTTGTGGTAATGTTAACATGACCCAGGAAGAGGTGAATAACTTGCTTCAACTGCAGGTGAATGTCGCACTGGCTGCTTTTCAGGCTGCCCATCAGGCTGTTGGTGATAATTGTGTTCCCTATCTTCCTGTTTTGAACCTTAGGTGTTCCGTGCTTGCTATTAGATCGGGTATTTTGATCCAGGTGCTGCTGTTAATCCACCCCCACCTCAGTATTCTTATAAGATGTTTCGGGACTGTAAGCCTCATAACTTTGCTGGAACGAGGGAGCAGTGGGACTGCTTAGGTGGTTAGAGAAGGTTGAATCAGTGTTTGCCATGTGTAACTGCCCAGCGGGTGATCGGGTGAAGTATGCTTCTGCAACATTTGAGGGTCCTGCTTTGACCTGGTGGAACTCCACTAAACAAACCTTGGGTTTGGGGGAAGCCCTCGAGATGCCTTGGGCGGAATTCATGCAACGTTTGAAGAGTGAGTACTATCCGAGGGACAAGATTCAGAAGCTTGAACATGAGGTCTCGAACCATAAGATGGTAGGGTAAGAAATCGAGGAGTACACAGTTAGGCAAACTGAGTTGGTTGTGTTATGTCCGGATTTTTACACACCAGAGTACAGGAGGATTGAGCACTACATTTCTGGGCTGGTCCCGGAGATTGCAGGGTTGGTGGCTGCTGGGAATCTTACTGTGTTTGCGGAGGTTGTTCGGTCGGCTCACAAGCTGACTAATATGAAGGTAGCTGAAGGTGTGTTGCCTCCTCGAGGCACTGCTGTGAAAGTTTCTGAGGGCAACAAAAGGAAGTGGGAAAGTTCGGGAAAGAGTTCAGCTCAAGTGCAGCCGCAGCAGCAGGCTAGGAAACTAGAGACAGTAAAGGCACCGTCGAGTTAGAATCGAGGTGGATATACCGAGAAGAACCCTAAGTGCAATTAGTGTAGGTACCATCATGTTGGGAGTTGTGATACGTTTCATAGTAATCGTTGTCATCGTAATGCTCATCTGGCTAAAGACTGTAAGGCCAACTTTCAACCGAGACAAGTTCAAGCGGTTGTCCCCACTCCTGCTCCTCGGGAAAACAAAGGGTGTTTTAATTGTGGTGAAACAGGGCACTTCAAGCGAAATTGCCCAAAGTTGAATCAAGGTGGGGCTGGGACGAATGGAGGTGGTAGAGGCAATGAAGGTGGCGTTCGGAATGCTCGTGTGTTCGCCATTGGATCAGGGGAGACCTGAGGGGATCCCGACACTGTTACTGGTACGTCTTATTCTTGTTGATCATTGTGTTTTGGTTTTATTTGGATCTTTGTGTTATCTTGGTTGAGTGCTCGGTTATCGTGTGTCGTGTTGCGACAGTTTCCTTTTCTACCCATTATGGTCATTGGATTCTTGGTCATGCCTTCTTACCTCACCGGTGTGCCTAAGGGGATTGGGCAGTGCGTTGAACCGCATTTGTTAACCTTATTCTTGCTTGCGGGTGCGAGTGGATTCGTTATTTATTCGTAGTACTTCTATTCTGGGTCTTGGTTGTGTGTTGCTTCTATGCGAGAGGGTTATCGATTGTGTTGTTCGTCAGCTTGGCATCCGTTTATCTGGAGACGCTACTTGGACGGTACCAGGTGTGTCATTTATACCGATCTCAAGGGTCTTCAGCGTATCTCCGGTCAGCAGGGTTAATTTTATGGCAGTCGGTAGCAGTTATCTTGTATTCATCATGAGGAATTAGTTCCTCGGCTTGGGGTACTTGTTTCTATCATCTCTTATTTGTGATTCTAGTTTCAATTCGTGTTTTTGGAAGGCATTGCTTTGGGTGTCGGGTGCTCAGTCGAATGCAAGTTTGAGTCATCTTTTGGTATTGTTTGGGTTCATTGCGATTCACGTTGTGGACCGGGGTCCTTGTGCGACCGAGAGGACTAGGTGGGACCTAGAGAACCTCATTCGTTACTTAAGCGTATACTTAGGTCGACATTCGTTATTGTTGAAGCGGAGTGAATCTCGGGATGAGATTCCTTTCAACATGGGATGATGTGACAACTAGAAAATTTTTCTTTCTTTCATCGCTTCCTTTCCTGTTTCGGGCAATTTTTGGGACGAAAATTCTTTCAACAGGGGGATGATGTGACACCCGGCAAACTCCGGTTAATAACTTTGGTCAAACTAGTATGTCTACCTTAGCGAGTCATGCATACATCACACTTAATGGGGTCAGTTGGGTCGTTATGATGGTTCAGGGAATCATCGGGAGTCGTTACAGTGATCCAAGGGATCGTTGGGAGTCGGTCCATAACCATGTGAATAAGGATTGGTGATTTGTAGAATCGCCCGGTTTAACGCACACACGCAAGTCTCGAGTCCCGGGAATTGGTGAACGAATGTGAACGTGTTAGTTATCATGCATTATATGTTTATAATCATTATGTGACTTGTCGGTATGTGAATACGTGCTTATATGTGTTAAAATAGTGTTTAACGCGCCGAAAACATAAACAACCCTACAGGGGGCGAGTAGCAAGGGTGAGTAGCCTACTCACATGTAATCAGGGGTGAGTAGCCTACTCGCGTGTAATCAAGGGTGTGTAGCCTGCTCGCATGTAATTAGAGGCGAGTTGCTTACTCGCATGTAATTATAGGAGAGTTGCCTAATTACATGCCCTAATCGCCTGAAATCTGGGTCTACTCGCCTGCTGTAGCTGGAACGACTAGAAACACCTATAAATACCACCATTGTGTTGTAAAACATCATTTGTGAAACCCTAACTCACCCCAAAGCCATCCCACACCATAATCAACCTCTGGAACATGTTTTTGCCCTAGAATCCATCCTTTCAAGCTTTACACATCAATCTTTAGCAAAACCTAAGGTGTGTTATCCATCCTAAACCTCTATCATGTTATTATATTGATCCCTAAAGGTCCAGACCTGGTTTTGTGATGTTTGTATCTTTGAAAACCTTTGAAATCAATTATTAAACAAGTCTATTCCTTCATTGTGTGTTCTATGGGGTGTATTCATGCAAGATATGATTTTTATGGTTAAAACATGAGGATTCTTATGTTTTTGATGCATTTCTAATATAAATGAGTTGTTAAGATGTTTATCTATGTGTTTGAAAGTTGTTTGTTGTGTTTTGATGATAATGTGCTTTTTGACCCGTTTGAATGATTTCGAAAGATTTAGGGTGTTGTGGTATGATTTGTTGATTGTATGATGTTAGGGTTTGCTCCATTTACGTTTGTTGAGCTGTAAACAAGATTTTAAAGTATCCGCTGTTGGTTTAACATCAGTAACTTATGGTTTTGGTTTACGTATTCTTTTACCTATAGTTGTCGCTTATTGTGACCGTTGACTTGGATCGTGGTATGTCACGCGCCTCGCGGAAAACCCCGCACGTGGAATTTGAGGGTGTGACAAAAGATCACCCATCACTTTCACCTAGATCATGCCAACTCCTCTTGTTATGCATTCGGCCGAAAACCCGAAATAACGTATGATTTTAGGCACCAAAACAAGCTATGACAAACCTCCAAAGCTAGTCAACCTTTCCAAAACTATAAACTCTTATGCACAAATCGATTGGAATCCATGGAAGGCATACTAGCATATGTCACTACCTAGAACCATTTGATGATTAAGATCAAGAATCACCACTTCATCCAAGGTGATTAACCTTACTACATATGTTCTTGTCCACACATGGATCGACCACTATATAAGAAAGTGTTGTGATCAACCTCACTTCACACACAAACTCTCTCTTTCTTTCTCTTGTTACCTCTCAGCCGATCATTATCACCCCAAAAACAATATCCATTCTCCTTTCCAAGCATCAAGACGCGAGATTTGGAAGCTCAAGTGGAGGTTAGAAGGTCCCATCAATCGGCTTTCACATTGCTTCGACTAGGTAAGTTAACCAACTACAACCTCACTTCTAATCCACCTTAAATCAATCGGCCCTCATGTTAATCCGATCCCCAACCCTTGAACACCATGTACTCGACCCCATAACACACCAAAGATAGTTATTTTTAAGGCATTATCTTGTTATTATAGATTGGTTCCGATTACAAGGACACACATGTACATTTGTATATATAATCGCACATAAGCTAGCCACACATGAATGTGACATAAATTAGCTTAGATAATACACCCACATCATGACCAATGTTTATGAGTCTCTCACGGCTTTGAAAATTGCCAAGGAATCGATTTTGAATCAAATCATGCATGTATATATATACTCGAAACTATATCACATTTTGTGAATGATTATGCACGATTTCATCAAAATCACACTAGCACACACCTGTGGTCATTTAATTGTGCATTGATAAACACAAAAGAGTTGTTTTGGATGCCTAAAACAATTGGATTTAGAACAACATTAATGAAAGGTTTCGGCTATGCTATTATAACATTTTTAACTTAACCATAACATGTGTTAATGCCCTCTTTTGACATTAAAAGACATAAAAATTTGTTAAAATGTTCGTTTTACTATAAGACGACCACACGTGTTAAGAGTGGGAATATTCTACACCCATGATGACGTGTGGGCCCATTCTATTAACACTAGATATGTTTTTACAATAAAACGCCCGAGGTTTTCGAAACCGTACATCTTGTAATGTACCCATAAAAGAAGTAGTAATTGTCACATCTACAAACTATAGCCCACATATAACTAACACAAGGGTCCACAAATGGGGTGAACAGCTTGTATAGTAAACGACAAGAAAGTACAACTTACTATGTTCTTGATAATCATAGGGCAATCACTGTTAGGACGGTAGTTACCTCACATCTCAGCTTTACCAGACCACACTTACTATCACCAGGTAAGTTTCACGGCCCCATTTTATTACTTTTACATTTTCGGGGGATTAATATGCTACATTTCTAGTATATTACATTTTGTGTGATATTCTATTATGACTACCATGTGGAACATGAGATATTCGGTTCATGTGCTCAACAGTCGTCGTACTTACATTTACACTCTAACCATTAGCTAACAGTAGCCATGGAACACTTAAATAGATCTATTGGGATTGACACCCCCCACTCTTGGTTAGTCGCTCTAACCGGTTACATACAAAAGAGTGTTAGTATTCTACTATATATACATTGTCTTTATTGTACAATGCGCAATGCACAACAACCAAGAGGTTTGGTTATGGGACTCGTGGTTTGCACAGTAATCATTCGCTTAGCTAGCCTATGATTGGTCATACACGAATTTCACGAGCACTTTACCTAGTACATTAAAACCTATGAACTCACCAACATTATGTTGACAAATCCTTATTGTATGTTTTTCAGGTAATTGACTATGCGGGGCAGAGACTTGAGAGAGGGGTTTGAGCACGCACATTGTGGTAGCATCACTGGGTGGATTACATTGTTGTTGGCTATGTTATGTCTTGGTATTTGAAACAATCTTTTTTAAGACAATATTACATTTTTTAATAATGTATGACAATGGTTATGTTATGATGGTATCATTTTAAAATACTGTTTAGGTGTTGCTCAAACCTTGTGCTTGAAAACCTTTCGAATCACATTCCCGTGTTTCCGCCTTGGCGCGGTGTGACATATGCTTATTTGGAATTCCTTATATTCTTTCATTTCAATAGATAATACATTAGTCTCAGGAATTTGAGAATTAATTATAGGTCACCTAATAGGAATTAGTAAAAGAGTTCTTGATTACCATAAGAGACATTTTGTTTATCCCACTTTCTTATGCTCAACGTTATTCTGTAATACTTTATCATATAGAGCGTAGGAATGTCATGTCTTAAGAGGTAATTTAAGACTTAATAAGAACAAAGTTTTAAGAAAAAAAATCTTCATAGGTTTTGATAATTAGAGTGGATCTTCTAGTTGAGATAATAATTGTGACAACCTGAAAATTTTTCTTTCATTTTCTTAGCAACATTGAGGAATTTTCGGGACGAAAATTCCTTCAACAAGGGGATGATGTGACACCCGGCAAATTCGGGTTAACTTTCTACAAACACTTACCATTTAACTTGGTTAACTTTTATATATTTAGTTTAATTCGGTGGAATTAAATGGGTTAAATATATACGAAACGATACGAACAGATAATTCGGTTAATTTTCAGAGGGCACACACGAATACTGATCCCTGAACGTTGGTGAATGTTAAAACAACTAATCATAAAATAACTCTTCTGATGTTATTTGCAATTATGCGTATACGTGAAATTATTTGGAGTTAGTTTGAACTAATTGTTATGGGTGAATATGTGATTGGGTCTGTAACGAGCACTAGACGAACTGAGCATCATAGATAAGTTATAAAATATTGGGTTAAAAATTTTATAGATTTATTATTATGTCAATATAAATCGTTCCGCGAATTTATTTAGAACTAAGCGAAATGAAATTGTTACGCGCTGTGCGAGAACGGGTCCGTAACCAACTCTAATAAGACCGGGTGTCGTAAACTAATTATAAAATATTTGGGTTAAATATTTTATAGATTAACTATATATATATATATATATATATATATATATATATATATATATATATATATAGGGAAAGGATATTTTGGAAACCCACTTGAGTTGAGAAAACCTATGAAAACCCATGTAAAAAACCATTATTTTTTTTTGGAAAAAATAACCAATGTAAAATACATGTTTTTAAGTATTTTGGGCAAAAAAAATAACAAAAGCGCCGATGGGATTTTTTTTTAAAAAATAAACAAAGTTGCTAAAAAAACATATGTTTTCAGCTATTTACCTATGTTTTTAGCAACTTTGTTTATTTTTTTTAAAAAAATCCCATCGGCGCTTTTTTTATTTTTTGGCCCAAAACGCTTGCAAACATGTATTTTACATTTGTTATTTTTTTCAAAGCAAAAAATTGTTTTTTTACATGGGTTTTCGAAGGTTTTCTCAACTCAAGCGGGTTTTCAATTTATAATTGACCTATATATATATATATATATATATATATATATATATAGGAATGGGATAAGATGAGAACTCCACTATTCTATGAGAACTAGGGAACCCATGTCAACCATTGATCTCGTTGATCAAATGGTTCACAATCAATCTTGAAGTTTTTTGTTTTTTAGTGATTTTGTAATGTTTTTGGAATTTTTTATAATAAAAGAAGAGGTGTAAGGGTATTTTGGGTATCAAATGAAAATAAAGCCATGTTGGTTTCTCTCACTTCTGACAAACGTCACCATATTTAAACGTTTCGTTTTTTTTTTTGAAATTGAAAATCTCAGTCTCGTTCTCTCTCTATTTTGTTTGCAGAGAAGATACGACCAAGCGGTTATTTTTTTAGAAAGAGGGTCTCCGGCGTAACAAGCATTTTTACAGGATCGATTGCATTGTTTGTCTTGTGTCACCGATTAAAGGTATTTTTTCATATAAGTATGGGTATTTTTTTGTGTTTTTTATATGTTTTAGGAAGTTGTTCTACTATGTGCCGTTTTAGGGGTTAAATTAGGTTTTTTACAGGATCGATTTCATTGTTTGTCTTGTGTCATCGATTAAAGGTAATTTTTCATATAAGTATGGGGTATTTTTCAAAATAGGTGTTTTTACAGGATTGATTGCATTGTTGTACTATGTGCCGTTTTAGGGGGTTAAATTAGGTGTTTCTTGTTTGAACAGTTAGGGTTTAAAATGTTGTTGTAGGGTTCTGTAGATTGTTCATGTAAACTGCTTGTTCATGTTAACTGGTGAAGGGGTTTTAGCATCATATTAACTGCTTGTTCATGTTAGTGTTTTTGTTTTTACATTGGAGTAAAAGGAGGGAAATTTGTTTTTTACAATGGGGTAAAACAGACAGTAAAGTTTGGCTGCTGTAGTTTTTTGCCTGTTGATCTTCTGATTGTCTGTTTTTTTTTTTGTTTGACTTTTTTTGCATAGGAGTGTCTGTGGTAAGCAATAAGATGGTTTCCGGAACACGAAGTTCTAAATGAGGTCTGTCGCAACTTTCAGCCCCTGATGAGGCTATTTGCCTGAGTTCTAGTCGACGAGGTATGATTTTCATTTTTTTTGTAAGCAGGCCTGTTTTTTTTTTGGGGGATTTTTTTCTTTATTCGTGTGTGCTCGCATCATCGCCTTTTGTTTTTTTGTAAAATTTGTGATCTGTGCAGGGGGACACACAACTGGTTCGGACCGCAGGAAAAAGAGGAACATTGGTCCAATTGAAATAATATAGGTTGGGTTGTCAACTAATCCTACAGGGGTTAGCAAGAAAAAGAAACCTTTAACGGACCTAGAAGCTGCTGATGGTTACGTATCTGACACACTGTCGCGGATGCGAGTTCAAAAGAAGTCATGGGGAAGTTTGAAAACCCGTTCATCCCCCCGCCAACTTTTCTTGGGGATTTCAAGGCTTAGCGGATGGCAACAAGAGGTGGTTTAGCAGATGGGCTTCGGTGATATGTTGCGGTTCAGTTTGGATGGGATCCCGGTAAAACTTGCACACTATGCAGTTGACGTATTCTAGCCTGAGAGAATGAGGATGCGGTGTCGAAAAAAGGAAGTGAGTATAGACGCAAGTGTCGTGCATAAGGTTTTTGGCGTGCCGTGTGGTGGTACTAAGTTCTTAAGTCTTGAAGAACGAGAGCAGTGGCATCCTGCGCTAGAGGTCTGGCGCAATCGCTACCCAAAGAACAGCTATGTGTCTACCCAATTGATCGTGAACAACATACACGCTGACGACTATGAAGATATGTTTTTGTTTAAGGTTGATTTCATTATGTTGTTTGTTACAAGGATGATCGCCTTTCACAGGAACGGCCTTTGTAAAGAGGAAATTTCTAAGCGGTTTACGAGTGAAACAAGTTTTGAGAACATTGACTGGTGTGACTATATGGTTACCTCTTTGAAAACATGAAAGGAGAGATGGAGGCGCGGTGACCCAGGGTGTGCCTTTGCTGGCCCCTTGACTCTTTTGACGGTATGAACACTTTTAGGCGTACATATAAAAAAGTTTATTTTCCCTTCTTTACTAACTTCTTATTTTTTTCCGACAGCTTTTGTATGTCGATGGTTTTGCAGTTGATGGTATGAACACTCCACCACGCGTGCGGGCGATGCATTATTGGACGCAAGAGTTACTGACTAGACGCCGGGAGCACGAGATACGTCACGGTGGTTTTCGTTTGGGAAAGGTAAAAGCAGTGACTGAACGCAACATAGTTGTTGACGGTGACATAGAGGTACGGCACGCAAAAAAATTTATAAGTCATTGCCATAGACTTTTCTACTTTTTTGCATGTCTTATAATTCTGCATTTTTTTTGTCGTATTAGGTGGAATTGCGAGCCGCACGGGCTAGCTTGTTAGAGTTCAGGGCATTGAAATTTCGTGTTGAGACAATTATGTCTTCATTGACTTCTAGATATCCAAGTAATAGTAGCGTTGTGCAGTTGGATGCTGAGTATAGAAGTGAGTTAGGCTTGGTTGGTGCGTCAACTAGTGGGAAGGGGAAAACGCTGGAGACACCAACAAAAATTATAAAGGATGTTGTTGAAGAGTTAGATAGGAAGGGAAAACATGTGGCACCGGTTGATGAAGCGGACAGCTTTGAAGGTATACAACAGAAAAGCGACCCCTTTTTATAGCGCCACTTCAAATTTTGTTTCATATCTTTTTTTTTTTGGTATTTGGTCTTTCAGGGGCTGAGGGCACGGATAGTGAGGACTACTTTCCAGCAAGATCGGATTCGTCCCAGCCACTTGGCGATGGGGAATGGTTGTTTAGCAAAAATGAGCTGGCTGGCACTGATAAAAATCTAGATGCTTTGAACGTGGGGGCGGTCCACCCGCTTGTTGACAGCAAATGGAGCCCTTCTTTCGTACCTAGTAGTGCACCGGTGGCTACCACTGTGGGGAGTCCGCCTGTCGAAACTTCAAAGGAAACTGTTGTTGATGTTGGGGTCAGTGGTAGCGGATCAAGAAGTTTAGCGGAGGCAATGGATGCACATAGGAAGAGGTTCGGGCTTGGACCTGTACACAACACTGGGGATCGAAAGTGGATAAACCTCTTTTTAGTGTATACTATACATTTGAAAAAAATAGAATAGATGTATATTCTATCTTTTTACAATGTTTCGTGTAGGTGCAGAAGGCACGTCAGCTCGGTCGCCTGTCTGCTTGAGCCAGCCAACCTTTAGCTTAGGCTTGATGTAGTTAACTCCACCGGCCCAGCCTCGTGTACTATGTTTGGAAAAGAAAAGCTTCAGCCCACCAACTTTTAGCCTTGGCCTCACACAACACAGTTCAGCCGGGTTAGCACTCAAGGAACAGAGCGTAGTTGTTAATATAGGTCCACCAACCTTTAGCCTTGGCCTTGGACTCACACAAGACAGCTTACCCGTTTTACCAGTCAAGGAACCAGCAGGGTTGGCGAATCCGTGGCCGGATGCTTTGAAAACATCGAGTGCAGATGTGTTAGACTCTGGGGGCAGGGTTGAACATGGTAAGGATTTCCCTTTGGTATTTGTTTTTTTCCCTTTACACTGGTGTAATTTTTTGTTTTTTGCTGTTTAGCAGTACAGGGGACGGCGTGTGGTGTCTCTGGCATCGCAACGCCTAGTGTAGCAACAGATACTACTACTGTTGTTGCGCTAAACGCCGTCGTACACCATGGCCCATCAAGGAGTATGGTAGCGAGGTTACCCCGTGCGGTCAACAGCGCTGATGAAATACCCACTTCGGCTACGAGGAGGGACCTGCTGGTATGGGATTACCTATTTAGGACAACTGAGAAGACAGAGCTGATGGAACAAGCGATTGTTGAAGCTAAAAAACAGTAACATATTTGGCGTTTTTTATTTTTTTTGGTATATGTATGTTTGTGTTTTTATTTATTTCACCTCTTTTATGTGTTCTTTACTGTTTTTTTGCAGGAAAAAGATTATTGGGGCTGTCGTAGATGACGCGGATATTGACCCCACTGAGCATTACCCGTAAGTTTTTTACTTTTTTATTATAGATACACAAGAAAATCAAAAAGTGTTAATTTATGTAAATATGGCAGGTACGTGATGTTTGAAGACCGTTACGGGTTCCGCATTGAAGCTCAGCTACTCCAGTCTTTGGCGATCGGCAGGAGGTTGTACGGCTTAGTGGTTGATGCGTGGGTCACTGTCCTTAATCAGGATCCGTTGTATCGGTTAGCTGGCGGAATGCGTCGTTTATTTGTAGCTACTAGCACCATAGTGAGTAAAGCGTTGTTGTTTCTTGTTTTTTCCACTCCCCCCTGCTCCTATGTATGCCGTTTTTGGTTTTTTTCAGGTTCCATGGATGCTAAAGCTGGATGACGACCCAGGGGGTAGTCGAGTTTCATCTTTTAGAAATGGTCTGTTGAGCGCACTGTGTTGGGATGTGTCACACCGTCAATTTCCACGTGCGGGGTTTTACCACGAGGCGCGTGACACACCAGGATCTCAGTCAACGATCACAACAAACATTCAACAAACATGCATTCATATATATAGATAACCAAAATATCATGCTTTGAGCCATAAACCAGCAGCGGAAGCATTTCTTGTTTACAACCAAAAGACATATTAAAATTTACAAAACATTGTTTAATACGTTTCAAAATACTAGACGCTGTGCGTGACTCCGTGCGCCTAGTCCATTAACTGCTACCTTAGCGACCTGAGAAAACATGCCAAAAAAATGTCAACATATAATGCTGGTGAGTTCACAGGTTTTCTTTCATAAATGAGTTTTATAAGTTCCAAAGATCATATCCGTTACTACTAGGTTATAAGAACGTTAGCTAAACGTTAAGTGTTTTTACTACTACGGTTGGGAACCCATTACTAAACGTGACCAATAGATGAGAACAGCCCAGATTGACTGGGTTACCGATGCCTCGATAACCCGATCATCCTAGTGTAAATCCTAACAACATTCCATCATTAATCATACCAAAATCATCCTAGATCTCCAAGAATCATCCAAATGGGTCAAAATACACATTTTCATCAAAACACAACAACAATAGCTCAAACTCTTAGATAATCATCCTAATAACCCCTACATAACAGAAGTACAACCATTTCATGGAAACATTCATGTTATAATCACCAAGAAGATCAACATATGCATGTAAACTTCACATATAGCAAGTATTATGGTGTAGACTAGTTTTAGAACTCTTTTCAAAGGGTTTTAAAGACACAAACTTAGCAAAACAAGGTCTGGACTTTTGGGGAACCAAAACAATAACTTTACAAAGGTTAGAGATGAAGAACACCCCTTGGATTTTATCAAAGAAAGGTGTGTAAGCTTGGAAATGGTGATTTTTGTAGCAAAACAAGTTCCAGAGGTGTTCTAGGGTGTGTGGGTGGCTTAGGATCAGTTAGGGTTGCACTAAGGGTGTTTGGGGAGTTAAGGGTTGTATTTATAGGTGTTTTGACTCGTGCATAGCAGTGCAGGCGATTAACAGCACTTAGCAGGCGATTAGGGGTGTAATCGCCTGACACTTCAGGCGATTAGGGGCCTAATCGCCCCCTAAGTCCTCCCAATCGCCTATAGACAGGCGATTAGGCAATCCCCTGATTCCTAATCGCCTGTAACATGTCAGATTGGGTTTTCGGCGCATTAAACACTATTTTAACACATATAAACACGCATTAAAATACCAACAAGTCAGGTAATGATTATAAACACATAATGCATGATAACTAACACATTTACATCCGTTCACCAATTCCCGGGACTCGAGACTTGCGTGTGTGCGTTAAACCCGATGATTCCACGAATCACCAATCCTTGTACACATGGTTATGGACCGACTCCCGATGATCCCGCGGATCAACGTAACGACTCCCGATGATTCCCTAGAATCATCATAACGACTCGACTGATCTAGTTAAGTATGTAATAAGTATGACTCGCTAAGGTAGACTTACTAGTTTAGTCAACGTTACTAACCTGAGTTTGCCGGGTGTCACATCATCCCCGTGTTGAAAGAATTTTCGTCCCGAAAATTGGCCAAGGCCAAAAGGAAGAGACGAAAGAGAAGAAAAATTTTCCGGTTTCCACATCATCCCCCTGTTGAAAGGAATCTCGACCCGAGATTCATGCAGTTTCAGTAGAGACATGTCTTGATTCGAAAGCGCGTTTAGGAAATAAATGAGGATACTTAGCTTTCATTTGATCCTCTCGTTCCCACGTGAACTCCGGTCCACGGTTTGAGTTCCAGCGAACTTTAACAATGCGGATCTTACTACGACGAAGGCTACGGATCTTATAATCAAGGATCTCAACCGGTTCCTCCACAATACGCAGACGATCATCCACCTTGATGTCTTCGAGGGGAACAACCAAAGATTCATCCGCCAGACACTTCTTGAGGTTAGAAACATGGAAGACGTCATGAACGTTACTGAGTTCGGCTGGCAGATCAAGCCTATATGCTACCGGTCCAATCCGTTCCAGAATTGCGAACGGTCCCACATAACGAGGATTCAGTTTGCCACGTTTCCCAAAACGTATAACGCCCTTCCACGGAGATACCTTCAATAAAACCCTGTCGCCAACCTCAAACTCTAAAGGTTTGCGACGACGATCGGCATAGCTCTTCTGACGATCCCGAGCTGCTGCCATACGGTTGCGAATCTGTACGATCTTTTCGGAAGTCTCGTACACAAGTTCCGGGCCAGTGAGTTGGCTCTCACCCACCTCAGCCCAGCAAAGAGGAGACCGGCATTTCCGCCGGTAAAGAGCCTCGAACGGAGCCGCCTTGATACTAGAGTGGTAGCTATTGTTGTAGGAGAATTCCACCAGCGGTAGATGACTCTCCCACCCATTGCCAAAGTCCATCACACATGCCCGAAGCATGTCCTCTAGTGTCTGAATCGTCCGCTCGCTTTGACCGTCAGTTTGCGGATGATAAGCCGTGCTCATATCTAGCTGCGTACCCAGAGCCTTCTGCAATTTTCTCTAGAAATTGGAGGCTGTTCCAGAAGGCTGGACGGCTTCTGATATTCAACCTTTACCTTAGCACAGGTCAAGCACTTGCTTACATAGGAAGCCACATCCGCCTTCATGTTCGGCCACCAATAGAGTATCTTTAAGTCTTGATACATCTTATCGGAGCAAGGGTGAATAGAGTACCGAGACTTGTGAGCCTCGTCAAGAACGAGTTCCCGCAAGCCCCCGAATAGCGGAACCCAAACACGTTCGGCGAAATAATGTAGGCCATCGGTCCTGAGCTCAAGGTGTCTATCAGCACCATGCATGGTTTCAGCCTTAAGGTTTTCCTCCTTCAAGGCTTCTTGCTGCGCCGAACGAATTTGGTCAGGTAAACCAGAGTGGATAGTGAGCTGAAGAGCTCGAACACGACGATGTTTAGCGGATTCCTTCCTGCTCAAGGCGTCTGCGACAACATTCGCCTTGCCAGGATGGTATTTAATGGCGCACTCGTAGTCTTTAAGAAGCTCGACCCAGCGACGCTGTCGAATGTTCAGTACCTTCTGATCAAAGATATGCTGGAGGCTCTTGTGATCGGTATAAATGGTGCACTTGGTACCGTACAAGTAGTTCCTCTAGATCTTCAAAGCAAAGACCACTGCACCCAATTCTAGATCATGGGTGGGGTAGTTCTTCTCATGGACCTTAAGTTGACGAGAAGCATAGGCAATGACCTTCCCACGCTGCATCAATACACAGCCAAGGCCCTGGATGGAAGCATCACAATAAACCTCAAAATCGTCTGTGCCTTCAAGCAAGGACAAGATAGGAGCAGAACAGAGTTTAGCCTTTAGCATCTGGAAGGCTGACTCTTGCGAATCACCCCAGTTGAACTTCTTGTCCTTCTGGGTAAGCGAGGTGAGGGGTTATGCGATCTTCGAAAATCCCCCGATAAAACGACGATAGTAACCTGCGAGACCCAGGAATTGCCGCACCTCAGTTGGCGTCTTCGGTGCTTCCCAGTCCTTGATAGCTTCTATCTTAGCCGGATCAACATGTATCCCCTCTGCGTTAACCACATGGCCAAGGAATTGGACCTCACGCAACCAGAAGCTGCACTTAGAGAACTTGGCATACAACTGTTCTTGCCTCAGGAGTTCTAAGACAAGATGCAAGTGCTCCCAGTGGTCCACTTCATTCTTGGAATAGACTAGAATATCGTCGATGAAGACAATCACGAATTTGTCAAGATAAGGCTTACAAACACGGTTCATCAAATCCATAAAGATGGCTGGCGCGTTGGTGAGACCAAAAGGCATGACCAAGAATTCAAAATGGCCATAACGAGTTCGAAAAGCGGTCTTCGGAATATCGGCTTCTTGGACTCTCAACTGATGGTACCCCGATCTCAAGTCGATCTTCGAGTAGAAACTAGAACCCTGAAGTTGGTCAAATAAATCATCGATGCGAGGAAGAGGATAGCGGTTTTTGATGGTAACCTTGTTCAGCTCACGGTAGTCGATACACATACGTAGGCTTCCGTCCTTCTTCTTAACAAACAAAACAGGGGCTCCCCACGGGGATGAACTAGGTCGGATGAAGCCTTTCTCCAACAGTTCCTGCAACTGGTTAGACAATTCCTGCATCTTGGAGGTGCAAGCCGATACGGGTCTCGGGCAACACGGGCCGCACCAGGAGCAAGTTCAATACTGAATTTGACTTGGCGGTAAGGCGGAAGGCCTGGCAGTTCTTCAGGAAATACGTCGGGAAAATCGCAAACAACAGGGATATCATCGATCTTCTTCTCTTCCTCGGACGAAACCGAAACAAGCGCCAAAATGGCAGAATACCCCTTACGAAGATACTTATAAGCCTTCATGCACGAAATGATACTCAAAGGGATCCCGCTCTTCTCACCGTGCACCAACAGAAACTCACCATCCGGAAGAGGAAGTCGAATGATTTTATCAAAACAGACGATCTCAGCATGATGCAAGGACAACTAATCCATACCCACAACGACATCAAAGCTACCCAAAGATACCGGCATAAGATCAATAGGAAAAGAATAACCCGACAACTCAAGGTGACACCCCCTAAGGACATGCGTCGCTTCGACTTTCTTACCATCGGCCAATTCTATCAGGTACTTAGCCTCTAAAGCTATAGGTACCCTATCAAGCAACTGACTAAATCCAAGAGATATAAAACTCTTATCGGCACCAGAGTCGAATAAAACTGTAGCATAGCGATTATCAAGAAGAAACGTACCGGTAACAGTGTCAGGGTCCTGTCGAGCCCCGCTCAAACCAATCACAAAGGCACGAGCATTCCTGCCTCCGCCCCCGTTGTTTCCATTACCCGACCCATTCTTCCCTTCCTCGCCCTGCTTCATCTTGGGGCATTCCCGCTTGTAGTGACCAAGCTCACCACAGTTATAGCATCCCTGTTTACCCTGGTTTCCCTGGGGAGCAGCAGTCTGAGGAGCTGGGGTAGGTGACAACAGTTCCTATCCTCACAGCGACCATTGTGGTGGAAACCACACCGGTCGCATTTTGGCTGTTTCCCAAAATAACCCCCCGGTTTTTGCTCAGACGACGATCCCCCAACATCAAACCTCTTCACCTGCTGAGGCGGAGCTGAGCTCGAGCCCTTACTCACACTTTCCCACTTTCGCTTGTTGCTCTCGGGAGCCCTTACAGTACCGCCTCGAGGAGGCAAGACTCCTTTAGTCACCTTCATGTTGGTCAGCCTGTGAGCCGACCGAACCACTTCAAAATAAGCAGTGAGGCTGCCCGCGGCCACCAGCCCTGCAACTTCCGGCACTAACCCAGCAATATAGTGCTCAATCCTCCGGTATTCCGGTGTGTGCAAATCCGGGCACAACACCGCCAACTCATTGTGCCTAGCTGTATAAGCTTCAATCTCAGACCCTACCATCTTGTGAGTCCAGACCTCATGCTCAAGCTTCTGGATCTCATCCCTCGGGCGGTACTCGTTTTTCAAGAGTTGCACGAATTCTGTCCAGGGCATCGCATGGGCTTCCTCGATGCCCATGGTCTGTTTGGTGGAGTTCCACCAGGACAAGGCTTGACCTTCAAAGGTCGCAGCAGCATACTTTACCCGGTCACCCACCGAGGAACTGCACATCGAGAACACAGACTCAACCTTCTCCAGCCACCGGAGCAGTCCCACTGCCCCTTTAGTCCCACCGAAGTTGTGAGGTATGCAATCCATGAACTTCTTGTAGGAGCACTGAGTTGGAGGGGGATTGACAGCACCCCCACCTGGAACAGACACACAGGTAAGGCAAGAAGAGGTACGGTACCCAAAACAAGGTAGAATAGGTGGAGGTCAACTTACCACCCATAGCAGCGAGGGCAGCTTGGAATGCAGCCAGAGCTACGTTCGTTTGCTGCTGCAACAGGTTGTCCAACTCTTCCTGGGTCATGTTAACGTTTCCTCGGCCACCGCCGCCACCACGGCCGCCAGCACGGCCGCCTCTGCGTCTCCCACGAGCTCCCGACATCTTCTGTCACAACAAGAAACAAAAGACTTAGGTTTGCTCGTGGTATAACCCATTAAGAATTTAATAACTAGACCGGGTCCGGCTCGGGTACATTCGTCCAAACACAAAGTCCACCAGGATTCCTATGCATTCCAGTTTATGATCTCGTGTGCACCCGACATGATAAATTGTTCCGCATGGTCCTCCAGGCGTACTTTTTGTTTGAAGTTCAAGTCACCTAGCACTAACACACAATCATGGTATTATTACAAGTATAAGACAATAGACATAAGGACGAGCGCGTCTATTGGGGCATAGAAGGGAGATGTCCGAATCCTTGGACAGATCTCGAGAGTAGGCCGAAGCCACCCCAATGTACGCCGCCGCCAAGAAAGTACAATGGTAGTTCGTTCGCCGTCGAATCAAGATAAGGATGGATTAAGGAGTAGGATGAAGAAAAGCAAACAGATGATGTAGCATAGAAGGTGATGACACCGACACCCTGACAAGTTGTAACGTTACCCATATGTTAAGACTCGACTATTTGTGACCGTCTAGTGTGTGCGACTCGGCTATAGACTAGACCCTACATGCAGTCTCAGTTTACTATAACCGTTGGCTCTGATACCAATCTGTCACACCCTCAATTTCCACGTGCGGGGTTTTATCGCGAGGCGCGTGACACACCAGGATCTCAGTCAACGATCACAACAAACATTCAACAAACATGCATTCATATATATAGATAACCAAAATATCATGCTTTGAGCCATAAACCAGCAGCGGAAGCATTTCTTGTTTACAACCAAAAGACATATTAAAGTTTACAAAACATTGTTTAATACGTTTCAAAATACTAGACGCTGTGCGTGACTCCGTGCGCCTAGTCCATTAACTGCTACCTTAGCGACCTGAGAAAACATGCCAAAAAAATGTCAACATATAATGCTGGTGAGTTCACAGGTTTTCTTTCATAAATGAGTTTTATAAGTTCCAAAGATCATATCCGTTACTACTAGGTTATAAGAACGTTAGCTAGACGTTAAGTGTTTTTACTACTACGGTTGGGAACCCATAACTAAACGTGACCAATAGATGAGAACAGCCCAGATTGACTGGGTTACCGATGCCTCGATAACCCGATAGGTAGATACAATATGCACCCGCCCGGCATCCCCGCTGTCGAGTGGGGTTTGTGAGGCCCAATAGATCTATCCACATTTCCCTCGTTGTGCTTCCCGCACATTCATGGTTTCCCCCTGGGACTTTCCGAAAAAGCCGTATAGTAACATAAAGTAACCATAGTATAACATGACCTTTAATAAATAAGTAAGTAGGATGTTTCTCCCCCTGGAAATAAAACAGTAAAAGCGGGGCTGTGACACTCACCTTAGGTTGCGTTACTTGAAAATAGTTAAGTAGTTATGCTATGATAGCCCCAAATAGCGGCGACCTATCATAAGATATGTATAAGTATCCGGACTAATAACCCGCAGGTTAACTAGTCCCCGAATTTCCAGACCATAACCATAGACGCTTGAAAACACTTTTGACTGATAAACCGACCGTGCCATACAAGACTCGACATCCCATTGGTGACCCGACATTCCATGTGTTAGCTAAATGCAAAGTATCATGCAACATATGAAGTTAAACACTTAGCACGCGCAAGAGTTCACCTAGTCTAGCATAACGCCTATTTAAAGTACAATTGAGTCCGAACACGTGTTACCAAGTCATATAGCATGTCCCGGGGTTCTTATCATGTTCCTAGATGTCAAATCATGCTTCGGGATGCCAAAATACGCTTACAACAGTAGTACACGCGATTAGGAATTTAGCAGGCAATTAGGATGGTAATCGCCTGACACTTCAGGCGATTAGGGGCCTAATCGCCCCCTAACATTCCTAATCGCCCCCTGCATCAGGCGATTAGGATTCCTAATCGCCTGTTGCAGCTGTGCAACGGATTTTCGCGCGTTTAACCCTCCAAATCAGATCCGAAACATGCAAAAACACCCAATATCAAACCTAAACCATTTACCAACCCATTCCAAGCAAAAACCCCCAATTTATCACTGATCTAACATCCTTTATGCAATTATTTCCAAAAATGGCAAAGTACTAGGTTTCGTTAACTAACCTTATCTTTCCTTAAATGGAAACAATCAGGTTTCATCTCCTACAAGTTTGCAAATCAACATTTCTCTGTTTTAACACCTCCCTAGTGTAAATCCTAACAACATTCCATCATTAATCATACCATAATCATCATAGATCTCCAAGAATCATCCAAATGGGTCAAAATACACATTTTCATCAAAACACAACAACAATAGCTCAAACTCTTAGATAATCATCCTAATAACCCCTACATAACAGAAGTACAACCATTTCATGGAAACATTCATGTTATAATCACCAAGAAGATCAACAAATGCATGTAAACTTCACATATAGCAAGTATTATGTTGTAGACTTGTTTTAGAACTCTTTTCAAAGGGTTTTAAAGACACAAACTTAGCAAAACAAGGTCTGGACTTTTGGGGAACCAAAACAACAACTTTACAAAGGTTAGAGATGAAGAACACACCTTGGATTTTATCAAAGAACGGTGTGTAAGCTTGGAAATGGTGATTTTTGTAGCAAAACAAGTTCCAGAGGTGTTCTAGGGTGTGTGGGTGGCTTAGGATCAGTTAGGGTTGCACTAAGGGTGTTTGGGGAGTTAAGGGTTGTATTTATAGGTGTTTTGACTTGTGCATAGCAGTGCAGGCGATTAGCAGCACTTAGCAGGCGATTAGGGGTGTAATCGCCTGACACTTCAGGCGATTAGGGGCCTAATCACCCCCTAAGTCCTCCCAATCGCCTATAGACAGGCGATTAGGCAATCCCCTGATTCCTAATCGCCTGTAACATGTCAGATTGGGTTTTCGGCGCATTAAACACTATTTTAACACATATAAACATGCATTAACATACCAACAAGTCACGTAATGATTATAAACACATAATGCATGATAACTAACACATTTACATCCGTTCACCAATTCCCGGGACTTGCGTGTGTGCGTTAAACCCGGTGATTCCACGAATCACCAATCCTTGTACACATGGTTATCGACCGACTCCCGATGATCTCGCGGATCATCGTAACGACTCCCGATGATTCCCTAGAATCATCATAACGACTCGACTGATCTAGTTAAGTATGTAATAAGTATGACTCGCTAAGGTAGACTTACTAGTTTAGTCAACGTTACTAACCTGAGTTTGTCGGGTGTCACAGGATGAGTCGCAGCTAAATCTGCTCACAGTGGATATGGTTTTTGTGCCTGTGTTGGAGAATGAACATTACTACCTTTTGGTGTTTGATTTGAAGAATGACGATGCTTGTGTGATAGATAACATTGTGCCGAGGAAGTTGCCCATGGTACTATCGGAGAGCAGCCTCTACATTGGAAAAAGCACCCCGTTCAAAGTGGTAAGGAAAATAAATGGGTGTTTTTTATGTTTTTTTTTCTATACGAGAGTGCACCTGATTAAAAACCAAATAATTTTTTTTGTCTCTAGAAACATATATTTGCTGATTACCTTGACACAGTGAACCACCCAAAGGCAGCAATCATTCGCTCGTGCACTATACGCCCGGTACGTCTGCCTTGGGCCACCACCAAGAACACTAGCGACTGTGGCGTGTTCGTGATGAGGCACATGGAGAATTACTGCGGAGCTACCGCCCCCTTCAGGTGTGGGTTTAGTCTGAACGGGAAGCGCAAGCAAGCACAGCTCGACACTTTGAGGAAGCAATATGCCGCAACTATGTTGTTGTCATCCATAAACATCTACCATGATCGGGTCTGGCGTGCTAGTTTCTGATGGGGGGGGGTGGTGGAAGCTTTTGAAAAAACAATTTCTTTTCTTTTTGTGTTTTGTTGTCTTGGTTTTAATGGTTGCTTATGTAATGTTTAACACTGCTACCAAACACTGCTAGGGAAAAAAACACAGGTATCCATCTGATGGGATATATTTCTTGTTTCAGCCTAACCATCATTAATTCCCCTATGAAGGACAATGAAAAAACATTTTTGTCGTTCTGCCTGGCAAAAAAAAAAATAAATAAAATAAAATAAAACTTAAAAAAAATAAATAAAAAACGGTTTTATTTTGTACTTGTTTACAAAAACTGTTTTATTTTGTAGTTGTTTACAAAAACGGTTTTATTTTGTAGTTGTTTAAAACGGTGGAAAAACGGTTTTATTTTGTAGTTGTTTACAAAAAAAAAACATTACCCCGGTGTAAAAAACACTGTAATGTATGTGTATGTCTCCATTCTATGGTGTAAAACATATTTAAAAAAAATTAAATTAGATTTCCTAAAAACTGTGTGTATGTGGGTCCCAAGTTTTTTTACCACCCACATGGGTCCTATTATTTTTTCAGCTTAACTGTGATTATTCTCATACCTTTGCCAGTTTTTGAATGGGCCCACAAAAATATTCCCTCGAATATGTTTTTACACCAATGGAAATATGCATCACCTATACCACACTAACGACAAAAGTAGGTACACAACAACTTTTACAAATCCTCTAAGTTTTTTACACCAATGTAAATGTATCCACTCAAATACCCTTTTCATGTGGTTCCTTTTTTGGATGTGTTTTTTTCAACACCTATAATAATTTGTTCCCTTACAACAAGTACACCAAATATGGGTATTTATATGATACGCCACTAAATGGGAAACTCACACGGATTTCCATTTTCAACTACCATAAAAACTGAAAGTTATGTTTTTCACCATGTCTCTTAACAAAAACCCCGGTGTAAAAAGAAAAAAAAACGACACCGCAGTTCCTGTTTAATTTCTGTTTTTGCACCGCCCCGTGAAAAAAAAAGTGTTTTTTTCTTATGATAAAAGTTTTTTTTATAAAAACCGCGGTGTAAAAAAACATTCCTTTTTCCCTTTTTAATAATGATTACATGGTTTTTTTTGTTGCCTTTTTTCTTTTTTGGCAGAATGGGTGGCGGTGAAGAGGAAAGGCCTCACAAATTCCGGCGCAATAATCGCAAAGGAAAGTTGGTTCAAGTTTGGCACCGTTCCCAGATGGGAATACAGCCCGGCAGCACAGTCCCCCCTCCAGTGACGAGCCCAGATACTACTCTGGTTGCGAGTGCGCAAAAAGCGTTTGACAAAAGGCCCCAAACTAGCCACGTGCGCCCGCCGGTGTACGTTGGTGCATACAGCCCCCGGCCAATCTACGGACCACCGCCAGTGTACACAGGCAGTCAGGCCCACCAACAGACTTACGCACCACGGCCAAGATATGGCCCCCTGCCGGTGTACAAAGGGCGTGAGGTGAAACTGCTAGACCTGGGCTGGGGTACGCCTTTGTACAACGATGCGACAGACAGTTCCTTCCCAGTGGTTGGGAGCTCAGTCAAACCAAGTCGCACGCCAGTGAAAGCAACTCGCACGCCAGCCCCACCACGTAAAACATGTACCAATGTCAGCGCGTCCAAAGCGATAGCAGACGAGTGTGCCTCGCAACAGTTGCCCGAAGATGACTATGATGACGACTGGGTGGGATTTGACTGGCCATCTGAGGACGAGACGGACTCCAATGCAGTGATGTCACCGAAAGGGCGCGACTGAAAATCTCTATTTGGCCTTTGGGGGGGGGGGGGTATGACAGACTAGGCCAATGTATCTAAATAAGGAAAGTGCTAGGGGTGTTCATCGGGTTTGGTTTTTGGTTATCGGGTTATTCGGGTCGGGTTATTCGGGTTTTTAATGGTGAAGATATTACCCGATAACCGACTTATTCTAGTTAAATGGTTATCGGTTATAGGGTTAATCGGGTTTGGGTTTTTCGGGTCGGGTTAAATGGTTATCGATTTAATGGTTCAGGTGTATAAGTTACATAGCTCTAGCCATTTATGATGCATATTTCTAGCCATTTTGGTTGTATATTTCCATTCATTTGGGCTTCAATTTGTGTAAAATAAAACCACAATATGGGGGCTAAAATATTTGGTTGCAATTTTTGTTATCATTGTTGTCTTGGTCAACCACTCAACCCTTTGTTGTTTCTCTAAATTGTATTATCTTAGACATTTATAAGTCAAAGGTTATACTCACTATACGATTTAACATGAAAGGTTAAACTCAGCATACATACAAATAAAGTTTATACTAAATTGCATCTGCATAAAGTCCTCACATACATCATCACTCGATTGATACGTTAGTGTGTGTTATAATAAATTAATAATATCTTTAGCTTAGTAAATCAACTTAGTAGATTTAATGTTTGCTACATCGTATAATCATTTACTGATTGAATGCTCATATACATGGAAACTGGATGGTTTATTTCTTTTTATTTGTTCGGGTTATTCGGGCCAACCCGAAATACAGAAAACTAATCTGAAGACCAACCCTAAAAACTCTAGTCGGGTTAGGGTATGACACTTCATTGGGTTCGGGTTAATCGGGTAAGGTACTTTCTCAGGTCGAGTCACTTTGGGTTCGGTTCGGTTATCGGTTATCGGGTAAAAAGAACACCCCTAGAAAGTGCATGTGTGGTTGATGGTACTGTGGGAAGCCGTTTTATGTGTGTTTATGTTTAATATATTAAGTGCTATGTTTCCGTCTGCCCAACTTTACACTGGTGTAAATCAAAAACCATACCTTATGTAAACACACAGACAACAGCGGAGAAATAAATTAACAGATGCACGAATATATCCAACATACCATACCATATATAAAACGTTTAGCAGACAACAATAAAACCCAACCCCCACTGTAAAACAAAAACTACCGAACCCCGCGTGCGTCCTGTTTTAAAAACAGTCATCTGGTCCAGCCACGTGCGCATTTTACATGGCTTTTAAAAAATGCCCGTTCCACACATGATGACACAAGATATGCGGAACGGACATTTACACCATGGAAACCAAAAGACATCAAAAAATAAAAACCGCCCCTTAACAGAGTCGGTATAAGTTGTTCGACACACCATAATTATATAAGTATCCTACATATTTATCAAACCGTCAACGGGGGCCCGGTGCAGGGGGGCCTGCCGTGGAATCTAAGGTTTTGCGTCTTTCTTTTTTGTCTGGCAGTTCCTAGAGTCATGATAAGTGACGTATTCCCAACATTTTTTGCATTGGCGCGGATGTTTCTTCTTGTTGTGTAACGCCCCAAATATCCAATTTGACTAATTACACCATTACGGGTGATTAGCAAATAATAAAACAGGATTATACGGTAAAAATGAGGGATGTATTTCTAGAAGAAATATAACTACGTTAGTGAAGTTAGTTAAAAGAGGACAAATAACCCACTAAAACTTAACTAAGTTAAGTGTGTTTGGTGTTATTAGATCATGGAGGGGTGAAAGGTGTAAAATGGGCAAACTTGGGTGTTAATATTATAGTTAAAAGATAAACACACACACATAAGGTTTGTTGGTCAAAAAATTTCACAGGAGCTTCAAGCTCCAACACATACAAACCCTAAACACTAAATCCAAGCCATGGGAGCCCTAAATTCGTGCATGTTGAAGGATTATTAATCATCTAGCTTCAACAAACCAAGAGGTAACCTTGGTTTTCCATGTTAGGAGGTTTTCTAAGATTATGATAATGTTGAATTTGGGGGTTTGGCATAATCATGGAGTTAATGATTAATAGAGGTTCCTCTAGCCTTAGGGAACCTCAATAATGCTTAATTTGGTTAGGAATAACAATTCATAGAGATGATTGATTGTTATAAAATGTGAAAGATGATTATGTGAAAAATATGGGTTATGGCCTTTTGGTGGAAACCCACATTAAGATAGTGATTTGATGATGAAATTGTATGATTGAATGGCTATAAGACAGGCTAAATGCTACCTTTCTTATGGAATAATGAATTATGTGAAATTGATGAACTCATGGTATGTTCTAACTACAAATTTTTGATGTTATGAATGATGCCTACTAAGTGTTTGATGAAATGCCTAGTTAAGGCTTATGAATGAAATTGTATGAAGGAACATTATAAGCTAACTTGTTATGTGTAAATGATGTGAATGAATGATGTTAGTATGAGAATTACACATGAGATGATTAATCTATGTGGCATTAAGGTAATCGCATAAAATGATGTCAACTAATGCCTATGTTAGTGCATATAAACATATAATTGGTAGTTTGATTTTTAAAAGTCAACTAACCCAAATGGAAGTTGTGAATGTGTTAGCATTTATAAACTCGCAAGGTATGGTAGTCGTTTGATGAAATGGCTAACATGACCGATCTTGTGAGTATTGTGAAGGTTTGATCTTGTCAAGCTAGGTGGGAGCTTGGATGGGAGGAAATCAACAAAGCAATAGATCCTGGAATGCATAAATTGGGCCAAGGTAAATGACTTATCCTAAATAAGTCTCTTAGAAACTAAATGATGTTGTAAACATCTGAAAATCATGGAATTTATATTGTTTGTAAAGTATGTGGGTTTAATCACTAAAACAGATTATGGAATGTGGGATACTAGCTTGTAAAAGGGCTAGAATCTCCTAAATTATGAAAAATGGTTATGTCCGTCTGGGACGCCTAACTAGATAATGGCACACCCTTGTAAAATGGACAAATGAGTTAAAAATGTTATGTTCATTAAAACGCATGAATGTGACCAAAGAATGGATGATTTTGTGAATAAATAGTTAAACGGGTCAAATGATGTTGTGAGCATCAATTGAACTCAGTACTTAATGCTTCTATGCTAAGCATTTATAGTTAAAAGGGCTAGACGGGCCAATTGGTGGTGTGACACCCTTTGGATCCCGGAATGTTAATAGGGTAATGAGTACATTTTTGCACAGATTGATAAATTGGAATGGAATGGTGTGATACCCCGCAATTTTAGGTTAACACTTTAACTAAACTCTAGTTAACTTATACATAGATTGTAACATTTTACTTGACCAGAGTTAGTTAAGTGAGTCACACGATACACGGTTATAGGTGAACAACTGTATACACGAGTCTTGAACCCTGAACGTTGGTGAAACAATAACACAAATAATTGTAGAATAACTCGTTTGATATTACTTGCAATTATGTGCTTATGTGAATTTAATTGTGAACTTATGTGACGTTACATGTTATAATGCGAAAACACGGTACCGAGCTCGTAGCCGACACTTGACAGACTAAGGATCATATATAAGTTATAAAATATTGGGTTAAATATTTTATAGGTTTATTATATTTTATATATAAACTATTGCGCGATATTATTTAGAATTATACTAAACTAAATTTTGTACGCGAGTATACGAGACCGGGTGCGTAACCGACTACGGTCAGACCAGGAGTTATAAACTAGTTATAAAATACTTGGGTTAAATATTTTATAGATTAATTATTATATATATATATATATATAATTGTAAAAAAAAAAAAAAGATGGGATTGTTGACGTTGGCAAAAGCCAAGTCAACAAAGATTGAGTTTTCAAAATAAAATACAAACCAAACTTGATAATTCAGACTAGGAACCAAGTCAGACAACAACAATCGATGTAACGACAAATTCAAAAAATAAAAATAATAACAACAAGACCTGGCCCAAGAGAGGAGTAGGCCCAAACAGCTTTCCCAGGCCCAGTTCGCTGGTGGCTTTATTTAAAACGTGTTTTACTTAATTTTTAACCTATTAACCAACCCTAAAGCGCCCATACATGCATAATTACGAATATTATACCTCATAATCTCTGCCATAGCCATAATCCATCAAGTTTTGAAGCTTTACTTGAGTTTTTATCATTGGAACGAAGAGCTTTCGGTATATCATCAAACCTTTTGTGTTTTAAATTCCTTAGTTATGTTTTAAAACACCATAAATCAATTGTCCAGACCTGATGAATACTTGTTATGACTAAAACATGGATTTTTAATAAGTGTTAGCATGTAAATCAAAGTGAATATATGTGATATTGTGGTATATGTGATGTTTATGCATGATTATGATTTGTGAACATGTAAGGTTATTAGATGTTAATCTTTATAATAAACCTTGCATGTTTTGATCAGATTTATACATGAGAAGTGTTGTATTATGTTTATATGAGGAGCTTGATCGATAATACGCATGTAGGACTTATTATAGTTAAGGTTTCGACATGTTTAAAACTTGTACAGAATACATAGGCTGACTTGTAGCCTCTGTAACATGACCTCAAACTATTTGTTTTGATTGTTTCTTGACATGAGCATATCGTATATGATCTTAGCTTTCTGTAATGGGTAAAATCATGCGATTTGGTTGTCGTTTGATATGTTTTTGGAATTTTATTTGAATAAAGGTCTAAATTGATTTTCGGATTAAAAATTTAGGTCAACTTTAAATAACCATAACTCGAGTTTTACAAAGAGTTAGGTCACGAAATTTGCACAGTAGGTAGATACATGAATAACTAATCTTTTTCAATTGGATTCATCCCATTTGGATGAATACACGATTTTTAAGAATTTTTCTCGTGAACTGATCTGATGTGAATGTTTTCAGAACCTAGCTGTAGTAAATGATTTTTCATAATTTTTCAATGTGGTTTTGTCATGAAACAAAAATAGCGATACGAAAAATGAACACCTAGGAATGTTCAGTAAAATTTTGAGAGTCTAGTTTGTTGTGTAAGTATTTTTAATAAAATCGTTTTGTCAGCACATAATCTGTCCTAAAAACACAGATTACGACATATGTGTATAAGTGCTTATTTGGAGGCTTGTGTGACTTGGTTATGACTTGAACTTGTATGTACACTTGTATGAGACGTATATGGAGTGTATAACTGATTATAAACATGATGTTCACCAACGGGTTCGTAGGGTTACTTGTGCATGTAGTTACATTAGGTGTCACTTAAACGTTTTCACATCATTGGATGTCTTGGACAAACGAGTTTTGTTGTGTGTTATGTATGCACATGTACTCACATAGTGACACATATAATAGGGAGTCGGTAGCGAGTCTCTATTACTTATTTGGATTTGGATTTAGCACTCAACGCAACCTAAGGTGAGTTTCACTACTCTTTTCTCAAAAGCATGCGTCTCATGTTTGAGACAACTTATTAAACTTTTTCTAGTCCAGTTTGGGACTACTTTTACATCCCAAGTTTTGGGATGATGTGACTCCTTGTGCGAGTCGGGTTTTCGATTCCTTATGTGAATCACACTTTTATCAGTTTTGTACTTTAACTGTCCCTTGTGAACTAAACACTCTATCTTGAAAGTCCTTACTATTTTATTGGGTTAATTGTCACACCCCGAAAATCGCAGCGGAAATTAAGCGTGGGTGGTGGTACAAAAGTCGGTGACAGTAACGATATAAGCAAACATAGATAGTCTTGTGGATATCAAATTATTGAAAGATAGTAATTAAGTGTACAAAGATGTCTTTAAAACATAATTTATTTAAAACTTGTTAAACAAAAACAAGTTTGCAACACACGGTCCCCTGATTCGTTGATACCCAAGAACCTTCCCATGCTTGCCCCCAAAAGCCAACACATCCCCATACCGCCTATGTACCTGAAAAACATGCATAGGTTTTAAAAGTATAGTTAGCTTAAAGCTAGTGAGTTTCACAGGTTTTATACATAAGAAATAACCTTTTCTTATAAAACAAAATTATGGTAATACTAAACATATGAACCGTTCGTAGGTTTGCAAGGCCTCCCGACATGATAGCAACCAGAGCCCATAATCAACCCAAAACAAACAAGTGGTCCCCCTACTAATGCCTTTCAAAATATATTTCCCCGTCTAGACGACCAGCGCGACTGATCACGAGGTGGGTGGTCAAACCCGATAGATCTACCAATATACCCTGCGGTTCCCTCCAAGAACTAATGATTATGACTGCCGTGGGAGACACCGTACACAAAATGCACAGGAAAATAGCACTTACTCTGGCCATCATTTGGTTACGAAATGTACTAGCATACTTACCATAATTATTAATGCATGTTAATCCCCCAATGTTTAAAAAAACATTAATACCAATAAAAGGGGCCGTGAAAACTCACCTCAAAGCTTGATAGTCTAGCAATTTAAGTCCAAGTTTTAATTCCGACCTAACCGTTCCCTATATAAATGGGACACCTTTATGGTCAATTAACAAGTCATCCATGTGAGTTATTATCTAACTCACTTGATTACCAAGTCTATTTCCGCAAGTTATTCACCTCAACTTGTTAGACTTAAAATATTTATTTTTCAAAGAAAAGACGTTTAACCTTATTTGACACGTTGGTGATCCGAACCCTCGGTTTTATGCTTTGCAATTATAAGTGACCTTGTATATTATAGTAAATTTTCTTAGCACCAAAATATGATTCAAAATATATGTATTATACATATAATTCACATTTATAGTACAAGTATATCACATAACACTTAGTTATAAAATACTTATACTTGTAATATATCTAAGTTTACTATTTTTGCATAAAGATGATTAATTATTATATTTCTAAATAACAAGCATATATATTATCAAATATACACATTAACATTTATAATATTGATTATGAAGTAAAAATTCATAATTTTATTAGTTTGGCTAGAAATGGCGTAACGGCGCGGTTTCTAGCCGAACCGTAGTTCCCTACGCGTCAATTTACACAATTTCTTAAATATAAACATAACAATACTTATTAACACTCTAAAACACTTATTTTAAACACATTTTAAGTCCAAACTTGCTGATCTAAATCAGTTTCAAAAACTTACGATTTAAGCGTTAAAAGTACCGTTTTAACGACTAGTTTTGCGTTTAAATCATGTATAAACATATAGAAAAATACCAAACTTATTATTTACTTAAAAATATAATTTTTATACTTAAAATATATTTTTATAAGCTGATTATGATCAGTTTTGAAATCGTAAAGTTTCAAGTACCGAAAAGTGGCGAAAACCGAACTTTTACGCCTAGAAATCGGTTTTAAACACATTGTTTTAGTTTTAATCCCTATCATAGATTATTTTGGTCATTATAAGGCCCAAAATAACCTGAATATTTCAGATCAAAAATAATATTTCCAAAATCTCATATTTAAATGCCATAACTACCATTTTAAGTCATTTTTACACATTTTGAGTTATGCTAACATGACCCAATGATAGATTTTTATGTTTTCATCAAATAACACAATGTTTATATCATCATATAACATATTTTATGAATTCATATCAGATCTGAAAATGCATGTATTAACTTATATTTTGATCATCAAAACTTGAATTTTTGAACATAGAGCAATAAAATAAATTCATATTTAAGTCAATAATCATAACATGCATTTTGTTATAAGTTTTTATCCATCATTTATCTTTTACATCAGATCTGGATTTATTTTTAAATCATTGAAAAACTATTATAAAAACCTATATTTTCATCAAGTAATTACAACAAATAACAACTTCCAAGAACACACACACTAATACACACACACACGCCACCCACATGCATTCATACGACACACATATACACACATTTTACACCATTTTCATCCATCTTTTAATTAACAAGGGTTGGTTTTTAAATCTCCATTTAGAAAAGTTCAAGGTGTTGGTGAACATTCTTACAAAAACTCACTTAGAATTAGATTCAAAAATCAAAGAACATGAAACTAAATAAGGTTCATACCCTTGATGATCTTGAGTTTTTGAGAGAAAAGAAAATGGTTTTCTTGTTCAAGCTTCTTACAAGACTTGTAAATACTCCAAAACTCCACAAAAATCACCAATATCTTGAGAAAGGAGATGATAGAAATGGAATTTGTTGGTTTAAGATTTGAAAAAAAAAAGAATATGGAGGGTTGGGGGTGGTGGACGGCCAAGAGAAGAAGAAGGAGTGAGGTGGAGTGTCTTGGGAATAAGATTGCATGCATATAAGAAGCTCAAGTAATCATTACCTAGTTATAGCTTCAACA
The DNA here is from genome assembly GCA_032199755.1 of Ambrosia artemisiifolia. Lineage (NCBI taxonomy): Eukaryota > Viridiplantae > Streptophyta > Magnoliopsida > Asterales > Asteraceae > Ambrosia > Ambrosia artemisiifolia. The sequence continues at coordinate 40,850,982 of CM063519.1, read as the reverse complement.
CTTGTTAAGTAATAGAGATTGATTAGTGGCTTCTAAAATCTATATGGGATCTGATTTCCTTGATGAAAAATCGTAAATGGGGGTGGGTTTTTAAAGGGTTGGGTTAATTTTTATAATTAGGGGGTATTTTAGGTGATTTAGGGGTATAAAAATGATAAAAATACCCTCTAAAATAATTTCTTTTAACCCAATAAATTATGGATTATTAATACCCACTAAATCTTATAATTTTTACTGTATAATAATTATTTTAGGTGTTGGACTCTTAATTAGATCAAATTTGTCGGTTAAAAGCGCGCGTACGCGCTGTACCGGACACTGCGCGACAAAAACTTTAAATCAGCGTTTTTAATTGTTTTAAAATATCATTTTATGCTATACTAAGCATATAGGACCATTTCTGGATTTTTAAAAGCTTGCCGGGTCGTCACCAACGCTTAATTCGGTTAATTTATCGCAATGCGACGTCGTAGTTTTCTAAAATTTAACAAATACAAATCCATGTATTTAGGGACTTTGCTAGACTATAAAGAGACTTTAATTTAACAAAATTAAATCTTATTCAAGATTAACTTATTAATACATTTGATTACAGTACGGATTAGGATCTGAAAATTACGGGTTGTCACAGTCTCCCCTAGTTGAAGGAATTTCGCCCCTGAAATTAAACCGACACCATCACTTCGGCTTAGGAGGAAACAGGTGGGGGTATTTTCGCTTCATCTGGTCTTCTCGTTCCCATGTAAACTCTGGTCCTCGCTTAGAATTCCATCTAACCTTGACCAATTTGATGCGACTGCGACGAAGTTTCTGAATCTTCCAATCCGAAACCTCAACTGGTTCTTCCACAAAACGAAGCTTCTCATCGACTCGAATCTCACCAGGTGGTATGATAAGTGTCTCATCTGATAAACATTTCTTCAGATTAGACACGTGAAACACATCATGCACACCTTCCAATTCTTGAGGCAATTTGAGTCGATAAGCTACTGGGCCCACACGAGCCAAAATCTCAAACGGTCCGATGTAAGGGGGATTGAGCTTCCCACGTTTACCAAACCTAATAACTCCTTTCCAAGGCGAGACTTTCAACAATACCCTATCTCTAACCTGGAATTCTAGTGGCTTCCTCCGGTTATCTGCGTAACTCTTTTGCCTGTCTCTTGACGCTTTCAAAATATCTCTAATTCGAAAGATTTTGTCAGTGGTTTCCTGGATAATGTCTGGTCCAGTCAGTTGCGCATCACCAACTTCTGCCCAACAAAGAGGTGAACGACACTTTCTTCCATACAGGGCTTCAAATGGCGCTGCTTTAATACTGGTGTGGTAGCTATTATTGTAGGAAAACTCAACTAAAGGTAGGTGAGCATCCCAGCTTCCACCAAAATCTAAAGCACAAGCACGCAGCATATCTTCGAGAGTTTGAATGGTCCTTTCACTCTGACCATCTGTCTGCGGATGATATGCGGTACTCATATCCAACCGAGTACCTAAAGCCTTTTGTAAAGTTCTCCAAAACCTGGAAGTGAATCGACCATCTCTATCAGAAATAATCGAAATCGGGACTCCATGACGAGCTACAACTTCCTTCAAATAAAGCTTTGTTAACTTGTTCAATCGGTCAGTTTCCTTAATCGGGAGGAAATGAGCAGACTTAGTCAACCTATCAACAATCACCCAAATAGTATCAAACCCACTCGACGTCTTGGGTAACTTTGTTATGAAATCCATAGTAATACACTCCCACTTCCACTGAGGGATCTCAGGTTGACGCAAAAGCCCAGACGGCTTCTGATACTCTGCCTTAACCCTAGAACAAGTCAAACATTTACTCACATAGGTCGCAATCTCTGCTTTCATATTAGGCCACCAATAAAGCTCCTTCAAATCCTTATACATTTTATCTGATCCTGGGTGAATCGAGTATCTAGATTTGTGGGCTTCATCCAACACTAATTTACGCAAATTACCTGTCTTTGGTACCCAAATACGATCCATGAAATACAACACTTCATCAGACTTCGAAGTTAACTCGTCTATCATTCCACGCAAACCTTCAGTCTTCAAATTCCTCCCTTTAAGAGCTTTCTGCTGTGCATCATGAATCTGAGCTGTGAGGTTCGTACGAATAGTCAATCCTAATGCACGTACTCTTAAAGTTTTAACTCTTTCCTTTCGGCTAAGAGCGTCTGCCACTACATTAGCCTTGCCAGGATGATAATGAATCTCACAATCGTAATCATTAAGCAACTCCACCCATCTACGTTGTCTCATGTTTAGATCCTTCTGATCAAAAATATGCTGTAGGCTTTTATGATCAGTGAAGATCGTACACTTCGTACCGTAAAGATAGTGCCTCCAAATCTTGAGTGCGAAAATGACAACTCCCAGCTCTAAATCGTGGGTGGTATAGTTCTTCTCGTGAATCTTGCGTTGACGGGAAGCATAAGCTATGACTTTATCCTTCTGCATCAAAACACAACCAAGACCAAGTCGAGATGCATCACAATACACCACAAATCCTTCAGTGCCTTCTGGGAGAGATAGAATAGGGGCGCTACACAACTTTTGTTTCAACAACTGAAAAGCTGCTTCTTGCTCATCACCCCAGTCATATTTCTTATCCTTCTGAGTCAACGACGTCAAAGGTTGCGCTATTTTTGAGAAGTTTTTGATAAATCTCCGATAATAGCCTGCCAATCCTAAGAATTGACGTACCTCCGTCGGGGATTTAGGCGTATCCCAGTTCTTGATGGCTTCAATCTTCACAGGGTCAACATGTATACCTTTTTCATTGATAACATGCCCAAGAAAATGAACTTCTCGAATCCAAAACTGGCATTTAGAAAACTTGGCATACAGTTTCTCATTCTTCAGCAACTCTAGAATCAGCCTCAAATGATGTTCATGGTCTCTTTTGGTTTTTGAATAAATCAGTATATCATCAATGAATACTATAACAAATTTATCCAAATATGGTTTGCAAACCCTATTCATGAGATCCATGAACACAGCTGGAGCATTCGTTAAACCGAACGGCATAACTAAGAACTCGTAGTGTCCGTAACGCGTTTTGAATGCTGTCTTTGGAACGTCTTCTTCAACTACCCTCAGCTGATGATAGCCCGAACGCAAATCGATCTTCGAATAGAAACTCGAACCTTGGAGTTGATCAAATAAATCATCAATCCTCGGTAAGGGATACCGATTCTTGATGGTGAGTTTATTCAACTCTCTATAATCGATACACATTCGAAATGTACCATCTTTCTTCTTGACAAACAAGACTGGTGCTCCCCAGGGTGAGAAGCTTGGTCTTATAAATCCTTTATCCAATAACTCTTGCAACTGATTGGATAACTCTTGCATTTCAGATGGTGCTAATCGGTAAGGAGATTTAGCAATCGGTGCTGCACCTGGTACAAGATCTATTCGGAATTCAACCTGTCTTGCTGGCGGTAACCCTGGTAAATCTTCAGGAAAGACTTCTGGATACTCACGAACAATAGGTATGTCTTCAAGCTTTTGCTCTTCAGCTTTTGTATCTACAACACTGGCCAAGAAAGCTGGATACCCTTTACGCAAGAACTTATGCGCCTTCATAACGTTGACCATCTTCAGAAAAGTTCTCTTAGATTCCCCTCGAACTATAAGATTCTCGCCATTCAAAAGCGGAAGACGAATAATCTTTTCGGAACAAACAACCTCGGCCTGATTTTTAGATAACCAGTCCATGCCCACGACAATATCAAAACTACCAAGCTCGACGGGTAGAAGATCAATGTTAAAAGAATGGTCCTCTAAACACAACGTGCACCCTCTAATAATATCCCCAGTTTCAATAATCTTCCCATTAGCTAATTCTATGGCATAGCTTTTATCTAGTTTATTTGATTTCATTCCAAGTAAAGCCTCAAAGTTTCTCGAAACAAAACTCAAGTCGGCTCCGGTATCAAATAGTATAGATGCAGGTTGATTATTAACAAGAAACGTACCGGTAACAACTGATGGATCCTTACGGGCTGCACTAGCGTTCATCTCGAACGCTCTCCCTCTGGCGTTTGTCCCTTTCAGCTTCGGACAATCTTTCTTGAAGTGTGCCTCCGATCCGCATTCAAAACAACCCTTATTAACCTTCTCCGAATCTCCAGCCAACCTAACCCGACATGTTTGGACTTGATGACCCGGTTTTCCACATCTAGAGCACACTCCACCCTTGCAACCACCATCATGTTGTTTGTTACAAATAGTACACTTCTGCGGTGCACCCCCAGATCCTCTGGACTCGGATGTATTAGCGGCATACATCTTTCCAGTACCCTGACTCTTAATTCTCTTGTCACCAGACTGATTTCGAAAATTCCCAGACCTCTTTCGTTTGTTGTCAGCCTGTTTCACTTCTGATTCAACCACATCCTTCTTAACCTGATCTACTGACTTCTTCCCCGAGTCTCCCTTTTTCACCAAACTACCCATCCGAACTGCATCATCGGTCAAAGACTGTGCTAAAGTAATAGCTTCATGCATACTGGCAGGTTTCGATGCTGTAACCATTCCTCTAATCTGTGGCACCAACCCATAGAGATACCTCTCGATTCTTGCATATTCAGGAGTGACTAAACGTGGAACAAGTCTTGCAAGTTCATTAAATCGAGTAGTATAGGCTCTAATTTCAGCACCTACCATACACAGCTTCCAAAACTCTTCTTCAATCTTTTGCAACTCAGTCCTCGGGCAATACTCTCTCAGCAAGATTTCTTTCAATCTATCCCAAGTGAGATTATAGGCAGCAGTCTCACCAAGGGATTGAATCTGGGTATTCCACCAAGTCAATGCTTCATCCTCAAAAGAACAAGTAGCATACTTAACCTTCTGATCAGCTGAACACCCACTAATGGCCATAACAGCTTCCATTTTCTCAATCCACCTCACAATATCAATTGGACCTTCAGCCCCAGAAAAGATCCTTGGATGGCAGGATTGAAATGTCTTGTAGGTGCACCCATGAGTACGACTCCCTGTTTATTCGTTAAAATCAACCATCAGCGAAATGATTGAACTACAAACAGTAACCCTCAAGAATCACATAAAGAGCATTTTCAAATGTTCGTTACCTGATGAACCACCAGTCTGCGCTCCGCCCGACCCTGACTGTGGTGTACCAGCATCACGCTGGTTCATAGCATTATTAACATGCTGAGCAATAAGAGCGGCTAATTCTTCTGCTGAGGTTGGTAAACCATCACCTTCAGAGCGAGTATTTCTTTTTGGCGGCATGATCCTTCTATTATCAACATAGTAATAAAGGGGTTTAGACAACATTCATGAGACAAATAAAGTCAAACACAAGAATAATCTAAATAGTTACAACCATGCAACATCCATAAGATAAGATACCAAATAGCATTCATGTTCTAGGAAAAGTGTCAAATGTTTAGATAGGCCTAACATTTAAACGATTATCAAAAGTAGATTTTTCCAACACATAAACCTGCTAGAGGGCACAACCCGCCCTTATAGGCATCACCAAAAGAAAAGAAATCATCAGATCACAGAAACTGGCCGGGAAACAACACCGCGTAGGCCACCGACATAGCAAACATAGCGATCGCCCGGACCGCCTCGAGTCGCTGTGTAGCCTGCACCAGGTCCTGCTGAGTCAAAAGGAGACTGGTCTCGACCACACTCGTCCTCGTGTCTGCCATCTCTAACCTGGCGGTCAAGTCCATGATCCTAGCCTCTAAACCGTCAATCCTGGCTGCCTGCTGGCCAATCATCTGCTCCTCCATGAATCTCTCACTATCCATGGTCTCCATCCTTTTCTCCAAAGCATCCAACCGCTCCCCACCCTCGACGGCCCGACCTTTCAGTGATAGGATGTCACTCTCGTACATCTCACACCGTCCAGTTAAGGATGTAACCAACTACTGCATCGGGCTACCCGCACGAACGGGGCTCCGTGCCGCAGATGATGGCTCCCCAAGCTCATGTGTAGAGGGCGTAACATCCACCCTGGCCCTCTTTGGTGGCGGCTCCTCCGCAACCACCACAGTCGGCTCTTCGGTACCACTTACACCCCGGGGTGCTCGACCCCTGCGGGTGTAACTAAACCGAAAGTCACGTGGGGACAGTGGAGCTGGTGCCACCAAGGATACAGACTCCTCTAGAGCTGGAAGGTCATCATCTGAGTCGCATAACCATCCATTATGCGGGTACATGGTACAACGAGGATTCCCACAAGGGGGAATGGTCGTCGGGAAAGTGGAGTCTTCATCTGCATCAGGTACTGAGATAACAGGAATGGAACTCGACATCTGTACACAGATATATCCGTACTATAAATTAATTTTATGCATTAAAGATATAATAAAATATCTTAACTACACATAAAAATGTATGAAAATTGTGGCATCATTTTTCAAGTACATATCACGTATGATTTGCATGCATGTACGCATCATGGGGAAATAATGTTGCTTTTGATTTCCAAAAACATAAATTTTTCCGATTATAGTCTAGTTTCCTTTTTTTTTTTAAAAAGTTTTTCTAGTTCGCTATAATCATTGCTCTTATACCAACTTCTGTCACACCCCGAAAATCGCAGCGGAAATTAAGCGTGGGTGGTGGTACAAAAGTCGGTGACAGTAACGATATAAGCAAACATAGATAGTCTTGTGGATATCAAATTATTGAAAGATAGTAATTAAGTGTACAAAGATGTCTTTAAAACATAATTTATTTAAAACTTGTTAAACAAAAACAAGTTTGCAACACACGGTCCCCTGATTCGTTGATACCCAAGAACCTTCCCATGCTTGCCCCCAAAAGCCAACACATCCCCATACCGCCTATGTACCTGAAAAACATGCATAAGTTTTAAAAGTATAGTTAGCTTAAAGCTAGTGAGTTTCACAGGTTTTATACATAAGAAATAACCTTTTCTTATAAAACAAAATTATGGTAATACTAAACATATGAACCGTTCGTAGGTTTGCAAGGCCTCCTGACATGATAGCAACCAGAGCCCATAATCAACCCAAAACAAACAAGTGGTCCCCCTACTAATGCCTTTCAAAATATATTTCCCCGTCTAGACGACCAGCGCGACTGATCACGAGGTGGGTGGTCAAACCCGATAGATCTACCAATATACCCTGCGGTTCCCTCCAAGAACTAATGATTATGACTGCCGTGGGAGACACCGTACACAAAATGCACAGGAAAATAGCACTTACTCTGGCCATCATTTGGTTACGAAATGTACTAGCATACTTACCATAATTATTAATGCATGTTAATCCCCCAATGTTTAAAAAAACATTAATACCAATAAAAGGGGCCGTGAAAACTCACCTCAAAGCTTGATAGTCTAGCAATTTAAGTCCAAGTTTTAATTCCGACCTAACCGTTCCCTATATAAATGGGACACCTTTATGGTCAATTAACAAGTCATCCATGTGAGTTATTATCTAACTCACTTGATTACCAAGTCTATTTCCGCAAGTTATTCACCTCAACTTGTTAGACTTAAAATATTTATTTTTCAAAGAAAAGACGTTTAACCTTATTTGACACGTTGGTGATCCGAACCCTCGGTTTTATGCTTTGCAATTATAAGTGACCTTGTATATTATAGTAAATTTTCTTAGCACCAAAATATGATTCAAAATATATGTATTATACATATAATTCACATTTATAGTACAAGTATATCACATAACACTTAGTTATAAAATACTTATACTTGTAATATATCTAAGTTTACTATTTTTGCATAAAGATGATTAATTATTATATTTCTAAATAACAAGCATATATATTATCAAATATACACATTAACATTTATAATATTGATTATGAAGTAAAAATTCATAATTTTATTAGTTTGGCTAGAAATGGCGTAACGGCGCGGTTTCTAGCCGAACCGTAGTTCCCTACGCGTCTATTTACACAATTTCTTAAATATAAACATAACAATACTTATTAACACTCTAAAACACTTATTTTAAACACATTTTAAGTCCAAACTTGCTGATCTAAATCAGTTTCAAAAACTTACGATTTAAGCGTTAAAATTACCGTTTTAACGACTAGTTTTGCGTTTAAATCATGTATAAACATATAGAAAAATACCAAACTTATTATTTACTTAAAAATATAATTTTTATACTTAAAATATATTTTTATAAGCTGATTATGATCAGTTTTGAAATCGTAAAGTTTCAAGTACCGAAAAGTGGCGAAAACCGAACTTTTACGCCTAGAAATCGGTTTTAAACACATTGTTTTAGTTTTAATCCCTATCATAGATTATTTTGGTCATTATAAGGCCCAAAATAACCTGAATATTTCAGATCAAAAATAATATTTCCAAAATCTCATATTTAAATGCCATAACTACCATTTTAAGTCATTTTTACACATTTTGAGTTATGCTAACATGACCCAATGATAGATTTTTATGTTTTCATCAAATAACACAATGTTTATATCATCATATAACATATTTTATGAATTCATATCAGATCTGAAAATGCATGTATTAACTTATATTTTGATCATCAAAACTTGAATTTTTGAACATAGAGCAATAAAATAAATTCATATTTAAGTCAATAATCATAACATGCATTTTGTTATAAGTTTTTATCCATCATTTATCTTTTACATCAGATCTGGATTTATTTTTAAATCATTGAAAAACTATTATAAAAACCTATATTTTCATCAAGTAATTACAACAAATAACAACTTCCAAGAACACACACACTAATACACACACACACGCCACCCACATGCATTCATACGACACACATATACACACATTTTACACCATTTTCATCCATCTTTTAATTAACAAGGGTTGGTTTTTAAATCTCCATTTAGAAAAGTTCAAGGTGTTGGTGAACATTCTTACAAAAACTCACTTAGAATTAGATTCAAAAATCAAAGAACATGAAACTAAATAAGGTTCATACCCTTGATGATCTTGAGTTTTTGAGAGAAAAGAAAATGGTTTTCTTGTTCAAGCTTCTTACAAGACTTGTAAATACTCCAAAACTCCACAAAAATCACCAATATCTTGAGAAAGGAGATGATAGAAATGGAATTTGTTGGTTTAAGATTTGAAAAAAAAAGAATATGGAGGGTTGGGGGTGGTGGACGGCCAAGAGAAGAAGAAGGAGTGAGGTGGAGTGTCTTGGGAATAAGATTGCATGCATATAAGAAGCTCAAGTAATCATTACCTAGTTATAGCTTCAACACTTGTTAAGTAATAGAGATTGATTAGTGGCTTCTAAAATCTATATGGGATCTGATTTCCTTGATGAAAAATCGTAAATGGGGGTGGGTTTTTAAAGGGTTGGGTTAATTTTTATAATTAGGGGGTATTTTAGGTGATTTAGGGGTATAAAAATGATAAAAATACCCTCTAAAATAATTTCTTTTAACCCAATAAATTATGGATTATTAATACCCACTAAATCTTATAATTTTTACTGTATAATAATTATTTTAGGTGTTGGACTCTTAATTAGATCAAATTTGTCGGTTAAAAGCGCGCGTACGCGCTGTACCGGACACTGCGCGACAAAAATTTTAAATCAGCGTTTTTAATTGTTTTAAAATATCATTTTATGCTATACTAAGCATATAGGACCATTTCTGGATTTTTAAACGCTTGCCGGGTCGTCACCAACGCTTAATTCGGTTAATTTATCGCAATGCGACGTCGTAGTTTTCTAAAATTTAACAAATACAAATCCATGTATTTAGGGACTTTGCTAGACTATAAAGAGACTTTAATTTAACAAAATTAAATCTTATTCAAGCTTAACTTATTAATACATTTGATTACAGTACGGATTAGGATCTGAAAATTACGGGTTGTCACATTAATCGCTGAAGGCGACGGGGTATTAGTTAGTAGCGCTATTAGGTTGTGCAGCAACCTCATGCCTGAGGTGCTTGGGTCACGGGCATGAACTTCTGACCACTTTTTCTTACTAGTGTTGATAGACACTAGTGTTGAGGCACTGTAACATCTGTATGTTTCCCAATAACCACTGTTTAGTTACATTGAGTGGGTTAGCTACCCCTGACAAGCTTAAAACTGACGGTTTAAAACTTTGATAACTTTACACTTGTTACTTAAACTGTGAACTCACCGACTTTATGTTGACACACGATATACATGCTTTTGCAGGTAGTTAGCTTCCGGTGTCACAAATAGGAAGTACTGCACGTTCACTGCATTTGGGGTCCTGGGCATACACCTAAATTACATATCATGCTTTTACATTTCTTTTCATATGGTTTTAATTTGGGCGCGTTGTTTTGCGCATGGTTTCTAAAAGTTTTAGATTTGGTTTACGCTTCCGCAACTTAACTAAACTTGATTTTTTTGAAAACGAACTAAATGGTTTGGGCATTTAGAGTTCGTTCTTATGACTTATGGCTATGGGATCCTGGTATGTCATGCGCCTCGCGGTAAAACCTCGCAGTGGAAATTTGAGGGTGTGACAAATGGCATGTGATTCCAAGGATCCTTGAGGAAGATTCGAGAGGTATGAAAATGGGTCAACACTACAGGGTAAGTCTGTAGTATAAGTTATTGCCATATGCGAGTAGACATGTGGATGAAACCACCCAAATGAAGTGTTGGTGTCAATTCGGTGAGTCTTGTTCATAAAATGTCTAATGCGTTCTAATGCGCTTAGAAGTGATTTAATAATAGAGAATTTATGAAATTGGTAATATACTAGGTTCTTAAGGGCTTAGGAGTTTCCAAGCATGTTAATGAGTCTAAAATGATGGTGATGACCAAGTGTTGTCATCCACAAGTGACTAAAACGGAATATAGACCTCTAGGGGTATTTTGGGAATTCTAAAGATTTGCTAAAGGCTAAATCCATAAACCGAGTCATAATAAGTGAATCGGATAGTGTTGATTAGATTAACAAGTGTTCAACGGGTTGACAATATGATTGTTATGCTTTTTGAACGGTTAAATAAAGTTGTGTAAAACCTAAGGACTTAACGGGTCAAACGGTTAAAACCGAACTAATTGGTTTCTAATGGGTCAAAACCGAGAAGTGATATATATATATATATATATTGATAGAACTTATCTATGCAAGTCTAAAATAATATTGGGTATGTCCCGGATGTCCAAAAACGCCCATAGTGAAGAGTCGGGCTTGTGAAGACATAAGTTTTCATGGCTTAATAAAGTTCCAGCAGGTCAGCCCTGGCGGGTCACATTCTAACCCGGGCGGGTCAAAATTCGGAGATGATAAATTATCAGGTCAACCCGGGCGGGTCACATTCGGACCCGGGCGGGTCAAAATTCACAGATTTTAAATTAGCAGGTCAACCCGGGCGGGTCACATTCTGACCCGGGCGGGTCAAAATTCGCAGATTTTGAATACCAGATTAGCCCGGGCGGGTCAGATTACGTGATTTAAAAGGAGTAAATGCGTCCCGAACAGCTGCTGCGCAAAAGTGCAGCAGTTTATTTTCTTGATATGGGGCCGTTTGGCCTAGTTAATTCCGTTTCGACGCGCAACGACATTTCTAATATAGTAAATGCAGTATTGGAAACCCCACTAACCATTACTTGTGTAATGGTGCTAGGTACACGTTCGATAGGAGCTCCGGAGCACGGATCAAGTCAAGAGGAGAGCCGAACACACCCGATCACTATTACGCTTCCGCAATAAATTGTCGTTTAAAACACAAATCGTAGTATAGGTTTGTAATGTCAAAAAGAAAAAAAAATGCTAAATTGAAGGTCTCTATCAAATCAAAGTCTTTAAAATGGAATGTAGTTATAAATATTAAAGTTTTAATTGGTCGTGATTTTCGATTAAGGCCGAAACTCGTAGTTTAGGCGACTATTCGCGTGTTTTCGGGTTAGGGTCTTACAAGTGGTATTAGAGCCATTGGTTTGAGGGATCCGAGTGTCGAGAAAGATTCTTGGACTCAAACTGTGCGCTCTAAGTGTTAGAGGGTGTTCGGTTCAAGACTTGGTCGCGTAAATCCGGTAAGTTACTTTCATTGTACCTAAGAAGATATAGAAATAGAGGTGTGATAAATAGCACCTAAGGGTAATTGTGTAACAACACGTTGTCCGAAGGGAATTAGTAGATGATGATTAAGGCAACCTAATGTTAGCTGAAGATCGAAATAGTTAATGAGAAAATGGTGCTGATAAGCATAATAGGAATGCTCTGTATTGCATACGGGCATACACTAAAATTGATATGACTAATGTTTATAAATCGTTGCAGAGATTGAGTACCGGATCAAAGGATGGCGAAAGAATGGATAAATCCATCAAGAGTAATGAATAAAGAGTCAATAGCATGGCCATAAGGCATGTGCAAAAAGGACTCGGACAAAAGATGATGAAGAAGGATGATTAATTGGTAATGAAAAAATTACCAAAGGCGAGTATGCCATGGAAGCATGCTCCTAAATAAGGTACGAATACTAATGTAGATAATATTCACATATTGAATGACGTTCCTTAGGAGGAAATAAGATTTGGGAGAAACGTGGATGGAATACCTATCCCGGGGTGAAATCCCCAAGATAAAACTGTATGGAAGGGATTATTATGCATCATTATTAAGAATAACAAATGCGTAAAATAAATTGAATGTGGAGAATTGGAAATGAGATTTATTACTCAAATAAAGAATCTTGATGAAAACTATAAAGCTGAATAAGCTATAGTCATGTGTGGGCATGTAGTGAAAGTAAAGAAAGGGTGAATACACCTTAAAACAAGTTGGAAGAGTTTGTAAGGAAAAGACCTTGTTTTTGTAAGTAACAAGGAATAAAGTCTTTTACTAAATAAAAGACGAATACCGAAAGGATTTGTTACTTTGAATCTATCGTGATAATCACGGTAAGATCACGCGTGTCATGTGTGGATTACTTACTCTGGCCAAGTAGGTGTTAAACACATGATACAGTGGGCTTCTTGTGATTTACATGTGTACCTTCCATGTAGCAAGGACTGGGTCGGTGGGAAAGAGGTGAAAGACGAGTCAAACGGGTCACTCGACAAGGGCGGTTGACCCTAAAGCTGCATACTGAAATTGAAATGGTTACACGTGGAGTCAAATTGCTCACGTGGAAACCCTAAGGCTGAATACTAAAGTGAAAATTGTTACACGTGGAGTCTAAGTGCTCACGTGAAAAGTTAAAGTTGAATACTGAAATTGAAATGGTTACACGTGAAGTCAAACTGCTCACGTGGAAACCCTAAGGCTGAATACTGAAGTGAAAATTGCTACACGTGGAGTCTAAGTGCTAACGTGAAAACTTAAAGCTGAATACTGAAATTGAAATGGTTACACGTGGAGTCAAATTGCTCACGTGGAAACCCTAAGGCTGAATACTGAAGTGAAAATTGTTACACGTGGAGTCTAAGTGCGCACATAACAACCTAAAAATGAATACTGAATTGAAATGGTCACGCATGAAGCCTAATGCTCTCGTGGGACTATAGGGCTGAATATTGAATAAAAAAATGGTAGCGTTTGGAATTTAAGTACACACATGAAAACCTCTAAGCCATTTAGGATTGATGATTTAAAGTTACCCGAAACAAAGAAGAATATAGTTACCATTAGGAACTATAAGCAACTATTATAAAGGTTAACTTGGGATGTAAGGATTCTTTCTAAAAATAGAAAGGAAAATGATTATGATCTTGTGATGATGATCAATAAAGCCGAAAGTAAAAAAAGAAAATGGTCATGGTTTTGTAATCATCATCAGTAAAGCCGAAGGTAGAAAAGAATAATGATTATGATCTTGTGATCATGATTAGTAAGGCTGAAATTAGAAAGGAAAATGATTATGATCTTGTGATCATGATTAGTAAAACCGAAAGTAGAAAAGAAAACGATCAAGAATCTTATGATCACGATTAGTAAAGATGAGATAGAAAGAAAAGATTGTAGTTTTATGATCATAGTTAGTAAGGCTGAAAATAGAAGGAAAACGGTCACAGTCTTAGAACCATGGTCGTTAAAAACCGAATATAAAAGAGAAAGGCAAATAGATAAGGCGCGGGATTCAAGTACGACTGTCATGCTAAATAAAGAAAATGTGTGTTGATATTCGCCTATACATGTGTTAGTAAATATATATATAGTAATTATAGAAGTAGGGGTAAATTGACACCCTACTAGAAAGTGTGTGGAAATGACATACAAAATGTTACATCCTTGGGATGTTAATAATGGAAAAAGGGTCGTTGGACACAAAAACCGACTTCACATAGGCCGGTAGGTAGGGGAAAACGATCTTATGATCTAAACGCATATAGGAAAGATAGCAAAGAAAATAGTACCATGGAAAATTCCAGTTGGGTGCAATAAATGAAATAGCCCCAAGGTAAAAGAGAATGATCATGTAGAAATGGGAAGAATTGATGGACATAATAAAAACGATGTCTATATAAACAAAAGAGTCGAGGGACTCCTACTAAGCTGAATAAGGAACTTAAGTTAGCAAACTTATAATGCTATAGCCGGGTAAATAGGGTCGCGAGCCCTATATGTAGGTTACTATCTATACGGTAGTGGACCAGATTGAATTATAGTGAATGTGTTCAATTGATGATTGAAAATAAAATTTCTAGGCGTAGAGCCAAGAAATACAAAACAAAGGTTTCGAGGGCGAAAGCTATTTAAGGGGGGTAGACTTGTAACGCCCCAAATATCCAATTTGACTAATTACACCATTACGGGTGATTAGCAAATAATAAAACAGGATTATACGGTAAAAATGAGGGTTGTATTTCTAGAAGAAATATAACTACGTTAGTGAAGTTAGTTAAAAGAGGACAAATAACCCACTAACACTTAACTAAGTTAAGTGTGTTTGGTGTTATTAGATCATGGAGGGGTGAAAGGTGTAAAATGGGCAAACTTGGGTGTTAATATTATAGTTAAAAGATAAACACACACACATAAGGTGTGTTGGTCAAAAATTGTAGATAGAAAGAAAACGATCAAGAATTTTATGATCACGATTAGTAAAGATGAAGATAGAAAGAAAAGATTGTAGTTTTATGATCATAGTTAGTAAGGCTGAAAATAGAAGGAAAACGGTCACAGTCTTAGAACCATGGTCGTTAAAAACCGAATATAGAAGAGAAAGGCAAATAGATAAGGCGCGGGATTCAAGTACGACTCTCATGCTAAATAAAGAAAATGTGTGTTGATATTCGCCTATACATGTGTTAGTAAATATATATATATATATATATATATATATATATAGTAATTATAGGAGTAGGGGTAACTTGACGCCCTACTAGAAAGTTTGTGGAAATGACATACAAAATGTTACATCCTTGGGATGTTAATAATGGAAAATGGGTCGTTGGACACAAAAACCGACTTCACATAGGCCGGTAGGTAGGGGAAAATGATCTTATGATCTAAACGCATACAGGAAAGATAGCAAAAGAAAATAGTACCACGGAAAATTCCAATTGGGTGCTATAAATGAAATAGCCCCAAGGTAAAAGAGAATGATCATGTAGAAATGGGAAGAATTGATGGACATAATAAAAACGATGTCTATATAAACAAAAGAGTCGAGGGACTCCTGCTAAGCTGAATAAGAAACTTAAGTTAGCAAACTTATAATGCTATAGCCGGGTAAATGGGGTCGCGAGCTGTAACACCCCAAAAATGTTAAGTAAAAATAGTATGGTGGAAGTTATATATATATATATATGTATGTAAGTGTATGCGTATGTATGTATGCGTATATGTGTATGTGTATGAAGGTGTGTACTTCTAGTTGTAAGAGATGCATTAATAGTTGTACATTTAATAAACATGAAAATTTACCAAGCTAATTACTTGGGCAAAATGATGATACTATAGTTGATAAATAAAAAGGGGTAATTATACAATTAACTCATTCTAGAGGGGATTGTATTAGACAAAGAGATAGAAGCCTTATAGTAGAGGGGTTAGAAGGAAAAATGGGTTATTGGGAAGAAATAAAAAACACGGAGAAGAGAGGAGGAGGTGGCGACAAGGGAGTCACCCAAACAACCCTCCGTAGCTGAAAATTGGTGAAGAAGAACACCTCAAATCCCCTGCATGTTCACAATTTCTTAACCTATTAGTAAAGCTAATCCTCTTGGTAAGTTGTAGAATAAAGTTTAATGGGTTTGAAAGTGGTAGGATGGATTTCATGATTATGTTGTGATGGTTACTTATTATGGTTAGGAAAACATGCTTGTTATGTGTAGTAGTATGAATTGAAGAGATTATGTGTTAATTTCTTGTGTTAGGGCTGAATTGAAAATGTGTTTAAGTGGGTGTTGGAATGAAGGTTTCTGTTGACTTTTAAAAGTCAACAGGACCTCAACACCAAGAAGACTCTTGTGATTATGTATGATTGTTATCTAGAAAGATAGATTGTAAATGTATGTGTAGAATTAGAGATAATGCATCATGGAGTGACATGATAACTTGAATGTGTGAATATGCACACCAATTGTATGATAAAATGCCTAGTATTGTAGAATAGGTGAATTTGTAAGAATTTCATGATAAACATGTTGGTAGAGGTTGTAACCATGAGATTTTGTTAGTTATTCACCTTGACCCGTGAATGGTCATGGGTAGAGCATGAAAAACTAAAGTATGAATTCCTTCACTATGTAGGTGTGAAGGTGGAAGGTTCAAGCGAATACACGGAACAAGGTGCACACAACAAAGGTAAGTTGGTTACTACCAACTAATTAGCTAATGATTATAATTGTCATATTGGTTATGGATATATTTGTTGTTGATGAAAATGGATGAGTTGGAAGTGGTATGAAGCACTTTTGTGGTCACACAAGTGCAACTAGTAGAATGATTTATCATGGTAGGAGCACCCTTAACGGGTCAAAAGGTAGAAGTACCCTAACGGGTCAAAAATGTAGAAGTACCCTAATGGGTCAAAAAGGAAGAAATACCCTTAACTGGTCAATATAGTGGAAGAACCCTTAATGGGTCAAAATTTGGAAATACCCTCAATGGGTCATATGGTAGAAGTATGGAGTTTATCATGACTTCCATGGAATGTTTAATTACCTTGGACTAGTGATGATAGTACTTATGCATACTAATGGTTGCCTTGTTTAAATTGAATAGGTAAAGCACATATATGAAGATCAAGTCTCAAGAGAAGTCGGATTATGCACGCTCTAGTCTTTTGGGGTTGGGTACCATGTTAATGATAGAAACTTTGAGTCATACAACAAGATGCCAATGTGTTGTGTTCATGCTTTTTGAAAATGGGTCAAAGTTTTACATGGTAGCTAACTTGGACATCTTATTTTGTAATTAAACTAAGGTAGCTTGTGGTTGCGAAGTTGTTGAACAAGATGTTATGAATTGTATATATAATGGGTGTTTTGTTATTTACTACATATGTTTTGAAAAAAAATCGAGTCTTACAAGTTGGTATCAGAGCCAAGGTTTGAGCGAACCGAGCACCTTAGGTGCTTGGAGTCAAACCGGAAGCTCGTGGGGGCGTGCATTCGATCCGAGACTTGATCAAGGTATGTGTGGGAATAATGGGTAGGAGAGTTAGTCAATGAACTCACAAAATGTTGGAAAAATCTTGGTTATAAAGTGGGCAAAAGGATGGTAAAGTAGAAAGGTGGAAAGAAAAAAAAAGGTACAGAGGCTACCGTACCTTACGGTAGCACCGTAAGGTACGGAAGCCATCAGAAACATGACGGTGGCAGCCTACTGCCTTACGGTGGGAAATAAGGCTTCAGGGCTACCGTAACTTACGGTGGCATCGTAAGTTACGGTGGACCCTGAAGATTTTCACTTATTTGCTTTCGTTATACATGGGTTGTTGTCGAACCTTATGTGGGAATATATTAGGGGTGTAATAACATACGAAAACATGGATTTACAATCCTTGTATGTACATGGTAGAGAATGTGGTAGCCCAAGTATTGGGAGTAGAAAATTATTATATTTGCAAGGATGGATAATGATTGAAATACTATGGTGTAGTATACATGTTGAATGGTTGTTAATGTTTCAGAAACATGGTGGAAGAAGGGGATAACTCCGCTAGAGAACATGAGTACCAAGAGAAGATAAAAGAGTTGATTGCCACAGAAATGGGTAAGGCGTGGACTGCTAACCTCGCCAAGATAACCCATGAGGTGGAAACGAATGTCATGGAGGTAATGGAGGGAATGATGACGAGTAGGTTTGATGAACTAAAGAAATTGATTGAAGAAGGGTCGTCCGGCACCAATAATGTTAAGAGATGTACCTACCGAAACTTTATGTCATGCAGCCCCACGGTGTTTAAGGGAGAAATAGATCCACTTGAATGTCTAAGGTGGATCTCGGATATGGAAGGGGTGTTTGCATGAAGCCATTGTGAAGGCGAAGATGAGGTGATGTTTGCCACGGGTCAGTTACGACTCCGTGCAAAGGATTGGTGGGATAGTTATAGTAAGGAGGTAGGGCAAGAACGAGTGAGAAGCATGACATGGGCGGAGTTCAAGGAGCCCTTCCTGAAGCATCATTGTCCCCAAACTGCAATTGATCGCATTCAGGAGGAGTTTCTACACCTCCGCCAGAAGAATGAAACCATTGATGAGATCACGAACATATTTCTTGACAAGATGAAGTTTTGTCCAGAATTGGTGGGAACCGAACGGATGAATATTAACAGGTATCATGCCATGTTGAGCGCTGAATACAGGGAGTTTATCACTCCATCAAAATGCAATACGCTGGGTGAACTTATTGATTGGGCTCGTGAACGAGAAACAGAACTGAAACGCCAAGAACAACGGGGTGAGAAGAGGAAGGTTGAAAGAACTTGGGAGCCACAAAAGAAAGGGAAGGGGCATGATCATAGCAAGAAGGATTCCAAGAAGGGTGAAGTACCAAGCTGTAACACGTGTGGGAAACCACATACGGGAGAATGTCGCCTGGGGCAGAAGGCGTGCTATAATTGTGGGAAGACGGGACACCCGTTTTACAAATGCCCCAGTCCGGTTCAGTTATGTTATCATTGCTATGAACCCAGACACATTAAGGCGGATTGTCCCAAGCTCAAGAAGGAGGCACCAAAAGAAGGGAAGAAGAATGAGACTTCGAAGGCTCGCGGAAGAATGTTCCAAATCACCACGGAAGAAGCAAAGAACAACCCCGAGGTGGTGTCGGGTATGTTACTAGTCAACAATACTCTTATGCATGTGTTGTTTGATACGGGAGCAAGTAGGTCTTTTGTGTCTACCAAAGTGATCTACCACCACTCCTTTATCATAGAAGAGATGTCAAACCCATTAGAAGTAGAAATTGCGGATAGTAAGAACTATTTATTACGCAACATATGTAGAGATTGCGCTCTCACGATAGAAGGGGAGGAGTTTAGGGTAGATTTGATACCTATGACTATGGGGGAATTCCAAGTGGTGATAGGCATGGATTGGTTGGCCAAACACCATGCGGAATTCCAATGCAAGAACAAAACCATATACGTTACCTCACCTAGTGGGCGGCGGGTAAGTTTTATAGGGGATAGAAAGGTTGAAGCCAAGTTGTGTACATTGGTGGAAACCATGAAGCATGTGCGTAATGGGGGAAGGGCATTCATGGCCTACGTAGTTGATACCACCATCACCACCCCCAAGTTTCAAGAGGTACCGATTGTTAGGGAATTCCGGGATGTATTTCCGGATGATCTTCCGGGGCTTCCTCCCGAACGCGAAGTAGAGTTCAAAATTGAATTGGTGCCCGGGGCTCAACCCGTTGCAAAAACACCATATAGGTTGGCACCCACCGAACTCCGGGAGTTGATGACACAACTTCAAGAGTTACTCGATAAGGGCTTCATCCGCCCGAGTGTGTCCCCGTGGGGAGCACCTATATTGTTTGTGAAAAAGAAGGATGGGTCTATGCGGATGTGAATAGACTACCGGGAGTTGAATAAACTAACGATAAAGAACCGCTACCCCTTACCCCGTATTGATGATCTATTTGATCAACTTCAAGGGGCGAGTTGGTTCTCGAAGATTGACCTTCGTTCCGGGTACCATCAGTTGAAGGTAAGGGAAGAAGACGTGGCCAAAACGGCGTTTAGAACTCGGTATGGGCATTACGAGTTCCTAGTAATGTCCTTCGGGTTGACAAATGCTCCGGCCGCATTCATGGACTTAATGAATCGGGTGTGTCATACAATGTTGGATCGTTTTGTGATACTGTTTATAGACGACATTTTGATTTATTCCCGAAGTGAATCGGATCACGCGGATCACCTACGGGAAGTCCTTGGGACGCTTAGAAAGGAAAAGCTTTATGCTAAGTTTTCTAAATGTGCCTTTTGGTTGAGGGAAGTCCAGTTTTTGGGACACGTGGTTAATGAAAGGGGCATTTCTGTTGACCCTTCGAAAGTAAAGGCGGTGGTGGAATGGGTTCCTCCCAAGAACCCGAGCGAAATTTGAAGTTTTCTGGGCCTAGCCGGTTGTTGAAGGATTATTAATCATCTAGCTTTAACAAACCAAGAGGTAACCTTGGTTTTCCATGTTATGAGGTTTTCTAAGATTATGATAATGTTGAATTTGGGGGTTTTGGCAAAATCATGGAGTTAATGATTAATAGAGGTTCCTCTAGCCTTAGGGAACCTCAATAATGCTTAATTTGGTTAGGAATAACAATTCATAGAGATGATTGTTATAAAATGTGAAAGATGATTATGTGAAAAATATGGGTTATGGCCTTTTGGTGGAAACCCACATTAAGATAGTGATTTGATGATGAAATTGTATGATTGAATGGCTCTAAGACAGGCTAAATGCTACCTTTCTTATGGAATAATGAATTATGTGAAATTGATGAACTCATGGTATGTTCTAACTACAAATTTTTGATGTTATGAATGATGCCTACTAAGTGTTTGATGAAATGCCTAGTTAAGGCTTATGAATGAAATTGTATGAAGGAACATTATAAGCTAACTTGTTATGTGTAAATGATGTGAATGAATGATGTTAGTATGAGAATTACACATGAGATGATTAATCTATGTGGCATTAAGGTAATCGCATAAAATGATGTCAACTAATGCCTATGTTAGTGCATATAAACATATAATTGGTAGTTTGATTTTTAAAAGTCAACTAACCCAAATGGAAGTTGTGAATGTGTTAGCATTTATAAACTCGCGAGGTATGGTAGTCGTTTGATGAAATGGCTAACACGACCGATCTTGTGAGTATTGTGAAGGTTTGATCTTGTCAAGCTAGGTGGGAGCTTGGATGGGAGGAAACCAACAAAGCAATAGATCCTGGAATGCATAAATTGGGCCAAGGTAAGTGACTTATCCTAAATAAGTCTCTTAGAAACTAAATGATGTTGTAAACATTTGAAAATCATGGAATTTATATTGTTTGTAAAGTATGTGGGTTTAATCACTAAAACAGATTATGGAATGTGGGATACTAGCTTGTAAAAGGGCTAGAATCTCCTAAATTATGAAAAATGGTTATGTCCGTCTGGGACGCCTAACTAGATAATGGCACACCCTTGTAAAATGGACAAATGAGTTAAAAATGTTATGTTCATTAAAACGCATGAATGTGACCAAAGAATGGATGATTTTGTGAATAAATAGTTAAACGGGTCAAATGATGTTGTGAGCATCAATTGAACTCGGTACTTAATGCTTCTATGCTAAGCATTTATAGTTAAAAGGGCTAGACGGGCCAATTGGTGGTGTGACACCCTTTGGATCCCGAAATGTTAATAGGGTAATGAGTTTTTGCACAGATTGATAAATTGGAATGGAATGGCATGTGATTCCAAGGATCCTTGAGGAAGATTCGAGAGGTATGAAAATGGGTCAACACTACCGGGTAAGTCTGTAGTATTAGTTATGGCCATATGCGAGTAGACATGTGGATAAAACCACCCAAATGAAGTGTGGGTGTCAAATCGGTGAGTCTTGCTCATAAAATGTCTAATGCGCTCTAATCCGCTTAGAAGTGATTTAATAATAGAGAATTTATGAAATTTGTAATATACTAAGTTCTTAAGGGCTTAGGAGTTTCCAAGCATGTTAATGAGTCTAAAATGATGGTGATGACCAAGTGTTGTCATCCACAAGTGACTAAAACGGAATATAGACCTCTAAGGGTATTTTGGGAATTCTAAAGATTTGCTAAAGGCTAAATCCATAAACCGAGTCATAATAAGTGAATCGGATAGTGTTGATTAGACTAACAAGTGTTCAACGGGTTGACAATATAATTGTTATGCTTTTTGAACGGTTAAATAAAGTTGTGTAAAACCTAAGGCCTTAACGGGTCAAACGGTTAAAACCGAACTAATTGGTTTCTAATGGGTCAAAACCGAGAAGTGATATATATATCTTGATAGAACTTATCTATGCAAGTCTAAAATAATATTCGGTATGTCCTGGATGTCCAAAAACGCCCATAGTGAAGAGTCGGGCTTGTGAAGACATAAGTTTTCATGGCTTAATAAAGTTCCAGCAGGTCAGCCCGGGCGGGTCACATTCTAACCCGGGCGGGTCAAAATTCGGAGATGATAAATTATCAGGTCAAGCCGGGCGGGTCACATTCTGACCCGGGCGGGTCAAAATTCGCAGATTTTAAATTAGCAGGTCAACCTGGGCGGGTCAAAATTCGCAGATTTTGAATACCAGATTAGCCCGGGCGGGTCACATACTGACCCGGGCGGGTCACCGTTTTAACAGACATGTTGATTTTTAAAAATTCAAATAAAATCATAGAAAAATCGTTAGGGGGTGTTCTTTATATTCCTGGAAAGGTATTCGAACGTAGAAAATTTCTTATTTGAAAGCCGAAGTCATATTACGTGTTTTAAAAGGGGTAAATGCGTCCCGAACAGCTGCTGCGCAAAAGTGCAGCAGTTTATTTTCTTGATATGGGGCCGTTTGGCCTAGTTCATTCCGTTTTGACGCGCAACGACATTTCTAATATAGTAAATGCAGTATTGGAAACCCCACTAACCATTACTTGTGTAATGGTGCCAGGTACACGTTCGATAGGAGCTCCGGAGCACGGATCAAGTCAAGAGGAGAGCCGAACACACCCGATCACTATTACGCTTCCGCAATAAATTGTCGTTTAAAACACAAATCGTAGTATTGGTTTGTATTGTCAAAAAGAAAAAAAAATGCTAAATTGAAGGTCTCTATCAAATCAAAGTCTTTAAAATGGAATGTAGTTATAAAGATTAAAGTTTTAATTGGTCGTGATTTTCGATTAAGGCCGAAACTCGTAGTTTAAGCGACTATTCGCGTGTTTTCGGGTTAGGGTCTTACATGTTGGTTACTGCCTTTTCACCAGGGCCCACCATCCGGCGATTGGTGCCGCAACCTTTGTTCCTGATCCCCTGTGGGTTGCTTCACGAAATGTCGACATCTCTAGGCACACGTAACAGATTTGCAATCACAGAATCATCCGCAACACCAGTTTCCGTCACCTCGACCCTTTTCCCGAACACTTCATCCCTTAAAACTTTGAATTGATCTGAAAATGCACTCAAACGATCAGGTGACACAGTTAGGCGATCCACACATTGGTTAAACATGCCAACCAATTCATTTCGCATAACAGCCGTATCGCTTCTGTCCACCCCATAGCGAGCATCAACGCTGAAAACAGATTTGGGCAGCACATCGCGCCTCCAACGATCCATAATATACTTCTCGGGGATAGCCTCAACTTTGGTGTACCTAAAAACACAAAATATATGTCGACACAGGTAGCCAATCCGAGTCCACGAATTACATGAGCATGTAGTATTCCCCGCCACAGTGTCAGCCTTAACCTTTATATCAAATAGCAAACAAACCAACTGTCACCAAAATTTAAAAAAAAATAACACAGTCGTAAAGTCAGTTTCCAAATAAGAAAAAAACATACAGTGTATTCGTTGACAACGTCTGTTCGCTTGTCAAGGTGTGTTACAGTGTACACCTTCATATCATCAGCTTCTTCTTGCTTTGTAATGAAACACAACAACAGCCCTTTCTGGATTTCCTTCCGGACTTCATAGAATATGGATTGAGAATAGACCACCGCACACTATTTCTCAATTGTCATACCAGTTTTCATCTCATGGAAATGGTAATCCGTTTGGTACTCCGCAACCCGCTGCCTGTATCTTTGGGAGTCCATTGTCGTGTCAAAGCGTAACAAAAACTGCACAAGTGTGTTGGCCCAGCTAGAATTCACCTTAAACGACGCATTTGAGCTTTCACATCTGGATGTGGTCTTCATCAGGCACGACATGGGGATATCACGAAAGTACGCAGGCACCCAAAGCTCCTTGATGTTGTACATGTCGTTAAGCCACTCGTTTTCTATTAGTCCATACTTCTCAAGTAACTTCCCCCACCGCTTCTCAAATGTCTCCGGTTTAATATAAACATTCCATACCAACTTATGTATGGCTGCCCTTATTTCTGCATTCTCAACTCCAAACCCTACAACCTATGAAAAAACAAACAACTTTTAAGTTAAAAAATGTTCAGCTGGTGGTTTGAAATGGGATGAAACAATTGATAAAACAGCGCCAGTACCTTGGCAGGCAGCTTCTTCATAATGTGCCACATACATAGGCGATGCCTTGACTCTGTGAACACAGCGACAACCGCTTGCTTCATCGCCGGATCTTGGTCTGTTAATATCAACGTAGGCTGCTTTCCGTGCGCACCCAGAAACGTATTAAGCAACCAAGAATAAGACTCTATAGTCTCATTAAACAAGAGTCCAGCCCCAAACGTCACACATCGTTTGTTGTTGTCTACACCAGTGAATGGGACAAAAACTAGATTGTACCTGTAAAAAAGCATCAAGTTACCTCTTCTTCGTTACTCACATGTATATATATATATATATAAAAGGGCCAACAAGTGTTTTGCCTGTTAGTTTGGTATGTTGCGTCAAAAGCAAGAACTTCACCAAAATGTTGATAGTTAATCTTCTTTATCTCATCCGCCCAAAAGACATATCTAAGCTCCCCGTTCACCACGCTGTACTTAAAAGAAAATTTTGGAAGGTGCTTAACCCTATCATTCAGCTTCTCGATTATAATTGACGAATCCTTATCCCCGATGAACATACGGATACTTTTTGCAAAATTCTTATAATCCACGGTGGTACCATTCACGTTGTGGTGTCCGCCTTTCAGACTCACCTACATCCTATGCGCTACTGTTGGCCCAAATTCTTATAATCCTTGGTTGCAAAATCCAGCTCCCGCCCTATCTTCGTTAAATCTCTATTGTATGTTGGAACAAGCATGTGATTATGTGTCGCCTCAAAGTGATAAATCTCCCACAGTGATGTAATATTGCACAGTTTCGCTCTAATACTCGCCTTACAATCCGTACGCTGGAATGTTGACTGCTTAAACTTCAGCGAGCTTTCCTCCAATGAGTCAAACGTCTGCTTGCTTTGCGGTTTCCCGGCGTTCGAGCATAGTACGTACCTGTGTGTGATGACGCCATTCACCCTCTTTACAGTATCACACCTCGTAGAAAACCCACAATTCGATGCGTACGACTCGTACATCGCAGCGACATCCTCCCACTCTCTATACTTAGCCTTCATGTTTGGTTTGAGTGACTCATCTACTATTGGCCTCCAGTAACGACTACCATTAGGGGTAAACCAATAATCACAACCAGACCCTGCATCACCAAAAACAATATATGTATTACCATTCATTCCTACTCCCATACAAGTACAGATTTCTGAAAAACAAGACCAAAAAATTATCTTAGAACAAATATACGCTAACTTCTGCAATCACAACACCACCATTTTTTACCCATTTTTTACACCGGTGTAAAATGTAAAAAACTAAAAAACAACTACAAACTGTTATCAAACATTTTCAGTCAAACATTAATACCCTTTTACACTAGTGTAGTCAAGCAATTTCAAAAAAAAATTAAAAAAATAAACAAATAAACTTCACAGTACCGTCATCGTCACCGCCCACGTGGTGGGCAATGGGGGATATTTTCATTGCACCAGCAGATGATCCACCTTCTTCAGTAGCAAAATGGCCACCTTCAATGGACGATTGCAGCACATCCTGCTCAGATGATCCACCTTCTTCAGATTCATCAACCACCCGTTTCCCCTTATCAACTTCATTTGTCAGTGTTTGTGGGTACTCCTTAATGAAGATAGCAACATCCTGCAAATCTTTGTCGGAGAAAAAATCCATCACACTAGCACAATCAGTCGACTTCTCCTTCCTTGCTAGATTGTTAGGGTTTTTATCGATCATTTTTTAGGTGGGGATGGAGTTTCTCAGAGTGTGTAGAAAGGTGTTTGCATGTATGTTTTTTGGAGCTTTTTTGGTGTGTTGTATATAACAATCTGATGATAATAACATTGGCGGGAGAATTGTACAATGCTAACATTGGGATGATAATACACTGACATGATCAAGATTATTATATTGCTAATTGTACTAATCAACTTGTGTTGACAGTGTTTAATTGACAGATAATAATGTTGATTACCCAAAATACCCATTAATAAAAAACTAAACAACCTCCCATGTGTCACTTTGTTATTGGCCCATTCAAGTTCTCAAGTTCTCACAGAACAGTAGAGTTCTCATATTATCCTAGCCCTATATATATATATATATATATATATATAGTTTGAAAAAAAACAAGTTTCCTCTTCAAATGAAACGACAAATTTTGAATCTCAACATATTCCACATTGAAAACTGACAGCCAATTATTAATGACGCAACATAAAAAAAATCTATCTATACTTTCAATAAGGAGAGTCGTGAGTGACGTCAGAAAGCTGACGTGTCAGCACCTTAGATAGCCCACCATTGCCTGCGTGATGCAAAAATTGACGTCACAAACCCCCTTAAAATATTCACAAATAATACGTGGGACACGTTAAAGCACCGCTGTTGTTGACTTTAAAAACATCCGTTTGGTAACCATACACAACAGCGGTAAGAATCCCACTTGCCTCAACAGCTAATGTGAACAGTGTAAAGGATCGTTTTATGTAAAAACAGTGAATATGATCATACAAGTCTCTATTCCATGTGCAGAAACCCTAGAACAGATACAAAATGATAATTGATGAATCAAACACACGGATTAAGCTTTTCAAACGACATTTTCATTAATTACTTTGAGAAATGTGATAGCAATAACGATTACAAGTAATTCTGATCAACACTTCAATAACACACACACTAGAGAGCTCAACTCTGACTTACTAGACTAAAAAATGATCAAAGTTAGATAGAAAAACAAACATTTAGCTTATATAGCCTGCACATTCGCCCCTTTCGTAGGGTCGAATGTGGCTTTCGTCTACTTTCGCCCTTCCTGCTAGCTCGAACCTGGAACACTCTTCTGTACAATCTACCTTCGCCCCACATTCTCTACCTTCGCCCCATATCAATTTCACTTTCGCCCTCATGATTTCTTCAAAACATGTTTATTGTTACAATCCGAAGCACTAGTCGCTCAATATGCATCAACAAACTCCCCCTCGACTATTGCTTGGATTGCCTTCGCGCTTCATCCATAACCTTGTTCATAATCTTCAGACGAAGTTGTTGACGTTGATCTTTCGTCATTTCTGGTTCCACCTTTCTCTTCATTGAACGCTTTGGCACTTCAGTTACTTTAACCTACTCACCAAGCTTCTTTTCAAGGTTGCTACCAGAATTGATATCATAAGCAAAGCACACTCCAACCACCTGTTGATATTTCTTTGCTTGTTCTGCATCATTGGAGTCACTATAGATCGGATTATAGTACAACATGATGATGTCTTCAAAAGTACAGTTTATGAGCCACATTGGGTCAAAAACATGTATTTTCTTGTATGCATCCTTCCTGTCTCTCAACACTATCACCGCTTTAGCATTCCTTCAATCATAATACCCAACAATAAAATCTGCACTGAAATGCTATTGTATTGGCATTAGCGGTATTTTCTTCATCACCACAGGAGATTTGTATATCAAAGTCACATTCTTTCTTCCCGTCTTTGGATCAACATCTCTATGAACCTTCCTTTTCGGGTACTGAGGCTTGAACATATCCCACTTCGTTCTGCTCTCCCAGATAAGTTTATCAGCAAACCATCCAACTGCAGTATTATTCACTGAAGCACCAGTCATTCTGAACCTACAGATATCTCTCACCGCCCAGTACGGTAGAGTAAGCAAATCATAGAATCTGTAAAAGTACAGAATTCCAGTTTCCCACTTCACAGCAATACACTTGAGACTTCTCAGATATTTCCAACCCAGTGCTCTGCCTTTGAACTTCTAGTTGTGATATCTATAGAATCCTCCCTGTGCTTCAGGTTTAGGTCTTTTCTCATCATTCTCCTTCAATTTCTGCAACAAAGTCTTCAGTTCATCACTTTGTTCAGACGATGGTTTCTGATTATCATCACCAAACACATTCTTTACAAATTCTTTGCTCTTCTGCTCAGCTTTCTTTTTAGCTTCTCTCATATGTGTTTCAGTAAAGTCTGGGAAAACTTCATTTTCATTTGTGTCTCTGAAGTATTCAGGATATTCTTCATGTGTTATATCCTCTATTTCAATTTCCTCAGTCTCTGGAGTCTGCTTGTCATCAGAATGATTTCCAACATCCTTTTCAGGAATGTCTGGAATCATTTGATCAGCCTTGATCTCCTCAAGTGTCTTACCAACACGCTGCGCAATTCCTTCAAGTATTTCTTTTGAAGCAACAGCTGACACTTCACCTTCTTCAAGATCAGGATCATTGTATTCCAATTCAAATCTCATATCTTCAGATTGAAATATATCAACAAACTTTCCAGTAAACTCTATTGTCCACTCTCTGTTATTCAACATCTCTCTATAGACATTCTTTGCATCATCTAATAACGCTCTGATTTTCTCTGTCCAGAATATGTTATCATCAGCATCAACATTCTCTCCTGATTTCTTCGAACTAGACTGACTAGAACTACCCTTCTTGGTCTGTCTCTCTTCAAATGTAAATTTACTCATATCATCGTTATCATCCTCATCACTACTACTCTCATCCTCATCATCGTTCTTTTTACCACCTGTTTTCCCTTCAGCATCATCATCATCATCATTAGATCCATCATCTGATTCATCATCTTCTTCTTCATCATCAGAAGACTCTTCATAATCTACTTTTTCTTCTTCTTTTTCTTTGTCCTCCTCTCTTTCTTTCAGTTTAGGAGCTTCACCATACAATTTGCCAAGCAACTAACTCATTCTCTTATTTTCTTTCTTCAACTCTTTATTTTCTTTCTTTACTCCTTTAATCATTCTTCTATTACCATTGCACTTCTCATCAATTTCATTCTTCTCTTCTTCAAGTTGTTTCAACTTTTTCTCAAGCTCATCTTGATTTGCCTTAGAAGCTACAACAATCTGCAACATCTTTTCTTCATTCTTCTTAAATTTCTCTATCTGAGCTTGCTGTGCAGTTATCATTTTCATCATATCTTCCAACTGTTTGTTTACTTTCTTCATCACATCATCAGAAACTGTGACTTTTGTCTTGGAAGATTCAGCAACAGGAGTTTTCTCTTTCTTCTTGAACAAGTTCCATACAATTTCTAAAGTAGAATCCAGATCAGGAACTACTTCAGGTTCTTTTGGTGACTTTTTCTGCTTCTTGGTAGCTGGTGAGGAAACCTGTGAGGATGTGCCAGCATCTGGGACTTTCTTCCCTTTCAATAACTTCTCAATCTCTTTCTCTCTTAGCTTCTTCGTGCTCTCTTTTTCATCTCTTTTAGCCATTGACTTATGTTTAGGCTTCTTCAGATTCACAACTACTGTAGATCCTTCAAAATCTTCAGTATCAAGCCCTAAATCACCTTCAAGATCAATTGGCTCTTTCTTCAATTGTTCTTCAACAGCTTTATTCAATGATTCAGACTCTCCAGCAACAGTGGCCTTGCGCTTGGAGTTCTTCCTCAACAATTCAGCATCCGAATCCCAGTGTTCATCTTCTTCTGTTTCTTCAGAATCAACAGAAGATTCTTCATCAACCAAACAAGTACCTTTCTTTGCTGTACTTTTCTTTCTTGTCTTCTGCTTCTTAGCAGGTTCAACTTCATCTGTCTTTGCCTTACCCTTCCCTTTGGCTCCGGCATTTTTCACCTGACGTTTTCTTTTAGTGGTTGCATCAGCATGTACCAGTGGATTATCAGTATCAGATTCACTGTTAGCATGTCTAGCTTTATCCTCCCCTGGGTCAGTGTAACCCGGATTAATCAGATGACTAATCAGATGTCCCAAAACCATTGTAGGATCCTTCTTCAACTTCGACTTCTGACCTATCAACATCTCTAACATATGGTCCAGAATCATCGCAGTTATGTTGAATGGTTTATTCAACGTTAGTGCAACCATCAACGAGCTCAGACTCTTTCTCATCACGTCATAACCTCCACTTACTGTCCCAAACATGTGTATGATAATATGAGCAAAGTATTTGAATTGCACATTTAGCTTTCCCTTATGTAACGCTCCATCAGTAATCAGACCGTTGTACTTCATTCTTAGAAAGCAAACTCTTTGCTCAGTGATAGACATCTTGGATCAGTACAATCATCATCCTTAATCTTCAGTGCATCTCTGATGTCATCTTCTGTAATCAAAGCAAACTTTCCCTGAATCTCGCTCCCTATAGCAGTCTTATCTTCCCAGAAATCATAGCGTGCATTTCTCCAGAACTCTTCCACTATGTCTTTGTAGATGATAACAGGTGTTGCAATGGCATGAATGATCCTGCTTCTTCTGAGAATGTCTATAATACCGGTGAATTATGTATTCTTCTGAACCTCTCCTACAAACGCACAATAATTGTGAGCAGGTTCGAATGGCCATGCTTGAACTACATTCTCCACTGGAGCTTCTTGTACTGGAACTTCTTGTACTGGAATCTCCACATTCTCTGCTTGTTGTTCAGCCATTTGATAATTCTGTATCACAACACAAAGAAAAATACGTTAAAACAATCAAAAACGACAAACTTTAAAATTTTGGTTTTTCAGAATCCACATTCGCCCTAAAAATAAGTACGAATGTAGAATATCATAGGTACGAAAGTGTGAAAACATGTTCGAATGTGAAACTGTTGAATCGAAAGTAGAACTAAATCCACATTCGTCCATAATGTTTCACTTTCGTTAATCAAAGTTGTAGAGGAGAGAATTTGACACGAAAACAGGATTATATGATCATACAAGTTGCTAAACCAGGTGCGGAAACCCAAGCTTAGAACAAACTGAAGTAAACTCAATCAAAACACAATCAAGATCATTTTAAATGCTTTTCATAGATTAACTTGTTCAATTAAACCTTTACAGACTGATAATAGTTAATCTAGACCTCAAACAGATAATCTCTAACCTCTCAGAAACACACACACAAAACACACACTCTCTATGACTCGTTGTACATTACAAAAACTTGATTTCTATATATAGCCACTGTTCCTTCGCCCATTCTTACTGGTCGAAGGTAACAGATTTCCACATTCGCCCAGTAGACTGGTCGAATGTGTTCTTCTGTGCAATCCTGATCTTCATTCGTCCAATACAAGTCTTCCTTCGCCCATTCTTATACTCATTCGCCCCTTCTGATTCTCCTTCACCCATTAACACATGTTAGTATCTAATCATTAGTCGCAAAACGGCATCTACAAACTCCCCCTCGACTATTGATTAGATCTTTTTCTATCTTCATCCATGGCTTTGTTCAACAGCTTAATTCTCAGAATACTCTTCTGTTCTTTCGTCATCTCCGGCTCTAACTTTCTCTTTACCGGCTTTGACACATTTGCCATCTTAACCTTCTTGCCAAGCTTCCCTTCCAAATTGCTTCCAGCATTAATGTCATAAGCAAAGCAAACACCCACAACTTGTGTGTATTTCCTTGCTTGATCTGCATCGTTAGGCTCATGATGAATCGGATTATAGAATAACATGATGATGTCTTCGAAGGTGCAATTGATTAGCCACATAGGATCAAATACATGCACATGCTTGTATTTATCCTTTCCATCTCTCAGCACTATCACAGCTTCTGCCTTCCTCCAATCGTAATACCAAAATATGAAGTCAGCACTGAAGTGTTGAGGCATAGGCATCAAAGGAATCTTCCTCATAACTTCAGGTGCCTTGTATATCAAGGTAACCCTCTTTAACTTGGTTCGAGGATCAGTATCCCTGTGAACTTTCCTCCGGGGATACTGTGGCTTGAATCTATTCCACTTCGTCCTACTCTCCCAAACCAATTTGTCTGCACACCAACCGACGTGTGAATTATTCACTGAAGCGCCAGACATAGGGAATCTGCATAGATCTCTAACCGCCCAGTACGGTAGAGTTAGCAAATCAATGAATCTGTAGAAGTACAGGATTCCTGATTCCCACTTGGCAGCTAAGCACTTCAGCCTGCTCAAGTATGTCCACCCAAGAGCTCTGCCTCTGAACTTTGCATTATGAAATCTGTAGAAGTTTCCTTGAGCTTCGGGTTTTGGTCGGTTTTCATCCATCAATCTTAGTTTCTTCAAGTACTCTTTCAACTCATCAGACTTACTTGAAGATTCTGGCAAATCAGCTCCAAGTACTTTTTCAACAAACTCAGCACTTCTTTTTCTTGCCTTTTTCCTTGCAGACGTATTATGCCTTTCTGTAAAATCAGGAAACACCACATCTTCATCATTTTGTCTGAAGTACTGTGGATATTCCTCGTGTGTAATATCCTCAATCTCAACTTCCTCAAACTCAGGGGTTTCTTTATCATCAGAGTGAGTTCCAACATCCTTTTCAGGAATAGGTGGAATCGACTCATCAACAATGAACTCTTCAAAAGTTTTCCCTACTCTCTGTGCAAGACCATCCAATATCTCCTTTGCCACAGAAGCAGGTACTTCCCCCTCTTCAAGATCTGGATCGTTATATTCCAACTCATAACGCATATCATCTGTTTGGAATATTTCTGCAAAACGACCTGTGAACTCAATGGTCCACTCTCTCTTCTCTAACATATCTTTGTAAACTTGTTTTGCATCATCAGATAACGACCTCACCTTCTCGTTCCAGAACACAGTCTCATCATCTACATTCTCTCCCTTCTGCTTAGAACTAGACTCACCCGTGTCTTTCTTCTTCTTAGAAGGTGGTCTCTTCTCAAAAGTAAACTTAGCAGGATCATCTCCTCCATCATCATCATCACTGCTACTACTATCATCATCTTTTTGACTTCCCGAACCTTCAACATCATCATCATCATCATTGTTATCATCTTCATCATCATTCTTATCCGATTCTTCAATCTCATCATCATCCTCATCCTCCTCTTTATCAGATTCGGATGGTTCAAAGTCCACTTTCTCAACTTCTCTCTCTTCATCTTCTTCACCCTCCTTCAGCTTGGGTGCAGTGTTGTACAAGTCATTAATCAGATCACTAAGACGTTTGTTTTCAGCTCTCAACTCCTTATTATCTTCTTTGATTGCCTTATATCTGTTTTTGTTTCTCAGAACTTTGCCTTCAAGCTTCTGATTCTTTGCTTCAAGCTTCTTGATCTTCTCATCTATTTCATCTTGATTGGTTTTAGAAGCAACAACTATCTGAAGCATCTTCTCCTCATTCTGTTTAAACTTAGCAATCTCAGCTTGTTGAGCCACAAGCATCTTCATCATATCATCCATTCTTTTGTTCATCTGTTTCATCACTTCATTATCCACAGTGATCTTCTTAGACTTGGATTTAGACTTAGATGGCTCATCCTCAACTTCTTTTCCCTTCTGAGGCTTAGTAAACATGTTCAGAACATTATCCAGTGCAATATTGAACTGCTCCACTGGTAATGTTGTAGCCTCCTTAGTCTTTTGTTTCTTTGCAGCTGGTGAAGATTGTTTCGATGATGTTCCAGCATCAGGTAATCTTTTTCCTTTCAACAACAAGTTCAACTCCTTCTCTCTGAGTTGCTTTGTGCTTGTCTTCTTAGCCATAGACTTGTGTTTGGGCTTGGGCAAATTCACAACAACTGTTTCACCCTCATTCAATTCATCCAAATTAACAGTCAAAACTTCATCTACAGCATCAATAGATTGCTTTCCCTTATTAGCTTCTTCTATTGATCTGTTCAAAGATTCAGACTCACCAACCAAAGTGGCCTTTTGTTTGGTAGTCTTAACATTCTCAGCATCCGAATCCCATTGTTCCTCAGTTTCAGTCTCCTCAGAATCAACAGACTCCTCATCTACCAAACCTGTACCCTTCTTGGCAGTAGTCTTCTTCCTCACTGCTTTTTGTTTTGAAGTTCCCTGCTCTGTCTTTCCCTTGCCCTTCCCTTTGGCTCCGGGATTGACAACCTGCCTTTTCCTCTTTGTGTTTGCATCAGCATACACAAGTGGATCATCGTTATCACTATCACTGTTAGGATGCCTTGCTAGATTCTTTCCAGGATCCTCATAATCCTCTCTAGCCAAAGCTCCGAATAATCTTCTGTAAGGTGGTCTTTCATCTTCAGGTATACCTTTGTAACCCTTCATTCTTGCTAAGGTTCTCACATTCATATGATCCATGTTAAGTATCTGTGTTGGATCCTTCTTCAAGTGTGAATATTTGTGATCGAAGATCATCATCAGAAATCTTGGATAAAGCATAAAGTACTTCTTCTTCAATCCCTTCAACATCTCCAACATGTGATCTAGTATCATTCCAGCAACGTTAAATGGCTTATTGAGAGTCAATGCAACCATTAACGAGCTTAAACTCTTTCTCATCACGTCATAACCCCCACTAACACATCCAAATACTATTAAAATGACGTGAGCAAAATACTTGAACTGCACGCTCAGCTTGCTTTTATACATAGAACCATCAGTAATCGGTCCTTTGTATTTCATTCTCAGAAAACATGCCTTTTGCTCAGTCCAGGAAAGTTCTCTTGGATCCTCACTTGTCTCAAACTGGATCTGGAGTGCTTCTCTAATATCAGCTTCAGTAATAAACATCTCCATTCCCTGAATCTTACTCCGGATGATAGTCTGATTATCAAAGTAATCATATCTGGCATTGTTATAAAAATCCTCAACTATATCCTTGTAGATAATAGTTGGAGTTGCCAATGCATAAACCACTCTACATCTCTTCAGAAACTTAATAATCTCTGTAAATTCTACATTCTTCTCAACATCACCAAGATATGCACAAACGTTGTGAATCTTCTCAAACGGCCATTTGTTACCGCTTGATGATCCTTCTTCTTGTACATTTTCTGAAACTGGATCAGTCACTGTAGTTTCCACTGGAATCTCAACAGTTGATTGTTCTTCAGCCATCTGAAATGGAAAATCAAAATAAAACGTCAAAACACAAAATCGTCAAAAATCAAAATTTTAGGTTTTTTATAATTTCACATTCGCCCAAAAAGACTGGCCGAATGTAAGATTTTGTGGTCGAAGGAGTAAGATTATGGTCGAATGTAAAAAGATTTTGGTTGAAAAACTACATTCGTCCGTTTTGACCTTCCTTCGCCCGTTCAGTTTCTCATTCGTCCACAACGATGAGCCGAATGTAAAACTGAATAATCCCCAAAAATTTAAAAATTTTCAAACTGTGTTTATTGGCCTTGATTTTGATTAGATTTTACACTAACATGACCGATTAACCTTCGTGTACCATCAATTGCTCTTATTATTCATTCTATATCAGTTTTCAGACGTAATTAGGGTTCTTATCGTTTTAAAGATCAAACAGTAATTAAAACATGTTAATATCCTAATTCCGAATACATTCTCCCCCTAAAACTGATGTGGGATGAATGTTTAACAAAATCAAGCATTAACCATCCCTCAATCGTCAAAAACCATAAACCCTAAGTCGGTTTAGAAATCAATCGATTACGGGTTCATTTCAAGCCCATTACCTGTAACAATTATATGAAAATGATCAGGGAACAGTAGGGAATAAAACACACAAGCAGGAAATTCAAAAGCAACAAGGTCTCTTTATCGAAGGAAATTTTGAAAAAATGGAATGAACTGGTCGAATCTGAGTTTGGGTATTTATAAACTCCCACCTTCGTCCGTTATACTTGGACGAATGAACAAAAAGGCCACCTTCGCCCCTAATAAAAGGCCCGAAGGTAGATTGGTTTTACCCGAATGTGAAATGTGGGTAAAAGCCACATTCGTCCAAATTGAAAGGGTCGAAGGTAAAACAAAAAGGCCACATTCGTCCCAAGTAAGGGCGAATGTAAAATGGCACTTTTGAAAAATTTTACCAAATTACAAATTCGAATCCCGTTCAGCATTTTTCAATTCGTTAAGCATCCAAAACACAAATTTTCACTTGTTGAATGATACAAAGCCCAGATGGTGGTGTCAAATCTCAGAAATTGACTATCAAGCATCCCCGGTTATCAAAAATAAAGCAGAAATGCAAAAAGTTTTGGATTTTCAGAAATTTTATCAAAACACACCTAAAATCTTTTTGGATTTTGTATCTTTTTGACATCAAAAGTAAATTGCAGCAAATAAAATGCAACAAAGTAAAAGAAAGCAATAAACATTTTGTGAAATCCGGTCAGAGGATCATATCAGTTTTCTGAGAAATCTGATCACAGCGTTGATTTTTTTGTTTAATATTATCATTAGAAACAGTATGTGATACGGCAATTGCTGATATTGTGGTCCACGTAAGCTCACATGCAGACAATTACGCAATGCTTTAAAATGATACGAGTTAGGTGTATTAGACTAACACGATGTGGTGCCCACACACACGACATACTCCCGTATCAAGTAATTGCACAAAGCTTCGTCGTAACGCGTGATTATGCCAGAGTTATCCGTAAAAGTTACAAAGTATATAGCACAGAGGTGTACAGGTCAGCAAATGAATGCAGCAGAGTAACATGTGCGTATACACTAGGTTGAGGCTGATATTAATCACTGATTTGCATCAGATGATCAATACGATGTAATAATGATCTATGATCAATTAAAACATTAAGTTCCTCAATTCGGTAACTTCGGTTTTGGCAATTAAGCTCTTTTAGCAAATATTCTGATAAAACTAGGTCCGTAAATCAATACGACAAAAGTTTATCAGAATATTCCGGATAACCATAACATAACGACCCGAAACCTCAGATTTTGGCAATCCTATCAAACGAAATTACGGTACTAAGACCATATGCCCATGAGGTGTTCAGCCACGAACGCGTAGTTCGTTATGTTTGTATCACTAATGCACGCAATATTTAGTCTACGAAGCCTATCAGCATATCACACGTAATCAACACACGCCTCATAAACTATACAATTCTTTAGCCTGTGTCAGATTCCCACTGATGTACTATCATTTCCTCTGTTTTACCAGGAAATCATTTTTGATTTTCTAATTTTTAGGTCTTTTTGAATTTTATGATGTTTTTGGCTTTTCTGATAAAATGGCTCCCCCTAAAATAAAGAACATATTTTTGGATTTTCATTTTTCTGAAAAAACAAAACAAAAACAAAAGTTAAAAGAAACAATCCACTCGAAAGCATCAACTTCTTTGAGGATTTCACAAATAAAAACTAAAAACTAAAAAGCGATAAACCGAGGTGCCGATTAGTCCTGTTTTTCCTTTATATTGTTTACTTTTAAAAGATATTCAAAGCGTGAACGATCAAAGGCTTTAGTAAACAGATCTGCACGTTGGTAGTCAGTGTGTATTTTGATCATATCGATCAATTCCTTAGCGTAACAATCACGGATAAAATGATATTTGATCCGGATGTGTTTCGCTTTAGAATGATTATCAGAATTTTTAGTTAATGCAATTGCGGCTTCGTTGTCACAGTAAATAGGAGTTTTTAGAAACTGCAAACCGTAATCCACCATTTGTTGTTGAATCCAGAGTACTTGAGAACAGCAACTCGAGGCTGCAATGTACTCGGCTTCACAGGTAGATTGTGCTACGGAAGTCTGTTTCTTGCATTGCCAGGTGATTAACCTGCTCCCGAAAAACTGGCAACCAGCTGTAGTAGATTTGCTATCCTTGTCACAGCCGCCCCAATCTGCATCACTAAAAGATATGAAATCAAAATTATCATCATTAGGGTACCAAAGTCCTTTTGAGGGACAACCCTTCAGATATCTAAGGATACGCTTGACCGCCGTCAGATGACTTTGTTTCGGCTTCGATTGATAGCGGGCACAGAGACACGTTGCGTACATAATATCTGGTCGAGACGCCGTCAAATACATCAGAGATCCGATGATTGCTCTGTATGTAAAAGGATCCGTCAGCTCCCCCTTAGCGTCCACTCCAATCCCGTGATTAGGTTGAATCGGGGTATCCATTGGCTTTGAGTCCTCCATCTGGAACCGGCTCAAGATGTCGGAGACATATTTCGTCTGGTGAATGAAGATCCCGTCGGATCTTTGGTCCACCTGCAAGCCTAGGAAAAACTGCATCTCCCCCATTGCGCTCATTTCGAACTTTTCCTGCATGACAGATTCAAAGTCCCTGCATAAAAGCTCGTTAGTTGAACCAAAAATTATATCATCAACATATATCTGCACTAGAAGCAAGTCATCTCCCGTCTTTTTCGTAAAGAGGGTGCAATCGACGAGGCCGCGCTTAAATCCTTTGTTGATGAGGTATGTACTCAGCTCCTCGTACCACTGCCTCGGAGCCTGGTGCAAGCCATAAAGAGCTTTGTTCAGCACGTAGACCTTATCCCGGTGGATTGGGTCCTCAAAGCCTGGTGGCTGCCCGACATACACCTCTTCCTTGACTTTCCCGTACAGAAATGCGCTTTTCACGTCCATCTGGTAAACTTTGAATTTCTTATAAGAAGCAAACGCAAGGAACATCCGAATAGCTTCAATTCGTGCTACCGGTGCATAGATCTCATTATAATCAATCCCTTCGATTTGATGGAAACCCTGCACGACCAATCTGGCTTTGTTCCGAACAATTACCCCACGATCATCCTTCTTACACTTGAACACCCATTTGGTGCCAATCTTCTTTCTATCCGGCGGCAAATCCGTGAGCGTCCACACTCCTAATTTCTGGAATTGTAATAACTCCTCCTGCATAGCTTCCACCCAGGCATCATCCTTCAAAGCGTCCTTGTATGTCCTTGGCTCTACCTGCGACACATAACACGCAAACGACCAATCATTTTGACAACCAGATTGTTGAATTTTGGCATATAAAGCTAAAGCACCAAAACTCTCTGGCGTATTAACACTTTTAAGCTGCCCTCTGGTCATAACACTACTTCCAGGATCACCGATTACTTGCTCCAGCGGGTGAATACGATGAATCCGAGATTCCGGATAATCAGGTACTTGCACTCCCGTCTGAATAGTCAAGTTCTCTACAGCATCCAGATCATGACCCGTATTTGATGATGAAGCCACATCATTAGTTGGAGTTGGGTTCACTGGCGGTGCCTCCTGTTCTTCAGCTTGATCAAGAATAGCTTCTTCAAATTGTTCATCTTCAGATTCTGAAGTGTCTAATGAAGTTGAAGCCTCTTGAAATATCTCTTCTTCTTGTATAGGAGCGTTGTTATCATTAGAAGCTGGTAGGGGGTTCACGGTGATTGGACGCACCAACGGTGAAGTTGTTGCATTTTCACACTCGTAAAGTAATCGAATAACAGCTTCTTCAACCAAGCTATCTAGATTGAATGATTCAAAGAAGTCTTTGTAATCAAACATCCAATCAGGACCCGTGCCTTGAAGATTTTGAGTATATCGTTGAACTTCCACGTTAGCCCAGTCTTCCACACGACGAGTTCGCTTGTTGTATACCCGTTTGAGTGGGGTTGCATATCCAACAAAGTAACCCTCCTCGGCTTTAGGACTAAACTTTTCGCTTGGATTCAACATAGTGCAAGGCGCCCCGAAAGGTTCTAGATACTCTAAGTTCGGCTTCCTTCGGTGTAACAGCTCATAAGATGTTTTTCCAAACTTCTTCACTGTTAGAACCCGATTTAGTGTGTAGTTTGCTGCATAAATCGCCTCGTTCCAGAACATTACCGGAAGATTTGAATCAGCAAGCATTGTTCTAGCCGCTTCAATTAGAGTCCTATTCTTTCGTTCAGCAACACCGTTCTGTTGAGGGGTGTACGGAGCCGAATATTCATGATGTATTCCTTTGTTTTCACAAAGTTCATCCATCTTGGCATTTTTGAACTCCGTCCCATTGTCACTCCGAATTCTCTTTATCTTCACATTGTAGAGATTCTCCAGTCGAGTGAACAGAACTTTTAGATTCATAAAAGTGTCGCTTTTATTCTGCAAACACATCACCCATGAAAATCTTGAGTAATCGTCAGTGACGACTAAACAATAAAGCTCTCCAAGATGACTATGACGCTTGACCGGTCCGAAAAGATCCATGTGCAATCGCTCTAGTGGCATCTCAACAGAGTTAACCTTTTTCACTTTGTGGGACTGTTTGTGCTGCTTCCCCTTTTTACAACTCACACACTTGTCATTCAAATGGAAATGTTTCACATTTACTCCCTCGACAAGTCCATTCCTCACAAGTTGATTCATTTTCTTCAGATGAATGTGCCCCATTCTTCGGTGCCACATTATTGATTCTTTCTCAGTCGCCTTGGACAAAAAGCACGTTATTTGCCCCTGTGATGTCATCGCCTTGGACATATCAAGAATGTAAAGATTGTTGACGCGAGGTGCCTTCAACATTATCCACTCTTTAGGAATTGTAAAGCCCGGTTTCAAGATATAGCAGGATTTGTCATCAAAATGCACAGTAAATTTCTTGTCACAAATTTGACTGACACTCAACAGATTGTAGTCTATCTGCTTCACATACGAAATCCGCTCAAAACTTACTATCCCATTGCTCACACTTCCTTCCATCGTGATATATCCGCCTTTGTTTCCTGCAAACGCAACATACCCTCCATTGATGTTCTTCACATCGAACAGCAACGCAAGATCCCCTGTCATGTGGCCTGAAGCTCCACTATCAACAATCCAAAGACTGCTAATAGGGCCAGCTGAAGCTCCCTGCACACAAAAAGTAAATCATTTAGTGCTTTCGGGGGACCCAAGCCTGAGTCTTGGGTCTTTCAACATCAGGTTTAACAATGACATTTTCACAAACATTTTTAACAACATTTTGATCAATCCTTTTCTGATTGCTCAAAATCGATTCCTTTTTCTCATTCACTTTTGAAGATGAGGCTCCTGGAGTACCATTGGATGACCAAGATTGTTCAGTCCTTTTAAGGATACGAATCTGAGACTTTGGGTTCTCAGTCGGTTTCTGAACATTGTTAGCAAATGTAACTTTCTTGGTAACCTTATCTGATTTAACAGACTTAGGTCCAACATTCGATTTGACAATCGGTTTTGGTGTAACCTTTTGTCTATCAACTGTCGAGTTCACCACAGGCTTCCTCCACGAGTTTTCCATTGCAATCCGATTTCTTCTATCATAGTGCATTGGACGAGTGTTCCTCATTTGAAAATGGTTTTGATTATAAAACGGTTGTGGTTGTTGAGGAACAACTCTCCTATGAGGTGGCACATAATGATCAATTGGCTTTCGCATAGAATTCCTCATTTCAACTTCGTGCCTCTTGTGCCTTACATATGGGCACTGAGCAAGTAAATGCCCGCGTTCCCCACACTTAAAACACGCACGATACTCTTCAAAAACATTTGGAGCATTTGGTTGAGCAAATGATCTAACAGGGTATTGATCATTATACTGTTGCTTCCTTAAACTCTCAGGGAGTGGCCCTTTTGAGTAAGTAGGCTCATTGAAACCATTAGCTCTGTTTTTGGGTTTAACAAACTCTGTGACATGGACCTTTGGTTCTTGAGGAACATCCAAGTACAACTTTTTCAACAAAGCTGGTGGAATTTCATTTGTTCTCTCATGCTTAGGGAACCAAATAGTACTTTCTTGCCAAATCTTTTCAATTTTAGCATAATTGGCATTTTTAATTGGAAAGTCCTCGTCAGAGATGATCTTATCGGATCCTTCCATCCGATAAAATACCTTGACAGGTTTGTCACATTGTTTGTTTTGATCATTCTTTTCAAGATCTTTCTTTACCTCATTAAGATCTTTCTTAACAACATTCTTCTCAGATTTTTCCACATGATGAACATTTCTCATTGGAACAATTTGAGATGATGAAATTGGTTCATTTGTAATGATGTGATTTTCTTTTGGAATATCACATACATTAACAGTTTGGTTACAACCAATCTCATCACTCTCTGAATCTGAGTCAACACTTTCTGCAGTAACACCCTCATCATTGATTCCCAAAATCGGTCTAACATCGGAATTTGGATCACCAACACTTGAAGTGTTAGATTCATTTTCCGATGCTGAATCAGATTTTACCGAACTCTCCGGTGTCACTGAGTGACAATTATGGTTTTCAAAGAGAACCGGAGATGGTACAGCCCGATAATTGGTTGTTTTGTCATCAATGATGTGGTCTACCACATAAGCCACATTCTTGTAACTTTCTAACTTTTTGTTTATCTTTTCAGCAAAGCATTTGATGGCGGCCATTTCTAACTTGGTGTTCTCAATTTCATTTATATAGTTGTTAATTGCCAATTGTTTTAAAGACAATGTGTTTTTCAAGTCAGAAATGTCCTTTTTGTAGCCATCTAACACTTTGTTAAAAGCATTCAACTCTTTGCGAGTAGATTGACTGTTTATGATAGCACTATCACGTTGAATACGGAGTTGTTTAACCTCCTCAGTCAATCTATCACATCCACCACAATATTTTTCACTAGTATTATCAGTATTACAAGCAGAACTTACAGGTTTTGGTGGATCAGTCATGGCCATCAATGCAAAATGAGCTTCCTTTCCTGCAAAGAATCTGGAGTAATCAATCTTTGTGAAAGCATCATCTGCAATGCACGACTTCCTTGTCATCAGAAAATCTGCCTCTGCAAGTAACTGATCAATATCTTCATCAAGAGAATTAACACTAGCTTCCGTATCCGAGTCACTGTCTGAATCAGAATAAACCGATTCACACTCCTCAGGAATGTCAGAAACAGTATCAATCACCACTCCTGAATTAGTCTCTTCATTTTCAACTTTAACATTCACTTCAGAATCAACCTTAACAGGTTCACAATCCTCATCCATCTCAGCTTCAGAATCATCACTATCAACCTTAGTTTCAACCTTCTCCTCTACCGTCACAGATTCTTCAAGATCAACCTGATAGGCAACACACGCCACATTTCCTCCAGTGGTTATTTCCTCAACACCTATCTGAATACTCGACCAGTCAAACCTCTCGTCTTGTTGAGTAACCAATGCTTGATTGGTATTCTGTTGTTCAGCTGGTGTAGTGATAGGTATGACTGTTCGGTTAGCATTGTTTGGTGTCTGGTTTTGTGTCTGGTTTGGGGTGGTTGGTTGTCTATTT
Source organism: Ambrosia artemisiifolia (assembly GCA_032199755.1). Classification (NCBI taxonomy): domain Eukaryota; kingdom Viridiplantae; phylum Streptophyta; class Magnoliopsida; order Asterales; family Asteraceae; genus Ambrosia; species Ambrosia artemisiifolia. The sequence goes on along the minus strand of CM063519.1, from coordinate 40,807,416 downwards.
TGGTTGTTGTTAAAGTTGTTTTGACGGTTTTGGTAGTTGTTGTTATTTTGGGAAGAAACTTGGTTTTGGTTTTGTTGTTGACGGTTCTGATAGGTAGCATTAAATGGATTCCTGTTGCCTTGTTTCGGTGGTTGAGTACATTCACGTTTAAAGTGACCTTTACCCCCACAATTAAAACAAGTCACTTTCTCCTTATTGAACCCGTAGGTTGTATTAGGAGAAGTTCCCAAGTCAGTTCTACCTGTTTTCTCAATAAACTCTGTTGCTCTTCTCATTATGCTCGCAAATGCCCATTGGATGTCAATGAGTTCCATTTCCTCCTTATCAATCTGTGCGTAGTCTTCATTGGTCAAGTTGTTATTACCAATTTGACTAGCAACTAATCCATTATAGGAAGAAACCATTGCAGAGACTAAAGCAATGTGTTGCTGAGCAACTTCAACTGTCACATTTCCAAGATTGGAAGTCTCTAAAACCACAGTTGGTTGATTAGGTTGGTTCATTGGTTGTGGTTGAGTTTGACCAGCAGTGTAAAAAGCTGCTTGTTGTTTTGGTGAGAATGGTGGAATGTATGAATATTGATATGGAATTTGTGGTTGTGGTTGTGATAAAGATGAAGTTTGTTGATGGTAGTTAATGATGGGTGATTCTACAGCATTGGATATACAAGCAACATGTGGTGTAACTAGCCCTCCTGAGCTTGTACTCACTGGAATTGAAGATCCTCCAAAATACAAATTTGGATTCTGAGGAATCTGTGCTCTCCTAGCCTTCCTCTTCTCTTCCAACTCTTTGTTCTCCAGCTTCTCAACGAACTCTTGAAGAGACCAGTATTGAAAAGCATCCTTCTCCTTCAGAACATCCACATGCTGATCCCAGTTAGGTGGTAATGCTTCAGCAAACTTGTCCACCTGTTTTGCCATAGGGATCTGTACACCATAGCTAGACAATTCAGATATTAAATGATTATATCTAGGAGTTAGTTCTTTCAAAGTTTCATTTCCAACATATGAAAAATTCTCAAACTCCTTAACAAGCTCTTCCATCCTCAAATTCCTAGTCTTCTCATTTCCATCATGCTTCCTTTTGAGCATATCCCACAAAGCCTTCGAAGTTGTACACGTCCCAAACTGATGCAAAAGATCATTAGTAATAGCTTGTGTCAGTTGTGAGAACGCTTTCTTTTCCACAGCAAACTTTTTCTTCTCATCTTCCGCCATGCTCTCCAATGGCACTGGTTCACCCGTGTTCTCCAGAACTGGTGGTGTGTATCCTTTAGCTATCATGTTCCATGCTTCAGCACCTTCTACTCCCATGCCTTCCAAGTGTATCTTGAACTTTTTCTGCCACTGATTGTATTCCTGAATCTCCATGAGCTTCGGTGGCCGAGTCCCGCTACCTGAGGACAAATCATTAATCAGTGTGGAAATAGCATTAGTAGTTTGAGTGTTTACCACCGCTGCTGCTACTCCCCAGTAGTCAGACTGTGGTACTGTAGGTGCATTCTGAGTCATGTAGTTAACCGGCTGCGAAGACTTTGTGCTCGTCTTCTGTGCTGCCACTGTCCATGGGTCCATCACCTGCTGTTGTGGTTGTGTAGTTGCTGGTGTAGGAGTAGTCTGATAACGCCACATAGTCACGCACTTCGAAAAATTCAACACTTAGAAAAATTTCACAAAATCTGTCCTAGGTTCGTCCACAAAGCTGTCAGGTTCGTCCCTATTGTCTTAGGTTCGCCCAAAACACTTTCACCCGAATGTAGGATTTCACTAGAAGGTAAAAACTCACAAACTCTTCCTACGTTCGCCCGATAAACTCTACGTTCGTCCGTTTAGGTTTCACCTTCGTACCCCCGATGAATCGAAGGAACAAAAATTGACCCGAATGTAAGAAATTCAAGTAAAAACTTCTACGTTCGTCCAAAATTAACTACGTTCGCCCGAAAACCTACTCACACTCGCCCTAAAACACACACATTCGCCCACAACCTGTAGGTTCGCCCATATCTGTTCTTTAAAAAACGGTTACACTTTTGAAAAACGGTTATTTTGATCTCTGATTTTCAAAAGTTTGTGGATTTGATTGATCTTAATCAGGTTATGCTTCGGAGATGATTTGGAACAACTTTAATACTTGGAATTTTGAATTTTAACCACAAAATCACCTCTAATTCTTTCAAAAACACACAAAAACCATTTTTAGTTGAAAACAGATGTGAATTGATGAAAATTATGTCCAAATCAGCTCTGAGTTTATCAATTTGTTGTTGTATGATCCTCTACGCTCTGATACCACTTTGTAGAGGAGAGAATTTGACACGAAAACAGGATTATATGATCATACAAGTTGCTAAACCAGGTGCGGAAACCCTAGCTTAGAACAAACTGAAGTAAACTCAATCAAAACACAATCAAGATCATTTTAAATGCTTTTCATAGATTAACTTGTTCAATTAAACCTTTACAGACTGATAATAGTTAATCTAGACCTCAAACAGATAATCTCTAACCTCTCAGAAACACACACACAAAACACACACTCTCTATGACTCGTTGTACATTACAAAAACTTGATTTCTATATATAGCCACTGTTCCTTCGCCCATTCTTACTGGTCGAAGGTAACAGATTTCCACATTCGCCCAGTAGACTGGTCGAATGTGTTCTTCTGTGCAATCCTGATCTTCATTCGTCCAATACAAGTCTTCCTTCGCCCATTCTTATACTCATTCGCCCCTTCTGATTCTCCTTCACCCATTAACACATGTTAGTATCTAATCATTAGTCGCAAAACGGCATCTACAAAAGTCACCTTCGACCCATTAAAAATTCACCTTCGACCCATTCGTACTGGTTGAATGTAGCAGTTTTTACCCAAAATTTTAAATTGTTTTTCTGTGATGTTTCAATCACTGATTTTGATTCAAGTACCCTCTAACATGACCGACTAAACCATTTCAACCATCAATTGTATTACACATTCAGTTATTATTGATTTTTAAAAGGAACTAGGGTTCGACATTTACAATTGAACAATTAACATTCAATTTCATTGTATTAACCCTAGTTCTTGTACACTCTCCCCCTAAAATCAATAAGGACTGAATCCTTATAAAAAAAATCCATCCAAAACCGTCCATAAATGTCCAGATGAACAAGTGTAGGGTTTGGTTATAAAAACCCCAATTCTGTCTTGAATACAAGGTCATTACCTGTGTAATAAGTATGAAAAGGATCAGTATATGATGAGGAATACTAATCAGGAACACACAGAATCAAAGCAACAAGGGTTTAGGGTTTTGAATTTTTTTGAAAAACTAAACGAATGAAGACTCGAAAGTAAAGTGGTATATATATAGTAGTCTACATTCGACCATTGCATGTGGGCGAATCTGAGATATTTTCCACATTCGTCACTAATTAAAGACCCGAATGTGGAATAGTGGTTCGAATGTAAAAATTTTCATTAGAATACACACCTTCGTCCAAATATGAGGTTCGAATGTAGAAAAATTTTCCACCTTCGACCCAACTAAGGGGCGAAAGTAAAATGGAAAATTTTAAAATTTTACCAAATCACGAAATCGACTCCCGTTCAAACATTTTTCAACATATTAAGCCTCAAACATGCATTATTTTAGTTTTAAATGATACAAAACTAGATTGGTTCATCAAATCTCAGAAAATGACCATCAAACACCATCGGTTATCTAAAAATAACACAGAAATGCAAAACTTTTGGTTTTTCTGAAATTTATATTAAAACACACCTAAAATCTTTTTGAGTTTTTGTATCTTTTTGTAAAACAAAGTAAAATGCACAAATGTAAAATAAAATAGTAAATGTTTAGTGATTTCCGGTAAGAGGATCATATCAGTTATTGAGAAATCTGATCACATCGTTGATTAATTTTATATTATCATTAGAAACAATGTGTGACCCGGCAACTGCTGATATTGTTGTCCACATAAACTCACATGCAGACTGTTATGCAGTGCGTTAAAATGATACGATATTAAGTGTTTTATACTAACACGTTGTGGTTCCCACACACACGACATACTCCCGTATCAAGAAATTGCACAAAGCATCCTCGTAACGCGTGATTATGCCAATGTTATCCGTTGAGTTACAAGATATATAGCACAGAGGTGTACGGGTCAGCAAACGAATGCAGCAAAGTAACATGTGCATATATACCAGGTTGAGGCTAATATCAATTACTGATTTGCATCAGTAAATTGACACGATGCAATTAATGATCTTTGATCAATAATAAACATGAAGTTCCTCAATTCGGTAACTTTTGGTTTCGGCATTAAAGCTCTTTTAGCAAATATTCTGATTGAAACTAGGTCCGTAAATTAATACGACAAAAGTTCAATCAGAATATCCCGGATAACTATAACATAACGACCTGAAACCTCAGATTTCGGGAACTCTATCAAACGAAATTACGGTACTAAGACCATATGCCCATGAGGTGTTCAGCCACGAACGAGTAGTTCGTTATGTTTGTATCACTAATGCACGCAGTAATTTGTCTACGAAGCCTATCAGCACATCACACGAAATCAACACACGCCTCATATTGCATTACAAATCTTTAGCCTGTGTCAGATCCCCACTGATGTACTATCATTTCCTCTTTTTATCCTGGAAATCATTTTGGGTTTTTCTATTTTTATGGCTTTTTGAATTTTTCAATGTTTTTGGTTTGTCTGAATATAGACCCCCCCTAAAATGTAAAACATATTTTTGAGTTTTTGAATTTTTCTGAAAAACTGTAAAAACTTAAAGAAAATTTCGAAAACTAAAAGCGATAAACCGAGGTGATGATCAGTCTTGTTTTTCTTTTATACCGTTTACTTTTAAGAGATAATCGAATCTGGATTTATCAAAAGCTTTTGTGAAAAGATCCGCTCTCTGATAATCAGTGTGGATTTTGACCATATCGATCAACTCTTTTGCATAGCAATCACGGATAAAGTGATACTTAATCCGGATATGCTTAGCTTTCGAGTGATTGATCGTGTCTTTAGTTAATGCAATTGCGGCTTCATTATCACAGTGAATAGGGGTTTTAAGAAACTGCAAACCGTAATCCACCATTTGCTGCTGAATCCAGAGAACCTGTGAGCAACAACTCGAGGCTGCTACATACTCTGCTTCGCAAGTAGATAATGCGACCGAAGTCTGCTTCTTACACTACCAGGTCACGAGCCTGCTCCCTAAAAACTGACATCCAGCCGTTGTGGATTTGTTGTCTTTGTCACAGCCGCCCCAATCTGCATCACTAAAAGCGATAAAGTCAAAATTATCGTCATTAGGGTACCATAGTCCTCTCGATGGACAACCCCTCAGATATCTAAGGATACGCTTGACCGCTGTCAGATGACTTTGTTTCGGCTTCGATTGGAAACATGCGCAGAGGCATGTAGCAAACATTATGTCTGGCCTTGATGCAGTGAGATACATCAGAGATCCGACGATTGCTCTGTATGTAAATGGGTCTGCCAGCTCCCCCTTAGCGTCAACACCAATCCCGTGATTAGGTTGCATTGGGGTGTCCATCGGCTTTGAATCTTCCATTTGGAATCGGCTCAAGACTTCAGATACGTATTTGGTTTGATGAATAAAGATCCCCGTTGGTCTTTGATCCACCTACAAGCCGAGGAAAAACTGCATTTCTCCCATCGCACTCATCTCGAACTTTTCCTGCATTACACTTTCAAATTCTCTGCAAAGAAGTTCGTTAGTTGAGCCAAAAATAATATCATCTACATAAATCTGGACGAGAAGCAAATCATCCCCTGTTTTCTTCGTAAACAGTGTGCAGTCGACCAAGCCGCGTTTAAATCCTTTGGACATCAGGTACGTGCTTAGCTCCTCATACCATTGGCGTGGAGCCTGGTGCAACCCGTACAGTACTTTGTTGAGAACGTAAACCTTATCTCGGTGGATAGGATCTTCAAAGCCTGGAGGTTGACCGACGTAGACCTCTTCCTTGACAACACCGTAGAGAAACGCGCTTTTGACATCTATTTGGTACACCTTGAATTTCTTATACGAGGCAAACGCTAGAAACATTTGAATAGCTTCTATACGTGCCACAGGTGCATATATCTCGTTGTAGTCAATTCCTTCAACTTGATGAAATCCTTGAACTACCAATCTGGCTTTGTTTCTCACGATCACTCCTCTGTCATCTTTCTTGCATTTGAATACCCATTTTGTACCAATCTTCTTCCTATTAGGAGGTAAATCCGTAAGTGTCCAGACGCCCAATTTCTGAAATTGCAACAACTCCTCTTGCATCGCCTCGACCCAAGCATCATCCAAAAGAGCTTCTTTGTATGTCTGCGGCTCAACCTGCGAAACATAACATGCAAATGACCAATCATTCTGACAACCAGATTTTTGTATTTTTGCATATAAAGCTAAAGCACCAAAACTTTCTGGTGTGTTAACACCACGTAGTTGTCCTCTCGTCATAACACTTCTACCAGGGTCACCGATAACTTGATCTAGCGGGTGAATACGATGAATCCGAGATTCCGGATGTTCAGGTACAATCACTCCCGTTTGAGTAGTCAAGTTCTCCATTGCATCCAGATCATTACCCGTGTTAGACGATGAAGCAACATCTGGATTTGGGTTCACTGGCGGTGCCTCTGTTGCATGATCAAGAATAGCTTCATCAAAATCTCCATCATCCTCCGATTCTGAAGTATCAAGTGTAGTTGAAGCTTCTTGAAAAATCTCTTCTTCTGCTATAGGAGCATTAGTATCATTAGAAGTTGTTGGAGGAGTTACGGTGATCGGACGCACCAATGGTGAAGTCGCTGCGTTTTCACACTCGTAAAGTAATCGTATAACAGCCTCTTCAACCAAGCAATCTAGATTGAATGATTCAAAGAAATCTTTGTAATCAAACATCCAATCAGGACCATTTCCTTGCACGTTTTGAGTATACCGTTGAACCTCAACATTTTCCCAATCCTCCACCTGTCGAGTTCTTTTGTTGAATACCCGTTTGAGCGGGGTTGCATATCCAACAAAATATCCCTCTTCAGCTTTCAGACTTAACTTTTCTCCTGGATTCAACATCGTACACGGAGCCCCAAATGGTTCTAGATACTCCAAGTTCGGCTTTTGTCGGTTCAACAGCTCATAAGAAGTTTTGCCAAACTTCTTCACTATTAAGACCCGATTCAGTGTATAACAAGCTGCGTAGATCGCTTCGTTCCAAAACATTACCGGAAGATTTGAATCTGCGAGCATTGTTCTTGCCGTTTCAATGAGAGTCCTGTTTTTCCTTTCAGCGACACCGTTCTGTTGAGGGGTATATGGAGCAGAATATTCATGATGAATTCCTTTGTCTTCATAAAGAGCATCCATCTGCGCATTTTTGAACTCCGTCCCATTGTCACTCCAAATTCTTTTGACCTTAAGACCATAAACATTCTCCAGTCGAGTGAACAGAACTTTCAGATTGTTAAACGTTTCACTTTTATGGTGCAAACACATCACCCATGAGAATCGTGAAAAATCATCAGTAACCACTAAACAATAAAGCTCTCCGAGATGACTTTTACGTTTGACAGGTCCTAATAGGTCCATGTGCAACCGCTCAAGTGGCATTTCGACAGAGTTTACTTTCTTCAGTTTATAGGATTATTTGTGTTGCTTGCCTTTCTTACAGCTCTCACACTTGTCGTTCAAATGGAAATGTTTGACATTGACACCTTCGACAAGCCCGTTCTTTACCAAATGGTTCATTTTCCTGAGGTGAATATGTCCCATTCTTCTATGCCACATGATAGATTCTTTCTCTGTAGCCTTTGATAGAAAACATGTCACTTGACCCTGAGTTGTCATCGCCTTTGACATATTAAGAATATAGAGATTGTTGACTCTCGGTGCCTTCAACATTACCCACTCTTTTGGAATCTTAAAACCTGGTTTGAGGATATAGCAAGATTTGTCATCGAAATACACAGTTAATTGCTTGTCACATATCTGACTAACACTTAGCAGATTGTAGTCGATTTGCTTCACATAGGAAATTCTCTCGAAACTCACTATCCCGTTACTCACACTTCCCTCCATTGTGATGTAACCTTCTTTATTTCCCGCAAACGCAACATATCCTCCATTTATATTCTTCACGTCGAACAATAGTGCTAGATCACCAGTCATGTGTCCTTAAGCTCCAATGTGAACAATCCAAAGACTGCTAACAGGGCCAGCTGAAGCTCCCTGCACACATCAAGTAAACACATTAGTTCTTTCGGGGGACCCAAGCCTGTGTGGTCTTGGGTCTTTGAATATCAGCTTTCAAAGATGCATCAACATTTGGTTTTGAATTGATCTTTTTCTGATCGTTCAAAACTTTCTCATCTTTTTCATTTTGAATTTGAAGTAGAGGCTCCCGGAGAACCATTAGGTGCCCAAGATTGTTCCGAATGTTTTAGAATGCGAATCTGAGATTTTGGAATCTCAGTCGATTTCTTAGTATCGTTCATAAATGAAACTTTCTTGATTACCTTCTCTGATTTAACCAAGATAGGTCCAACAGTTGATTTAACAGCAGGTTTTGGTGGAACCTTTTGTCTATCAACCATTGTGTTCACCATAGGTCTCTTTAATGGTTTTCCATTGCAATCCGGTTTTGACGATCATAATGGAAATGACGATTATCCCTCTTTTGGTAAAAATTGTTTTGATTGTAAAACGGTGCTGGTTGAGGAACAAAACGTCTTTGAGGATAATGATGATTGTCAACCGGCTTTCTAATGGATTGCCTCATTTCAACCTCGTGCCTTTTGTGCCTCACGTACGGGCAGTGAGCAAGTAAATGCCCTCTTTCCCCGTACTTGAAACATGCACGGTACTCTTCAAACACGTTCTGAGCATGCGGCTTAGCAAATGTATTGATGGGATATTGATCATCAACACATCTGCGCCTTAAACTCTCAGGAGCTGGGTCCCTAGAGTAAGCTGGCTCAAGAAAACCATTTGCTTTCTGCTTTGGTTTGATGAATTCAGTGACATGAACTTTTGGTTCTTTTGGAGTATCCAAATACAACTTCTTTAAAATTTCTGGTGGTACTTCATTGGTCCTTTCATGTTTAGGAAACCATATGGTACTCTCTTGCCAGATTTTCTAAATTTTAGAATAATTTGCAAATTTTATTGGATATTCCTCGTCAGAGATAATCTTATCGGATCCTTCCATCCGGTAAAATACCTTGACGGGTTTGTCACCTGAATCCTTCTTAACCACTTTCTTTTCTAATTGATCGACACGATGTGCGTTAGCCATCGGATGACAAAGCTGAGAAGGTGACACTGGTTCATTAGTGATAATGTGCTTTTCCTTTGGAATATCACTCACTTTCTCAGTTTTCTCACTTTCAGTGTCAGAATCATCAGTTACAGCAGTAACTCCTTCATCATTCAAACCTAAAATCGGTCGTACATTGAAATTTGGATCTCCAACACTAGAAGTGTAAGATTCATCTTCCGATGCAGAGTCAGATTTTACTGAGCTCTCCGGTATTACTTGATGACAATTGTGATTTTCAAACAACACTGGAGATGGCACAGCTTTGTAATTTGCGGTTTGTGATGGTTCATCAATGATATGGTCAACCACATATGCAATATGCTTATAGCTTTCAAGCTTTTTGTTGACCTTCTCTGCAAAGCACTTGATAGTGGCCATTTCTAACTTAGTGTTTTCAATTTCATTTATATAGCAGTTAATTGCCAATTGTTTTAAAGAAAGTGTTTTCTTTAAGTCAGAAATGTCCTTTTTGTAACCATCAAGCACTTTGTTGAATTCTTTAATTTCCTTGTGAGAAGATTGACAGTTAATCACAACACTCTCAAGTTGTACCCTGAGTTGCTTATTCTCATCTGTCAATCTATCACAAGTACCACAATACTTATCACTATGAATATCGGTTGTGGATTCAGAACTTACCTTCTTCGGAGGATCTGTCATAGCCATGAGAGCGAAATGAGCTTCCTTTCCAGCAAAGAACTTGGAATAATCTATTCTGGTAAAGGCATCATCCACTATACACGACTTCCTGGTCTTCAGAAAATTAGCTTCGGCCAGCAATTGATCAATGTCATCATCTAGAGAATTCACACTTGCTTCCGAGTCTGATTCACTCTTCGAATCTGAATACACTGATTCACTTTCTTCAGGAACATCTGTGACAAAGTCAATAATAATTCCTGAACTCTTCTCTTCATGATGTTTTTCAACTGAATCAGTCATCAAAACATTCATCTCTTCAATTGACTCCTCAATCTTATTTGCAGTTTCTTCAGCTTTCTCAACTATCTCCGACTCCTCTAAATCAATTTGCTGAGCAACACAAGCTACATTCCCACCAGTTCTTATTTCTTCAACACCAAGTTGTATATCAATCCAGTCAAATCCCTCATCATTTTGAATCACCAAAGCTTGATTTTGATTATTAGTCTGTGGTTGCTCATTTGGTGTTGTGAAAGGAATGATGGTTCTGTTAGGATTATTTGGTGTTTGAGTTTGAGTCTGGTTAGGTGTATTTGGTTGTCTAGAAGAATTGTTCTGAGAGGTGTTTTGTCGGTTTTGGTAATTGTTTTGGTTTTGATAGTTGTTGTTGTTTTGATTTTGATAAGAAACTTGGTTTTGAGATTGACGATTCTTGTAGTTTGAGTTGAATGGGTGTCGGTTACCTTGTTTTGCAGGCTGTGTACACTCTCTTTTAAAATGACCTTTACCACCACAGTTAAAACATGTGACTTTTTCCTTGTTGAAGCCATATGTTGTATTTGGGGTAGTGCCCAAGTCAGTTCTCCCAGTTTTCTCAATGAATTCTGTTGCTCGCCTCATAATGCTTGCAAAAGCCCACTGTATGTTGATAAGCTCCATTTCTTCTTTATCGATTTGAGCATAGTCCTCATTGGTTAGATTGTTGTTACCAATTTGACTAGCTACTAAACCATTATATGAGGCCACCATTGCTGAAACCAAAGCAATGTGTTGTTGAGCAACTTCCACAGTGACATTATTCATGTTGGATGTCTCCAACACTACTGGTCTCTGATTAGCCTGATTCATTTGAGACATGTATTGTTGTTGTTGAGGTTGTGGTTGGTTTGCAAAATAACATGCTGCTTGTTGCATAGGAGAAAATGGTGAAGCGAAAGAATTTGGGTATGATTGTGGTGGTGGTGTGTATGATGGTGGTGTGTAAGATGAGGTTTGAGCAAGATAGTTGATCGGTTTTTGGGTGGTTCCATCACACTTGAAACACATGCTATATGAGGAGCAACTGTCCCACCAAGACTTGGATGTCCCACAGTAGATGATGTACTAGCATGATACAACTCTGGGTTCTGAGGAATTTATGATCTTTTAGCTTTCCTCTTCTCTTCAAGCTCTATGTTTTCCAATTTCTGGATGAATTCATTGATGGTCCAGTACTTGTAGGAATCTTTCTCCTTAAGTACCTCAATGTGTTGATCCCAGTAAGGTGGTAACGAATCAGCAAATTTATCCACCAGATCTGACATTGGAATCTTGATTTCATAATTTGATAATTCAGTTAACAAATGATAGTATCTGGGAGTCAACTCTTTCAGTGTTTCATTCCCAACATAACTGAAGTTCTCGAATTCTTTCTTTAGTTCCTCAATTCTCAACCTCCTTGTCTTCTCATTACCATCATGACGATTCTTCAACATATCCCACAGTTGTTTGGAAGTAGTACACGATCCAAACTGATGTAGAAGATCATTTGTAATCGCTTGGGTTAGTTGAGAATACGCCTTCTTTTCCACCGCAAACTTCTTTTTCTCGACATCAGACAAACTTCCAAGTGGAATCAGTTCACCGGTATTCTCTAACACTGGTGCTACATATCCTTTTGCAATCATCTGCCACGCCTCAGTTCCTTCAAGTCCCATTCCTTCTAAATGAATCTTGAATTTCTTCTGCCATTGGTTATACTCTTGCATCTCCATCAGCTTGGGTGGTCTGTTCCCGCTACCTGAAGATAAATCATTGATTAGAGTAGATATAGCATTAGTAGTTTGAGTGTGTACCGCTGCGGCTGCTACACCCCAGTAATCAGCTGCTGGTTGTTGAGAAGATGAAGCAACACTCTGAGGAATCGAACTCGTCATTGCTAAGTAGTTGATTGGTTGCGAAGACTGAGTATTCGACTTCTGAGCAGCTACAGTCCACGGGTCCATGGTAACTTGCTGTTGTTATGTTGTACCAGGCCTCGGTGTAGTTGGAAATCCCCACATGTTGTTTTCGAAGTTGGAAATACGACACACTTGAAAATTTCACCAAACAGATTCTACGTTCGCCCTTGTCTGAGTATACGTGAGTACGAAAGTGGAAAATCCCTACTTTCGTCCTCTAAAGCTGATACGAATGTAGAATTCAAATGACCAAACCCACTTTCGACCTGAACTTCTTCACGTTCGTCCCTCTTCTTTTCACTTTCGACTGCCCGATGACCCGAAAGTGGAACTTTGACCCGAAAGTTGAAAATCAACACAACAAACTTCTAGGTTCGACCACAAAAGCTACTTTCGACCTCTGAAAAAACTTTGGTTTGACCCTAAAATCCCACGTTCGACCCTGAGCTCTCTAGATTCGACCCATTCATTTTGAAAAACGGTTATTCTTTGAAAATCAGTTAATTGGATCTGAATTTTTCAAAAGTTGATGAATTTTGATGATCTTAATCAGGTTTTGATTCAGAATTGATTTGGAACAACTTTAATACTTCGAATTCTTTATTTTATCCATGAAATCTAATCCAAATCCTTCAATTTTCATCAAAAACCATTGTTCTTTGAAAACAGCAAAAATTTGATCAAATTTGGGTCCAAATCAGTTCAAAAACTATCAATTTGTAGTTGTGTGATCTCTATTGGCTTTGATACCACTTTGTAAAGGATCGTTTTATGTAAAAACAGTGAATATGATCATACAAGTCTCTATTCCAGGTGCGGAAACCCTAGAACAGATACAAAATGATAATTGATGAATCAAACACACGGATTAAGCTTTTCAAACGACATTTTCATTAATTACTTTGAGAAATGTGATAGCAATAACGATTACAAGTAATTCTGATCAACACTTCAATAACACACACACTAGAGAGCTCTACTCTGACTTACTAGACTCGAAAATGATTAAAGTTAGATAGAAAAACAAACATTTAGCTTATATAGCCTGCACATTCACCCCTTTCGTAGGGTCGAATGTTGCTTTTGTCTACTTTCGCCCTTCCTGCTAGCTCGAACCTGGAACACTCTTCTGTACAATCTACCTTCGCCCCACATTCTCTACCTTCGCCCCATATCAATTTCACTTTCGCCCTCATGATTTCTTCAAAACATGTTTATTGTTACAATCCGAAGCACTAGTCGCACACTATGCATCAACAAACAGCTGTTTAGTACGTATTCAGCCCTTAACTTTTTGAAGTTTTAAGAGGGAAATTTTGAATTAACATTGGGAAGTGTGATTTGTGCAGCTATATAATGATTATTATCTCAGATGCTTTCCTTATACACAACCATTTTCGCTCACAAATTAATTAATTCATAAAATCTTCTCTCGAATTCTTTTTCTTAAAATCTTCTCGATGGATCTTCATAACAAAATTCATAGTTTTGTTTGTGATCGGAATCCATCCAAAGATATCTGGTGTTTGAAGGTTCGTATCATACGAAAGTGTAAAGAAAGTTTGAAGATACAAATGATATTGATTGATGAGCAGGTAATGTAATTTTTTTATCAGCTTTTTTTATATGTTTTTATTCATGATATAAATACAAATTGTTTCTGTGATTTTTTTCGCTTACTTTATGTTATCGTATTTGAGGTCTTTGGTTCATGTTTAGTGGAAATAAAGTTTTAACATGGAAATGGTATTGATTGATCAGCAGGTAGTGTAATTTTTCTCTAACTGTATTTTCCTTGATGTTTTCTTATGTTTTTCGGTTAGCTTTTGTTATTAAAGCTGTTGTCGTTGATATTTTGTTTTATATTTATTTTCAGGTTGATAAGATTCAAGCGTTCATAAAGAGTCCTTTGATCCACCTTTTTGACCATCAACTTCAAGAAGATGATGTCGTTATTCTATCTAAGTTTGGTGTCGGTGAAAACAAGGATCCATACAAAGTTGTAGCACATGATTATAAGATCAACTTTTATCGTTGTACGACTGTTAGCCGTATTGTTGGTTGGCAAGGTGTTGAGTATGGATTTAATTTCATTAGTTTTAAAGATATTCTTAAAGGCGAAGTGAAGGAACTTTTGTCTGTTGGTTTGTTTCTTTCTTTAAATTTAATATTAATAGAGTATATTAAAAATTATGTTTTTATGTTTTGAATTATATGTATATTTTATAAATGTTGCTGGTTGTCTTATTTGGTATGGTTCCCTGGATGTGTTTGGACGACCTCCTAAAGAAACTAAAAGGATGAATTTTGATATTCAAGACTTGGAGTAAGCGTTTCCCTGTTTTTTGTTTGTAAATTATTATTGTTACTTTCATTTTTATTTGGTTGTTTCATTTGTTTAGTGGTGATCTGATAAATCAACCAAATCATTATTTAATTCTTATATTTTTTTTATATATATTTAACTATGTTTGTGTTTTGATATTATGTAGTGACACGATATTGCGATGTACTATGTGGAATGTTTATGCAGAGCAGTTTAACAAATTCATTTCTCAAAACCTTGGTAATGAACATATAATGGTTGTTATACAACATGGTAAAGTTAAGGAATCAAAAGGTAATTTAATTTATACTCCTGTTATTAAACATTTGTGAGTTCATTGTTGTTTAATATACATATATATATATATGTATATGTATGTATTTAGATCAATTTATAGTTGAAAGTGACAACTTTGGAACTCGGATGTTTCTGGATGTAGATTTAATTGAGGTGAAGGAGTTAAGAAGGAGGTACAATGTCATTTTTTATGGATTTATAATTAAATTAAATTTTTTGATGTGTTTTATTAATTATACCTATTTTTTACTCTTATATTGAAGCAAGGACAAGATGCTGCTTCTACTTCTCAAACAGATGTTTCAGAACACTCTGTTTATCCATTGGTTCAGGAATTCATTGTTGGTTCAGAAAAGAAATGTGTTGACGAGCTTATGGAGATTGATATGGTTTTAATATTTATGGATTATGATTAATATTTGTTCGCCTTATTAGAGCTTTTTTCTTAAGTAATATAGTCTTTATTTCTATTTTTGTGCAGCCAATGTGTTGTGTTGTAGTTACGACAATTAAAATTCTGCAAGAATGCTATGGTTGGTTTTATGATGCGTGTGTCACACCCTCAAATTCCACATGCGGGGTTTTACCGCGAGGCGCGTGACACGCCAGGATCCAAGTCAACGGTCACAATAAACAACACTATATGATAAAATACGTGAAATAAAAACATTAAGTTTCATAACATAAACCAACAGCGGAAGCTTTTTAAAATCTTGATTACAACTTAAACAACGTGACTGAAGTCTGAAATTACTAAAAACATGAAACTAGAATCCTAGACGCCAAGTGAGACTCCGTGCGCCTAAGTCCGATGCTGCTACCTTAACGACCTGAGAAAAACATGCTAAAAACGTCAACATATAATGCTGGTGAGTTCACAGGTTTTTGTGAAAAGTAACTTAGTTAGTTTTAAACAAAATTCCAAAGTAGACCAAACCATAAGTAAACCGACCAAAAGAATACTACTCAAAGAATGCCAACCAAAATGAATACCTGTCGCCACTACGATTGGAAAACCATTATTGGACTCGAATACATGAATACAAGAATACAAGAATACCTGCCCGAATACAAGAATACAAGAATACTCTAAGAGACAACATGCACCCGTCCGACCTCCAGTCGACGAGTGGGGCCGGTCACATCCAAATAGATCTATCCATATTTCCCCCGTTGTGCAACCACCGCACATTCATGGTTTTCCCCGGGACTTTAACAAATCGCATAGCAACCCAAAAGAATACCCAATATGAAATGAATTCAAGAATACACAATTTCCTTTAAACAACCATTACCTTCCTTGTAAGTTTTAATGAATACGAATACCTTGTAAAACATTTATGAATCCCAAAACGTAGTTTAACACATCTTTCATGAATACCAAAACGTAAGTTTGACACATGTTTAATGGATACGAATACCCAGCATGTTTTCTCCCCCAAAAGTAAAACCAGTTAAAGAGGGGCCGTGAACTCACCTTAGATTGCGTTCTTCTTAATAAACCACAGACAATGCAAATGACAGCCCTAGTATCGGCAACCTATCATCGAATGCATATGAGTACCCAAACCATTGACCCGCAGGTCAAATAGTCCCCAAGTGTCCAGACCATGACCAAGTACGTTTTGAAAACACGTTTGACTGTTACTTTGACCACACATACAAGACCCGACGTCCCATTGGTGACCCGACGACTCACATGTTAGCTAAGAATGAGAAATCATGCAATCACAAGCAAACATGCACCTAATACGCATAACAGTTCACCAAAGTCAACATATAGTTCATATATCGCATATACGAGTCCACACGTATATTACCGGGTTATCGGACATTCCACAAGGTTCCTAGCATGTTCCTAGGTGTCATTTCATGTTCGGGATGTCAAACTATGCTTAAATCAGCTAATCACGTGATTAGACATTAATCATGCAATTAGGAAAGTCAACTAGCAATTAGGATAGTCAACCAGGCAATTAGGAGGCTAATTGCTTGACACAGCAGGCGATTAGGGGCCTACTCGCCCCCAAATCCTCCCTACTCGCCCTGCATCAGGCGATTAGGATTCCTAATCGCCTGCTGCAGTTCTGTAACAGGTTTTCGCGCGTTTAACCCTCCAAATCAGATCCGAAACATGTGTAAACACCCAATATCAATCATAACACATTAACAAACATATTTCAAGCAAAACCCCTAAGTTATCATCATTCTAACAATCTCGAATGCGAGCGTTTTCCCAAAATAGCATATTCATCATCTAAACATCACATCATCATGTAAAACTTACTCTAAATAGCAAATACTCAGATTTCATCACATAACAACGTCATCTAATCCTTTCCTACTGTTCTAGCATCATCCTAGAGCAAACCCTAATCCTCTAGAATCATCAAAACATATTAAATCACACTAAGTCTCCCAAAATCACCCAAACGGGTCAAAATATCAAATATCATCAAAACACAACAATATGCTCCCAAATTCATAGACAATCATCCTAATGATTCATTTAAGTCAGAAACATATCAAACACATAGAAACAAACACGTTTTAATATCAAAAATCTCATCTTTGCATGATAACATAACATAGACCAAGCATGAAGGTGTGGGTTTGTTTATAATCTGTTTTTAACAAGTTTTCAAAGACACAAATACTTAGAAACCAGGTCTGGACCTCTAGGGAGTAAAACTTTATCATTAACAAGGTTTAAGAAGATGAACACACCTTAGATTTTAGCAAAGAAAGGTGTAAGATCTTGTAAAGGTGGTTTCTTGATCAAAAACGAGTTACAGAGGTTGGGTATAGTGTGTGGTGGCTTTGGGGTGTGCTAGGGTTTCTAAAATGATGTTTTGCAACACAAGGGTGGTATTTATAGGCGTTTCTAGTCGCCAGGGCTGCAACAGGCGAGTAGGAATCTGCAGCACGCCATTAGGGCACCTAATCGCCCCCTATGCAGGCGATTAGGCCTCTAATCGCCCCTAATAGGAGCCTACTCGCCCCTGCAACAGGCAATTAGGCCTCCTAATCACCTGCTGCAGGGTGTTATGGGTTTTTGGCACGTTAAACACTATTTTAACACATATAAGCACGTATTCACATACCGACAAGTCACATAATGATTATAAACACATAATTCATGAAAACAACACGTTCACACTCGTTCACCAATTCCCGGGACTCGAGAATTGTGCGTGTTAGAACCCCCAATGATGAACGACTCGACTCGACTGACCTTGTCATGTGTAATGTATGCACGACTCGCTAAGGTAGACTTACTGAGTTTTCAAAAGTTAGTAACCGAAGTTTGCCGGGTGTCACATCATCCCCCTGTTGAAAGAATTTTCGTCCCGAAAATTGCCCAAAACCGAAAAGGAAACAAAGAGAAAAGAAAAATTTTTCCGGTTGCCACATCATCCTCCTGTTGAAAGAGATCTCGTCCCGAGATCTGCTTCGCTTTAACAGTAACGACTGTTAACCCAAGCACGCACCTAAGCGACAGATGAAGTTCCCTAGATTCCATCTAGTCCCTTTGATCCCACAAGAACCCCGGCCCACACGTGAACCGTAACGAATTCGAAAGATGAGAAGAATCACACGCACGCGCAACGCTACACGAGACTCTAAACGAAACGAAAACCCCAACTAAGGACAATCAAAATGGATAGCGCGAAACGAATGCTACAACTGGACATAAGACTAATCACCCCCGATCGAAGACACGCTGAAGACCCTTGTGATCGGTATAAACAACGCTCTAGGTACCGTCCAAGTAGTATCCCCATGCCTCCGATCTCACGCGACGAATCCCCAGATTACTCTCAACGGACACGAAACATCTAATGGCGCAGAATTCAAAACGAAACCAAAGCATAGCGACTCGCAAGGAAAGAACATACCGGTAGCAACATCAGCATCCGTCTGGTTCTCCCTTGCACCAATGACATCAGCACGAGCAGCTCGACCGCCACCTTCATTGTTTCCACCACCACCTACAGCCCTAGCTTCAGCTTGATTCAACTCTGGGTAGTCCTTCTTAAGATGCCCCGATTGACCACAACGAAAACACCAATTACTCTGCTCTGGTTTAGGGCAGGTACGCTTGACATGCCCCAACTCACCAGAATTAAAGCAACCCTGATTTCCCCGTCGAACGGGAGCAGCAATGATAGCCCGAACCGGCCGAAGAGTCGCCCTACAATCCTTAGCTAGATGACCATTCCGATGGCAACGATTACAACGAAACGTATCACAATTCCCAACATGATGGTAGCCACACTGGTTGCACTTGGGGTTCTTCCCCACATACCCACTCTGCTTCTGCCCTGAATCTGACCCTGAAGCTTCAAGCCTCCTCACCTGTTGAGGCTGAACTGATGCTGAGCTCTTTCCAACATTATCCCATTTCCTTTTGTTTCTCTCACTCGCACCAAAGATGTGGGGTTCGCGCTCCATGAACACCTTGAAAGTACACACCTGCTGACCGAGAGGAGGTGGCGGTGGAGGAGGTTGTTGATTGTCGACGTTCCCACCTAGACCATGTTGAGCGGACTGGAAGGTAGCAAGAGCAACGGACACCTGTTGCTGGATCAAATTGCTCAGCTCTTCTCGGGTTATGTTGATGTTTTCACGACCCTCACCACCATTACGAACACCACGATCACCAGACATCTTTTGCCGAAACAAGAATAAGAACAAAACACTCGGATCTATCACCAACGCATAACCATAAGAATCAAAAGGAGACAAGGATTGGGTTCAAGCATGACCATTGATCCAAACACGAAATTCACCAGGTCTCCCATGCATTTCAACTTATGATTTCGTGTACACCCGAAATGATAAATTGCTCTACATGGTCCTCTAGGTGTGCTTCGAGTCTGAACTTCAAATCACCCGATACCCACAAATCAAAAGAAATAACCAACTAAAGAGAATCCCCCAAGTGACCCATCACTTAGAGGTGTAACACAACGCTTAATCCCAAAGGGAATGATAGAGCAAAGATAGGAATAACCAAAGATGAGATGGGCAATCTGATACTGTGTGATGAGGATACCGACACCCCGACAAGGTTAGTATGTTTACCAAAAGACTCGACTCATATGTATGTGACCGTCTATTGTGTGCGAGACTAGGCTATAGACTAGACTCTACATGCAGTCCTAGTTCACTATAACCATTGGCTCTGATACCAATCTGTCACACCCTCAAATTCCACATGCGGGGTTTTACCGCGAGGCGCGTGACACGCCAGGATCCAAGTCAACGGTCACAATAAACAACACTATATGATAAAATACGTGAAATAAAAACATTAAGTTTCATAACATAAACCAACAGCGGAAGCTTTTTAAAATCTTGATTACAACTTAAACAACGTGACTGAAGTCTGAAATTACTGAAAACATGAAACTAGAATCCTAGACGCCAAGTGAGACTCCGTGCGCCTAAGTCCGATGCTGCTACCTTAACGACCTGAGAAAAACATGCTAAAAATGTCAACATATAATGCTGGTGAGTTCACAGGTTTTTGTGAAAAGTAACTTAGTTAGTTTCAAAGAATATTCCAAAGTAGACCAAACCATAAGTAAACCAACCAAAAGAATACTACTCAAAGAATGCCAACCAAAATGAATACCTGTCGCTACTACGATTGGAAAACCATTACTGGACTCGAATACATGAATACAAGAATACAAGAATACCTGCCCGAATACAAGAATACTCTAAGAGACAACATGCACCCGTCCGACCTCCAGTCGACGAGTGGGGCCGGTCACGCCCAAATAGATCTATCCATATTTCCCCCGTTGTGCAACCACCGCACATTCATGGTTTTCCCCGGGACTTTAACAAATCGCATAGCAACCCAAAAGAATACCCAATATGAAATGAATTCAAGAATACACAATTTCCTTTTAACAACCATTACCTTCCTTGTAAGTTTTTATGAAAACGAATACCTTTTAAAACATTTATGAATCCCAAAACGTAGTTTCACACATCTTTCATGAATACCAAAACGTAAGTTTGACACATGTTTAATGGATACGAATACCCAGCATGTTTTCTCCTCCAAAAGTAAAACCAGTTAAAGTGGGGCCGTGAACTCACCTTAGATTGCGTTCTTCTTAATAAACCACAGACAATGCAAATGACAACCCTAGTATCGGCAACCTATCATCGAATGCATATGAGTACCCGAACCATTGACCCGCAGGTCAAATAGTCCCCAAGTGTCCAGACCATGACCAAGTACATTTTGAAAACACGTTTGACTGTTACTTTGACCACTCATACAAGACCCGACCTCCCATTGGTGACCCGACGACTCACTTGTTAGCTAAGAATGAGAAATCATGCAATCACAAGCAAACATGCACCTAATACGTATAACTGTTCACCAAAGTCAACATATAGTTCATATATCGCATATACGAGTCCACACGTATATTACCGGGTTATCGGACATTCCACAAGGTTCCTAGCATGTTCCAAGGTGTCATTTCATGTTCGGGATGTCAAACTATGCTTAAATCAGCTAATCACGTGATTAGACATTAATCATGCAATTAGGAAAGTCAACTAGCAATTAGGATAGTCAAACAAGCAATTAGGATGGTCAACTAGCAATTAGGATGGTCAACTAGCAATTAGGATGGTCAACCAGACAATTAGGATGGTCAACTAGCAATTAGGATGGTCAACTAGCAATTAGGATGGTCAACTAGCAATTAGGATGGTCAACTAGCAATTAGGATGGTCAACTAGCAATAGGATGGTCAACTAGCAATTAGGATGGTCAACTAGCAATTAGGATGGTCAACCAGGCAATTAGGAGGCTAATTGCCTGACACAGCAGGCGATTAGGGGCCTACTCGCCCCCAAATCCTCCCTACATGCTCTGCATCAGGCGATTAGGATTCCTAATCGCCTGCTACAGTTCTGTAACGGGTTTTCGCGCGTTTAACCCTCCAAATCAGATCCGAAACATGTGTAAACACCCAATATCAATCATAACACATTAACAAACATATTTCAAGCAAAACCCCTAAGTTATCATCATTCTAACAATCCCGAATGCGAGCGTTTTCCCAAAATAGCATATTCATCATGAAAACATCACATCATCATGTAAAACTTACCCTAAATAGCAAATACTCAGATTTCATCACATAACGTCATCTAATCCTTTCCTACTATTCTAGCATCATCCTAGAGCAAACCCTAATCCTCTAGAATCATCAAAACATATTAAATCACACTAAGTTTCCCAAAATCACCCAAACGGGTCAAAATATCAAATATCATCAAAACACAACAATGTGCTCCCAAATTCATAGACAATCATCCTAATGAATCATTTAAGTCAGAAACATATCAAACACATAGAAACAAACACGTTTTAATATCAAAAATCTCATCTTTGCATTATAACATAACATAGAACAAGCATGAAGGTGTGGGTTTGTTTATAATCTATTTTTAACAAGTTTTCAAAGACACAAATACTTAGAAACCAGGTCTGGACCTCTAGGGAGTAAAACTTTATCATTAACAAGGTTTAAGAAGATGAACTCACCTTAGAGTTTAGCAAAGAAAGGTGTAAGATCTTGTAAAGGTGGTTTCTTGATCAAAAACGAGTTACAGAGGTTGGGTATAGTGTGTGGTGGCTTTGGGGTGTGCTAGGGTTTCTAAAATGATGTTTTGCAACACAAGGGTGGTATTTATAGGCGTTTCTAGTCGCCAGGGCTGCAACAGGCGAGTAGGAATCTGCAGCACGCCATTAGGGCACCTAATCGCCGCCTATGCAGGAGATTAGGCCTCTAATCGCCCCTAATAGGAGCCTACTCGCCCCTGCAACAGGCAATTAGGCCTCCTAATCGCCTGCTGCAGGGTGTTATGGGTTTTTGGCACGTTAAACACTATTTTAACACATATAAGCACGTATTCACATACCGACAAGTCACATAATGATTATAAACACATAATTCATGAAAACAACACGTTCACACTCGTTCACCAATTCCCGGGACTCGAGACTTGTGTGTGTTAGAACCCCCAATGATGCACGACTCGACTGACCTTGTCATGTGTAATGTATGCACGACTCGCTAAGGTAGACTTACTGAGTTTTCAAAAGTTAGTAACCGAAGTTTGCCGGGTGTCACATCATCCCCCTGTTGAAAGAATTTTCATCTCGAAAATTGCCCGAAACCGAAAAGGAAACGAAGAGAAAAGAAAAATTTTTCCGGTTGCCACAGCGTGTCCGAGATGTTTTAGCAATGTGATTACTAAATCAGAATTCTTGTAGCTTCATGAAAATGTTACTGAAGAAACTCTCAAATTGCCTATTTTTGCTTTGTTTTGTTCCATGTGTGAATGTCATTGTACCTCCGTTACTATATTGTACTTAGATCTAATTAACTACAATTAGTTTTTTATATAATTTGATTGCTTTTTATGAACCTGTATGTATGTTTTTAGACAATATTTTCGTCTATTTGTTTCAGGTTCAAGGTGCATGTCAGGGTTCAGGATGAGACTGGTAGTGTATCATTTGTGATGTTTGACCGAGATGTTATGAGAGTTTTCGGATCATCCGCAAGTCGTATAAGAGAAAGGCAGTAGAAGCTTGGTGATAGTGAAAGTTTGCCTCAAGAATTGTTTCGCTTACTTGATAAGATGCTGGTTTTTAAAATTGATGTTTCTGAATATAATCTTACAAACGACTGCAATGTCTACACAGTCATGAAAATATGTGATAATCCAGTCATAATTTCTGAGTTAATTGCTCTTCATAGTAATGGATATTGTAATGTTGATGAGGTATTAAATTAAACGCATTTTTAGGAATTGCTTACTATCTGGTATCTTTGAATGCTGTCTTAACAGTTTAGGTTGTATGTTTGGTTTGTATGTACAATGTTTAGGGTAGCTAGGTAGATTGTGATTTTAAATCTGTTAACCAAGCAGAATGTGAGGAAGCTGATAGCCAACTAATGATAAAGGTGAGTATTTTTTTTGTAACTTGATTAAGATGTTTTTAAGTTTTTGTTGTTATTTAACATATCATTATTTGTTGTGTTGAAATATTCGAAGGATGTTGTGTCTGTTACCGGTGATTCTTCTGCCGTCGATGCTGGAATGGATTGTACTATAACTCCCAATGGAAAAATAGTTTTTGAAGATTCTGATAAACTAAATGTTAGGTGATTTATCCTCTTCATGCAAAGGACCCCGGAAGGAACGATCTAAGCCTAAGAGTTTTTAACTTTTTGATTTTTAAATTTCAATTTAGTAGACAACAATTTATTTGTAATAATATTATGATGATGATCGTATTATAGTTGGTTGTATATTAGTTTGAATGGAACTACATTATCAATCATAACTGGTGCTATTTAATATTATTGTGGGTATAACAGATGCTATTCAATAGCATTTTTAGAAGAACAGATGGTACTTAGTATATCAGAAATATAACAGATGGTATAAAAACAGATCATATATTCATTCTCAGTCAATAGCAGCAGAAATATAGCAGATGCTATTTAAACAAAAGTATATTTAATTGTCAGTGTTTACAAACTGTTGTTATCAGCCTCTTCCTTTTCTGTTCTTGATTCTGATGGATTACTTTGCCCGAATCTGCCTGTCATAATATCATCTATTGAGAACAGAGTTTTTTGTTTTTTGTTTTTTTGACCTGGTTGGTCACCATCATCATAATTTCCCTTTCTTTGTAGAGTTGGATCAACTTTTCTTCCTTCCCAAAGCTTTTTGTAGGAATCCATGAGTTCATGTTCCTTCCAAAGACGAATTTGTGTCATCTTTCCCAAACCAGCAGCCACCAGCTCTTTTCTTATTATTTTTAACTTTTCCTTTCTTTCAGTGTCAGTTTCTTTTCCCTTCTTCCACTTTGGTGGATGTTGTTTGCGATTAGGTTCTTTAGACATCTCTTTAATTCTGTTAAGTTCACTCTCCAGTTCCTTAGAATCCCAATCAGCAAATTTACTTCTCTTGGCTGTGTAACTTTTGGTTTTCATTATCTCATTAAGATATCCTTCTCTCAAAATGTTTTCTATATCAGAGTCAGGTTGGCTATTAGAAACTATCTTCGACAGGTTACTTGAGTATTCTTCTAAAATTCTTACTTTGCTGTATAAATCCTGTAAAATTAGTGATGCTTCGTTGTTTGTTTTTCCAACACTTTTCTGCTTTGAAAGCATGTCAGCCTGTTCTTCTTTCAACTCCAAATACTTCTTAATATTCCTCGGCTTTTCAAAACCTTCAAGAGACTTGAAGGACAGTGACGATGGATCACGTGTTGAGTAGAAAGAGTCTATCTCAGGTTTTACTGCTTCTAAGTCAAGGACAATATCTAAAAGTCCTTCTAGTGTTCTGAAAATAGTTGTTTCATCTGTGGTGGTAACATTAGTTTGCACAGTTTGGACTTGGACAGATGTTGTTTGGATTGTTGTTTTTTCTGGTATTTTTGTGGTTTCTTGAACATGTGTTGTTTGTACTTTTCTTCTGTTTGAGGGGCCTATATCCTCATGTTGCATTTGCTGTTCTTTTCTTTTTGTAATCAATGCGACAGCATTTGCTTCTCGCTCCTTTTTCGCCTTCAACTTAAGTAACAGCTCTTTCTCTGCCTTTTGGTTTGCACTTTCATTAATTCTCTTACCTAAAGACACTATAGATTGATCTTCAACAGTTGTAATGACTGGAACAGATCCTGGATTATCAGCTGTTTGCACATTAGTAGGTTTTGGTGTCTTTGGTTGTGCTTCCTTCTCAGGTGGCAGGTTTATTAATTTCTGTTGTGTTTTGTTCTTCTTTTCGGCTTCATTATTATTTTCTTCATCTTGCTCATAAATTGTTGTTGGGACAGATCCAGTAGTCTTTAGTAGATGATTTTTGATGGCTTTCATGTCAGCTTGAATATCTTTGTATCTAGCGTCCACCATGTTTCTTATCAATGCCATGTGTGAATGTAGATGCACTTATTGCGACTAGTGATTGGATTAGCTTTAACATATGTTAGATTGTGTTTTCTGAAGGGCTGAAGGTAGATAGAATGGGCGAAGGTGAACAAGACTGGTCGAAGGTGAATGCTGAAGATCAAGTAGTTACATTTCGTACTGTGCTAATGGGAGAATGTGGACTATGTCCACATTCGCACCATAGAACTGGGCGAACCTGCAGTGTGTATAAATAGATTTTGGTCATTTGTAAGTTAGAGAGAGTTTTAGAAAGTGTGTGTTTGAAGGTCAGGTTTGTGTTAGGTTTGTGTTTGTGTGTGATAGGTCTAGATTAACGAGTTGATCAATTGTAACAAGTTTTATGAAAGTTAATCTATGAAAAAGGTGATTAAAATGATGTTTTACGTGTTTTGATTCGAGTATTATCATTTTGTTCATATCTAGGGTTTCCGCACCTGGATTTGTGACTTGTATGATCATTACATCCTGTTTTAGCTAAATTCTTTCAACTACAAAGTGGTATCAGAGCCATACGGATCATACAACAACAAAATTGATAATATCAGAGCTGATTTGGACTTAATTTTGGTCAAAACTCATCTGTTTTTGATTGAAAATGGTTTTTGAGTGTTTTTGAGGATTTTCAAATTGAATTTGGTGTTAAAATCAAGTTTTCCAAGAATTAAAGTTGTTCCAAATCAATTCCGAATCAAAACCTGATAAAGATCATCCAAATCCATAAACTTTTGAAAATCAGAGATAAAAATAACGTTTTTCAAAGTGTAACCGTTTTTCAAAGTGAAAATGGGCGAATGTATACTGTTGTGGGCGAACCTGACCTAGTGAGGGCGAACTTGAGTGTTTTCTGGTCGAACATAGCTTTAGTTTGGACGAATCTAGAGTGTTGTGTTTGAATTTTTCACTTTCGGGTAAGGATTTCCACCTTCGAAGGATCGCGCGGGCGAAGGTGGAATAGGATTGGTCGAACCTGAATCAAAGTGGACGAAAGTGGAAAGGGTCAAGAGTGTTTTTACTTTCTGGTGAATATTTTACCTTCGGTTGACACTGTTTGGACGAAAGTGCATATTGTGGACGAAAGTAGAATACTTTTGGGCGAAAGTAGAACTAAGTTTGGAAAATTTTCTAAGTTTTGTGATTTTCGAAGTTCGTGAACATCATGTGGAATTTTCCGACTACACCGAGACCAACAACGACACAACCACAACAGCAAGTGACGATGGACCCATGGACAGTGGCAGCCCAAAAGACGAGCACACATTCTTCGCAACCGATTAATTACATAGCGATGACTAGCTCAATGCCTCAGAGTGTTGCACCTCCAGCACCACAACCTGACTATTGGGGAGTAGCAGCCGCGGTGGTAAATACTCAAACTACCAATGCTATTTCTACACTAATAAATGACTTATCTTCAGGTAGCGGGAATCGTCCACCCAAGCTCATGGAGATGCAAGAATATAACCAGTGGCAGAAAAAGTTCAAGATCCATCTGGAAGGCATGGGAGTGGAGGGTGCAGAGGCATGGAGGATGATAGCTAAAGGTTACACTGCACCGGTTCTGGAGAACACCGGTGAACCAGTTCCATTGGAGAGCATGTCAGATGAGGAGAAAAAGAAGTTTGCTGTGGAGAAGAAAGCATATTCCCAGTTGACTCAGGCGATCACAAATGACTTACTACATCAGTTTGGAACATGTACTACGTCTAAGCAACTATGGGATGTGTTAAAGAATAGGCATGATGGGAATGAAAAGACGAGAAGGTTGAGGATGGAGGAGTTGAGAAAAGAGTTTGAGAATTTTACTTATGTTGGAAATGAGACTCTAAAAGAATTAACTCCTAGATATTGTCATTTACTAACTGAGTTGTCTAGTTATGGTATACAGATTCCAATGACAGATCTGGTGGACAAGTTTGCAGATGCTCTACCACCATACTGGGATCAGCATGTTGAAGTGCTCAAAGAGAAGGATGCTTACAGATTCTGGACTATCAACGAGTTTGTGCAGAAGCTGGAGAACAAAGAACTAGAGGAGAAGAGGAAAGCTAAAAGATCTCAGATTCCTCAGAATCTAGAGTTATACTTTGGTGGTGCTTCAGCTACAGTTGGAAACTCGAGTGCAGGTGGAACAGTGGCACCTCACATTGCTTGTATTACTAATGTCATGAAACCACCAAAACCAACCATCAACTACATAGCACAAACCTCATCATACTCACAACCATCATACACACCACCACCACAACAATACACTAATTCCTACATTTCACCATTCTCTCCAATGCAGCAAGCAGCATTCTATACTGCAAGCCAATCACAACAACCACCTCAATAACCACAATACATGAACCAAGTTAATCAACCTAATCAACAACCAGTGGTTTTAGAGACTTCCAATTTGGGAAATGTAACTGTTGAAGTTGCTCAGCAACATATTGCATTAGTCTCTGCAATGGTTTCATCATATAACGGGTTGGTTGCAAGTCAAATTGGAAACAATAACTTGACGAATGAAGACTATGCACAGATCGACAAGGAAGAGATGGAACTGATTGACATTCAGTGGGCTTTTGCGAGTATAATGAGAAGGGCAACTGAGTTTATTGAAAAGACGGGTAGAACTGATCTGGGAACTTCTCCAAATACAACCAACGGGTTCAACAAGGAGAAGGTGACATGTTTTAATTGTGGAGGGAAAGGTCATTTTAAACGGGAATGCACCCATCCACCAAAACAAGGTAACAGAAACCCTTTCAATGCAAGTTACCAGAACCGTCAACAACAAAACCAAAACCAAGTTTCTTACCAAAGTAACAACAAATATCAAAACCAAAACAACTACCAAAACCGACAAAACACCTCTAACAACAACCAGAACAGAAAACCAAACACAACAAACCAGACTCAAAATCAATCACCAAACAACACTAACAGAACAGTTATACCAATTACTACACCAAATGAAAACCAACAGAATACGAATCAGAATCAAGCTTTGGTGATTCAGCAAGATGAACGGTTTGACTGGTCTGGGATGCAAATTGGTGTTGAGGAGATCACAACTGGTGGAAATGTGGCTTGTGTTGCTCGACAGGTTGATACTGAGGAGTCGGTGATAGTTGATAAGAATGAAGAAACTGAGGTTGAAGTTGATGAATCTGTGGAAGAAGTGGAAGTGGAGACTGAGCCTGTTGAGGTTAAAGATGAGAAGGCAAGTTCTGGAGTAGTGATTGACACAGTTTCTGATGTTCCTGAGGAGTGTGAATCGGTTTACTCAGATTCAGACTGTGAATCAGACACAGAGGCGAGTGTTACATCCTTGGATGATGATATTGATCAGCTGCTAGCAGAAGCAGATTTTCTGAAGACGAGGAAGTCGTGCATTGCTGATGATGCTTTCACCAGAATTGATTATTCTAAGTTTTTCGCTGGAAAGGAAGCTCATTTTGCTTTGATGGCCATGACAGATCCTCCTAAACCGGTAAGTTCTGAATCTAGCACTGATGTTACTAGTGATAAATACTGTGGAACTTGTGATAGATTGACAGAGGAAAACAAAGAACTTCGCGTTCTACGTGATAGTGCTATCATCAACTGTCAATCTACTCGCAAAGAATTGATTGCTTTCAACAAAGTACTTGATGGATATAAAAAGGACATTTCCGACCTGAAAAACACTCTTTCATTAAAACAACTTGCAATTAATAACTATATTAATGAAATTGAGAACACTAAGTTGGAAATGGCCGCCATTAAGTGTTTTGCTGAAAAAGTCAATAAGAAATTGGAGAGTTATAAGCACATTGCTTATGTTGTAGACCACATCATTGATGATCAAACCACTAACTATAAGTCTGTGCCATCTCCGGTGCTCTTTGAAAATCACAACTGTCATCAAGTGACACCGGAGAGCTCAGTAAAATCAGACTCATCATCGGAAAATGAATCTAATACCTCGAGTATTGGTGATCCTCATTCCGATGTGAGGCCGATTTTAGGTTTAAATGATGAAGGTGTTACAGTTGAGAGCGTTGATTCAGACTCTGAGAGTGATGACTCTGGAAGTTACCAAAGTGCTAATGCATGTGAAATTCCAAAAGAAAATCACATCATTACTAATGAACCAGTGTCATCATCTCAGCATGTGCATCCGATGGCTAATGCGCATCGTGAGAAAAAGTCTGAAAAGAATGTGATTAAGAAAGAAATTAAGAAAGAAGTTAAGAATGAACCTTGTGACAAACCAGTCAAAGTGTTCTATCGGATGGAAGGATCCGATAAGATCATCTCTGACGAGGAATTTCCAATTAAGAATGCTAACTATGCTAAAATTGATAAAATTTGGCAAGAAAGCACTATTTGGTTTCCAAAACAGGAGAGAACAAATGAGATTCCACCGGCAATTTTAAAGAAATTGTATTTGGATGTTCCTCAAGAACCAAAGGTTCATGTCACAGAGTTCATTAAACCCAAAAACAAAGCAAACGGTTTTCATGAGCCTGCTTACTCAAAAGGGCCACTCCCTGAGAGTTTGAGGAACAAACAGTATAATGATCAATATCCTGTTCGATCATTTGCTTAACCGAATGCTCCAAATGTTTTTGAGGAATACCGTGCATGCTTTAAATGCGGGGAGAGAGGGCATTTACTTGCTCACTGCCCGTATGTAAGGCATAAGAGGCATGAAGTTGAAGTGAGGAATTCCATGAGAAAACCGGTTGATCATTACGTTCCACCACATAGACGTGTTGTTCCTCAACAACAACAATGTTATAATCAAAACAATTTTTATCAAATGAGGAACAATCGTCCATTCCAGTATGATCGCAGAAACCGGATTGCTATGGAGAATTCATGGAGAAAACCCGTGGTGAATACAACAAATGATAGGCAAAGGGTTCCTCCAAAACCTATTGTCAAGTCAAATGTTGGACCTAAATCTGTTAAGTCAGAGAAGGTAACCAAGAAAGTTTCTTTTGCAAACAATGTTCAGAAACCGACTGAGAACCCAAAATCTCAGATTCGTATCTTGAAAAGATCTGAACAATCTTGGACACCAAATGGTTCTCCAGGTGCCTCAACTTCAAAATCAAATGAGAAAAAGGAAAATGTTTTGAATGATCCTAAAAAGATCGATCCAAAACAAAATACTGAAGTAAATGTTTCTTTGAACAAAGATATTCCAAGACCCAAGACTCAGGCTTGGGTCCCCCGAAAGAACTAACTGTTTTACTTGATGTGTGCAGGGAGCTTCAGCTGGCCCTATTAGCAGTCTCTGGATTGTTGATAGTGGAGCTTCAGGCCACATGACCGGGGATCTTGCGTTACTTTTCGATGTGAAGAATATTAATGGTGGATATGTTGCATTTGCTGGGAATAAAGGCGGATATATCACTATGGAAGGGAGCGTGAGTAATGGGATTGTAAGCTTTGAGAGGATATCATATGTAAAGCAGATAGATTATAATCTGTTGAGCGTCAGTCAAATCTGTGATAAACAGTTTACTATTCATTTTGATGACAAATCCTGCTACATTCTCAAACCGGGTTTCAAAATTCCAAAAGAGTGGGTAATGTTGAAGGCACCTCGTGTCAACAATCTTTATATTCTTGATATGTCCAAGGCAATGACATCCCAGGGGCAAATAACATGTTTTCTATCCAAGGAGACAGAGAAGGAATCGATAATGTGGCACCGAAGAATGGGACACATTCATCTGAGAAAAATGAATCATCTTGTGAAAAATGGACTTGTCGATGGAGTGAATGTGAAGCAATTCCATTTGAATGACAAGTGTATAAGTTGTCAGAAGGGGAAGCAACACAGACAGTCCCACAAAGTGAAGAAAGTTAACTCTGTTGAGATGCCACTTGAGCGATTGCATATGGACCTATTCGGACCTGTCAAGCGCAAAAGTCATCTTGGGGAGCTTTACTGTTTAGTTGTCACTGATGACTATTCACGATTTTCATGGGTTATGTGTTTGCAGCATAAAAGTGATACCTTTAACAACTTGAAAGTTCTGTTCACTCGATTGGAGAATCTCTACAATTTGAAGATAAAGAGAATTCGGAGAGATAATGGGACGGAGTTCAAAAATGCATAGATGGATGAACTTTGTGAAAACAAAGGAATTCATCATGAATATTCGGCTCCGTACACCCCACAACAGAACGGTGTTGCTGAACGCAAAAACAGGACTCTAATTGAAGCGGCAAGGACAATGCTCGCAGACTCGAATCTTCTAGTAATGTTCTGGAACGAGGCGATTTATGCAGCAAATTATACACTCAATCGGGTTTTAACGGTGAAGAAGTTTGGTAAAACTTCTTATGAACTGTTACATCGACGAAAGCCGAACTTAGAGTATCTAGAACCTTTTGGGGCACCATGCACGATGTTGAATCCAAGCGAGAAGTTTAATCCGAAAGCTGAAGAGGGATACTTCGTTGGATATTCAACCCCGCTCAAACGGGTATAGAACAAGCGAACTCGTCAGGTGGAGGATTGGGCTAACGTCGAAGTTCAACGGTATACACAAAATGTGCAAGGAATTGGTCCTGATTGGATGTTTGATTACAAAGATTTCTTTGAATCATTCAATTTAGATAGCTTGGTTGAAGAAGCTGTTATCAGATTACTTTACGAGTGTGAAAACGCGGCGACTTCACCGTTGGTGCGTCCTATCACCGTAAATCCCCCACCAGCTTCTAATGATACCAATGTTCCTGTACCAGAGGAAGAAGTGTTTCAAGAAGCTTCTACTACTTTAGATTCTTCAGAGTCTGAAGATGAACAATTTGAAGAAGTTATTCTTGAACATGCAGAAGAACCAGAGGCACCACCAGTGAACCCAACTCCAACTTCAGATGTTGCTTCATCATCTAACACGGGTCATGATCTGGATGCTGTAGAGAACTTGACTATTCAGATGGGAGTTCCTGTACCTGAACATCCGGAATCTCGGATTCATCGTATTCACCCGATGGAGCAAGTTATCGGTGATCCTGGTAGCAGTGTGATGACCAGAGGGCAGTTGCGAAGTGTTAATTCGCCAGAGAGTTTTGGTGCTTTAGCTTTATATGCCAAAATACAAAAATCTGGTAGTCAAAATGATTGGTCGTTTCCGTGTTATGTGTCGCAGGTAGAGCCAAGGACATACAAGGACGCTTTGCTGGAGGACGCCTGGGTTGAAGCAATGTAGGAGGAGTTATTACAATTTCAGAAATTGGGGGTTTGGACGCTCACTGATTTACCGCCTGGAAGGAAGAAGATCGGCACTAAATGGGTGTTTAAGTGTAAGAAGGATGATCGTGGTGTTATAGTTCGTAACAAAGCCAGATTGGTCGTACAGGGTTTCCATCAAATTGAAGGGATTGATTATAACGAAATCTATGCGCCTGTAGCACGCATTGAGGTAATTCGGATGTTTCTTGCGTTTGCTTCCTATAAGAAGTTCAAAGTTTATCAAATGGACGTCAAGAGCGCATTTCTATACGGGAAAGTCAAAGAAGAGGTTTATGTCGGGCAGCCACTAGGCTTTGAGGATCCTATCCACCGGGATAAGGTCTATGTGCTGAACAAAGCTTTATATGGTTTGCACCAGGCTCCGAGACAGTGGTACGAGGAGCTAAGTACATACCTCATGGCAAAGGGATTTAAGCGCGGACTCGTCGATTGCACCCTATTTACAAAGAAATCAGGGGATGATTTGCTTCTGGTGCAGATATACGTTGATGATATAATATTTGGCTCAACTAACGAACTTTTATGCGGGGAGTTTGAAACTGTCATGCAGGAAAAGTTTGAGATGAGTGCAATGGGGGAGATGCAGTTTTTCCTAGGCTTGCAGGTGGACCAAAGACCCATGGGGATCTTCATTCACCAGACGAAATACGTATCCGAAGTCTTGAGCCGGTTCCAGATGGAGGATTCCAAGCCGATGGATACCCCGATTCAACCCAATCACGGGATTGGAGTGGACGCTAAGGGGGAGCTGACAGACCCATTTACATACAGAGCTATCATCGGATCTCTGATGTATCTTACAGCATCTCGGCCAGATATTATGTTTGCCACGTGTCTCTGTGCTCGCTATCAATCGAAGCCGAAACAAAGTCATTTGACGGCGGTCAAGCGTATCCTTAGATATCTGAAGGGTTGTCCCTCGAGAGGACTTTGGTACCCTAATGATGATGATTTTGATTTTATCGCTTTTAGTGATGCAGATTGGGGCGGCTGTGACAAGGATAGCAAATCCACTACAGCTGGTTGCCAGTTTTTAGGGAGCAGGTTAGTCACCTGGCAATGTAAGAAGCAGACTTCGGTCGCGCTGTCTACCTGTGAAGCCGAGTACATTGCAGCCTCGAGTTGCTGTTCGCAAGTGCTCTGGATCCAACAGCAGATGGTGGATTACGGTTTGCAATTTCTTAAAACCCCTATACACTGTGACAATGAAGCCGCTATCGCATTAACTAAAGATACGGGCAATCATTCTAAAGTGAAACATATCCGGATCAAATATCATTTTATCCGTGATTGTTACGCTAAAGAATTGACAGATATGGTCAAAATCCATACTGACTATCAACGTGCAGATTTGTTTACTAAAGCTTTTGACAGATCCCGCTTTGAATATCTTTTAAAAGTTAACAACATAAAGGAAAAACAGGACTAATCAGCACCTCGGTTTATCGCTTTTTAGTTTAAAATTTTCTTTAAAGTTTTTATTGTTTTTCAGAAAAATTAAAAACCCAAAAATATGTTCTTTATTTTAGGGGGAGTCATTTTATTAGAAAAACCAAAAACATTGAAAAATTCAAAAAGACCTAAAAATTAGAAAACCCAAAAATGATTTCCAGGATTAAAAGAGGAAATGATAGTACATCAGTGGGGATCTGACACAGGCTAAAGATATGTATAGTACTATGAGGCGTGTGTTGATTACGTGTGATGTGCTGATAGGCTTCGTAGACTAAATATTGCGTGCATTAGTGATACAAACATAACGAACTACGCGTTCGTGGCTGAACACCTCATGGGCATATGGTCTTAGTACCGTAATTTCGTTTGATAGGATTGCCAAAATCTGAGGTTTCGGGTCGTTATGTTATGGTTATCCGGGATATTCTGATTAAACTTTTGTCGTATTGATTTACGGACCTAGTTTCATCAGAATATTTGCCAAAAGAGCTTAAATGCCAAAACCGAAAGTTACCGAATTGAGGAACTTTATGTTTTTATTGATCAAAGATCATAATTACATCGTATTGACTTACTGATGCCAATCAGTAGTTGATATCAGCCTCAACCTAGTATATATGCACATGTTACTCTGCTGCATTCGTTTGCTGACCTGTACACCTCTGTGCTATATACTTTGTAACTTTAACGGATAACTCTGGCATAATCACGCGTTACGACGAATCTTTGTGCAATTACTTGATACGGGAGTATGTCGTGTGTGTGGGCACCACAATGTGTTAGTCTAATACACCTAACTCGTATCATTTTAAAGCATTGCGTTATAGTCTGCATGTGAGCTTAAGTGGACCACAATATCAGCAATTGCCGTGTCACATATTGTTTCTAATGATAATATTAAACAAAAAGATCAACGCTGTGATCAGATTTCTCAGAAAACTGATATGATCCTCTTACCGGATATCACAAAATGTTTACTGCTTTGTTTACTTTGATGCATTTTACTTTTATTGTCAAAAAGATACAAAATCCAAAAAGATTTTAGGTGTGTTTTGATAAAATTTCAGAAAAACCAAAAGATTTTGCATTTCTGCTTTATTTTAGATAACCGACGGTGTTTGATGGTCAATTTCTGAGATTTGATGAAACCATCTGGGCTTTGTATCATTCTAAAAGTGAAATAATGAGTTTTTGAGACTTAACGGATTCAAAAATGTTGAACGGGATTCGAATTCGTGATTTGGCAAAATTTTCTGATTTATCCATTTCACATTCGCCCCTTAATTGGGTCGAATGTGGAAAAATCTTCACATTCGGGCGTTTCTGATTGGGCGAATGTGGATTTATCAAACACATTTTCCACCTTCGGGTGCATATTCCACCTTCGGGCCATTAGCTTGGGGCGAATGTGGAATCACCCCACATTCGACCATAGAAACGGGCGAATGTAGAACACCTATATATTGCCAGACACAGGTTCGTACCCTTATTCTGCAAATTTTCAAAAATTTTTCATCATAACAAAACCTTGTTGCTGAGATTTCTTTGGCCTTTGATTATCATTCCTGGTTGATTCCTGATTCTTTTGAACCTATTTTCACAGGTAATGGAGCTAAATTCAGATCAAAATTCATGTTTATAGGTTACGAACCCTAGGGTTCTTAATCTGGACGTTTTGGACCATTGTTAATGATTGTTTTTGTTAGCATTTCAATTCTCATCAGTTTTAGGGAGAGATATAACAAGGAATTAGAATTCTAACATGATTAAGTGGGTTAATTGATGGTTTGAACACGTTAACCCTAATTCCTTTTTGAAAACAGATGAAAATTGAAAAATAATAACAATTCATCATACACGAGTGTTATTCGGCCATATTAGGATACAAATGAATCAAAATCAGAGTCAAATAACATCTTTGGCAAAATTTTGAATTTTGGGGTTTACAGGTTCACATTCGTCCAAATCAGAAAGGGCGAATGTAGATCTTGATGGGCGAATGTAGTGATAACTGGACGAATGTGATTTTTAATAAGAACATTTCCACATTCGTGCTAAATTGTGTACATTCGTACCTAATATTCCACTTTCGACCTTGTAAAATGGGGCGAATGTGAAAACTGTAAAAACTTAAAATTTTTTAATTTTTGTTATTTTTGTGTTTTGACGTGTTTTTCTGATTTTTGATGAGCAGATGGCTGAGCAACCTGAACATGTTGAAGCACCAGTGGAGAACATTGTACCAGATCCTGTCCAAGAAGTTGAAAATGTTCCACGTGGATGGCCGTTTGAACCGACACACAACTGTTGTGCGTATGTTGGAGATGTCGAGAAGAATACTGAATTTGCTGGAATTGTGGAGTTTTTAAGGCGAAGCAGGATTATCCATGCCTTAGCTACACCAACAATAATCTATAAAGACATAGTGGAGGACTTCTACAGAAATGCAAGATATGATTTCTGGGAAGATCAGACCATTTTTCGCAGCAAGATTCAAGGGATGGAGATGTTCTTGACTGAATCAGACATCAGGGAAGCTTTGCAGATCAAATTTGAAGTGAGTGATGATCCCAGAGAGCTTTCATGGACCGAGTAGAGGGCGTGCTTTTTGAGGATGAAGTACAAGGGTCCAATTACTGATGGTTCGATGCACAAAGGAAAATTAAGTGTGCAGTTCAAGTATCTTGCACACGTAATTATCCATGTATTCAGGTGTGTGAGCGGTGGATACGATGTTATGAGGAAGAGTCTTAGTTCATTGATGGTTGCGTTAACACTTAACAAACCATTCAATGTATCTGGTATGATTTTAGACCACATGCTCGAGATGTTGAAAGGTTTGAAGAAGAAGTAGTTTATGCTGTATCCGAGGTTTTTGATGATGATCTTTGACCATAAGTATCCTAATTTGGAGAAGGATCCAACTATGATCCTAGGTCAAGATCATATGAATATCTGAACACTTGTGAGAATGAAAGGATATAAAGGTGTGCCTGACAGTGAAAAGCCACCTCAAAGGAGATTATTTGGAGCTTTGGCTAATCAGGGTTACACTGATCCTGGTAAGAACAAAGCTAGACATGACAAGAGTGATTCTGACAATGATGATCCATTAGTGTATGCTGATGCAAATACTAAGAGGAAGAGACAAGTAGTCAATGCTGGAGCCAAAGGGAAGGGTAAGGCAAAGACTGATCAAGGAAGTTCAAAGCAACAGGTTACTAGAAAGAAGACAACAACAAAGAAAGGAACAAGTCTGGTTGATGAAGATTCAGTGGATTCGGAGGAAACTGAAGTTGATGAACAATGGGATTCTGAAGAGGAAAGAGTTAAGATCACCAAACGTAAGGCCACTATGGTTGGTGAGTCTGAATCTTTGAACAAGACTATTGAAGAGGTTTCACAAAAGAAGACTGTTGATGTTGATGAAGGTCTGAGTGTGAATCTTGATGAGCTTGAAGTCGGTGAGACTGTTGTAGTTAATTTGCCAAAACCAAAGCACAAGTCAATGGCAAAGAAATCAAGTACTAAGAAGTTGAGAGAGAAAGAGATTGCTCAGTTGCTCAAAGGCAAGAAGTTACCTAATGTAGGTACATCATCTAAGCTATCTTCACCAGTTGCTAAAAAGCAGAAGAAAAGCAAAGAAGCTGAAACATTACCAGTTGATGATTTTAATGCTGCTCTGGATAATGTTTTGGATATGTTTAAGAATCCTCAAAAGTAGAAGGCAAAAGAAGCTGAACCATACAAGACAAAGAAAGTTACTGTTTCGGATGATGTGATGAAGCAGGTTAACAAACGGATGGATGACATGATGAAGATGATTGTAGCACAGCAGGCTGAGATTAGCAAGTTTAAACAGAATGAGGAAAAGATGCTACAAATTGTGGTTGCTTCTAAAACTAACCAAGATGAGATCGAACAGAAAGTTAAGAAACTTGAAGAAGAAAACAAAGATCTTGAGGTTAAGTGCACCAGAAATCGGAGAATGATTAGAATTATTAAAGCTGACAACAAAGAGCTTAAGACTGAAAACAAACGTCTAAGTGATTTGTTGGACAAGCTATATAGTGAAGCACCAAAGTTGAAGGATGGTGAAGAAGATAAAGAGAAAGAGGAAGAACAAGTTGATTTCGAGCCTTCTGATGAAGAAGAAAAGGATGATGAGGAGGATGATGAATCTGATAAGAGTTCTGATGAAGAAAGCAAGAAAAGTGATAAAGATGATGATGATGATGCGGAGGGATCAGGTAGTAAGGACGATGATGGTAGTGATGAAAGTGATGATGATGATGGAGGAGATGATACTAGTAAGTTTACATTTGAGAAGAGAACGCCTCAGAAAGATGCTGGAGAGTCTAGCTCAAAGAAAAAGAAAGGTGAGAATGTAGACCCAGATGAAAGAATTTTCTGGAACGAAAAGGTGAGATCTCTGAATGATGATGCTAAGAAAGTTTACAGAGATATGCTTGAGAAGAGAGAATGGACCATTGAGTTCACAGGAAAGTTTGCTGAAATATTTCAAACAGATGATATGAGGTATGAACTCGAGTACAATGATCCAGACTTAGAAGAAGGTGAAGTACCTGCTGCTGTTGCCAAAGAAATTTTGGATGGTATTGCACAGCAAGTGGGGAAATCATTAGAGGAGATTATGATGGATCAGTCGATTCCAGATATTCCTGAAAAGGATATTGGAGATCACTCTGATGATAAACAGACACCTGAAATGGATGAAGTAGAAATTGAGGATATTACTCACGAGGAATATCCACAGTATTTCAGACAAAATGATGAAGATGTGGTTTTCCCAAACTTCACTGAGATACCAAACAGACTTGCTAGAAAGAAAGCAGAGAAGAGAAGCGAGGAGTTTGTAGAGAAAGTGTTTGGTACTGATCAGCAGAAACCTTCAAGTCAGAATGATGATTTGAAGACATTCCTACAGAAGTTGAAGGAAACTGATGATAAACGACCAAAGCCTGAAGCTCAAGGTAGTTTTTACAGATATCACAACGAGAAGTTCAAAGGCAGAGCTCTCGGTTGGAAATATCTGGGAAGATTGAAATGTTTGGCTGTCAAATGGGAATCAGGAATCTTGTATTTTTACAGATTCATTGATTTATTAACTCTACCGTACTGGGCGGTCAGAGACATTTGCAGATTCCCTATGACTGGAGCTTCAGTGAATAATACGGCTGTTGGTTGGTTTGCTGATAAGTTGGTTTGGGAGAGCAGAACTAAATGGAACAGGTTTAAGCCTCAATACCCTAGAAGAAAAGTTCACAGGGATATTGATCCAAGAACGGGAAGAAATAGGGTGACTTTGATATATAAAGCACCTGAAGTGATGAAAAAGATTCCATTAATGCCTTTACCTCAACACTTCAGTGCTGACTTTATCTTTTGGTATTATGATTGGAGAAAGGCAGAAGCGGTGATAGTGCTGAGAGATGGAAAGGACAAA
The DNA here is from genome assembly GCA_032199755.1 of Ambrosia artemisiifolia. Lineage (NCBI taxonomy): Eukaryota > Viridiplantae > Streptophyta > Magnoliopsida > Asterales > Asteraceae > Ambrosia > Ambrosia artemisiifolia. The sequence continues at coordinate 40,767,397 of CM063519.1, read as the reverse complement.
TACAAGCATGTTTATGTATTTGATCCTATGTGGTTGATCAATTGCACGTTTGAAGACATCATCATGCTATTCTACAATCTGATTCATTGTGATCCCAATGATGCAGATCAGGCAAAGAAGTATCAACAAGTTGTTGGAGTTTGCTTTGCTTATGATATAAACTCTGGAAACAACTTGGATACTAAACTGGGCAAGATGGTGAAGATGGCCGATGTGCCTAAGCCGGTGAAACGTAAGCTGGAGCCTGAAATGAGTAAAGAACAGAAGAAGCAACTGAGAATCAAGCTTTTGAACAAGGTTATGGATGAAGACCGAAGACAATCCAATCAATAGTCGAGGGGGAGTTTGTAGATGCACTTATTGCGACTAGTGATTGGATTAGCTTTAACATATGTTAGATTGTGTTTTCTGAAGGGCCGAAGGTAGATAGAATGGGCGAAGGTGAACAAGACTGGTCGAAGGTGAAGGCTGAAGATCAAGTAGTTACATTCGTACTGTGCTAATGGGCGAATGTGGACTATGTCCACATTCGCACCATAGAACTGGGCGAACCTGCAGTGTGTATAAATAGATTTTGGTCATTTGTAAGTTAGAGAGAGTTTTAGAAAGTGTGTGTTTGAAGGTCAGGTTTGTGTTAGGTTTGTGTTTGTGTGTGATAGGTCTAGATTAACGAGTTGATCAATTGTAACAAGTTTTATGAAAGTTAATCTATGAAAAAGGTGATTAAAATGATGTTTTACGTGTTTTGATTCGAGTATTATCATTTTGTTCATATCTAGGGTTTCCGCACCTGGATTTGTGACTTGTATGATCATTACATCCTGTTTTAGCTAAATTCTTTCAACTACAGTGAATTATAATTAAGGTCAGCCATTTGTTTGTGAGTTTGGATAATTGGGACAACGTGTTCCCATATGGCTCTTGCAATAGATTCTGGTGTCCCATTGTATAATTCAATCAATTTTTCCATTGAAGATTCATGTTTGCTGACTCTGTCCGTCAATTCTTGATTTTCCAAGTCATTAGATTCAATAATAGGATTATCGGAAATCATACCAGATGTGGTTATGGTATTTGTTTCAATCAGATCAGTTGATTCACTGGCAAAGAAGGTGAATGCTTTTGGTTGTTGGTTTTTCGGACTTCCAGCCGGTACAGAGTCCATAATTTTAGTGTCAACATTTGTTACCATTGCAGTTTCAGTTTCTTTTGGTTGTGCATTCTCAGTTGTAGCAATTGGAGAGGAAATGGTATCTGTCTGAGTTTCTGATGCAGCTTCAAACAAGGGTTCAAAACCTGTTGCAATTGTAGAAGTAGGCTGTGTAACAGAAGGTTGTGGTTTTTTTGCAACAGTTGTTTTGATTCTTTTAGGCAGATTGGATTTACCTTTATTTCTTGACTTATCTGTTGTGTTTTCTACACCAGTTGTTGTAGTCTCTTGGACAGCAGTAGTAGCAGTTGTTTCAAAAACAGTTGTTGCAACGACAAATGTTGAAACTTCACTTTGTTTGCTTTTAAATTGCAACATTTTTGTTAAAGTTTTTTCTGACAAGCTTTTAATTTCCTTTGGTTCACCTTTTTTAAAATTTTCTTCAGTCAAAACGTTTTTCAAATAGAAGCTTATCAGTCTGGATAAAGTAGGAATGACTTACTTTGACTTGAGTTTATGCCTTTGAAATTGCGAATTATATCTGAGAATACAGCCTTGGATAAATTGTAATCATTGTTTGTTAAAATTGCATAACCAAGATACTGTATGTTCAAAGGTATTTCATTAAAAGAAGTTGTCTTTGCGGATAGACAAATAAGAAGGGTATGGAAGAAAAACTTCATTGGTGGGGGAAAATTGGGTTTCATTATTGTCTCCCCAGTCGCTGTTCCTGCATACCCTCTTTTAGTGAACTCTTGGTTGAGTTCATCTTTCAAAAAAGAGACTTTACCTTGCATGTCGTTTATTGAGAATGTTGTGGAGATGGATTCTTCGGTCATCTGAATATCTATATCTCCAATCTTCGAAACAAGCTTTTTTTCATTATCTAAATGTTTCGCGTTCAACCAGAATTCTTGTAGAGTTTCGACATATATTGGAGCGTCAGCGGTGAGAATGGCTAGGTATTTCGAATTTGTGAGAATATCGATTATTGAGTGAAATTGTGTGTTGCGTTCTGTTTTTACCAAGTGTGGTAGATTGTTATGAGGGGTTTTTAATTGAAGATCCATGCAGAAGATTGAAGAAGATGATGTGAAATCTATTTAGGGTGTGGAAGAGGGAAAACCGTCTTTGTGTATTTAAAAGTCAATAAGACAGTGTTATGTTTATTTTTTAGGACAAAAAGAATGAAAAAGGGTTGCTGATATGGCAAAAAATCTGTTTTTGTGTAAATGACGTGGCATATATCTGACCAAAATTTTTTAAAGTCAACATCTGTATAATATACCAACTCTGTTATTTTATTATACTGTTGAACAGTCAACAGTTGTTTTTCATACAGTGTCATACAGTAAAGTAAAGATATGTTTCAGTTGTAGTTGATTTTTTGTCAAGCAGATGGTTATTTATATAAAAACGTATAAATATTAACTTTTATTAGTAATTTATTGGTAATATTATGTTATTTATTCAATTTATAAAATTAATCGAAAAAAACATTTATCATGTCATAATGTGTTGTAAATCTTTCTATTGTTTATCTTATTAATTAGAAAATCCTAGGTATTTTATAAACGAATTTTCTAATAAAGATTTATGATGTTAAGCTTAATTTTAGTTTGTATGTTAATATATGTTGTAAATATTATACATTATGAAATTAATTTGTCCTATTTAATGTAATAATAATTATGTTTTAGTTCAGTATATTATATATATATACATATATATATATATATATAATTCAACATATGTTCATTCTATTTCAGCAGATGTTGATGTTATCTCAACAGACTTTTAAATATGGTTTAACAGATCTTCAGCCCAAAACATATTTAAAAATGATGTTTTGGCTTTTCTGACAATATTACTTTATTATAATTTTTATATTATTTAAATTGAATGATTATTTTCCTCTTTAAAGGTTGAAGAAATTGCAATTTGTTATCATATGTTTTTCTCTCAAGTCATTTTTACATTCTAAATTATTATTTCATTTTGACATTCATAATGATCTTAATAATTATCTTATTTTCAAATGCAATCCAAACACTTCTCAATAAAGTATTTCTAATAATTCGATGTTAGTGTTGAAGTTGGAATTGGTGTTCTCGGAAAATGCTTACATACAATCAATATGTATTTGCTGAAGAAGACCGGTGGTTATATAGGAAGCAAATCGGTCATAAATGAAGAATAACATGTTTTCCCCTGCTTCTTTGTATTGAATTATGGAAAGGATTCTACCAAAGTATTTGGTGAAGAAGCCCGGTGATTATATATGAAAGCAAATCTGTTATAAACGTAGAATTAGATCTTTATATTTTTCCTTCTTTGTTTTGAATTCTGGAAAGGATTCTACCAATGTTAAAATTTTCGTTTTACTTTGTTTAGTCGAATATTGTAAAATGTGTTACTTTGTACTCAATAATATAGTATTTTGTTCTTATATCTTTCAATATTAGTAGTCTTTCGTGATTAGATGGTTATTTTCTTTGAACAAAACTATAGAAATAGTTAGGAGATGTTCATTGTTAATTTCGTAATATTTGTAAAATTACTCATTTGGAAATAATAGTTTCATTTGTTTATATTTTTTTTGTCTATTTTTTAATTTTTTTTTCATGTAAAAGATTATAAATTTAATGAAGTTGCAATGTTATATTAAAATATTATTCATTGTTTTTACTTTGCAGTATAATGTAATCATGTTGTTAAATTTGAGCACATACAATTCATGAGATACTGCATCTATTTAACAGATTGTTATACAATGGCAACAGAATTTTATTGTAATTTTCATATGTTTTTTTCCTAAAGCATTTTGATTTTCTAATTTTTGACTTCATATTCTTGATTTGAATATCTTTTGTCGAATAATAAATATATTAATAATTTGATGTTAATGTTGAAATTAGATAATACATTTAAAAATATAAAAAGTTATATAATGTTGAAATATGTTTTGCCGAATAATAAATATATTAAATTTTGAGTTAAACGTTTAAAGTTATGATAGAAAATTGTGTTTGTTTTATTATTTTTCAGGTATAATCTTAACATATAGATTCTCTTATAAGCTATATCTAAAAGTAAGTTAAACAAAATTATATAAAATAATCAATATTATTTAAATAATAAAATTGTGTACTGTAGTATTTTCTAATTAAATTTACTTTAGAATATTAACAGTGGTGAGTGAAAAATAATAATCACGATCTTGAACATCGATCTCCAAAAAATAATAATCATCATTTTTATTGTTTGTTATTTTTCAAGTTTAGAAGTAGTTAATTTATTGTTTGTTGACGTGAATTTGTAAAAAGCGTCTCTAATAACATTTACTGTTATATTCTTCAGTTTTTTAATATGTGCAATAGAATATGGAATACATCTGTTCATATGTCTGTGTAGAACTTTAGTTGAGTCTGTTTGATTTAAATGTTATTCATTTCAACAGTACTTTAATAAATAAAAAAATAGTACAACACTTAGTTGAGGATAATATGTTTACAAGCAAGTGTCATGTTTGTAATAATTATTTACAGGTCTTATCTGTAACAAAATCTACATTAAAGATTTAGATCCTCGATTGTCGAAAACATGATTACTTATTCAAAAGTTAGTTTCTTCAAATTTGGATCATTTTTTAATTTAATAATAATACTATTTGCTATTTGAAATTATTAAAAAAATTATTTTATTATAGTAATGTTTTTTTAATTTATTTTCAAAGTAGATGTTTTGTATATTATTACAAATACGAAAGTTACGTGACAATTGTATATTTTGTCAGTATTTTATATGTAATTTCTTAAGTTAAATTATGTATATGTATAAGTACTATTATTATTATTATTATTATTATTATTATTATTATTATTTTTATTATTATTAGTATTATTATCATTATTATTATTATTTAGTAAAAGATTGTTTGTTACATCTATTGTCTATTCGGAGACAAATTATATGAATCTTGTGGTGTAAGTCTTTTTCTATGCTTTCATTAATTGATATATTAATCTAATGTTATAAGTTTCCTTTGAAGCTTCCATTATAAGATTACTTATATTTAAATGAAACTTTATAACATGTTTGTTTAATGAACGTTTATAAGTAAATTCATTGGATCATTTTTTAATTTAATAATACTATTTGCTATTTGAAATATTTATTAATAAAATTATTTTATTATAGTAATGTTTTTTTTTTTAAATTTATTTTCAAAGTAAATGTTTTGTATATTATTACAAATATGAAAGTTACGTCACAATTGTATGTTTTGTCAGTATTTTAGATGTAATTTCTTAACTTAATTTATGTATATGTATAAGTATTATTATTATTATTATTATTATTATTATTATTATTATTATTATTATTATTATTATTATATTATTATTATTATTATTATTATTATTATTTAGTAAATGATCGTTGGTTATATCTATTGTCTGTTTCAAGGCAAATTATATGAATCTTGTGTTGTAAGTCTCTTTGCATGCTTTCATTCATTGATATATTAATCTTACGTTATAAGTTTCACTTGAAGCTTTCATTATAATATTTCTTTTATTTAAATGAAACTTTATAATACATTTGTTTAATGAACGTTTGTAAGTAAATTCATTGGATCATTATTTAATTTAATAATACTATTTGCTATTTGAAATCATTAAAAAATTATTTTATTATAGTAATGTTTTTTTTAATTTATTTTTAAAGTAAATGTTTTGTATACTATTACAAATACTAAAGTTAAGTCACAATTGTATGTTTTGTCAGTATTTTATATGTAATTTGTTAACTTAATTTATGTATATGTATAAGTACTATTATTATTATTATTATTATTATTATTATTATTATTATTATTATTATTATTATTATTATTATTATTATTATTATTATTTAGTAACAGATCGTTTGTTACATCTATTGTCTATTCTGAGGCAAATTATATGAATCTTGACATCTTGTGCTGTAACTCTTTTTCTATGCTTTCATTAATTGATATACTAATCTTACATTATATGTGACACCCGGCAAACTCAGGTTACTAACGTTGACTAAACTAGTAAGTCTACCTTAGCGAGTCATACTTATTACATACTTAACTAGATCAGTCGGGTCGTTATGATGATTCTAGGGAGTCATCGGGAGTCGTTACGATGATCCGCGGGATCATCGGGAGTCGGTCCATAACCAAGTGTTGATGCACTTTCTGTGGACGTCACTGTCGAATAGACTAGGGTTGAGTCTAGGTATAGTGTTACATGAGATTGTGGTGATCCATAAGGGCATTTTATGGATCTGACGCATTTGTAAAATATAGGACAAAACACATGTTTACATTCGACCTAAACAAAGTGGGCGAATGTGGAAGTTTTCCACATTCGACCAACACAAATGGGCGAATGTGGAAATACTCCACATTCGACCATCACTAAGGGGCGAATGTAGAACCTGGGTTTTGGACTATAAATAGCAATCTCATGTGTTATTGTTCATTTGGTGATTTGAGTTGGTACTTTGAATGCTCTCAAGGGGGAGGTCATGCCCGACCTCCCCCGGCCACGAGATACACGTTTATCCTACTGATGACAGTGTCTGTAACCGTTTCTGTAGTAATACGAATCTGTGATGACGTTGTTATCGTATATTTCTGTCTCGTCTCGAATTCCCCGTCTGAAACCGAGTTGTTTATGCATAATCGATCCGCGAGTTCGGTCCCTAACCGGATTCTCACCAAGTGTTCAAGGATTGGTGATTCATGGAATCACCGGGTTTAGCACACACACGCAAGTCTCGAGTCCCGGGAATTGGTGAACGGATGTAAAGGTGTTAGTTATCATGCATTATGTGTTTATAATCATTACGTGACTTGTTGGTATGTTAATGCGTGTTTATATGTGTTAAAATAGTGTTTAACGCGCCGAAAACCCAATCTGAGATGTTACAGGCGATTAGGAATCAGGAGATTGCCTAATCGCCTATCTATAGGCGATTGGGAAGGCTTAGGGGGAGATTAGGCCCCTAATCGCCTGAAGTGTCAGGCGATTAGGCCCCTAATCGCCTGCTAAGGGCTGCTACTCGCCTGCACTGCTGTGCACGGGTCAAAACACCTATAAATAGAACCCTTAACTCCCCAAACATCCTTAGAGCAACCCTAACTGATCCTAAGCCACCCACACACCCTAGAACACCTCTGGAAATCCAAGGTGTGTTCTTCATCTCTAACCTTTGTAAATTTGTTGTTTTGGCTCCCCAAAAGTCCAGACCTTGTTTTGCTAAGTTTGTATCTTTAAAACCCTTTGAAAAGAGTTCTAAAACAAGTCTACACCATAATACTAGCTATATGTGAAGTTTACATGCATATGTTGATCTTCTTGGTGTTTATAACATGAATGTTTCCATGAAATGGTTGTACTTCTGTTATGTAGGGGTTATTAGGATGATTATCTAAGAGTTTGAGCTATTGTTGTTGTGTTTTGATGAAAATGTGTATTTTGACCCATTTGAATGATTCTTGAAGATCTAGGATGATTATGGTATGATTAATGATGGAATGTTGTTAGGATTTACACTAGGGAGGTGTTAAAACAGAGAAATGTTGATTTGCAAACTTGTAGGAGATGAAATCTGATTGTTTCCATTTAAGGAAAGATAAGGTTAGTTAATGAAACCTAGTATTTTGCCATTTTTGGAAATAAGTGCATAAAGGATGTTAGATCAGTGATAAATTGGGGGTTTTTGCTTGGAATGGGTTGGTAAATGGTTTAGGTTTGATATTGGGTGTTTTTGCATGTTTCGGATCTGATTTGGAGGGTTAAACACGCGAAAATCCGTTGCACAGCTGCAACAGCCTGATGCAGGGGGCGATTAGGAATGTTAGGGGGCGATTAGGCCCCTAATCGCCTGAAGTGTCAGGCGATTAGACCCCTAATCGCCTGTTGACCAAGCCTACTCACCAGTTGACTTTTCCTAATTGCATGCTAAATTACTAATCGCGTGTACTGCTGTTTTAAGCGTATTTTGGCATCCCGAAGCATGATTTGACATCTAGGAACATGATAGGAACCCCGGGACATGCTATATGACTTGGTAACACGTGTTCGGATTCAATTGTACTTTAAATATGCGTTATGCTAGACTAGGTGAACTCTTGCGCGTGCTAAGTGTTTAACTTCATATGTTGCATGATACTTTGCATTTAGCTAACACATGGAATGTCGGGTCACCAACGGGATGTCGAGTCTTGTATGGCACGGTCGGTTTATCAGTGAAAGTGTTTTCAAGCGTCTATGGTTATGGTCTGGACATTCGGGGACTAGTTAACCTGCGGGTTATTAGTCCGGATACTTATACAAATCTTATGATAGGTCGCCACTATTTGAGGCAATCATAGCATAACTACTTAACTATTTTCAAGTAACGCAACCTAAGGTGAGTGTCACAGCCCCGTTTTTACAGTTTTGCCTTCGGGGGAGAAACATGCTACCAACTTATTTATTAAAGATCATGTTATACTGTGGTTACTTTACATTACTATACGGCTTTTTCGTGAAGTCCCATGGGGAAACCATGAATATGCGGGGATGCACAACGGGGGGAAATGTGGATAGATCTATTCGGCCTCACAAGCCCCACTCGACGGCGGGGCCGGGAGGGTGCATATTGTCCTTAACATTCGGGTTACCGAGGCATCGGTAGCCCAGTAAGTCTGGGCTGGTTTCATCTTCTTGTTCGTGTTTGGTAATGGTTCCCAACCGTAGTAATAAAAACACTTAACGTCTAGCTAACGTTCTCATAACCAAGTAGTACCCGATATGATCTTTGGAACTTTTAAAACTTGTTTATAAAAGAAAACCTGTGAACTCACCAGCATTATATGTTGACATCTTTTTGGCATGTTTTCTCAGGTCGCTAAGGTAGCAGTTAATGGACTAGGCGCACGAAGTCACGCACGGCGTCTAGTATTTTCAAACGTATTAAACAATGTTTTGTAAACTCTAATATGTCTTTTGGTTGTAAACAAGAAATGCTTCCGCTGCTGGTTTACGGCTCAAAGCATGATATTTTGGTTATATATATATATATATGAATGCATGTTTGTTGAATGTTTGTTGTGATCATTGACTGCGATCCTGGTGTGTCACGCGCCCCGCGGTAAAACCCCGAACGTGGAAATTGAGGGTGTGACAGATTGGTATCAGAGCCAACGGTTATAGTAAACTGAGACTGCATGTAGGGTCTAGTCTATAGCCGAGTCGTACACACTAGACGGTCACAAATAGTCGAGTCTTAACCTATGGGTAACGTTATAACTTGTCTGGGTGTCGGTGTCATCATCTCCTACGCTACATCACCTGTTTACTTTTCGTCATTCTATTCCTTATTCCATTCTTATCTGATTTGTCGGCGAACGATCTACCATTGTACTTTCTTGGCGGCGGCGTACATTGGGGTGGCTTCGGCATACTCTCGAGATCTGTCCAAGGATTCGGACATCTCCCTTCTAAGCCCCAATAGACGCGCTCGTCCTTATGTTATTACCTTATACTTGTAATAATACCATGATTGTGTGTTAGCGCTAGGTGACTTGAACTTCAATCAGAAAGTATGCCTGGAGGACCATGCGGAACAGTTTATCATGTCGGGTGCACACGAGATCATAAACTGGAATGCATGGGAATCCTGGTGGACTTTGTGTTTGGACAGATGGACCCGAGCCGGACCCGGTCTAGTTTATTAAATTCTTAATGGGTTATACCACGAGGAAACCTAAGTCTTTTGTTTCTTGTTGTGACAGAAGATGTCGGGAGCTCGTGGGGGACGCAGAGGCGGCCGTGGTGGCGGCGGTGGCCAGGGAAACGTTAACATGACCCAAGAAGAGTTGGACAACCTGTTGCAGCAGCAAACGAACGTAGCTCTGGCTGCATTCCAAGCTGCTCTCGCTGCTATGGGTGGTAAGTTGATCTCCACCTATCCTACCTTGTTTTGGGTACCGTACCTCTTCTTGCCTTACCTATGTGTCTGTTCCAGGTGGGGGTGCTGTCAATCCCCCTCCAACTCAGTGCTCCTACAAGAAGTTCATGGATTGCAAACCTCACAACTTCGGTGGGACTGAAGGGGCAGTGGGACTGCTCCGGTGGCTGGAGAAGGTTGAGTCGGTGTTCTCGATGTGCAATTGCTCGGCGGGTGACCAGGTAAAGTATGCTCCTGCGACCTTTGAAGGTCAAGCCTTGTTCTGGTGGAACTCCACCAAACAGACCATGGGCATCGAGGAAGCCCATGCGATGCCTTGGACAGAATTCGTGCAACTCTTGAAAAACGAGTACTGCCCGAGGGATGAGATCCATAAGCTTGAGCATGAGGTCTGGACTCATAAGATGGTGGGGTCCGAGATTGAAGCGTATACGGCTAGGCACAACGAGCTGGCGGTGTTGTGCCCAGATTTGCACACACCGGAATACCGACGGATTGAGCACTATATTGCTGGGTTAGTGCCGGAGGTTGCAGGGTTGGTGGCTGCGGGCAGCCTCACTGTTTTTTCTGAAGTGGTTCGGTCGGCTCACACGCTGACCAACATGAAGGTGACTGAAGGAGTCTTGCCTCCCCGAGGCGCCACTGTAAGGGCTCCTGAGAGCAACAAGCGAAAGTGGGAAGGTGCGAGTAAGGGCTCGAGCTCAGCTCCACCTCCGCAGGTGAAGAGGTTTGATGTTGGGGGATCGTCGTCTGAGCAAAAACCGGGGGGTTATACTGGGAAACTGCCGAAATGTGACCGGTGTGGCTTCCACCACAATGGTCGCTGTGGCGAGAAGGACCGCTGTCACCGGTGCCATAAGCTTGGGCATCAGATGAAGGATTGTCGGGTTAACCTCCAGGGCAACCGAAACACACCTGTTACACCTACCCCAGCTCCTCAGACTGCTGTTCTCCAGGGAAACCAGGGAAAACAGAGATGCTATAACTGTGGTGAGCTTGGTCACTACAAGCGAGATGCTATAACTGTGGTGAGCTTGGTCACTACAACGGGGGCGAAGGCAGGAATGCTCGCGCCTTTATGATTGGTTCGAGCGGGGCTCGACAGGATCCTGACACTGTTACCGGTACGTTTCTTCTTGATAATCGCTATGCTACAGTTTTATTCGACTCTGGTGCCGACAAGAGTTTTATATCTCTTGGATTTAGTCAATTGCTTGATAGGGTACCTACACCTTTAGAGGCTAAGTACTTGATAGAATTGGTGTTGATGTAACAATGTGTCTGATACTTCAACAATAACTGACTGAAGATGCTAGGAATTTTCTCTGTCTTTCAAAGAGAAGAATGTGTTAATGCAATCACAGTCAGCACAGATGAAGAATTTCATAGAAATACTAGTGTTCGAGTGGATTGTTTTGCACATAGTCACATTTGAGATGTTTAATTGGGTACTGACAGTTAGATTTCTCCAGTTGGTGTGAAGGGTGATGCAAAGGTTAAGTGCAGATATGAGACGTAAATTAGTGGTGGTATCTACATGTTACGTTGAATATCTGATCGGTAAGTATGGAATCCTTCTAGTAGGGGTCTTATCAGGCTAGTTGGATTGCGCGTGACTGCAGTGCATTACTTTGTCGACTTCACATTGGCGTTACTAGGTGATCTGGTTGTAATTCAGCGACCGGCTGAATTCGCAAATGATATACGTGGTCTAGCTGACTTCCTGCGTATTGATGCTGAGGATCCGTAGTGCATTACTTGGTCAGTTCACGAAGGATATTGTATTTCTAACTCAATGCAATAGTGCATGTATTGAGGGGGAGACCTGTGATTCTGACTGTTGATGTGCAAGAGATTTGTGGATTCGCCAGCAACGTCCAAGGGGGAGATTGTTGATGCACTTTCTGTGGACGTCACTGTCGAATAGACTAGGGTTGGGTCTTGTATTGTGTTACATGAGATTGTGGTGATCCATAAGGGCATTTTATGGATCTGATGCATTTGTAAGTATATAGGACAATACACAAAGCCAGGTTCGACCTCTATACAAGGGGCGAATGTGGAAGTTTTCCACATTCGACCATTACAAAGGGGCGAATGTGGAAATACTCCACATTCGACCTTTGCCAAGGGGCGAACGTGGACTTTGGGTGTTGGACTATAAATAGCAATCTCATGTGTTGTTTTTTTTTGATGATTTGAGTTTGTGCTTTGAATGCTCTTAAGGGGGAGGTCATGCCCGATCTCCCCCGGCCACGAGATAGATGTTTATCCTACTGATGACAGTGTCTGTAACCGTTTCTGTAGTAATACGAATCTGTGATGACGTTGTTATCGTTAATTTCTGTCTCGTCTCGAATCTCCCGTCTGAAACCGAGTTGTTTATGCGTATTCGATCCACGAATTCGGTTCCTAACCGGATTCACAATTGGCTGATGGTAAGAAAGTCGAAGCGACACATGTCCTTAGGGGGTGTCACCTTGAGTTGTCGGTTTATTCCTTTCCTATTGATCTTATGCCGGTATCTTTGGGTAGCTTTGATGTCGTAGTGGGTATGGATTGGTTGTCCTTGCATCATGCTGAGATCGTCTGTTTCGATAAAGTCATTCGACTTCCCCTTCCGGATGGAGAATTTCTGTTGGTACACGGTGAGAAGAGCGGGATCCCTTTGAGTATCATTTCGTGCATGAAGGCTTATAAGTATCTTCGTAAGGGGTATTCTGCCATTCTGGCGTTTGTTTCGGTTTCGTCCGAGGAAGAGAAGAAGATTGAAGACATCCCTGTTGTTTGCGACTTTCCCGACGTATTTCCTGAAGAATTACCAGGGCTTCCGCCCTACCGCCAAGTCGAATTCAGTATTGAACTTGCTCCAGGTGCGGCCCCTATTGCTCGAGCCCCGTATCGTCTTGCACCTCCAGAGATGCAGGAATTGTCTAACCAGTTGCAGGAACTGTTAGAGAAAGGCTTCATCCGACCTAGTTCATCCCCGTGGGGAGCCCCTGTTTTGTTTGTCAAGAAGAAGGACGGAAGCCTACGTATGTGTATCGACTACCGTGAGCTGAATAAGGTTACCATCAAGAACCGCTATCCTCTTCCTCGCATCGATGATTTATTTGACCAACTTCAGGGTTCTAGTTTCTACTCGAAGATCGACTTGAGATCGGGGTACCATCAGTTGAGAGTCCAAGAAGCCGATATTCCGAAGACCGCTTTTCGAACTCGTTATGGCCATTTTGAATTCTTGGTCATGCCTTTTGGTCTCACCAACGCGCCAACCATCTTTATGGATTTGATGAACCGTGTTTGTAAGCCTTATCTTGACAAATTCGTGATTGTCTTCATCGACGATATTCTAGTCTATTCCAAGAATGAAGTGGACCACCGGGAACACTTGCGTCTTGTCTTAGAGCTCTTGAGGCAAGAACAATTGTATGCTAAGTTCTCTAAGTGCAGCTTCTGGTTACGTGAAGTTCAATTCCTTGGCCATGTGGTTAATGCTGAGGGGATACATGTTGATCCGGCTAAAATAGAAGCTATTAAGGACTGGGAAGCACCGAAGAAGCCAACTGAGGTGCGGCAATTCCTGGGTCTCGCAGGTTACTATCGTCGTTTTATTGGGGGATTTTCGAAGATCGCGCAACCCCTCACCTCGCTTACCCAGAAGGACAAGAAGTTCAACTGGGGTGATTCGCAAGAGTCAGCCTTCCAGCTGCTAAAGGCTAAACTCTGTTCTGCTCCTATCTTGTCCTTGCCTGAAGGCACAGACGATTTTGAGGTTTACTGTGATGCTTCCATCCAGGGCCTTGGTTGCGTGTTGATGCAGCGCGGGAAGGTCATTGCCTATGCTTCTCGTCAGCTTAAGGTCCATGAGAAGAACTACCCCACCCATGACTTAGAGTTGGGTGCTGTGGTCTTTGCCTTGAAGATCTGGAGGCACTACTTGTACGGTACCAAGTGCACCATTTATACCGATCACAAGAGCCTCCAGCATATCTTTGATCAGAAGGTATTGAACATCCGATAGCGTCGCTGGGTCGAGCTTCTTAACGACTACGAGTGCGCCATTAAATACCATCCTGGCAAGGCGAATGTTGTCGCAGACGCCTTGAGCAGGAAGGAATCCGCTAAACCTTGTCGTGTTCGAGCTCTTCAGCTCACTATCCACTCTGGTTTACCTGACCAAATTCGTTCGGCGCAGCAAGAAGCCTTGAAGGAGGAAAACCTTAAGGCTGAAACCATGCATGGTGCTGATAGACACCTTGAACTCAGGACTGATGGCCTACATTATTTCGCTAAACGTCTTTGGGTTCCGCTATTCGGGGGCTTGCGGGAACTCGTTCTTGACGAGGCTCACAAGTCTCGGTACTCTATTCACCCTGGCTCCGATAAGATGTATCAAGACTTAAAGATACTCTATTGGTGGCCGAACATGAAGGCGGATGTGGCTTCTTATGTAAGCAAGTGCTTGACCTGTGCTAAGGTCAAGGTTGAATATCAGAAGCCGTCCGGCCTTCTGCAACAGCCTGAAATTCCCGAGTGGAAGTGGGAACGGATTACAATGGACTTTGTGACCAAACTCCCGAAGTCGCCCAGTGGTTGTAACATGATCTGGGTGATCGTAGACAGGTTGACAAAGTCTGCGCACTTCCTCGCAATCAAGGATACTGACAGCCTCGAGCGCTTGGCTCATCTATACCTTAAGGAAGTATTTTCTCGGCACGGGGTGCCCGTCTCCATTATTTCTGACCGTGACACTCGGTTCGCCTCCAATTTCTGGAGGAAATTGCAGAAGGCTCTGGGTACGCAGCTAGATATGAGCACGGCTTATCATCCACAAACTGACGGTCAAAGCGAGCGGACGATTCAAACGCTAGAGGACATGCTTCGGGCATGTGTGATGGACTTTGGCAAAGGGTGGGAGAGTCATCTACCGCTGGTGGAATTCTCCTACAACAATAGCTACCATTCTAGCATCAAGGCGGCTCCGTTCGAGGTTCTTTACGAACGGAAATGCCGGTCTCCTCTTTGCTGGGCTGAGGTGGGTGAGAGCCAACTCACTGGCCCGGAACTTGTGTACGAGACTTCCAAAAAGATCGTACAGATTCGCAACCGTATGGCAGCAGCTCGGGATCGTCAAAAGAGCTATGCCGATCGTCGTCGCAAACCTTTGGAGTTTGAGGTTGGCGACAGGGTTTTATTGAAGGTATCTCCATGGAAGGGCGTTATACGGTTTGGGAAACGTGGCAAACTGATTCCTCGTTATGTGGGACCGTTCGCAATTCTGGAATGGATTGGACCGGTAGCATATAGGCTTGATCTGCCAGCCGAACTCAGTAACGTTCATGACGTCTTCCATGTTTCTAGCCTCAAGAAGTGTCTGGCGGATGAATCTTTGGTTGTTCCTCTCGAAGAGATCAAGGTGGATGATCGTCTGCGTATTGTGGAAGAACCGGTTGAGATCCTTGATTATAAGATCCGTAGCCTTCGTCGTAGTAAGATCCGCATTGTTAAAGTTCGCTTTCGAATCAAGACATGTCTCTGCTGAAACTGCATGAATCTTAGGTCGAGATTCCTTTCAACAGGGGGATGATGTGGCAACTGGAAAATTTTTCTTCTCTTTCGTCTCTTCCTTTTGGCCGTGGGCAATTTTCAAGACGAAAATTCTTTCAACAGGGGGATGATGTGACACCCGGCAAACTTAGGTTAGTAACGTTGACTAAACTAGTAAGTCTACCTTAGCGAGTCATACTTATTACATACTTAACTAGATCAGTCGGGTCGTTATGATGATTCTAGGGAGTCATCGGGAGTCGTTACGATGATCCGCGGGATCATCGGGAGTCGGTCCATAACCATGTGTACAAGGATTGGTGATTCGTGGAATCACCGGGTTTAGCACACACACGTAAGTCTCGAGTCCCGGGAATTGGTGAACGGATGTAAAGGTGTTAGTTATCATGCATTATGTGTTTATAATCATTACGTGACTTGTTGGTATGTTAATGCGTGTTTATATGTGTTAAAATAGTGTTTAACACGCCGAAAACCCAATCTGAGATGTTACAGGCGATTAGGAATCAGGAGATTGCCTAATCGCCTGTCTATAGGCGATTGGGAAGGCTTAGGGGGCGATTAGGCCCCTAATCGCCTGCTAAGGGCTGCTACTCGCCTGCACTGCTGTGCACGGGTCAAAACACCTATAAATAGAACCCTTAACTCCCCAAACACCCTTAGAGCAACCCTAACTGAGACTAAGCCACCCACACACCCTAGAACACCTCTGGAACTTGTTTTGCTACAAAAATCACCATTTCCAAGCTTACACACCTTTCTTTGATAAAATCCAAGGTGTGTTCTTCATCTCTAACCTTTGTAAAGTTGTTGTTTTGGCTCCCCAAAAGTCCAGACCTTGTTTTGCTAAGTTTGTGTCTTTAAAACCCTTTTGAAAAGAGTTCTAGAACAAGTCTACACCATAATACATGCTATAAGTGAAGTTTACATGCATATGTTGATCTTCTTGGTGTTTATAACATGAATGTTTCCATGAAATGGTTGTACTTCTGTTATGTAGGGGTTATTAGGATGATTATCTAAGAGTTTGAGCTATTGTTGTTGTGTTTTGATGAAAATGTGTATTTTGACCCATTTGAATGATTCTTGAAGATCTAGGATGATTATGGTATGATTAATGATGGAATGTTGTTAGGATTTACACTAGGGAGGTGTTAAAACAGAGAAATGTTGATTTGCAAACTTGTAGGAGATGAAATCTGATTGTTTCCATTTAAGGAAAGATAAGGTTAGTTAATGAAACCTAGTATTTTGCCATTTTTGGAAATAATTGCATAAAGGATGTTAGATCAGTGATAAATTGGGGGTTTTTGCTTGGAATGGGTTGGTAAGTGGTTTAGGTTTGATATTGGGTGTTTTTGCATGTTTCGGATCTGATTTGGAGGGTTAAACGCGCGAAAATCCGTTGCACAGGCATCGGTAGCCCAGTCAGTCGGGTGCATATTGTCCTTAACATCGGGGGGAAATGTGGATAGATCTATTGGGCCTCACAAGCCCCACTCGACGGCGGGGCCGGGCGGGTGCATATTGTCCTTAACATTCGGGTTACCAAGGCATCGGTAGCCCAGTCAGTCTGGGCTGGTTTCATCTTCTTGTTCGTGTTTAGTAATGGTTCCCAACCGTAGTAGTAAAAACACTTAACGTCTAGCTAACGTTCTCATAACAAAGTAGTAACGGATGTGATCTTTGGAACTTTTAAAACTTGTTTATAAAAGAAAACCTGTGAACTCACCAGCATTATATGTTGACATCTTTTTGGCATGTTTTCTCAGGTCGCTAAGGTAGCAGTTAATGGACTAGGCGCACGGAGTCACGCACAGCGTCTAGTATTTTGAAACGTATTAAACAATGTTTTGTAAACTCTAATATGTCTTTTGGTTGTAAACAAGAAATGCTTCCGTTGCTGGTTTACGGCTCAAAGCATGATATTTTGGTTATATATATATATGAATGCATGTTTGTTGAATGTTTGTTGTGATCGTTGACTGAGATCCTGGTGTGTCACGCGCCCCGCGGTAAAACCCCGCACGTGGAAATTGAGGGTGTGACATTATAAGTTTCCCTTGAAGCTTCCATTATAAGATTCCTTTTATTTAAATGCATCTTTATAATGTATTTGTTTAATGAATGTTTGTAAGTAAATTCGTTGGAGCTCCTACTTTCAATACTTAGGTATATGTATGTGTATTTATTTCTTCTACTGTAGTCTTTCTATTTTTTTATTCCACAAATACTTATACTTTCATTCACAAACAAAGAAAATTACATCAACATAATGGTCTGACGGGTAACAACCTGCGCCGCCAACCCTTTCGGAATAACAAATGCTAATCTACTAAAAACGTATCCCTGCGTACCCGGAGCTGGGACACTACTATAGTTTTTAATTTATATGTTATAATTTATAATTATGTAAATTTGTATTGAAAGTATGGGCGTCAATGATGTTTGTTACAAATATTATTATTCATATTAATTAGTAAGAGTCCTTCTATAATGGACGTCCTGTTTTCCAGTAATTGTTAAATCGATTCTTTTTTAACCAGGGTAAAAAGTATAAAAAGATTGAACATATTAAATTGTGTAATGAAAAAGAAATTTCAATAAATATATGTAATCAATAATTTTTTAAGTTAAGTTTAGATGTTTTTTTAATAGACACCTCAAATTGTTTATGCTATTATAGCGTACAATGGATCATTGAAATTTTTTTATATCAACATAAGCTTGACTTCTAAAGTTAATCATTAATTACCATTTGAACTAATTTTATTAAAAATATTGTCCTCAAGGAAGATTCTTACAATTCTTTCAATCAAAAGAAAATATTTATAGTAGTAAGTTATTTATAACATCATTTTGTTATTTTCTTTTTTGTTATTGTAATGGTTTCATGTTTATTTTGTTTTTGGTTTTGTGTTGTTTTTATTTTTTGGTCATGTTTTGTATGACTTTTGTATTCACTTTTAAGTTGATTAAACAAATTTCATAGTTAGTATTAGTTCACTTTTGAAGAGATAATTGAATTTTTTATTACATGACTTCCTTTTTGTATGTATGTAAACAATCTTATTTTGTAGTTTTTCTTTGTATTTTCTGTTTTTAATATTTTGTGTGATTCGGTTATTTTTAGTTAAATTAAGAAATTTCAACAATGCTTTTTTAAAAAACATGAAAAGTCAATGTATCTCTTTGTAGGATGCTATAAAAATGCCCAAAAGTAATGATTACGATTTTGAAGTTATTAACCTTATTATTTTTATATATTTTTATTATTATTGATGTTGCAAAAGTAACTTACAACTTTAGATTTACTTCAAATCTAACTGATAAAGTTGAAAATCGAGTTTACAAATAGTTAACGTATTCAGTCTATAAAAATGTAGGAATTCCCAATATTCATTATCCATCTTTATATTTTCGTTTAACTATTCTCACAATACATCTCTCTATCGCATATGCATAATGATATTACTTTCAAATGTGTTTTCACAAATTTTGAAAGATTCTTACAATCAAAAGAAAATTGATTACCCACGATTCGTTGCTATGAAAATTGGAATTGTTGTTTTTGCATGATTCTTACAATCAAACTGAAACAGTAATCCATTATTATTATATATGTACGTAGCAACAGGTCCCTAATCCAATACTTAGGGCTTTTAGAGTAGGATGACATTTAAATACGAGCTGTGTTCGTATACTGCTTTTCGTCGTTTTGTTTTTCATTATGTTTTGATGATGCTGACAAGAAAGATCATTCACTAAGATATTGTATCTTTTTCCTGTATTTTCTATGTATTTTGTTGGCTAATTCAAGAAATGTGGTGGTGTGTATTAATTCACTTTTCTAATAATATTGGAAAATTTTTTATTAGAATACTTCGATCTTTTATGTTTGTAAAAAGTTTTGTTTTGTTGTGTTTTACACATATATAGTTGTTGTCATGTACTTCTTTTCAATCTTTTTTGTTTCCTTTTTTTTAGATGATGCATTAATGAATTCCAAAGTTAATGGTTATAATTTAATGATTGTAACAGTTTTACTCTATTTTACAATTAACAATAATAATTTAAAATTGTAAGAACATAAGTTAAATTAAGGGTAAACTTAATTTAAATATAATTTAGTAGACGGTTATTAGGTAAACATTTTAGATAATTGTTTTTAGAGACAACATCTCTTTAATAAAGGTAGTTAAACAACCTATTCATTGTGAACAGAGGTTTCATTTGTTTGTAGATTTATGTTGTCGTTGTTGTAATAGTTTCATTTATTAACTGCTGTTTTTACTATGAAATAGACGTTACGAAACAGATGTTACTAAAGAGTTTTTATTTACAGCAGACAATTGACTTCTCAGCGTTGAATTTTGTGACAACCGGCAACTTCCGATCTATACTGACGTGGTTTTTATTATTCGAAGTAATTATTTGTTATAAATATTGTTAATTTATTAAGTTTCGAAAGTTAACTGATCGTTTTAACAATGAAAACTGCGACCGATTTAATTAACGCGATTTAAACATGTGCATCGAACGCATGTGCCAGGTGACAGAAATATTTGATTTTTGCTCGGTTTATTTTATTCTTAATTGCGAACGCAACTGACTAAATTTTGTAATTTATTATAGACTCGGAATATAAACCGAGTCATATTTCGTTTAAACGGGTTCGTCATGTGGTGTGCACCTTTCTAATAACCCTAACTATAAATTCATCTTATTCTCATCATCCCTCATTTTCTTCTCCAAACCACAAACCCTAGCCACACACACTCACCCTAAGCTCTCTCTCTAGAACCGAGCTCTCTCTCTCTCTTTGTTTTCCTCTCTCTCTCACCCGATCTTTCCATCTCAACTCTCCCTCCTCCCCTCCTGTTGCAACAGCCGACCACCACCATGTTTTGGTGGTGGCGGCGCGGCGGTTTAACCCAAAAACGGGCCTCAATGGCCGATTATGGCGATTTAATGGTACGCAAAGGCTGGGTCAAACTTTGGGATGGTTCGGTAGTGGCTAAGGGTGCAGATGGTGTCAAATGCTCCAGATCCGATGCGTTTGTGTGTCTGGCTCGTGATTTCGGTCTAGGTTCTGGTGGTTACAGGTTGTTTGGTTGGTAAACGTCAGGCTCATGGTAGGCGATGACAGGTCAGCAGGTTGTTGGTTTCGGGTCGGGTCACGGGTGGCTGTAGTGGTCCGGATTAAGGTCGAGTAGTGAAGGTTATCGGTGGTTTTGTTGGTAGTTTGGTCGGTTTTTGGTTATGGAGGCTGTTATGGTGGTTGTCAGGTGGTCCGGTTATTGGTGGGTTTAGGTGATGGTCTGTCTGGGTTGTTCAGGTCAGCGGCGGTGGTCAGGAGGCTAGGTCTGATGGGATGGCTGTGTTGTTGGTGGATCCTTGTTGGTTTGGTCATCGCTCGGGTCTGGTTCAGGGTTGTTGGTTCTCGGGTTTCAAGTACTTTGAGTTCGTGATGGTTATCTTCAAGTCATGGTTTAAGTTCGGGTCAAAGTTTGGTGGTTTTGGTCTTGTGGTCAGATTCGGTTTGGGTTCCAGTCGCGGTTAGGGTCAGCTCGGGTCAGATTTGGTTCGGTTCGAGTCAAACGGGTCATGGTCAATGCGGCGTTTGAGGCGGCTTCGGGTTACGCGGGTGTGATTCGGTATAACTTATATTTGTGTTTATTGTCATTTTATTTATAGATATCATATATTTATAAATGTTATGTATTTGTAAATATTGTTATATTTATGAATATTATAAGTTTATAAATATATTGATATGAACGAATTAGTTTTGACTCGCGAACGGACCGAACAAGAATTATAAACGGTAACTATATATTATAAACGGATGATTTGGTAAATGGTTAACTTGACGTGACTTATGATATCGGACATCGGACTAAATAACGTTGGACTATGTGGTCGGACTATATTATATATATATATATATATATAATTAAATATACATAGGTGTCGAAACGTATAGTCTCGTAAATCGGAATTTTTGGATAAAAGGACTTGGTGACTTGTGTTTGAAAGTTGTTTTTGGGGAAAATTGTAGACAACGGGTGTTGTCTGGTTTGTACAAAAACAGAGGAAACTCTGCCTAAATTTTTATAAAAACCAAAGCGTAACGAACTGCTATTTCTATTAAATAAATTCCCTTCAGTGTTTTGGACAAATGCATTATTATATACAAAATCAAGGTGTTTTCAAAGACTAACTATTTATAACAGTAAAGCTGATTTTCAAGCGATATTTGAGAAAAAATAACAAATGTTATTAATCGGTTTTTAATAACTAAATTTGTTTTTCCTCAAAGAGTATTTTCTAAAATGATTTACGAGATGATCTTCGGCTCAGGATAGTTATACGTTTCGGGGTTATAGTCCAACAAGGTTTACACACGAATAGTGACAAGTGTGAAACTTGGGTACTATGTTGTATGTAACTTGTGAATTAAGGTAAGTCATGATCGGTTCGTCGAGTTGAAACGTTTTGATACTCGTGTTGGTACACACGAGTCTAGACAGTCGGGTAGACTATCTTTTAAGCGGTTAATAAGCTAGGCTTATGTGTGATAGACTGTCAAGGTGTCCTTTGTTGGTAATTAGGGCACGAGGAAGTCGGTCGAGGTTTCAGGCTTTGTTTGCTAGCTTAGCATGGACATTAAGGTGAGTTCATAACCCCACTCTTTACTGTTTTTGTAAATGTTTTCGAGGGGAAGACATGCTTCTTTTATGAAAAACTGAGGAATTTAAAGCGAAACAAAGTTTTGGAAAATGAAAGGGGTTGCGTGAGTTCACGGGCCCACTTTAACTGGTTTTACTTTTGCGGGAGAAAACATGCGTTAAACTTGTATTTGGTAACAACTGTCATACTATGGGTTACTTTGGGTTACTATACGATCTTTGGAAGTCCCGGGGGAAACCATGAATGTGCAAGGTAGCACAACGGGGAAATGTGGATAGATCTATTGGGCGTGACCTGCCCCACTCGTCGGTTGGAGGCCGGGCGGGTGCATATTGTCTCAAACAGGAACGGTACACCATTCGGGCTCAAACATTTCTGGGTTTGCGAGTTAGTAATGGTTCCCAATCGTAGTAGTAACAAAACATACGTAGCTAGCGTACTTTGGTTTACATTTGACATAGTATTGACAAGTTTGAACTGGAACACTTTGGTAACATTTGGTAACCTTTGGAAACGTTTTTGTTAAACTTATGAACTCACCAGCTTGATGTTGACTTTTTAAGTATGTCTTTCAGGTTTAAACTATGGTAACGGCACGGTTGGAGTAGGTGGCAGTTGGGATCGGGGATCCTAGAGGGTTAGAAATGGTGTTCAGGGAACCAGAGTCTTAGATGCATCTTTCCGCTGCGTTGGCAATGGCACCAAACGTCACGACCGACGAGGGAAAAGTCGGGGTGTGACAGTTTGGTATCAGAGCCATAGGTTTTAGCGAATTAGGTATCTGGGTAGATATCTAGGCTTTAACCTGAGTTTGTTTTGAAGTAGGGACCAAAATTTCTAAGACAAAGTATTTAGCATGAACGCCTAGGAACTGAAATTCCAACCATTGCCAAGTATGTTACATGACTATTTGTGTATTACACTAGCTCAACGTACGTTTCTTTGTCGCAAGGAACATTTGTTTTTCTTATGTGAACAGGAAGTCAGTATTTTCTATAATGGTATATAGAAAGGATGATAACACGTAGTGGTTAGGCATACCTCACTGGTGACTGGCGAGTCATCGCTTTAGATATCTGATTGGTTATTCACATAGAGTAGCTGAGTCATTGTTTCTTGGTATGAGAAACAATTTACTTGTTTATATACTGTGTGCATTTACTTAAAGTATATATAGTACGTATCGCCAATGGTTGTCGACTCAAGCTTGGACGTATTGGGGATGCACACACGTGTCATGTTTGTTGGACGAGTCGGCAAAGGGATTGTTGCAGCATTTGCGGTCTCGCATCCCTGGTTCGGAGTATGCTATGTCGTCAGGGTCGACTTGGGTGAGAAACGTCTTGATGAGGCACCTCGTTTTGCCGATGATGCTGCGAAGCTGGAATGCGTACGGGAAGAGCACCGAAAAAAGTGGCGCACACGACAAACATTATATTACGTAATATATATGTGTGTTACTACGTGAATGTAATGAGTGCTTGTGATATACTCATGATGGGGGTTAATAGGATGATCTTGTGAATTAAATTTTCGATAACGTAGACGTCACGTTATCGCAAATTTACAGGCACTTGATAATTCTAAGAATTTCTATCGTGAGGGTATCTATATTGTTCTGTGTTGTATGTATATAAATAATGGATAAGAGTTATTCATTCTTTTGTTGTTGCGGACGTGATTGCCAATTCTCCCCTTTCGGGTCATTTGTGACTTCGCTTTTCTTGAACCAGTTTAAGATCTTGGGGATCTTGTTTCTTGAGCTTCTAAGGTTCCTGTTTTAGAACCTAGTTATATCTTTTGAGTATGATTCACTTCTCTCTTCTTTTGTGTTTGTGGCCTTCAACATTCAATCGTAAAGGAATCTAATTTTTGTAGATTCCTTATTCTTTTCACAGAACTAGACACGTCTTTTGTACACACGTGTCAATTATTGTATGCTTGGGATCTTTAAATTTGTGAAGGTCCATTGTAGGGCTTCACATCGAACAACCGTTTCATTAATGATTTGTTTATCATTACGTTGCTCGTAATGCTTGTTTTCTAGTCTTGATATGTCAGGCCGTTGTGGGCAATGAATCTTTTGATACTTCGTCGATGAGCTTCTTTAGAGTCGACACTTCAGTTAAATCGACTCGTTGGAATTTGATACAGCACCTTGTGGTGAACATTCATTCGACTAGTGTTAGTGGATGATTTTATTGGCTTGCCTCATTTTCATCAGTTTGTTTGTTATTGTCGTAAATCCAAACACGCCTTGCGGTGTGTAATGAAAAGTTGGTGTACTAGTTGTTTCGTTTGAGGTGCTCCAATGGTATTATTAACAAGGTTATTGTCTACACTTTGGATTCGGTTGATTCTGGAACTTTATCTTGTGTCATTTGTACCAACAGGTTTGTTGACTCTTTTGTTGTGGTCAAACTTCCCTTGGGTCTTGGAAGATATCCTACTTCAAATTTTGAGGACAAAATTTCTGTAACATGGGGAGAATGTGACAACCGGCAACTTCCGATCTATACTGACGTGGTTTTTATTATTCGAAGTAATTATTTGTTATAAATATTGTTAATTTATTAAGTTTCGGAAGTTAACTGATTGTTTTAACAATGGAAACTGCGACCGATTTAATTAACGCGATTTAAAAATGTGCATCGAACGCATGTGCCAGGCGACAGAAATATTTAATTTTTGCTCGGTTTATTTTATTCTTAATTGCGAACGCAACCGACTAAATTTTGTAATTTATTATAGACTCGGAATATAAACCGAGTCATATTTCGTTTAAACGGGTTCGTCATGTGGTGTGCACCTTTCTAATAACCCTAACTATAAATTCATCTTATTCTCATCATCCCTCATTTTCTTCTCCAAACCACAAACCCTAGCCACACACACTCACCCTAATCTCTCTCTCTAGAACCGAGCTCTCTCTCTCTACTCTCTCTCTTCGTTTTCCTCTCTCTCTCACCCGATCTTTCCATCTCAACTCTCCCTCCTCCCCTCCTGTTGCAACAGCCGACCACCACCATGTTTTGGTGGTGGCGGCGCGGCGGTTTAACCCAAAAACGGGCCTCCGTGGCCGATTATGGCGATTTAATGGTACGCAAAGGCTGGGTCAAACTTTGGGATGGTTCGGTAGTGGCTAAGGGTGCAGATGGTGTCAAATGCTCCAGATCCGATGCGTTTGTGTGTCTGGCTCGTGATTTCGGTCTAGGTTCTGGTGGTTACAGGTTGTTTGGTTGGTAAACGTCAGGCTCATGGTAGGCGATGACAGGTCAGCAGGTTGTTGGTTTCGGGTCGGGTCACGGGTGGCTGTAGTGGTCCGGATTAAGGTCGAGTAGTGAAGGTTATCGGTGGTTTTGTTGGTAGTTTGGTCGGTTTTTGGTTATGGAGGGTGTTATGGTGGTTGTCAGGTGGTCCGGTTATTGGTGGGTTTAGGTGATGGTCCGTCTGGGTTGTTCAGGTCAGCGGCGGTGCTCAGGAGGCTAGGTCTGATGGGATGGCTGTGTTGTTAGTGGATCCTGGTTGGTTTGGTCATGGCTCGGGTCTGGTTCAGGGTTGTTGGTGCTCGGGTTTCAGGTACTTTGAGTTCGTGTTGGTTATCTTCAAGTCATGGTGCCCGGGTCAGTTCCGAATCGTGTTTTGGTTTAAGTTCGGTCAAAGTTTGGTGGTTTTGGTCTTGTGGTCGGATTCGGTTTGGGTTCCAGTCGCGGTTAGGGTCAGCTCGGGTCAGATTTGGTTCGGTTCGAGTCAAACGGGTCATGGTCAATGCGGCGTTTGAGGCGGCTTCGGGTTACGCGGGTGTGGTTCGGTATAACTTATATTTGTGTTTATTGTCATTTTATTTATAGATATCATATATTTATAAATGTTATGTATTTGTAAATATTGTTATATTTATGAATATTATAAGTTTATAAATATATTGATATGAACGAATTAGTTTTGACTCGCGAACGGACCGAACAAGAATTATAAACGGTAACTATATATTATAAACGGATGATTTGGTAAATGGTTAACTTGACGTGACGTATGATATCGGACATCGGACTCAACAACGTTGGACTATGTGGTCGGACTATATTATATATATATATATATATATATAATTAAATATACATAGGTGTCGAAACGTATAGTCTCGTAAATCGGAATTTTTGGATAAAAGGACTTGGTGACTTGTGTTTGAAAGTTGTTTTTGGGGAAAATTGTAGACAACGGGTGTTGTCTGGTTTGTACAAAAACAGAGGAAACTCTGCCTAAATTTTTATAAAAACCGAAGCGTAACGAACTGCTATTTCTATTAAATAAATTCCCTTCAGTGTTTTGGACAAATGCATTATTATATACAAAATCAAGGTGTTTTCCAAGACTAACTATTTATAACAGGAAAGCTGATTTTCATGCGATATTTGAGAAAAAGTAACAAATGTTATTAATCGGTTTTTAATAACTAAATTTGTTTTTCCTCAAAGAGTATTTTCTAAAATGATTTACGAGATGATCTTCGACTCAGGATAGTTATACGTTTCGGGGTTATAGTCCAACAAGGTTTACACACGAATAGTGACAAGTGTGAAACTTGGGTACTATGTTGTATGTAACTTGTGAATTAAGGTAAGTCATGATCGGTTCGTCGAGTTGAAACGTTTTGAGACTCGTGTTGGTACACACGAGTCTAGACAGTCGGGTAAACTATCTTTTAAGCGGTTAATAAGCTAGGCTTATGTGTGATAGACTGTTAAGGTGTTCTTTGTTGGTAATTAGGGCACGAGGAAGTCGGTCGAGGTTTCAGGCTTTGTTTGCTAGCTTAGGATGGACATTAAGGTGAGTTCATAACCCCACTCTTTACTGTTTTTGTAAATGTTTTTGTGGGGAAGACATGCTTCTTTTCTGAAAAACTAAGGAATTTAAAGCGAAACAAAGTTTTGGAAAATGAAACGGGTTGCGTGAGTTCACGGGCCCACTTTAACTGGTTTTACTTTTGGGGGAGAAAACATGCGTTAAACTTGTATTTGGTAACAACTGTCATACTATGGGTTACTTTGGGTTACTATACGATCTTTGGAAGTCCCGGGGGAAACCATGAATGTGCAAGGTAGCACAACGGGGAAATGTGGATAGATCTATTGGGCGTGACCTGCCCCACTCGTCGGCTGGAGGCCGGGCTGGTGCATATTGTCTCAAACAGGAACGGTACACTATTCGGGCACAAACATTTCTGGGTTTGCGAGTTAGTAATGGTTCCCAATCGTAGTAGTAACAAAACATACGCCTAGCTAGCGTACTTTGGTTTACATTTGACATAGTATTGACAAGTTTGAACTGGAACACTTTGGTAACATTTGGTAACCTTTGGAAACGTTTTTGTTAAACTTATGAACTCACCAGCTTTATGTTGACTTTTTAAGTATGTCTTTCAGGTTTAAACTATGGTAACGACACGGTTGGAGTAGGTGGCAGTTGGGATCGGGGATCCTAGAGGGTTAGAAATGGTGTTCAGGGAACCAGAGTCTTAGATGCATCTTTCCGCTGCGTTGGCAATGGCACCAAACGTCACGACCGACGACGGAAAAGTCGGGGTGTGACAAATTTAGTCAACAGATGTTAAAGTAATTGTTATTAAGAAACAGAGAGATGGTAATAATCAGTTGTTTACATTTAAAACATACATAATAAAAAACATATATATGATATAAACTAATAAATTAAAATGTCAAAAACTGTTTGTTTCTTTTTCAGAATCTCTCTTGAAAGATCTTTTTTTAGGTCTATCAATGCTTCATGAACATTGTTGTCCATTTGTAGTTGTTGAGTCAAGTAGTCTTGTATTTTTTCTCGCAAAGCAGTTGCAGGTTCTTTCGAAATCATATCTAACACGCCACTGTTTGTCCATGATTGTTCCTTAACTATTTCTTCCATCTTCTCTACTTGATTTCTAACATGTTCGTCTTTTCTACTTTCCTTTAGTGAGCAAGCGCTGAATATTAACTTAATGTCTGATGTATCACCAAAATGATAGTAAGAACTGTTTTCCATTTTTGTAGATGAAGTTTAATATATGTACTGTGTGGAATTTATAGATAAATTTTAAATTTGATATCAACATATTTATAGAAAAAATTATGAAAGATAATTAATTTCACGCGATATTCAATACAACTTATACTTTATTATTTCGTCTATTCGTTTTCTAAAGAATTCGTGTATTTATATTTCAGAAGTTGTATAGACTCTTTAAATACTATAAACGTATACAAGTTAAATAATCATTATAACAAAACTTTTCGTTTAACAGGTTAACTCAAGTATAATAACTGTATTACGCTATGACCTTTCACTTCACGCGATTTAGATGTATAAATTAGTAAATAAATCACGAATTTCATTATAAACCTTGTAGATGCATTATGTGCGAATAATGCTTCGGATTGTGATCATTAACATGTGTTAGTAGATTTGTCTGGTCGAAGGTGAAATCAGGAGGTCGAATGTAGAGATTAGTATGGGCGAATGTGGAGATTAATGGACGAAGATAGAAGATGTACTGAAGATGTTTTGGTTCGTACTATAATGAAGGACGAATGTGGAAGAATTCCACATTCGTACCATCAAAAGGGGTGAACGTACAGAAGATATAAATAGGTTAAGTTTGTTTTAATTGGTAGAACCTTGGTCATTGTGTTTTGTTAAGGTATGAGTTAAGCTCTCTAGGGTGTGTCATTGAAGTTGTGAT
The DNA here is from genome assembly GCA_032199755.1 of Ambrosia artemisiifolia. Classification (NCBI taxonomy): domain Eukaryota; kingdom Viridiplantae; phylum Streptophyta; class Magnoliopsida; order Asterales; family Asteraceae; genus Ambrosia; species Ambrosia artemisiifolia. The sequence goes on along the minus strand of CM063519.1, from coordinate 40,738,253 downwards.
TAGGTTAACTTGTAATCGTTATTATCATAATATTTTGAACAAGTTATCTATGAAAAGGATGTTTGAAAAGATTAATTCATGTGTTTGATTCGTTGATTATCATTTTGTTCTGTTCTGTTCTGTTCTAGGGTTTCCGCACTTGGAATAGTGCCTTGTATGATCAGATTTCCTGTTTTTAGCTAAAACTCTTCATTTACAAAGTGGTATCAGAGCCATAGAGATCATACAACAACAAATTGATAATTTCTGAACTGATTTGGACCCAAAATTGATCAAATTTTCTCTGTTTTCATTGAACAATGGTTTTTGATGCAATTTGAAGGATTTGGATAGGAATTCGTGGTTAAAATCAATAATTCCAAGTATTAAAGTTGTTTCAAATCACTTCCGAATCATAACCTGATCTAGATCATCAAAATCCATTAACTTTTGAAAATTTCAGATCAAAATAACCGTTTTTCAAAGTGTAACCGTTTTTTGAACATGATTGGGTCGAACCTAGAGAGCTTCGGGTCGAAAGTGGGTTTTTAGGTCGAACCAAGGAGATTTTGTGGTCGAAAGTAGACATTTTTGGTCGAAACTAGGTCTGTGTTGTGTTGTTTTTCACTTTCAGGTCAAAAATTCCACATTCGGTTCATCGTGAGGGCGAAAGTGGAAAAAGGAGGGACGGAAGTGACTTGTTTCTAGTCGAACGTGGATATTATCATTTTCTTTCTACATTCGGGTCATTTTTAGGGACGAAAGTGAAGGTGACTAGGGCGAAAGTAGAAACTGTTTGGTGAAATTTTCAAGTGTGTCGTATTTCCAACTTTGAGAATAACATGTGGGGATTTCCGACTACACCGAGCCCGGGTACAACACAACAACAGCAAGTTACCATGGACCCGTGGACAGTAGCTGCTCAGAAATCGAACACTCAATCTTCGCAACCAATTAACTACTTAGCTATGACGAGTTCGATGCCTCAGAGTGTTGCATCATCTTCACAACAACCTGCAGCAGATTACTGGGGTGTAGCAGCCGCAGCGGTACACACTCAAACTACTAATGCTATTTCTACACTAATCAATGATTTATCTTCAGGTAGCGGGAACAGACCACCCAAGCTAATGGAGATGCAAGAGTACAACGAGTGGCAGAAGAAATTCAAGATTCATCTTGAGGGAATGGGATTGGAAGGAACTGAGGCATGGCAGATGATTGCAAAAGGATATGTGGCACCAGTGTTAGAGAATACCGGTGAACAGATTCCTCTTGAGAGTTTGTCTGATGACGAGAAGAAGAAATTTTCTGTGGAAAAGAAGGCGTATTCTCAGCTAACCCAAGCGATCACAAATGATTTACTACATCAGTTTAGTTCGTGTACAACTTCCAATCAACTATGGGATATGCTAAAGAGTCGTCATGATGGTAATAACAAGACGAGAAGGTTGTGAATGGAAGAGTTGAGGAAAGAATTTGAGAACTTCAGCTATGTTGGGAATGAGACATTGAAAGAGTTGACTCCCAGATACTGTCACTTATTGACGGAATTGTCAAGTTATGACATTCACATTCCTATGTCAGATTTGGTGGATAAATTTGCTGATTCTTTACCACCTTACTGGGATCAACACATTGAGGTACTTAAGGAGAAAGATGCTTACAAGTACTGGACCATAACGAGTTTATCCAAAAGTTGGAAAACAAAGAGCTTGAGGAAAAGAGGAAAGCAAAAAGGTCTCAAATTCCTCAAAACCCAGAGTTGTACCATGCTAGTACATCATCTACTGTGGGTAACTCAAGTCTTGATGGAACAGTGGCTCCTCATATAGCATGTGTCTCAAGTATTATGGAACCACCCAAACAACCTATCAACTATCTAGCTCAAACCTCATCTTATTCACCACCATCATACACACCACCACCACAACAATACACAAATTCTGTCGTTTCACCATTTTCTCCAATGCAACAAGCTGCATGTTATTCTGCAAACCAACCACAACAACAACCTCAACAACAACAGTTCATGACTCAGATGAATCAAGCTAATCAGAAACCTGTAGTGTTGGAGACATCCAACATGAATAACGTCACCGTGGAAGTTGCTCAACAACACATTGCCTTGGTTTCAGCAATGGTTTCATCGTACAACGGTCTAGTAGCTCGTCAGATTGGTAACAAATCGATAAAGAAGAAATGGAGCTTATCGATATACAGTGGGCTTTCGCAAGCATCATGAGGCGAGCAACAGAATTCATTGAAAAGACCGGGAGAACTGATTTGGGTACGTCTCCAAATACAACATATGGCTTTAACAAGGAAAAAGTCACATGTTTTAACTGTGGAGGCAAAGGACATTTTAAAAGAGAGTGTACACAGCCTGCAAAACAAGGTAACAGAAACCCATTCAACTCAAACTATCAAAACCGCCAATCTCAAAACCAAGTTTCTTATCAAAACAACAACTATCAACACCAAAACAATTACCAAAACCGACAAAACACCTCTCAAAACAACCCTAATAGACAACCAAATACACCCAACCAGACTCAAACACCAAATAACCCAAACAGAACTGTCATTCCTATCACTACACCAAATGAGCAACCACAGAATAACAATCAAAATCAAGCTTTGGTGATTCAAAATGATGAAGGTTTTGACTGGACTGATATACAACTTGGTGTTGAAGAGATAAGACCTGGTGGGAATGTAGCTTGTGTTGCTCAACAGATTGATATTGAGGAGTCGGTGATAGTTGAGATAGCTGAAGAAACTGAGAGTGAGATTGAAGAATCCATTGAAGAGATGAATGTTCAGACGACTGATTCAGTTGAAGATCAGTTTGAAGAGAAAGGTTCAGGAGTTGTGATTGACTCAGTCACAGATATTCCTGAAGAAAGTGAATCGGTGTATTCAGATTCGGAGAGTGAATCAGACTCAGAAGCAAGTGTGAATTCTCATGATGATGACATTGATCAATTGCTGGCTGAAGCTGATTTTCTGAAGACTAGGAAGTCGTGTATAGTGGATGATGCCTTTTCCAGAATCGATTATTCCAAGTTCTTTGCTAGAAAGGAAGCTCATTTCGCTCTCATGGCTATGACAGATCCTCTGAAGCAGGTAAGTTCTGAATCCACAACAGATATTCATAGTGATAAGTATTGTGGTACTTATGATAGATTGACAGAAGAAAATAAGCAACTCAGGGTACAACTTGAGAGTGCTGTGATTAACTGTCAATCTGCTCGCAAGGAAATCAGAGAATTCAACAAAGTACTTGATGGTTACAAAAAGGACATTTCTGATTTAAAGAAAACTCTTTCATTAAAATAATTTGCAATTAACAGCTATATAAATGAAATTGAAAACACTAAGTTAGAAATGGCCACCATCAAGTACTTTGCAGAAAAGGTCAACAAAAAGCTTGAAAGCTACAAGCACATTGCATATGTAGTTGACCACGTCATTGATGAACCATCAAAAACCACAAATTACAAGTCTATGCCATCTCCAGTGTTGTTTGAAAATCACAACTGTCATCAAATAACACCGGAGAGCTCAGTAAAATCTGACTCTGCATCGGAAGATGAATCCAACACTTCTAGTGTTGGAGATCCAAATTACGATGTACGACCGATTTTAGGTTTGAATGATGAAGTAGTTACTGCTGTAACTGATGATTCGGACACTGAAAGTGAGAAAATTGAGACCGTGAGTGATATTCCAAAGAAAAATCACATTATCACGAATGAATCAGTGTCACCTTCTCAGATTTCTCATCCGATGGCTAATGCACATCGTGTTAAACAATCCGAAAAGAAAGAGGTTAAGAAGGATTCAGGTGACAAACCCGTCAAGGTATTTTATCGGATGGAAGGATCCGATAAGATTATCTCTGACGAGGAATATCCAATTAAATTTGCAAACTACTCTAAAATTGAGAAAATCTGGCAAGAGAGTACCATATGGTTTCCTAAACATGAAAGGACCAATGAAGTACCACCAGAAATTTTAAAGAAATTGTATTTGGATACTCCTAAAGAACCAAAAGTTCATGTCACTGAATTCATCAAACCAAAACAAAAACCAAACGGTTTTCTTGAGCCAGCTTACTCTAGGGACCCAGCTCCTGAGAGTTTAAGGCGCAGATGTGTTGATGATCAATATCCCATCAATACATTTGCTAAGCTGCATGCTCAAAACGTGTTTGAAGAGTACCGTGCATGTTTCAAGTACGGGGAGAGAGGGCATTTACTTGCTCACTATCCGTACGTGAGACACAAAAGGCACGAGGTTGAAGTGAGGCAATCCATGAGAAAGCTGGTCGACAATCATTATTATCCTCAAAGACGTTTTGTTCCTCAACCAGCACCATTTTATAATCAAAACAATTTTTATCAAAAGAGGAACGATCGTCAATTTCATTATGATCGTCGAAACCGGATTGCAATGCAAAAACCATTAAAGAGACCTATGGTGAACACAACGGTTGATAGACAAAAGGTTCCACAAAAACCTGCTGCTAAATCAAATGTTGGACCTAACTCTGTTAAATCAGAGAAGGTAATCAAGAAAGTTTCATTTGTGAACGAAACTAAGAAATCGACTGAGACTCCAAAATCTCAGATTCGAATTCTGAAACGTTCAGAACAGTCTTGGAAACCTAATGGTTCTCCGGGAGCCTCTACTTCAAAAACAAATGAAAAAGATGAGAAAGTTTTGAATGATCCGAAAAAGATTGTTTCAAAACCAAATGTTGATGTTAATGAATCTTTGAAGGGTGATATTCAAAGACCCAAGACCACACAGGCTTGGGTCCCCTGAAAGAACTAACTAATTTACTTGATGTGTGCAGGGAGCTTCAGCTGGCCCTGTTAGCAGTCTTTGGATTGTTGACAGTGGAGCTTCAGGCCACATGACAGGTGATTTAGCACTCTTGTTCGACGTGAAAAACATTAATGGAGGATATGATGCATTTGCTGGAAACAAAGGGGGTTACATCACAATGGAGGGAAGTGTGAGTAACGGGATAGTGAGTTTCGAGAGAATTTCATATGTGAAGCAGATCGACTATAGTCTGTTAAGTGTCAGTCAGATATGTGACAAGCAATTTTCTGTGTATTTTGATGACAAATCTTGCTATATCCTCAAACCGGGCTTTAAGATTCCAAAAGAGTGGGTAATGTTGAAGGCACCAAAAGTCAACAATCTCTATATTCTTGATATGTCCAAGGCGATGACAACTCAGGGCCAAGTGACATGTTTTCTATCGAAGGCTACAGAGAAAGAATCCATTATGTGGCATAGAAGAATGGGACATATTCATCTCAGGAAAATGAACCATTTGGTGAAGAACGGGCTTGTGGAAGGTGTCAATGTTAAACATTTCCATTTGAACGACAAGTGTGTAAGCTGTAAGAAAGGCAAGCAACACAAACAATCTCATAAGGTGAAGAAAATAAACTCTGTTGAGATGCCACTTGAGCGGTTGCACATGAACCTATTCGGACCTGTCAAACGTAAAAGTCATCTTGGAGAGCTTTATTGTTTAGTGGTTACTGACGATTTTTCAAGATTCTCATGGGTGATGTGTTTGGACCATAAAAGTGACACGTTTAACAATCTGAAAGTTCTGTTCACTCGGTTGGAGAATGTCTATGGTCTAAAGATCTAGAGAATTTGGAGTGACAATGGGACGGAGTTCAAAAATGCACGAATGGATGCTTTTTGGGAAGACAAAGGAATTCATCATGAATATTCTGCTCCGTATACCCCTCAACAGAATGGTGTCACTGAACGGAAAAACAGGACTCTCATAGACACAGCAAGAAGAATGCTCGCTGACTCAAATCTTCCAGTAATGTTCTGGAACGAAGCGATTTATGCAGCAAATTATACACTAAATCGGTTCTTAATAGTGAAGAAGTTTGGCAAAACTTCTTATGAATTGTTGAACCGACGAAAGCCGAACTTGGAGTATCTAGAACCTTTTGGGGCTCCGTGTACTATGTTGAATCCAGGTGAAAAGTTTAGTCCGAAACCTGAAGAGGGATATTTTGTTGGATATGCAACCCCGCTCAAACGGGTATTCAACAGAAGAACTCGACAGGTGGAGGATTGGGCAAATGTGGAGGTTCAACGGTATACTCAAAATGTGCAAAGAAATGGTCCCGATTGGATGTTAGATTACAAAGATTTCTTTGAATCATTCAATCTAGATAGCTTGGTTGAAGAGGCTGTTATCAGATTACTTTACGAGTGTGAAAACGCAGCGACTTCACCATTGGTGCGTCCGATCACCGTAACTCCTCCAACAGCTTCTAATGATACCAATGCTCCTGTAGCAGAAGAAGAGATTTTTCAAGAAGCTTCAACTACACTTGATACTTCAGAATCGGTAGATGATGGAGATTTTGATGAAGCTATTCTTGATCATGCAACAGAGGCACCGCCAGTGAACCCAAATCCAGATGTTGCTTCATTGTCTAACACAGGTAATGATCTGGATGCAGTGGAGAACTTGACTACTCAGACGGGAGTGATTGTACCTGAACATCCGGAATCTCGGATTCATCGTATTCACCCGCTAGAGCAAGTTATCGGTGATCCTGGTAGAAGTTTTATGGCGAGAGGACAGCTACGCAGTGTCAATTCACCAGAAAGTTTTGGTGCTTTAGCTTTATATGCAAAAATACAAAAATCTGGTTGTCAGAATGATTGGTCGTTTGCATGTTATGTTTCGCAGGTTGAGCCGCGGACATACAAAGAAGCTCTTTTGGATGATGCTTGGGTCGAGGCGATGCAAGAGGAGTTGTTGCAATTTCAGAAGTTGGGCGTCTGGACACTTACAGATTTACCTCCAGGAAGGAAGAAGATTGGTACCAAGTGGGTATTCAAATGTCAAAAAGATGATAGAGGCGTGATCTTGAGAAACAAAGCCAGATTGGTAGTGCAAGGATTTCATCAAGTTGAAGGAATTGACTACAACGAGATATATGCACCTGTGGCACGCATAGAAGCTATCCGAATGTTTTTAGCGTTTGCCTCGTACAAGAAATTTAAGGTGTATCAAATGGATGTCAAAAGTGCGTTTCTCTACGGTGTGGTCAAGGAAGAGGTCTACGTCGGTCAACCTCCGGGCTTTGAAGATCCTATCCACCAGGATAAGGTTTACGTTCTCAACAAAGCATTGTACGGGTTGCACTAGGCTCCACGCCAATGGTACGAGGAGCTAAGCACGTACCTCATGTCCAAAGGATTCAAACGCGGATTGGTCGACTGCACACTGTTTACGAAGAAAACAGGAGATGATTTGCTTCTCGTCCAGATATATGTAGACGATATTATTTTTGGTTCAACTAACGAACTTCTTTGCAGAGAATTTGAACGTGTAATTGTTAGGATCTGAGTTTGTTTGTTTTGATTGTTTAGACAAATATGAAATAAGTGAAGTGAGATATAAATGGAAAGTGCAGCGGCAAGATAAACTATAAATCAAAACAGGAGAATAATTGTTTTTAATCGAATGCTTTCATTAAGTTGAAAGATTACAATCGTACAATAAACTCCCCCTAAGCCTGATCACTCAGAGAATGTTTGTCTTAAGAGAATGACGAGTGATGAATAGAACAGTACATTCACTGTTCTATTTATAGACTAAACTAAACCTCTGATGATCACTGCTGACGTCACCTAAGACAGCGACCTCTAACTGACTAACAACATTTAACATCTGCTAACTATAACTACTGTTACATTGAAAACTCTGTTAATACAAAACACTGTAAAGGAAAGCTCTGATGGTCTCTATACTCTGTTGAACCAAAGTGTTGTTGGTTCAACAGACCTTTGTTCTTCAGTACTTGATCAGCAGTTGTTTCTTCATCAGACCTTTGTCTATCAGACGTTTGTCCAGCAGACCTTTCAGCAGCAGCAGTTGTCTTTATCAGTTGTTTGATGTAGCAGTTGTTAGGGTCAACAGTCTTTTAGGGAAAGCTTCTTGTAACAACTGTTTTATTCAAATGATCAAAAGATAGAATATTTTGGCTTTCTAATCATCTGTTCTTCTCCAGGTCAGCCGACCCAACAATCTCCCCTAGAACAGATGATGCCAAAACTTAGCTTTATTCTTGATCTTTATTCCTCATCAGACTTTCTCTTTGTAGAGGAACGGATTTGACAAAAACACAGGATTATACGATCATACAAGTTGCTAAACCAGGTGCGGAAACCCTAGCTTAGAACAAACTGATATAAACTCAATCAAAACACAATCAAGATCATTTTAAATGCTTTTCATAGATTAACTTTTCAATAAACTTGATTACAGACTCAATATAGTTAATCTAGACCTCAAACAGATACTCTCTAACCTCTCAGGAACACACACACAAAACACACACTCTCTATTACTTATTATACATTACAAAAACTCGATTTCTATTTATAGCCACTGTACGTTCGCCCAGACTTACTGGTCGAAGGTAACAGATTTCCACATTCGCCCAGTAGACTGGTCGAATGTGTTCTTCTATGCATTCCTGTTCTTCCTTCGTCTATAACCATTCTTCCTTCGCCCACTATTTTACTCATTCGCCCCTTCTGATATTCATTCGCCCATTAACACATGTTAGGATCTAATCTTTAGTCGCAAAACGGCATCTACAAACTCCCCCTCGACTATTGATTAGATCTTTTCCTATCTTCATCCATGGCTTTGTTCAACAGCTTGATTCTCAGAATACTCTTCTGTTCTTTCGTCATTTCCGGCTCTAACTTTCTTTTAACCGGTTTTGACACATTCGCCATCTTAACCTTCTTGCCAAGCTTCCCTTCCAAATTGCTTCCAGCATTGATGTCATAAGCAAAGCAAACACCCACAACTTGTGTGTATTTCCTTGCTTGATCTGCATCGTTAGGCTCATGATGAATCGGATTATAGAATAACATGATGATGTCTTCGAAGGTGCAATTGATTAGCCACATAGGATCAAATACATGCACATGCTTGTATTTATCCTTTCCATCTCTCAACACAATCACCGCTTCTGCCTTCCTCCAATCATAATACCAAAATATGAAGTCAGCACTGAAGTGTTGAGGCATAGGCATCAAAGGAATCTTCCTCATAACTTCAGGTGCCTTATAAATCAAGGTAACCTTCTTTAACTTGGTTCTGGGATCAGTCTCCCTGTGAACTTTCCTCCGGGGATACTGTGGCTTGAATCTATTCCATCTCGTCCTACTCTCCCAAACCAGTTTGTCAGCACACCAACCAACATGCGTATTATTCACAGAAGCACCAGACATAGGGAATCTGCATAAATCTCTAACCGCCCAGTACGGTAGAGTTAGCAAATCAATGAATCTGTAGAAATACAAAATTCCTGATTCCCACTTGGCAGCTAAGCACTTTAGCCTGCTCAAGTATGTCCACCCAAGAGCTCTGCCTCTGAACTTTGCATTATGAAACCTGTAAAAGTTTCCTTGAGCTTCGGGCTTTGGTCGGTTTTCATCCATCAATCTTAGTTTCTTCAAGTACTCTTTCAACTCATCAGACTTACTTGAAGATTCTGGCAAATCAGCTCCAAGTACTTTTTCAACAAATTCAGCACTTCTTTTTCTTGCCTTTTTCCTTGCAGACGTATTATGCCTTTCTGTAAAATCAGGAAACACCACGTCTTCATCATTTTGTCTGAAGTACTGTGGATATTCCTCGTGTGTAATATCCTCAATCTCAACTTCTTCAAACTCAGGGGTTTCTTTATCATCAGAGTGAGTTCCAACATCCTTTTCAGGAATAGGTGGAATCGACTCATCAACAATGAACTCTTCAAAAGTTTTCCCTACTCTCTGTGCAAGTCCATCAAGTATCTCCTTTGCTACAGAAGCAGGTACTTCCCCCTCTTCGAGATCTGGATCGTTATATTCTAACTCATAACGCATATCGTCTGTTTGGAATATTTCTGCAAAACGTCCTGTGAACTCAATGGTCCACTCTCTCTTTTCTAACATATCTTTGTAAACTTGTTTTGCATCATCAGATAACGACCTCACCTTCTCGTTCCAAAACACAGTCTCATCATCTACATTCTCTCCCTTATTCTTAGAACTAGACTCACCTGTGTCTTTCTTCTTCTTCGAAGGTGGTCTCTTCTCAAAAGTAAACTTAGCAGTATCATCTCCTCCATCATTGTCATCACTGCTACTACTATCATCATCCTTTTGACTCCCCGAACCTTCAACATCATCATCATCATCATTATTATCACCGTCATCATCACTCTTATCCGATTCTTCTTCCTCATCATCCTCTTTATCAGATTCGGATGGTTCAAAATCTACTTTTTCAACCTCTCTCTCTGCATCTTCTTCACCCTCCTTCAGCTTGGGTGCAATGTTGTACAAATCATTAATCAGATCACTAAGGCGTTTGTTTTCAGCCTTCAGCTCTTTGTTATCTTCCTTTATTGCCTTGTATCTGTTCTTATTTCTCAGAACTTTACCTTCAAGCTTCTGATTCTTTGCTTCAAGCTTCTTGACCTTCTCATCTATTTCATCTTGATTGGTTTTAGAAGCAACAACGATCTGAAGCATTTTCTCCTCATTCATCTTAAACTTGGCAATCTCAGATTGTTGAGCCACAAGCATCTTCATCATATCATCCATTTTTTTGTTCATCTGCTTCATCACATTCTCATCCACAGTGACTTTCTTAGACTTGGATTTAGACTTAGATGGCTCATCCTCAACTTCTTTTCCCTTCTGAGGCTTAGTAAACATATTCAAAACATTATCCAGTGCAATATTGAATTGCTCCACTGGTAATGTTGTAGCCTCCTTAGTCTTTTGTTTCTTTGCAGCTGGTGAAGATTGTTTAGATGATGTTCCAGCATCAGGTAATCTCTTTCCCTTCAACAATAAATTCAACTCCTTCTCTCTGAGTTGCTTAGTGCTTGTCTTCTTAGCCATAGTCTTGTGTTTGGGCTTGGGCAAATTCACAACAACTGTTTCACCCTCATTCAATTCATCCAGATTAACAGTCAAAACTTCATCTACAGCATCAATAGATTGCTTGCCCTTATTAGCTTCTTCTATTGATCTGTTCAAGGATTCAGACTCACCAACCAAAGTGGCCTTTTGTTTGGTAGTCTGGACATCTTCAGCATCCGAATCCCATTGTTCCTCAGTTTCTGTCTCCTCAGAATCAACAGACTCCTCATCTACCAAACCTGTCCCCTTCTTGGCAGTAGTCTTCTTCCTCACTGCTTTTTGTTTTGAAGTTCCCTGCTCTGTCTTTCCCTTGCCCTTCCCTTTGGCTCCGGGATTGACAACTTGCCTCTTCCGTTTTGTACTTGCATCAGCATAGACTAACGGATCATCATTATCACTATCACTGTTAGGATGCCTTGCTAGATTCTTTCCAGGATCTTCATAATCCTCTCTAGCCAAAGCTCCGAATAACCTTCTGAAAGGTGGTCTATCTTTTTCCGGTACACCTTTATAAGCCTTCATCCTTGCCAAAGTTCTAACATTCATATGATCCATATTGAGTATCTGAGTTGGATCCTTCTTCAAGTGTGGATACTTATGATCGAAGATCATCATCAGAAATCTAGGATAAAGCATAAAGTACTTCTTTTTCAATCCCTTCAACATTTCCAGCATGTGGTCTAAGATCATCCCAGCAACATTAAATGGTTTATTGAGAGTCAATGCAACCATTAATGAGCTTAAACTTTTCCTCATCACGTCATAACCACCACTCACACATCCAAACACTAGAATGATGACGTGAGCAAAATACTTGAACTGTACACTCAGCTTTCCTTTATACATAGAACCATCAGTAATCGGTCCTTTGTATTTCATTCTTAGGAAGCATGCCTTCTGCTCAGTCCATGAAAGTTCTCTAGGATCTTCACTTGTTTCAAATTGGATCTGGAGAGCTTCTCTGATATCTGCTTCAGTGATGAACATCTCCATTCCCTGAATCTTGCTTTTAATGATCGTCTGATTATCGAAGTAATCATATTTGGCATTATTATAAAAGTCCTCAACTATATCCTTGTAGATAATAGTTGGTGTTGCCAGTGCATAAACCACTCTACATCTCTTCAAGAACTTAATAATCTCAGTGAATTCAACATTTTTCTCCACATCTCCGAGATACGCGCAACAGTTATGAGTTTTCTCAAACGGCCATTTAGATCCGCTTGATGATCCTTCCTCTTGCACCGTCTCTGGAACAGGATCAGTCACTTCAGTTTCCACAGGAATATCAGCAATTGGTTGTTCTTCAGCCATCTGAAATAGAAAATCAAAATAAAACGTCAAAACACAAAATCGTCAAAAATTAAAAATTTTAGGTTTTCAAAAATTCACATTCGCCCAAAACAATATGGTCGAATGTAAGTAATTATGGCCGAAGGTATAAAATATCTGGTCGAATGTAAACTGTTTTGATCAAAAAGATTCATTCGCCCGTTTAAGATCTCCTTCGTCCACATTGATTCACCTTCGTCCACTTCGATGGACCGAAGGTGGAATCTGTTCAAACCCAAATTCAAAAATTTTTCAATCATGTGTTTAGCCCCTGATTTTGATTAAAACCTGTCCTAACATGACCGATTATGCTTCGTTTACCATCAATTGTCCTAAATCATCATTCTATATCAGTTTTTAACTCGAATTAGGGTTTTTCTTTATTAAACAATCAATCATTACTGAAATGTTGTTAAAATCCTAATTCCTTTCATACTCTCCCCCTAAAACTGATATGGGATGATTAGCAATCAACATTAATCCCTAACAAACACTGGAATATCAATCATTCTAAAACCCTAAGTCCGGTTGTAAAACAGACGATTCCATGTTCAATCCTTGACCATTACCTGTAAAATTGGTATGAAAATGATCAGTGAACACTAGGTAATAAAATGCACAAGCAGAGAATTCAAAAGCAACAAGGTTCGGGTATGATGAAAAATTTTGAAAAAATGCAACTGTTTGGTCGAACCTGTGATGGCTTATATATAGGGTTCTACCTTCGCCCATTTCAAACGGCCGAATGTATGACTTTTCCACCTTCGCCCCTATTCAAAGGCACGAAGGTAAAAGTTGTTTTACCCGAACGTGAAAATTGAATAAAAACCACATTCGCCCAGATTGAAACGGCCGAATGTAAACAAAAATCCCTCATTCGTCCCAAATAAATGGGCGAATGTAAAATGGAATTTTGAAAAATTTAGCCAAATTACAAATTCGAATCCCGTGCAACATTTTTCAATCCGTTAAGCATCCAAAACACAAAATTTCACATTTAGAATAATACAAAGCCCAGATGGTGGTGTCAAATCTCAGAAATTGACTATCAAGCATCCACGGTTATCAAAAATAAAGCAGAAATGCAAAAACTTTGGAATTTCTGAAATTTATCAAAACACACCTAAAATCTTTTTGGATTTTGTATCTTTTTGTCATTAAAAGTAAATTGCAACAAATAAAATGCATCAAAGTAAATGAAAACTGTAAACATTTTGTGAAATCCGGTCAGAGGATCATATCAGTTTTCTGAGAAATCTGATCACAGCGTTGATCTTTTTGTTTAATATTATCATTAGAAACAGTATGTGATACGGCAATTGCTGATATTGTGATCCACGTAAGCTCACATGCAGACAATTACGCAATGCTTTAAAATGATACGAGTTAAGTGTATTAGACTAACACGATGTGGTGCCCACACACACGACATACTCCCGTATCAAGTAATTGCACAAAGCTTCGTCGTAACGCGTGATTATGCCAGAGTTATCCGTAAAAGTTACAAAGTATATAGCACAGAGGTGTACAGGTCAGCAAATGAATGCAGCAGAGTAACATGTGCGTATACACTAGGTTGAGGCTGATATTAATCACTGATTTGCATCAGATGATCAATACGATGTAATAATGATCTATGATCAATTAAAACATAAAGTTCCTCAATTCGGTAACTTCCGGTTTTGGCAATTAAGCTCTTTTAATAAATATTCTGATAAAACTAGGTCCGTAAATCAATACGACAAAAGTTTATCAGAATATCCCGGATAACCATCACATAACGACCCGAAACCTCAGATTTTGGCAATCCTATCAAACGAAATTACGGTACTAAGACCATATGCCCATGAGGTGTTCAGCCACGAACGCGTAGTTCGTTATGTTTGTATCACTAATGCACGCAATATTTAGTCTACGAAGCCTATCAGCATATCACACGTAATCAACACACGCCTCATAAACTATACAATTCTTTAGCCTGTGTCAGATTCCCACTGATGTACTATCATTTCCTCTGTTTTACCAGGAAATCATTTTTGATTTTCTAATTTTTAGGTCTTTTTGAATTTTATAATGTTTTTGGCTTTTCTGATAAAATGGCTCCCCCTAAAATAAAGAACATATTTTTGGATTTTCATTTTTCTGAAAATAAAACAAAAACAAAAGTTCAAAAGAAACAATCCACTCGAAAGCATCAACTTCTTTGAGGATTTTACAATCCCCTCGAAAGCATCAACTTCTTTGAGGATTATGAAAGGAAAGAGAAATTCCCAATTAGCAAAGAGAAATTCCCAATTAGCAAAATATAAAAACTAAAAACTAAAAAGCGATAAACCGAGGTGCCGATTAGTCCTGTTTTTCCTTTATATTGTTTACTTTTAAAAGATATTCAAAGCGTGAACGGTCAAAAGCTTTAGTAAACAAGTCTGCACGTTGGTAGTCAGTGTGTATTTTGATCATATCGATCAATTCCTTAGCGTAACAATCACGGATAAAATGATATTTGATCCGGATGTGTTTCGCTTTAGAATGATTTTCCGAATTTTTAGTTAATGCAATTGCGGCTTCGTTGTCGCAGTAAATAGGAGTTTTAAGAAACTGCAAACCGTAATCCACCATTTGTTGTTGAATCCAAAGTACTTGTGAACAGCAACTCGAGGCTGCAATGTACTCGGCTTCACAGGTAGATTGTGCAACGGAAGTCTGTTTCTTGCATTGCCAGGTGATTAACCTGCTCCCGAAAAACTGGCAACCAGCTGTAGTAGATTTGCTATCCTTGTCACAGCCGCCCCAATCTGCATCACTAAAAGATATGAAATCAAAATTATCATCATTAGGGTACCAAAGTCCTTTTGAAGGACAACCCTTCAGATATCTAAGGATACGCTTGACCGCCGTCAGATGACTTTGTTTCGGCTTCGATTGATAGCGGGCACAGAGACACGTTGCGTACATAATATCTGGTCGAGACGCCGTCAAATACATCAGAGATCCGATGATTGCTCTGTATGTAAAAGGATCCGTCAGCTCCCCCTTAGCGTCCACTCCAATCCCGTGATTGGGTTGAATCGGGGTATCCATTGGCTTTGAGTCCTCCATCTGGAATCGGCTCAAGATGTCGGAGACATATTTCGTCTGGTGAATGAAGATCCCGTCGGGTCTTTGGTCCACCTGCAAGCCTAGGAAAAACTGCATCTCCCCCATTGCGCTCATTTCGAACTTTTCCTGCATGACAGATTCGAACTCCCTGCATAAAAGCTCGTTAGTTGAACCAAATATTATATCATCAACATATATCTGCACTAGAAGCAAGTCATCTCCCGTCTTTTTCGTAAAGAGGGTGCAATCGACGAGGCCGCGCTTAAATCCTTTGTTGATGAGGTATGTACTCAGCTCCTCGTACCACTGCCTCGGAGCCTGGTGCAAGCCATAAAGAGCTTTGTTCAGCACGTAGACCTTATCCCGGTGGATTGGGTCCTCAAAGCCTGGTGGCTGCCCGACATACACCTCTTCCTTGACTTTACCGTACAGAAATGCGCTTTTCACGTCCATCTGGTAAACTTTGAATTTCTTATAAGAAGCAAACGCGAGGAACATCCGAATAGCTTCGATTCGTGCTACCGGTGCATAGATTTCGTTGTAATCAATCCCTTCGATTTGATGGAAACCCTGCACGACCAATCTGGCTTTGTTCCGAACAATTACCCCACGATCATCCTTCTTACACTTGAACACCCATTTGGTGCCAATCTTCTTTCTATCCGGCGGCAAATCCGTGAGCGTCCACACTCCTAACTTCTGGAATTGTAATAACTCCTCCTGCATAGCTTCAACCCAGGCATCATCCTTCAAAGCGTCCTTGTATGTCCTTGGCTCTACCTGCGACACATAACACGCAAACGACCAATCATTTTGACTACCAGATTGTTGAATTTTGGCATATAAAGCTAAAGCACCAAAACTCTCTGGCGAATTAACGCTTTTAAGCTGCCCTCTGGTCATAACACTACTTCCAGGATCACCGATAACTTGCTCCAGCGGGTGAATACGATGAATCCGAGATTCCGGATAATCAGGTACTTGCACTCCCGTCTGAACAGTCAAGTTCTCTACAGCATCCAGATCATGACCCGTATTTGATGATGAAGCCACATCAGAAGTTGGAGTTGGGTTCACTGGCGGTGCCTCCTGTTCTTCAGCTTGATCAAGAATAGCTTCTTCAAATTGTTCATCTTCAGATTCTGAAGTGTCTAATGAAGTTGAAGCCTCTTGAAAAATCTCTTCTTCTTGGATAGGAGCATTGGTATCATTAGAAGCTGGTAGGGGGTTCACGGTGATCGGACGCACCAATGGTGAAGTTGTTGCATTTTCACACTCGTAAAGTAGTCTAATAACAGCTTCTTCAACCAAGCTATCTAGATTGAATGATTCAAAGAAATCTTTGTAATCAAACATCCAATCAGGACCCGTGCCTTGAAGATTTTGAGTATATCGTTGAACTTCCACGTTAGCCCAGTCTTCCACACGACGAGTTCGCTTGTTGTATACCCTTTTGAGTGGGGTTGCATATCCAACAAAATAACCCTCCTCGGCTTTAGGACTAAACTTTTCGCTTGGATTCAACATAGTGCAAGGCGCCCCGAAAGGTTCTAGATACTCTAAATTTGGCTTTCTTCGGTGTAACAGCTCATAAGATGTTTTACCAAACTTCTTCACTGTTAGAACTCGATTTAATGTGTAATTTGCTGCATAAATCGCCTCATTCCAAAACATTACTGGAAGATTTGAGTCAGCAAGCATTGTTCTAGCCGCTTCAATTAGAGTCCTATTCTTTCGTTCAGCAACACCGTTCTGTTGAGGGGTGTACGGAGCCGAATATTCATGATGTATCCCTTTGTTTTCACAAAGTTCATCCATCTTGGCATTTTTGAACTCCGTCCCATTGTCACTCCGAATTCTCTTTATCTTCACATTGTAGAGATTCTCCAATCGAGTGAACAGAACTTTTAGATTCATAAAAGTGTCGCTTTTATTCTGCAAACACATCACCCATGAAAATCTTGAGTAATCGTCAGTGACGACTAAACAATAAAGCTCTCCAAGATGACTATGACGCTTGACTGGTCCGAAAAGATCCATGTGCAATCGCTCTAGTGGCATCTCAACAGAGTTAACCTTTTTCACTTTGTGGGACTGTTTGTGCTGCTTCCCCTTTTTACAACTTACACACTTGTCATTCAAATGGAAATGTTTCACATTTACTCCCTCGACAAGTCCATTCCTCACAAGTTGATTCATTTTCTTCAGATGAATGTGCCCCATCCTTCGGTGCCACATTATCGATTCTTTCTCAGTCGCCTTGGACAAAAAGCATGTTATTTGCCCCTGTGATGTCATCGCCTTGGACATATCAAGAATGTATAGATTGTTGACGCGAGGTGCCTTCAACATTATCCACTCTTTAGGAATTGTAAAGCCCGGTTTCAAGATATAGCAGGATTTATCATCAAAATGCACAGTAAATTTCTTGTCACAAATTTGACTGACACTCAACAGATTGTAGTCTATCTGCTTCACATACGAAATCCGCTCGAAACTCACTATCCCATTGCTCACACTTCCTTCCATCGTGATATATCCGCCTTTGTTTCCCGCAAACGCTACATACCCTCCATTGATGTTCTTCACGTCGAACAACAACGCAAGATCCCCTGTCATGTGGCCTGAAGCTCCACTATCAACAATCCAAAGACTGCTAATAGGGCCAGCTGAAGCTCCCTGCACACAAAAAGTAAATCATTTAGTGCTTTCGGGGGACCCAAGCCTGAGTCTTGGGTCTTTCAACATCAGGTTTAACAATGACATTTTCACAAACATTTTTAACAACATTTTGATCAATCTTTTTCTGATTGCTCAAAATTGTTTCCTTTTTCTCATTCATTTTTGAAGATGAAGCTCCTGGAGTACCATTGGGTGACCAAGATTGTTCAGTCCTTTTCAGGATACGTATCTGAGACTTTGGATTCTCAGTCGGTTTCCGAACATTGTTAGCAAAGGTAACTTTCTTGGTAACCTTATCTGATTTAACAGACTTAGGTCCAACATTTGATTTGACAATCGGTTTTGGTGGAACCTTTTGCCTATCAACTGTTGAGTTCACCACAGGCTTTCTCCATGAGTTTTCCATTGCAATCCGATTCCTTCTATCAAAGTGCATTGGACGAGTGTTCCTCATTTGAAAATGGTTTTGATTATAAAACGGTTGTGGTTGTTGAGGAACAACTCTCCTATGAGGTGGCACATAATGATCAATCGGCTTACGCATAGAATTCCTCACTTCAACTTCGTGCCTCTTGTGCCTTACATATGGGCACTGAGCAAGTAAATGCCCGCGTTCCCCACACTTAAAGCACGCACGGTACTCTTCAAAAACATTTGGAGCATTAGGTTGAGCAAATGATCTAACAGAATATTGATCATTGTACTGTTGCTTCCTTAAACTCTCAGGGAGTGGCCCTTTTGAGTAAGTAGGCTCATTGTAACCATTAGCTCTGTTTTTGGGTTTAACAAACTCTGTGACATGGACCTTTGGTTCTTGAGGAACATCCAAATACAACTTTTTCAACAAAGCTGGTGGAATTTCATTTGTTCTCTCATGTTTAGGGAACCAAATAGTACTTTCTTGCCAAATCTTTTCAATTTTTGCATAATTGGCATTTTTAATTGGAAAGTCCTCGTCAGAGATGATCTTATCGGATCCTTCCATCCGATAAAACACCTTGACAGGTTTGTCACATTGTTCGTTTTTCTCATTCTTTTCAAGATCTTTCTTAATCACATTAAGATCTTTCTTCACAACATTCTTCTCAGATTTTTCCACATGATGAACCTTTCTCATTGGAACAATTTGAGATGATGAAACTGGTTCATTTGTAATGATGTGATTTTCTTTTGGAATATCACATACATTAACAGTTTGGTTATAACCAGTATCATCACTCTCTGAATCTGAGTCAACACTTTTAGCAGTAACACCCTCATCATTGATTCCCAAAATCGGTCTAACATCGGAATTTGGATCACCAACACTTGAAGTGTTAGATTCATTTTCCGATGCTGAATCAGATTTTACCGAACTCTCCGGTGTCACTGAGTGACAATTATGGTTTTCAAAAAGAACCGGAGATGGTACAGCCCGATAGTTGGTTGTTTTGTCATCAATGATGTGGTCTACCACATAAGCAACATTCTTATAACTTTCCAACTTTTTGTTTACTTTTTCAGCAAAGCATTTGATGGCGGCCATTTCTAACTTGGTGTTTTCAATTTCATTGATGTAGTTGTTTATTGCCAATTGTTTTAAAGACAAAGTATTTTTCAAGTCAGAAATGTCCTTTTTGTAACCATCTAATACTTTGTTAAAAGCATTTAACTCTTTGCGAGTAGATTGACTGTTCATGATAGCACTATCACGTTGAATACGGAGTTGTTTAACCTCCTCAGTCAATCTATCACAAGCACCACAATATTTTTCACTAGTATTATCAGTACTACAAGCAGAACTTACAGGCTTTGGTGGGTCAGTCATGGCCATCAATGCGAAATGAGCTTCCTTTCCTGCAAAGAATCTGGAGTAGTCAATCTTTGTGAAAGCATCATCTGCAATGCACGACTTCCTAGTCATCAGAAAATCTGCTTCAGCAAGTAACTGATCAATATCTTCATCAAGAGAATTAACACTAGCTTCCGTATCCGAATCACTGTCTGAATCAGAATAAACCGATTCACACTCCTCAGGAATGTCAGAAACAGTATCAATCACCACTCCTGAATTAGTCTCTTCATTTTCAACCTCAACATTCACTTCAGAATCAACCTTAACAGGTGCACAATCCTCATCCATCTCAGCTTCAGAATCATCACTATCATCCTCAGTTTCAACCTTCTCCTCTACCGTCACAGAATCTTCAAGATCAACCTGATAGGCAACACAAGCCACATTCCCCCCAGTGGTTATCTCTTCAACACCTATCTGAATGCTCGACCAGTCAAACCTCTCATCTTGTTGAGTAACCAATGCTTGATTGGTATTCTGTTGTTCAGCTGGTGTAGTGATTGGTATGACTGTTCGGTTAGTATTGTTTGGTGTTTGGTTTTGTGTCTGGTTTGGTGTGGTTGATTGTCTATTTTGGTTGTTGTTAAAGTTGTTTTGAGGGTTTTGGTAGTTGTTGTTGTTATTTTGGGAAGAAACTTGGTTTTGGTTTTGTTGTTGACGGTTCTGATAGGTAGCATTAAATGGATTCCTGTTGCCTTGTTTTGGTGGCTGTGTGCATTCACGTTTAAAGTGACCTTTACCTCCACAATTAAAACAAGTCACTTTCTCCTTATTGAACCCGTAGGTTGTATTAGGAGAAGTTCCCAAGTCGGTTCTACCTGTTTTCTCAATGAACTCTGTTGCTCTTCGCATAATGCTCGCAAAGGCCCATTGGATATCAATTAGTTCCATTTCTTCCTTATCAATCTGTGCGTAGTCTTCATTGGTCAAGTTGTTATTACCAATTTGACTAGCAACCAACCCATTATAGGAAGAAACCATTGCTGAGACTAAAGCAATGTGTTGCTGAGCAACTTCAACTGTCACATTTCCAAGATTAGAAGTCTCCAAAACCACAGTTGGTTGATTAGGTTGGTTCATTGGTTGTGGTTGAGTTTGACCAGCAGTGTAAAAAGCTGCTTGTTGTTTTGGTGAGAATGGTGGAATGTATGAATATTGATATGGAATTTGTGGTTGTGGTTGTGATAAAGATGACGTTTGTTGATGGTAGTTAATGATGGGTGAGTCTACAGCATTGGATATACAAGCAACATGTGGTGTAACTATCCCTCCAGAACTTGTGCTTGCTGGAACTAAAGATCCTCCAAAGTATAAGTTTGGATTCTGAGGAATCTGTGCTCTCCTAGCCTTCCTCTTCTCTTCCAACTCTTTGTTCTCCAGCTTCTCAACGAACTCTTGAAGAGACCAGTATTGAAAAGCATCCTTTTCCTTTAGAACATCCACATACTGATCCCAGTTAGGTGGTAATGCTTCAGCAAACTTGTCCACCTGTTTTGCCATAGGGATCTGTACACCATAGCTAGACAATTCAGATATTAAATGATTATATCTAGGAGTTAGTTCTTTCAAAGTTTCATTTCCAACATAAGAAAAATTCTCAAACTCCTTAACAAGCTCTTCCATCCTCAAATTCCTAGTCTTCTCATTTCCATCATGCTTCCTTTTAAGCATATCCCACAAAGCCTTAGAAGTTGTGCACGTCCCAAACTGATGCAAAAGATCATTAGTAATGGCTTGTGTCAGTTGTGAGAACGCCTTCTTTTCCACAGCAAACTTTTTCTTCTCATCCTCCGCCATGCTCTCCAATGGCACTGGTTCACCCGTGTTCTCCAGAACTGGTGGTGTGTATCCTTTAGCTATCATGTTCCATGCTTCAGCACCTTCTACTCCCATGCCTTCCAAATGTATCTTGAACTTTTTCTGCCACTGATTGTATTCCTGAATCTCCATGAGCTTCGGTGGCCGAGTCCCGCTACCTGAAGACAAATCATTAATCAGTGTGGAAATAGCATTAGTAGTTTGAGTATTTACCACCGCTGCTGCTACTCCCCAGTAGTCAGACTGTGGTACTGTAGGTGCACTCTGAGTCATGTAGTTAACCGGCTGCGAAGACTGTGTGCTCGTCTTCTGTGCTGCCACGGTCCATGGGTCCATAACCTGCTGTTGTGGTTGTGTAGTTGCTGGTGTAGGAGTAGTCTGATAACGCCACATAGTCACGCACTTCGAAAAAAAATTCAACACTTAGAAAAATTCTCAAAAACAGTCCTAGGTTCGTCCACAAGGCTGTCAGGTTCGTCCCTTTTGTCTTAGGTTCGCCCAAAACAATCTGTCCCGAATATGAAATTTCACCTGAATGTAAAAACTCACAAACTGTCTACTACCTTCGTCCAAAATGACTACGTTCGTCCGTTCCTGAAACACCTTCGTACCCCCGATGAACCGAAGGTAAAAATTTAGACCCGAATGTAAAACTTTTATGTGAAAAACACTACGTTCGACCAAAAACTTCTACGTTCGCCCGAAAATCTACTCACATTCGCCCTAAAACACACACATTCGCCCACAACTCTCAGGTTCGCCCATATTCCAGTTTTGAAAAACGGTTACACTTTGAAAAACGGTTATTTTGATCTCTGATTTTCAAAAGTTTGTGGATTTGATTGATCTTGATCAGGTTATGCTTCGGAGATGATTTGGAACAACTTTAATACTTGGAATTTTGAATTTTAACCACAAAATCACCTCTAAATCTTTCAAAAACACACAAAAACCATTTTTAGTTGAAAACAGATGTGAATTGATGAAAATTATGTCCAAATCAGCTCTGAGTTTATCAATTTGTTGTTGTATGATCCTCTACGCTCTGATACCACTTTGTAGAGGAACGGATTTGACAAAAACACAGGATTATACGATCATACAAGTTGCTAAACCAGGTGCGGAAACCCTAGCTTAGAACAAACTGATATAAACTCAATCAAAACACAATCAAGATCATTTTAAATGCTTTTCATAGATTAACTTTTCAATAAACTTGATTACAGACTCAATATAGTTAATCTAGACCTCAAACAGATACTCTCTAACCTCTCAGGAACACACACACAAAACACACACTCTCTATTACTTATTATACATTACAAAAACTCGATTTCTATTTATAGCCACTGTACGTTCGCCCAGACTTACTGGTCGAAGGTAACAGATTTCCACATTCGCCCAGTAGACTGGTCGAATGTGTTCTTCTATGCATTCCTGTTCTTCCTTCGTCTATAACCATTCTTCCTTCGCCCACTATTTTACTCATTCGCCCCTTCTGATATTCATTCGCCCATTAACACATGTTAGGATCTAATCTTTAGTCGCAAAACGGCATCTACACTCTTATTTGGCCCTTGATTTGTAATTCAAAGCTCAAAGAGAAGAGGTCTTCAGCATCTCTTTCCAGCTCTAAATTCAGCAGTGTTTGAAGATCTTCAGCACACAGGCCATGTGCATCATCCATACTGAGCTTCTGAATTCTTCCATCTGATCTGAGCAATGTCAATTCATGGGTGTCTTTGTTTGACTTCCATTTTAGAATTTTAGAATCAGAGGAATGGCTGGGATGCATCTTTATTTTTGATGAGTTTGGAGATGGAGATCTTCCTATGAGTTCTCTGAGTCTCTCTATGGTTGGATCAGAGAAATAACGGATTTGGTTGATTAGACCCTCTTTTACAAATGTATCAGCAAACTGTTTCTGTTCTTCTTCTGTCATCTCTTTCTGCTTTTTGAACTGTCTTCTTGCAGCAATAGATAGATCAGAAGTGTCCAGTAGGCTGTCAAGAGTAAAGGCCTGTAGAATCTCTTGGGCTCATCATCATAGATGGGTTTTCTTGGTAAGGTAGGGTCTGTCTTTCTATTCTCTTCCAGCTTCTTGTAAGTTTCAATCAATCTGATTTCAGACCATCTTGCCACAGACCTCATTTCTCCATACTGAGCAGCTACTATCTCTTGTCTCATCCTTTTAAACTTGAGAGCTCTAGCTGGATTTCTCCCTTTGCTGAAATCATGGGCAGAGACCTTTGATGGAGGGTTCTTGGCCATGTCTTCAATCCTGATCAATTCTTCTCTAAGTGCATGGGTGGTCCAGCCTGTAAACTGTTTCTTGTTTGCTTTGTAAGGCATGGTGGCCAAGATCTGTTCTAGAAGAGAATCCCTAACCTCTTTTTCCATATCTTTGCTGAGAGGCATGGAGGACATGGAGTTGCTCAGGGTCTTAGCAAAATCTTCAATCCTTCTCAATTTACTAAGCTCTGCTGAATGAATTCCCTGAGCACTCCTGTCTTCCTTCCCTTTGCACTTCTCTTTTATGATGGCATCTGCCTGTTCACTCTTGTACTTCAGATAGGTATCAATGTTGAGAGGAACAGGAAAATCTTTAAGAGAAGGGAAGGATCTCTCTGATGGCTGATCAGTATTATAGAAGGATTGAAGTTCCCCCTTGAGTAAATCAAGTTCAATGGGATACTTCTTAGCCAATGGTGTGATGGTTGGTGGTGGTCTGTGGGATCTGAACTGTGAGGTGTGAGGTGAGTATGATGAGAGTGGAATGGCTTGAACAGGTGTAGATTGTGTGAATGGGGTGTTAGGTGGTGTGGAGTGAATGTTTTCATCTTGTACAACAAAGGTAGATTTCCTTTTTCTGCTGTACAAGATCTTTGGTGAAGGTGAAGATGTAGCAGTGGTTGGGTTAACCTCTGTTGGTCCTTTTGTGGAACCAGCAGTTGTTTGGGGTTTTGGTTGTGTTGTGGTTGGTTTGGTTGTTGATTGTGTAGTGTTCGGTTTGGTAGTTGATTGTGTGGTGATTGGTTTGGTTAGAACAGATGTTTTGGTTTCAGTGGTTTTGGTAGCAGTGGTTGTGGTGGCAGTGGTTTTGGTGGCAGTGGTTGTGGTAACAGGAGTTTCAGCATCAGTGGTTTCAGAAGATAGTTTAGATGGTGGTTTCCTTGTATGTTTTGCTGAGATTTTCTTTCTTTTTGAGGAACTCACATCTTCTACTTCTTGTTGTTGTTCCTTCTTTAGCTGAATTAACCTCTCTGCTTTAACTTCCAAAGTGTCAGCCCTTTTCAGCTTGTCTTCAGCAGCCTTATCAGCCTTTTCATTGGCAGAGGTATCAACTTCCTTTGCTTTGCTGGTTTTGGCTGGTTCAGTAGCAGCAGAGGTTTGAGCACTTGGTTGTTGTTGTTGTTTTTGTGGTGCTGATTTGGTAGACTCTGGTTTGTCAGCAGTTGGCTTACCCTTTTGAGAGGGTGGTGCACCAAATGGATTTAGTTTGGCAGCCTATCTCTGCCACTCTCCCCCTTTTTGGCATCATCAGCTGTGAATTCATCATCATCTTCATCTCTGAGGATTGTGGTAGGGGCAGAGCCAGTAGTCTTCAGCAAATGGTCTTTGATCACCTTGATATCAGCCTTGGTGTCATTAAACCTGGCATCCACCATATTTCTGATCAAGGTCATGTAAGTCTCTTGTGTCTGATCTACTAATTTTCTGTGAGCTATGATGATGGGGGAAACAGATTTCCATAACTCATTAGCAATATCAGAGGTGGATGGTTGACTCTTGGTAAAGTTTGCCAAGGTTTCCAATATTGACTTGACATCTGTTTTGATGTCAGCAACAAAGGTTTCAATGGTTTGAACTCTATCCGTCAATTCTTGTAGTTTTAATCCATCACCTAAGTTAATAGGATCATCTGAATTCCCACTAGTGGTAGTTTTACCTGGTTCAGTCCTAGGAGGTGAGTCCATGGAATGAGAACCAGATACCCCTTGGTCTTGGTTCTGGGGACTTCCAACTGATTTTGGGGACACAATTGTGGCCTCATCAGTTGTTGCCTTCAAGGAAGTCTTAGTTATGTAACCACTGTCCTGTTGTGAGACAATGGTCTCTACATCAGTAGTGGCTGCTTCACTTGAAAACTCACCAAGAGTTACATTTAACTCTGGGAGTGTAACCTCCTCATCTATTTGTGGGTTGACAGATTGATTTTTCTCAGGTCCAGTCACTTGTGGAGGTATACTCTTTGTGACAGGTGAAGGAGAGGAACTGGGATTATCCTGAGTTTTATCAATTGCCTCAAACAGAGGTTGCATGGTTTGTGGGACATGTGGTGGTGAAGTGGGAGGAGTAAGAAGAGAGTTAGCCCTGGGAGATGGACTTGTAAACATATGATCAAGTGACTCATATGCTTCAGTATGTGGTTCCCTTTGGCTTACAACAAGATCCTTTTGTGAGGATTCTTGAGGAGTTTGTTTGGGTGGAGATATTTCCAACTGTTGTGAGGAAGTAACAACAGTGGTTTCAGGTTGCTTTGGTGATGCAACAGGGTTAGCTTCTGGTATCTCATCTTCCAGAAGTCCCTTTTTGGGTGTGGAGGTGGTTTTTGAAGATGGACGTTTTCTTTTGGTGGCTGGTGTGGGTTTCACAGCACTGGATGAAGTGCCATGATCACCAGGAGCAGTGGGCTCAACAACAGAGGTTTGAACAACAGTTGTTGTCTTTGACCTCTTTGTTTGTGTTTTTGAAACTTTGGACACTTTTGACACTTTTTCTTGGGTTGAAGAACCCAGCATTCTTGTGAAAGTTTCATCAGTTAAACTTTTCATTTTAAAAGACTCTCCCTTTTGGAAATCATTTTCTGGTAAAATCTTTTGAAGAATTACACTTAAAATTCTTGGGTAGAGTAGAAAAGCATTTTTTGAGCCAGATTTTATGGCTTTCACATTAGAAACTAAGTCCAAAAACAATCCCTGGGAAAGATTGAAGTCAGAGTCTGACAACATAGCATACCCGAAGTATTGAATCCTTAATGGGATTTCATTAAAGGATGTGGTCTTAGCCGAGGCACAGAGAAGAAGAGTATGGAAGAAAATTTTCATGACTGGAGGAAAAAACTTTTTAAATAATGTTGATCCAGTCATCTGAGCATCATACCCTCTTTCCTGAAACTCTGTGTGAAGCTCTGTTTTAGGAAAAGATTCCTTACCTGACAAGTCGTTGAGGGAGAAGGTTGTGGATATGAGTTCAGGTATAATGGCGATGCTGGTGGCTCCAATTTTGGAAATAATAGATGTAGGCTTTTTGTCTTGAAACAAGACTTCAGCGTTAGCCCAAAATTCTTGGAGTGTTTCGAGATGGATGGGAGCATCAGCAGTTAGGATATTTTTGTATTTTGAATTTAAGATGATGTCAATGGTGGAATGGAATGGTACGTTATCTTCTGTTTTAACCAGATATGGTAGGAAATTGTGGGTGGCTTTTGTTTGAAGATCCATTGTAATGGATTTCGAGTGTGAAAGGACTGAACTTTGATTGGGGGTTTGAGAAAGACGAAGGCAGTTTTAGTATTTTGAATACAATGAGACAGTAAAACTGCTGTTGGGGGGAAAACAGGGTTTTATAGCCTTTGGTGAAACTGCTGATGTGGCAAAACTCTGCTTTTGAGAGCAGACGTGGCAAACATCTGATGGTTTAAACATCTTGTGGCATACAGCTGTTGTGGTAAAAGTCTGTTGCCAACCTCTGTTGTTTAACCAAAAGACTGATGGAGTAACAGTTGTTTTATCTGATCAGATGTTTGAAACAGATTTTTCAACCAACAGTGGATTGAATGAAACAGTGGTTGTTTTATCTGATCAGTGGTTTAAAACAGATTTTTCAACCAAAAGAGCTATTTTTAAGGAAAAATTGATTTTCTGAAAACATTTTAATGTTTTTATTGAAAACATTTTTGTTGTTTTAATCCATGTTTAACATTCCAATTCGAGAGATCAGATTTGTGAAGGTAGATGTGTCTAAAGCCTTTGTCAACACATCTGCCAACTGATCCTCTGTTGGAACATGGTGTAGAGTAATCAAACCTTTTTCATAGCTATCTCTGACAAAATGATGTCTGATGTCTATGTGCTTTGTGGTTGAATGAGAGACTGGATTCTTGATGATATTTTCAGCAGCTTGACTATCCAACATGAGTGGAGTCCTCAGTGCAGTTATCCCAAAATCCAGTAGTTGATTTTGAAGCCACATGAGTTGGGCTGTACAGCTTGCAGCAGCAATATATTCAGCCTCAGCTGTTGAAGTTGAAACAGCTGCTTGCTTTTTGCTTTGCCATGAAACTAAGGCATTCCCTAGAAACTGGCACCCTCCAGATGTGGACTTCCTTGTGGTGTGGCAGCCAGCAAAATCACTATCTGAATAACCTGAAAGCTCAATGTTTCCATTAGCAGGATACCAGATACCAAGTGTGGGAGCACCTTTTAGGTATCTGAATATCCTTTTCACAGCAATAAGGTTTGACTTTCTAGGTGAAGCCTGGGATCTTGCACAAACACAGGTTGCAAACATAATGTCTGGCCTGGATGCTGTTAAGTACAATAAAGACCCAATCATGCATCTGTAGTGTGTTTGATCAACCAGTTCATCCTTGTCATCATCAGTGAGTGGCTTAACTGTTCTCATAGGTGTACTACATGGCTTACAATCATTCATCTCAAATTTGGTTAACAAGTTTTTCACATATTTATTTTGATGAATGAATGTGCCATTTTGCAGCTGCTTCACTTGGAGACCAAGGAAGCACTGAAGTTCACCCATAGCACTCATTTCCAACTCTGCTGTCATGAGTTCCCTAAACTCCTCACACATTTTGTTACATGTGGATCCAAAAATGATATCATCCACATATATTTGAACAATCATTAAGTCTTTCCCTTTGCATTTTAAAAATAAGGTTTTATCAATTTTACCTCTTGTGAAACCAATGGATAAGAGAAAAGTGGAGAGAGTTTCATACCAGGCTCTTGGTGCTTGTTTCAGTCCATACAAGGCTTTATTAAGCTTGTAGACATACTCAGGATGGAATGTGTCTTCAAAACCAGGTGGTTGACATACATAGACCTCCTCCTGAATTTTGCCATATAGGAAGGCACATTTGATGTCCATCTGATACACCTTGATGTTGTGGTTGACAGCAAAGGTTAGGAACAGTCTGATAGCTTCTAACCTTGCTACAGGGGCAAAGGTTTCATCATAGTCTATTCCTTCTTCTTGTCTGAAGCCTTGAACCACTAGCCTGGCCTTGTTCTTGACAACTATACCCCTTTCATCAGTTTTGTTTTTGAAGACCCACTTTGTGCCAATTGGACAAACATCCTTAGGCAGTGGTACAAGTACCCATACTTGTTGTCTTTTGAATTAAGGAGCTCGTCTTGCATGGCTTCCACCCAACTGTTGTCTTTCAGTGCCTCTTGGTACTTGACAGGTTGTGTGAGGGATAGAAAGCCTGCAAAAAGACAGATGTTTGAGGATTGGCTCCTTGTGAGCACACCTTCTCTGATGTTGCCAATGATTTGATCTGGTGGATGAGCTCTTAGGTAGATTAGATCTCCCTGATATGGTATGATGGCATTTTGAGGTGAAGGACAGAGGTTTGGTGACTCTGTTGACATAACATCTGTTTGCACTTTTGTAGTGTCAACAGATGTTTGGAATGGAGGTGGAGGAATGGGTCCAAGTGGTGTAAGATTGGACTGACTTTTGTCAACAGATGATTGAGCAATGGATAAAATGGGTGAATCAGTGGTTTGGGGATAGGTCTGGCCAACAGTGGCTGACTCAGCTGTGACAGAGTTTTGACAGTTGTTTTGAACTACTGCTTCCTCTGATACAGGATAGACTTTATAGTGATCTGGAATCACAACATCCATTCTGTAGTCTTGTTGTGGAGATTGTGGAGTACCTGCACTGTTAGTTTTGACAGTAATATCTTCAAATTTGAATTTATCCAAATCAAATAACTCAGCAGGGTTTGCTGGGATTTTTAAAGATGAAAGTTCATTGAACTTCACATTCAGAGTTTCTTCTATTGTCTTGGTCCTTGTGTTAAACACTTTATAGGCCTTGGCAGTAGAAGAATACCCCAGAAAATATCCACAATCTACTTTGGCTGCAAATTTTGAAATGGAATCTTTAAGATTTAAAATGAAACATGGGCAGCCAAAGACTTTGAAAAATGAGATCAGTGGTTTGATTTTGAACAAAATTTCATAAGCAGTCTTTTGATATCTTGGGTTGATTAAAACTCTGTTTTGAACATAGCAAGCAGTGTTTACAACTTCTGCCCAGAAGGACAATGGCAAACCAGAATCTGCTAGCATTGTTCTTGCAACTTCAATGAGAGTTCTGTTCTTTCTCTCAACCACCCCATTTTGCTCTGGTGTTCTTGGGATACTGTACTGCCTTACAATCCCTTTTGACACACAGAAATCATCCAACTCGTTATTTTTAAACTCTGTTCCATTGTCACTTCTAAAGACTTTTACTGGCAAGTCATATTGCTTTTCAACTTTGGTGACAAAGTCCTTCAAAATACCTGCAGTCTCATCCTTAGAATGTAAAAAGTAAGTCCATATAAACCTAGAAAAATAATCAACTATGACAAGACAAAATCTCTTTCTTCTTAGACTCATGATTTTAACTGGGCCAAACAAGTCCATGTGCAACAATTGTAAACACTGACTAGTTTTGGACTCATCAATTGATTTGTAAGAGCTTTTATGTTGTTTTCCTTTTAGGCAGGAAACACAATGCTCATCACATTTGAATTCTTTTGATGGCAAACCTCTGACAAGGTTTTGTTTGGAGAGAGAGTTGATAGTTTGAAGGTTGGTGTGACCAAGTCTCCTATGCCACAATTCTGTCTCTTTGGTAGAGGCAGCAGAGAACAAACAGACATTTGCCATAAGGTTATCCTTCAACATATCAACAACATACACATTGCCACTTCTATGAGCAACAAGTTGTGCTTTACGCTCAGCAATGATGATGTTAATCTTTTCAACAGCTTCTGTGCCAACAATCTTACATGTTTTCTTAGTGAAGAATGACCCATATCCTTTGTCACTCATTTGTGATACACTAAGTAGATTAAATTTTAGATTGTCTATCAGATTAACATTTTCAAACTTAAGCCTCCCTGCTTGGACAGTTCCAGAACCCAACACTTTACCTTTAGAATCATTACCAAAGGATATATCACCCCCTCCATGTGCAAGAAAGTCCAGAAGAAGGGCTCTACATCCTGTCATGTACCTGGAGCCTCCACTATCTACATACCATAAACTATCTAAGCAAGCAGAAGCTCCCTGCACATCAGTAAAGAGTTTAGTTTTGGTGAGTGTCCAAAGCCAAATTGGCTTTGGATGGGTTCTTAGATGTCTCAGCCTTAAGTTGAGGAGAATGATCAGTGGTTTGAACTAGCTTTTGGACTAGGTTCAACAGCTGTATTTGACCATTTGCCAGTGCTTGTATGTCAACACTTGGTCCAACAGATGTTTGATCACTTCCTGTCAGATACTGAAAACCATGAGGATGTCTGTTCACTTTTGGTTTTGAAGGCCTTTTGGGCTCTTCATAAACATGTGGCAGACGATGACAAGTTGGTTGTCCATATCCTCTTGGTAGTCTGGTAGCTGGTGGAACATCTGTTACCTGAACATCTCTGGGAGCAGAGTTTTTGTTCAGACCTTTGGTAACAGCTGTTTGGACTGGTTCAAAAGTCTGTTTGGGTTTTCCTTTTGGAGTACTCACCACTTGACTTTCAAGAGTTTTAGCCTTGTACTCTTTTATCTTTTCATCAAAATTTTTGAGATACAGACACTCTTTTGTTTTGTGATTCTTTTTCTTACAGATTGAACATTCATTGGTTTTAGAATCATTTAAACTTGTTGCTTTGTTGATGTCATATGCTTTTAGAAGAAAACAGTTTTTGGTGACATGATTCTTCTTTTCACATAAATCACAAAACAAGTTATCTTTGGCTTTCCCTTTTCCTTTCTTCTTTTCAACAGATGTTTGATCATCTGTTGGAAGATCTCTCAAAGGGATAACTTTGGCCTGTGGTGCCTTTTTACCATCAGGGGTTTTGAAGGTCATTGGTTTAAAATTTTCAAGGACTTCACACTCATCTGACCATGATGGTTTGAATTGATATTTTTCAATTTCATCAAATGAGGGTGTACCTTCCAACTTTTCAAGAATGATTTTCTTGTCATTGGGTTCAGTAACCTTGATTTCTTGACCTTTTGAATTGGTTGGGATGATTTCAACCAACTGTGGTTCCTTTTTGTCAGTGGTTTGTGAACTCTGAGCAGTGGTTTCTTGAAAACCAAAGCCAAATTTCACATGACTTTTAGATTGTTGGTTGACAATCATCTCAAAACCTTTTGATGATTCCACCCATTTCTGACATTCAACTTGGGTGGACTCAAGCTCCTTTTTACAACTATGATATTTGGTTATCATAGTCTGAAGCTGGTCTTTGGTTATGCTTGCTTCATGTTTTAAACTGCTGATTTCAGATTCTTTTTCAGTTATTTTTTATTTTAACTCTTTAGTGAGTTTTTCAAACTGAATTTCATCTTCCAAAATTTTCTTTCTAAAGTTTTCATTCACCTCTTTTATCTTAGCAAATGCTACAATACATTTGTCTGAGCACAAGTCATTTAAGATTTGAGGAGATACCTTCGCAGTAGCCATCAAGGCACAGTTACACTGGCAATCACAATCATCACTACCCAGGGGTCTGAGAGATTCACAACCTCTACTTCAGATTCTTCAGCTGAAAAAACTTCATCAACAACACCATTAGTCACATTTTCAGACATAGACACCACTCCCTCAGAATCAGTCTCTTCAACAATTGTTTCTAGTGCCATAAAGCAAAAATTATTTTCAGAGTTGGCAACTAAAGGAATGTTATCATCTGTTATCTCATCTGGTAGACTACTCCAATCAACAAAGCCTTGAGTGAAGAAACTCTGTTGACCTTGCTGACTGGTCTCTGCAGGAGTAGAGGGTGGAGCAGCAGTCATTGGCACTTGTGCCTGAGTAACAGGTGTTTGGACATAGTGATACTGAGGAACAGTGGTTTGAACATAGTGTACAGGAACAGTGGTTTGGGTCTGTGCAAAGTGAGCAGTGTTTTGCACATTTGGTACAGGGATGTTTTGATAAGTGTTGGTCTGAGGTCTTTGATTTGGATAGGTGATCATAGGAGTACCATTTTGACTCCTACATTCCCTAGCAAAGTGACCCATTCTATGACACTTGTAACACTTGATCTTTGATTTATCCAACCCCACCTTTGACCCACCATGTAAACCTGGGTACCTCCTGCCAGTTTTCTTATAGAAGTTATTGGTTCTAATACTGAGCAGGGCAACCTGATGCAAGATGTCCATTTCTTCTAAGTCCAAAGGGTCAATATATTGAAGGTCATTGTACACAAAAGATGAATTATCAGAAGCCTGGATATCACCACTTGCCGCAAAAGCATAGTTGGGTGATGAGTAAGAATCATTGTTAAAACCAGTGGTTATGTCAATGTAATGATCATAACTCTGATCCTTACTACTTCCAGAACCCTCCTCTTGGCCCAAAAGTGCTGTATTCCCAAATACATAGTCATCAGACACTTTTCCAGAGTCCTTGAGCTTCTTTTTCTGGTTAAGCTCCCCCTCATAAGTCAGGAGCTTACCATGAAGCTGGGTCAGGGTCAGGTCTTTAAATCCGATAGAGTTTCTCATGACTATAGCTATAGTGTCCCATTTGTCCTGAAGTGATCTAAGAAACCTATGATTCAAGGTTGAATTCGGAAAAGTTAGACCAACCAGTTTTAGTTCATTAATCAGACAATTAAACCTTTCAAACTGTTGTGTTAACGACTCTCCCTTTATGTGACTAAACGTTTCATATTGTTGGTTAAGTATTTCACGGTTGTTTTCAATCACATCTTCAGTTCCCCCGAACTGCTCTTTAAGAGCATCCCACAATTCTTTAGCACTATTGCAGTGCAAGAGTCCGGCATAGATATCATTCGGTAGTGCCATGGCTACTATGCTTAAAGCCTTGGCATCTAACTCGATTTTTTGAAAATCTTGCTCTGAGTAGTTCTCAACACTCTTTGGTACTTGGATCTTTGGATCCTCGGCACTCGGTACCATTGGAACATGTGGTCCAAATACTACCGATTTCCAGCACCCTGTGTTCTGTTGTGCTAACACATGAGCCACCCGACGCTGCCAGATGTTGTACTCTGACCTGACAAGCATCGGAGGCTTGTTGCTAGTGCCAGTGTTGTGTGGATCTTGATTAAGTGAAGTTATTCTCTGATTTTTCGAAAACAAAATCTGTTTACTAACGGTTGAAACGAAAATAAACTATTACTCTGTTTTCAATCCGACAAACAAACGATATCAATAATTGTGAGCTGATCTGTTTATATTAAATTGATTTGTTAGATCGAATTTAATTGACCAAGCTCTGATACCAATTGTTAGGATCTGAGTTTGTTTGTTTTGATTGTTTAGACAAATATGAAATAAGTGAAGTGAGATATAAATGGAAAGTGCAGCGGAAAGATAAACTATAAATCAAAACAGGAGAATAATTTTTTTTAATCGAATGCTTTCATTAAGTTGAAAGATTACAATCGTACAATAAACTCCCCCTCAGCCTGATCACTCAGAGAATGTTTGTCTTAAGAGAATGGCGAGTGATGAATAGAACAGTACATTCACTGTTCTATTTATAGACTAAACTAAACCTCTGATGATCACTGCTGACGTAACCTAAGACAGCGACCTCTAACTGACTAACAACATTTAACATCTGCTAACTATAACTACTGTTACATTGAAAACTCTGTTAATACAAAACACTGTAAAGGAAAGCTCTGATGGTCTCTATCATCTGTTGAACCAAAGTGCTGTTGGTTCAACAGACCTTTGTTCTTCAGTACTTGATCAGCAGTTGTTTCTTCATCAGACCTTTGTCTATCAGACGTTTGTCCAGCAGACCTTTCAGCAGCAGCAGTTGTCTTTATCAGTTGTTTGATGTAGCAGTTGTTAGGGTCAACAGTCTTTTGGGGAAAGCTTCTTGTAACAACTGTTTTATTCAAAGGATCAAAAGATAGAATATTTTGGCTTTCTAATCATCTGTTCTTCTCCAGGTCAGCAGACCCAACAGTAATGCAGGAAAAGTTCGAAATGAGTGCGATGGGCGAAATGCAGTTTTTCCTCGGCTTGCAGGTGGATCAAAGACCAACGGGGATCTTTATTCATCAAACCAAATACGTATCTGAAGTCTTGAGCCGGTTCCAGATGGAAGATTCCAAGCCGATGGACACCCCGATTCAACCTAATCACGGGATTGGTGTTGACGCTAAGGGGGAGCTGACAGACCCATTTACATACAGAGCAATCGTCGGATCTCTGATGTATCTAACCGCATCAAGGCCAGACATAATGTTCGCTACATGCCTCTGCGCACGTTTCCAATCGAAGCCGAAACAAAGTCATCTGACAGCGGTCAAGCATATCCTTAGATATCTGAAGGGTTGTCCGTCGAGAGGACTATGGTACCCTAATGACTATAATTTTGACTTTATCGCGTTTAGTGATGCAGATTGGGGCGGCTGTGACAAAGACAGCAAATCCACGACAGCTGGATGCCAG
This sequence comes from Ambrosia artemisiifolia, assembly GCA_032199755.1. Taxonomy (NCBI): domain Eukaryota; kingdom Viridiplantae; phylum Streptophyta; class Magnoliopsida; order Asterales; family Asteraceae; genus Ambrosia; species Ambrosia artemisiifolia. The sequence goes on along the minus strand of CM063519.1, from coordinate 40,702,766 downwards.
TTTTTAGGGAGCAGGCTCATCACCTGGCAGTGTAAGAAGCAGACTTCGGTCGCATTATCTACTTGTGAATCAGAGTACGTAGCAACCTCGAGTTGTTGCTCACAGGTTCTCTGGATTCAGCAGCAGATGGTGGATTACGGTTTGCAATTTCTTAAAACCCCTATTCACTGTGATAACGAAGCCGCAATTGCATTAACTAAAGACACGGTCAATCACTCGAAAGCTAAGCACATCAGGATTAAGTATCACTTTATCCGTGATTGCTATGCAAAAGAGTTGATCGATATGGTAAAAATCCACACTGGTTATCAGAGAGCGGATCTTTTCACAAAAGCTTTTGATAAATCCAGATTCGATTATCTCTTAAAAGTAAATGGCATAAAAGAAAAACAAGACTGATCATCACCTCGGTTTATCGGTTTTTAGTTTAAAATTTTCTTTAGAGTTTTTACAGTTTTTCAGAAAAATTTCAAAATCCAAAAATATGTTTTACATTTCAGGGGGAGTCTTCATTCAGAAAAACCAAAAACATTGAAAAAATTCAAAAAGTCATAAAAATAGAAAACTCCAAAATGATTTCCAGGATAAAAAGAGGAAATGATAGTACATAAGTGGGCATCTGACACAGGCTAAAGATATGTAATGCAATATGAGGCGTGTGTTGATTTCGTGTGATGTGCTGATAGGCTTCGTAGACAAATTACTGCGTGCATTAGTGATAAAAACATAACGAACTACTCGTTCGTGGCTGAACACCTCATGGGCATATGGTCTTAGTACCGTAATTTCGTTTGATAGAGTTACCAAAATCTGAGGTTTCGGGTCGTTATGTTATTGTTATCCGGGATATTCTGATTAAACTTTTGTCGTATTAAATTACAGACCTAGGGGCTGTTTGGTTGATTAAGTGCTGAATCATTAAGAGGTCTGAATGGTTAAGAGGTCTGAATGGTTAAGTGCTGAATCATTAAGTTGAACCTCTTAATAGTTAGTTTTTTTGTCCCACATTGGTATGAGGGTTTCATTAAGGTTCAGCATAGTTCAGTGCTTAATGATTCAGTGCTTAATGGTTCAGCAACATCCCAAGTCTTAATGATTCAGACTTAACCATTCCATTCAGAGGCTGAAACAAACGCACTGAATGCTGAATCATTCAGCACTGAATGGTTAAGAGCCTCATTAAGAGGCTACCAAACAGCCCCCTAGTTTCAATCAGAATATTTGCTAAAAGAGCATTAATGCCAAAACCAAAAGTTACCGAATTGAGGAACTTCATGTTTATTGTTGATCAAAGATCATTAATTGCATCGTGTCAACTTACTGATGAAAATCAGTAATTGATATCACCCTCAACCTGGTATATATGCACATGTTACTTTGCTGCATTTGTTTACTGACCTGTACACCTCTGTGCTATATATCTTGTAACTAAACGGATAACATTGGCATAATCACGCGTTACGAGGAAGCTTTGTGCAATTTCTTGATACGGGAGTATGTCGTGTGCGTGGGAACCACAACGTGTTAGTATAATACACTTAATCTCGTATCATTTTAAAGCGCTGCATAACAGTCTGCATGTGAGTTTATATGGACAACAATATCAGCAGTTGCCGGGTCACACATTGTTTCTAATGATAATATAAAAATCAGATCAACGCTGTGATCAGATTTCTCAAAAACTGATATGATCCTCTTACCGGATATCACAAAACATTTACTGTCTTTGTTTACATTTGTGCATTTTATTTTGGTTTTACAAAAAGATACAAAAACTCAAAAAGATTTTAGGTGTGTTTTAATATAAATTTCAGAAAATCAAAAGTTTTGCATTTCTGAGTTATTTTAGATAACCGACGGTGTTTGATGGTCATTTTCTGAGATTTGATGAACCAATCTGAGCTTTATATCATTTAAAACTGAAATAATGTATGTTTTACACTGAATATGTTGAAAAATGTTTGAAAGGGATTCGATTTGTGATTTGGTAAATTTTCAAAATTTTCCATTTTACATTCGCCCCTTAGATGGGTCGAATGTGGAAAATTCTCTACATTCGTACTAAAAAGTTCGACGAAGGTGGGTGTCTCAGTTCACAATTCTACTTTCGAACTAAATTCCCACATTCGTGTCTTTCATTAGGGACGAATGTGGAAATTATCCCACATTCGTCCATTGGCAACGGTCAAACGTAGAAACCTATATAAACACTAATCCAGTTTCGAACCTCATTCATCCATGTTTTCAAAATTTTTCAAAATACAGACCCCTTGTTGATTTTATCCTGATTGATTGTGTTTATTGTTCCGCACTATTTTCTGATCCTATTGATACTTATTTCACAGGTAATGGGCTTGAAACGAAGCCAGAATTGGGGTTTTTAAGTCCAAACCCTAGAATTCACAATCTGGACTTCTATGGACTGTTTTTGACAGAATTATTGATAACCATTTAGTGTTTATTAGTTTTAGGGGGAGAAGGGTACATAATCTAGGGTTATAACATTGTTTTTATGTGTTAATCGATTGACATTGAATAATAAACCCTAGATTACTTTAAAAACTAATAAAAACTAAATAATAATATAAATTGATGGTTGTAGAAGCTTAGTCGGCCATGTTAGAGGTTATTTGAATCAAAAATAGAGTTTAAAACAACACAGAAAGCATCTTTGAATTTTTGGGTATTATCAGCCATATTCGACCAGAATGGTTAGGGCGAACTTGAGTTTTCTTGGTCGAAGGTGGTTATTTTTGGACGAAAGTAGAAGCTAAGGGACGAATGTAGAATTTGATCTTTAAAATTTTCACATTCGAACCAAATTTTATACTTTCGAACCCACATTTCCCACATTCGTACTACTTTTGGGGCGAATGTGGAAATTGATAAAACTCTAAAATTTCAAAGTATGATGTTTTTGATTATTTTGACGTATTTTCCTTGATTTTTTGATACAGGTGGCAGAACAACCAGCTGAAAACGTAGAAGTTCCTGTTCAAGCAGTTCCTGTGCAAGAAGAACAAGCTCCAGAAGCTCCAGTTGATAATGTACCTCAAGTGTGGCCATTTGAACCTGCTCACAATTGTTGCGCGTTTGTAGGAGAGGTTCAGAAGAACACTGAATTTTCTGGTATCATTGACTTTCTCAGAAGAAGCAGGATAATACATGCCATTGCTACACCTGCTACCATTTACAAAGACATAGTTGAAGAGTTCTGGAGTAAGGGTCGTTATGATTTCTGGGAAGGGAAGACTGCCATAGTCAGTAAGATTCAGGGAGAGTTAGCCATGGTGACTGAAGAAGACATTAGAGAAGCACTAAGGATCAAGGATGAGGAGTGTACAAGTCCAAGGTGTTTATCATGGACTGAACAGAGGGTGTGCTTTCTACTTATGAAGTATAACGGTCCTATCACTGATGGAGCATTACATAAGGGAAAGTCTGAGTTCGTTAATGGTCGCACTGACTTTGAATAAACCATTTAACATAGCGGGGATGATTCTAGATCACATGTTAGAAATGTTGAAGGGATTGAAGTCAAAGAAATTCTTGATGTATCCAAGATTTCTGATGATGATATTTGATCATAAATATCCTAAGTTGAGGAAGGATCCTACAATGGTGTTGGGACAGGATCATATGAATATCAGAACGTTGGTTAGAATGAAGGGATATAAGGGCATTCCAAATGATGAGAAGCCACCGCACAAGAATCTGTTTGGTTAATTGATTAATCCGGGTTACACTGACCCAGGGTTGAACAAGGCTAGACATGCTAATAGTGATTCAGATAATGATGATCCACTTGTGCATGCTGATGCAACTACAAAGGGAAAGAGACAAGTAAAGAATGTCGGAGCCAAAGGGAAGGGCAAGGCAAAGGCTGATGTAGATGAACCTGCTAAAAAGCAGAAGCCAAGAAAGAAGAGTACTACTAAAAAGGGTACTTGTTTGGTTGATGAAGATTCTGTCGATTCTGAAGAGACAGAGGAAGATGAACAGTGGGATTCTGATGCTGAGTTATTGAGGAAGAACTCCAAACGCAAGGCCACTGTTGTTGGAGAGTCTGAATCACTGAACAAAGCAGTGGAAGAACAATTACAGAAGGAGCCTATTGATGTTGAAGGTGATTTAGGGCTGGATACTGAAGATTTTGATGGACCTATAGTGGTTGTAAATTTGAAGAAGCCTAAACACAAGTTAATGGCTAAGAGGGACACGAAAAAGTTGAGAGAAAAAGAGATAGAGATGCTACTTAAAGGAAAGAAAGTTCCTGATGCAGGTACTTCATCAAAAGTTTCCTCACCAGCTGGCAAAAAGCAAAACAAGTCTTCCAAAGAACCTGAAGTAGTTCCTAATCTGGAGTCTACTTTAGAGAATGTTCTAAATATGTTCAGGAAGCCTGAAAAAGAGAAGACACCTGTTGCTGGATCCTCCAAGACAAAAGTCAATGAAGCAAGTAAACAAACAACTGGAAGACATGATGAAAATGCTGACAGCACAACAAGCTCAAATAGAAATATTCAAGAAAAATGAAGAAAAGATGTTACAAATAGTTGTTGCTTCTAAGACGAATCAAGAAGAGCTAGAAAAGAAGTTGGAACAACTTGAAGAGGAGAAGAATGAGCTTGATGTGAAGTGCAACGGAAACAGGAGGATGATAAAGAGTGTTAGAAAAGAGAATAAGGAGTTGAAGAAAGAGAATAAAAGAATGAGTGACTTGCTTGACAAGTTATACGGAGAAGCTCCTAAACTGAAAGAAGGAGAAGAAGATAAAGAAAAAGAAGAAGAACAGGTTGATTATGAAGAATCTTCTGGTGATGAAGAAGGAGCTGATGAATCAGATGATGAATCTGATGATGATGATGCTGAGGGGAAATCGGGTAATAAAAAGAATGATGATGATGAAAGTAGCAGTGATGATGATGATGATAATGATGATCCGAGCAAGTTTACTTTTGAACCGAGCAAGTTCTGGTCAATCAAGCTCGAAGAAGGCAGGAGAGAACGTTGATGCTGATGATAACATTTTCTAGACAGAGAAGATCAGAGCGTTATCAGATGATGAGAAGAATGTTTATCGGGAGATGTTGAGTAAAAGAGAGTGGACTATTAAGTTTACTGGGAAGTTTGCTGATATATTCCAAGCTGAAGATATGAGATATGAGTTGGAGTATAATGATCCTGATTTAGAGGATGGTGAGGTGTTAGCTGCTGTGTCAAAAAGAAATTCTTGAAGGAATAGCGCAGCGAGTTGGTAAGACACTAGAAGAGATTATGTCAGATCAAATGATTCCAGACATTCCTGAAAAGGATGTTGGTAATCATTCTGATGACAAGCAAACACCAGAAGCTGAGGAGATTGAAATTGAAGACATAACTCATGAAGAGTATCCCCAATACTTCAGAGAAACTGATGAGAATGAAGTATTCCCAGATTTTACTGAAACACATATGAGGGAAGCTGAGAAGAAAGCTGAGCAGAAGAATGAAGAATTTGTTAAGAATGTGTTTGGAGATAATAAGCAGAAACCGTCTGAACAAAGTGATGAGCTAAAGACTTTGTTATAAAAGCTGAAAGAGACTGATGAGAAAAGGCCGAAACCAGAAGCACAGGGAAGATTCTATAGATGTCACAACCAAAAGTTCAAAGGCAAAGCACTTGGTTGGAAGTATCTTAGAACTCTCAAGTGTATTGCAGTTAAGTGGGAGACTGGAATTCTGTAATTTTACAGGTTCTATGATTTGCTTACTCTACCGTACTGGGCGGTGAGAGATATTTCTCGATTCAGGATGACTGGTGTCACACCCTCAAATTTCCACTTGCGGAGTTCTACCGCGAGGCGTGTGACACACCAGGATCCAAGTCAACGGTCACAATAAACGACGTCTAAATGTAAAACATACGTAATGAAAAAATGCATAAGATTTAAAACCAACTGTTAAAAGTGCGGAAGCATTTGAAGTTACAAAAGTCATGCGTAAATAAAGACATGAGTTCAAGAGTTTAACATCCAAAGACATGCATAAGAAAATCCTAGACGCGAGACGACTCCAGTGCGACTCTGTGCGCCTAGTTGACTGCTGCTACCTTAGCGACCTGAGAAAACATGCTAAAAGAGTCAACATATAATGCTGGTGAGTTCACAGGTTTTATTTAAACGTTTAAAGCAATCCTTTGAAAACCGTTACCGTTGCTGTTACTGTTACTACTATGCTTGTGAGAACGCTAGCTAGGCGCAGAATAATATTACTACTACGGGTGAAACCATTGCTGACTATGCCCGTTCGATGACCCTTAATTCCTATGGACTACCGTCATCACCGGTCGACCTCTGTGTGTGCCCAAGTAACGTTTCCCCAAAATACAACAAGTGAAGGTCGTGAACCCAAACGTGACAGTAACAACCGGGAAACCACTTCCCCAAATGTGAACACAAGACTAGAGATCCCCCTGATAGAAGGCCTACTGGAGACTACTATGATCGGTATAACTAACCCACTGGTACCGTCCAAGTAGCATCCCCAAAGGACCCTCATCGACCCAAAGAATGAGAAATAGAGACCAACCCAAGAAGAAAGACACCCACGATACGTTTGCACAACGATGCGGATAAAAGTAAAACCAAAGCGTAACAAGAGATAAGAGAGAGTACGTACGGGTAATAGTGTCTGGGTCCTCCTGGTTCTCCCTAGCACCGATCACATAAGCACGAGCACGCGTGACCCGATCACCACCTTCGTTGCCTCCATCTTTTCCAGCAGTCCCTGTGCCCCCTTGGTTCAACTTTGGACAGCTTCGCTTGAAGTGCCCTGCTTCCCCACAATGATAGCAACCCTGGTTCCCCTGTGGAGCAGGGGTAGTAGTAGCAGCAGTCTGAGTCGACCTGGACGAAAGGTTGACCCTACAATCCTTCGCAAGATGCCCCGTCCGCTGACAACGCTCACAACGAAAACTCTCACAAGTACCATAATGATGAAAACCACACCGCCCACACTTAGGGCTCTTCCCAGCATAGCCTCCCTATTTCTGATCTGACGCTGACCCTGAAGCTTCAGCCTTCTTCGCTGCCGGTTGTCGCTGAACCACCACTGAACTCTTCTCCACACTCTCCCACTTCCTCTTGTTATCCGCCGGCGCCTTCACAGAAGAGCCTCTAGGAGGCAAGACACCCTCAGTAATCTTCAAGTTGGTCATCTTGGTAGCCGACAGCACGGCCTCAGACATGGTAGTAGGATCCCTTGCAGACACCAACCCAGCAATCTCTGGCACCAAACCCGCAAGATACTGCTTTATCCTCCTGTACTCCGGCGTCGATAAACCTGGACACATCACTGCTAACTCGTTGTGCCTGATCGTGTACTCCTCAACCTCAGAACCCACCATCTTAAGATTCCCGTATTCCTGTTCCAACCACTTGTTCTCCTCCCGCGGGCAGTACTCATCCTTCAACCTACGCACGAAGTCCGCCCAAGGCATGGCGTTGGCCTCCCCGAGACCAAGTGTCTGAGTGACGCAGTTCCACCACGTCAGGGCGGGTCCTACAAAAGTCCCCGAAGCAAACTTCACCCAATCCACTGCTGGAGTCTCACATAAAGCAAACACCGACTCAGTCTTCTCCAACCACCGAAGCAACTCCACAGCTCCCTCCGTACCTTGGAAGCTGAGGGGCTGACAATCCTTAAACCGCTTATAAGCAAATCCCGCCTGAACCGGAGGAGCGGTAGCACCCATAAAGGTCTGCTGGGCAGCCTGGAAGGTAGCCAGTGCAACGCCCAACTGTTGCTGCATCATCTCACTGAGCTCGTCATACGTCAAGGTGATGTTACCACCACCTCTACCCCCACCAGTGCGGCCTCCACGTCGTCCCCCAGTACGTCCTCCAGTGCGTCCAGAAATCTTCTGAGAAAGACAAGAAACAAACACTCAGACCCATCACCAACGCTAAACCAAGAGAATATGAAGAGTCTAGGATCGGGTTCGTATGTGACCATTAATCCCAACCCGAGGTCCACCAAGCCTTCCATGCATTTCAACTTATGATTTCGTGTGCACCCGAAATGATAAATTGCTCTACATGGTCCTCAAGGCGTGCCCCGAGCTCGAACCTCAAGTCACCCGGTACCCACATCTTAGAAAGATATACCCAACTTAAAAGATCAACAAACAAGTTCCTTCGACTGCAAACCCGAAGAAGAAGATAAAATGAAGCTAGGAATAACCAAGAATGCGATAGATAATATGACACTGTGTGGTAAGGATATCGACACCCCGACAAGGTTAGTATGTTTATCAAAAGACACGACACAAATGTATGTGACCGTCTAGTGTGTGAGACTCGGCTATAGTCTAGACTCTACATTATGTGTTTGAAAAAACGTGTTTGACCGACAACCAGACTACGTGAGACAAGACTCGACATCCCATTGGTGACCCGACATTCCACGTGTTCATCTCATACACCAACATATACAAATCATGCAACTTAGTACTTAACATGTGTTAAAGTTCAACGAGTTCTAACACATAGATCAAATAACGCACAAATAAGTCCAAACACGAGTTACTAATACTATGTTACTAGGCATGTCACGGGGTTCCTAGCATGTTCCTAGGTGTCAAATCGGGTTTCAAAATGCTAAATTACACTTACAGCAGCAGTACACGTGATTAGGAAATTAGAATGCAATTAGGAAAAGTCAACTGGTGATTGGGGATGGTCAACAGGCGATTGGGGTGCTAATCGCCTACCTTATCAGGCGATTAGGGGTCTAATCGCCCCTTAAGGTCCATAATCGCCTACCATATCAGGCGATTAGGATTCCTAATCGCCTGCTGCAGCTGCGTGACACATTTTCGCGCGTTTAACCCTCCAAATCAGATCCGAAACATGTGTAAACACCCAATATCAATCCTACCACATTAACAAACATATTTCAAGCAAAACCCCTCAGTTATCATCATTCTAACAGTCCCGAATGCGAGCGTTTTCCCAAAATAGTAAACTTAACATGTAAGCATCACATCAACATGCACAAACTTTCCCTAAATAGCAATTATTCAGGTTTCATCACGTAACAACTGTGAATCCAGTTAGGAACTGAATTCGTGGATCGAATACGCGTAAACAACTCGGTTTCAGACGGGAGATTCGAGACGAGACAGAAATTAACGATAACAAAGTCATCACATATTCGTATTACTACAGAAACGGTTACAGACACTGTCATCAGTAGGATAAACATCTATCTCGGGGCCGGGGGAGGTCGGGCATGACCTCCCCCTTGAGAGCATTCTAAGCCAAACTCAAATCACCAAATGAAAACCAACACATGAGATTGCTATTTATAGTCCAACACCCAATTCCACCTTCGCCCCTTTACTTTGGACGAATGTGGAATGTTTCCACATTTGCCCCTCTGTAAAGGTCGAATGTGGACCAAAGTCCACCTTCGCCCCATTGTATAGGTCGAATGTGGAATGTTTCCACATTCGCCCTTTACCTTGGGTCGAACGTAAACTTTGTGTATTGTCCTATATGGATCACCACAATCTCATGTAACACAATACAAGACTCAACCCTAGTCTATTCGACAGTGACGTCCACAGAAAGTGCATCAACAACAACGTTGTCCGATAGTATCCTACTGCTCTAGCATCATCCTAATGCAAACCCTAACATCATACAATCAACAACACACCTCATAACATCCTTAATCATTCAAAACCATCCAAATGGGTCAAAATATCAAACATCAACAATACACAACCAAAACCATCCAAACTCCTAGGACATCTTCACACTAACTTATAACAGCCATAAACACCTTAATAACACAAGAACAATCATGTTTCAATCATAAAAATCCTACCTTTAATCACATATAACACATATAACATGCATAAAGGTTTGGGTTTCTTTAAAAACGGTTTTTAATGGATCTTCAAAGACAAAAACATTTAGAAGTCAGGTCTGGACTTTTAGGGAACAAAACATAATCATTTAAAGGTTTGGGGATGAAGAACACACCTTGGATTTAGGAGGAAATGATGGGTAAAGCTTGGAAATGGTTGTTTTGATGTAAAAACGAGTTCCAGAGGGTGTTTGTGAGTTGGGATAGGTTATGGGACGACTAGGGTTGCACAAATGGTGTTTTAGAGGTCAAGGGTGGTATTTATAGGCGTTTCTAGTCGTCAAGTGCAGTATGGGCGATTATGCAGCCTTATCAGGCGATTAGCAGGCCTAATCGCTAGTAACCACTAGCGATTAGCCCTAATCACCCCCTAAGTCCCCATAATCACCCTCATGTAGGCGATTAGGACTCCCTAATCGCCTACAGGGTCTGGGTTTGGGTATTTGGCGCGTTAAACCCTATTTTAACATATGTTACCACGTTTTCACATACCGACAAGTCACATAATGATTATAAACACATAATACATGAAAACAAACATCTGACGGTCAAACATCTGGTGGTCTACAGCTGTTGCAAAAAGTCTGATGCAAACAACTGTTGTTTTACCAAAGTACTGATGCTAACAGCAGCACTTAAGGTGTTTTTTTTGTGTATATATATATATTAATGGTTATGTAATCTGATCAGAGGTTTGAAACAGATTTTTCAACCAACAGTGAATAGGATGAAACAGTGGTTGTTTTATCTGATCAGATGTTTGAAACAGATTTTTCAACCAAAGGCTATTTTTAAGGATGAATTTTTGATTTTCTGAAACATTTTAATGTTTTATTTAAAACATTTTTGTTGTTAGTCCATCTTTAGCATACCAATTCTAGAAATCAAATTTGTGAAGGTAGATGTGTCTAAAGCTTTTGTCAACACATCTGCCAACTGATACTCTGTTGGAACATGGTGCAGAGAAATCAAACCTTTTTCATAGCTATCTCTGACAAAATGATGTCTGATGTCTATGTGCTTTGTGGTTGAATGAGAGACTGGATTTTTGATGATATTTTAAGCAGGTTGACTGTCCAACATGAGTGGAGTCTTTAATGCAGTTATCCCAAAATCCAGCAGTTGATTTTGAAGCCACATGAGTTGGGTTGTGCAGCTTGCAGCTGCAATGTATTCAGCCTCAGCTGTTGAAGTTGAAACAACTGCTTGCTTTTTGCTTTGCAAAGAAACTAAGGCATTCCCTAGAAACTGGCACCCTCCTGATGTAGACTTCCTTGTGGTGTGGCAGCCAGCAAAGTCACTATCTGAATAACCTGAAAGCTCAATGTTTCCATTAGCAGGATATCAGATACCAAGTGTGGGAGCACCTTTTAGGTATCTGAATATCCTTTTCACAGCAATAAGGTTTGACTTTCTGGGTGAAGCCTGGGATCTTGCACAAACAGGTGGCAAACATAATGTCTGGCCTAGATGAAGTTAAGTACAATAAAGACCCAATCATGCATCTGTAGTTTGTCTGATCAACCAGTTCATCCTTGTCATCAATAGTGAGTAGCTTAACTGTACTCATGGGTGTACTACATTGCTTACAGTCATTCATCTCAAATCTAGTTAACAAGTTTTTCACATATTTGTTTTGATGAATGAATGTGCCATTTTGCAGCTGCTTCACTTGGAGTCCAAGGAAGCACTGAAGTTAACCCATAGCACTCATTTCAAACTCTGCTATCATGAGTTCCCTAAACTCTTCACACATTTTGTTACACGTGGATCCAAAAATGATGTCATCCACATATATTTGAACAATCATTAGATCTTTCCCTCTCCATTTTAAAAATAAGGTTTTATCAATTTTACCTCTTGTGAAACCAATGGATAATAGAAAGGTGGAAAGAGTTTCATACCAGGCTCTAGGTGCTTGCTTGAGTCCATACAAGGCTTTATTAAGCTTGTAGACATAATCAGGATGGAATGTGTCTTCATAACTAGGTGGTTGACATACATAGACCTCCTCCTGAATTTTGCCATATAGGAATGCACATTTGATGACCATCTAATACACCTTGATGTTATGGTTGACAGCAAAGGCTAAGAAAAGTCTGATAGCTTCTAACCTAGCTACAGGAGCAAAGGTTTCATCATAGTCTATCCCCTCTTCTTGTCTGAAGCCTTGAACCACTAGTCTGGCTTTATTCTTGACAACTATACCCCTTTCATCAGTTTTGTTTTTGAAGACCCACTTTGTGCCAATTGGACAAACATCCTTAGGCAATGGTATAAGTTCCCATACTTGTTGTCTTTTAAACTGAAGGAGCTCTTCTTGCATAGCTTCTACCCAACTGTTGTCTGTTAGTGCCTCTTGGTACTTGACAGGTTGTGTGAGAGATAAAAAGCCTACAAAAAGACAGATATTTGAGGATTGGCTTCTTGTGAGCACACCCTCTCTGATGTTGCCAATGATTTGATCTGGTGGATGAGCTCTTAGGTAGATTAAATCTCCCTGATATGGTATGATGGCATTTTGAGGTGAAGGACAGAGGTTTGGTGACTCTGTTGACATAACATCTGTTTGCACTTCTGTAGTGTCAACAGATGTTTGAAATAGTGGTGGAGGAATGGGTCCAAGTGGTGTAAAACTGGACTGACTGTTGTCAACAGATGTTTGACTTTTGTCAACAGATGATTGAGAAGTGGGTGTAAAAGGTGAAGCAGTTGTTTGAGGGTAAGAATGGCCAACAGTGGCTGACTCAGCTGTGACAGAGTTTTGACAATTGTTTTGAACAACTGCTTCCTCTGATGCAGAATAGACTTGATAGTGATTTGGAATCAAAACATCTGTTATGTAGTCTTGTTGTGGAGATTGTGAAATACCTGCACTGTTAGTTTTGACAGTAATATCTTCAAATTTGAATTTATCTAAATCAAACAACTCAACAGGATTTGCTGGGATTTTTAGGATAAAAGTTCATTGAACTTAACATTCAGAGTTTATTCTATTGCCTTGGTCCTTGTGTTAAACACTTTATAGGCCTTAGCAGTAGAAGAATATCCCAGAAAATATCCACAATCTACTTTGGCTGCAAATTTTGAAATGGAATCTTTAAGATTTAAAATGAAACATGGGCAGCCAAAGATTTTGAAAAATGAGATTAATGGTTTGATTTTGAACAAAATTTCATAAGCAGTCTTTTGATGTCTTGGGTTGATCAAAACTGTGTTTTGAACATAGCAAGCAGTGTTTACAGCTTCTGCCCAGAAAGACAGTGGCAAACCAGAATCTGCTAGCATGGTTCTTGCAGCTTCAATAAGAGTTCTATTTTTCCTCTCAACCACCCCATTTTGCTCTGGTGTTCTTGGGATGCTGTACTGCCTTACAATCCCTTTTGACACACAAAAATCATCCAGCTCCTTATTTTTAAATTATGTTCCATTGTCACTTCTAAAGACTTTTACTGGCAAGTCATAGTGTTTTTCAACTTTGGTGACAAAGTCCTTCAAGATACCTGCAGTCTCATCCTTAGAGTGTAGAAAGTAAGTCCATGTAAACCTAGAAAAATCATCAACTATGACATGACAAAATCTCTTTCTTCTTAGACTCATGATTTTAACTGGGCCAAACAAGTCCATGTGCAACAGTTGTAGACATTGACTGGTTTTGGACTCATCAATGGATTTGTAAGAGCTTTTGTGTTGTTTTCCTTTTAAGCAGGAAACACAATGCTCATCACATTTGAATTCTTTTGGTGGCAAACCTCTGACAAGGTTTTGTTTAGAGAGAGAATTGATAGTTTGAAGGTTGGTGTGACCCAATCTCCTATGGTAGAGGCAGCAGAGAACAACAAACATTTGCCATAGGATTATCCTTCAACATATCAAGTACATACACATTGCCACTTCTGTGAGCAACAAGTTGTTCTTTACTCTCAGCAATGATGGTGTTAATCTTTTCAACCACTTCTGGTCCAACAATCTTACATGTCTTCTTAGTGAAGAATGACCCATAACCTTTGTCACTCATTTGTGATACACTAAGTAGATTAAACTTTAGATTGTCAATTAGATTAACATTTTCGAACTTAAGTCTCCCTGCTTGAACAGTTCCAGAACCCAACACTTTACCTTTTGATTCATTACCAAATGATATATCACCCCCTCCATGAGCAAGAATGTCCAGAAGAAGGGCTTTACATCCTGTCATGTGCCTGGAGCCTCCACTATCTACATACCATAAACTATCTAAGCAAGCAGAAGCTCCCTGCACATCAGTAAAGATTTAGTTTTGGCGAGTGTCCAAAGCCAAATTGGCTTTGGATGGGTTCTCAGATGTTTCAGCCTCAAGTTTAGGAGAATGATCAGTGGTTTGAACTAGCTTTTGAACTAAGTTCAACAGCTGTTGTTGACCATTTGCCAGTGCTTGTATGTCAACACTTGGTCCAGCAGATGTTTGATCATTTCCTGTCAGATGTTGATAACCATGAGGATGTCTGTTCACTTTAGGTTTTGAAGGCCTTTTGGGCTCTTCATAAACATGTAGTAGACGATGACAAGTTGGTTGTCCATATCCTCTTGGGAATCTGACAACTGGTGGAACATTTGTTACCTGAACATCTCTGGGAGCCGAGTTTCTGTTCAGACTTTTGGTAACAGCTGTTTGGATTGGTTCAAAAGTCTTTTTGGGTTTTCCTTTTGAAGTACTAACCACTTGACTTTCAGGAGTTTTAGCCTTGTACTCTTTTATTTTTTTATCAAAATTTTTGAGATACAGACACTCTTTTGTTTTGTGATTCTTTTTCTTACAAATTAAACATTCATTGATTTTAGAATCATTTAAACTTGTTCCTTTGTTGATATCATATGCTTTTAGAAGAAAACAATTTTTAGTAACATGATTCTTCTTTTCACAAAAATCACAAAACAAGTTATCTTTGGATTTCCCTTTTCCTTTCTTCTTTTCAACAGATGTTTGATCATCTGTTGGAAGATCTTTCAAGGGAATGATTTTGGCCTGTGGTGCCTTTTTACCATCAGGGGTTTTAAAGGTCATTGGTTGAAAATTTTCATGGACATCACACTCATCTGACCAAGTTGGTTTGAATTGATATTTTTCAATCTCATCAAATGAGGGTGTACCTTCCAATTTTTCAAGAATGATTTTCTTGCCATTGGGTTCAGTAACCTTGATTTCTTGACATTTTGAGTTGGTTGGGATGATTTCAACAAACTGTGGTTCCTTTTTGTCAGTGGTTTGTGAACTTTGAGCAGTTAAAACCAAAGCCAAATTTCACATGACTTTTAGACTGTTGGTTAACAATCATCTCAAAACCTTTAAATGATTCCACCCATTTTTTACATTCAACCTAGGTGGTTTCAAGCTCCTGTTTACAACTGTGATATTTGGTTATCATAGTTTGAAGCTGGTCTTTGGTTATGCTTGCTTCATGTTTTAAACTACTGATTTCAGATTATTTTTCAGTTATTTTTTATTTTAACTCTTTAGTGAGTTTTTCAAACAGAATTTCATCTTCCAAAATTTTCTTTCTAAAGTTTTCATTCACCTCTTTTATCTTTGCAAATTCTATGATACATTTATCTGAGCACAAGTCACTTAAGATTTGAGGTGATACCTTAGCAGCAGCCATCAAGGCACAATTACACTGGCAATCACAGTCATCAGTACCCCATGGGTCTGAGAGATTCACAACCTGTACTTCGGATTCTTCAGCTGAAATAACTTCATCAACAACATCATTAGTCACATTTTCAGACATAGACACCACTCCCTCAAAATCAGTCTCTTCTACAATTGTTTCTAGTGCCACAAAGCAGAAATTGTTTTTAGAATTGGCAACTAGAGCAATGTTTTCATCTGTTAGCTCATCTGGTAGACTACTCTAATCAACAAAGCCTTGAGTGAAAAAGCTCTATTGACTTTGCTGACTGGTCTCAGCAGGAGCAGAGGATGAAGCAGCAGTCATTTGCACTTGTGCCTGAACAATAGTTGATTGGACATAATGATACTGAGGAACAGTGGTTTGGACATAATGCACAGGAACAGTGGTTGGAGTCTGTGCAAAGTGAGCAGTGTTTTGCACATTTGGTCCAGGGGTGTTTTGGGAAAACTGATAAGTGTTGGTCTGAGGCCTTTGGTTTGGATAGGTGATCATAGGTGTAACATTTTGACTCCTACATTCCCTAGCAAAGTGACCCATTCTATGACATTTATAACACTTGATCTTTGATTTATCCAACCCCACTTTTGACCCACCATGTAAACCTGGATACCTTCTGCCAGTTTTCTTATAGAAATTATTAGTTCTAATACTGAGCAAGGCCAATTGATGCAAAATGTCCATTTCTTCTAAGTCCATAGGGTCAATGTATTGAAGGTCATTATACACAAAGGATGTGTTATCAGATGCCTGGATATCACCACTTGCTGCAAAAGCATAATTGGGTGATGAGTAAGAATCAGTGTTAAAACCAGTGGTTATATCAATGTAATGACCATAACCCTGATCCTTACTACTTCCAGGTACCTCATCTTGACCCAAAAGTGCTAGGTCAGAGTCAAGTCCTTAAAACCAATTGAGTTTCTCATAACAATTGCAATAGTGTCCCATTTGTCGTGAAGTGATCTAAGAAACCTATGATTCAAAGTTGAATTTGGGTAAGTTAGACCCACCAGTTTTAGTTCACTTATTAAACAATTGAACCTCTCAAGTTGTTGTGTTAATGACTCTCCCTTCACATGACTGAATGTTTCATATTGTTGATTAAGTATTTCACGGTTGTTTTGAATTACATCCTCAGTCCCACCAAATTGCTCTTTCAAAGCATCCCACAACTCCTTTGCACTGTTACAGTGTAACAGCCCAGCATAGATATCATTTGGTAGAGCCATGGCTACAATACTGAAAGCCTTAGCATCTAACTCAATTTTTTGAAAATCTTGCTCGGAGTAGTTTTCAACACTTTTAGGTACTTGGACCTTGGGATCTTCGGTACTCGGCACCATTGGAACATGTGGTCCAAAGACAACCGACTTCCAACACCCAGTGTTTTGTTGTGCTGCACATGGCTCATCCGACATTGCTAGATATTGTATTCAGATCTGACAAGCATCGGTGGCTTGTTGCTAGTGCCAGTGTTATGTGGATCTTGATTAATTGAAGCCATTCTCTGATTTTTACGAAAACATAATCTGTTTACTAACGGTTGAATCAAAAATAAACTATTACTCTGTTTTCAATCCGACAAACAAACGATATCAATAATTGTGCGCTGATCTGTTTATATTAAATTGATTGGTTAGATCGAATTTAATTGACCAAGCTCTGATACCAATTGTTAGGATCTGAGTTTGATTGTTTTGATTTGTTTAGATAAACAATGAAATAAATGAAGTGAATATAAATGGAAAGTGCAGCGGAATGATAAACTATAAATCAAAACAAGAGAATAAATGTTTTTATCGAAAGCTTTCATTAATTGAAAGATTACAATATTACAAGTACTCCCCCTCAGCCTGATCACTCTATGATTGTTTGTCTTAAGAGAATGTTTTGAGTGATGAATAGAATAGTACAATCACTGTTCTATTTATAGACAAATCTAAACCACTGATGATCTCAGCTGACGTCACCTAAGACAGCGACCTCTAACAGAATAACAACATAAAACATCTGTTAACTATAAACTACTATTACATTGTAAAACACTTCTAAGGTAAACTGCTGTTGAGGAAAACACTGATGGTCTTGTATCATCTGTTGGATCCAAAGGGCTGTTGGTTCCAACAGACCTTTAGTCTTCAGTACTTTAATCAGCAGTTGTTCTTCATCAGACCTTTAGTCAGCAGTTGTTTATCCAGCAGTCCTTTGCAGCAGCAGTTTGTTGGATCAGTGGCCTCTTTATATCAGTTCAGAACACTTATGTGTTTGCAGTTTATATCAAAGTTATTTGCACAGCGGAATAATAAATGTTCTAAGGTTAAAGTATCACTTTTAACAAGAGTTATTACTCCCCCTTTACTGAGCA
Organism: Ambrosia artemisiifolia; assembly: GCA_032199755.1. Lineage (NCBI taxonomy): Eukaryota > Viridiplantae > Streptophyta > Magnoliopsida > Asterales > Asteraceae > Ambrosia > Ambrosia artemisiifolia. The sequence continues at coordinate 40,684,814 of CM063519.1, read as the reverse complement.
GTTAATGAGAATCAATAAGCAATTGAAAGTATAAAGCAATAAATACAAGTTATGATTCTCAGATGTGAAATGGATAATAAGTTTAAAAGCCTTGAAGGATTGTCAATTAAAATCAAAGTAAATCACATGTCTAAAATAGATGAATAAACTCATCTATTTATTGACGAAGTTACAAGACTGTTGTACTAAGTAATCTAAGATATTTAGCTAAGATCTTATACTTAGGATAATGCTTACAACAGGCTGTAGCATTGAAACTTGATCCAAGACTTTAACAAAACATTATAATACTAAACTACTGAAGTCTGAGTCGGTTCTGAAGATAAGATCAGCAAACTACTGATGAATAGACAAACTACTGATGAGTAGTTTTGTCTTCAGTAGTTCTGAAGTAAAGTGTCTGGTTAGACCTCAGAACTACTGATCAGTTTCTTCTTCAGTACTTTGTTCTTCTCTTCTTCAGTACTTGTGTTTTCCTCTTCAGCAGTTTCTTCTATACTTAGCAGAATTATGATTTGGACTAAGGTTATCAAAAGTGGTTTCTTCAATCCTCTTTGTCCCAACAATCTCCCCCTGGATTGATGAAGCCAAAACGTTATCCAATCTTTATTTCTCTCCATCCTTTCTCTCTTCTAATATCCTCCAGACTTGTTGGGACAAAGAGGATTGAAGAAACCACCTTTTGATAACCTTAGTCCAAATCATATTCTGCCTAAGTATGGAAGAAACTGCTGAAGAAGAAACAAGAAGTACTGAAGAACAAATTCACAAAGTACTGAAGATTTAACCATCAGAAGTTCTGAAGTCTAACCAGACACTACACTGAAGAACTACTGAAGACAAACTACTCATCAGCAGTTTGTCACTCATCAGCACTTTGTCATCAGAAGCTTCTAACCGACTGAAGACTTCAGTAGTTTTATTATTATAATATTTTGTTAAAGTCTTGATTTCAAGTTTCGATGTACAGACTGTTGTAACCTTATCTTAGCATAATATCTTTGTTAAATATCTTAGATTACTTCAGACAACAGTTTAGTATGTTGGTCTATAAATAGATGAGTTTGTTCATCTATTTTAGACATGTGATATTTTGTGATTTACTTTGAAATCAATTGAAAACCTTCAAGGCTTTTAACTTATAATCCATTTCACATCTGAGAAACATAAATTGCTTTACTGCTTTATACTTGAACTGTATTTATTATTTCTCATTTACTACTCAGTCAAGGGGGAGTAATAACTCCTCTTAAAAGTGATCTTTTAATCTTTGAACACTTATTATTCCGCTGCTCATTAACTCTTATACAAATCTGTAACACATAAGTGTTCACTAAAAGAGGCCACTGATCCAACAATTGGTATCAGAGCATCTGGTTAATCTGATCAAATATCAATCTAACAAATTGAGATTCAGACACAGGCTCTTATTGATATCCAATAAAGGATTAAAAGGCTCACTTTTTCATCCATCACTTTAAAGAAGCATTGACAAATCCAAACTTCTTAAAAATGGACCCTTACAATACTGGATCTGCCAACAAGCCTCCTATGTTAGTCAGAAATGAATATAACATATGGTCTAAAAGGTTGGCACACACTATTTCTCAAACAAATACTGGTTGCTGGAGGTCTGTAGTTTTTGGACCTCACAGACCAGTTATTACTGATCCAGAGGGAAAAACTGAGAGACCAAAAGATCCAAAAGACTACACTGAAGAAGATTTCCAAAAGTTTGAGCTAGATGCAAAAGCTTTCTCTATGTTGGCTATGGCTCTCCTAAACGAAATATATGCTGAGCTTTTACATTGTGAAAGTGCCAAAGAGCTGTGGGATTGCCTAAAAGAGCAGTTTGCAGGAACTGCTGAGGTGATAGCCAACATAAGAGAAATCCTGGCTCAACAATATGAAACTTTTACTCACATAGAGGGTGAAAATTTAACACAACGGTTTGAAAGATTTTCTTCACTCATCTCTGAGTTAAAAATTAATAATCAGACCTATTCAAATGAGTCTATGTTACATAGATTTTTAAGGTCTTTACCTTCAAAATGGGAAACTTACTCTATAGTCCTCAGAACAAGTTCAGATTTTAACACCCTGAACCTAACAAGGTTACATGGAAAATTACTAACTTTTGAAAGAGAAATCAATCAAAAGAAAACGTTACAAGAATCTGGTAAAAATGCTGATGACTATACTCCAGGTAGCACAGCCTTATTAGGACATGACTCACCATCTTGTTCTAATAATTTTGGTTCTTTTGACCACATTGACATAACAGCTGGGATCTCATCAGATGGATCTTTCCCAGCTTATGACAATAATGAACTAAGTCAAACTGCTGACAACATGTGTTTCATCATGGATGATTTAAAATATTTTAGCAGTGATGACTTGGAAGAAATGGAGATATTACACCAACTGGCCTTGTTAAGCTTAAAAACTAACAAATTTTACAAAAGGTCAGGAAGGAAATTTCCAGGACTTAACAATTCAACAAAAGTTGGTTTTGACAAATCTAAACTTAGATGTCACAAGTGTCAAAAGTTGGGACACTTTGCTAGAGAGTGTAGAAGCTCTAGCTACAACCAACCCATGTCTGGAAATCAATTTAACCCCTCTTATAATAGGAATAATGGAACTCAAGGGAGTGCTCATTTTGTACAGGCACAAGCTCCACAAGTTCAATATGTGCCACAAGTACAATATGTCCAGATGCCTGCTCAGCAACAACAGCAGCTGATGCCTCCTTTTCCAACTGCTCAACAACCTGCACAAACTCAACAACCCCCTCAGCAACAAAGCTTATTTACATCAGGGTATGTTGACTGGAGCAGTCTTCCTTATGACACATCAGAATGCAGTCAGGATGCAGACAATAAGGTCTATGATGTCAACTGGGGAGAACCTGATAATGGCAGAAAGAAATTTGCCTTAATGGCTTTTGAAGGATATTCTTCAAATTCTGCACTCACTCAGGTATCACAGCAATCTCTTTTAAAGCTTTGCTCTAAATCTTGCAAAGAATCTTTTGCTTTAATTAGAGAAACAAATGTGCATTTACAAGGCAAGTCCAAAGATATGGAGAGAAAATATACATAGATGAAGTGTGATTTAGAAAGAAAAATTTCTTTGAAAAATAAAGAAATTTCTAAATTAACTGATAAATCCATAGAAACCCAAGCACAAATTAAAACAATGATAGACAACCTAGGAAAAGTCAGACAAGAGCTTGCTGACACCAAGGTTGATTGTGAAAAATGGGTTGACTCTTGTAAAGGGTACCAAATGCTGCTTAACAAACAAACTGCAGCAAATGTTAAGTTTGGCATTGGGTATACCCACACTGAATCACCAACAGATTTCACCCACAAAACTGATAATGATGGGATGAAATTGATTCAAACTTCTGACATGGAGGAATGCACATCCTACCATCAGAACTTTCTCAAAAAGGAAAGTACTGCAGAAGTTAAAACTACTGACAATAAGCCATCAGCAGTTTCAACTACATCAGGAGTTGAGATTCTGAAAACTGCAGATGACCTATTTCAAAATGCTAAAATTGTCAGTAAATTGCCTTCCAACTCTCTTGACTTATCTAAAAGGAAAGAGAAGGCAAAAGCATGTGAAATATGTGGTCTGTTTAACCACATGTTGGGACAAAGAGGATTGACGAAACGACCTTTTGATAACCTTAGTCTATTCCATATCTGCCTAAGTATAGAACTGCTGAAGAACAAAAGAAGAAGTGCTGAAGAACAAACATCAAAGTACTGAAGAGTAAACTCATCAGAAGTTCTGAAGTCTAACCAGACATTTCACTGAAGAACTTCTGAAGACAAACTGCTCATCAGCAGTTTGTCACTCATCAGCACTTTACCTCAGAAGCTTCTAACCGACTGAAGATCAGCAGTTTTGATTATAATATAGTTTTGTTAAAGTCTTGATTTCAAGTTTCAATGTACAGACTGTAGTAACCTTATCTTAGCATAATATCTTTGTTAAATATCTTAGATTACTTCAGACTACAGTTTAGTACATTAGTCTATAAATAGATGAGTTTGTTCATCTATTTTCACATGTGATTTTGTGTAATATCTTTGAACTTATATTGAAATCCTTCGGGCTTTAAACTTATAATTTCCACTTCACACCTGAGAAACATAAACTGCTATTACTGCTTTATACTTAGATCATTTATTGTTTCTCATTTATTGTTCAGTCAAGGGGGAGTAATAACTCCTCATCAAAGTGATCTTTTAGACCTTTGAACACTTGTATTTCCGCTGCTTAATAACTCATATATAAATCTGATAAACACATAAGTGTTCATATAAACAGCCACTGATCCAACAATTGGTATAAGAGCTTCTGGTTAATCTGATCAAAATCAATCTAACAAATTGAGATTCAGACACAGGCTCAATATTGATATTCAATAAAAAGGATAAAAGGCTCACTTTTTAAATCCATCACTTTAAGGAAGTATTGACAAATCCAAAACTTCTTAAAAATGGATCCCTACAATACTGGATCTGCCAACAAACCTGCTATGTTAGTCAGAAATGAATATAACATATGGTCAAAAAGGTTGGCACATACTATTTCACAAACAAACACTGGATGTTGGAGGTCTGTAGTTTTTGGACCTCACAAACCAGTTGTTACTGATCCAGAGGGTAAGACTGAAAGACCAAAAGACCCAAAAGAATACACGGAGGAAGATTTCCAAAAGTTTGAGCTTGATGCAAAAGCTTTCTCCATGTTGGCTATGGCTCTCCCAAATGAAATTTATGCTGGCCTTTTACATTGTGAAAGTGCCAAAGAGCTGTGGGACTGCCTAAAAGAGCAGTTTGCAGGAACTGCTGAGGTGATAGCCAACATCAGAGAAATATTGGCTCAACAATATGAAACTTTTACTCACATAGAGGGTGAAACTTTAACTCAACAATTTGAAAGATTTTCTTCACTCATCTCAGAGTTAAAAATAAACAATCAGACCTATACAACTGAGTCTATGTTGCATAGATTTTTAAGGTCTTTACCTTCAAAATGGGAAACTTACTCTATAGTCCTCAGAACCAGTTCAGATTTTAACACCTTGAACCTAACTAGGTTACATGGTAAATTACTAACTTTTGAAAGAGAAATCAATCAAAAGAAAAAGTTGCAAGAATCTGGTAAAACTGCTGATGACTATACTCCGGGTAGCACAGCCTTATTAGGACATGACTCACCATCCTGTTCTAATAATTTTGGTTCTTTTGACCACATTGACATAACAGCTGGGATCTCATCAGATGGATCTTTCCCAGCTTATGACAATGAAGAACTAAGTCAAACTGCTGACAACATGTGTTTCATCATGGATGATTTAAAATACTTTAGCAGTGATGACTTAGAAGAAATGGAAATATTGCACCAACTGGCCTTGTTAAGCTTAAAAACTAACAAATTTTACAAAAGGTCAGGAAGGAAATTTCCAGGACTAAACAATTCAACAAAAGTTGGTTTTGACAAATCTAAACTGAGATGTCATAAGTGTCAGAAGTTGGGACACTTTGCTAGAGAGTGTAGAAGCTCTAGCTATAACCAACCAATGTCCTCTGGAAATCAATATAACCCCTCATATAATAGGAATAATGGAACTAATGGGAGTGCTCATTTTGTACAGGCACAAGCTCCAAATGTTCAATATGTGCCACAAGTACAATATGTCCAGATGCCTGCTCAACAACAACAGCAGCTCATGCCTCCATTTCCAACTGCTCAACTACCTGCACAAACTCAACAACCCCCTCAGCAACAAAGCTTATTTACCTCAGGGTATGTTGACTGGAGCAGTCTTCCTTATGACACATCAGAATGCAGTCAGGATGCAGACAATAAGGTCTATGATGTCAACTGGGGAGAACCTGATAATGGCAGAAAGAACTTTGCCTTAATGGCTTTTGAAGGATACTCTTCAAATTCTGCTCTCACACAGGTATCACAACAATCACTGTTAAAGCTTTGCACTAAATCTTGCAAAGAATCATTTGCTTTAATTAGAGAAACTAATGTGCATTTACAAGGCAAATCCAATGACATGGAAAGAAAATACACACAAATGAAGTGTGATTTGGAAAGAAAAATTATGTTGAAAAACAAAGAAATTTCCAAACTGAATGATAAATCTATTGAAACAGAAGCACAAATTAAAACCATGATAGACAGCCTAGGAAATGTCAGACAAGAGCTTGCTGACACCAAGGTTGATTGTGAAAAATGGGTTGAGTCTTGTAAAGGGTATCAAATGTTACTTAACAAACAAACTGCAGCCAATGTTAAGTTTGGCATTGGATATACCCACACTGAATCACCAACAGATTTCACCCACAAAACTGATAATGATGGGAAGAAATTGATTCAAACTTCTGATATGGAGGAATGCACATCCTACCATCAGAACTTCCTCAAAAAGGGAAGTCCTGCAGAAGTTAAAACTACTGACAATAAGCCATCAGCAGTTTCAACTACATCAGGAGTTGAGACCCTGAAAACTGCTGATGACCTATTTCAAAAATCAGATTTTGTCAGTAAATTGCCTTCCAGCTCTCTTGATCTATCTAAAAGGAAAGAGAAGGCAAAAGCATGTGAAATATGTGGTCTATTTAACCACATAACTGAACTTTGCAGATTTAGAAAGGTAAATCAGTTAAATAAACAAAGAAATCAACTGATTGTGGGAAAACAGATAAAACAAGATTATCAAAATACCTTTTTTCCCAACAAACAACAATCAACCAAAACCCTTTCTAAGAAGAAACCTTTATCTCAACAAAGGTCATCTTCTCAAAGTTCAATTTCAGAAGTTTCACCTAACTTATCAGCAGTTTCACAAACTGCTGAAGTTAAAGATTTGATAAACCTGGTTAAACTTCTGATGACCAAAGTTGATGGTGGAAACCAAAAAGAACCCACCATTGTTCTTAATGACAAATCCATTGCCAAAAAGACATGGATTACTAAAAATGGTCCACAACAAGCTGCACATGTTCTCAAGAGCAAACCCAAAGCCAAACTGGCTTGGGTTGCCAAAACTAACTAATTTGCTATCTTGTGCAGAGAGTCTCCAGAGGTTTGAATAGCATATGGTATGTGGATAGTGGAGGCTCAATGCACATGACTGGATGCAGATACATGATAAACAATTTTATCAGTCAAAGAGAAGGATCTGTGTCCTTTGGGAACAATGCCAAGGGATATGTGCTAGGATATGGCAATGTATCCTCAGGCAAAATGCAGTTTGACAAGGTCAATCTGGTTGAAAACCTTGAGTACAACTTGCTGAGTGTCTCTCAAATGTGTGACAAAGGATATTCTTCCTTTTTCACAAAGACAGCATGCAAGATCATATCACCAGAAGGCCAGAAGTTGATAGAGAAGATCATTGAAGATCATACTTTGCTGATTGCCAAAAGATGTGGCAATGTCTATGCAGTGGACATTGAAAAGGACAAAGTATTGAACAAGACTGCCTGTTTCTTCTCAAAGGCATCAACTTCAGAAAATGATCTCTGGCATAGGAGACTTGGCCATGTGAACTTTAAAACCATCAATAAAGTCACAAAAATGGGCTTGGTCAGAGGTCTACCTTTGAAGGAATATCAGTGCAAAGAACACTGTGTTTCCTGTCTTAAAGGTAAACAGCATAAGTCCTCCTATAAGTCTATTGAAGAATCAAAAACAACTGCATGTCTTCAACTACTCCATATGGACTTATTTGGACCAGTCAAGATTATGAGCCTTGGTAAGAAGAAGTACTGCTTGGTCATCATTGATGACTACTCAAGATTCACATGGGTCTTCTTCTTATATTCCAAGGATGAGGCAGCTGAGATCATCAAGTTCTTTATTCTACAAGTAGAGAAGCAATACTCTCTATCTGTCAAAGTCATCAGGAGTGACAATGGGACAGAGTTCAGGAACAAAACTCTGGATGAATTCTGTCTGTCTAAAGGGATTGTTAGACAGTTCAACATTCCCAGAACTCCTGAACAAAATGGTGTGGTAGAAAGAAAGAACAGAACATTAATTGAAGCAGCCAGAACAATGTTAGCTGATTCAGGCATACCTTTGTATTTTTGGGCTGAAGCAGTTAACACTGCATGTTATGTTCAGAATAGAGTCCTTATCAACAAGAGACATACCAAGACTGCCTATGAAATTCTTCATGGCATTAAGCCCCTTATCTCCTTCTTCAGGGCTTTTGGATGTCAATGTTTTATCCTCAACATCAAAGACTCTATTTCTAAGTTTGCTGCAAAAGTTGACACAGGTTATTTTCTTGGTTATTCTCCTTTGAGAAAAGCTTACAAAGTTTTCAATTCAAGAACCAAGATAGTAGAAGAAACACTGAATGTCAAGTTCAATGAATCAAAACACACTCTTATTCCAGCAAATCCTGCTGAATTATTTGATCTTGACAGTTTTCATTTCGGACCTGAAAAGACTGTTGAATCATCCAAACCTCCTCAAAATGGTTTTCAAGGATTTGAAGATGATAGTCCTGCACCATGGACTCCAAACACAGTCAGAAGATCAACTATTAAACCTTCAGAAGTTTCAATAGCTTCAACTTCAGGAACTACTGATGAACATTTTGAAACTACTGATTCAGCTGAACCTAAAACTCCTGAAGTTCAAATAACAGCTGAACCAGATATTATCAATCTCAGTGGTTTATTTGAAGAACCTGTAGAGCCATCATCCAGTACAGGTTTACAACAACTGATTGAACACAAGGATCATCCATTGGATCAAATCATGGGTGATATTGCATCAGGGGTACTCACAAGAAACCAGCTTTCCAACTTTTGCTTATTCTCAGCATTCATCTCTCAGTTGGAACCAAAGAAGTATCAAGAAGCCCTCAAAGACAACAATTGGGTGCAAGCAATGCAAGAAGAGTTGCTTCAATTCAAGAAACAACAGGTTTGGGAAATCTGTCCCTTACCTGAAAACAAGCAACCAATTGGAACAAGATGGGTTTTCAGAAACAAATCAGATGAGGCTGGTATGATCATCAAGAACAAAGCAAGACTAGTGGTACAAGGTTATTCCCAAGAGCAAGGAATTGATTATGATGAAACCTTTGCACCAGTTGCAAGACTTGAAGCTATCAGGTTATTTTTAGCTTATGCAATTTCCAACAACATTAAAGTTTATCAAATGGATGTCAAAAGTGCATTTTTGTATGGAAAAATAAAAGAGGAAGTGTATGTCTGTCAACCTCCAGGGTTTGAGGATCCTTCTCATCCTGATTGGGTTTACAGACTTGACAAAGCTCTTTATGGGCTAAAACAGGCTCCAAGAGCCTGGTATGAAACACTTTCAAACTTTTTGCTTAAGAATCACTTCTCAAGGGGATCCATTGATAAAACTCTTTTCATAAAACATGTTGGAAATCATGTCTTACTTGTTCAAATATATGTTGATGATATCATTTTTGGTTCAACAAATTCAAAACTGTGTGAAGAATTTAAGAAACTCATGCAATCAAAATTTAAAATGAGTACAATGGGAGAATTGCAGTACTTTTTGGGACTGCAAATCAAGCAACAGTCAAATGGAACATTTATACATCAATCAAAATATGTTAAAGAATTATTGAACAAGTTTTCTTTACAAGACTGTAAAACATGTTCCACTCCTATGACACCAATCACACAAGTTGAACCAGATGATCAAGGGAAACACATTGATCAAACCATGTATAGATGTATGATAGGTTCTCTTTTATATCTAACTGCTTCTAGACCAGATATCATGTTTTCAACTTGTGTCTGTGCTAGATACCAATCTGCACCAAGAGAATCTCATCTAATTGCAGTCAAAAGAATCTTCAGATATCTGAAAGGAACTCCTACTTTAGGAATTTGGTATCCTGCTTCAAGCAATACCAAGTTAACTGCTTTTTCAGATAGTGACTATGCAGGCTGCAAAATGTCAAGAAAATCAACATCTGGTGGTTGTCAATTCTTAGGAAACTGTCTGGTGTCCTGGCAATCAAAGAAACAAACATCTGTGGCAACTTCAACAGCTGAAGCTGAATACATTGCTGCTGCAAGCTGTACTTCACAGATACAATGGCTCCAATATCAACTGCTTGATTATGGAATCAAAGAGACCAAGACCCCACTTTTAGTAGACAGCAAATCTGCCATTAGCATCATTCAAAATCCTGTTCAGTTTTCAAAGACTAAACACATTGAAATCAGGTATCATTTCATAAGAGATTGCTATGAAAAAGGCAAGATTGAGGTGAAGCATGTCACAACAGCTAATCAAATAGCTGACATTTTCACCAAACCCCTTGATTCAACAACTTTTCAGAGGTTAGTATCCATGCTTGGGATGTTAAACTTAGAAGAAAGTCTGTAAGTGTTTCACTTTTTAGTTCTGCACATATTTTATTTTTCACTTACATACTTATCTGTCACAAACCTCTGAAGACCAAAAATTTGAGAAAAGAGAAAGTGCTGATGAACAAATTTTGAAAACTACTGATAAACATCAAAAAGGGATATTTTCAAAATGGATATAACTACTGATGAAAATCAGAAGTTAGAAAAGTGTTTTAAAAATCATTTGCATCAGCAGTTGAAACTGCTGATGAGATAACTAAAACCACTGATGAAGAAACCTTTCTTCTTCAGCAGTTTGACTAAAAGGGTAAAACAGACTTCTCACTCATCAGAAGTTTGACCTAGTCGGTTAAAAACTTCTGATAAATACCCTGTTCCAACACTTATCCATTCAAAAAGCAAAATTCCCTCTTTCTCTCTCAAATTCAAAGCAAAACCCCTTCTCTAACCTAAAAATCACTGTTCGATCAAAAACATCCATGGCTCTCGTGTTAAAACAGGGACACAACCAAAGAGGCTACTTTGTTAAAGATGAAGCCTGGTCCCAGTATGATGAGATACTTGATCTCATCATGAAATCCCAATACTATGATGCTTTCACCATCGATCCACCCATTCATGAAGAAACTCTTAATGAGTTCTGGGCAAATTCAGAAATGGTGAAGGTGAACAATGAAGTGATTTCCCTCAAATCTTCCATAAAAGGGAAACTGATGGCCATCTCACCAGAAACACTAAGCATCAGGCTTGGTTTGAAGGATTCTGAGGCACCTGAGCATATTCCAACCTCAGATATTCATCTGACCATGACAGAGTGTGGCTACCAAGGTACTTTGGCACAAGCAACAGTTTACAAAAAATATTTTGACCCACAATATAAACTGTTATTTCATTATATTATTATGTGTCTTAGTCAAAAACTGGGTCAATAGATCAGATGCCTTCAACCTTTCAACCTATTTTTCATTCCATCATAAATGAAACTTCTTTCAAGGCATCAAAACTGTTTTTCAATTAACTGGTTTTACATCATGAAAATGATAAAAAGAAATTTTTGTTGTATCCAAGGTTTGTTATGCAATGCATAATAAAAGAACTTGGAGAGGGAGTACTTGAGGGAAAAACAACAACTTTAAATCCTTTAACTGCTCAAGTATTCTCTAGGCACAACAAACCAGCACTTTTGCTAGAAGATGACCAAGGGGAAGAACAACCCATCCCCAAGGAACCCACATCTTCCAAACCCAAAAAGAAAACTAAAATGCCTAAACAACAAAAACCAAAAACAACCAAGTCACTGAAAAAGAAAGTTCAGGAAGTGGAGAAACCTGAAACTACTGATGTGCAATCTGCACTTGAAAAGGAAGTGGCTGAAACATCCTCTCAGCACACTCCTTCTCCACCACCCAAAAGAAAACCTGTCACAGTTATTTTCCAAAGAAAAAGATTTAAGAAACCAATAACTGTTGACCCTGCTTTTGAAACTGCTGAAACCATTCCTGAACCCACCCAAACCCCTGAACACCAACCCATCACAACTACTGAACCTGAACCCTCACATACAACCATAGAAATTGCCCAACTTCTCTCAGGACTTAAAGGAACCTATTCACCACATGTCACTCCCCTAGCAACACATCAAATTGGGGAGATACCTTCAGAAGTTGACATGAATGTGGATCCTTTTAGCCCAACCCAAAGAGATGAGGATGAACAAGAGTTTGTAAGCCCAAACTTGCAAACTTTTGATACTTTTGAGGCTGCTACTACTCACTTATCACCCAGTGGTGAACCTGAGGACAGTAGTAACATAGCTAAGACCTCAAACTTGGCAACTACTGATGAAGGCCTAAGGCCAGAAGTAGGAAAACCTCAGAACCAAGACAAAGAGGTTCATGAGACTACTGGTTTGGGTCCAGCTCATGATATAACTGATCCTGCCCTCTCTGAGGACACTATCAGGGATTCAGATGATTCCATTAAGTTGGTTGATGAATCAAACATTCCACAAACTGAATTGACGGTTGACATTGAAGGTCCTGCATCTAAGGTCCCCAAGCTCAAGAAGCTGGTCACCAAAGATCAGGTTAAAGACCAGTTAGCCCAAAAATCCCCAAAACTGGCATCTTCAGAGCAATCTGAAGATCACCCAAAAAGCACCCCTTCACCAAAACAACCTACCCAATTCACTGGGCTCACAAGCATAGATCTGAACCAACTATGCAGCCCAGATGGTCCCCTGTACCAGGCACTCAAACAAATCATAACTGATCAACTCAAACCCTTCACAACTGCTTGGGAGTTAAAAGCTAACAATCAGTTTGGGTTGATCAACTCGAGACTTGCTGAGTTGAACAAGAAGATGGATGAAACACAAGATCAACTGGCAAGGTTGTCTGCTGCAACATCTCATTCTATTAGGCTTCCAGAAGTGGATGAAGCCAAAAAGGGGGAGATGATTAAGGAACCAACTGAAGTTGCTACACAAAGACAAACTCCTGATCAAGAAGCTGATAGACCAACACAAAGACCAGGAAAAGAAGTAGCACCAGAGTTCAAGTTATCTAAGGCATCAGAGAGAACTGCTGATTACATTTCTCAAACTACTGAAGACAATCCTTCAGCAGTTGTGACTCCAATTACCACATCAGCAGTTTTATCTCCTAAACCATCATCAGAAGTTCCTAAGGCAACTGAAAAAGAACCTGCTCCCACTCCTTTGCCTACAACAACTTCCACAGCTGTCTTAAACCCTACTCCCATCAGCATGTCAAAATATTTATTGGAGAAGAGTTTAAAAGAGGCTGCTAAGAAGGCAAAAGAAGACAGAGTATGGAACAGCCTAGAAACCAGAGAAGACTTGAGCTTTGAAGAAAAATTGATCAAGTACCAAGAGAAACTTGATGAGCTTGAGGCTGAAGAGAGAGCACTTGAAGCTGCCGCTGAAGAAGACAAAAGAGCACAGCTTATAGCATTTATTACAAAGAACTCCAAATCAAAGCAAGTGGCCCTCAAAAGACTCTCAACACAAGAGCTAACCAAAAGAGCACAAATGCTATCTGATAGAATAGCAACTGAAAATGAGAGGAAAGCCAAAAGAGCTGAAGTGATTGAAGAGTTAGTGGCAAATGGCTATGGTTCAAAAGCCTCAATCAGCAAATGGAAAGAACAAACTTTGTATGAGGCTTACAAGAAATTCAAAGCAAAGAAAGTTGCTGAACCAGAAAGATTTGAAAGCCAAGAAGTACAAACAACTTCTATTGTCAAAAGACCATCTGGTACATTAAGAAGGCCAGCCACCAAAAGAAAAGCAGATGGAGATCCCATTGTCAAGACTGACTTCAAAATGATTTTGCTAGAAGGAGATCAGCTTGTACATGGTGATTTTGATGTTGAAGAGAAACCCATCTTGACCCAATTCAGAGACAAGGCTACCTATGCTTATCAGTTACAACAATCCATCCAAGAAGAAACACATACAAGGGTTGTTACAGAGCATCACCTACCCAACATGCCAATACAAGGTGCTGCTGAATTACAAGGAAGTCAAGAATCTCACCTGAGAGTCACTGAAATAGAAGACATTCCTCAATCAGGTCAACCTAAGGAAACTGGCTTAATTTCCTATGCCTCTGACTTTGACAGGTCAAAGGTAAACATTGTGAAATGGTCATTTACTGAATCCAACTCAGTACTTGTGACCAGGAGAGACCGTTCAAGTAAGGTCTATAGAAACTCAAAGGAGTTGAGTGTTTTATCGTCCAAAGACCTTCTCACCATTCAACATTTAACACCTGAACTTGGTCCTCTCACTGAGCAACAAAGATGTACTCTTACCACCCGGATGACAGCAGAGATCTGGAGGATGCTAGAAGAGAGAAAAGGACAACAATAAAGGATAGATAAGGTTTTGGCTTCATCAATCCAGGGGGAGATTGTTGGGACAAAGAGGATTGACGAAACCACCTTTTGATAACCTTAGTCTATTCCATATCTGCCTAAGTATAGAACTGCTGAAGAACAAAAGAAGAAGTGCTGAAGAACAAACATCAAAGTACTGAAGAGTAAACTCATCAGAAGTTCTGAAGTCTAACCAGACATTTCACTGAAGAACTTCTGAAGACAAACTGCTCATCAGCAGTTTGTCACTCATCAGCACTTTACCTCAGAAGCTTCTAACCGACTGAAGATCAGCAGTTTTGATTATAATATAGTTTTGTTAAAGTCTTGATTTCAAGTTTCAATGTACAGACTGTAGTAACCTTATCTTAGCATAATATCTTTGTTAAATATCTTAGATTACTTCAGACTACAGTTTAGTACATTAGTCTATAAATAGATGAGTTTGTTCATCTATTTTCACATGTGATTTTGTGTAATATCTTTGAACTTATATTGAAATCCTTCGGGCTTTAAACTTATAATTTCCACTTCACATCTGAGAAACATAAACTGCTATTACTGCTTTATACTTAGATCATTTATTGTTTCTCATTTATTGTTCAGTCAAGGGGGAGTAATAACTCCTCATCAAAGTGATTCTTCAGAAGTTACACCTAACTCATCAGTAGTTTCACAAACTAATGAAGTTAAAGGTTGATAAACCTGGTTAAACTTCTGATGACCAAAGTTGATGGTGGACACCAAAAAGAACCCACCATTGTTCTTAATGACAAATCCATGGCCAAAAAGACATGGATTTCTAAAATTGGTCCACAACAAGCTGCACCTGTTCTCAAGAGCAAACCCAAAGCCAAATTGGCTTGGGTTGCCAAAACTGACTAATTTGCTATCTTGGGCAGAGGGTCTCCAGAGGTTTGAATAGCATATGGTATGTTGATAGTGGAGGCTCAATGCACATGACTGGATGCAGATACCTGATAAACAATTTTATCAGTCAAAGAGAAGCATCTGTGTCCTTTGGGAACAATGCCAAGGGATATGTGCTAGGATATGGCAACGTATCCTCAGGCAAAATGCAGTTTGACAAGGTCAATCTGGTTGAAAACCTTGAGTACAACTTGCTGAGTGTCTCACAAATGTGTGACAAAGGATATTCTTCCTTTTTCACCAAGACAGCATGCAAGATCATATCACCAGAAGGCCAGAAGTTGATAGAGAAGATTATTGAAGATCATACTTTGCTGATTGCCAAAAGGTGTGGCAATGTCTATGCAGTGGACATTGAAAAAGACAAAGTATTGAACAAAACTGCCTGTTTCTTCCCAAAGGCATCAACTTCAGAAAATGATCTCTGGCACATGAGACTTGGCCATGTGAACTTTAAAACCATCAATAAAGTCACTAAAATGGGCTTGGTCAGGGGTCTACCTTTGAAGGAATATCAGTGCAAAGAACACTGTGTTTCCTGTCTTAAAGGTAAACAGCATAAGTCCTCCTATAAGTCTATTGAAGAATCTAAAACAACTGCATGTCTTCAACTACTCCATATGGACTTATTTGGACCAGTCAAGATTATGAGCCTTGGTAAGAAGAAGTACTGCTTGGTCATCATTGATGACTACTCAAGATTCACATGGGTCTTCTTCTTATATTCCAAGGATGAGGCAGCTGAAATCATCAAGTTCTTCATTCTACAAGTTGAGAAGCAATATTCTCTTTCTGTCAAAGTCATCAGGAGTGACAATGGGACAGAGTTCAGGAACAAAACTCTGGATGAATTCTGTCTGTCTAAAGGGATTGTTAGACAGTTCCGCATTCCCAGAACTCCTGAACAAAATGGTGTGGTAGAAAGGAAGAAAGAACCTTAATAGAAGCAGCTAGAACAATGTTAGCTGATTCAGGCCTACCTTTGTATTTTTGGGCGGAAGCAGTCAACACAGCTTACGTTCAGAATAGAGTTCTTATCAACAAGAGACATACCAAGACTGCCTATGAAATTCTTCATGGCATAAAGCCCCTTATCTCCTTCTTCAGGGCTTTTGGGTGTCAATGTTTTATCCTCAACATCAAAGACTCTATCTCAAAATTTGCTGCAAAAGTTGATACAGGTTATTTTCTTGGTTATTCTCCTTTGAGAAAAGCTTATAAAGTTTTCAATTCAAGAACCAAGATAGTGGAAGAAACACTGAATGTCAAGTTCAATGAATCAAAACACACTCTTATTCCAGCAAATCCTGCTGAATTATTTGATCTTGACAACTTTCATTTCGGACCTGAAAAGGCTGTTGAATCATCCAAACCTCCTCAAAATGGTTTTCAAGGATTTGAAGATGATAGTCCTGCACCATGGACTCCAAACACAGTCAGAAGATCAACTATTAAACCTTCAGAAGTTTCAATAGCTTCAACTTCAGGAACTACTGATGAACATTTTGAAAGTACTGATTCAGCTGAACCTAAAACTCCTGACCCTCAAACAACAGCTGAACCAGATATTATCAATCTCAGTGGTTTATTTGAAGAACCAGTAGAGCCATCCTCTAGTACAGGTCTACAACAACTGATTGAACACAAGGATCATCCATTGGATCAAATCATGGGTGATATTGCCTCAGGGGTACTCACAAGAAACCAGCTTTCCAACTTTTGCTTCTTCTCAGCATTCATTTCTCAGTTGGAACCAAAGAAATATCAAGAAGCCCTCAAAGACAACAATTGGGTGCAAGCAATGCAAGAAGAGTTGCTTCAATTCAAGAAACAACAGGTTTGGGAAATCTGTCTCTTACCTCAAGACAAGCAACCAATTGGAACCAGATGGGTCTTCAGAAACAAATCAGATGAGGCTGGTATGATCATCAAGAACAAAGCAAGATTGGTGGTACAAGGTTATTCTCAAGAGGAAGGAATTGATTATGATGAAACCTTTGCACCAGTTGCAAGACTTGAAGCTATCAGGTTATTTTTAGCTTATGCAATTTCCAACAGCATTAAAGTTTATCAAATGGATGTCAAGAGTGCATTTTTGTATGGAAAAATAAAAGAAGAAGTGTATGTCTG
This sequence comes from Ambrosia artemisiifolia, assembly GCA_032199755.1. Lineage (NCBI taxonomy): Eukaryota > Viridiplantae > Streptophyta > Magnoliopsida > Asterales > Asteraceae > Ambrosia > Ambrosia artemisiifolia. The sequence goes on along the minus strand of CM063519.1, from coordinate 40,667,439 downwards.
TCAACCTCCAGGGTTTGAGGATCCTTCTCATCCTGACTGGGTTTACAGACTTGACAAAGCTCTTTATGGGCTAAAACAGGCTCCAAGTGCCTGGTATGAAACACTCTCAAACTTTTTACTTAAGAATCACTTCTCAAGGGGATCCATTGATAAAACTCTTTTCATAAAACATGTTGGAAATCATGTCTTACTTGTTCAAATTTATGTTGATGATATCATATTTGGTTCAACAAACTCAAAACTGTGTGAAGATTTTAAGAAACTCATGCAATCAAAATTTGAAATGAGTACAATGGGAGAATTGCAGTACTTTTTGGGACTGCAAATCAAGCAACAATCAAATGGAACATTTATACATCAATCAAAATATGTTAAAGAATTATTGAACAAATTTTCTTTACAAGACTGTAAAACATGTTCCACTCCCATGACACCAATCACACAAGTTGAACCTGATGATCAAGGGAAACATATTGATCAAACCATGTATCGATGTATGATAGGTTCTCTTTTGTATTTAACTGCTTCTAGACCAGATATTATGTTCTCAACTTGTGTCTGTGCTAGATACCAATCTGCACCAAGAGAATCACACCTAATTGCAGTCAAAAGAATCTTCAGATATCTGAAAGGAACTCCTACTTTAGGAATTTGGTATCCTGCTTCAAGCAATACCAAGTTAACAGCTTTTTCAGATAATGACTATGCAGGGTGCAAGATGTCAAGAAAATCAACATCTGGTGGTTGTCAATTTTTAGGAAACTGTCTGGTGTCCTGGCAATCAAAGAAACAAACATCTGTGGCAACTTCAACAGCTGAAGCTGAATACATTGCTGCTGCAAGCTATACTTCACAGATACAATGGCTCCAATATCAACTGCTTGATTATGGAATCAAAGAGACCAAGACTTCACTTTTAGTAGACAGCAAATCTGCCATTAGCATCATTCAAAATCCTGTTCAGTTTTCAAAAACTAAACATATTGAAATCAGGTATCATTTCATAAGAGATTGCTATGAAAAAGGCAAGATTGAGGTGAAGCATGTCACAACTGCTAATCAAATAGCTGACATTTTCACCAAACCCCTTCATTCAACAACTTTTCAGAGGTTAGTATCCATGCTTGGGATGTTAAACTTGGAAGAAAGTCTGTAAGTGTTTCACTTTTTAGTTCTGCACATATTTTATTTTCACTTACATACGTATCTGTCACAAACCTCTGAAGAACAATTTTGAGAAAGAGAAACTACTGATGAACAATTTTTGAGAAAAACTACTGATGAACATCAAAATGGGAAATTTTCAAAATGGAAATAACTACTGATGATAATCAGAAGTTATTTAAGTGTTTTAAAAGTCTCTCTCATCAGCAGTTGAAACTGCTGAAGAGATGACCAAAACCACTGATGAAGAAACCTTCTTCATCAGCAGTTTCATTAAAAAGGGTAAAACAGACTTTTCACTCATCAGAAGTTTGACCTAGTCGGTTAAAAACTTCTGATAAATACCTTTTTCAAACACTTATCCATTCAAAAAGCAAAATTCCCTCTCTCTCTCTCTCAAATCAAAACCAAAACCCCCTCTCTAACCTAAAAATATTGTTCGATCAAAACAACCATGGCTCTCGTTCTAAAACAGGGACATAATCAACGAGGCTACTTTGAGAAAGATGAAGCCTGGTCCCAATATGATGAAATCATTGATCTCATCATGAAATCCCAATATTATGAAGCTTTCACCATTGATCCACCCATTCATGAAGAAACTCTCAATGAGTTCAGGGCTAATACAGAGACGGTGACAGTTAATAATGAAGTAATTTCCCTCAAATCTTCAATTCAAGGGAAACTGATGGCCATATCACCAGAAACACTAAGCATAAGGCTTGGTTTGAAGGATTCTAATGCTCCTGAGCATATCTCAAATTCTGACATCCATCTGACATGACAGAATGTGGCTATCAAGGTACTTTGGCACAAGCTACAGTTTATAAGAAATATTTTGACCCAAAATATAAACTGTTATTTCATTATATAATTATGTGCTTAAGTCCAAAAACTGGGTCTATTGATCAGATGCCTTCTACTTTTCAACCAATTTTTCATTCAATAATAAATGAAACACCTTTTAAGGCATCTAAACTGTTTTTCAATGAGTTGGTTCTGCACCATCAAAATGATAAAAATAAGTTTTTACTGTACCCAAGATTTGTTATGCAATGCATAATCAAAGAACTTGGAGAGGGAGTACTTGTGGGTGAGTCAACAACTTTAAATCCACTGACTTCACAAGTATTCTCTAGGCACAATAAACCAGCACTTGTGCTAGAAGATGACCAAGGGGAAGAACAACCAATCCCTAAGGAACCCACATATTCCAAACCCAAAACAAAGAAGTCCAAAAAGCCTACACAGCAAAAACAAAAACCAACCAAACCCAAGAAAAAGACAGTTCAGGAAGTGGAGATCCCTGAAACTGCTGATGTGCAATCTGCACTTGATAAGGATGTGGCTGAAACATCCTCTCAGCACACACCTTCTCCACCTCCTAAAAGAAAACCTGTTACAATCATTTTCAAAAGAAAAAGATTTAAAAAGGCTGTAACAACTGACCCAACCTTTGAAACTGCTGAACCTGAACCTGAACCTTTACAAACTACTGAACACCTACCCCTTACAACTACTGAACCTGAACCTTCCCACACAACCATTGAAATTGCCCAACTTCTCTCAGGACTAAAAGGATCCCATCCAACACATGTCACTCCCCCAGCAACACATCAAATTGGGGAGATGCCTTCAACACTTGACATGGATGTGGACCTTATTAGCCCAAACCAGGGAGATGAGGATGGACCAGAGTTTATAAGCCCAAACTTAGAAACTCTTGCTACTTTTGAGGCTGCTACTACTCATTTATCACCCAGTGGTGAACCTGAGGATAGTAGTAACATAATTAAGACCTCAAATTTGGCAACTACTGATGAAGGCCTAGTGCCTGAAGTAGGAAAACCTCAGTTCCAAGAAAAAGAGGTTCATGAGAAGACTAGTTTGGTGCTAGCTCATGATATAACTGATCCTGCCCTCTCTGAGGACACTATCAGGGATTCAGATGATTCCATTAGTTTGGATGATGAATCAAACATTCCACAAACTGAATTGACGGTTGAAGTTGAAGATCCTGTATCTAAGGTCTCCAAGCTCAAGAAGCTGGTCACCAAGGATCAGGTTAAAGACCACTTAGCCCAACATTCCCCACAAGTGGCATCTTCAGAGAAGTCTGAAGATCACCCAAAAACACACCCTTCACAAAAACAACCTACCCAATTCTCTGGGCTATCAAGCATAGACTTGAACCAGCTATGCAGCCCAGATGGTCCCCTGTTCCAGACAATGAAAGACATTATCACTGCTCAACTCAAAACATTCACAACTGCTTGGGAGTTGAAAGCCAACAACCAATTTGGGTTGATAAATTCAAGACTTGCTGAATTGAACAAGAAGATGGATCAAACTCAAGATCAATTAGCAAGGTTGTCTGCTGCAACTTCTCACTCTCTAAGGCTTCTAGAAGTGGATGAAGCCAAAAAGGGGGAGAAGATTAAGGAACCAAAACCTGAAGTTACTATCAGAGAAAATCCTGAAGCTGAAAAGCCAATTCAAAGACCAGGAAAAGAAATTTTTCAGGAGTTCTCATCATCTAAGGCAACTGAAGAAACTGCTGATCAGACTTATCAAACTGCTGAAGACAATCCTTCAGTAGTTGTGAAGACAGACAAACCATCAGCAGTTTCATCTTCCAAACCAACACAAGAAGCTTCTAAGGCACCTGAAAGAGAACCAGCTTCCATTCCTATGCCAACTACAACTTCCACAACTGTTTTAAACCCTACTCCCATTGCCATGTCAAAAGAATTGTTGGAGAAGAGTTTGAAAGAGGCTGCAAAGAAGGCTAAGGAAGACAAAGTATGGAACATCCTGGAAACTAGAGATGATCTGAACTTTCAAGAAAAACTGATCAAGTATCAAGAAAAGCTTGATGAGCTTGAGGCTGAAGAAAGAGCACTTGAAGCTGTTGCTGAAGAAGACAAAAGGGCACAGCTGATCACATTCATAACTAAGAACTCCAAATCAAAACAAGTTGCTCTCAAAAGACTCTCTACTGAAGAACTTACAAGAAGAGCTCAAATGCTATCTGATAGGTTAGCAACAGAGAAAGAGAGGAAAGCCAAAAGAGCAGAGATTGTAGAAGAACTGGTGGCAAATGGCTATGGTTCAAAGGCCTCAGTCTCAAAGTGGAAAGAACAAACCTTATATGAGACATACAAGAAGTTCAAGGCCAGCAAAGCTGCAGAGCCAGAAAGATTTGAAACTCATGAAGTCCAACCAACTTCAATCATTAAGAGATCTTCTGGTGCATTGAGAAAGCCAGCCACAAAGAGGAAAGCAGAGGGAGAACCCATTGTGAAGACTGATTTCAAGATGGTACTCTTGGAAGGAAATCAGTTGGTACATGGAGACTTTGATGTAGAAGAAAAACCCCTGCTTACACAATTCAGAGACAAAGCTACCTATGCTTATCAGCTACAACAATCCATTCAAGAGAAATCACATACAAGAGTTGTAACAGAACATCATTTGCCCAACATGCCTATTCAAAGTGGTGTTGACTTACAAGGTAGTCAAGAATCTCACCTGAGAGTCACTGAAGTAGAAGACATTCCCCAATCATCCTCAGGTTTACCCCAGGAAACAGGCTTGGTTTCCTATGCCTCTGACTTTGACAGGTCAAAGGTAAACATTATCAAATGGTCATTTACTGATTCCAACTCAGTACTAGTGACCAGGAGAGATCGTTCAAGTAAGGTCTACAAAAACTCAAAGGAGTTGAGTGTTTTATCTTCCAAAGACCTTCTTACAATTCAACATCTTACACCTGAATTGGGATCTCTCACTGAGCAACAAAGATGTACTCTTACTACCCGGATGACAGCAGAAATCTGCAGGATACTAGAAGAGAGAAAGAATCAACAATAAAGATTGGATAAGGTTTTGGCTTTATCAATCCAGGGGGAGATTGTTGGGACAAAGAGGATTGAAGAAACCACCTTTTGATAACCTTAGTCCAAATCATATTCTGCCTAAGTATGGAAGAAACTGCTGAAGAAGAAACAAGAAGTACTGAAGAACAATTTCACAAAGTACTGAAGAGTTAACCATCAGAAGTTCTGAAGTCTAACCAGACACTACACTGAAGAACTACTGAAGACAAATTACTCATCAGCAGTTTGTCACTCATCAGCACTTTGTCATCAGAAGCTTCTAACCGACTGAAGACTTCAGTAGTTTTATTATTATAATGTTTTGTTAAAGTCTTGATTTCAAGTTTCGATGTACAGACTGTTGTAACCTTATCTTAGCATAATATCTTTGTTAAATATCTTAGATTACTTCAGACAACAGTTTAGTATGTTGGTCTATAAATAGATGAGTTTGTTCATCTATTTTAGACATGTGATATTTTGTGATTTACTTTGAAATCAATTGAAAACCTTCAAGGCTTTTAACTTATAATCCATTTCACATCTGAGAAACATAAATTGCTTTACTGCTTTATACTTGAACTGTATTTATTGTTTCTCATTTACTACTCAGTCAAGGGGGAGTAATAAGTCCTCTTAATAGTGATCTTTTAATCTTTGAACACTTATTATTCCGCTGCTCATTAACTCTTATACAAATCTGTAACACATAAGTGTTCACTAAAAGAGGCCACTGATCCAACAAGACTTCTGCTGTCATCTTGGTAGTAAGAGTATCTTTTTGTTTCTTTGTTAGAGATCCTTGTTCTGGCTCAAGATGTTGAATGGTAAGAAGGTCTTTAGTTGACAGTATGCTCAACTCCTTTGAATTCTTGTAGACCTTGCTTGAACGATCTCTTCTGGTCACCAACACTGAGTTGGAATCAGTGAATGACCATTTGACAATATTTACCTTAGACCTGTCAAAGTCTGAGGCATAGGAAACCAAGCTAGTTCCCTGGGTTTGTCCTGAAGAAGATTGGGGTATGTCTTCTATTTCAGTGACCTTCAGGTGAGAATCTCTGCTAGCTTGAAGATCAACACCACCTTGGATAGCAAAGTTGGGTAGGTGATGTGTTGTTACAACCTTGGTATGAGATTTGTCTTTGATAGACTGTTGTATTTGGTAAGCATATGTAGCAGGATCTCTGAATTGTGTCATCAGAGGTTTTTCTTCAATGTCAAAGTCACCATGCACTAACTGACTTCCTTCTAACAACACCATCTTGAAATCAGTCTTTACATTTTCCTCTGCTTTCTTCTTTCTTGTAGCTGGTCTTTGTAATGCCCCAGATGATCTTCTCATGACTAAAGTTTGTTGAGCTTCAGGAGTTTTAAATCTATTTGGATTTGCAGCTTTGCTGGCCTTGAACTTTTTGTAAGTGTCATATAATAATCTTCTTTCCATCTTGACACTGAGGCCCTTGAACCAAAATCATTTGCTACAAGTTCATCAATTATTTCTGCTCTTTTAGCTTTTCTCTCCTTCTCAGTTGCCAACCTATCAGCTATAAGTTGAGCTCTTCTTGTTAATTCTTCTGTGGAGAGTCTGTTTAGAGAGACTTGTTTTGCCTTGGAATTCTTTGTGATCATTATAATCAGCTGTGCTCTCTTGTATTCTTCAGTAGCAGCCTCAAGTGCTCTCTCTTCAGCTTCTAACTCATCAAGTTTTTCTTGATACTTGATAAGTTTCTCTTCATAGCTCATATCATCCCTTGCTTCCAGGATATTCCATACTTTGTCTTCCTTAGCCTTCTTCTGAGCCTCTTTCAAACTCTTCTCTAGGTATTCTTTGGATACTGAGATTGGAGAAGGGTTTAAAACAGTTGTTGTTGCATGCACAGGCTTTGGAATTGAAGTTGGTTCTTGTTCTTTTGCCTTGGAAGACTGTCCTTGATCAGTCTTGGAAGTTGAAACTTCTGAAAGGTTTATTGCAGCAGTTCTTGTCACAACTACTGAAGGATTGTCTTCAGCAGTTTGAATAATAACTTCAGCAGTTTCTTGAGGTTGCCTTGATGATGGTCTGAACTGTTGAATGATCTCTTTTCCAGGTCTTTGAGTTGTCTTTTCAGCATCAAGAGATTTTTCAACTGTTGGTTCCTTAATCTTCTCCCCCGTTTTGGCTTCATCCACTTCTGGAAGCTTTAAGTTTGAGAAGTTGCAGCAGATAATGTTGCAAGCTGTCTTTGGTTGTCATCCATTTTCTTGTTCAGCTCTGCAAGTTTTGTGTTAATCAACTCAAATTGAGTGTTTGTCTTCAACTCCCAAGCAGTTGTGAATGATTTGAGTTGATCAGCTATAGCATCCTTGATTATCTGGTACAGGGGACCATCTGGGCTGCATAGTTGGTTCAAGTCTATGCTTGTAAGCCCAGAGAATTGGGTAGGCTGTTTTTGTGAAGGGGGTGTTTTTGGGAGATCTTTAGAGTGTTCTGAAGATGCCACTTTATGGGAATCACGGTTTAAGTGGTCTTTAACCTGATCCTTTGTGACCAGCTCTTTGAGCTTAGAGACATTAGATTCAGGATCTTCAACATCAGCCGTCAATTCATTTTGTGGAATTTGTGACTCATCATCCAAGCTAATGGAATCATCTGAATCCCTGATAGTGTCCTCAATTAGGGCAGCATCAGTTATATCATGAGCTAGCTCCAAACTAGTCTTCTCATGAACCTCTTTTTCTTGGAACTAGGATTTCCTACTTCAGGCAATAAGCCTTCATTAGTAGTTGCCAAATTTGAGGTCTTAGCTATGTTACTACTGTCCTCAGGTTCACCACTGGGTGATAAATGAGTAGTAGCAGCCTCAAAAGTACCTAGAGTTTCTAAGTTTGGGCTTAGATACTCTGGTTCATCCTCATCTCCCTGGTTAGGACAAATAAGGTCCACATCCATGTCAACTTCTGAAGGCATCTCCCCTGTTTGATGTGTTGCTTGGGGAGTGACATGTGTTGGATGGGATCCTTTTAGTCCTGAGAGAAGTTAGGCAATTTCTATGGTTGTGTGGGAGGGTTCAGGTTCAGTAGTTGTTAAGGGTTGTTGTTCAGTAGTTGGTAAGGATTCTGGTTCAGTAGGTTGAAAGGATTGGTCAGTAGTTACAGTCTTTTTGAGTCTTTTTCTTTGAAAAATGACTGTAACTGGTTTTCTTTTGGGTGGTGGAGATGGAGTGGTCTGAGAGGATGTTTCAGCCACAACCTTTTCAAGTGCAGATTGCACATCAGTAGTTTCAGGGATCTCCACTTCCTGAACTACCTTTTTCTTTGGGTTGGTCGGTTTTTGTTTTTGCTGTTTTGGCGTTTTGGTTTTCTTTGTTTTGGGTTTTGAAGATGTGGGTTCCTCAGGGATTGGTTGTTCTTCCCTTTGGTCATCTTCTGGCAAAAGTGCCGGTTTGTTATGCCTTGAGAATACTTGTGAAGTCAATGGATTTAAAGTTTTTGACTCCCCCACAAGTACTCCCTCACCAAGTTCTTTGATTATGCATTGCATAACAAATCTTGGGCACAGTAAAAACTTTTTCTTATCATTTTGATGGTGTAATACCAACTCATTGAAAAATAATGAAGATGCCTTAAAAGATGTTTCATTTATTATTGAATGAAAGATAGGTTGAAAAGTTGAAGGCATCTGATCATATGATCCAGTTTTAGGACTTAAGCACATAATAATATAATGAAATCGCAGTTTATATTGTGGATCAAAAAATTTCTTATAAACTGTTGCTTGTGCTAAAGTACCTTGGTAACCACATTCAGTCATGGTTAGATGAATATCAGCAGTGGGAATATGCTCAGGAGCATCAGAATCATTAAGGCCAAGCCTTATTCCCAGTGACTCTTGTGTGATTGCCATATGTTTCCCTTGAATTGTTGAGTTGAGGGAAATCACTTTATTATTTACTGTCACCGCCTCTGCATTTGCCCAGAACTCATTGAGGGTTTCTATATGAATAGGAGGGAATTTGATTGTGTCCCTGTTTTAGAACAAGAGCCATGGATTCTTTGATCGTACAGTAAATTTAGGTTAGAGGGGGGGTTTTGGTTTTGGTTTTTGTCACACCCTCAAAATCCACTTGCGGAGTTTTACCGCGAGGCGCATGACAAACCAGGATCCAAGTCAATGATCACAATAAACAATACTAAATGAATTTCAAAAACATAGTTTAAAATCCCAAACATCAGCGGAAGCTAAATGTCGTTACATAAACAAAATAAAACCAAATGTTTAATGTTCAAAACCATGCAACTCTAACTAGACGCCGTGCAGACGCGTGCGCCCTAGTTCCACTTTGCTACCTTAGCGACCTGAGAAAACATGTAAGAGTTTACGTCAGCACAAAAATGCTGGTGAGTTTACAGGTTTGTAATCAAAGTTCCAAGTATAACCTGTCCATACTATAACAATTGTAAACCAAGTACGCTAGCTAGGCGCATGTACCATTACTACTACGATTGGAAAACCATTACTAACTCGCAAACCAGATGTTGTGCCCGTATAGTAAACCTGTTCCTGTTTGAGACAATATGCACCCGCCCGGCGCTCCATGCCGACGGGTGGGGTTGGTCACTCCCAATAGCGCTATTCACATTTCCCCGTTGTGCAAACCAGCACATTCATGGTTCCCCCCGGGACTTCCAAAGATCGTATAGTAAACCGTTTGAAAACCCATAGTATGACAGTTGTTACCAAATAGTTGTTTAACACATGTTTTCTCCCCCGAAAACGAAAACCAAGTAAAGTGGGGCCGTAAACTCACCTTAGGTTGCGTTAACTTCAGCTAATAGAATAGTTCAACAAGCTATGCTAGTCCCGTAAAACAGCGACCTAACATATGATAGTTACAAGTACTTAGACTAATAACCCTTAGGTTAGTTAGTCCCTAGATGTCCAGACCATAACCAAGTTCGTTTGAAACACCGTGACTGTTTAACCGACCCAAAGTACAAGACTCGACATCCCATTGGTGACCCGAGACTCCCCGTGTTATGTTTACGCTCCAAAACATGCAATCATGCAAGTACCCTTAACATACGTTAACACACAACAAGTTATAGCACATAGTTCACGTATCACCGAAATACATCCAAGTATTTGTTACCAAGTTATTAAACATGTTACGGGGTTCCTAGCATGTTCCTAGGTGTCCAAACGGGTCTCGGAATGCTAAAATATACATACAGCAGTAGTACACGCGATTAGGAAAAGTCAACTAGCATTTAGGTTGGTCAACTGGCATTTAGGAAGGCTAATCGCATGTAACTACTAGCATTTAGGGCTAATTGCATGTAACAGCTAGCAATTAGGGCTAATTGCATGTAACAGCTAGCAATTAGGGCTAATTGCATGTAACAGCTAGCAATTAGGGCTAATTGCATGTAACAGCTAGCAATTAGGGCTAATCGCGTGTAACACCTAGCAATTAGGGCTAATCGCATGTAACACCTAGCAATTAGGGCTAATCGCATGTAACACCTAGCAATTAGGGCTAATCGCATGTAACACCTAGCAATTAGGGCTAATCGCATGTAACACCTAGCAATTAGGGCTAATCGCATGTAACACCTAGCAATTAGCCTGCTAATCGCCTGTAACCTTGCTGTTCCAGTTTTTCGCGCGTTTAACGCTCCAAATCAGATCCAGAACGTGTGTAACCACCCAATATCATCCCAAACACTATCCTAAACATGTTTACATCAAAATCCTTCGTTTAACCTCGTATAATCAGTCCTGCATGAAATCAAGTAATCCAAACACCATACACATAGCATGCAATCATCATACTAACATGCATAACAATAACCATATAGTCAATTACTGAGATTCCTATCATCATAATATCAATATCAACACTGATCTATCATAATAATATAGCAATCATCATCATGAATCATAAAAACCCTAGCTTTTTAATCATACACACTCATAACACATGCATATTAGATTATAATCCGAGTAACAACCCTTATTGACGATTTTCAGAAAGCTTTTTCGTTTAACAACAGGTCTGGACCCTTAGGGATTGATTAAAAACGTTTATAAAGGTTTATGGATGAAAATCAAACCTTAGAATTATGAAAGTATGATGATTCAAGCTTGAAACCTTGAGTTTTGATCAAAAATCGCCTTCCAGAGGTTGTTTATGTGTTGGGGCGGTTTATGGGACGATTAGGGTTTGTATAATGAAGTTTAGGAGGTTAAGTATGGTATTTATAGTCGTTTTTAGTCGTCACTTACGTTGCAGGCGATTAGCTTCCAGTTGCAGGCGATTAGGGCTGCTAATCGCCACCCCCTTAGGCGATTAGCCCCCTAATCGCCACCTTGAGGCAGCTACTCGCCCCCTGGGGTGAGCTAATCGCCACCCTGCAGGTGATTAGCTCACCCTAATCGCCTGCAGGGTCCTGTTCCAAGTATTTTGCGCGTTAAACCCCGTTTTAACACATGTTAACACATTTTCACATACCGACAAGTCACATAATGATTGTAAACACATAACACTAGTAAATACACATATTTACACTCGTTCACCAATTCCCGGGACTCGAGATTCGTACGTTCCGTATGCCCTGACGATCCTACAAATCGTCACCGTTTGTACACTTGGTTAAGGACTGACATCTAACGATCCTCTAGGCCAACATCTAATGATTCCCTAGACTCATATAACAGTTCCCGAACCATAACCCGACTCAACTAACCCAGTTAAGTACAGATTACGCGTGACTCGCTAAGGTAGACTTTAATTTAGACGACGTTGTTAACTTGAATTTGCCGGGTGTCACAGTTTTGCTTTGAGAGAGAAAGAGGGAATTTTGCTTTTTGAATGGATAAGTGTTTGAAAAAGGTATTTATCAGAAGTTTTTAACCGAGTAGGTCAAACTTCTGATGAGTGAAATGTCATTTTTACCCTTTTTAATGAAACTACTGATGAAGCAGGTTTCTTCATCAGTGGTTTTAGTCATCTCTTCAGTAGTTTGAAACAGCTGATGAGAATGACTTTCAAAACACTTGAATAACTTCTGATTATCATCAGTAGTTACTTCTTTTCTAAAATTTTCCCATTTTGATGTTTTTCAAAATATCAGTAGTTTCTCTCCCTTTAATTGTTCATCAGAGGTTTTGAGACAGATAAGTATGTAAGTGAAATAAAGTATGTGCAGAACTAAAAAGTGAAAACACATACAGACTTTCTTCCAAATTTAACATCCCAAGCATGGATACTAACCTCTGAAAAGTTGTTGAGTCAAGGGGTTTGGTGAATACATCAGCTATTTGATTAGCAGTTGTTACATGTTTCACCTCAATCTTGCCTTTTTCATAGCAATCTCTTATGAAATGATACCTGATTTCAATATGTTTAGTCTTTGAGAACTGAACAGGATTTTGAATGATGCTAATGGCAGATTTACTGTCTACTAAGAGTGGAGTCTTGGTCTCTTTGATTCCATAATCAAGAAGTTGATATTGAAGCCATTGTATCTGTGATGTACAGCTTGCAGCAGCAATGTATTCAGCTTTAGCTGTTGAAGTTGCCACAGATGTTTGTTTCTTTGATTGCCAGGACACCAGACAGTTTCCCATGAATTGACAACCACCAGATGTTGATTTTCTTGACATTTTACACCCTGCATAGTCACTATCTGAAAAAGCTGTTAACTTGGTATTGCTTGAAGCAGGATACCAAATTCCTAAGGTAGGAGTTCCTTTCAGATATCTGAAGATTCTTTTGACTGCAATTAGGTGTGATTCTCTTGGTGCAGATTGGTATCTAGCACAGACACAAGTTGAGAACATAATATCTGGTCTAGAAGCAGTTAAATACAAAAGAGAACCTATCATACATCTATACATGGTTTGATCAATCTGTTTTCCTTGATCATCTGGTTCAACTTGTGTGGTTGGTGTCATGGGAGTGGAACATGATTTACAGTCTTGTAAAGAAAATAATTCTTTAACATATTTTGATTGATGTATAAATGTTCCATTTGATTGTTGTTTGATTTGCAGTCCCAAAAAGTACTGCAATTCTCCCATAGTACTCATTTCAAATTTTGATTGCATGAGTTTCTTAAAATCTTCACACAGTTTTGAATTTGTTGAACCAAAAATGATATCATCAATATAAATCTGAACTAGTAAGACATGATTTCCAACATGTTTTATGAAAAGATTTTTATCAATGGATTCTCTTGTGAAGTGATTCTTAAGTAAAAAGTTGGAAAGTGTTTCATACCAGGCTCTTGGAGCCTGTTTTAGCCCATAAAGAGCTTTGTCAAGTCTGTATACCCAGTCAGGATGAGAAGGATCCTCAAACCCTGGAGGTTGACAGACATACACTTCCTCTTTTATTTTTCCATACAAAAATGCACTTTTGACATCCATTTGATAAACTTTTATGTTGTTGGAAATTGCATAAGCTAAAAATAACCTGATAGCTTCAAGTCTTGCAACTGGTGCAAAGGTTTCATCATAGTCAATCCCTTCCTCTTGAGAATAACCTTGTACCACCAATCTTGCCTTGTTCTTGATGATCATACCAGCTTCATCTGATTTGTTTCTGAAGACCCATCTTGTACCAATTGGTTGCTTGTTTGGAGGTAAGGGACAGATTTCCCAAACCTGTTGCTTCTTGAATTGAAGCAGTTCTTCTTGCATGGCTTGCACCCAATTGTTATCTTTGAGGGCTTCTTGATATTTCTTTGGTTCCAACTGAGAAATAAATGCTGAGAAGAAGCAAAGTTGGAGAGCTGGTTTCTTGTAAGCACCCCTGAAGCAATATCACCCATGATTTGTTCCAATGGATGATCCTTGTGTTCAATCAATTGTTGTAGACCTGTACTAGAGGATGGCTTTGTTATTTCTTCAAATAAACCACTGAGATTGATAATATCTGGTTCAGCTGTTGTTTGAGGTTCAGGAGTTTTAGGTTCAGCTGAATCAGTACTTTCAAGTTGTTCATCAGTAGTTCCTGAAGTAGTAGCTTTTGAAACTTCTGAAGGTTTAGAAGTTGATCTTCTGACTGTGTTTGGAGTCCATGGTGTAGTACTATCATCTTCAAATCCTTGAAAACCATTTTGAGGAGGTTTGGATGATTCAACAGTCTTTTCAGGTCCGAAATGAAAATTGTCAAGGTCAAATAATTCAACAGGATTTGCTGGAATAAGAGTGTGTTTTGATTCATTGAACTTGACATTTAGTGTTTCTTCAACTATCTTGGTTCTTGAATTAAAGACTTTGTAAGCATTTCTCATTGGAGAGTAACCAAGAAAGTATCCTGTATCAACTTTAGCAGCAAATTTTGAAATAGAGTCTTTGATGTTGAGGATAAAACATTGACATCCAAAAGCCCTGAAGAAGGAGATAAGGGGCTTTATGCCATGAAGAATTTCATAGGCAGTCATGGTATGTCTCTTGTTGATAAGAACTCTATTCTGAACATAACAAGCTGTGTTGACTGCTTCAGCCCAAAAGTACAAAGGTAGGCCTGAATCAGCTAACATTGTTCTGGCTGCTTCTATTAAAGTTCTGTTCTTCCTTTCTACCACACCATTTTGTTCAGGAGTTCTGGGAATGCTGAATTGTCTAACAATCCCTTTAGACAAACAGAATTCATCAAGAGTTTCGTTCCTGAACTCTGTCCCATTGTCACTCCTGATGACTTTGACAGAGAGAGAATATTGCTTCTCTAATTGTAGAATGAAGAACTTGATTATTTCAGCTGCCTTATCCTTGGAATATAAGAAGAAGACCCATGTGAATCTTGAGTAGTCATCAATGATTACCAAGCAGTACTTCTTCTTACGAAGGCTCATAATTTTGACTGGTCCAAATAAGTCCATATGGAGTAGTTGAAGACATGTAGTTGTTTTTGATTCTTCAATAGACTTATAGGAGGACTTATGTTGTTTACCTTTAAGACAGGAAACACAGTGTTCTTTACACTGGTATTCCTTCAAAGTTAGACCCCTGACCAAGCCCATTTCAATGACTTTATTGATGGTTTTAAAGTTCACATGGCCAAGTCTCCTGTGCCAGAGATCATTTTCTGAAGTTGATGACTTTGAGAAGAAACAGGCAGTATTGTTCAATACTTTGTCTTTTACAATGTCCACTGCATAGACATTGCCACATCTTTTGGCAATCAGCAAAGTATGATCTTCAATGATCTTCTCAATCAACTTCTGGCCTTCTGGTGATATGATCTTGCATGCTGTCTTGGTGAAAAAGGAAGAATATCCTTTGTCACACATTTGTGAGACACTCAGCAAGTTGTACTCAAGGTTTTCAACCAGATTGACCTTGTCAAACTGCATTTTGCCTGAGGATACGTTGCCATATCCTAGCACATATCCCTTGGCATTGTTCCCAAAGGACACAGATCCTTCTCTTTGACTGATAAAATTGTTTATCAGGTATCTGCATCCAGTCATGTGCATTGAGCCTCCACTATCAACATACCAAATGCTATTCAAACCTCTGGAGACCCTCTGCACAAAATAGCAAATTAGTTAGATTTGGCAACCCAAGCCAATTTGGCTTTAGGTTTACTCTTGAGAACAGGTGCAGCTTGTTGAGGACCAATTTTTGAAATCCATGTCTTTTTGGCAATGGATTTATCATTAAGAACAATGGTGGTGTCTTTTTGGTGACCACCATCAACTTTGGTCATCAGAAGTTTAACCAAATTTATCAAATCTTTAACTTCAGTAGTTTGTGAAACTACTGATGAGTTAGGTGTAACTTCTGAAGATGAACTTTGAGAAAAAGACTTTTGTTGAGATAAAATCTTTTTCTAAGAAAGGTTTTTACTTGATTGTTGTTTGTTGGGAATGAAAGTGTTTTCAAAATCTTGTTTTATTTGTTTTCCCACAATCAGTTGTTGATTTTTCTTGTTAAACTGATTTCCCTTTCTATATCTACAAAGTTCAGTTATGTGGTTAAACAAACCACATATTTCACATGCTTTTGCCCTCTCTTTCCTTTTACATACAGCAAGAGAGTTGGAAGGCAATATACTGACAATATCAGTATTTTGAAATAGGTCATCAGTAGTTTTCAGGGTCTCAACTCCTGATGTAGATGAAACTACTGATGGCTTATTGTCAGTGGTTTTAACTTCTGTAGTACTTTCATTTTTGAGAAAGTTTTGATGGTAGGATGTGCATTTTTGAGAAACGACTGATGGCTTATTGCCAAACTTAACATTTGCTGCAGTTTGTTTGTTAAGCAGCATTTGGTACCCTTTACAAGACTCACCCCATTTTTCACAATCAACCTTAGTGTCAGCAAGCTCTTTTCAGACATTTCCTAGGTTGTCTATCATGCTTTTAATTTGTGCTTGGGTTTCAATGGATTTATCAGTTAATTTAGAAATTTCTTTATTTTTCAAAGCAATTTTTCTTTCTAAATCACACTTCATTTGAGTATATTTTCTCTCCATATCATTTGATTTGCCTTGTAAATGCACGTTAGTCTCCCTTATTAAAGCAAAAGATTCTTTGTAAGATTTTGAGCAAAGCTTTAAAAGAGATTATTGTGATACCTGAGTGAGTGTAGAATTTGAGGAGTATCCCTCAAAAGCCATTAAGGCAAAGTTCTTTCTGCCATTGTCAGGTTCTTCCCAATTGACATCATAGACTTTGTTGTCTGCATCCTGACTGCATTCAGATGTGTCAAACGGAAGAATGCTCCAGTCAACATACCCTGATGTAAATAGACTTTGTTGTTGAGGGGGTTGTTAAGTTTGTGCAGGTAGTTGAGCAGTTGGAAAGGGAGGCATTTGCTGCTGTTGGTGAGCCGGAATTTGAACATATTGTACTTGTGGCACATATTGGACTTGTGGAGCTTGTGCCTGTACAAAATAAGCACTCCCTTGAGTTCCATTATTCCTATTATAAGTGGGGTTAAATTGATTTCCAGACATGGGTTGGTTATAGCTAGAGCTTCTACACTCTCTAGCAAAGTGTCCCAACTTTTGACACTTATGACATCTCAGTTTAGATTTGTCAAAACCAAATTTTGTTGAGTTGTTTAATCCTGGAAATTTCCTTCCTGACCTTTTGTAAAATTTGTTAGTTTTAATGCTTAACAAGGCCAGTTGGTGTAAAATATCCATTTCATCTAAGTCATCACTGCTAAAATATTTTAAGTCATCCATGATAAAACACATGTTATCAGCAGTTTGACTTAGGTCTTCATTGTCATAAGCTGGGAAAGATCCATCTGATTAGATCCCAGCAGTTATGTCAATGTGATCAAAAGATCCAAAATTATTAGAACAAGATGGTGAGTCATGTCCTAATAAGGCTATGCTACCTGGAGTATAGTCATCAGCAGTTTTACCAGATTCTTGTAACTTTTTCTTTTGATTGATCTCTCTTTCAAAAGTTAGTAATTTTCCATGTAACCTAGTTAGGTTCAGGGTGTTAAAATATGTACTTGATCTGAGGACTATTGAATAAGTTTCCCATTTTGAAGGCAAAGACCTTAAAAATCTATGTAACATAGATGCATTTGAATAGGTCTGATTGTTAATTTCTTAACTCAGAGATGAGTGAAGAAAATCTTTCAAACTGTTGAGTTATTGTTTCACCATCTATGTGAGTAAAAGTTTCATATTGTTGGGCTAGGATTTCTCTAGTGTTGGCTATCACCTCTTCAGTTCCTGCAAACTGTTCTTTTAGGCAATCCCACAACTCTTTGGCACTTTCACAATGTAAAAGTCCAGCATAAATTTCATTTGGGAGAGCCATAGCCAACATAGAAAAAGCTTTTGCATCTAGCTCAAATTTTTGGAAATCTTCTTCAGTGTAGTCTTTTGGGTCTTTTGGTCTCTTAGTTTTACCTTCTGGATCAGTAACTACTGGTTTGTGAGGTCCAAACATTACAGACCTCCAACAACCAGTGTTGGTCTGAGATATTGTATGTGCCAACCTTCTTTGCCAGATGTTATATTCATTTCTGACTAGCATAGGAGGTTTATTGGCAGATCCAGTATTGTAAGGGTCCATTTTTAAGAAGTTTGGATTTGTTAATACTTCTTTAAAGTGATGGATGAAAAAGTGAACCTTTTAATCCTTTATTGGATATCAATAAGAGCCTGTGTCTGATTCTCAATTTGTTAGATTGATATTTGATCAGATAAACCAGAGCTCTGATACCAATTGTTGGATCAGTGGCCTCTTTATATCAGTTCAGAACACTTATGTGTTTGCAGTTTATATCAAAGTTATTTGCACAGCGGAATAGTAAATGTTCTAAGGTTAAAGTATCACTTTTAACAGGAGTTATTACTCCCCCTTTACTGCGCAGTTAATGAGAATCAATAAGCAATTGAAAGTATAAAGCAATAAATACAAGTTATGATTCTCAGATGTGAAATGGATAATAAGTTTAAAAGCCTTGAAGGATTTTCAATTAAAATCAAAGTAAATCACATGTCTAAAATAGATGAATAAACTCATCTATTTATAGACGAAGTTACAAGACTGTTGTACTAAGTAATCTAAGATATTTATCTAAGATATTATACTTAGGATAATGCTTACAATAGGTTGTAGCATTGAAACTTGATCCAAGACTTTAACAAAACATTATAATACTAAACTACTGAAGTCTGAGTCGGTTCTGAAGATAAGATCAGCAAACTACTGATGAATAGACAAACTACTAATGAGTAGTTTTGTCTTCAGTAGTTCTGAAGTGAAGTGTCTGGTTAGACCTCAGAACTACTGATCAGTTTCTTCTTCAGTACTTTGTTCTTCTCTTCTTCAGTACTTGTGTTTTCCTCTTCAGCAGTTTCTTCTATACTTAGCAGAATTATGATTTGGACTAAGGTTATCAAAAGTGGTTTCTTCAATCCTCTTTGTCCTAACACAGTTGTTTCCAACAGTTGTTCAATGTAGCAGATGTTAGGATCAACAGTCTTTTGGGAGAAGTATCTTGTAAATACTGTTTATTCAAAGGATCAACTGAGTAGTATATTTTGCCTTTCTAATCATCTGTTCTTCTCCAGGTCAGCAGACCCAACAGCTATTTAGGGAAATGGATTTATCTTTGGAGGTGTTATAGGTCTAGTTAATTTGTGAAAAGGTTGGACTCATTTGATGATAAGGACACATGAAGGTGGCTTGTGTTTGGCCGATTATCATCATCATCCTCATCATATCATTGGCCGAGAATGATTCATC
This sequence comes from Ambrosia artemisiifolia, assembly GCA_032199755.1. NCBI lineage: Eukaryota > Viridiplantae > Streptophyta > Magnoliopsida > Asterales > Asteraceae > Ambrosia > Ambrosia artemisiifolia. The sequence continues at coordinate 40,648,177 of CM063519.1, read as the reverse complement.
AAGGATGGGGTAGAAAATCTTGCATAGGAGAGCAAATTTAAGAAGTACAATACCCATTGGAAGTAGGTTAGGGACATGACATAGGAACCAAAAGTAATCAAGTGAAAATGATGGTTCCCTGCTTCTATTTCCTTGGCTGATTAGTTTTCACAAATATGGTAATTCTAGTTGTTAGTTATGGGTTGGAAAAGTGTTGTCTTAGTTTAATTGATGCAAGATTTGGACACTCTCATGACAAAGGCTTGTTAATGGGTTCTTGGTTTTAGGTTTGGCTGAACAGAAACAAAAATGGAGGGTCCTTTATTTGAGTTAGGTTCATACCATGTGAATGTGTATTCTCAAGGTGATAGGCTTCATATTTGTATAAGAGAGAGACAAGGCAAACAAGTATCTATGTATGTATGTATGTATCCTCGTGTGTGTGTGTGTGTGTGTGTGTTTATACATTTGTTGTGTTGTCCAAGTCAATGATAAGATCACTTGGTTATCTAGATATAGATCATTCACTTATCATTATGTGTGTGTTTATGGATTTTGGTAGCCGATTATATGTGTATACGTATGAGTTCATGGGTTATTTTATCTTGGAAAATTGAGTATATGTATGAACATGAATTAGGCCAATTACACACACACACACACACACAATATATATATATATAGGTGAAGGTTCGGGTACAAATGCCATATTTCGTGAGAAGCGTGAGAAGGATTAAGAATTAACATGTAGGCATCATGTTTTGGATTAGGTATGATGTTTTGGGTTGTTTTTGTTAGAAAAACATCAAACAAAAGAATTTAAAATACAATACAATGTATTATAGCCATGGAATTTAAAACATAGATAAAACACAAAACTAATACACAAAAATTTAAAACATATGTTCTTGGCATTGTGTTTTAAGTTTTTAAGCATATAATACACTGTTTTGTGTTTTCTACTGTTATGTTTGGTGTTATTTTAGCCTAAACAATCCAAAACATCAGGACTAAGTACAAAAAATGATACCCACTTAGCAATTTTTAATCTTTCACACTTCTCACGAAATATGGCCTTTGTACCCTAACCTCACCATATATATCGGAATATCTTTTCAAGTGACAATATTAACATATGTTATATCTAGTATGTTAATTATCATGAGTAGATGTAACAATATTATTCACCATAGGGTTATAGCATATGTTAATTGGTAATAAACATGTGTTGTTGTGTAATATTAACTCATGTTAATACACATTCTTTTTCTAGATAAGGCTCCATGATTCTTGTGTGTTATCCCTATAGATAACATTGAGAATTTCTTGGATTTAGAGTGGAATTGTATAATTTTCCCATCTAGGTATTCTCATGTGTATTGTTGTTTTGTTTGTACATATTAAGTCGGGCATCCGGTTGTTCTCTGTTGAGCGTGTGATTGGCTTGATTGTTCAAGGACAATTGTCTTCTATATTTCGGGTGTTGTATGTATAAATGGATAATAACTCAAGCTTTACTAGATCGGGGGAGGGGTATAATGTGCACAAAAATGTCTAATTTATGCACATGAAATGATAGTAATAAGTAAAATGCGTATGAATGTTGACTTGGATCGTTGACTGGTGTCACAATATGAGAGTCCTTGTCTGTTTTCCTGGTGTTGTGTGCTTGGACTACTTTCAGAATTTCAGTATACATACAACAGTTTGATATTGTATTCCAAATTTGTTGTTTCTGTTTTCATTTATTTATGTAGTTCATCTATATTTTCCTTTTCAATTTAAGATGTTTCTACTTTTGCTTTTGTGAAACAATATTAGTGTTTGAGCTTGTCCCTTTTACATATCCTAGGCCTTGTCCATAATTTGTGGGCTTAGCCTCAATGTAGTCAATAAAATCTTTTGCTTGTTGAAAACATTTGACATTTATTGAGTTATCTTACAATTTTTGTAAAATTAATGCCTTTCAATTTCATAAAAACTAATCTTTGCTTTCAGTGAAAGGTTTTCCTTTTCTAGATTTTTTTTCCTTTTTAACTTCATCAGACGTTTGGTCCTTAATTCTTTTAAGCTGAGAGACAATTCATTTAAGCTTTTTAGTTTCTCTCTAAAGCTTATCATGCAATTGCTTATGCTCAACTTTCAAGTTTTCAAATTCAAATGTATAACTAAGGGATATTAGCTGTGGTCAGGAGATTCATCTTCAGATTCATCATCAGCTTCCATGAGACATAGGTTGGCCATTTCTTCTTCATGATTTGATGAGTCATCTGATAGCCATGTATATTCATCAATCAGTCCCATATGTTGTTTTTTAGCTTCTTCAAACTTTCTTTCATAGTAAGCAACATCTCTCAGTTGTTTTCTCTTAGACTCATTTGAGTAGTGACCTTTTTTTACATTTGAAGCAGGTCACTTCAGCCTTTTCTATTTTCATATCCTTGGATCTACCTACCTTACCTTTGAATGCTTGATTTCCTGACATTCTATGTTCAAAGGTTTTGGTAAGAAGTGCAATGACTTCTGGTAAAGCCAGATAGTCAGATATGGGATCAAATGTTTCTGTTTCACTTGTTTTTGGAATGGTTTGTGAGGAGCTAGATTTTGGTTTATGGGTTGAGGAATATAAAGCTATTTGATTACCCTTGAGACTAGAATTTTCAAATATTTCTTCTTCCCTAGGGATAAGAATGCTATAGAGATCATGGAGATTTAGATCACCTAACTCTTAGGTTGAGGCTTTGGTCATGGTTAGTATTTTCTACTCTGTAGGTAAAGCTCCCAAGAACTTAACATTGTTTTCATCATTTGACTTTGTTACCCCATATTTCTTTAACTCATTCAAGATTATAGAAAATCGGTTATAAGTTTCAGAAAATATTTCATTTCAAAGACATTTGAAATATTCACAGCTAGAAACACAGTTAGTTCTTTTGTTTCATCTCATTTTCTCTCCTCCTTCACATAAATTTTCCAACTAATCCCATATTTCCTTTGCAGATGAGCATGCATCCACATGAGAAAATGTCATTTGGAAGAGCTATGATCATTAATGATTTGGCTCTTTCATCTATTTCCATTGCATCCTTGTCCTCATTCCCCCAAATTTTCTTATCTTTACGGACACGAGAGCATGAATTGTGGTGTTCTATCTGTTGCTGGAACATTTGCTATTTCTATCATGGGAATGTATGGTCCACACACAATGGATTGGTACAAACGATGATAATGTCCATTTAAGAAGTTGATCATCCTGACCTTCCATTGGGGGTATTCATCTCTCACACGAGTGGGAGGCTTAGACATTGAACCCATCTGGAAAGCGGAATTCCATGTTTGAAAGCATGCCATTTGCCAAAAGTGGTATTTTAATATACTTGGTTGAAACGTTTAAGATTTGAGCTTAAATAGTTCTTATAACAGATCAGATAATTATGAAAATAACTTACTCAAGTTGTTATGATACCAAGTGTTGGTCCCAGAAGTATCAGCCTCACTTTTGAGTAATATGGTAATGTGATTTCAACAATATATGTAATAAATGTGCGGAATAAGAAATAAAACTTTCAAAAACAATAGAACACATGGGTTTTTAAAAAGTATTGAGTTTATGTATTGATCACCTTTTGACAAAGATCAAGTTTAAATTTTCAAATGAATGACTCAAACGAATTTTTATGGTTTGCGTGAATGTGGTGTGGAGTATGTGTAAAAGATATATCTATTGAGAGCAGATGTTTGCTTTGTATATCACACACTTTCACATTCACACTTAGGCAATCTTCTCCTTCATATGAAGCATTTTATTTATAGAGAAGAGTTGACCCCAAGTTGATGAATAAACAAGTTGTTTATTTATCAACTTGTAGTGTTGCAGGGTGAAAAAGTCATTGTTAGAATGATTGGGGTTAGGTGCATGCATTCTAACTTCCCACTTGTCAAGATTCTAGATTTCTTCTAGAAATCTGAAAGTCTAAATCTGGGATTTGGTCATGAATTCAATATCCAAGTTTTGTCTTAGAAATCTGGTTCCTTTGTCCCATATTTTCGTCTTCTTTCCCAGATTTCATCATATAGGAGTTGTATTTATCTTTCTTTGTCATTGTCTCCAAAGAGATCTCATTCTTGAATCTTTCTTGATCTTTATCTCTTTGTTCGGAACCTTTTTGGATGTTCTTCACTTTGTTCAGCCTTGGTTCCTATCTTCAGTTTTCTTCAACATTTCATGTTTTCTAATTTTGCTTCTAACAGTTTCTGACAACAACGCCTCCATCATCTTTCTTGCACTTATAAACCAACTTAGTTCCGATCTACTTTGCACCCTTGGGAAGATTGACTATGTCACCAACACCTAGTTTCCTAAACTGAAGAAGTTCTTCCTACATTGCATCGATCCTTTGTTCTTCTTTTAATGCCTCGTTGATGCTTCATGGTTCGGTTTGTTAGACATATCAAGCGAAGGACCAATCATTCTGCTGAGGGTGTATGTCATGGATCCTAGATTCCGGATGAGTTGGGATAGGAACACCCTCCTGCATGTTGTACCTCGAAAGATCAACCCTAAAGTTCAATATGAGAGCACCGAAAGAAAAAGATGGACCAGCTATACATGTTGTCACATTTCCACCTGTAGCTACAGAAACATTGTGAGTATTAACAGTGGTTTTGACAACACCTGTTGAATTGGAATTATTTTCCGGATCCGCTGGTTGATAAATAAAAATTTCCAAAGAATCAACACAGTAATCATCATCTAATGAAGTTAAATCATTTTCCTCAGATGCTTTCATGAAAACCACATCTTCTTCATTATTCCCAGCAGCTGCAGAAGGACTCGTTTCAAAAGGAGTCGTTGCTGGAGATACTTTGATAGGGCGCACCAGCGAAGAATTTGTAGGGTTTTCACACATGTAGTACATTTGAGCTACAACTTCTTCTACTATACCATCAAGACCAAATTCCTCAAATAGACTTGAATAATCAAACATCCAATCGGCTCCTGTACCTTGGGGATTAGCTGTGTATCTCTGAACATCAACGTTCATCCATTGTTTGACACACCTTGTGCGAGTATTCCAAACCCTCTTTTTGGGAGTGGCAAACCTGACAAAGAATCCTTTTTTAGCTTTCTCTCCAAATTTCTCGTTATCGATCATCATGGTACAAGGAACACCGAAGAGTTCAAGGAATTCAAGATTGGGTTTCCGATGGTTGAGAAGCTTATAGCTGGTCTTCCTAAACTTCTTCACTGTTAGAACTCTATTTAGTGTATAACAAGCATAATGTACGACTTCATTCCTAAACATCACGGGGAGTTTCGAGTCAGCCAACATAGTCCTAGCAACCTCAATCAAGGTCCGGTTCTTCCTCTCTACTACACCATTCAGCTGAGGTGTGTATGGCACAATTCCGTTGTAACATCGAATTCTCCTGATCTTCAATTTGGAAAGAGATTCGAGTTTTGGTAACAGAACTTGCAGATTGTTAAAGGTCTCAATCTTTTGTTGCATACATACCACCCAAGAAAATCTAGAATAATCATTTGTAATAACTAAGCAGTATAAATCACCATAGTAGCTCTTCAACTTCACGGGACCGAATAGAGCCATGTGAATTCTTTCAAGTGGGGTTGATGCTAAGTTGATCTTCTTCTTGTAGTGAGACTTCTTCTTCTGTTTACTCATCTTACAGCTGACACAGACGTCATTGAGATGAAAATGTTTGACCGATACACCCTCCACCAACCCATTTTTGACTAACTGATTCATTTTCCTGAGTTGATGTGTCCCATACGTCCGTGCCACATAACTTGACTCATATCCAAAACGTATAAGTTGTTAACCATCGGAGCTGACATAATAACCCACTCCTCCGGTATCACCAATCCCGGTTTCAGAATGAAGCAATCAGTGTCGTTGAAGATAACAGAAAACTTTTTCTCACAAATTTGGGACACACTCAGTAAATTATGATCAATATGCTTCACATAGTTGATCCGGTCAAAACTTACTACCCCATTTGACATACAACCTTCCTTGGTAATATAGCCACCTATTATTTCCAGCAAAGGCAACATATCCTCCATTGATGATCCTTATGTTGAATAGGAGAGATAAGTCACCTGTCATGTGCCCGGATGTTCCACTATCAACAATCCAAAGTCTACTAATGGCCCCATGGAAACACCCAGCATGAAACATTTATGATTAGGTGGATAGGGGGACCCAAGCCTTTACAATCTTGGGTCGTCCACTAGCACCAAGCATTGGAACCTCGATCCACCTGCCTGATGTTATGGGTGTTTAAAAATCATTTCCCTTCTTTTGTGGCTTTGATTGACTACTGGAAATCTCAAATTTTGATGCACACACTTTTAGTCTCCAAACATGTTCAGGCTTAGCCTTTGGAGGCTTTGGCTTGACAACTTTGGATGGAGTCTTAGGTTGACCTTTTGTACTTACCGGTTGGTATTCTTGTCTAATCACCTTTGACTTACTCTTAGGCTCCCCTTTAGATGACGAAGTCTTTGGGTTCGCCCTTTGTGCTTTGACCTTGGCGGTCTTTGATGATACACCCTCATCGACCTTTTGCTTACCTTTGTCAACCTTAGGAATCACCTTAGCAACTTGCCTTACTGATTCAGGAGTTTTGTCAGATGAGGGTCTGGAGTTCACAATAGCATGTCCCTTGCGAGGTCTCAAATATAGACAATTCGATACTATATGTCTGACCTCTTGGCACTCAAAACATGTTCTCCATTCATTTTGGTTCCGAGAGACATGCTTTGGCTGCCGGGGTGCTTGCACATCAGATTTGCAACTGGAACTCTTGGATTTGGAAGAACTAGCATCGTGATCATGTGACCCAGGTGACAACTTCCTTTTATCATTTGTTTTAAGTAAGAAAGATTTGAAGTGCTTTCAAAGTGTTGCACCTGATCAGTTCTAGTTGACCTAACAAATTCTACTTGCTTGACCACCTTGACTTCTGGTCTGTTTTGATTCAGTTTCAATACTATTTGTAGCTTTAAAGACTCTTGTGATTAAAGACTTGTCTACATTTTTAATTGGAAATTTCTTATCTGAATAGACTTTTGTGGAATCTTTAACCATGTCCTACAGCCTATAGTCACTAAACGACTACTTTTCATCCTCATCTGAATTAGACTCAGAATCAGGATCGCACGCGATACGATTCACAAGCGGTATCCTATGCTTCTGTTTTTTATGACCAAGACCTGGTTTATTGTCCTCATCATCACTGTCCTCATTGTTAGTTTCAATTAAGAAGTAGTTGTCATCTTTAACAACTTCTGCTTTCTTTATTTTAGTAGGGTCTGCAACTAGGGTGTTGTGACCTAAAACTGTGTGAATTCAGCAGTACCTTGGAGTAATTGGCACATAGAGGAGAAGGAACAGCTTCATAACCTAAACCACTCACGCTCTTTACAGTTATTTAATTTTCAATTATGTGATAAAGCACATACCTGTAATTTGAATAACTGTCAAGCTTTTTCTTGATAGCCTTGTAATCACACTATGTTGCTGCCAAAGCCTTTTTAGTTTGGGTTAAGTCAGTAATGTAGTTGTTAATTGCATCTTGTTTATTAAGAATGGTTCATTTTAGTTCACTTACATCCTTTTTCAACAACGTTACCATGTGTTAGGATCTGAGAGTTTGATTTGTTCAGATTTGTTAAAGTAAGATGAAAATGAATGAATACTAATAATGGAAAGTGCAGCGGAATAATAACTATGCAATATTAACAAAGAGAACAATTGCTTTCAAACGAGTACATTTCATTCGTCATCACAGATTGAAATTAAGTACAAGTTATTACAAGTTCTCCCTCTCAGCCTGATCACTCAATTGCTTTGTTTGTGCAGAGAATGTTTAAGGGATGAATAGAACAGTACAGGCACTATTCTATTTATTGACAAACTAAACAACTGATGACCTATGACTAACGTCACCTAAGACAGTGACAGCTAACTACCTTAACAACGTAAAACATCTGCTATACAAAACTACTGTTACATTAAGTGAACCACTGATATCTAAACAGCTGATAAGGACAATCTGATAATCTTTAATCATCTGCTAGAGCCTAGGTGCTGTTGGCTCCAGCAGACCTTTGGTTTTGATCAGCACTTTGTCTTCATTCCTTTGTCAGCACTTTGTTCATCAGAGGTTGTCTTCACATAAGCAGCACTTTGATCAGTAGGACTTTAGTCATCAGCAGTTTGTGTCATCAGTCTTTTGGGAGAAGAACTGTTTTATTAAGGATCAGCACTTAGAATATTTTGGCTTTTAATCATCGGTTCTTTTCCAGGTCAGCAGACCCAACAATCTCCCCCTAGAACAGATGATGCCAAAACTTGTCTTTATTCTTGATCTTTATTTCTTATCAGACTTTCTCTAATCTGACCCTTCAATTGAAGTTCAAAGTCAAAAGAGTAGAGATCATCAGCTTCCCTTTCAATTTCCAAGCTCATAAGATCCATGAGGTCATGTGCACTCAGACCATATGCATAATCCATGGAGAGCTTTTGAATCTTTCCATTAGACCTGAGCAGTGTCAATTCATGGGTAGTTTTTTCAACCTTCCATTTTAGAATTTTTGAGTCTGATGGATTTTTGGGTTGCAAATTTATTGAAGATGAGTTAGGTGATGGAGGTCTCCTAATGATCCTTCTTAACTCTTCACTGATGGGATCAGAGAAGTAATTGATTTGATTAAAGATTCACTCTTTCACATATGTATCAGCAAACTTCTTCTGATCTTCTTCAGACATCTCTTTCTGCCTTTTGATTTGTCTTCTGGCAGCAGCATTAATGTCTGTTGAAGGAAGCAGTGCTTCAAATGAAAGTGTCTGATGGGACTTTGTTGGTTCATCTTCAGGGTAAGTTGGCTTTGGTGGAAGTGTTGGATCAGTCTTTCTTTTATCTTCAAGTTTCTTATATGTTTCCACCAGCCTCAATTCAGACCATCTGGCTATGTTTTTCATTTCACCATAGTCAGCATCAACAAGTTCAACCCTCATTCTTCTAAGCTTCAAAAGTCTGACAGGGTCTTTGCCCTTCTTAAACTCTGGTATATCAGCCTTTTGATTATGTTTCTTCAGCTCTTCAATTCTTAGCAATTCATCTTTGAGGGCTTGAATGGTCCAGCCTATGAAGTGTTTTCTCTGGGCTTTATAAGACTTGGTGGCCAGTATTTGGTCAAGAAGAGACTCTCTAACCATCCTTGCCATTTCACCACTGATAGGCATGGAAGACATAGACTTGCTCAGGTCCTTGGCAAAATCCTCAATCCTTCTCAGTTTGCCAAGTTCTGCTGAATGAATGCCCTGAGCAGTCCTGTCATCCTTCCCTTTGCATTTCTCTTTTATAATCAAGTCTGCCTGTTGAACTTTTTGTTTAAGGTATTCATCAAGATTTTTAGGTTTTGATAAGTTCATACTTGATAGAGAAGGGAAGGATAATTGTGCAGCATCCTCAGTATTGTAGAAGGACTGAATTTCCCCCTTGATCATGTCAAGTTCAAGAGGATACTGAGCAACTAATGGAGTATCAGATGTTGGAGATTTTGTAATGGTGGTTTGTGAAATGTGTGGTGAGAATGATTGGAGAGGAATGGCACGAATGGGTTGTGTTGGTGGTGGTGTGGTGGCTATATTTTCTTCTTGTATAACAAAGGTAGATTTTCTCTTCCTTTTATACAGAATGGTTGGAGATGGTGGTGAGTGTGGAATGTTAACATCTGTTGGCACTAGTGAAGCAACAACAGATGTTTGAGGTTGGGATGGAATGGGTGGTAAGGTCAAGGCTAGAGCTGTTGTGGTGGTTGTGGATGTTGTGGTAGATGGTTTGACAGTTGTTTTGGGTGTAGCAGCAACAGAAGTTTTTGATCTAGATGATGGAGGCTGCCTGACATGAGAAGCAGGCCTTTTTTTCCTCTTTGAGGTACCAACATTGTCATTTTCTTGTTGTTCTTCTTCTTTCCTTTTGGAAAGTTTTTCTGCTTTGGTTTGTAAAGTCTCAGCCCTGATCTTTTTAGCTTCAGCAATCTTTTCAGCTATTACATTGGCTGATTCATCAACCTTTTTTGTCTTGGCTGCTTCAGCTTCAGCAGTGGTTTGAGCAGACTCTCGTACAGGTTCTGGAGCAGACTTTTCAGAAGAAGGTGGAGCCCCAAAAGGATTCAGCTTCTTTAGTCTGTCTCTACCACTCTCCCCCCTTTTGGCATCAGCTGCCATGAACTCATCATCATCTTCATCCCTGAGTATGGTTGTAGGGGCAGAGCCAGTAGTCTTTAGCAGATGATCTTTGATGACTTTGATGTCTGCTTTTGTGTCATTGAATCTACCCCACTCTTGGTTAGTCGCTCTAACCGGATTACAGTCATCAAGAGAGTGCTTGTATTTCACATTCATTCATTGTCTTTAGTGTACAATAGGTGAGGCAGAACACGTCAAGGTTTGGTTACGGGTTCATTCCAGTCACGTAACAATCATTGTCTTAGCTATGCAATGGTTCAGTCTACCATGGTTTACATATACATACATCAAAACCCATGAACACACCAACTTTGTTGTTGACACACTTTATTTGCACATTTTTCAGGAAATTAATCATAGTGCATGGAACTTGGGGGAGTTACGCACTAGCATCTCTATTTTAACCAATCATTTGTTGAATGATTTTAGAACAATGTCATTTGAGGTTACGATTTTAGGACAATATTTTCTTTGAATGTTAAACAATGTCGTCTTTATAATATCTTTTAATTTCATATATTTGATGCTTTCATGACTCTTATGCTTGAAAACATTCCTAAGTTACATCCCGTGATTTCACCTAGGCGGGGTGTGACAGATTGGAATCAGAGCACGAGTTTATAGCAAACTAAGATTCTTATTTTTTAGTCAAACTAAAACTTAAACAAAACAAGTTTTTGAAATGTTTACAAGAGATAGAAAATATCATTCATCCCGATGCGCTCCACATGTTCCATGACACTTCATACACATAAGTAAGTCTAGCATTTAAGTTACATGATTCCTTACACACACGTGTGCTAATGATTTATAGGATCATGGCACTGCCCATTGACCTCATTATCATTTCCTACACCAAGGAGGATGTCCACATCTTGCCCAACAATCGACATGCTCAACAGGATGACGAGCAAGACTACCTCAATTTAGATCCTGAGGAGGATACACAAGATGATGCCATGCAAATAGTGTGATACCCACCAAATTTTCAGCTCAAGATCCAAACACACTCACACGATTATGTCTATTTTAGTCATTCATTGGACATTTTATTATAGTAAATGTGCCAACCAACGTCTAGCAAAGTCCAGGATAGTTTAGGAATACATTTAATTTTCCCATTTACGCATGCAACACCCGATTAATCCGAAACAATTAATAATGACAGTCAAGCCAATCACATGCTCGACAGAGAGTAACCGAAAGCCCGATTTTTATGCACAATCAAAACAAGATTACATGTAGCATTATCTAAAAAGGAAACTAATCAATCCCGAGCATCCATAAAATAACTGTAAATATCCGTCACATAAGATTATGGGATCTTACAATTTACGGATTCGAGACTCAAAAACAAGAGTAACAAAAGTTAAAACATGAACACAACTTATGTTTGAACAAAACTAACACATGACATTTTATATGATTAACACCATGCCGTTATTATTTAACAATTCATACATGTGATATCCATAAAATAAAACAGCATCATTAACATATCACCATAAATTAATGGATTTCAAAAAATTTATCATATAACCACACAACATTCGGCTATATATATTTGTGATTCAACCACCATCAACATAACATAACCCCATACCAATCGACATATATCTATACTATATATGGTATGCATATAGCAAGGGCAAGATTGGTCATTTTACACATTTTTAAGTGTTGCAATCCTTTAAAGCATAATGTACAAGGCTTCAATGTGTAAAACTCTAAAACTTTTAAAAGATGTGAATTGTGATGCACCATGTACAAGTTCAACATGCAGAATATTCTGGCAGCCAAAAAATTCATTCAATTTTTGAATTCCCGCTCTTACCATATGGGCGGCCAAATCTTGCATCCTATCTCTACTACCTTCTTCATCTCATTTGTTCCCTTCCTTTTTTAATAGCTTACAAAGAGAGAAAGCACAGAGCTGAGGGAGAGAGACACAGAGCAAAGGACAGAGAAGCTGGTGAGATCTGGCCTTCTTGATCTGCTTTATGGAGGAACTAGGTAGGTTTAATTTTAGTTTTCTCCTCCTTGTTTTCTTACACATTTTTCTTGAGAAATGTTTCAATTGTGGAGGTGGCTAGTGGTTACCAGAATCGAAGCATGAGTATCCAGCCTAGGGTTCACACACCTTTGAAGTTTGCGATTGTTTAGGTAATCCAGCTAAATGTTAGTTGAATATGCTTATGCTTCTTTTTATCTTTAAAATGACTATAACCTACTAATAGCATATCTAGGGTAGTAATATGGGCAATAATTGTAGGATGATTTTGCGATTAAGGAATTTTGTCCTGTCCTTGCTTCGTCTTCTATTGGTTAATATTCGTATTTATTTAGGTTTCTTAAGTTGGTTGGATAACATGTGAAAGGAAGTATTTTTATTTTTATTTTTATAGAATAGTTAGTGTATTATGTATGATTATCAAAGTTACTGTTAAAAATCTAATTTTTAAGAACACACTCCATTCAACCTATTACTTATTTAGCTAAGTCTATTTAAATTTACCCGTTTGACTCATTAGCAATATCCAAAACTGACCCATTATTTAAGTATTACTTTTGTAATACTGTAGGGAACAAGGTTGACGATGCAAGTGAGTGACCCAAATGCATTTAAGGAGTTCACATTATAGCAACGTAAAAATGCAGCCACTGGTTTATAATGGGAAACTCGAGAATTAAACGAGTATAGCTGTAAAACGGTTTACTAGATTAGCTTTGGTCTAATGCTCATTTTTGGTACTATTTTAAACTTGCTTGGTTTCTGGATGTGTTATGTTTTGCTCTTTATTTATTTATTATTGTTATTATTATTATTATTATTATTATTATTATTATTATTATTATTATTATTATTTTGCATGTGGTTAAACTCATCCTTTTTATTATGACTTATTTATTTAAAACTTTTTGATTTTAGGCTATTGTTAAAAGGAGAGTACATAGATTATCTTGGAAAAACAGTTCAGAAAATGGTTACTCAAGTTACAAGACATACCTGTCTAGGGCTAGGGGATTGGTGATTTTAATATCACCATATGGTTAAAATGGTGGTGGAGATACAAAGACGCCCCGGACCAACTTTAACACAAATTGGAAAAATGTAGTTTTTTAGTAATTCTAGGATTTTAGGAACAAGATCCGGTAATTGGTCTTTTGATAAACAAACAAAATTGAAAAAACTGTAAAAATTAAAGAGATTCGCGATGTATTTTTCGATCTAAGTGTCCGATTTGAAGGGTGATTTATATGATGTTATCATGGTAATGGGTTTATCTACATAGATGATTGCCTTCTTCTGAATTTCTTTTGTTGTTTCCATGTTAGTAATTTAAATAATGTGTATGCTTTGGATGGAATTGCTTTGTATATACAATTCTCAGTGTGGTGATTTTGTAACAGGTCATATGGCACTTCAAGTAAATTGCGGCAAACACAGCCAATGATTTACAAGAATCACCTTCAGTTGTTGGAGCTAGTAGCAATAACCGATGCTATTGCAACATTTTAACCCCTAAACCTACTGTTTCAAAGAGTCCCTCATCCTCTATAAAGTAATTATTTTGTGATATTCATATGTTAACTATTTATATTTTTCAGGTAATACATAGAGTTTGCCTTGAATAATTTCCCTTCTTTAACTTAAAATGTAATTAATAGGAAGAGATTGGTATCTGGAGTCCAGCGAATAGGATATATATACCTTTGTAACTATGGTGCGATAAAATTGGTTATCCTGCAGGTATATGTTTCATTTATTTATCTATGTTTTCATTTGTTTTGAAAAAGTATATTTACACCTATCTAACAACTTAATGCTATTAGTTTCTTGTATCATTTCTGAACCATAATAACATTAAGCCGTATGTAATTTTGTAGTATGTGGAAGTGGTCCCTGAAATGGAGAAGCAATGGAATGTGGAGCCAATGATTTATGCTTGAGTAGCTTGAATTTATGTCCCGGCTATATTTTAATTCTAATTTGGAGATATAATGAAAATCCGAGAACTAAAGGAGACAACATGAATATTTGCTTATGGGAAATTGGTAAGTTTTGTTTAACGTTGTATGAGTACTATTTGTGAAATAGACCCATAAATGCATTTAAATGCTTATAATCTCTTATATCGCTCTATCTAAAACCATAGACAATACAGTTATATCTTCAAATTTGATAAGGAAAAGGAACAAACCCATATATCTGAATCTGTGCATATTGGTTTCAAAGGTTAGAAGAAAAAAATTGAGAAAACCTGGTAGGGGTTTCATACCATACATGATTTCATGGTAAGTATAGGGTTATTAGAAAAGGCTTTTAATTGCGTGTTTAACCTTATCAACCCGATTCACCTTCTACTATCTTTAATCACCTCATCCTGAAACTTCATTTTTACCCTTATCAACCTAACTTTGGCACCTACCGTGCCCACCATTGATCACAACAACCTTACTTGATAACCATTCTTACCCTACGCCACATCACTAACAACCACGGTTCCGCTTGTGTAGTCCCTAACCACCACTATAGTCGAGCATCATCATTGACGAGTACCAACATCTTCATCTCACACCATGTTATCCTTCTCCGATAACAATGTCATGCACTTCAGGTTCCACCACTCCAAACGAAACCCAAGATTATACAACTTAATGCATACCAAACCCGTACATGATAAAAACATGTAAAGAAATTACCTTGTCATGATTTTAGGTCCGATATTACCACCATCCTCTAGCCACCACCTTCGCCTTCTTTATTGCGCTGCACACTCCCTTTCTCGTATCTGAGTCTTGGTCGTCACACAACCCCTAGGTCACCTAGGGCTTCCTTCTTAGTTGATATAAAAAAAACATAAAACATGATTACACCTAGGTCCCTATATTCTCATAAATAGACGACTTGTTCCAAAAGCTGATAAAAACCCACTTCCGATAATGACCACTGGTCCCCGTAGTTTTGTTTTGTCCGTGCCGCCTCTGAGACCTAAATCCTACGCACCAAAACCTAGTAAGCGATCCATTAAAACAAACTCGATAGGCAATTTATTCACTTTGTTTAATGTGGTGAAATTTGGGATGTTACACTTCTCCATCTTATGGCTGCACTGGCCAGAAGTCTTGGAGGTTCCTAATCAGGGTTCTTAAGAAAAGCATGGTTAAGGGAGTACCATCGTTCATGTTAGCCTCCGATGAGGACGAGTGACGCATCACAAGTCCACTAGGATGGTGGGAATTTATGCTTGACAGCGATAGTGGTCGATATGGGTTTGAGAATGCAGGTTTAATAAAAAAAATCAGTATGTATAAAGACTAAAACGAGGTGGGTTAACAGCAAAATCAAACGGTATCGGTCATAAAGGTTGATTCTGCTATCAAAAGTGATAGTAAAAGGATGGTTTGAGTAGGTTTTAAAGTTAAAGTTATAGGTTGTAGTTTTGGTAATACATAAAGGTTGATTTTTGTAAGTTTTTGTTTTTAGAACATATTTAAGAAATAAATAGTGTTAATCGTATTACCAGGTAAAAAGGAAATTTGAAGAAAATATAACTTTTTAGGTTGAGGGTTTGTTTAAATTGAAAAAATGAAACAAAGGAATAAAAAGAAAGTAGATACCTCCGTATCAAAGAAAGCAAATTGTGGTGGAGAAAATGAAAAGAAAGAATAATACACTATTTCTCAACATGTTCTTAATTAATTTATAGAGTAATAATAAATATTGGAGTTGATACTTTTACATCATTATCGTTAACTTACTTTTGTTGAATCATTGCATAACGTAAATGAAGCCAAAATAATAACACAATGATAAATAAAGTTAAACATATATTAAATAGATTTCTTTTCTTTTGTTTTTGAAAACATAAAATTGAGCCATTACATCCTCTTCTTTTACAAACATATCTTTCAACGGTCGTAGTTGCAACTGATAAAACCAGCACTAGCTTTAAAATCCGATAAATCAAAGGAAAAGTATTTGATTATTAGGGTTTTTTTTAAGATTTAATATTTTCACTGATTATTAGGGTTTTAGTCATTAAACTCTGTTTTTTCGTTTATATAATGATTTAGAAAGTAGGTCATTTTTACGCCACTTACTTTTAAAACTAAGATTATATAAAGAGGTAGACTGAAAACATAACAACACATAATATTGCTCCTAGTGTTTTGGTTTTTAGGTAAGATAGAAAGCGTGTTTTAACAATAGAGAAAGTATGTTGGGTGTTTGAGACTACAAGACAAAGAGGCATACATATTCAATGGTTATTATTGCCTTAATCTTAGTTTTTCCGTAGCGTTATTTTTACGTTAGCTGCACCTTTTGTTGTGTTAGTGTTAGTTTTGCCTTCGCAAGGTATTATTTATTGAAGTTAAATTTTGTTAGGGGTGCCTTACGATAGTTTCGTATTGGATTTGAGCTATCACCATTTTGATACACATTCAATGTTATCTTGTTAAACTACTTTACGTCCTGAGAAGAAGGCTTTTGAACCGTGGGTCTTAACAAGAGTATCATCTATAGATTTAAAGAGAAGCTTATAGCAGTAAGTTGGATTTTAGTGGATATGTTTCATTTCATTGTGTATTAAATCATGAAACTAGATGTTGGCTTGATCAATATAATCATGCATTGGTTAATTTATATAACATAAATTTATGAGCATATCATGATATAAGTGTAGTAAAAGACTTCTGCACATTCTGCTTAGGAACAAGCTTATCTTGACATTGTTGTTAATTTAGTTCATGAGATGATACTCCTCACACACAACACATACTCCTTTTAGACAACAGCATATATGTCAAGTCCTGCCAAAATTCAGCTCAAAATTTTTAGCTTTTAGGACTTTTTGTGGCCATCTAGTAGCCTCTAGAGCAGTCCAGAATATTCCAAATTAGTCCAGCGAATTCGAGCCACCTTGGGGCACATGTAAGGATAAATATCAAGCCAAGAATGTTCTAGAATTCCCTAGATTTGGCTGGTCAAAATAGCCTTCATAGTGCAGCCCCTAGAACCCTCTAGAATCAGCAAACTATGTCACAAATAAGCATGATATTTTCATAGAGTTATCTCTATGTAGAATCATCTAGGCAATGATCAAGTAGTATAAATAGGCCATTGGGGTCTCCTTTGAGACATCCTTGTTATCATGTAAACCAACAAACCTTTGCACTACTCACTAGTAGCACACAAAGTCTTTTACTTCTAAACTTCTGATTCAAGTTTTACAAGCTTTTACTTGCAACCCAATATCCCCATTAAATATTTTCGTTAAGAAAACCCAACGACTTCAACCAGCTAGGCTTACTTAGATCAAGATGTAAGGCCATAGATGATCAATTACTCCGTGACATATAGCTCTCTCACTATCAACAAAAAAACAATTACAAGAGTTACATTTTGTTCATGAAATCATACTCCTCAACTATTTATCATTAGTAATCTTGATAAGGAGGTCACCATCTTCGACATCATACAACATGTCTGCCTTGTGATAGTCCCCGGGGGTTGGGGATTTCGTACTTGTAAGGGAGCTTTCCGACCTCACCAACTTTGGCTGAAGATGATATTTTTATAGAGTTATCTAGATATGGAATCATCTAGGCCATGATCAAGTAGTATAAATAGGCCATTTGGGGTCTCATTTGAGACATCCTTAGGCATCATGTAAACCAACAAAACTTTGCACTACTCACTAGTAGCACACTAAGTCTTTTACTTGTGAACTTGTGATTCAAGTCTTACAAGTTTTTACTTGCGACCCAACATTCCAATTAAATATTTCCGCTAAGAAAACCCAACGACTTCAAGTCAGCTAGGCTTACTTAGATCAAGATGTAAGGCCGCACATAAGTCAATGGAGTTACTCCGTGACATATAGCTCTCTCACTATCAACAAAAACAATTGCAAGAGTTACATTTTGTTCATGAAATCATACTGCTCGACTCTTTATCATTTGAAATCTTGATAAGGAGGTCACCATCATACGACATGTCTGCCTGGTGATAATCCCTGGCGGTAGGGGTATTTTGTACTTGGTAGGGAGCTTTCTGACGTCACCAACTTTGGCTGACGTTGAAGTGGGATCCATTAGCAATTCTGGTGTATCCTTGGAAGTTGCCTCCACAATGAAGCGCCAATTCTTATTAATTTATTAATTTGTTATACACTCAGGACTAACACCAGATTACAAATACATACATTTATCAAAGAATTGATACCTCTTTTTGATGAATCATTGTCAATGGGAGAAATTATATATGCGTTTTTTAGAGTCGATGACAGACTTGACTGATTAGAATCTCTAAGATGATGATTGTATTGCATTGTTGGACAGTAAGCGTATGAAATTCATGGTGGTTTGAAATTACACTCCCCTGTCACCACTTATTATATAGTTGCATTAATTATTAAGTAACCTTCACAATCCCACCCACCCCCAAAAACTTAAGTCTCTAACCTGAAAATCTAAACAACCCATCTACCCCCACCCAAAAACCTAAACCCGTCGGACCCATTGCCCACCTAAAAACCTAAACCCACCATAACCAAAAACCTAACATTCCCCTAGAAAAACCTAAACCCACCCTACCCACCGTGGCTATAACCTTTTCGTATTTTTGAATTTCAATTTTTAATAATCAAAATTCCACACTTTATTCATTTCGTTTTCCTATCTATTAAATCAATAATTATAATAGTGACATTTTTTTCTATGGTTTATATATTAGAATTATAAACGTTATATATTAATTCATTTCTTATCTATAAAGCAAGGTTTGTAAGTGTTCAATGACAATTTGACGTTTCTAATTACACTAGATATCATATAATGTATTTATAAGATCAAAATATTAAACAAAAAACAAATTATCAAAAAATGGCCTTGCAAGGGTCGAACCTGAGCCAAAGGCCTGGTCACAACACTAACGCACGCACACGTTACCAAAGAGGTTGAGCCCTCTTTTCGAATCATATTAGAACCCATTAAATCTTATATTTTGAGCGCCTTTTAGCCTGAGTCAAAACCTTGGTCGACAAGATAGTCAACCAACTCAATTGTGTCTACTTCATGCGGATTCGTTTCAATTTTGGAATGATTACCATATATTCACCACCGATACTCAATGTTTGGTAATAATCAATCGTTTTATTGTGCAAGATTGGGTCATAAAAAAGGCAGTTAATATTCAGCTTCAAATAAATCATAAAGTTACGAGACTTATAGAAACTCCTAAAGGAAACATAGAAATAGAATTTGAATAAGAAAGAAAAGATAGAAATATCTTGAGATCCTCTTCAACAAGATCTTATATCTCACCCATAGATTATAAAGTATATATTCCTGAATCGGCCAGAGCTTCTACTTCTCAAATAAGGAATAAGGTAGAAAACCTAAATATAAATCATGATAATCTAGTCACAAGAGCGTATCAACCTGTAGGAGAAGATGATACAATCTCCCAAATGAGTTTTAATTTATGATGATAAAAGAAAAATTAGATTTTAGTCCAGGATCTGCTATTAGAAAGCTGATAGTAGAAAAATATAGACAATCCAAATGGTTGCATTTTAGAAATTGGTTTAATAATTTTTATCCTAAAGATGAAAAAAATAGATTAGGACAAGAATTTTATAAAGATTTAGAACTTGTCCAGGAAATTATAGAATTTCCAGTATGGTTTATATATAAGTATTCTTATAATTATATCTCCATGATAGAAAAAGATTATAGACTTAACAATGTGAAATTATAAAATCTATTTTCCCTCCTTCAAAAGATTTTAAAATAAATAGGGAACACGAGGAATTACATTTCTCTGCTTTCAAAAAAGATATAAAGGATGAAGCTATCCAGGCTACTATAATCCATGTTAATCAAATTATTCAACAAAATAATTATACTAATTTAGGCATTAGAATTATTTCAGAAATGTTGCAATAAACCAATAATAAAATTAGTAGTTTAATAAATGAAAAGAGAGAAACTAGTAATACGAAGAAGGAAGAGGATTTAACTATGAGTATAAGGCTGGTGGGATAATTATATTGGTCCAAATCAGGAACAATTTTATCAACATGTTAAAACTGAAGATCGCACTAGTGTTTCTGATGTTGTTTACACATTCTTACTATTATAGAACATTTCACTGGTAGATGGTCAGATAATTCTGAAACAATAAGGACCCTTTTAAATGGTCTTAGATGTCATACTCTAACATATTTTAGATGGTACAAAGATGTCTTTTTATGCAGAGTTTATGAACTCCCAGAAAACAATAGCTCTCATTGGAAATCAAAATTTATAGATGCTCTCCCTTCATTGTTTGCTGAAAGAGTAAGATAAACTCTTAGAGGAAATGATATCCAAATTAATTATAATAATTATACTTATGGCAGATTAATAGGAGTGTGTGTCCAGGAAGGTTTAGTTTTATATAATGAACTTAAACTAAATCCACAAATCAAAAAACATAATTTAACAGAAAAGAGACAACTTGGTCATTTTTGTGAACAATTTGGTATGGAATGTAATAAAGAAGAAAAAAGGGACAAATATTCCCAGAAAAATTATAAAAAAATCATCTTCTAAAGAAAAATATTTCCAAAAAAGAAAGGAAAAAAGAAAATTTAGAAAGGAACAAAGAGAAAAGAAATGGGTTCCTACTTGCTGGGCATGCAAGAAAAAAGGACATACAGCAAATAATTGTCGTCAAAGAAAAACAGAGAAAAATAAGATTAATAATCTTGAAATAGAAGAAGTTATAAAAAATGATTTAAATAAAATATTTGATTCAGAAGACTCTTCAGATTATGATTCAGAAGATAGCATGAGCTCTGAAGATTGCAAACATTGCTTTAATAAAACAGAATCAGATAATGATATGATTTATAGCCTTATATCTCAATTTCAAGATAATGATCTTGAAGAACATGATATTAATGTTATAGATAGCAATATGCTAGAAAACATTCTCAATAAAATAAAAAATCCTGAAGAAAAATTAAAAATCCTCAATATATTATATCAAACAGAGGAAAAGGATACCGGTAATAAAATAGAACCTGAAGGACCATATTCTATGAAATATATCCAAGATACTCTTAATAAAAAGAAATAAAGTCCTTCTACTTCTGAAGATTTAAAATTTGAGATTATAAAATTAAAAGGAGAAATAACAAGATTAAAAAACCAAAGTAATAACTTTTAGAAAATGATTTCTAATCTTGAAAATAAAAATATACATTTAGGGGAATTTCAGAAAAGAAATAACTACTGATAATTATCAGGAGTTATAAAAGTGTTTTGAAAGTCATTTTCATCAGCTGTTTGAAACTGTTGAAGAGAAGATGAAAACTACTGATGAAGAAATCTGTTTCATCAACAGTTTCATTAAAAAGGGTAAATCAGACTTTTCACTCATCAGAATATTTGACCTAGGCGGTTAAAAACTTCTGATAAATACCTTTTTCAAACACTTATCCATTCAAAAAGCAACATTCCCTCTTTCTCTCTCAAAGCAAAGTCAAAACCCCTTCTCTAACATAAAAATTTACTGTTCGATCAAAGAAAACAATGGCTCTCGTTCTGAAACAGGGACATAATCAACGAGGCTACTTTAAGAAAGATGAAGCCTGGTCCCAATACGACGAAATCATTGATTTGGTCATCAAATCCCAATACAACACAGCCTTCACCATTGATCCTCCTATTCATGTACAAACTCTCAATGAGTTATTGGCTAATGCTGAGGCAGTGACTATGAACAATAAAGTGATTTCCCTAAAATCAACCATCCAAGGGAAGCATATGGCAATCACACAAGATTCTCTGGGAATAAGGCTTGCTTGAATGATGCTGAAGCTCCTGAGCATGTTCCCACTGCTGATATCCACTTAACCATGACTGAGTGTGGTTACCAAGGTACTTTGTCACATGCAACAGTTTACAAAAAGTATTTTGATCCAAAATATAAACTGTTATTTCATTATATTATCATGTGTCTAAGTCCTAAAACTGGATCATATGATCAGATGCCTTCTACTTTTCAACCAATATTTCATTCCATTGTGAATGAAACAACTTTTAATGCATCTTCACTTTTCTTTAATGAGTTGGTGTTGCATCATCAAAACACTAAAAAGAAGTTTTTGTTGTATCCAAGATTTGTTATGCAATGCATAATAAAGGAACTTGGATAGGGAGTACTTGTGGGGAAGTCAACAACTTTAAATCCTTTGACTTGACAAGTATTCTCCAAGCATAATAAACCGGCACTTTTTCCAGAAGATGACCTAGGGGAACAAGAAACAGTCCCCAAGGAACCCACATCTTCCAAACCCAAACCAAAGAAAGCCAAGAAACCAAGGCAGCAAAAACCAAAAACCACCAACCCAAAAAAAAAAGGTAGTTCAGGAAGATGAGATACCTGAAACTACTGATGTGCAATCTGCACTTCCTAAGGATGTGACTGAAACATCCTCTCAGTCTAATCCATCTCAACCACCCAAAAGATAACCCATAACTGTTTAATTTCATAGGAAGAAACCTAGAAAAGCTATAACTACTGATCCTTCCTTTGAAATTGCTGACCCTTTACCCAAAACTACTGAACCTGAAACATCTCACACCACAATTGAAATAGCCAAGCTTCTCTCTGGGCTAAAAGAAAAGGTCCCATCCAAACATGTCACTCCCCAACAAACACATCAAATAGGGGAGATACCTTCAGAAGTTGACATGGATGTGGACATCATTAGCCCTATCCAAAGAGATGAAGATGAACCAAGGTGTCTAAGCCCAAACTTAGATACTTTAGGTACACTTGAGGCTGCTACTACTCATTTACCACCCAGTGGTGGACCTGAGGATAGAAGTAACATAGCTAAAACCTCAAGTGTGGCAACTGCTGATGAAGGCCTTATGCCTGAAGTAGGAAAACCTTAGTACCAAGACAAAGAGGTTCATGAGAAAACTAGGTTGGGCCTAGCTCATGATTTAACTGATACTGTTCTCATTGAGGACACTATCAGAGCTTCAGATGATTCCATTAGTTTGGATGATGATTCAAACTCTCCACAACATGAATTGACAGCTGATATTGAAGGTAATCTAATGTATCTAAGCTCAAAGAGCTGGTCATGACTAACCTTATATCTGAACAACTCAAATCATTCACAACTGCTTGGAAGTTAAAGACAAACACTCAATTTGAGTTGATTAAGAAGAAACTTAGTGAGCTGTCCAAAAAGATAGACAACAACACAAGACAACTTGCTACATTATCTGCTACAACTCCTCAACCTTCAAGGCTTCCAAAAGTGGATGAAGCCAAAAAGGGGGAGAAGATTAAGGAACCAGAACAACATGTGTCTCTTGAAGCTAGACTACAAGCCAAAAGAAAAGGAAAAGAGATACAAGAAACTGCTGATGAATCCCAAGGCCCTAATGAAGAAACTGTTGATGAAGACTTTCAAAGTTGAGACAACCAGCAACCTTTCAGCAGTCAACACTTCCAAGACTGAAGAAGGACAGTCTTCTAAGGCAACTGAACATATTCCAACTACAATTCCAAGGCCAGCACCTGTAACAACAACTATTTTAAACCCTGTTCCCATTTCAATGTCTACAGAACTTTTGGAGAAGAGTTTAAAAGAAGCACAAAAGAAGGCTAAGGAAGATGAAGTTTGGAAAAGCCTAGAAGCAAGGGATGATCTCAGTTTTGATGATAAACTTGTCAAGTATCAAGCTAAACTTGATGAGTTAGAAGCTGAAGAAAGAGCACTTGAAGCTATTGCTGAAGAAGACAAAAGACAGCAACTCATGCTAATTATTACAAAGAATACCAAGGCTAAAAAGGCTTCACTCAAAGGGCTCTCTACTAAAGAAATTATGAGAAGAGCACAACTAGTAGCTGATAAGTTGGCCACTGAAAAAGAAAGAAAGGCAAAGAGAGCTGAGATAATTGAAGAACTGGTAGCTAATGGATTTGGTCCAAAAACATCAGTGTCAAGATGGAAAGAAGACACTTTTTATGAAACTTATAAAAGATTCAAGGCAAATAAGGCTGCTAATCCTGAGAAGTTCAAAACTTCTGAAGTATCACAAACTTCAGTAGTTAAAAGATCTTCTGGTGCACTGCAAAGGCCAGCTACCAAGAAGAAGCAAGAGGAAATAGTCAAAACAGACTTTAAAATGGTGCTGCTAGAAGGCAACATAGTGGTACATGGAGACTTTGATGTAGAAGAAAAACCTCTGCTCACTCAATTTAGGGACCCTGCAACATTTTCTTACCAACTACAACAAACCATCAAAGAAAAATCACACACCAAGGTTGTCACAGAACATCATCTACCAAACTTTGCTATTCCTAGTGCTGTGAATATAGAAGAAAGCAGGGATTCCCACCTGAAGGTCACTGAAGTAGAAAACATTCCACAATTAGGATCAACCCAGGAGACTAGTTTGGTCTCCTACACATCAGACTTTGACAGGTCTAATGTGAACATTGTTAAATGGTCATTCACTGATTCAAACTCAGTGAAAGTGACAAGAAGAGATCGTTCAAGCAAGGTCTACAGAAACTACAAAGAGTTGAGCATACTTTTAACAAAAGACCTTCTCACTATACAACATCTTGAGCCTGAACAAGGATCTCTAACAGAGAAACAACAACATCAGCTTAGTGTCTCCATGACTGCAGAAATCAGGAGAATACTGGAAGCTAGAAAGAATGAAGGTAAGTAAAGATTGGATAAGGTTTTGCCTTCATCAATCCAGCGGGAGATATTAGGGACAAAAAGGATTCAAGAAACCACTTTTGTTACCTTAGTCCAAATCATATTTCTGCTAATTATTCTAAGTATAGAACTGCTCTGAAGAAGAAGATATCAAAGTGCTGAAGAGTAAATAATCAGAAGTTCTGAAGTCTAACCAGACAAGTTCACTGAAGAACTACTGAAGACAAAACTACCCATCAGTAGTTTTGTCACTAAGCAGTACTTTCTGATAGAAGCTTCTAACCGACCCAGTTACTTCAGTATAGACTATTATAAAGTCTGAAAATGGAATGAATATATCATTCATAATTTTTTGAAATTCCGAAGGGGTATTCTTGAGCCCAAAAGGCATTACATTCCATTCATATTGACCAAAAGGAACATTAAAAGCTGTTGTATATTTGTCCTTTTGATTAATCTGAATTTGCCAATATCCAAATTTTAAGTCAAATTTGGAAAAGATTATTGACTCATATAATCTATCTAATAAATCTTTTTTATTAGGGATTGGATATCTTATCCATTGTAATACTTTATTAAGAGGTTTATAATTTATAACAAGTCTTGGGACTCCTCTTTCTTGTTCTGAATGTTTATTAACATAAAAGGCTGTACATGACCAATGAGATTTATAAGGATTTATTAATCCTTTTTGTTTAAGTGATTCAATTTCCTTTTTACATAATTCTAAATATTCTGAATTCATTTGACAAGGTCTAGCCTTTGTTGAATATCCCTTTCGTGGAAATTTTCTTCGTAAGGAAGAGAAACAATATGTTGCTTTCTATCCCAAAAAGCATTAGGATAATCATTACATATCTCATTTATAAATTGTTTTTTTATTAAAGTAATTTTTGATATGAGCTTAGGATTAGCTAAACTTTCTTCAATATTATTAATATTAATTTCTTCTTTTAGGAAGTTTATTTGACAAATCTTTGCCTGAATTAATATTTCATTTATTAATTTATCAATGGGTTGAGTTATAAACTCAAAATATAAACTTTTACCTTTATAAGTGCCATAAAACCCTTCTTTATTTACTTTCATTAAAGGGAAAAGTTTTGATAGGAATGGAGTTCCTAAAATTACCTCATTTGAAAGATTTTTCAGAAGAACAAATGAAGTTGGGATAGATTCTTTATTACAACAAATTTTAGCATTTGGAAGTTTATATCTAACTCCCATATCTTTTCTATTTGCAACTTTTAAAATCTGAGTAGTTTTCTCAAAATATTTAGTTGGAATGAGACTTTTTCTTATGCAGTTTAGATCTGCACCTGAGTCTATAAGAGCAATTAATTCCTTTTCAAAAGAATTATTTATGAGTAAGGTTATTCTTACTAACCATTTTTTAGAGGTTATTTTTTCAATTGTTTGAATAAATTCATCATCTTTATTAAGGGGAGGAAATAAGTTTTGGAAATTTAAGTTTCCCCTAAATGTATATTTTTATTTTCAAGATTAGAAATCCTTTTCTCAAAGTTATTATTTTGGTTTTTTAAACTTGTTATTTCTCCTTTTAATTTTATAATCTCAAATTTTAAATCTTCAAAAGTAGAAGGACTTTCTTTCTTTTTTATTAAGAGTATCTTGGATATATTTCATAGAATATGGTCCTTCAGGTTCTATTTTATTACCGGTATGCTTTTCCTCTGTTTGATATAATATATTAAGGATTTTTAATTTTTCTTCTGAATTTTTGATTTTATTGAGAATGTTTACTAGCATATTTCTATCTATAACATTAATATCATGTTCTTCAAGATCATTATCTTGAAATTGAGATATAAGTCTATAAATCATATCATTATCTGATTATGTTTTATTACAGCAATCTTTGCAATCTTCAGAGCTCAAGCTATCTTCTGAATCATAATCTGAAGAGTCTTCTGAATCAATATTTTATTTAACTCATTTTTTATATCTTCTTCTATTTCAAGATTATTAATCTTATTTTTTACTGTTTTTCTTTGACAAAAATTATTTAATGTATGTCTTTTTTTCTTGCTTGCCCAGCAAGTAGGAACTTATTCTTTTCTCTTTGTTCCTTTCTAAATTTTCTTTTTTCCTTTCTTTTTTGGAAATATTTTTCTTTAGAAGATGATTTTTTTATAATTTTTCTGAGAATATTTCTCTCTGTTTTCTTCTTTATTACATTCCATACCAAATTGTTCACAAAAATGACCAAGTTGTCTCTTTTTTGTTAAATTATGTTTTTTGATTTGTTGATTTAGTTTAAGTTCATTACATAAAGCTAAACCTTCCTGGACACAGACTCCTATTAATCTGCCATAAGTATAATTATTGCAATTAATTTGGATATCATTTCCTCTAAGAGGTTTCTTACTCTTTGAGCAAACAATGAAGGGAGACCATCTATAAATTTTGATTTCCAATGAGAACTATTGTTTTCTGGGAGTTCATAAACTCTGCTTAAAAAGACATCTTTGTCGCATCTAAAAGATGTTAGAGTATGACATCTAAGACCATTTAAAAGGGTCCTTATTGTTTCAGAATTATCTGACCATCCACCAGTGAAATGTTCTATAATAGTAAGAATTAATGTGTAAACAGCATCAGAAACATTAGTGTCATCTTCAGTTTTAACATGTTGATAAATTTGTTCCTGATTTGGACCAATATAATTATCCCACCAGCCTTTTAAATGACCAGTAAATTCTGAAGTTATCATTTTACAAACTGTAGTGTCACAATTTTGATTGTTTTTTGCTATAGTAGCATACATCATCATTTGATGTGTCATCATAAAAACTTGTCTATCAGTATAACCATCTAAATTCCATTCATAAATCGATTTTACACTATAAGAATTATTAATTACATATTCTTGTTCTTCATTAAGAACATCTTGAGGAGTTCGTCTAGGATAATAATACATCCTTTGCCTAGGTTTATCAACATATTTTGAACTATAAGCTTCTTTACCTTTATCTAATCTATTGATTGAATCAGTAACATAAGCTTCAAATGTTTCATCATCCATATTCTCTTCTTCCAAAGTATTAATTTGAATATTAGATAATTTTTCTTTTATAACTTCCATTAAGTCATTCATATGCTTAAGTTTATAATCTTTTATTTCGGGAGGAGTTTGGATTGAACATTTTATACTCATAGTTAAATCCTCTTCCTTCTTCGTATTACTAGTTTCTCCCTTTTTATTTATTAAACTACTAATTTTATTATTGGTTTATTTCAGCATTTCTGAAATAATTCTAATGCCTAAATTAGTATAATTATTTTGTTGAATAATTTGATTAACATGGATTATGGTAGCCTGGATAGCTTCATCCTTTATAGATTTTTTGAAAGCAGAGAAATGTAATTCCTCGTGTTCCCTATTTATTTTAAAATCTTTTGAAGGAGAGAAAATAGATTTTATAATTTCACCATTGTTAAGTCTATAATCTTTTTCTATCATGGAGATATATTTATAAGAATACTTATTTATAAACCATACTGGAAATTCTATAATTTCCTGAACAAGTTCTAAATCTTTATAAAATTCTTGTCCTAATCTATTTTTTTCATCTTTAGGATAAAAATTATTAAACCAATTTCTAAAATGCAACAATTTGGATTGTCTATATTTTTCTACTATCTGCTTTCTAATAGCAGATCCTAGACTAAAATCTAATTTTTCTTTTATCATAATAAATTAAAACTCATTTGGGAGATTGTATCATCTTCTCCTACAGGTTGATATGCTCCTGTGACTAGATTATCATGATTTATATTTAGGTTTTCTACCCTATTCCTTATTTGAGAAGTAGAAGCTTTGGCCGATTTAGGAATATCTACTTTATAATCTATGGTTGAGATATAAGATCTTGTTGAAGAGGATCTCAAGATATTTCTATTTTTTCTTTCTTCTTCAAATTCTATTTCTATGTTTCCTTCAGGAGTTTTTATAACTCTCCTAACTTTATGATTTATTTGAGGCTGAATATTAACTGCCTTTTTTATGACCCAATTTTCAGGGAAAGCTATTTCTTCCCATTTGACAGGTCTTCTTATGGAAATGTTTGACTTTCCATAATTTGTTTCAATTAGAATAGTTTCGTCATTAGGTTTATTGATTCTTTTGCATCTAGCATTCATGGTAGTTAATAGCCTAAAATAAATCCAATAACAGATACATATTATTTCAGATCCATGAGCATAGTTGTAACCATGTGTTTTAACATATAAAGTTAAAGCATCATCAATATTTTGGGCTGATAAAGATAAATGAAAATCTGGATAGACATCAAAATATACTGGGCCATGAGCCAGACTAGTTTCTACTATACCCATTAAAGATTGTTTCCAGTTTAAATTATGAGCATCTCGTAAAACAGCTACAAAACTTTCTGGTAAGCATTTTAGAGTCAAAGGCTTAAAAGCAACATGGACTAATCCAATATGCATAAAATTATAATCTTGTTGATATTACTTATATCAGAAAAATTTAATAGTTTGATTATCATTTCTTCATTTTTTTATTGAAACTGATTCTTCAGTTGTTTTTACAACTTATCTCCAGTTTAATAAATTGTCAAAGCTTCCAATTCAGTATATAACATTTGGACTTATATGAGGAATTGTCCATTTATTAAGTAAATCAAGATTTTGAGCTATATCATATTCCTCAGTTTTACTGTTTTTAACACTATTCTTCTTTTTAAACATGTTAATTATGTTGAATAAAGAGTATTGAATCATAAGATATATACTTCCCCCCTTTGATACCATGAGGTATGAGCTTTTACTAAGGTATGAGCTTTTACTAAAGGTATGAGATTTTACAAAACATAGACCGTCACAATATATATATATATATATATATATATATACATACATATATAGTATAAGGTTATATTGGAAACCCTTGTTATAGTGAAAACTCTAAGTTTCTGAGCTTTTTTTTATATGAAAATTTTAGGCTATATAATATACATGATTTTAAGCATTTTGAGCTAAAAAAATCAAAAAAACGCCCAACACTTTTTTTTTAAAAAAAATAAGTTTTCGGGTAACATATTGTTAACACATGTTAATTTCGCTTAACATGTGTTACTCGAAAACTTATTTTTTTTAAAAAAAAAAGTGCTTGGCGCTTTTTTGATTTTTTTGGCTCAAAATGCTTAAAATCATGTTTATTACATCCCCTAAAACATTCAAGCCCTAAAAAGTTCGGGAAGTCAGAGTTTTCAGAGTTTTCACTATAACAAGGGTTTTCTCTGGATCCTAATATATATATAGGGCAAGGTTTAATAGAAAACCCTATATTTTTTAGTAAACTCAATAAACTCTATTACAACCATTGATCAAGCATGATCAATGGTTGTGAGCCATGGTCCCACCTTTTAACCCACATTCTCATTAAAATATTAGTAATAAAGTACAAAAAGGGTATAAAGGTAAAATAAATTCACCTTCTCTCTCCATCTTGTCACATTCTCTCTCTTACTTTTCATCTTCTCTCTCCACCTTTTCTCTCTCCACCTTATCTCTCCTACTTTTTTCTCTACCACTTATTTCACATATTAATTTAAAGATTCAGATTTATTAATAACGTATGTCACACGATCCCTTTAACACATGTTAGTTGCTCTCTTCAAACAAACTCCTTTCACACACATCACTAACACGTGTATTTGGTTCAAATAATTATCACGTTAATTTTGGACTAGTATAACAACATAAAGAACACATGTAAATAAAAATTTATTGCAATCAACATTGAGTGTAACAACTTAATTTCATATAAATCTAAACAATTAAAAAGATGATACAAAACTATCATAAACTAACATAAAAAAAACATTGTGCTTCATTCTTTAATAATCGTCTTCGGTGTTATGCTTCATTCCTTATTAGGCATCTTCGGCTTCATGTTTCAACCCTTAGCACTCCATCTCTAGTCGATCCTTGTGCGAAGTAGCCGGCTTGAAGTCCAGTGGTTGTTCATAAAACCTCCTACATTAATTATTTTAAATAATTAAACATTTGTAACTAGCAAATGTTAATTGGGTCAATTTGGGTGTTAGTTGGAAATATACTAACATGTGTTAGCATCACTAACACCTGTTAATTGAACCATAGCACGTATTAGTTGGGCATATACTAACATGTGTTAGCATCACTAACACATGTTAATAGCACGTATTAGTGGGGCATATACTAACATGTGTTAGAATCACTAACACATGTTAATTGAACCCTAACACATGTCAATTGGAATAAATTCATCAGTAGGTACCATATATAACCTGTGTTAGTATCACTAACACATGTTAATTGAACCCTAACACATATCTACTGTGATAGATTCATCAGTAGGTTTAAATACAAACATGTGTTAGAATCACTAACATGTGTTAATTAAGCCTTGACACATTAGTAAGCACCAATACAAAAATTCAAAACCTTCACACAGAATAACATATATACAAGAAAATAAAAAGTTAAACATTGTTATAAACAAATCAAATGATATACCAAAAAAAAACCACATTTGCTATTTAACACATGTTAATTGAACCATAACACATGTTAATTGAGATAGATTCAGCTCCTAATTCAAAACTAAAAGACCTTAAAACAAAAAATATGCAATAAAAACACATTACCCAAATAAAAAAAATGTGATCTTTTTAACATCCAATTTAACATAAACAAATTAATAATAATAAAAAATCAAAAAGGTTAACATAAGTTCTTTTTTTCATTCAAGCATTTGATCAAACACTTGGTGTGCGAACAAATTATCCCCAAAATTGTTTATATATTATAAAATCATTATCCCCATTAACAACTTTATGATTCTATATAGAATTTAATGATTGATACTATAACTTTTTTGGATAATATATTTTTAAAAAAGGTAAAATAGTATTATAATCAAAATAAACAATAGTTAAGTAAGAATGATGAAATGTTCTGTGAACATTTAGCTTTGGAGTGTGTTATCAACATCATCGAAACCAGATCTAGACAATTAAAGCCATTAAAATGCAGCACCATAGATTATCCAATGAACCAGACTATATCTATTTTAAAGCTGCGTTTTTTTTAAATCCCATATCTTAAAATAGATTTACTCCACAGGAGCATTTCATCGAACCCAAAGGAAGAGAAAAATGATAAACTGGATAATCAACAAAGATGTCAAGTCTGACAAAAAAAATGTTACTTTGTAGAAACTCACTTACCTTAACAGTATTGTATACATCATGTGAAACAGAGCATACATCCATGACCGGTTGAAAGAACAAAGTGGTCTCTGTTGAACCACTACTGGATTTGTACATGTATTAGCACTTGGAGCAACGAGGTTATAAGGAGACAGAAGCATATATATATATAGAAGATCGTTGGTTGTGAATAGATGGTGGTCGGAGTTGATGATGGTGGTGGAGGTGGTGGCTGGTGGTCGGAGGTGGTGGCTGGTGGTTGGTGGTGGTGGATGAATCTTAGCCACTAGATGAGTTTACTAGAGTTTACTCAATTTGGGTGGGTTTTCTCTCAATACTTCCCCTATATATATATTTATATATATATATATATATATAGTATAAGGATAAAAGGAAAACCCTCCTAAACCGGAAAACTTTGGAAACTCTAACCTCCCGAGTTTTTTTTTATATGAAAATTTTAGGGTATGTAATATACATGATTTTAAGCATTTTGAGCCAAAAAAATCAAAAAAGCGCCGAGTACTTTTTTTTAAAAAAAATAAATAAGTTTTCGGGTAACGCATTGTTAACACATGTTAATCGCTTAACATGTGTTACCTGAAAACTTTTTTTTTATTTTTTTTAAAAAAAAAAGTGTTCGGCGCTTTTTTGATTTTTTTGGCTCAAAATGCTTAAAATCATGTATATTACATGCCCTAAAATTTTCAGGCCCTAAAAAGCTCGGGAAGTTAGAGTTTCCAAAGTTTTCCAACTTAGAAGGGTTTTCCATATATCCATACCCTATATATATATATATATATATATATAATATAAAATATCTAAAAAAATTAAAATACAAATACATTATTTTATTTCTTGTGGTGATGTTTAACTATAAGTTGTAAGGTGTCGGGTATAGGCCCTACATGACTATACCAACCATCATAGTGGTACCGGGGATTATTGGAATCAGTACCGTTATTCAATTTTATTGGTTTTATAAATGTAAAACTCATGTTGATGTTTTAGTAGTGTAACGGGCAAAATCAATATCAAACAAATCATCGTAGCGAAGCATTGAAGAATCCTACTAGTATATAACTATGTATACAAATAACAACATATAATAATATAAAATTACAAATACAAAAAAAATCAACAATAAATGTGATAGAATTAAAATTATCATCTACCCTTTTAACTACAAAAAAAAACAAAATACATTCAATTAGGGATGAGATATTTTTTTTTTTTCAAATACGTATGCTAGTACCGATTTTGGGTATTCGATACATGTATCGGTACCCATTTTTAATGATTTCCGTGTTTGGTACATTTAGTATCGGTATAGGTAAAAATTGGTACTGGTACCGAGTCTTATACGAATGAATTTGATATTATGATTTATATCATACTAGTTGGGTAACCGAGCAATGCGGCGGGAAACACAAACACTCTCAGGATGTGCATTATTCGATCGGTTCGATTTTTATCTTCAACCAAAACCCAAACCAAATTTATCAATTAATCTATCGTATTAACTTATTGATTTTCGGTTAATTAGTCCGGTTTATTGGGTTAGATTGATGTTTTTTTTTGGGTTTGGTTCATTGAATTTTTGTTAATAGCCACAACCAAACTTGGGCAAAAACTTTTTGCTGAAAAATACATGAAATGCATGTATGAAGACATAACATGAAAGTATATATACATAGAATGGATGTAATTAAAATATGAAAGTTATGAACTAGGGGGCATAAAATCTAGAAACCTGCACGATGCGAAGGCAGCGAAAACTTAAAATGTGGTACTTATTTTTGGTTAGTTTATTGATCCTTTCGTAACCTTAAGGCAATTGTTTGATCTTAAATGTCGTACTTATTGCGATTGAAGATGTTAAATTGATTGATATGGGAAATTTAAAAAAAGACATATTGTGTTAGTTTATTAATCATCTCATGATATATTTTGTAGTACATGGTTGAATTAGCCGAATTCCTTCTAGATGCATTAATTATGCAAATGTCTCAACTAATTTTCCGTAAGTCAAACATGCTTGAAAACCATCTATATTTTTTACATGCTTCAAATATCCTCTTCAAAGTTCTAATTGGTGCATTCCTGTAGTATTGGAACTTGTACAAAAATACTAATATAATATAAAACTGCTGAAGTCTAGGGCAGTAGGAAGCTTCTACTAGAACTGCTTATGAGTAATCCTTCAGGAGTTTCTCTTCAGTAGTTGTTCTTCAGGTGTTTTTCTGGTTCATCTTTAGAACTTTACTCTTCAGCACTTTGTCTCAGCTTCAGTTCTTTATCAGTATTTGTCATTTCTTCTTTAGCACCTTCTATACTTAACCAAAATTTGCAAAGAGGATATTAGACTAAGGTTAAAATGCTTATCAATCTTCTTTGACCGAACATGAACTATGGAGATGACCAAACCGTCTTCATTTGTATAGTGGAAGCTTATACTAGTCAGTGAAAAGTTGGTTATTAGCATATCAGTTAAAAAATGAGAACATTAAATTCAAATTAAACATTTTTTCTCAAACCATACATTAAGTTCATAATTAAAGCGTTAACAGAACATAATGGCTTTAATACATAGTACTGTTTCTACAAGAGATGCTTCTTAAACTTTGAACTTTAAACATTAAAAAAAGAATCATAAACTTACAGATATTAGCAGCAATAGTATACCAAACTTACTAATATTAACTGAAATTATGAATACAATACACTAAGTTCATAATAAGCACATTCACATAATTCAATTGTATAACAAATTTCCTACAGGAACAAAAGTTATGAAAGCATATATTAATACAAATTTATAAAAATTAACAGAATACGACACTCTTTCTACCAAACTAACATAAATTACATTTTTTTACAAGTTAAAAGGTTGTACTTGTCTTGATTTTAAGACCAAAAGGGGATTACAAGTTAAAAGGATTGTGTTTCTTGAAGCTTTAGAAGGTTGGTACATCACGCTTTCAAAGTTGTACTTGTCTTGATTTTAAGACCAAAAGTGGATTTCCTTTATATATAGTATAGATATAGATATAGATTATGGTACTTTTGGTACTCATATCGATGTTGCATATTTGGTAACCGTATCGTATTGGTAGTCATCAATCTTACATATTTGGTATTCGTCCTATAATGGTACTCATACCAGTATACGAGTGCTCAAAAAGTAAAATAAAATAAAAATAACACAAAGTGGTACCAAAGTGTAACACCCCAACCGATGGCGGAAACATCAGAGTGCCACGTAGTGACGATTGTTCATAAGCTCATGGCACTATTAAAGTTGTAATATTATTAAATACTGAATTAAAGTTTCATACAAGATTTTCCAAACAAAATACAAACAATACATGAATCTGATTTAAATTTAACTAAGTCCAAAGCCTTAAGTGATCATCGAGCAAGCTTATCCTGAAACATACAAGAAAATAATTTTGTCAACAATAATGTTGGTGAGCATTACCTAGATTTGTATATATAGTATAAGTTTATAAAACGTACAATTCATGTGTCATGTGATATCAATGCGTTATGTAAACATGTAAGTAACAAATAAGAATTCAAGAATATTGTTCACAAAAGTATATCGAGCACCTTAACACGTGTAAGTCTAATAGAGCACCACGACCGAAGTCATGTCTGATAGAGCACCATAACCGAAGTTATGTCTGATAGAGCACCATAACCGCAGTTATGTCTAAGTTTAAGTATAAGCATGTAAGTCACGTTCACGTTCAAACACAAGCATGAAGATATACAAGACACGTATATGAATTGTAATTGTTCAAAAAGTATGTGTATGTGAATGTGCAAGTTTAATACGTGTGCATGAATCACCCCAAAAGTGTGAAAAAAGAAAAAGGGGATAAGTAATACTCACAGGTTGCTCAGCAAATAAGTATCCAACGAGCACGTATAGCTAGTAATGTGATTCCCGAGAAAAATTGCCTAGATTATGCAATATAATGTCTAAGAACAAGTCTAACAAGTCTAAGATTTCTAGGTCGGTTGATTAGGGTTCCTAGTTTTGGGGAAAGACGCTTAAATGTTAATGGTTTAGTTAAAAATATAATAATATTTAAAACATTATAAATTTTACATAATCTTAAAGATATAACTTTCAAAAAATATATATATATATATATATATTTTTTTTTTTTCTTGAAAATTTTATATCTTTGATCGATTGGATTAGAAATAATTTTAGAAAAATTTTGGGTTTTAAATCTTTTAAAACGGAGTTTTTATGAATTAGTTATGAATAAAACAAGTTTATATTACACAAAATAAATTTCCATATTTGAGTGGTTCAAATAAGAACCATAGAGTATTTAAGAACCATAGGAACAATTATTAGCCATTGATCTTGGATGGCAAGATGGTAAATAATTACAATTTAATTTAATTGATTATTTTAAATTAGGGGCAAATTAGTAAAACCAACATATGCCTTCTATTATCAGGAAAACCATTATTATTCCCTATTTTGAATCATAATCCCAATAATCTCGCCTCTATAGTATTTTATATATATACATACCCTAATTAAGATTAAGCTACGTGATGCACACAATCTATTACTTCTACAAAAGGGTTGAGATGGTGTGCAGAACAAATAATTTTATTCTTTGAATTGAAAATTGCAATCGGTTAGTGTTTATATCCATGTTAACCCCTTAAAGTATTTTAGGATGCATGTGTGTATGTGAAGCTTGATTGTTACCTTTTATGTAAAAGGGTGTAATCAGTCATGATCTAAATTTTTTTGAACTTTCAGTGATGACCTAAATGGTTATTTGTTTATTTGTGGGTTTTTTACTTTGTAATTATTATACTCCATGGTATTTGATCAATGTGGATTTGTGTAGAAGATTGTTCTTATAGTTATTCTAGACACTTGTATCTTTTTATGATGGTGTAGAAAACTGTATGTCATTTCTAGGTTTTTATTTTTTTAAATACTGGTATATTTTTTTGTTAGTGTACAGAACTGTATAAACAACATGTACATTTGTGTATACTCTATTGTTTTTACTTAGATAAGTAAAGTTGTTATCATTCTTTCATGGTGTTTTATTATTACTAGTAATATTAAGATTGTTTTTTTGGTATATGTCGTAAACGGACGATTAATATGTGGTTGAGGCACACTATCAAAGATAATATATCATATTGTTCACATGTGTATAAATGGTATAAGGTTAATGTTAAAATGCTATACACTTGTGTATATTATGTTTTAGTCACTTAGTCAGCGGATATGTCATATATATTAAGCATGTTAAATTTTTTATTTGTACAGTTAAACCATATGTTGATTATGGAAGAAGTGCCTGGCCTAGAAAAGAAAAGAAAGAGAAGCAGTGAATTAGTGACTACAAAGAAGGATGTTAGAAGCGAAACTCATAAGAAATGGGATTGTGGTTTCCCCTTAACTATAAGGCAAAACTGAATCTCTTGAGGAAACGGTATGCGGTGAGGCTTATGCTGTCTGAAGCTAATGAACATCGAAATCAAATTCTATGGGAAAAAGTATGAGAAGAAGAAGTGATTGTCCGTAGTTTCCCCATAATTTAATTGTGTTGTTATGTATAACCTTTATGTAGGTCTTACTTAATAAATGCACATGAAAACATTTACATTAAGATTATTATATGTTACTATATAGTCTGGTTAAATGAATACATTGAGGTTATTACATGTGTACATGAGTGTATATTCAAAAGTACAGTAGTGTACATTAAAAGAATACACATGTGTTGTATGTGTATATATGCATTTAAACAACGTTGATACTATTTTAGTGTAAACATTTGACCAAACTATATATATGCAATAATACCAATACATAAACAATCATCAGCAAATTAGAATTTCAATTAATAAAAAAGATGGAAAAGTTGTATTTAAAAAGAAAACAACAATTCCTTAAATGTAGGATGCAGTTAATGATATTTTGATAACTGTCGATAAACAAAATTTTGATATAATAAATATTGAATTTTTTAAATATAAATTTACATAAATACCCTTTAGATCAAACTATAAATGGATGGCTAGGATTGGTTCTCAAGGTTTATAACTATACCCTAGGTTCTTATTTGATCCTAATCATATATATATATATATATATATATATATATATATATATATATATATATATATATTTAATCTGTTTTTAATTATAGCGTTTATATAGGAAAAAAAATCCATGACTTAAAACAAAATAAATATTCAACCATTAGTTTATATATATGTTTACAATGAAGATAGTTTTTGTTTTTCTTTTTTTTTTATATAAAAAAAAAATAGGGTTGGAAGGGTTCTCACAAGGATCGAACCTTGATCCTCTTGTTCAAAAGAAACCAAACCTACCACTGATCTACTAAATCAGTTTGTCTTGCATTCCATAAATAACTATTATAAACATATACTAAACAGACTATATTTGTCAAAAAGAAAATACAACCCGGTTCATACAGGGATTAAACCTGAGTATGGTTGTTATAATGCAGTTAACTAACCAGCTGGTCTAAAAGACCAGTATGTTTATTTTCTGAAATAATGTTTAAAACCTGTTTTTAATGCAATCATCTTCCCCACAAGGTACTCCCAATCCAGACCCGCCATTAATCATTTGAAATTCAGAATTTGTTTAAGACTTATAAGGTTACTGGAACGCTTAGATTATTTAAATGAACTGAACATACCAGAACACGAGGGAAAGAAACGAAGAACGGATCGAATACGAAAAGCGACCAGGTTCGATTCCGACGGTTGGCGCAAAATAGAGCAAATTTAATTGTGTTTTATGTTGGAATGAATGATCAGGGGGTCAGGGTAGGGGTATTTATAGGTGATCAACAGATAAATAAACAAATTTGAATCAAACTTGATAAGGCTCAATCGGTTAAGATTTCGCAATTCATCCGAGTTTATTTCGTAGATATCGTTGCGTTTTAGCTGGGGTCAAGGTCGGTTTCAAGAAGATAGTCATAAAAGATGGTTGGATGATTATAGTTGGATTAGGTCTTTATAAAATAAGATTTGGAACTTATATTTTATGAATTAAAACTTAAATAATTTCGAAAAAATGCAAGACCATTGATTGTGATATGTTTTTGAATTAGCAACCTTTTTTTTCTTTATAACACACTAGCTTTTATCCCGGGAGTGTCCCGGGGTTGAAATATCTAATATAACATAATAAAATATCTAATATGACAACATAAT
This sequence comes from Ambrosia artemisiifolia, assembly GCA_032199755.1. NCBI lineage: Eukaryota > Viridiplantae > Streptophyta > Magnoliopsida > Asterales > Asteraceae > Ambrosia > Ambrosia artemisiifolia. Next base: position 40,608,676 of record CM063519.1, on the reverse strand, counting down.
TAATGATTTGCCAATACATGATTAATGAATAATAATAATAATTATTATTATTATTTTAAACAAATTTCTGCCATAAGTTATCATATTCAAATATAAAAAAAAAGAATCTCTGCCTATGAATTTATGTTTATCGTTTATCATTTATTAGTAAAGTAAAATATATTTGAAAACAAAACCCTACAAAAATAGTTGGTTTTTTTCTCCGTTTTTTATATAGCACTATGGTACTCGTTGGAAAGATAATAAAACGCTCGTTAATTTTGTGTAATTTTTTTCTTTAAAAAATCTCGTATATAAAAGATATTAACGTTTAAAAGTTATGGGAGGAAACATTAGAGAGAAAATTTAATTTTGTTTTTAAATTCTTATCTTTTCCTAAAATAATTATAATATATATAAATTTATTAAAAAAAACTCAAAAATTAAAAAAAATCCTACATGATGCCACGTGGCATATTTAAGGAAGGGTTGAGGCCTCCATTGAATGCCACATCATCAAAGTTCAATTCTTTTATTATAAGTTATAGATTAATTACGATTGGGTATACAAAACTTTTTTGGCAAAATTGTAACTAATAACTTTGTAAAAATTTCATGTATAACAAATGTAAGAGTAAATTCGTTTTTGAGTCCCTGAGTTTTGTGGATTTTAACTACTTGAGTCCAACATTTTCATTTTTAACATTCTGAGTGCCTGGTTGATAATTCTATAACCATTTGAGTCCAATTTTCTAACGTCGTTAACCAAGTCACTTAAGTATAAGGATATTTTAGTCATTTTACATTTAGGTACAACTCTCTAATGCATCAGGTATAATGAACAAGTCTTTAATGCATAAATAAAAATAATATATATATTAAATATTATAACACACACACTCTCTCTCTCTCTCTCTCTCTCTCTCTCTCTCTCTCTCTCTTTCTTCTCCACCCCTCCACCACACCATAAACCACCACCACCACTGCACCATAAACCACCACCACCACACCACCACTACACCATAAACCACCATAAAGTTCTCACACACACAGGTCCACTGCTGCACCACCTAGCCACCACCAGTCCACTACAATCTAGTCTTTTCATTACTTAAAATATATAATTAATAATGATAGTATTAAAATTGGGTGTGAGAACTTTAATTAATAATGATAGTATTTACCAACTTTTGTCTTCTGTTGAAGTAACATTTGTCGTCCACCACCACTCCACATGTTGAAATATTTACCAATAAAAGGATATTGTTGGTTTTGCATCCTCATCTTCACCCATCTCCCACCACCAATCAAAACCCCCACCTCCCACCACCAATCGGAACCCTAACCAGTACATGCAGCTCCACAACCGCCCACCTCCCACCACTTCTACAACCCACCGTATCTCACATCTGCAGACACAACCATCGATCGAAATGCTAACCACCTGCAACACTACCCCCAAACCTCTGTCCACCTCCACCTGCACATCCGTTCCACCTGCAACACTACTCCAACAGGTGGTGGTTAAGTCTGGTCGTTGGTGGCTCGTCTGGGATATGGTGGGCTAAGTGACGCACGCGTCGGAGAACGGCTAACGCTGCTGTGGTTCTGCCGCATCTGGTGGTGGTGGAAACCCACCTATTTCCTCTCTCTCTTTCTAGATGTCTGATGTGTGTGTGTTTTGTAGATAAATGGTGGGTTTGGGTGGTGTGATGAGTTTTAAGAGAAGATAAAAGGGGCGAATGGTCTTGGTGGTTGTGTTGATGGTGGTTCAACCATCGGTGGAGATTGATGGTGGTGGTGGTTGCTGAAGATGTATGGTGGTGGTGGATTTGGTACTTAGAGAGAGAGTGTGTGTGAGAGAGAGGTGAGATCTGTGTGTAGATGTAGTGTGTGTATATATTATAATATAATAAAGTATAATATTTAATAATTATTTATTTTTAATGGTAAGGGTATTTTGGTCATTTCATAAATATTAACAGAAAAGATCTAACAGAGTTAGAAAATTGGACTCAAACCATAACAAACTTAAAACACTAGCACTCAGAATGTTAAAAATGAAAATGTTGGACTCAAGTAGTTAAAATCAAGAAAACTCAGGGACTCAAAAAGGAATTTACTCCAAATGTAATAACTTATAACCATAATCTATATAAGTTTACTATAGAAAATTAGTCATATCAGTTAAAAATTACGTTGATTACAAGTCTTAAAACTAAATGTTTTTCATAAATTAACTAGACATTAATTAAATATTTAAATTTCAAGAAAATTTAACAATCAAGAATAAACATGAACATGGGGAATTTTATTGAATGACTAAGGGGAATAACAATACTTTTGAATTAATAGGAAATTACACAAGGTTACACAAAGCGAGTACCGTACCGAAGTACCGGTACTGGTACGATACCCATATTGTACCAATATATTAGGCATGTCATTCGGAACCAGTTTTGTTCAAATTTAATACCGGTATTTTTTGTACCGGTACAGGTTACCGATCCCATCCCTACATTCAATTCCTACATAACAATATTAAACAAAACTATAATCTTACAACATTAAATGTGATGAAAATGCGTTTTAAATGAGTAGCAAACTTGAATCCTGATTTGTAGGATTTTGGCCAGGTAATTGAAAAAGAAGATATATGTAGTCATTATTTGTATATTATTTTATATGATATGATAATTTAAAGGTGTTGTTCTCATAGGGTTAAATGATGCGGGTTCCCTTTAATTGGGGTAAATTTGTAACTATATGTGAAAAGAATATTGCAACTTTGTTGTGGAAGATTAGTGTTTTGAAACCCGGACCGTGATCCGGGATCTGACCCGGTCCGGTTGAGGGTGTTGGACCACATGTGCAGAGAACCGGGAGTTGTACCGATGAACAAGTGCTCGGACCGGTGAACCAGTATAAAAATTACCTGTAGCGTCTGGCCTTTTTGTTTGTGCCTTTGAACTATGACGACGATTGAAAGGCGGTGGCGGCTACCATATGCCGCTGTCGATTCTCCGGTAGGTAAAGAAGAAAGACAAAATGATGACAGTTGTTAGATATGGTTGGGTAGAAACTTAGAAAAGGAGATCGTATGTTTAACATAGAAAACTAAATTGTCAAACATGTTTAACATAGAAAACTAAATAGTCAAACATGAGCAGTGAATTGCATGGGTTGTTGAATTGATATTATGATTTTGACGTTTCTTTTTGGATGGGCTTTTTAAATAACCCAAATATTATTACACTTTACGTAGAAATGGGCTGACTTTTAAACTTTATATTGATTAAATTTAATTTTGGTATAAATTATGGTTTATCTGTTTTTTAATTCCGGTCTGACCGATGCGACCAATGAACCGGTAAGGTAACCGGTTCGTTTCCCGGTCCGGTTTTAAAAACATTGGTCCTTTATGTTTACCTCAAATTACAACTTATGTCATTCATCATTAAAAATTACATCATGTGTCTTTTATTTGAAACTCTTGCACATTACATGTCCTTCACACTAACCACATCTAATATTTTTGTTATCTTCTCTAACCTCATCTAATATGTTGGTTATCTTTAATTATATATTATTAATTTATTGTTCTAATAATTATTTAGAATACATTTACAACTCCAAAAATTCTATAATATTTACAGAAGCTTATTTAATCCCAAATTTCATTTTCTATTTTTACTTTCAAAAAACACCTTTTTAAATATATTTAATATATTACTTTTTTAATTCATAATTAATTCATTATAAGTCTGATTTGAGTGATTCGAAAGCCCAAAATTTTTATAAAAAATTTTCTATCATATTTAGGCACTGTAAAAATTATTATTTTGGAAAATACTATATTTTAATATTTTTAAGCATTTTAAATCAACTTTATAAAGTTCTTTTCTATTTTTAAGCATTTACCTATATACCTATATATAAAGTTGGAAAATAATTTTTTAAAGTACTTGTACGAACATAGGGAGCTTGAAAGCGTGAAGCTTTGCAACAACATCAGTCTGAATAACAATAAATCCACCATTACTAGGAAACACAGATCCATTGCGAATAATAACAGTATTAGCAAATTCTTCAATATCCGCAATTGTTGAATTCAGTATGTCCCTTGTAAACTCATCCACTCATACACAAGTTCATGATTGTTTCTTCTTGCCTTGTGCAGTTTCAAAACTGCATTATCCGGTGACGCAATCAAAATTCTCTTGTCATTTATACTTGAATTATTCAACTGATGTATAATTCAACTACACACCCTCAAATTTCACTTGCAGGGTTTTACCGCGAGGCGCGTGACACAGCAGGATCCAAGTCAACGGTCATAATAAATAATATGAAAACAACGTAAGTAGGTCAAATAGTTTGAAATCAATGTTTTACAAGATGCAAGACAATGTGAAACTCCGTGCGACTAGTCTCATTGCTACCTTAGCAACCTGAGAAAACATGCTATGTTAGTCAACATATAAATTGTTGGTGAGTTCACAGAGTTTTATGTTTGCAAAAGTAAGTCAACGTTTGAAAACCAGACTCAACAATCCTTATATCTATAACTGATGCTAGCTATACATCGTTACATGATATTAAAGCATTATGAACCATTGCTGAATGTTAGTAAGTTGCCGCTAATACTCGTCACCGGTCATCACTCGGTGTCGAAGTTAGATACACTACGTCAAAAATGGGCTACAACCACATTTTTACCAAAAACATCCTGGTATACTTTTGATTAAATGTTTGACTAAAACACATAAATAATATTTTCAAACACTTTTAGCCAGAAATTGTTTGTATTCATATGACCATTGTATAATAGTTCAAAACACTTAGTCACACTTTAAGAAAAAACTGCGACATTTAGTAGCCATACTAGAAAAAGTGTGACCGTTTCTGAACTATGGCCACAATATTTGTTTCATGTGACCAAAAACACATTAGCTCAAAACCTTTGGCCACATTTTAAGATAAAACTGTGACATTTAGTAACCAGACTAGAAAAGTGTGGCCAAATGTGATCTACAGACACAAATATTTGTTTGACGGTGTGGCTAAAAGTTAATACATATGGCCACATATAATAATTTTGACAAAAGGCTAGACATTAGCTATACTTAAAATTACAAAATTTAATGTCTCTTTACATAAACATTCATCACGTTGTTTATTTTAACGTGATGGAATGATAGCAAATGTCATGGAGAAAATACGTGTGATTAAGGGTTAGACAGTACACAAGTGCTTTGTTGGTGCGATGGGTTTTCTTTAATGGTGCGCTTTAAGTTTCAAAACGCACCTTTACATCTTTCACAATGTTTTTAAAACTGGACCAGGAAATGAACCGGTCAAACCGGACTTAAAAACCGGATACACCATAATTTATATTAAAATTAAATTTACTCAATATAAAATTTAAAAGTGAGACCATTTCTAAATAAAGTGTAATAATATTTGGCTTATTAAAACGCCCATCCAAAAAGATAAGTCAAAAACTTAATATCAATTCCACAGTGTGCTCATATTTGACTATTTAGTTTTCTAAGTTAAACATACTTTCTCCTTTTCTAATTTTCTACCCAACCATATCTAACAACCGTCAACGTTTTGTCTTTCTTCTTTACCTACCAGATAATGGACGACGGCATATGGTAGCTGCACCGCCCTTCAAAGACGCAAAAAAAAGGCCAGACGCTACAGGTAACTTGAAATGCTCGTCAGAAAGAAGACCGGTCCGGTCATTTTTATACCGGTTCACCGGTCCGACCACTGGTTCAGCGGTCCAACTCCCGATTCTCTGCACATGCGGTCCAACACCGTCAACCGGACTGGCTCAGGATCCCGGTCCGATCGGTCAGACTGGCCGGTCCGGTCTGGGTTTCAAAATACTGTAAAGAAAAAACATGTAATTCTCTCTTTTATTAATTTATAATTCTATTTTATATCACATAGAGATTTTAGCTAAAATTAACATTAGGGGTCGTATTTAAGTTAACTGAAAAACATATTATCCTATATATTGTATAGAGCTATTGGTAGTCTAACTAAATTGTGATAATATGATGATTCCTTGTGTTATTTGGTATTTCAATTTTCTTGATTAATGAATACAACTTGCATTCTAATTAAAACATTTTTTTGAATAATTAATTGAGAAAGGTTTTTGGTATTTAACATTCCAAAGCGTAAGAATATACTAGAGTTGGTGGTGGATTAATGCAGCATAGCATTGGGTGGATCTGGGCTTCTACCACTAAAAATTTCGCATGCATCTCACTACAAGAAAATTAACCTGCAACGACACCATTAGCGGCGACCGTGATTTTTTTTATGTAAAGTTGTCTATGTATGTCTGTCGGAGATTTTCACACGAGGGTAATTTGTTGGCGATTCGTCAAGACAACGTCAACAAACCACCAGAACCCACCAGGGGTGATGCATCAGTGAGGTCGCCATCTGTGATCAATCGGTGGAACCTGCTTCATGATTCATGATGGACAATCACCGTTGAACCATTGAAAACATCCATCAAGACTGACAACTAGTATACGCTTCTCGTTGCTTGCCCTTATACTTAAACCCTGAAACCCAATGCTACTTGCTTTAAAGTGATAATCCAATAAACATTAATAAAATAATAATTAACCCTATGGCATAGATTAATTACCAATAAGGCTATAACTAAGCATCCAAATAACAATTGGTGATATAACCGGCCAACTGGTTGTATTTTGACACGGATGATGCAATGAACATAAAAATAAATGTCAATGTACATAATGTTTACATGATAAATCCATTACATTAAATCATTAACTGCGGTTTAAAAAATTGAACTTTTATGCCAGTGTTAATAAGTGTATAAAGGCCTCCGACGACCACCATAAGACTCAGGACCATTCCCAAAAGTCCTAGTCCCCAATTCAACAACCAGTTGAGACTATAAGCTTTTGGTTTCTTGATCTCTAGCCACATGAAGCATGGATAAGCTAGTGTGACAGGCAAAGCAATCCCACCCACCAAGCCAGCTACACCTCCCAAGAAAGGAAATGCAACTGCAAAAAAGAATGATATGAACCCAAACAAAGCTCGCATGATCACCCTAAGCCACCATGGACACGGCTTCTTGAACTTTATCACAAACATTGACTCCATCTCATCAAATATTGGCATCCCATATATTTGGAATGAGGTAAGACTATTGATAATTACTAGTAAGCATACTAGCCCTTGAATAGACTTTGCTAGATCCGTAGTGTGGAACATTAGCAATGCCACCAACATTCCGCTTGAAGGAATCTTATAATTAATTGCAAAAATAATAATTCATTACGATGTTTGTTAAAATTTGTTACATAACCTCAAAAACATTCTATACAACAATAAAAACTTACTTGATTGCCATAAGCCCAAAAGCCACCAATTGCAAGAGGGAACAAGCACATAGCTATAAGAATATATGAAGCTTTAACACCCCTCCACATTGGAATTCGAGACGGATGTTTCTCACTTGAGGGCATTGTAGCCTACATTGAAATTACAAGACTACATTGACTTATAGAAAAAAAAATAATAGATAATAAGCATAAGGATAATAAAAGAAATCATGTGAATAGGATAACAAAAAAAAAAACCCGGCCAGGTATGTTTTAAAAACCTCAGTTAACCTCAATCGAGCCATGTATTTAGTTTGCAACGTATGTTGTATCAATTTCTCGACTAACTGATGACTGTAGTGTTTACTAATATGATATATCTAAGCCAGTATGATTTTTTTAAGTATCTAATCTATATACATTTTATTTTATAGGAATATGATATATTTAAGCAAGTATGATATGTTTAGTATATATCTAATCTATATACATCTTATTTTTCAGGTGTGTCTAAACAATGACTGTTTTAAAAAATCATTACCTGTATTTCAAGTATAAGATTGTGTCCTCTAAATGCAAAACCAACAATACCAAGGGCGTTGAAAACGTTGAAAACCCTAGCAATATCTGATGTAGCCTTTATCATGTCATAGGACACATCCGATACTCTACCTTTAGCCACTGATACAACCCATATCACTGTACAATACCCGACAGCAGTGATTGCGCCAACAAGCGAGACCCCAGCTATCGAGTTCAAGTTGGGCAACTGAGAAAGGAGAACTGCTGCACATGTGAACACCAAGTACCACTCTGTTGTTGTTAACGTCTCCGCTTTGCATGATGAATCACCACACGCGATATGCATAAACATTTTAGATGTTGAACCACCAATGATGATTAGTGCTATGCAAGTTCCTTGGGAGAGATACATAATTTGCACTTTTGCTAGAGAGTTCCCTAACCTTTCACCTGGAACACATGGTTATAATCTAGAACATTGTTGGTCTAAAAGAGTAAGTTTGCTTACCAAAGGCTGCATTTGCCAGTTGCATGTATCGGCTATATCGGACACCGGTCTCCGTTGATTCGTGAAGATTCACTAACAAGTATAGAGTGTAGAGTTGCCATATGAATGCTAAAACCAACGATATTATACCCCATATCCTGTAACAGATGAAAACTTTATACTTGTAATCGACAACAATACATCTAAACCCATTATAGTTTAAACTTTATAAATAACTTTAGCATATAGGTTTTTTTTTTCTAACTTTGTAAGTGATTTAGAAAAATCTTTTTAATAGAATGTTCTTTTATATATAGTTTCTTTTTTTTTTTTTAACTTTTCATATACAGCAGATTGGGATTTTCTATCTAAAAAGGGGTGACGGCGTAGCTTATTGCCCGCCTACCTACTATTCTTATGTAATTTATCCTTTATGATATATATAATTAATGATATATAGTTTTTTTATAGAAAGTTTTTAAAATTGTTTTGTATTCTAGAGCAAACTTAAAGATGTTGATAAACAGTAATATATAACTACTAGATTTATATCCTGGGAGTGTCCAGGTTGAGAAATCTAATATGACATATCAATTTTACATACGAAATAGACTGATGCGCTTTGCAGTTACATGCAGAAAAGTTTCGTGTAGCACCTAACCTAAAACAATTAACAATGTATCTCCAATGTTAACGTCTAACCTTAAACAATGTATAACTCTAATATTAAAACCTAACCTAACCTAAAACAATGTACAATTCCAATGCTAAGTTGCTAATACCTGTTGTAAATACAATTCATATTTACTGGTTTGAATATAATTAATGACTTGTCTATACATGATTAATGAATAACCTGAACACTTTGTGTTTTTTTTCCTGTATGAACAAAACCCCACAAAACTAACACATGTTGTAAATATAATTCATTTTTACTGTTTTGAATATAATTAATGACTTGCCTATCCATGATTAATGAATAACCTGAACACTTTGTGTTTTTTTTCCTGTATGAATAAAACCCCACAAAAAAAAATTTTTTTTTTTCACGTTTTTTATATAGCACTGTGGTACTCGTTGGAAAAATAATAAAACGCTCGTTAATTTGGTCATTTTTTATCCATTTTTATATAACACTATGGTACTCATTGGAAAGATAATAAAACGCTCGATAATTTGGTGCAATTTTTTTCTTTAAAAACTCTCGTATATAAAAGATATCAACGTTTAAAAATTATGGGAGAAAACATGAGAGAAATAAATCTAATTTTGTTTTTAAATTCTTTTTTTCCTAAAATATCTCAATGCCACATGGCATCCTACATACCACTCTCAAAGGGGAGAATGACTATATGAGTGTCATGCAGGATTTAGCCCTTTGAAATATATTTATATATATACTAGATTTATATCCCGGTCGCGTCCCGGGTTGAGAAATCTATGTTACTGCATGATGTCCCTAGGCTAGTTTATTAGATAGTTGGACGATATTTAGGGTGTTTGGGTGTGTTTGTAAGCATTTTAGGGCTTGATTGGTGCTGAGGGCGAGTAGGATTATCATAGAGGCGATTAGGATTCTAATCGCCTGATATACATGTGGTATCGGGCCTAATCGCATGTAATGCATGTAGGATAGGATCCTAATCGCCTGTCCTAAGCTGGACGAGTAGAAGGCGTATAAAAGCATCCAATCATTGCCCTAATCACTAGGTGACACCTCACACAGCCCCCAAACACCCTTCCCAAGGTCTGAAGGTCTGAGATAATCATTGTAAACACCTATGCTTTGTTTTTGTGATTAATCATACTACCTTTGACCCATTTTGTGTGTAATGATTACTCGTTCATCATTGTTTCATAGTTATTTCTGTTATCCGAATATATTCAGAGGATTTCGCACTCTAAATATCAAAGCTCGGGATTGTCGGGTGACCCGTAAGTCGATCCTACAAGTGGTAACAGAGCCGAGGCTATTATCACGAGTGTTTTGATAACAAAAACGAGTCAAAACAAGTGGTTTTGTGTTAAAGGTGTGATTTTTAATCAAAAGGCTGTTTGAAACTTTCAGTTTTTCATAAGAACTCTTATTTTCAAAATCTAAATGTGTTTTTACAGATGAAGACGTGTGTTTTTTATTAGGTTTTCGTCTAAAAGTGTTTTGGAAACTTTTCTAATCATTTGGGGATTAAACACATCGTTTTTGGTAAGCTTTTAAAGCAAAAACTGTAGTTTTTGTGCAAAACTGAGTCTCAGATCTGCAGCATGTGATTAGAAATCTTCTCAGGCGATTAGGATTGTAATCATGCCTCTCTTAAGGCGATTAGGCCTACTCGTGTCTTTTTATATGCGATTAGGGGCTACTCGCTTGTATTTACATGTGGGATAACTTCTAATCACCTAACAAACCCTAATCACCTGAAAAACCCCTACTCGTGTCTCTATTCACATGCAATTACACCTACTCGCCTACAATACATGCAATTAGACCTCTACTCGCCTATAATCAAGCAATTAGACTTCCTACTCGCGTGTTAACCTGCTGAAACCAAAATTTGAATAAGCATTGGACTTTTAACGAACCTTAACATATGGAAAACCCGTGGGGACATCTAAATCAACCTAGACAATAATATAACCAACCAATTAACAAACAAATGAATGTACCCACGAATCCATAGCAATTTTTAGCCGAGCGTAATACGCAACGGATGCAACAACAGCAAATGCAAGCTAACGTTGCCGGAACCAATCCGTGGGCGCCTGCGGCTCAACAGCAGGCCCAGCAAGCAATGAATACGAAATCATGGGCACTCGCGGCTGCTGCGACTCAACAGACACATCATCTGTCTTCGGTACTTTTGAACGACTTAGAGACTGGTAGTTCTAGTAGGGCACCAGAACTTCAGTTTATGGCCGACTACCACAGCTGGAATGGCAGATTCCAGACTCACGTTGAGGGTATCGATGGACTTGTGTGGGCAGCCTAGAAAAAGGGTACAACAGGCCGATGGTTGAAAATTCGAACATTCCGATCACATTGGAAGACATGACCGAGGATCAGAGAAGGAAGTATAACTACGAGAAAAAGGCGATGGCAGCTTTGATGCAAGCACTTCCCAAAGATATATTACATCAGTTCTCTCAATGCACGACTTCGCAGATGCTTTGGTTAGCGCTTGCTGAAATGAACGAAGGAAATTCGAAGACCAGAAAGATCAAGATGGATCAACTCAAGAAGGAGTTCGAAAACTTCACAGCTATCGGGAATGAATCGTTGCAGGATATGACTGCAAGATACTACCATTTGATGTTCGAGATGTATCAGTACGGGGTGGTATACACATCAGCAGAGCTTGTGGAAAGATGCGCTCCCTTCACACTGGCATCAGTGGCTGGATATCAAGAAGTCGAACAACGTATATCAGACACTCTCCATCAATGAGTTCGTAGTAGAGCTGGAGAATAAAGAGATCGATGAAATCAGAAGGGCGAACAAGACGTTCATACCTCAAAATCCCAGCATCTACTACGGGAACATTCCTCGGGACACCAGTGTGGGTGGATCCAAACCACAAACAACCTTTGTGGTCAATCCTGATCCGGTTTATGCATTTGACAACTATGGTCCCCCACCTGATGATCCTACACCAGTCTATCCTTTTGGACAAGGAAATAAGTATCCTTTACCTTATAATACTAACCAGTTTGGTGTTAATCCTTTCTCTCAAAAATTTGAAAAATGCAAAAATGAGTTTCTTTGGTGAAATAGGGAAGATGATATCAACCCATCAGTTGGACTGTCTGGATTCTTATCACTTTAAAAGAATTGGAACTGATAACTAGCCTCTACAATGATGTATCAGTAGGCTCGAAATCATTTCCAAGCTCGGCACCGTGATATAAACTTAAATCAACTAAGAATTGCGTGGATTAATGTCGCATTGGTATATGATCTAAAAACCTAAATTTCGTTGATAGATGCCTAAATCCGAGGTTTCTGGTCTTTAAGAGGTTGGTACATCCGAGGTGAACTGGAAGTCTCTCAGAATAAAATGGGGTGGCATAAGTGACGTACGTTGGGTTCGCAGCCTACAACTGAGACACCTCTTTGCCATTCCCAAAGAAAAAGAAAAGAGAAACAAAAAAAATAGAATAAATTCTCATAACGAGACGTCTGGGAATCCTTTAAGAGCAAAAAGATCATAAATGCCAAAACCCTATTCTCAAAGAGAATCGCACTAAGGTATCAAATCATATACCTAAAGCATCGTACCGGATGAATCAATATACGGTATTTGACTTGAACCCTGGTCTGGATCTCATTGGTCTCTCTGCTGTAGCGTTCTTGCAGACCTGATCACCACTGAGTCCATTCCTTGTAAATACGGATGACAACAGCTTATTCACCGGTTACGAGGAAGCTTTGTGGATGACTTGATGAGTGAATATGTCACGTGTGCGGGGAACACCTTTAATCAGTCTTAATATTACCTTAACATATCTAAAGTGCCTAGCGATAAAACCTAATTTTGACTTTAGGTGGACAACAATACTGACAGTTGTTGTAGGATGCTTATTGGTAATTTGAACTAAAACTGAACATATAAGGGTTCTAGTATAGTCCGTACAATGATATGATTCCCTAACTGATGAAACTCACAAAAATACATTAGTGTATAGTTAGCTGATTTCCTATCTTTGTTTAATTTCTGTTTATATTTTATCCTTAATCATTCTTGATTGCCGATGTTGGAATCCTAATCCATTGTAATCTTACTTCTTCAGAAATAAAACGCCGGAAAGTCAACTAATCAAAACTTGTGTTTTTGTCGGGTCAAAATCATACTTTCTCTTAAGTACCGGGGTGAAAAATGAAAATTTTGAAAGTTTTGAGTCAAAATCTATATCACTTGTTAAAATTGGGTGAAAAATGAATATTTTGAACATTCTAGGGGTCAAATTTGTCAACTTTGGACTGCAGGGGCATTTATGGTAATTATGTGGAAATGGACACAATTAGGAGGGATAATCGCTTGGGTGAATAAACGAGTACATTGTAATCGTGTGTTGTGTGAGGCGATTACATCCTACTCGTGTGCCTTCTTATGCGAGTACCCTATTTTTATTATAATATGTTAAAGCTGGTTGGTTATAGTGATTAGAGTATAATCGCCTGGGTCAATAAACGATTACGAACTACTCCCATGTTCCTTCATGCGATTAGGATCTTACTCGCTCATATTGATAGGCGATTAGAGACGGGTATATAACAGACACTTAGAAACTTTCACTCTTCATTATTTCAAAACCTCTCAAGTGTGCTTGTTTCCCTCTAATCTGCTAGTAACCAGACCCTTTTTCTCGTGTTTTTCTTGACTTACATTTGTGTTAAGCATCATCAAGGTATTATATCCTCAAAATTTTAGGCCCTAATTCACTGTTTTGAATGATTAAATCCTAGGTTAAGAACCGAAACTCTATGTGTCTTAATCTTGATCATTTAACCATTAAAACGTGTTTGTTGGTGACAAATCTTCATGAGGGTTTGTTAATCGGGATATTTAGGTTCTAAACAAACCCAAAATTTGATCAAAATCATTTTAGGATCAAACGCCCCAAATCTTAAGGTGTTATGAACCCTAATTTTAAACCATCTCAATAAAACTTCTAATCTGACTTGTATATGAAAAATACCAAAGGGGTAATGCTAACCGGTTCCTTTAGGGTCTAGAAACACAAGAATCTCAACCCAAAGTGACCCATTTCAAAATTGACTTGAATTGATGAAACGTGCACTGTTCACACGATTAAGCCTCCAACTCGCATGAACAGTAAAGCGAGTAGGGCTTACTCGCCTGTAATTGCAGGCAATTAGGCCTACTCGTGTGAACTATAGGCGATTAGGATTTCCTAATCGCCTGTAGCAGCTGTTCAATCTATTTTCGTCCGTTTTGTCCGTTTTTGTGCATTTTTGTGATATTGATGTTCCAATGGTTTGCCGTTGTGTTTAGAGTCATGGATTGGGGTACATCTCCGAAGAATAACTGTTGTGCTTTCCTTGGTCCGATCAAGATGGAGAAGTACAAAGTGTTTGAAGGCGTTATTGACTTCTTGAAGCGCTCGCGGGTTATATGTGCTATATCCAAGCAACATGCAGCGTACATCTTGCGCGAGTTCTATCACCATGCGGAGGTTATCTGTACTGCTACGCCTGTTGTTATCAAGAGTCGAGTTTAAGAGAAGGAGGTGTATATATCTGAAGATCTTATACGTGAAGAACTACAATTCAATGATTCATCTGTTGACCCCATAGTGTTTGACTCAATTCTGATTCGAGGAGGATTTCTACGAATGAGATATCACGGGGATGTTAGAGAGCAGAAGATGTTGCAGAAGAGTAACTTGTTGCCTCAGTTCAAGTACCTTACCCGTGTTGTCCTAAAGTTCCTTGGTCCCAGAAAGGCTACTTTTGATGCAATCAGGGACACATTAGCTTCAGCAATAGTTGCTTTGACACTTAACAAACGATTCAACTTCTCTGGAATGATTATGCACCATCTAAAGGAAGTGATTCAGTCATAGACAACGAAGACCCCATTTATTGTTTATCCTCGCTTTCTACAGATGATCATTGATCGTCAATTACCGGATTTAGTCAAGAATGAGTCAGAATTCCTTAAGTTGGTTGATATAAATGAAACTGAGATGGGGAGAATGTTGGGTTACAAAGGCAGACCAAAAGCACAACATCCACAAGACAGGCGGTTATATAGGCACTTGATTAAAGAAGATTATGATGCTCCC
Organism: Ambrosia artemisiifolia; assembly: GCA_032199755.1. NCBI lineage: Eukaryota > Viridiplantae > Streptophyta > Magnoliopsida > Asterales > Asteraceae > Ambrosia > Ambrosia artemisiifolia. Next base: position 40,593,499 of record CM063519.1, on the reverse strand, counting down.
TTGGGTAATAGGTGGAGACATGATGATAGTGATTCAGAGGATGATATAGAGGTTCAAAGGCGTATATTCAAAGAAGATGATTTTATTGGTAGAGATACAGCTGAGTTGGGTACAAACATCCCGGGTAGCACTGCTGAGGCTGCTATCACACACGATGACATGCTAGAAATGGATGTTTTGGAAACCCAAGAACCATCAACAGTAGGGAAAGACCAAGAGTCTTCTCAAAGTGTTAAAGGAAAAGAAAACGCGGATGTTGATGAAGATGCCCCAGTTGACATTACAAGTGAAATAGAATCTGATGACTCAGAAGATGATTCCCCGGGTACTCGAGCCAAGAAAGCGGCTGAGAGAAAGAAAGAATTGGCAGAGAACAAAGCTCTAGCAGATACTGATATTGCTGAATTAGATACAGAGTTAAGCACTCCGCCATCAAAGAAACAAAAGACAAAGGGAAGGGAGAGTCGAGGTAAGAAGAGAATGGCTCAAAGATTACCAGAAAACAACTAAGAAGTCTAGACGTGTGAACCTCCATGAAGGGTTTCGTGCTCCCGAGACTCAATCTTCCTTAGCAGCAACAGTAGCAACAAATACAACAACAACAACAACTTCAGCAGCAGCAACAGCAGGTGCAGCTATGTCTGCAGGTGTCACCACGTCAATGCCTACACCAGTAATCCTCACTGAGCCTGCCTTAGTTAATGGTGCAGCGACAGTCTCTCAACTGGTTTCTAATCCAACTAGTGACATCATCAAGAATCTGCATGATCAGATATGTCCATCTTCTTCTGCCACAGCTGGTCAACCCTACTCTTCCTCAGCATCGGCTATAAAGGAACAACTTCAGCCCCAAGCCAATGAGCTAACAGCTGTTGTGACTGCACAAGGGCGTGAGAATGTTGAGTTAGTAGGTAAAATATCAACAATTGAGGAGAATGAAAGGGCTATGTTAGAGTTGATCAGGAAACGATTCGGGTGAACAAAGAGCTCCAAGCTTCTAACAGATTGCTGCAACTGTCAAATCAGCAGCTAGTCGAGTCTAATCAGCAGCTTGTGTTATCAAACCAACAGTTGGTACAGTCTAACCAAGAGACGGTGGCTAGACTTACCGATGTTGAATCATAGTATTGCCAGCTTCATGTTGCAAATGTCAACATTGAGCGAAGATTGGAAAAATACAAGGCAGAAAACCAGCAATTGAGGGCTTGGGTGGATAAGTTGATTGAAGACCATCCTAGATTCACTGGTGCCTTTAGTTCTGGAGTTGGGTCAGGTGAAGAAGAAAAAGAAGATGATGATGATGATGAAGAAGAAGGTGATGATGATGATGAAAAGGACAATGATGATGATGATGATGGTGATGAAGGTGGTGATGGTAAGGATGGTGGTTCAGGTGGTGGTGATCCCGGAGCCACAGGTGGTGGCGGATCGTCGTCTGGTTCTCTAGAGAAGCGACACAAGAAGGACCACGATAAGAAAGACAAGGATCCTGAAGTAGGTTCTTCTGCTGAGGGGGAGTCTATTGGCGACATGATCAAGAGACTGAATGACTACATCAAGCATAGACAGGTCCCGATTGAAGTTGCAGAACCAGTGCAAAATTTGTTCTTGTATGATGATTAAGGAAATCCTGCAGTCCCAACTCATTATCTAAAATCATACAAGACAAACAAAATCCATCCCATCACAAAAAGTCCTATTTGGGAACACAAGGTACAGCCACCAGATTGCGCATCCAAGATACCGATTGCTCCAATCGAACAGGACTTCACTCCGAAGTTCTGGTTCTGGCACTACGACGCAGCTACTACTGAAGCTGTAATCATCTTGGACAACTCCCCGAAGGTGAGCAGAAAGATTAGGATTTAGGATCCGATGTGGCTGGTTAACTGCTCAGAGAAAGATGTCGAGACACTGTTTCAGTATCCCATTCAGCACTTGAAGGACGAAGAAGATCAAGCGATCAAGTTTCAGCGTGTGATTCGGTTTTGTCATGCTCACAAGGTTCACGCTGGATGCGACTGGTTGAGGATTTCAAGGATCAGGACGGCGTCAAAGTGAAGACTGGAGATGTTGCTGCTTGTCAAGTTTTGTCTTTTTTTGTTTCAGTTGTCTGTATAGTTGTTTGCTACTTTATGAAGTTTTGTTTCTTATGTCTTTTGTACATATACTAGCCTGGTCCAAGGGGGAGTCTGTTAGTGCATGATGTCCCTAGGCTAGTATATTAGATAGTCGGACGGTATTTAGGGTGTTTGGGCGTGTTTGTAAGCATTTTGGGGCTTGATTAGTGCTAAGGGCGAGTAGGATTATCATATAGGCGATTAGGATTCTAATCGCCTGATATACATGTGGTATAGGGCCTAATCGCATGTAATACATGTAGGATAGGATCCTAATCGCCTATCCTATGCTACACGAGTAAAAGGGGTATAAAAGCATCCAATCGTTGCCCTAATCACTAGTTGTCACCTCACACAGCCCCCAAACACCCTTCCCAAGGTTTGAAGGTCTGAGATAATAATTGTAAACACATGTGCTCTGTTTTTGTGATTAATCACACAAGCTTTGACCCATTTTGTGTGTGTTGATTACTTGTTCATCATTGTTTCATAGTTGTTTCTGTTATCCAAACATATTTAGAGGATTCCGCACTTTGAATATCAAAGCTCGTGATTGTCGGGTGACCCGTAAGTCGATCCTACAATCTAATAGGACATATCGATTTTACATATGAAATAGACTAACGCGCTTTAAAGTTATACGCAAGAAAGCTTTGAGTAGCACCTAACCTAAAACAATTAACAATGTATCTCCAATGTTAACGTCTAACCTTAAACAATGTATAACTCTAATATTAAAACCTAACGGAAGACGATGTACAATTCCAATGCTAACACCTGTTGTAATTAAAATTCATATTTACTGGTTTGAACATAATTAATGGCTTGCCTATAAATGATTAATGAATAACCTGAACACTTTGTGTTTTTTCCTGTATGAACAAAACCCCACAAAAAGTAGTCATCTTTTTCTCCGTTTTTTATATAGCACCGTGGTACTTGTTGGAAAAATAATAAAACACTCATTAATTTGGTGGTTTTTTTTCTCCATTTTTTATATAGCACCGTGGTACTCGTTGAAAAAATAATAAAACGCTCGTTAATTTGGTCGTTTTTTTCTCCGTTTTTTATATATCACTATGGTACTTCTTGGAAAGATAATAAAACACTCGTTAATTTGGTGTAATTTTTTTCTTTAAAAATCTCGTATATAAAAGATATTAACGTTTAAAAATTATGGGAGAAAACATAAGAGAAATAAATCTAATTTTGTTTTTAAATTCTTTTTTTTCCTAAATTATCTCAATGCCACATGGCATCCTACATGGTGCTCTCACAATTATCCTATGTATGATCTATCAATACATAAATTTAGTTTATCGGCATTACGCTATGAATTTTACTAAGGGCACACGGGGTGGTCCGTGATGGTCATCCCGTGATAGTGTGATGGTCGCGAAACACCACCCCTCCCACTCAATCACGACTGCGAGAAAGTAATTTCGTGATATATATCACGACCGTTGGCCGGCTAACGGTCATTTTGACCAAATTTAAAATAAAAAACCATTTTTTACCTATATATATATATACATACTAACAAATTTACCCATTCAAACCCACAATCTCCAATCTATCTTCTTCTGTACACAAAAAAAAATTCACCAAATTCAACTCATCGTCCTCATCATGGTTACTTGGACGCAAGAGGAGGAAATTGCGTTAGTGATCGCGTACGATACCGTACACCCCAATGACGCATCAACTAGCACGGGTCGTGGTCGTGTTCGTGGACGGAGCAATCCAAACCGGAAAAAAGTTTTATCCGGGTTTAGTCAACTTGTCGGGGGAACTAACCGTTCGTTTGATTCAATCTCTCATAAACACGCGGACCTCCAATCGAAGTTTCAAAACATCAAAAATTCATTTAAAAAACGGTGAATAAAAACCCCAACGAAACTGAAGATGTGCAAGTTGGCTTTGCCCAAATCGACTACCCAGCTGAGTTCGGGGTTGATTTTCAACATGTTTTGGCGTGGTGAATGTTACACCCTAAACTTTATTAGGTTTTTAAATGTTTGTATTTTTGTAGTAGTTTTTATTTTATTTGTAGTAGTGTGTTATTTTTTTAAGTTTTTATTTTATTTGTAGTAGTGTGTTTTTACTTTATTAATGTTTTTTTTAAATGTAATGTTTGTAGTTTATATATTTATGTTTTTTTTATGAATTTGTCAAATTAAATAAAAACATTACATTTAAATAAAAACATTACATAAATAAAAACATTAACATAATTAAACCTAATTAGTTAAACATTAAATACATAATCCTAAATTACTTTTATTAAATTAACATTAAAAATCCTAAACATAGATAATTAAACCTAAATACCCCACTACGGGGAGCAATTATCCCAGTCCTCGAGTGTGTACTCCGGCGAGGACACGGAACGCTCGCTATCACGACCGTTGGACCTGCCGTCCCAGCGAATGCGGCAACACTCAAGAGTGGATAAATAGTATCGTTTCTCATCCTCAGTAGCCCTAGCTGCTTCGTACTCCTCCTTAGTGGGCTCCCGAGCAGGAGGGTTTGGGGTGGGGATGGGGTTGGGGTTCGGTTGCTTCTCCACCAACCGTAGCTGCCCCATTCCTAACTCAACCATAGTATACTCCAAAGCCAAGATGCATTCCTCATCAGTTGGCTCAGCATATGGTGTTGGGCGAGTGTACCCTGGTAAAGGAGGAATGGAGGGGATGGGGTTGGAGTCTAGTTGAGGAGGAGGTGGAGGAGGAGAAAACATTGGTTGAGGAGGAGGAGGAGAAAACATTGGTTGAGGAGGAGGAGGAGGAGCAGGAGGAGAGAACATTGGTTGAGGAGTAGGAGAAGAGAACATTGGTACACGACGTCTCCGGCGAGTGTATCGTCGGAGATCGGAAGGTCCGGCAGCTTCATAAGGATAACCGCCACCCATATCTTTCATTGGTTTGAGTGATAATTGTGAATGAGAAGGAGGATTTGGTCTTGTATTTATTGGGTTAGAAAAGTAGCAGTTTGAAAACTAGCCGTTTGAATAATAATTTTTTAAATATTTAAATAATTTTTTTAAATATTAAATAATTTTTGTAAATATTTAAATATTTTTTTAAATAATTAAATAATTTTTTAAATATTTACAATTTTTTTTTTAAATATTGAAATATTTTTTATTAATAAAAAATGTAATGTTTTTATTTTATTTAAAAAAAAGTTAAGTGATGAAATGTGATGGAATGTGAACACCGCCACATGGGTTTAGTGATGGAATGTGATAGAATTTGATAAAATGAGGTGGCAGGATTTGATTGGGTGTGATAAAAACCATACCACCCCATGTGGCTTAAAAGTAAAATTAAAGTAAAATTCTTACTAAATAAAGTATTTTGTTTTGTAAAGATTAAAGATACTTTAACCAACCACCTTATGGTGGAGTGGTATGAAGACTCAATGATAGAGCGTCGGGTTTTACCGATTATTTCATTGTCGTGCTTTTGGGCGGGTGGATAGTCGGGTTTTCCCGGAACTGGTGGACAGCTCCCTTACATGTCTGGCTATGTCGGGTGAAAGGGGTTCTGATTTGACTGAGTAAGGACTCCGAAGGAAGTTCTTACTGAATTTCGTTGGCCATTAAAAAAAGGCTCTGTCTATTTAGACACCCTTGAAATCTATTTGGACACCCTAAGTATGCCTCGTATTGGTCTATATGAGGCATACTTAAGTCAAAAAGTTGCACACAAACTTCAAGGGAATCTCAGACCTTAAACTTCGTGCCAATATGCCTCATATTGGTCAATATGAGGTATATCATAATCAAGTATGCCTCATATAGATCAATATGAGGCATATTAGGGTCATTTTATTATTTTTTTTGTATTTTTTTATTGTTTTTAAATAACTAAAAATACTAAATTAACTTTAAAAAAATCCAAAAATTGACGAAAAGTTAGTTATATTCATTCCAATACTGTTTTAACAAAATTACAACTTTTTGTTACCAGTATTATTTTTTAAAACAATATTTCTTTTCTTTGGTTTTGTTTTGGTTGGTTTTGAAGATGTCTTTTTTGTTTTGGTGAGTTTGTAGAAGTTATAAGTTTAGTTTAGATTTTTTTTTAAATCGATTGATCGTTGTATTTTTATACAGTCGAAAACAGTTTTTTTTAACAAATCGATTGATCAATGTATTTCAATAGGGTTTTTTTTTTTTTTTGCAAAATTTTTACCATTTGTACATAAAGTTTATAATTTTTTTTATTTTTTTAAAGTAAAAATATTTTAAAACCTTATATGGTAGTATAGATCTTGAATCGTATTATGTGGTGTATTATCGTATAGTACACTATACTATTATAGACTACACGATAATGTTTTGAAAAATAATAAATATTTATAAAACTTTGTTAACAAAAAATAAATATTGTATAAAAGGTACAAAGTTTGCAAAAAAAAGGTCAATATGACTCATTTTTTAAAAACAATAAAAATGAAAATTAAAAAATAAAAAAACAACCTTGATATGCATCGTATTGGTCAATATGAGGCATATCAAAGCCACCACGTATTGGGTCTGATACTAGGCTAAGAAGAAGTGATATGAGGACTAATATGCCTCGTATAGACCTATATGAGGCATACTGATGTGTTTTTTTTACCACAGACCCTCATATCACCTTCCAACCCTAGTATTGCAACCAATACGTGTATTAATATGGGTCGTATTGCCCAATATGACCATATCAAGTCACCCCATATCACTTTTCAAACCTAGTATTGGTACCAATACTACGCATATCAGGGTTTAATACTACTCATATTGCCTATTACTAGGCATATCAACGCTATTTTTACTTTTTTTAAAATACAATATTATTGTAATATTTTTGTTACAAACACATTTTTTTTCGAACACGTTTTTTTTCCGAACACGTTTTTTTTCGAACACGTTTTTTTTCGAATACGTTTTTTTCCGAACACGTTTTTTTAATACGTTTTTTTCCGAACACGATTTTTTTCGAACACGTTTTTTTTCGAACACGTTTTTTTTCGAACATTTTTTTTTCGAACACGTTTTTTCGAACACGTTTTTTTTTCGAACACGTTTTTTTTCGAACACGATTATTTTCGAACACGTTTTTTTCGAACACGTTTTTATATAGTTATAAACTTTGTTTAAAGATTTTAGTGTAAACCTAGAAAGAAAGAAAAATATTACTAGAAAATAAACTACAAAATCTTTTTCTATATGGTTACCAGCCAAGAAAAGTGAAGGCGACAGGAAGAATAAGTGCTTGAATTCCAATTCCAGAGCAAAGTGTGTGAAAGGCCGCATAGTAAGCGTTTCCATTTCTTGATTGTGTGATGGGCAGCCATGCATCATGTGGATCCAGCTTTGTGAGGTGTAGTGCCTTTCTAAGAGGGCTAGCCAAAGGTGTTAAGAATTTTGGAGTTAAATTCCTAGACCTAATATAACTTAGAGGTGTCCGGGCGCCGCTAGCAGGCACAGTCACAGGTCGGTCCGGTGTCCCCAGAAATGGTGATCTAGACATCGATGGTGAATGAAACTGCGAAACTGGGGCAGAAGCTGCTGGCGGGGTGTCTGATAAAGTTGCCTTGTGGCTGGGTTTAGCTTTTGTTGTTGCCTGTGGGTGTCTTGTTGCCTGACTGAATGGTATACCAGATAATGATGGTGAGTTTTGTTGAGAAGGAGGAGCTGATATTACCGGTGATAGGTTGTGAGTCGCCATTGGTGGTCTTGGGGCGGAGCTCCTTTCATTGTGGGACTCTCTCATGTTAGAACTTTGCCTATGTTCTTCAATTTACTGTTCCTACAGGTTACAAAGGATGGTGTAAATATATATAGAAATAGATGGCATGTTTATTAGCCAAACATAGGCTTAGAGTGTTTTTGTTGACCACGAAATATGGATCTTCTAAGTTCCTAACTTATATAAATGCTCTGTATATATAGTTTCAACTTGCAACCGAACATACTCTCTTTTAAACGTATTCAAGCATACATGTATATATTTTTCCACAACATCATTTTAGTAAATAATTTCTTAACAACATCATTATAATAAATATTTTTCCACCGTAACCAATAAAAAAACTCCTGAATAAACATTTTATAAATATAATGAACTGTATAAGAATTATTTGAGTTTTAAAACAAAGTATGACCGGTATCTATCTATCTATCTATCTATCTATCTATCTATCTATCTATCTATCTATCTATCTATCTATCTATCTATCTATATATATATATATATATATAGGGTAAGTATCCCATGAAAACCTTGATGAGTTGAAAAAACTCTAGAAACCCATCTAATGGACAACATACTTCCACATCTCCCTTATCCATCATTTCACACAAGGGCAAGATGGTAACTACACTATGTCTTTGACTAAGCCTAAAAGCTTCCATCCTGACACCATCAAAAACAATCTCTCTTCCTTCCCTATTTGCTTCTTTCTCCTCGTGACATTTTTTCACACTACTCTCTCAAGAATAATTCAATCTAACAAAATACCATTCCATTCTCCCCCTCCTTTCTTCTTCGTCTTCACAGACATACCTCTTTTGACTTTTCTTTATAAAAAATAAATCAACTTTGGTTGTTGACTTATGTTCTTCTTGATTCTATTCTCCAATGGTACCCACTAGAAGTTCCAAATCTGAAAAGAAACCTACTACCTCCCTCTCTACTACGCCGTTAAGTGTTTTGGCTGTCAGCAAGTTTAATTAATGTGTATGTATTGTTCCCATTGATGTTCTTTGTGGGTATGTTATGTATGTATGGTTTAATGTTTCTTGTTTATGCTTTTATATTTATTTTCTTGTTTTTTTTTATTTGTGTGGAAAAAAATATTGTGTAGAAAAAAATAAACCATATCACCATATTAATTCTTATGTGGAGAACAACAAGATCTGAAGAGATAAAAGCTTGGTGAGTTGAAAAAAGGGCTTGAACGGACGGATATATATATGTTCAGATCTGTTAATCATTTTAAAAGGTTTTTCGTTTACATCAGATCTGAAGAGATAAAAGTTCAGGTTAGTGATTCATAAGGTTTTTCGTTATAAAAGATATGTTAATGTTCAGATATGTTAATCGTTTGTCATAGATCTGGATATATATGTTCAGATCTTGCATAATTAGGGTCTCAACTCTCAACATTTATCTATGTTTTGTTTACATCCCTGGGTAATATGTTGTTCTTATTTTAAGTATTGTATTTGGCTCTTGAAAAGACATACAATTTTACCATTGATGACCTTGATGTCGTTGCAAATGGGTATTCACGTTTTCGATGTTACGTGAGGGGCGAAAAAGGTAAAGTTTTTTCCTGTAAAAGTGATGTACTTTATATTAAAGATGGTAGTCTTGAACCATCTACCTACAGATGGGTTGATTCAGTTTTTATGTTGAAATGGATATCAAATTCATCGCAAGTGTATTAAAGGGCTTAAAACCTCCTAAATCACTGTGACAAATAATGTTAAATTATTGTAATAATTTTTATTTTTCCCAAACATTTTAACCCGATAATTATTGTAATAATGTTAAATTATTGTAATAATCAGTCTGGTGGTTTGTTGATTTGGTGAAGGAAGATGGGTTGATGAAGATGAGAAAAGATGGGTTGATGAAGATGAGAAAAGATGGGTTTGGTTTTAGATGTTTTTTTTTTTCTTGTAACATTTCTTAAGTTGTAATCATTTGTTTTTTTTTCGTGTAACATTGTTACAGATTTATGATTTATGAGATCCGCTCATTACATATATAGTCTTTTGTATCCAGATGATGTTACATAATATAACATTGGGAGTATAAGTTGTAACATAGTAACAAAAATCGTAACATACTAGAACTATAAGATGTAACACGGTAACAACGGTTGTTACATGTATATATATATGTTATTTAACATTGGGAGTATAAGTTGTTACAAAAGCTGTTACAGACAAATATGTTAAAACGTAAAATCCGTTACAACGTAACACATAAGTTACAAATATGACAAATCTATTAAAAAAATGAATTTAAATGTAAAAGTGAGAACAGAGAGGAGAGAGAAAGCTTTTTTTGTCTTCACTTATTTAAAAAAGTGTGTCAAATGTCAGGAAAGAAGATTGAAAGACTTATGTCCTATGTAAAATACACATAATACCCTTTTAATACTTATAAACAAAAAGGACATGTACCTTTTATCAATAAAATATGTTGGATGAATCTTGACCTTTGATGATGCTTAATCAATGGTTCATATAGGGTTTCTAGGGTTTTCACAACTCAAGAGGGTTTTTATTTTAACCCAACCCTATATATATATATATATATATATATATATATATATATAATAAGGCAATTAGGGTGATGACACATAACAGTTGGTTGGTGATGCTATCCTCATTCTTAAATTCTCGGCAAAACTATTAATCCTATCAATACTAATTTCTCATTCTCTCTAATTCTATCCTCATACACCTCTCTCCACACCACACGATTAATGAATTCTATCACTCTCGCCCCCCTCCTCGCCGGCAGCCTTTATTGGTTCATTTTCATCCTTGGCTCCGCCGAACAAAAGGGCACACACGCCGTCAAACTCTCCGTACGTTCCATCAAACATGACCACATTCAAGAAAACTACAACCAGTACTAGACCTTTTTCTGCCGTCCGAAACTAAATACATGTTTCTATTGCAAATCTTGGAAGTCTGTTTTTTAGGTTTTAAAGTCGGAAGCTTTGTGACACCCGAAAAACTCAGGTTAATACTTAACAGGATTTGTTGAGTCGGTTCAATGATTTGGGGATTCATCGGGAGTCGGTTTACACACATATGTCCAAGGGTTGGTGATTCGGAGGATCACCGGGTAGAAATGCACACACAAGAGTCTCGAGCCCCGTAAGTTGGTGAATTAATGTAAATGTGTTAAATGTCGAGTGAAAAATGTTTTATGATCATTATATAACTTGTCGATATGTGGATACATGAATTAATGTGTTAAATTAGTGAATGACGCAACAAAAACCCATCTGCCCGGAATATTGCAGGCTACTCGCCTGCACTTAGGGGGTGATTAGTAAGCTAGTCGCCTGCCCTAGGGGGCGACTATCATTGCTTGCCGTGTCTTGCAGGTGCTAGTCGCCAAAAATGTCCGATGCGACTAGCTGCAGCTATAAATACCATACTTGACTTATTAAACATCATTTATGCAACCCTAACTCACCCAAAGTGCTTTCTAATTATCCTTAACCACTCTACACCCGTTTTTGCCCTAAATCCATCATTTCAAAACTTAAACAACCTTTACAGGCAAGGATCTAAGGTGTGTTATTCATTCTAATCAATTGTTAAGTTGTTATTTTGAACCCTAAAGGTCCAGACCTAGTTTTGATGTGTTTGTATCATTGAAAAACTATGAAAAATAGTTTCTAAACTAGATCTCAACATTCCTATGTGTTTTTGATAAAAATACAAGCTTTAAATGGTTTTGATTATCTAAAACATGGGATTTCTGGTGTGTTTGTTATTGAAATGATGTAGAAGAGTTGTTATGATGATTTTCTTGGGATTTGAAGCTTGTTTGCTGTGTTATATGGATTTGTGAGTTTTGACCCGTTTGAGGATTTTAGGCAAATCTAGGATATGATATGATGATTGAAACTTGTTAGGGTTTATGTTAGAATGATTATACAACAACTTGATGATGACTAGAACATGATTATGTGATGAAATCAAATTATTTGACATTAGGGTAACATTTGCCTGCACTTGATGTGATTACCCATTTTGGGAAAACATGCAATTAGCATTATAAATGAGTTGACAATTAGGGCGTATTGATAGGGTTCGGTTGTATGATGATTGTGGACTAATTGGGGGTGTTCCAATATGTTTCGGATCTGATTTAGAGGGTTTTGCGCACCGGGAAGGTCAACAGCCTGCAGAGCAGGCGACTAGCAACCACTCGCCAGGCTAGTCGCCTGTTTTGATGCTACACGTGTGTTTTAGTGGCAAGTCGGGGGGTTTTGAAGCTAATAGAGTGTTTTAGAACCCCGTAACATGTTTTGACACCTAGTAACATATTGTAAACCCCGTGGCATGTCTAGAAACCCCGTAACATGCATTATGACTCATACGTGCATTACATTAACTATATGCAAGGTTTTGTGAACTTTTCGTTGTATAAAGTGCATTTCTACATGTGAATGCTTGCAAACTTAAACTTAACTATTAAACGGGTGTTAGTGCATAATGTGCGACTAGTGCTTTGGATTGCGAAATCAAAGTTGTTTTGATGATAGCGTAGGGGCGAAAGTGGAAAAACATAGGGTCGAATGTAGAAGACTTGGGGCGAATGTAGAATAGACTGAAGAAAAGTTCCAGGTTCGAACTGAAGAGAACGGCGAATGTGGAAAACTTTCACATTCGACCTAACGCAGAGGGCGAACCTGCAGACCTATATAAGCTTAAAGTTTATTTTACAATGTAACTTTTGTTATTTGAGTCAAGATGTTCAGTCTAGGTGCTCTCTAGGGTTTGTGTTTATTCTGAAACGTTGTGTTTGACTTGTAAACCTTATTGTTAACATCATTTCACAAGTAATTAATGAAATGGATATTGAAAAGGTAAATCTGTGTGTTTGATTCGTTAACTATCATATTGTAACTGATCTAGGGTTTCCGCACCTAGATTAGTAGACTTGTATGATCAAACTAATCTGTTTTTGACAAAACGATCCTCTACAAAGTGGTATCAGAGCCTATACAGATCATACAACTACAATTTGATAGTTTTTGAACTGATTTGGACCCAAATTTGATCAAAATTTCTCTGTTTTCAAAGAACAATGGTTTTTGATGAAAATTGAATGATTTGGATTAGATTTCATGGATAAAATCAAGTATTCGATTCATCAAAGTTGTTCCAAATCAATTCCGAAGCAAAACCTGATAAACATCATCAAAGTTCATCACCTTTTGAAAAATTGGGATCAAATTAACTGATTTTCAAAGAATAACCGTTACTTTTATCTCCTCGTGTGTTATATCCTCAATCTCAATCTCTTCCTCATCAAAAGATTGCTCATCAGAATGATTTCCTGCATCCTTTTCAGGAATGTTAGGTATCACCTGTTCTGCCATAATTTCCTCAAGTGTCTTACCAACCTGCTGCGCAATTCCTTCAAGAATTTCTTTAGAAACAGCAGCTGACACTTCTCCTTCTTCAAGATCTGGATCATTGTACTCTAGCTCGTACATCATATCTGTTGATGCACTTTCTGTGGACGTCACTGTCGAATAGACTAGGGTTGAGTCTTGTATTGTATTACATGAGATTGTGGTGATCCATAAGGGCATTTTATGGATCTGACGCATTTATAAATATAGGTCAAAACACAAAGTTCAGGTTCGACCCTAGGTAAAGGGCGAATGTGGAAACATTCCACATTCGACCTATACAAAGGGGCGAAAGTGGCTTTGTGTGTTGGACTATAAATAGCAATCTCATGTGTTGGTTTTCATTTTGTAGATTTGAGTTTGTTCTTAGAATGCTCTCAAGGGGGAGGTCATGCCCGACCTCCCCCGGCCCAGAGATAGATGTTTATCCTACTGATGATAGTGTCTTTAACCGTTTCTGTAGTAATACGAATCTGTGATGACTTTGTTATCGTTAATTTCTGTCTCGTCTCGAATCTCCCGTCTGAAACCGAGCTGAATTTGCTTATTCGATCCGTGAATTCGGTTCCTAACCGGATTATCAATATCATCAGCTTGAAAAATCTCAGGAAACTTTCCTGTGAGCTCGATCGTCCAAACTCTTTTATTCAACATATCTCTATACAACTTCTTATCATTATCCGATAAAGATTTAATCTTTTCGGTCCAGAAAATATCATCGTCACCATCTACGTTCCCACCAGATTTCTTTTTTGGAACTAGATTGACCTTCACTACCTTTTTTTGTCTGTCTCTCTTCAAAAGTAAACTTACTTGCATCATTATCATCATCATCATCACTACTATCATCATCCTCATCATTCTTTTTCTCACCCGATTTCCCATCAGCATCTTCATCATCATTAGATCCATCATCTGATTCATTATCATCTACTTCATCTGATGAGTCATCAAAATCTACTTGTTCTTCTTCTTTCTCCTCTTCCTCTTCACCTTCCTTGAGTTTAGGAGCTTCATTATACAGTTTGTCTAACAATTTGCTCATTCTCTCATTATCTTTAATCAACTTCTTATTTTCATTCCTCATTCCAGTAATCAACCTCCTGTTTCTGTTACTGCGAGTATCAATCTCATCTTTTTCTTCTTCTAACCTTTTCAACTTCTTTTCCAACTCATATTGGTTTTCTTTTGCTGCCACAACAATCTGCAGCATCGTTTCTTCATTGTTTTTAAACTTATCAATCTGAGCTTGTTGTGCAGTGATTATCTTCATCATCTCTTCCATCCTTTTATTCACAATCTCCATGACATCATTAGAAACAGTCATTTTAGGATTGGAAGATTCAGCTTCAGGAACTTTCTGCTTTTTCTGGAATAAGTTCAATACATTCTGCAAAGTAGTATCCAGATCAGGAACTACTTCAGATTCAGTAGTAGTCTTCTTTTGTTTCTTAGAAACCGGAGAAGTAACTTTTGAAGAAGAACCAGCATCAGGGACTTTTTTCCCCTTTAACAACATCTCAACTTCCTTCTGTCTCCTTTTCTTAGGGTTTTCTTTCACATCCCTCTTTGACATAGTCTTGTATTTGGGTTTCTTCTGTTCAACAACAACAGGAGAACCACTGAAATCTCCAGCACCAAGACCAAGATCCCCTTCTCCACCTTCTAAGTTAATTGGACCTTGTTCTTCAATTGTTCTGTTCAAACTTTCAGACTCTCCAACTACAGTGGCCTTGCGCTTAGAGGTCTTCTTTAAAGTCTCCTCAGCAGAATCCCATCTTTCATCTTCTTCTGTCTCTTCAAAATCAACAGAAGATTCTTCATCAACAAGTTGAGTACCTTTCTTCGCAACACTTTTCTTTCTCTTAGTTTGTTTCTTAGCTTGTTCAGCTTCATCAATCTTTGCCTTGCCATTCCCTTTGGCTGCAGCATTCTTTACTTGTCTCTTTGTTTTCATCTTTGGATCTGCATGAACTAATGGATCATCTCTGTCAGACTCACTGTTTGCATGCCTTGCCTTGTTCTCACCCGGATCCGAGTATCCTGGATTAATCAAATACCCAAACAAATTCTTGTGAGGTGGCTTCTCATTATCAGGAACATTCTTGTAACCATTCATCCTTATCAACGCCTTCAAGTTCATATGATCTTGAACTAAAATCTTCGTAGGATCTTTCTTCAAAGTTGGATACTTGAGATCAAATATAATTTGCAGAAACCTGGGATATAACAGAAACTTCTTCGTCTTCAATCCCTTGAGAGGTTCAAGCATATGATCAAGAAACCCAGTTCCAAACACATGAACAATGACGTGTGCAAAAAAGTTGAACTGAGGACACAACTTTCCTTTGTTCAAAGCACCATCTGTTATCGGACCGTTATACTTCATTCTGAGAAAGCATAATCTCTACTCTATCCAGGAAAGACTCCTCGGATTAGTCGGTACTTCATCTCTTAGCTTTAAAGCTTGTCTGATATCATCTTCAGTAACCATTGCAAGCTCCCCCTGAATCTCACTAACAATTGTTGTCTTAGAATCCCAAAAGTCATAACGTGCGTTCCTCCAGAACTCCTCAATGTGATCCTTATAAATGAGTGCAGGTGTTGCAATAGCATCTATAATTCTGCTTCTTCTGAGGAAATCAACAATGCTTGAGAATTCAGTAAGTTTTTGCACCTCACCGACAAACGCACAACAGTTGTGAGCACTCTCAAATGGGAAATCTTCCAGAACTTCTTGAACTGGAACCTCTTGTACTGGAACATCAACATTCTCAGCTTGTGGTTCAGCCATTTGAATATCTGCAAAAACGACATATTGAAAATTCGTTAAAAATGGACAAAATCGACAAAATTTGAATTTTGGTTTTCAAAATTCTACATTCGTCCAAACGTAGATACGAATGTGATAATATTGGTTCGAATGTGAAATTTCATAATAAAAATTTACTTTCGCCCAAACTTTTCACTTTCGTCCTTTTGAAAGCTACATTCGACCGAATAGAATCACATTCGACCCTACTCTTCTGGTCGAACGTGTCTGTTCAAAGACCAAAAATCAAAACTTACAATCCTGCTTATTTTAACATCTGTTTTTCATTTGTTTGCTACCTAAACCAACCGACTAAGCTTTATCCATGATCAATTGTTTCAATTGTTTAGTTTTTGATGATTTTAATCATAATATAGGGTTTATCAGTTTTTTAAGATCAAAATCTATCAATTAACATGTTCTAACACTAGATTATGCTATTTTAATGGGTATATCGGGTCACCAACAGGATGTTGGGTCTTGTCATGTGTAGTAGTGTCAAGCGTTAAATGCTTTTACAAACATACAAAGTCATTTTCTTGGACAACTTGGGGTTATTAGACAAACGTATCATTGGTCAAACACTTGTAGGCTATCTATGGAAGGTTTCCAGTAGTCGGACTACCACAACACGCCTGATTTACTTACTTACTTACTAGAAGATGCAACCTAAGGTGAGTTTCACAGCCCCGCTTTTAGTGTTTTCCGTAGGGGGAGAAACATGCTAGATAAACTCTACCTTTTTAGACCATAGTATTACATTATATGACATGGGTACTAGGCAACTTTCATCTTAAGTCCTTTCTAACTGTTGAACCATGAATATGTGGATACATAGCGGGGAAAGTGGTAATAGATCTATTGGGCTCTGCAAGCCCCACTTTGGTCGACTGATGGTCGGATGGGTGCATATTTGTCCTATCTAACTTACGACACCGAGTGATGACCGGTGGCGGGGAATTAAGGCAACTTACCAACTATCAGCAATGGTTCCTAACGATCTAGTATCATCTAACGATATCTAGCTAGCATCAAGTATAGATGTAAGGATTGTGGGCCTGATTTTCAAATGTTTACTTACTTATGAAAACATAAAACTCTGTGAACTCACCAACACCTTATGTGTTGACTAACATAGCATGTTTTCTTAGGTTGCTAAGGTAACAGTTATGGAATAGGACACACGGAGCCACACTGCATCCTATTGTTGCATTCCACTGTTGGACATTGTCTTTAGTTACTTTTCAAACATTAACTTGTGTTGGCTTTTGAGTTGTACTTTTAAAACTAGTTTGGGTTGTAAACCACTTATGCTTCAGCTAAACTTTTAAACTCTATGGGTCTTTTCAAACGATACCTTTACTCATATAGTTGTTGTCTATTGTGACCATTAACATGGATCCTGGTGTTTCACAAGCCCCGCGGTAATACCCTGCAAGTGGAATTTGAGGGTGTGGCAAGCTTTGACCATTACTACGATGAACCTAGGGTTCTGGCGAGATAAATAAATATTGATCTTGGAGTTAATAGTGACAACAATCGGAATCGATGTTGGTGCTCTGGTTCCTCCTATGTTTAATCCCCACCATTCCGGTTGGACCACAGAAAAGAACATGTAATGTTTTTGTTTAGTTTTGTGCGTTTTTTTTTGAAAATTGGTTTTTGGTTTATGGTTCAAATTTAGAGTAGAATTGAGGTTGAACTGACTGCCAGTTTGTCAAATTAATACTTTTCGAGTTTAGGGTGGGCTTTAACTTTAATTTGATTATTTTTTAGAATAAAAGGATACCGCTGATCATACAACATGTATGACCTTGTATCGCGTTTATGTGGGGTGTATGATATGGTGTTTATGTAAACCATACAGGTGGTATGATTATTGTGAAAATGACATGGAATATGTAAGTATTTAAAGTATCTTTTTTTTGTTCTGTTTTAAGCACTTTTGCTTTAAGGTTGTTATACTTTTAGAATGTGTAAGTTCTTAGGCATTGTTTTAATGGCATAGGATTTATAGAAATTGAAGAGTAAATCAATATTTCAGATATCATATCCAATTGAAGAGGATGGTGATTTGGATGAAGAGTTGCTAGAAGACCATGTCTCATTGGGTTAACTAGCCAAAAAGAAGATTAACATTTTTATCTATGTAGTTGTTTCCATGTATTACCTCTAGGATTTATAGGTTTAACTAAGTTTAAGCACGTTTGTTGTGATTTTGAAGGGTATAAGATAGGTTAGTGTTATGAATAAATCATTTTAAAGATAGTATGTTTTCATGTATATGTTATTTGAAGATTGTTTTAGATACATAACTGAAATTAAATTTGATTAGTGGAAGCATGGAATGGTGACTTCTCAATATTTGTGCCTTTGTGGTTGTATTTAAGATATTCTTTAATACAATGCTTCATTTCATTTTTGCCAAGTATAGAAGTTGTGTCTGTTCCCTTGATTTTAAAATGTGCTCATCCAATGATGTTGTCGATGCAGTGACTTATGTAGTTAACTAACATTTTCATATAAATCTTGCTAAACTTTCTTTATTTACTTTATATTATATTAAAAGTTAGAGTTTTCTTATTTATTTGATGATTGTTTGATTTTATGTCATCAAGTTTCTAGTTTTTATGTTTTCTTGCATATATTATTATGTAGTCTGTACTGATTGGGGCTGGAGGAAGGTAAGGAGTACATTATTTTATGGAACGACTCAAGCTTACAATTCTTAATGAGCATTCAAAAGAGGTATAAGAATTGTAGATGCTAACTAATGGGTTATTTTTTACATGATATACCTTGTTAGTTTTCTTTTTTAATATACATTTCGTTCTTATTCATATTATATTTGTCTATCCCAGAAGCTCCAGGGATAACCTATTTTCATCATAAAAAAATTCAAATAGAAGGGGCAAACTGCGTCTTACACTTTCCATCTTTTACTGAATTCCATATAAATTAATGGTTTAATGGTTAAAACTAATTAATTTGTAGTTCTTTTTAGCTCTTTTTAGAACGGCAAGTTTCTTTAATCGTGTCATCTGTAAAAATTAGTTAAGATC
The DNA here is from genome assembly GCA_032199755.1 of Ambrosia artemisiifolia. Lineage (NCBI taxonomy): Eukaryota > Viridiplantae > Streptophyta > Magnoliopsida > Asterales > Asteraceae > Ambrosia > Ambrosia artemisiifolia. The sequence goes on along the minus strand of CM063519.1, from coordinate 40,574,333 downwards.
AAGACCACAAACCTAGAGGTTCATTTGCTAATTAATTCATGAACATCATTGGTAATTTGTAGTTACTAATGGTTAGAAAGGGTTATAGGTGTTGTATAGTTTCTGTAAATTATTTTCATTACATGTTAGTTCCACTGGTTTCTTTCAAATCCAAGAACTTTTATATATTTCTTGTTTTGTTTTATAAATATACCATATAATCGGGCAGATTATTTTCATTAATATGTGAATGACATTGATATATTTAAAAAATGTAACAAAATATGCATATATCTCAACGACTATATCATTTCAGTTACACAGTATTGTCATGTGCTCAGGTAAGATTGATTACGAAATTAGGTTGTTGTCTCATTTTACTACTATTATGGGGCCAGAAAATTGGGTTCATATATTGGTAAAAGTGCCATCCCTATTTAAACTGTCACGCATACACATCTTCCTAACTTATTGCTTTATATAATTTCTAGGTTAAATATACTTTTTACAGATTATGTATAACGCAACTGACCCAACCAACCCAACCTTTTAATAAATTGATATACCACATTTGTGATAAGAAAAAAATGTGAAATTCATATAATTTTAAAACTTGTCATCCATTATGATAAGTAACCCAACATGTCCAACACAACCATTTTGCCACCTATTGGTTTAAGACAAGTTATGCCCTAAAACCAAACGTAAATATTCGATGTGATATAGAATGCCTTTGAACAATGTCCACAAGTTGTTTCTTTGATTGATCGAAGATCACACCTTCCTAGAAAGAAACATGCATATACAAAACTAACATAACACACTGCATACATACATATGCATATATATATATATATATGTGTGTGTAGGATCGAAGAATTATCAGTCAACAATAATCTGCCCGATGTATAAATTTCAAGAGGTTCGGAATCCCTCTCAATCTAGCAAAATGATGTAAAACTGTATAATCACACAAAAGATTTCATTTTCATTCTTTATCTTAATCATTAATATCAAACTTATCAATTACAGACTTGATAAACAAATTTTCAGATATTCGAACAACGAGAATTTGGTGCCTAGACTCAACTGCCAAAATGACTAAACTCTAACAAACTCTACCAAAAGTCTATATATATAGGCCCAACACATAGAGAAAAGCACTTTTGACGTCCATTTGATACACCTTGAATTTCATATATGATGCATACGCAACAAACATCGAATAGCTTCAATGCGTGCAACTGGTGCATAGACTGTTGTAATCAATTCCTTCGGTTTGACTGAAACCTTGAACTACCAATCGAGCTTTGTTCTGAACAATAATACCACGATCATCCTTTCTACATTTAAACACCTATTTTGTACCAATCTTCTTTCTTCCAGGAGGTAAATCTGTCAAAGTCCAGACTCCAAGCTTCTGAAATTATTGAAGTTCTTTTTACATTGCATCCACCCATGATTCAATGTTTAGAGAGTATTTGTATGATCTCGACTCCACTTGCGAGACATAGCAAGCAAATGACAAATTATTTTGTTCAACTGATTTATGAATCTTAGAATAAAGGGCTAGGGCTCCAACATTGTAATTTTACGACGTCTGCCTTAATTGACCACTAGTCATCACACTGCTACCGGGATCACCAATAAGTTGTTCTATTAGATGATAACTGTGAATCTAGGATTCCGAATGTGCCAGTAGAGGGATCACCGATTGAACATTAAGGTTCTCTGTAGAATCCAGACCGTTACCCACATTAGAAGTAGATGGAACATCTGTTGTACCATCTGGATTTGGGTTCACTAGAGGTGAAACAGTATCCTGATTCAAGATTGTTTCACTAGTAATTTCTTCATCATCTTCCGACTCAGAAGAAGAATGTATAAGAAACAACTTGAAAGATTTCTTCCTCATTAGCAGGAGCACCAACATCATTAGAAGCTATGGTAGGCGGAGTTACTGTGATCGGACGCACCACTGGTGAAATGATAGCATTTTCACACTCGTAATATAAACGAAGAACAACTTCTTTAATCATGCTTTCTAGATTAAATGTCTCAAACAACTCTTTGTAGTCAAACATCCAATTCGGTCCTACCCCGGGAGCATTATGAATGTGACGTTGAACATCCACATTAGTCCGCGCTTCTACACATTTGGTTCTTTTGTTAATAATATGCTTATTAGGAGTAGCGTATCTTCCTCTGCTTTTCTCCGAATTTCTCATTTGTCTGCAACATAGTACACAGCGCCCCGAATGGTTCTAGAAACTCTAAATTTGGCTCTCGTCTATTGAGCATTTCATAAGTTGTCTTTCCAAACTTTTTCATTGTCAACACTCGATTTAAAGTATAGCAATCTGAATGAATAGCTTCATTCCAGAAATTAACTCGAAGATTAGAGTCAGCAAGCATTGTTCTCGCCGTCTCAATTAGAGTCCTATTCTTTCTTTCGGCAATACCATTATGTTATGGAGTGTATGTTGCACTATACTCATGAATCATGATGAATACCTTTATCCTCACATAATGTATCCATAGCCGAATTCTTAAACTCCGTCCCGTTATCACTTCGGATTCGATTGATCTTCAATCCATAAATGTTTCCAAACGGGTGAACAGAAGCCTTAGATTCTCAAACGTGTCGCTTTTGTGTTGCATGCACATCACCAAGAGAATCGATAATAATCATCAGTAACAACTAAACAATGTAAGTCCCCACAGACGCTTTTTCGTTTTACAAGTCCAAAGAGGTCCATATGAAAACGTTCCAGCGGGACACTCACTGAATTGATCTTCTTGGTTTGTGCGACTTTTTGTGTTGCTTTCCCTTCTTACACGATACAAACTTGTCATTCAAATGGAAATGTTTCACATTGACACCTACTACAAGACCATTCTTCATAAGATTGTTCATTTTCTTGAGATGAATATGTCCTATTCTCTACTGTCACATGATTGATTCCTTCTCTGTAGCCTTTGACAAGAAACATGTAACCTGCCCTTTAAAAGTTGTCGCTTTGCTCATATCAAGAATGTAATTATTATTCACTCTCGGAGCTTGCAAAATGATACATTCTTTTGGAATCTTGAAACCAGGTTTGAGGATGTAGCAGCTTTGTAATCAAAATGCACAGAAAATTTCTTATCACACATTTGAGAAACGCTCAAAAGATTGTAGTTTATCTTCTTCACTTATGATATCTTCTCAAAGCTTACAGTTCCATTACTTACACTTCCTTCCTTTGTTATATTCCCTCTTTTGTTCCCCGCAAAGGCAACATAACCTCCGTTGATGTTTTTGATGTCAAACAGGAAAGTCATATCCCCGGTCATGTGCCCGGAAGCTCTACTGTCAACAATCCTGAGACTGCTAACAGGGCCAGCTGGAACTCCCTACACATTAAAATAAACAATTAGTTTCTACAGGGGACCCAAGCCTTCACGATCTTGGGTCATCCAGGAACATCAAGCTTAGGAGCAACTTTCCTATGATCGATTTCAGTCGCACATCATTAGGGTTTTAACATACGTAAGCCTCGAGTCCCGGGAATTGGTGAACGAGTGTGAACGTGTTTACTTTCATGTATTATGTGTTTATAATCATTATGTGACTTGTCGGTATGTGAAAATGTGTTAACATATGTTAAAACGGAGTTTAACGCGCCAAATACACCACAACAGACCCTGTAGGCGATTAGCTTGTTCCTTTAGGCGATTAGCATGTTCCTTTAGGCGATTATGTGGCTAATCGCCTATAGTGAAGGCGATTAGCAGCCCTAATCGCCTGATAGATCTGCATAATCGCCTATAACGTGCCTGACGACTAGAAACGCCTATAAATACCACCCTTGACCTCCAAAACATCATTTACACAACCCTAGCCGTCCCATAACATATCTCAACCCACAAACACCCTCTGGAACCCATTTTTACACTCAAACAACCATTTCCAAGCTTATTCCATCATCTACTCTTAAATACAAGGTGTGTTCTTCAAACCCAAACCTTTAAATGATTATGTTTTACTCCCTAAATGTCCAGACCTGACTTATAAATGTTTGTGTCTTTGAAAATCCATTTAAAACCGTTTTTAAACAAACCCACACCTTTACATGTGTTACATGTGTTATATGTGTTATATGTGTTATATGTGATTAAAGATAGAATTTTTAGGATTGAATCATGGTTGTTTTTGTGTTATTATGATGTTTATGGCTGTTACAAGTTAGTATGATGATGTCCTAGGAGTTTGAATGGTTTTGGTTGCGTATTGTTGATACTTGATGTTTTGACCCATTTGAAGGATTTTGGATGATTAAGGATGATATGAGGTGTGTTGTTGATTGTCTGATGTTAGGGTTTGCTCTAGGATGATGTTAGAACAGTAGGATGCTTTCGGACAACGTGGTTATGTGATTAAATCTGGATATTTGCTATTTAGGGCAAGTTCTTGCATGTTGATGTGATGTTTTCATGTTAAGTTGCTATTTTGGGAAAACGCTCGCATTCGGGACTGTTAGAATGATGAAAACTTAGGGGTTTTGCTTGAAATATGTTTTTTAATATGTTAGGATGATTATTGGGTGTTTTTACACGTTTCGGATCTGATTTGGTAGGTTAAACGCGCGAAAAACCATATCTGCTGCACTATAGGCGATTAGGAATCCTAATCGCCTATGTTATAGGCGATTAGGGGCATAATCGCCTAAGAGGAAGCCCTACTCGTGTAATACTTAGGCGATTATGATCATAATTGCCTTCATTTCATGCAATTGTGATCCTAATTGCCTTCATGACATGCAATTGTGACCCTAATCACTAGTTAAGCCCTGAATTGCATACCTTATGACCATAATCGCCTATAATGCATGTGATTAGCCCTAATCACCTATCATAAGGGGCGATTAGCCCTTGTAATTGCCTGTTGACCATCCCTAATCACGTGTTGACTTTCCTAATTGCATGCTAAGTTCCTAATCGCGTGTAATGCTGTTATAAGTGTATTTTAACATCCCGAAACCCGATTTGACACCTAGGAACATGATAGGAACCCCGTGACATGCCTAGTAACATAGTAACACGTGTTTGGACCTGTTTGTGCGTTATTTGACCTATGTGTTAGAATCGTTGAACTTTAACTCATGTTAAGTACTAAGTTGCATGATTTGTGTATGTGTGGATATGAGATGAACATGGGAAGTCTCGGGTCACCAATGGGATGTCGAGTCTTGTACAGTTGGTCGGTTTAACAGTCAACGTGTTTTCAAACGAACCTGGTTATGGTCTGGACACTTGGGGACTATTTGGCCTGCGGGTCAATGGTTCGGGTGCTCATATGCATTCGATAATAGGTTGCCGATCCTAGGGCTGTCATTTGCATTGTCTGTGGTTTATTAGAAGAACGCAATCTAAGGTGAGTTCACGGACCCACTCTTTACTGGTTTTGCTTTCGGGGGAGAAAACATGCTGGGTACTGGTATTCATAAAACGTGTGTCAACTTACTTTTTCGTATTCATAAAAGGTGTGTCAACTTACGTATTCGTAGTCATAAAAGGTGTGTCAACTTACGTATTCGTATTCATAAAAGGTGTGTCGATTTACGTTCTCGTAATCATAAAAGGTGTATCAACTTACGTTTTTGCATTCATAAAACCTTTGACTTACTAAGTACTCGGGTTGGTAAAGCTTACAAGGTAGTCGTTGGTTACTATGTGGTATTACATATTGGTATTCTTGAATTCTTTATGCTTGCTATGCGATCTTTTAAAGTCCCGGGGAAAACCATGAATGTGCGGTGGTTGCACAACGGGGGAAATATGGATAGATCTATTTGGGCGTGACCGGCCCCACCCGTCGGCTTGGAGGGTCGGACGGGTGCATGTTGTCTCTTAGAGTATTCTTGTATTCTTGTATTCTTGTATTCGGGCAGGTAGTATTCTTGTATGCATGTATGCGTGTCCAGTAATGGTTTTCCAATCGTAGTAGCGACAGGTATTCATTTTGGATGGCATTCTCTGAGTAGTATTCTCTTGGTCGGTTTACGTATGGTTTGGTCTACTTTGGAGTATTCTTTGAAACTAACTAAATTGCTTTTCATAAAAACCTGTGAAATCACCAGCATTATATGTTGACGTTTTTAGCATGTTTTTCTCAGGTCGTTAAGGTAGCAGCATCGGACTTAGGCGCACGGAGTCTCACTTGGCGTCTAGGATTTTAGTTTCATGTTTTCAGTACTTTCAGACTTCAGTCATGTTGTTTAAAGTTGTAATCAAGATTTTAAAAAGCTTCCGCTGTTGGTTTATGTTACGAAACTAAATGTTTTTATTCTACGTATTTTATCATATAGTGTTGTTATTGTGACCGTTGACTTGGATCCTGGTGTGTCACACGCCTCGCGGTAAAACTCCGCAGGTGGAAATTTGAGGGTGTGACATATTCTTATAAGATTCCGAGTATAGTCCGATAATAATCCGATCTTTATATAGAAGCCAAACATATTTAATCATCCTTGATTATTGATATTGACCGATTTGTGACTCTGTTCTCTATAATCAGGATATTGTAGTTATAAGGTTGGAATATAATCCATAACCAAAGGTCCGATTGAAAACCTTTCGTGTCTTATCTCGTGTTTTCTCCTAGGCGGGAACAAATTTGGTATTTCTAATATTAAGTTATTTTGAATGTTTGCTCGAATCTTGTGCTTGAAAACCTTTCGTGTCTTATCTCGTGTTTTCTCCTAGGCGAGGTGTGACAGATTGGTATCAGAGCTCAAGGTTATAGCGAACTATTTTTCTCTAAAAACTAAACTATACTTACAACAATTTTTCAAACGCAAAGTTTTCATTACATGAGAAATGTTTTTCATCATAATGCACTTCCCAATTTCAATACTCTTTTTGTACATTGCATTCACACAAGTATAGTATATGAGTTCATGACGCTTATATATGTGTATATGTGTACATTTGGATTTTGACAGGACCATGGCTACCCCTGCTCATTCAATTGTTATCTCAGATTCGGAGGACGATTCCTTCATGGTTCCCGAGACATCTAGTGATGATGACGTTAATGCCTACTTCGCGGATTCAGAGCCCAAGGAGAACAATGATGTGGACATTGTGGGAGACGACATGCAGTTGGATCCCGTTGTTTCGGATGATGAGCCCGACGTCCCTGCCGGTGAGGCCCAGGGAGTCGCTGCGGACACCACTAACCTAGCTCCTATGGTCATGGAGTCGTCAGTTGAGGCTCCTCGCATAGAGGAGGCACCGCATCCTAATGTGACGGAGTCTTCTTCCCGCCCTCGCCGTCCGGTTCTTGGCGGTATGCGCGTTATTCGCACCGCCAAGAAGCGTGTGCGCAGGCCCCAGCCTGTGGAGTATGTGGCACCAGCCCAACCCAGTCATGCTGCTGAGTCTTCCGAGCATCCTCGGAAGAAATTGCTTAGGAGGTCCCAGGCCTGCAAGCGGACCTTCCTACCTATAGTAGCAGCCTACTTGGCCTACAGCGATAAGGACTCTAACGACAACATGTTCATTGCTCCTCTTGGTACCTTACCGATGCGCTGCACTCTCCACTCCATGCGTGGCATGGTCAGTACGCATCAAGAAGTGTGAGAGGCATGGTACCACTATATGCCCACTTTTTCTCAAACGACCGCTCCGTATAATCAATGAAACTACCACCACACCCTCTACTTGAACTTCCTTGACCCACATCTACATTCTCACCTCTTGGCTCCTCCTCATAATCTTCATCTCCACTCAGTTGTTCATTCTCACTCTCTGGGTCATCCTATTCACCCGGTAAAAGCATCCTCGCACTAGCTTTCAAAGCTCTCCACCTTTGTCCCTCCGACTTAAGCTTATGATACCTCTCCGATTGACTATAAGTCCATCCCATACCCATCTTTTGCAATTCAAAAGGCTTGTGCCTTTTTAGTTTTCCTTGGTCCTCCGATGTGATAGCCTTTTGTTGTTTCAACAACCCCGTGATAATTCTGCAATACGGGATGATACGCCTCCCCACTTTGTTTCGGCACATCCAAAGATGGTTCATAATCAAATACCTAATCGGGAAGAGTGGAGACCCATTGAGCAAATGCGTAAAGAACGGGTATTTCTAGATATCTCACATCTTCCTTGTCAGCCCTTCTTGGAATAACATTCAGAATACAAATAGCTAGTAGTTATTTCGCTTCAATCTTCAAATTCCTTCGAAGCAAATTCCCACTGTAAGTACCCGGTATGAATAAAGTCGATAACATATCATTCCACCTTGGATGTTTATCCGGTTTAATCAGTAGATCATCAAGACTTGGGATCATATAGTCACGAGTAGGCAAAGTGTCATATTTAGCCAACTTTCGCAATGTCTCAAAAGACATTTCCACCTTAATCCCATTCACCTCACCTGTTAGGTTCATCTGTGAGGGCTTATCGTACCTATTACATTGCAAGGTAGCCATCCATTTTTCAATTTCATCCATGAACAAATTCTTATTATCTTTATCATAACAGTTAAGCGCCGCCTACCAACCTAATGCTCGAAACCTGACAAACACATTGAACGACCTAAACTCAATCTCTCTAACTTCTCTTTCACAAAGGAATGCACCAGCTCTGTTTTGTAACCCCTTCATTTGATCATGAAACAATGTTGCTCGCCCCTCAACCGGTTGCTCATATAATGGACCCGCTTCCCGTTTTGGTTTGTTAGCCGGGTTCAACTCTACCATCTCTTCATCCTCATCGGTATCATCATCTCTTCCAACATACTTCCTCCTTTTCGGTTGTTGTTCCACTTGTTTGCCTTTATCTCTTGCAGAAGATGAACTAGCTCCTGTACTTTCCTTAGTTCTTGCCATTTTTCTATACACATAGCAAAACAAACAACACAACCAAACACAAACAAAATCAGTCCCCCTTTCTTCCCAAATCCCCACACTTGTTTGTTACTATGGTAGTTGATGCTAATGATAACATTTTCACATTTTTTTTTTTTTTATTTTTACAAAAAAATTGGGCATGGTGCCTCTACAATGTTAATAGTCCCAAAGGTTCACAACTTGAACATCAATCCTACATCTACTACCATAATAATATTCAAATAACCATTTTACATGACAAAAACTAAGCACAAGCAAGTGTGTATGAACAACAATAATAATAACCTTAATCTTCACAATGCACCATCAAAATTTACAAAATAACATCACATACCTTTGATTGAAGATGCTAGAACCCAAGAAAAACAAAAGCTTCAAAAACCCCCAAATTTTTTTTTTGGACCTAGGGTTTGAGAATCGACCTAGAAAACGTGTTTGTCTTGCAAATTTCTTCTCAAAATTAGAAAGTACGTGAAATTGTAGGGACATAGTTTAGAGGTTTGCGTCTGTCTTGGCCCATTAGACGTTTTTAGGTAGTTTGGTCTATTGGGTTAGTGGGTTTTGGCCATTGGGCCGGTGTACTCGAGTTCCCCTATGTGCTTATAAATAGGGGGCTTCAAAACATTTTGGGTTCGCTAGTTACTTTGTTTGTTTTTCTTTATTGTTCTCTTGTACTCGACCTAGTGTACCAGACGACTCCTTGTAGTCGTGTGCACTTTTTGGCAATACAATCATTCGGTTTTATTTTCTTCCTTTGTTGTTCTTACATTCAATCTTGGTTCCGCACTCGATTGGGTGTGTTTGATACCCCGGAGAGGATTCTGGACTTACAATTGGTATCAGAGGCTAAGTAGTTTTACGAAGGCTCGGTTCGGTATCAACACGAAGATCAAGCAAGGGAAGAATGTTGATGTGAAAAGGGTTGTTTTTCTTGTGTTTTATGTTTTCAGATTCATCTTATTCTTAACCGTATCACAAACTAACAAGCTTTTTGCAAGTATCTACATGAAGTATTGCTTTATGTTATAGATTTTTAAAGATTTCAAAGTTATTTTGTTTCAAAAACTCGATTAAAACTACTGATTTGATCTTTGTCAAATCTCAAATGGTGTTTGCAAAATTTTCATGTTGGTGGTTAAAAAGGAAACCAAATTTTCGGTCAATCATTTTTTGAAAAAATTTAAAACGGTTTCCATATTTTTCGAAGTATTTTTTTTCTAATCTTCGTAGGTTCTTAAGGATTTGCTTTTGGAAGGAGTTCCAGAGCCATCAACTGATCTCGAACAGACTGACTGTTTTCGAGTCTCAGCCAGTTCTCGAACTCACATACTGTTTTTGAGTAGGAGCCTGTTCTTTAGCTTGCACACAGTTCTCAGATCACAGCTTGTTCTCGAGTCTTCACATTGTTCTCGAATAAGGCCTGTGTTCTCAAATCTGAGAAGTGTTCTCGAATCAAGTAACTGTTCTCGAGCGTCAGTTCTGTTCTCAGATTCTGCTTAGTTCTCGAGCTGCATCATTGTTCTCGAATTCTACTCAATACTCGAGCTACTTGACTGTTCTCAGATTACTAACCTACTCCTGGACTGTTTGGACTTCTTGGACTTCGGGACTGATAACTATTGGACTGTAGACTTAATTATTGGACCTAAAAACAAATTAATTTAATTAATTGTCTGATAATTTTAAGTTTGATTTTCAGAAATGGAACAAGTTAATCAGATTAACCTAAGTGGACTGAATGTTGATTAACTGTTAGTTGCTGCTCAACTTGATGAGGCAATGGAGTCTGTTGTCGGGACTCATCAGAAACTGCCTATACTTCAACTTGGAATGTCATACTCCAAGTGGAAGTTTAGATTTATCCAATTCATGAACATCAAAGATCCAAAAGCACTAAGATCAATCCTGAATGGACCATGTGTGATCACCTACACGGTGAATTATGAGACTGGGGAAACTGCCATCAAGCCGAAGGGCATGTACATTGATGAAGACCATGCTAAGACTGATATTGATGAAAGGGCTTTAGCTTATCTCCATCAGGGACTGTCTCCTGAAGTCTCTATTGGAGTTCGTGATCATGCTTCTGCCAAGGAATTATGGACTGCACTTGAGAACTTGTATGAAGGGAATGAGGAGATAAAGGAGAGTAGAAGAGAGATGTTGAGCCAGAAATTCAATGCCTTTAATCACATTCCTGGTGAAAGCCATATTCAGCGTTTTGTTGCTCTTGTTAGTGAAATGAAGGCTAATGACATGGTGTTGGACAATTCGGTGATGAACAAGAAGTTGCTGAACAAATTGCCTAGAAACTGGAATTCTAATGTGACATTGATCAAAAGAACAAAGGACCTAGGAAGATTGACTCTATCTGCAACTATCTCTTTGATCAAATCTTATGATTTGGATGATAAGCAACGCCTTCAGGCACACAATGCTAGCTACAATAATGCGATTGTGGCCTCGTCAAGCAATGCTCTTATGTTTCAGTAGGAGAAGCAATGCCCGTCACTTTACTCCTATGCTGCCAGTGGATCATCTTATCCACCAATATTTGGGGTTGCCCTGTCATCGAATCATGCTAATCCCGTGACTTCTGGAACTACCACTACTCTTTCAATCAAATCCTCCTCACAGCATCGTCCAAGGAAGCATCTCAGACACCTGTGACCATACCGAAGGAGTTTGCTGAGCATTTAGGGATGTTTGCTGGGTTTATGAACTGCTATAATGCCTTTCTCACCGGACAACTGACCTCCAAGGATATTGGATCATGTGACTTGGATGATGTGAATCAGGATGATCTGGAAGAAATGGACCTGACCTGGCAAATAGCTATGGTAGTGCATAGAGCTTTGAAGTTTATCAAGAAGACAGGAAAGAATGTGTAGGATAATCCTACAAAGAACATGTGATGGGAAAAGAAGAAGATGAGGTGCTACAACTGTGATGAAACAGGTCACTTCGCTAGAGAATGCACCAAGCCAAAGAAAGAGACAACCACTACTGCTCCCCACCATCACTGCCACTGCCTCAACGCCAGGAACTCATGCTTTGGTTACTCGCACTGAGTCGACTGCTTCAGCTCCAAGTAATGCTATGGTGGTCCAAGAAGGAGCTGGTTGGGATTGGTCAACAGAGGTTCAAGAGTTGAAGATAACAGAAGATAATATGTACAAGGCTCTCATGGCTCAAATGGATGACAACTATGTTCCTTTGAAAACCGAGGTATATTCTGATTTATTGTCTGCTTTTTGTTGCACTGAAAAATGTAAATATAAAGTTAAAGGGTTTAGGGAGGAAACTCTCTCTACGTATAACCAGCTTGAATATGAATAAATGGCCATGTGGGACATGAAACAAAAATTCATGTCGTACAAAGAAATGGTCGAAGCATAACAAAAGGATATCAAGCGCTTGCAACAAGAAGTGAGCGAACATAAATGTTGCTATCTACACTTCAAACGATTGTCGGATACTTTATCTGTTGAGTTGATTGATTTAAAATCAAAATTTGAAAATGCAGACTTTCATTTTAGAAATTGTTCAAGTGAGAATGTTGAGAAAATAATCAATATGCAGTTAAAGTTTCGACCAAAAAAGGAATTGAGGAATAAAGGACATGGATTTGTGGAAATTCCTCCACCGTTCAATGAAAATTATACCTCAATTCCAATGTCAGATGAGGAGTTGTTGGCTCTAACCATTAAGGGATACAGTCCTCCGGTGGAAGAGCCAAAGATTAAACCTTCAAGGGATCAGATTAAGATCAGCAGACCTGAGTCTGTTCCCAACAGAATCTCTAAACCCAAACCCGAAAAACCTCAACCACAGCCACTTCCACAAAAAGTTTTTGTTACACCTCAATGTGTTGATAAGCAAACTGAAATTTTAAGTTTTAAGAAAAATAAAGAGGTTGATAGAGTTTTTGATGTAATGAATGATAATGTACCTGATGAATCTAAAACTGAATCTGAAAATGAATCGGTACAAGATGATAAGAATGAGTGTGAAGAAACTGTTTCAACAAGCTCTAGTGTGCCACATGATTTTGATTTTTTGAAAGATTTTAGAGAATTACTTTTGAAGAAAATGGCACAAACTGAAGGAAATTCAGTTGTTTCGGAGTCATGTACGAGCGATTCAGAAGTGAATGAAGCCTCATATGTTTCAGAGACAGGTTCGGCAGACACAAATGAGTCCGAATATTAAACCTGCGAAACAGCTGAATCATCCGAGAACACATCTGAATCTTCTGACTCAGCATCAAATGTTAATTCAGATTCATCTGATTCTGAAGTGGAGAGTTGTAATTCTTCTGACTCTCCTGTGATTGATGAGCATGTTGAAACTGATTGTGTTGTTTCTCTGGTGTTTTATGTACTGACTGAGAATCCGGTTAAAAACCGAATTCACGGATCGATTAAGTGAAAATAACTCGGTTTCAGACGGAAGATTCGAGACGAGACAGAAATATAGGATAACAAAGTCATCACAGATTCGTATTGCATCAAAAACGGTTACAGACACTGACATCAGTAGGATAAACATCTATCTCGGGGCCGGGGGAGGTCGGGCATGACCTCCCCCTTGAGAGAATTCAAAGAACAAACTCAAAATCTTAAATGAAAACTAGAACATGAGATTTTTATTTATAGTCCAAACATATAATGCTCATTCGACCTATTAAGAAGGTCGAACCTGCACCTGCAGGTTCGACCCTTGTAGGGTTCGAACCAACACTTTATGTTTTGGTCTATATTAACAAATGCATCAGATCCATAAAATGCCTTTATGGATCACCACAATCTCATGTAATACAATACAAGACTCAACCCTAGTCTATTCGACTGTGGCGTCCACATAAAGTGCATCAACACTGACTCCATTGACTCTTGTGCAGACAATGTAATTGTTGAGGATTGGGTAGACGATAGGGATGAAGTCAGTGATTCTGAATCAAATGAACTGAATAATAAGATTCAGAAAGACAATTTTTCAATTTCTGCTAAAGACAATAATTTTTGTGTGGGCTCGTTTGTTTTGAGCATTAGACATTGTGATTTGACTACTTTGTCTGATTCTGTTATTTTATCTAATGCTAGTCATGAAACTAAAAATTTGTTGGTTAAACAAACAAGCACAGGTGGGGCTGGTAAATATATTATACCCAAACACGTTTTGCCAAAATATGAAAAGTAGAATTCGTCAAGGACGACATCACAAGGCCATCGGGGTCCATACAGATCTTATAGATCTGAAAAGGCGGCAAAACTTCAGGGGTGTCCACATGTGAAACGCCAAATATGTTACACATTTGGAATCCCCAGACACATAGCCAGAAATTGTAAAACTCATTTGATAGTGTCTGAGAACAGGGAGCATCAGAAGGCTGCAAAAGAGAATGTGCATCACTCGAAGCTAATGAAGGCAAATAAGCCTAAAGCTTTGAGGAGTGACAAATCCAAGGTGAAGCCTTCTGATGAAGATTGGAATAGAAATAATAGGCTAAACTTGACAGGCAAGATGCCTCCTAAAACAGTAGAAACCCATAAGGTATCTACTAATGGCAAAAAGAAAAAGGTTTCAAAAAGAAAATCAGATTGGAAACCAAAGAGCTCTATTCCAAGTCCTCCCCCATCTGTAGGATCATCTTGTTCTGTGAATCAAAATGTATGTAACAATAATTGTGAATCTATTTCTACTGCCAATATGCACTGGATGGAAGTCCAGTATGTGGACAAAAATGGGAAATCAAAAAGGGTTATGGCTAGGGTACCAAACCTTAACTGATTCCGCATCATGTGCAGGAATGGCTATGGAGGACTATCATTCGCCTCTGGTACATTGATAGTGGTTGTTCTCGGAACATGACTGGAGACTTATCCCAACTGACACTAACTGACATGGAACGTTTTGATGGTGGATATGTCTCGTTTGCGGGAGGTGAAAGAGGCCAGATCACATCACGAGGGACAGTGAGAAATGGTGGAATCTGCTTCAGCAAAGTAAATTATGTTCCAGAGTTGAAACACAACCTTTTGAGCGTATCACAGATATGCGATAATGGCTATTCAACCTTTTTCACCGGTAAGAGATGCATGATACTAAAACCTGGAGTAGTGATTCCAGATGAATGGGTTTTGTTAAAGTTTGAACATAGAGGAAATGCTTATGTCATTGACATGAACAAACCTCCGTCTGAAAATGTTACATGTCTGTTTTCAAAAGTTTCTCAAGATAAGGCCATACTATGGCATCGTCGTCTCGGACATGCAAATGCTAAGAACTTAAACCGTCTTGATAAACTGGGGTTGGTAAGAGATTTACCCGTAAAGATTTTATAATAATTTAAAAATGTGTTGCGTGTGCAAAGGGTAAACATCATAGAAAGCCTCATCATCCTAAGTTGGTGAATACCATTGATTCTCAGCTTCAGTTACTTCACATGGACCTGTTTGGCCCAATGAATGTTCTGAGCATTTCTAGCAAAGCTTACTGCTTAGTGATTACTGATGATTACTCACGTTTTACTTGGGTTTTCTTTCTAGCTCACAAGGTGAGACTACAGAAATAATTAAGCAATTTATTGTTCTAATGGAGAATCAAACCAACATCAAAGTGAAAGGGATCCATTGTGACAACGGGACTGAATTCAAGAATGCAGAATTAAACTTCTAATGTGCTTAGAAAGGGATCGCTCGTCAGTTCAGCTCTGCAAGAACACCTCAACAAAATGGAGTAGCTGAAAGACGAAATCGCACATTAATCGAAGTTGCACGAACGATGTTGTGTGATTCAAAGCTTCTGACTTTCTTCTGGGTTGAGGCTGTGAATACGGCATGTTATGTGCAAAATTGTGTTCTAGTCAACAAAGCACGAATGAAAACGCCTTACGAAGTCTTGTTTAACGCAAAACCCTCCGTTAAGCATTTTCGAGCATTTGGATGTCCATGTACCTTGTTGGACCTGGAAGCAACACCTAAGTTTGATACGAAGGCTGACGACTGCTATTTTGTTGGCTATGCTGGCAAAACGGCATATGGGGTATATAATAAACAGACAAGACAGATCGTAGAGTCGATCGACGTGCATTGGCTCGAAGAAAATGATACGGATGCTTGAGTTGGTCGTGACTAGTTGTTTGATTATGAGTCTTTGTTTCAGTCATTCAAGATCTTTAATGATGTGCCTTCTAGTGTTAATGCAGGTTTTGCAGGTCACTTTATGTCCACTATTGGCACCTATCCTCCTTGTTGGATAGTGCACAGGATGAGGGGGATGTTGCACCTGGGTCTCCACCAAAGAATTATGCAGACCCACTGGTGCAGCAAACTCCTCCTGCTCTTCAATTTCTAACAAGCGCGCCCGGTACTGCAACGCATTTCGAAAATTCCTCCACTAGAGCTGAAGAGCCTTCACCACATGTAGATGATCTCTCTGTTGATGATCTCACTTCTAAATTTGATGATCCTATTCCTCCTGAGTGCATTATGGAGGAAGGTGATAATGAAGAAGCTCAAGAAACGGATAGTTCAATCGTTCCAGACACTGTTGTTCCCACTAGTGTTCAACAGGACCATCCAATTAAAGTTGTTATAGGTCCTATGGATGTTGGTGTCCTAATAAGAAGTCAGACTGGCAACACAACAAATGCTTGTACTCGTGTTTTATTTTACAGATTGAGCCATAGACTACTGCTGGGGCATTACAGGAACCAAGCTGGGTTGATGCTATGCAGGATGAACTTAATCAGTTTGACAAATTGAAAGTCTGGAGATTGTTGGGGAAAACATCCTCTTGGTACTAGATGGGTATAGAGAAACAAAAGAGACGACAGTGGGGTAACTGTTCGAAACAAAGCAAGATTGGTACTTCAAGGTTTCAGGCAGATTGAAGAGTTGGATTATGATGAAGTATATGCTCTTGTGGCTCGTCTAGAGGCTATCAGGAATTTTCTGGCACATGCCTCTTTAAAGAATTTTACAACTTACCAGATGGATGTCAAGACAACTTTTCTCTATGGAAAGGTTAAAGAAGAGATCTACGTCTCTCAGCCACCAGGTTTGACAAATCCTAAATATCCAGGACATGTCTACAAGCTTGATAAGGCTTTGTATGGTCTGCACCAAGCACCTCGTGCATGGTATGCTACATTGACAGACCACTTACTTTCCAATGGATACACACGTGGCATCATTGATCAGACTTTGTTTGTGAAGAGAGTAGATGAAGACCAGATCCTTGTGCAGATCTATGTGGACGACATCATTTTTGGATCCACTAGTGATGCACTGTGCAAGGACTTTGAAGAGGTGATGAAGCGGCAGCTTGAAATGAGTGCATTGGGTGAAATGACGTTCTTTTTGGGTTTGCAAGTCCGTCAAAGTCCTGAGGGTATTTTGATTCATCAGGCCAAGTACGTGGATGATATACTTGCCTAGTTTGGATTTTCTGAAGCAAAGACCAATCACACTCTGATGTCTGAAAGACCAGGTCTAACACAAGATCTGGAAGGAGAACCTGTAGATCCGACCTTGTACAGGTCCATGATTGGCTCACTGATGTACCTGACCGCTAGCAGACCAGACATCATGTTTGCTGTGTGCCAGTGTGCACGATATCAGGCTACTCCTAAAATCTCTCATCTTAAAGCTGTTTAGAGAGTCTTTAGATACCTAAAGGGGAAACCCAGATTCGGTCTTTGGTATCCAAGGGACTCTCCGTTTGATTTGTTTTCTTTTTCTGACAGCGATTATGGAGGTTGTGACATTGACAGGAAATCCACCTCAGCGGGGTGTCAATTTCTCTGTGACAGCTTATCTCGTGGAAATGTAAGAAGCAGCAAACAGTCTCCGTTTCAACTGTAGAGGCTGAATATGTTGCGGCATCGGCGTGCTGTTCACAGGTCATGTGGATGCAGCACCAACTGGTGGATTACGATTTGGATTTCTCTCATATTCCAACTTATTGTGATAATGATGCAGCTATCCAAATTGTGAAAAATCCAGTTTATTTTTCAAAGACAAAACACATTGCCATCAAAGAACATTTCATCCGATACTCGTTTAACCAAGGTTTAATTGTTCCTGAACAAATTCATACCAACGACAATGTCGCCGATCTTTTTACAAAACCGGTTAATCGAGCTCGTTTTGTCGCTCTTTTAGAACTGTTGAGAATGGTCAGTTTGAGGACTGAGCCTGGTCAGGCAAACATTTAATTTTCTTCGTTTTTCTTTTTATTTCTTATTTTGTAAATTTGTTCTTTATAATTTCTTTTTAAGCATAAATTTAGGGGGATGTATCCTCATAAAAATACAAAAACAATAACCAAAAAATTACAAAAACAGAGTTTTCTGTGCTGCCATGCGGGAAATGAAATGATTTTTCAAAACTGGATTAAGGCTGGCTCATGTAAAACGAGTATCAAAATGGTTTGGCTCTGGTGTGATATACTGGTAGGCTTGGTCCTAACGGCTGGAAAGATGACTGATCTTGTGAAGCACTTCAAGATAAGGTATGACCTCGGTAAGGAACATCACTTGGAATCAAGTACAATCTCTATTTGAAGGCTCGTGTGATGTCCCTTAGCATAACACTATGGTCTAGGTCTGAAACCTTGTCTGAAACACTCATGTGTCTCCTCTGTTTTGCGTAAGCAAAGACCTGGAGATGCTAGCCAATAAAGAGGCTTCTGCAGCATCTAGAAACATGCTGACCTAGTCTCTTTGTTGTCGTGCTGTAGATCAAAATTTCACCAAAAAGAGACCTTTGTATCCAAAGATGTCCTGGCTGTCCCTCTGCTGCATCTAGAAATATGCTGACCTGGAGACAGTTAGGACGTCATAAAAGAGACTCTCAAGAGTCCAAAACCCTTAGCCTATATCATTTGAGAAATAATTTGATTTGTATATTACACCATATCTTATACTGGTCTATTCTTTTCTCTTCTCAATCCAGTCCCAGTCATGGTTTCAGAATGCTAGAACAAATATTGTGCAAAATATGCTATAGGGAAACTACTAGCATGATAGAGTGTACTGCTTATGATTCTAGGATTGATTGTGACTTATTTGAGTGTTCATTTTTAAATTGAACCAAAACATGTTAAAATGACATCACAGACTGTCATTCTAGAAGGCCTAGGGAAATAAGTTTAAGTGGAAAAATATACCAGTAATTGCTAAGACCGGCCTAAGTAGATCAGTGTTGATAAGTGTACTCTGGCCTGAAACATAGTGATTTGATCCCGAATTTGTCATAAGACCATTTTTTATTTAAAAAAATATGTGCCAGTCAAAACAATCTTTCTCATTTTACACTTTTTCTTAACAACCCTAGGATTTTCCCTTTGTGCAAATCTGTTTTGGCTTGGTAATGGTTGTTGGTAATGGTTGTTGGGAAAATGTGTGATGTCTGTGAGGTTTGAAAATGATGTTCTTATGGGAGCTATGTTTTGATTGTAGGTGTGGATGATGATGGTGATGATGATGAACCACCCGACGCTGCAAAGGAAGATCACTTTCCATATTTCGCCGAAAACGAGATGCAGCTGGGAGTATATGGTGAGCAGATGCGGGGAAGAGGTGCATCATGGAAAATGACTTCGCCCACCATGTGTCTCTAGGGTGCTTCACTGGTATCTAATGTTAGACGAGGCTCACATTTTTGCTGATGCAGTGAGACTCGTCTAATTTATGTAAATAATAAAGGTTGACCCACAGGTCAAAAGGTTGTCACAGAGGAGTTGGGTTAAATTTAAGTTAAACGGTCGTCCCCGAGGACTCAGGATCAGGTTGGGGTCAAAGGTCGTCACCGAGGACTCAGGATCAAGTTGGGGTCAAAAAGACGTCGAACCATCTGGATCATGGAGAACCAAATCTCAAAAACACGTTGAAGCATCTCGATCATGGAGTTTCTCATGCTTATAGTGATCAATTCTGATGAACCTGGTTAAAGTTAGAAGACTAGTGACGTTGATTGACCAAAGATCCACACCATAATGAATAAGTTTTGTATGTTTTCTTTTGTAGAACTATAAATAAGTATCAAGTAATGTTATTGTACCAAGACGACAGAAACCTAGGGGGATATTTTAGGGACATAGTTTAGAGGTTTGCGTCTGTCTTGGCCCATTAGACGTTTTTGGGTAGTTTGGTATATTGGGTTAGTGGGTTTCGGCCATTGGGCCAGTGTACTCGAGTTCCCCTATGTTCTTATAAATAGGGGGCTCCAAAACATTTTGGGTTCGCTAGTTATTTTGTTTGTTTTGCTTTCTTGTTCTCTTGTACTCGACCTAGTGTACCAGACGACTCCTTGTAGTCGTGTGCGCTTTTTGGCAATACAATCATTCGGTTTTGTTTTCTTCCTTTGTTGTTCTTACATTCAATCTTGGTTCCACACTAGATTGGGTGTGTTTGATACCCCGGAGAGGATTCTGGACTTACAGAAATTCTAGTAAAAAAAAGACTCAAAAATCACTTGATTTTGCCAAGTATTGAGAGAGTTATAAAAGATTTAAGGTTAAAAGATGAAAGAAGCTCTTGTGGAGAAGATAGAAAGAAAGAAGAATGTGAAAGAAAAAGGTGGAGAAGGTTTAACTCACGTGGGACTAGAATGAATTTTTTTTATACCTGACATAAAATGGCCGACGCTTATACTCCCAGGTGCCACCGTACAGTGCCACCGTAAGCTACGGTGGAAACTGGCACAAAAAGCCACCGTAAACCAGTGGACTTACACCGTACCATGCTCAAACTTCCCATATCCACCGTAAGCTACGGAACCCACCGTAACTTACGGTGGGACCTGGGCATCAACTTTTTGATTGATTTTTTTTTTTACAAAAAATTGGAACTTTTAAATAAAAATGTGGAATTTCAAAAACATAGAAATTACCCTACCCCCTCGAAAGTCTCGTGTTGTCGTCAACACAATGCTAGAACTATTCATGACCCGAATGTCCCCACACTTGTTTCAAACACGGGTTCGAACGAAAACGAAAATTATGCAACCAAAACAAAACAAAATAAACAAAAACTAACTATGTACACTACAAAACCTGGGCCTATCATAGTTGTTCATCATCCACCAGGCGTAATATGTAGTCCGCTTTGTCAAGCTCCAAGTTGTTGATATCGTTTCCTTCCAAGTATGGCTTTAATCGATGTCCATTCACCGTTTGTTGCTTGTTGGTTTGCTCATCTTGGATATCCACATCACCAAATTTCCCAACTCACCGAATAACATATGAACCCATCCATTTGCTCTTCAATTTGACCGCAAACAATTTCAACCGCGAGTTGTACGCCGATGCACATTCATATGCTTCTTCTCGAAGGTCTGCTTCCCCAACTTTGCATCATGGACCTTTTTGAGCTTGTCTTTGTACGCCGATGCACATTCATATGCTTCATCTCGAATTTCCTTTATCTCACTTAATTGCAACTTTCGCATCTTTCCCGCTTCATCATAATCCGCATTCACCATTGTAATTGCCCAATGTGCTCGATGTGCTAACTCCATTGGCAAGTGACAACCCTTCCCATACACCATCCGGTAAGGTGTTGTGCCAATTGGAGTCTTGTAGGCCGTCCGGTATGCCCACAACACATCATCCAATTTACTCGACGAATCCTTCCTATCCGTTTGAACCGTCTTCATGAGAATTTCTTTAATTTGACGGTTGGACACTTCAACTTGTCCACTCGTTTGTGGATGGTAAGGTGTGGCAATCCGGTGATTCACGCTATACCTCTTCAACAATTTTCCAAAATTAAAGTTCTTGAAATGCGAGCCACCATCACTTATGATAACTCTTGGAATACCAAACCGAGAAAAGATGTTAGATTGAACAAATTTACAAACAACCGAATGATCATTTGTTCTCGTTGCAATAGCCTCAATCCATTACGAGACGTAGTCAACCGCCACCAAAATATATAAGAACCCATTAGAATTTAGGAAGGGACTCATAAAGTCAATTCCCCATAGATCGAATATTTCTACAACCAAGATTGGTTGCAAAGGCATCCCATCCCTCTTGGATATGCTTCCCATCTTTTGACAATTTACACAATTCCGGGCAAATTCACATACATCTTTGGAAATTGTAGGCCAATAGAACCCACGCGATAGAACCCGGTAACCCGTTTTATGCCCACTAAAGTGCCCTTCACTAGCGGATTAGTGGGCATGAGTTAAGATCTCCAATACCTCCGTTTCGAGCACACACCTTCGAATGACTTGATCGAGTCCGATCTTGAAAAGCTCTGGTTCATCCCAAATATATTGCTTGACTTGGACCATAAATTGTTGTCTTCTCTTCTTGGTCCAGTGATCCGGAATGACACCCGTGGCTAAGTAATTTACATAATGAGCAAACCACGGTGCAACAAAAGAGGACACGGCAAATAGTTGTTCATCAGGAAATCTTTCATTTATCTCACCCACATCATCAATCCCTTCCACCGGAATTCAAGACAAGTGATCTGCCACTACGTACTCACTTCCCTTTTTGTCTCGAATCTCTAAATCAAACTCTTGTAGCAATAACACCCATTGGATTAAACGTGGCTTCGCATCCTTTTTCTCTATCAAATACCGAACCGCGCTATGATCTGAATACACAACTACTTTGCACCCCCAAATATACGAACGTAACTTATCCAAAGAATACACCACCGCTAATAACTCCTTTTCGGTTGCGGTGTAATTCAGTTGCGCTTCGGATAAAGTCTAGCTTGCATAGTAAATCACCACCGGCTTTTTATCAACTCGTTGACCAAACCTGCACCAATTGTAGTGTTGCTTGCGTCACAAATGATTTCAAATGGTTTTGACCAATCCGGAGGTTGCAAGATGGGAGCCTTGACCAAGTGTTCCTTCAAAACATTAAATGCTTGCAAACATTCATTACTAAAATCAAATGGAACATCTTTTAGTAACAAAGTACATAAAGGTTTGGTGATAACACTAAAACCTTTAATGAAACGTCTATAAAACCCCGCATGTCCCAAAAATGACCTTACACGCTTAACATTTTTCGGTGGTGGCAATGATGATATTACCCGAATTTTTGCTTTATCGACCTCCATACCCCTTTTCGAAATCACATGGCCTAACATAATTCCCTATTGCACCATGAAATGGTTTTTCTCCTAACTAAGCACTAAATTTTTCTCAAGACATCTTTTTAAAACTTTTTGTAATTCGCTGAGACAAGATTCAAAACTAGTGCCAAAAATCGAGAAATCATCTATAAACACTTCAAGCGACTCTCCAACCATGTCCGAGAAGATACTCATCATACATCGTTGGAAAGTTGCCGGTGCATTACACAAACCAAATTGCATTCGCCTAAAGGTAAAGGTACCATATGGACAAGTGAAGATGGTCTTGTGTTGGTCATCCGGGCGTATTGCTATTTGATTATAACCCGAACACCCATCCAAAAACAGTAGTATTTTTGACCGGACAATTTTTCAATGATTTGATCAATAAAAGGAAACGGGAAATGGTCCTTAGAAGTGGTGGCATTCAATTTGCGGAAGTCAATACACACACGCCACCCGGTTACGGGTCGGGTGGCTATTTGCTCACCACTTTCATCCTTGACTACTTGAATGCCGGCCTTCTTAGGCACAACTTGAGTAGGACTTACCCAAGCACTATCCGAAATAGGATAGATAATTCCCGCGTCCAACCATTTAATTACCTCTTTCTTTACTACCTCCCTTAGGTTCGGATTCAACCTTCTTTGAGCTTCTCTTGTTGACTTTGCATCTTCGGTGGTGATGATCTTGTGCATGACGATTGATGGACTAATTCCTTTGAGATCGGCAATCGTCCATCCAATAGCTTCCTTATTCTCTTTCAAAACTTCCAATAAAGCTTGTTCTTGCGCCATCTCTAAATTAGAGGCAATAATGACTGGTAATGTATCATTATCCCCTAGAAAAGCATACTTCAAGTGGCTTGGCAAGTCTTTGAGCTCCAACTTTGGTGGTTCTTCTAATGATGGTTTAGTACCCGAATTTATTTCCACCGGCAAACTTTCAAATTGGTGGGTCCATGGTGGTCGACCCTCCTTCAATGCTATAGCATCTTGTTTCTCCTCTTCAATCCTTAGAGCACAAGCATGTACCTGTTCAGAAAAATCACAAATACACATATCTACTCCATCCTCCTCATACTCATGCGGATTGCATCCGTCAACTATATCTGCCATAAAACACTCATGAACACCAAAAGCATTAGGATTGTTAGTAAAAATATTCAAACGCATTTTTCGGTTTCCAAATGTCATATCGACTGTACCAAATCTACAATCGATCACCGCATGCGCAATATTCAAAAATGGACGACCCAAGATAACATTTTGTTGTTGTTTTGAATCCGCGGATGAGTAGTAGAAGACCAAAAAGTCAACCGGGTAGTAAAACTCATCAATTTTTACAATCACATTTTGAACCATCCCCCGAGGTTACTTATGAGACAAATCGGCCAAAACAACCGTTGTCTCTACCCTTGCTAATGGACCAAAATCATATTTGTCATATAAACCCCCCGGTTAAATGCTCACCTTGGCTCCAAGATCTAGTAACGCCTTTGCCATTTGAAAATTACCAACTTGTATATTTATTAATTGCGGGCCCGGATCTTGGATCTTAGGAGGAAGCTCCCTATTCAACACCGCACTTACTTGCCCAGTTATATTTAGCCGCTTAGGCATTTTCTTCTTTTGTTGCCTTTTTTGTGTGCGCAATTCTTTCAAAAATTTAGCATATGCGGGTACTTGTTTTATTTCATCAAGTAATGGAAGATTAATTTTTACTTGTTTGAACATGTCCCACGTCTCTTCTTTTTGGGGACCTCTTGATGCAATAAAATTTTTCTTACCAGGGTCAAGTAGAGCCGATGGAAACGGAACTTGACTTGGTTCACTTTCATCTTTTTCATTTTTATCATTTTTATTCAATTCCGGTTTTTTAACATTTGATTCTTTTGGTAAAACCGGTGAAACTTCATCATCATCACTTTCATTACCCATGACATCCTCAACTACCCTTCAGCCAAACCCGGTGACAAATTAGCTTTGAATTCTTTACCACTTCTTAACACACTAACTTGATTAACATTAACATTGTTACCTCATGATGAGCCATGAGACGGATTTACCTTGATGTCACTAGGAAGTTGACCTTTGTTTTTCTTCAATTCCGCCACATCGGTT
Organism: Ambrosia artemisiifolia; assembly: GCA_032199755.1. Classification (NCBI taxonomy): domain Eukaryota; kingdom Viridiplantae; phylum Streptophyta; class Magnoliopsida; order Asterales; family Asteraceae; genus Ambrosia; species Ambrosia artemisiifolia. The sequence continues at coordinate 40,549,221 of CM063519.1, read as the reverse complement.
GCTAATTGACCCATTTGAGTTGTTAATGCTTGAATGCTCTTGTCTCGAACCTCATCCTTTTTTTCCGGGCTTCATCAAGTTGGTTCCTTTTTTGCATGTCTTGTTGCATAGCCCGAAGCATATCCATGACTTCATTCCCACTTGATGAATTTTGACCCGAACCACTTTGACCCGTTGGTTGAAATTTCCTAGGTGCCCATTGTTATTTCCACCCCTATAGTTCCCTTGATTGTATTGTTGACGAGGTGCAAAATTTCCTTGAGCTTCTTGAAAATTTTGATTTGCTTGGTTGGACGCATTCCCATAAAGGAAATTAGGATGGTTTCGTAACCCGAGGTGGTATACATTGGAGTTCATGTCGGAGTTTCGACCACCCCCTTGAATAGCATTCACCTCTTCCGTTTGCCCTTCATTCACTCTCACTAAACAAACTTCCGCTGTATGGCCTGTCTCTTGACAATTAGCACACACATTGTACAATTGATTTGTGGTTTGCACATTTCCACTCTCTACTCCATGCACTTGTGGCCTTTAAATCACATGCCTCCCCCGTCTTGAAGATTGGGCCTTCCTTTTGGTCACCGCCATGTGTTCTAAAAATGCCCAATCATCTTGTTCAAAGTTGGTACCAAATGTACCATTTGTAATCGACATCAAATCACGTGCATCCTCCGAACTCAACCCTTCATGAAAAGCGTTGAACAATTCCCAAAGTTGGATACCGTGATGAGGGTAATTCCTTAGCGTCATATTGAACCTTTTATATGCTTCATGAAACATCTCCCCTGATTGTTGTTGAAAGCTTCTCAAACCTCTCCTTGCATCATTAGTCTTTTGGGAGGTATAAAACTCATCCAAGAAAATTTGTTTCATATCAGCCCCTGTAAAAATCGATGCAGACAGTAGAGTATGAAACCATCTCTTTGCCTTGTCTTCCAAAGAAAATTGAAAAAGAACCAACTTGACATCATCCAAAGAAAATCCTTGACCTCCAATGCTGTTGCAAATAGAATCACAAGTTTCCAAATGAATGTAAGGTTCTTCCGTTACTAGTCCCTTAAACTTTGGTAATCTTTGGAGGGCGGTTGTTCTAACTTCAAAAGTTCTTCCATCCGCATGTTGAGGAATCACTATCGGTGAAGGATTGTTAGTGATAATAGGGCGGAAATGAGCTTCAATTCCTCGTACAACCTCCTGGTGAAGTCTTCGAGGGGCTCCCAATGGTGCTCTTGGTTGACCCATTTGCCCTTGCAAAGGCCCTTGAGGTGAAATTGTTGTTGATATTGATATTGATGCATTGGCGGTTGTTGTTGAATTGGCCTTTGAAATTGGGTTTGCGTGTTTTGAGGACGCATTTGATTTAGCGGTGTAGGACGTTGCAATTGTGGCCCTTGAGGTCCAATGTGTTGCACCCCAACCGGTAATTTACCCGGATCTTGAAATTGTTGTATCGGTTGACTTTGTTGACCCGCTCCTGCTTGAGACCCCAAATATCCTGCATCACCCCCATAGTAAAAACCTTCTTCATTATACCCACTGAACTCTTCTTCATAACCATCATCATATCTATCCCATTGAAATCCCAACGATTGCCCAATTGGAACGGATGAATATTGGAAACCTGATTGGGTTGGTGGTTGATATGTAGATGTGGTATGAATGATGGTTGAGCCTTGTGGTTGTGGATAAGTGGAAGATGATTGACCTGCAGTTGGGAAAAAATGGGCAAATGGTGGAATTGTGCTAGCAGGGCTAAAGGTGAGATTGGATTCAACTTTAGTAGAAATCGGTTGTGTGTGTGAGTTGGTGTAGTAGGATTGATGGTGATATTAGGCATGGTGGTATTTGGTGAATGTTGTCTAGAAGTAGACATGAATGACGAGGTCGTTTGACCCGTTGTGGGTGCTATTTAGGTTTCTTGCATGATGTTTCTTGGTGTAATGGCTGAAGTAGGTGAACCAAGAATTCTGTTTTCTCTTACCAAAACTTGGTTGCGTCTCAGTGTTCTTTCAATTTACGGATCAAACAATAGTGGTGATGACTCGTGAGAGCCACTAGTATGCATACACCTAAAGTACCTGCACACTAAACACAACCAGTGTAAACCCAAAAATAACAAACAAAACTACTAAATTAACACACGTTGCGCACTACTCCCCGTCAACGACGCCAAAATTTGACGTGCTGTCGTGGTACATGTAAACTTAATCCAAATTACAACTAGTAGATAGCAGTAAAAAGGTATCGAACACAGGGAGTTTGTGGAATATGTGTTGATTCTATTGTCTTGCAATTAACTACAATTAATCTACTATGCAGAAATTAAAGATCACAAGTTTGGATTGTTTTGACTTAAAATTAAATTATCAACTAGTTACTAGTTATGATTGTATTGTTACTTTAGATTATGAGAACAATGATCATCCTAGGTTCCGGTTTCCTTTAACACTTGTGCAAAATTTCCAACTAGAAAGAGTTACATAGACATAACTCATGTAAAAACATTTGTTGTGATAAAAGGGAACAAAGTACTCGGATTATATCAATGCAAAGTTGTTTCTCGGTGATCAATCAATCAATATCCAACCCTAACCCTTCTCGTGATATCTCGATTGTTAACAACACCAGGAACGTACGATTAAGATTAAGATTGAAACATCAACTAATAAGCTACAATCAAATATTCAAACATCATAATAACAAAGCAAAGATACCAAGTCATCATTCAAGAAATAAAAGGGAAACACACAAGAGTTAATAAGAAAACCTTCACCTAAGATGATCACCAAAAGTTTAGCCAGACATCGTTCGGTGAATCATCATAACATCAAAGATAAAGTTCATACGAATCAAAAACCAAATCAAAGTGTTTGCAATTGTTCCCAAATGATTTCCCAAGCCAAAAATCTCCCCAAAGTGCAGAGAAACGTCTCCAATCAAGAATAATGTGAAAAGTCTCATGAAAACAGTTTTAATGGTGCAGTTACACTTTTTTCGTAGCCTCCACCGTAACTTACGGTGGCCACCGTAAGTTACGATTGCCACCGTAAGTTACGGTTGCCTTCAGACTCATACGGTAGCTATGTACTGCCTTACGCTAGACAAATGGTGCCAGGGGCCACAGTAAGTTACGGTGGCACCGTACCTTACGGTGGAGCCCTGAATTTCCTCTTTTGTTTCTTCTTTCCATCCTTCCTTGTTCCATCCCACTCCGGTCCATACAAAGGTGCGTTTTCTCCATTTTAAGCTCCATAATGTGTCTAAAACAAAAGAAACAGTAGTCATCTAATTCAAAGTAATTACACAATCAAATGCGTGATTAACACATGTTTTAACATCATTAAGGGTTGTTCTTTGAACCACCCGTCATAAAGGTGATAGACTTGAGGAGCAAGTTCAAAACTTGCACTCTAACTTGGCTAGTGCAAGAAATGCAAATGAAAACTTTAAGAAAAATGAAAAAGTTTTAAACAAAACATTTAAAAATTATATAATAGATGTGTCTGAGCTTTCAAAAAACGTTGCAAACAAGCAAGTGGCAATTAATAATTACATTAAAATTGAGGACACAAAGAAATAACTGACCATTGTTTGATGCCGACGTCGTTATGAAAAGATAAACACGAAACTGCAAAGCTACTTAAATGTGAGATATGTTTTAGACCACATTGTGGAGGTAGCCAACAAAGAGGGTGTACCCACATGTATTGGTTACAAATCATGCCCTCTACCAGTTTTGTTTGAAAACCATAGTTTCAATGTGATGGGTACGGTTGATTCCACATCTAAGGGTGAATATTAGGTGAGGATGTAATTAGCCATTAAAAAAAAGGTAGATTCCACATTTGAAACCGAATCGGCTACATGCAATGTGGCTTATCTGTATTCAAATGTGAGATCGATACTTTGAATAAACAATGAGAATGTAGTAGTTGTGACTGATTCGGAGTCACAACATGAGGTAGTGCTAGAACGTTCATTTAAGATTCCATTGGAAAATCACATTGAATGTGATCCCATCCAAAGGTTCAAGTTACTAAAAAATGTACCCTATCAGTTCCAAAGGTTCAATCAAAAGATTGTGAGAAATATGTGAATGTATTTTATCGCATGGAAGGATCTGATAAAATATATTCTGATGAAGAGTGGCCCATAAAATTTTCCAAATATTCGAAAATCACTAAAATTTCACAAGAAAGAAACATTTGGTTTCCAAAGTCTAAAAGAAGTAACAAAGTTAATGAAATACCACAAGATTTGATTAAGAAATTGTATAGTGACCATTCAAAGACTTATCAAAAGTCAAGAGTTCATGTAACTCAATTTGTTAGACCAACCAAAAGTGTTGAACCAGTTTACTCTTCAAATCCCATTCTAAGAAGCAAACATAGACAATGTCTAGATGATCAGGTTCCGGTAAACACTTTCGCATCTATACATGACAAAGGAACATTTGAGAAGTACAATGTTTTAAGTGTGGTGAAAGAAGGCATTTACTTGCACACTATCCACACGGAAGATGAAAAAGCATCGAGGTTGAGAATGCTAGAAATTCTAGCAATTCGAAAGTTATTAACCCTAAAGGATTTACTTCTGAACAAAAGGGGAACCAACATGTTGTCTATGATAACCGAAATCGAATTGCTATGAAGCAGAATGTGAAGGATGTTAGCGGTAACATGGTGAAAGGTGGTCAGAAGGTTTATGTGGCTAAACATGCTACTAAGCTATTAACTAAATTTGAAGCCAAACCTTCGTCTGAAATCAGACAAGGTTCCTAAAACTGCTCAAAAACAGGTTTCACAAAAGGAAACAATAAAAGATAAAACTGAACCGATTAGGAAGAAAAAAAAGTTTTTAAAAAACTCGAGCAGATTTGGAGACCTAAAGCACCTCCAAAAGAAGTATTCTCATTTTCAAAAGAATCAATGAAAGTTTGTGAAACACAAGCCACTCAATGGAAAGAGGCTCCATTGACTGATGACCTTGGACAACCAATGACCGTAAAAGCTTGGGTCCCCAGTCTTAACTAATTCTTTCTATTTATTTTCAGGGAGTTCTTGTTGGCCCTGTTAGCAGTCTTCAGAGTGTTGACAGTGGAGCTTCCGGGCGCATGACGGGTGACATGAATATCATGTTCGACATTAAAAATATCAATGGAGGTTATGTTCCTTTTGCGAGGAACAAGGGTGGCTATATTACCATCGAATGAAGTGTGAGCAATGGAATTGTGTGTTTTGAGAACATTTCCAATGTTAAGCAGATCGATTATAATTTGTTGAGTGTCTCTCATATATGTGACAAGACATTTTCAGTACACTTTGATGACAAATTGTGTTACATCCTGACAAAATTACTAAGGAATGGATCATGTTGAAGGAACCAAGCGTGAAGAATTTGTATATTCTTGATATGAGTAAGCCAACTATACCAAAGTGACATGTCACTTGTTTCTTATCAAAGGTGAAAGAGAAAGAATCTATCATGTGGCATTGTCGCATGGGGCATATTCATCTTCGTAAAATGAATCATCTAGTGAAAAATGGCCACGTTGATTGTGTGAACATGAAACACTTTCACTTGAACGACAAGTGTGTCTGCAAGAAATGCAAACAATACAAGAAGTCAATCAAACCCAAAAGATTAACTCAGTTAGTGTCCCGCTTGAACGTCTGAACATGGACCTTTTTGGACTTGTTATGCGTAAAAGCACCTGTGGAGACTTGTACTATTTCGTAGTGACTGATGACTATTCAAGGTAAGCGTAAAAGTATCTATGGAGACTTGTACTATTTAGTAGTGACTGATGACTATTTAAGGTCTTCATGGGTTATGTGTATGCAACACATGAGTGATAGATTCAACAACTTGAAGCTTCTATTTATCCTTTTGGAAAACATCTATGGTTTGAAAATCCAGAGAATTCGAAGTGACAATGGGATAGAATTAGAGAATTCTGCTATGGAGGCACTGTGTGAAGAAGAAGAAATTCATCATGAATACAGTGCACCATTCACTCCACTATATGTAATCTCTAAATATGAAAAAAAGAACAATAGGGTGATTAGATTTCTCAAAAACTGATATGATCCTCTTACTGAAAAATTCAAAAAAAGTTTGTAGTTTGTATATATTTACTTACTGCTTTCATTTATATTCCTGCAAAATCATATGAAGAGCTCAAAAAAAATTGGTGTGTTTTAGCATAAACATCAGAAAATCCAAAATATTTTCACTTCTATCACATCAGAAAATCCAAACTATTTTCACTTCTATCTTATTTTTGATAACCGGTGTTGGAAATTGATCATTTGTTTGAAATTTCAGAAGCTTGATTGCCGAAAATCAAAGTTAAGTTTATGTCATATTTTACCGGATCATCAAAATGTTTCATCTACCGGGATTCAATTTGAATGTTTAATCCTTTCCTGAAATTCCAGAAAGTCTGTTTCTTAATCAAAAGCAAAACATAATAAAATTGTGCCTTTCAATGTTCGTTAAATCGATATTTTTAATCCAAAGGGCAATTTGGTAATTTCAGTGGTTGGAAGAATGTTAAAGAAACATTCATTTGCTATGTTGAAGTAGCAAATGAGATGCTTTTACAATTCATTCATATCATATGTTTGGGCAAATGAGGATTTTAAACATATTTTTCTTCATTCATGGTAATTTCACATCAATGACATAATGTAAACACTCATTCACAAGAGAGTTTTAGCGAGAACATCCCTATATAGTAAATTTTCTCATTCGGTTGCCCCATTTAACATAATACCTTTTAGTGTTATAAACTTTAAACATTAAAGTATAGTTTTTGAACTTGTTTTTATATTACACTAGTCGATTATGACTGATATCATGTACCTATGATCAGAATTTGGAGAAATTTGGGACATTGTTGATCTCAGAATTGGGAATTTTTTTATTAGACAAACCCTAGACTCTCTAAATGCCTCATTATTAATGGATTAATACATAATTAGACCATAGCCTTATGTTTTTCGATAGTTTTATGGCGAGATATAACCAAAATTCAAGGTTAATAAAACCATCAAAAACATGATAAAATATAAAATCAAAGGTTGGTTAGTGTTTGTTAGTGCTATTAGGGTTGGTACAAATCAAATTTTTGGATGAAATCATTAGAATCAAATAGTTTAGAACTTTGAAATTCTAACATGTTGTTGACATTGTGAATTGCCCATTCACTACAAAATTTGTAGCGAATGACATTTTAATTTGCTCATTCGTGTGACATATTTCTCATTCGCTGATTCGTTCTAGTGAATGAGAGTGTAAATGGTCACTCATTTCAAATTCACTCCTTTAGATTATTTTGTCTGATTCTGAGCGTTTTTTATCAAATTGATGGTAATTTACATTGCTAATGAATGTGTGTGTATCTATTATTGATACTGGGCGTGCTACAGACTCCCTAATATATGTGTCATCATGTCGTATGTATATACCATACACCACATAACTCGTTTGTCCAAGACGTTTAAGAATGTGAAAACATTTAAGTGACAACTAGTGTAACAAAATGCACAAGTAAACCCTACGAACCCGTTGGTGAACGTTATGATTTATATCATTTATACACTTCAAATAGATCTAATACAAGTGTACACAGAAGTCCAAGTCATACTCAAGTCATATAAGACTCCAAATAAGCACATATGCGTCTATGTTAGAATCTGTGTTTTTAGGACAGATTATACACCGACAAAGGATTTTTCTAAAAATACTTGCACAAAGAATTAGACAAACAAAATTTTACAGAATATTTCTATGAGTTCATTTGTCGTTCTAATATTTTTATTTTGCAACAAAACCTTGTTGAAAAATTATGAAAAATCAATTACCAAAGCTAGGTTCAGAAAAGTTTCACATCAGGTCAGTTTACGATAAAAATTCTCAAAAATCGTGTATTCATCCGAATGGGATGAATCAACTTGGAAACGTCGAACTATTCCCATATTAACCTACTGACCAAATTTCACGACCTAAATCTTCATAAAACTCGAGTTACAATTGATTAAATTTGACCTAAGTTTTTAATCTGAAAATCAGTTTAAACCTTTATTCGAATAAAATTCTAAAAACATATCAAACGAACACCAAATCGCATGATCTTGTGTGTTCCAGAAAGCTAAGACAATGCACGATATAAAAATAACAAGAATCGATTGAAAAAGATATATTAAAGTCATGTTACAGAGCCTACAAATTTACATTCACTTTCTATCCAGATTTTAAACATGCAATATTCTCAACTATAACAAGTCCTACATGTATATTATTGATCAAGGGCACTGAGAAATCATCATACAATATCTCTAACACATTAATATGATCAGAACATGCAAGATTTATCATACATAATATGATCTATAAACCCTAGATGCTCAAACATCATAAACATCCAATAACATGCAATCATATTACATAATCAATCATAAATCTTTATGTTTATCATGTTAATCCAAGTTTTAATGCTTATAAATTGTATCAGGTCTGGACAAACTTTATTATGGTGTTTAAAACATAATCAAAAAGGTTAAAACACAAAGGTTTATGATAGCATACCTAAAGCACTTCACGATCAAGAACCGAACATCTTCCAAGCCTCCCGGATGATGTTCTTGAGCCTTAGCAGGTGTTAGAGGGTTTTATCTTTGTATGGGGCTGTTATGGATGATTAGGGTTGTGGTTATGAGAAGCATGGCGCTTAAGGTTGCTTAAATAGGAGAATTAAGTCAGTTTCACGAACCTGTGCCCGTCGACCGGCCATTCGGCCAAAGTGAACAGCCGTTCACTTTAACCAGGCCCGTTTCGATCGGCTCAGTTTAGGGTATTGCACGTTTTCTTCGATGTTTTCGTTATTTTGGACCATACCAAGCGTACCGCATGTTTTTAGACCCCAACCATCCTAACGGTTTATCGATTATGAGTTTAATAGCTCGTTCAGTTTAAATTCACGTAATCACATAACAGTTTACACATAGATTCACAGAAACACGTAAGTATAATTAATATCAAACAATTAATTCACAATTATCTATTTTCTCAATTCACCAACGTTCAGGGTTCGATACTCGAGTACGTAGTTCGGTAATTCCCCGAATTACCTTTTTATGCAGTTATTATCCTATAACTGTGCAACGTGTGACTCCCCTAACTAACCCTAGTTAAGTAACATGTTGTGAATGTAAGTAAAGTTAACTAGAGTTTAGTTAAAGTAGGAACTCGAAAATGCGGGGTGTCACATCACACCAGCTGTTTTTCAAAACCAACTATTCTTAAGTTGATAACATAGTCCAATTGTTTGTAACAAACTATCCGGCTGTGATCTATAAAGAGTTGGTGGTTACATCTCTAATAGTTGTTAGATGTCACTGTGACACCCGGCAAACTCAGGTTAATAACAGGGTTTGGGTCAAAGTCTACCTTAGTGTGTCGCGCGTACAGTATACTTAACTAGGTCGGTTAAGTCGTGTTATAGTTCGGGAGTCATTAGTACAACCTAGAGGATCGTTAGATGTCGGCCATTAAACCAGGAATGCAAGGATTGACGATTCGTGGAATCGTCAAACCTTAGTAGAAACACAAGTCTTGAGTCCCTGGAACTGGTGAACGAGTGTGTACGTGTTTGTTTGCATGTATTATATGATTATAATCTTTATGTGACTTGTCGGTATGTGAAAACGTGTTAACATATGTTAAAACGGAGTTTAACGCGCCAAATACACAGAATCAGACCCTATAGGCGATTATGCAGAGGCTGAAGGCGATTAGCCTCTGTAATCGCCTATAGGAAGGCGATTGGGAGCATTCTGAGGGCGATTAGGCCCTAATCGCCTATAGCTATAGGCGATTAGGAGCCCTAATCGCCTGATACTGCTGCATAATCGCCTGACGTGTTTTAAACGACTAGAAACGCCTATAAATACCACCCTTGACCTCCAAAACACCTCTAATGCAACCCTAGCCGTCTCATAACATATCCCAACTCCCAAACACCCTCTGGAACACGTTTTAGCATCAAAACACTCATTTTCAAGATTTACACATCAAATCCTCATAAAACCAAGGTGTGTTCTTCATCCCCAAACCTTTATATGATTGTGTTTTACTCCCTAAAGGTCCAGACCTGGTTTATAAACATCTATGTCTTTGAAAACCTATGAAAATCGTTTTTAAACAAGTCCAAACCATTATGCATGTTGTATGTGTTAAATATGATTAAAAGATAGGATTTTTATGATTCAAAAAGGATTGTTATCATGTTATCAAGGTGTTTACAGCTTGTTTATGATAGGATGATGATGTCTTAGGAGTTTGGATGGTTTTGGAAGTGTATTGTGAATATTGAGTATTTTGACCCATTTGAATGAGTTTGAATGATTTTGGATGATATGAGGTGTTTTGCTAGTTGTTTGATGTTAGGGTTTGTTGTAGGATGATGATAGAACAGTAGGGGATGATCGGACAACGTGATAACATGATGAAATCTGAGTATTTGCTATTTAGGGTAAAAGTTATGCATGTTGATGTGATGTTTTCATGCTAAGTATACTATTTTGGGTAAAGGCTTGCATTCGGGACTGATAGGACGATGATAAGCTAGGGGTTTTGCTTGAAATATGTTTGATAATGTTGTATGATCGATATTTGGTGTTTCCACACGTTCCGGATCTGATTTGGAGGGTTAAACGCGCGAAAAACCGGAACAGATCTGCTGAAGGCGATTGGGGACCCTAATCGCCTATGCTATAGGCGATTGGGAGCCCAATCGCCTGATATGGAAGCCTAATCGCCTATAGTATAGGCGATTGGGGGCCTAATTGCCTTCGTTTCATGCGATTGTGATCCTAATTGCTAGTTAAGCCCTAAATTGCATGTCTTACGACCTAATCGCCTGATAAACTCCTGAATTGCATACCACATGACCCTAATCGCCTATATTAAGGGCGATTAGCCCCCATAATCGCCTGTTGACTTTCATAATCGCTAGTTGACTTTTCCTAATCGCCTGTACTGCTGCTGTAAGTGTATTTTGGCATTCCGAGACCCGATTTGACACCTAGGAACATGCTAGGAACCCCGTATCATACCTGATAACTTGGTAACACGTGCTCGGGCTTATTTATGTATTGTTTGAACTATGTGTTAGACTTGTTGAACTTTAACGTATGTTAAGTGTGATTGCATGATTATGTGATTGAGAGTGCAAGTATAACACGGGGAGTCTCGGGTCACCAATGGGATGTCGAGTCTTGTACTTTTGGTCAGTCAAACAGTCAACGTGTTTTCAAACGAGCCTGGTTATGGTCTGGACATCTAGGGACTAAGTAACCTACGGGTTATTAGTCTAAGTACTTGTAACTGTCATATGTTAGGTCGCCGCTTTACGGGGCTAGCATAGCTTGCTGATCTTATTCATTTAGTTGAAGTAACGCAACCTAAGGTGAGTTCACGGCCCCACTTTAACTGGTTTTACTTTTGGGGGAGAAAACATGCGTTAAACTTATGTTTGGTAACAACTGTCATACTATGGGTTACTTTGGTTACTATACGATCTTTGGAAGTCCCGGGGGAAACCATGAATGTGCAGTGTAGCACAACAGGGAAATGTGGATAGATCTATTGGGCGTGACCTGCCCCGCTCGTCGGCTTGGAGCCGGCGGGTGCATATTGTCTCAAACAGGAACGATTCATTATTCGGGCAATGCTTCTGGTATGCGTGTTAGTAATGGTTTTCCAATCGTAGTAGTGACAAAACATACGCCTAGCTAGCGTACTTTGGTTTACATATTTGCATAGTATGGACAGGGTGAACTTGGTGCTTTTATTACAAACCTGTGAACTCACCGGCATTTTTATGCTGACGTACTTTTGGCATGTTTTTCTCAGGTCGCTAAGGTAGCAAACGAGGACTAGGGCGCACGCGTCTGCACGGCGTCTAGTTTAGGATCATGTCTTTCTTATGTTGAACTGTTGGAATTACTTTTGGATTTTGAACTTGTAACAAAGCTTCCGCTACGGTTTATGGTTTCAAACTTATGTTTTTAGACATGCATGTGTTCATATAGTGTTGTTTATTGTGATCGTTGACTTGGATCCTGGTTTGTCACGCGCCTCGCGGTAAAACCCCGCAGGTGGATTTTGAGGGTGTGACAGATTGGTATCAAAGCCAATGGTTATAGTGAACTAGGACTGCATGTAGAGTCTAGTCTATGGCCGAGTCGCACACACACTAGACGGTCACATGGTACTAGACGTCATAGTGGGTAACATATGGGCTTGTCGGGGTGTCTTTAAATCATCGAATTCCTTGTGTTACATCATCCGCTCTTATGAGTACTTGACTGTTAATTTCTTAGGCAGTGTGGTGTATTGGAGTGGTTTGTGTACTTTTGAGATCTGTCCAAGGCTCGGACATCTCCCCTTCGTACTCCAATAAACCCACTCGCCCTCGAACTGCCGTGACGTTTATGTCATTGCGGTGTACGGCTAAGCATCCGTGTTCGGTGACTTGAACTTTAGACTTGGAGAACGCTAGGAGGACCATGTAGAGCGGTTTATCATTTTGGGTGCACACGAAATCATAAACCGAAATGCATGAAAGCCCTAGTGAGCTCTGGGTTTGAAGGGATGGTCCTGGATTGGATCTAGCCTTGATTATGTGAACACTAGTGGTCACCACTAGCTAAGAATCTAAATTTTCCTTCGCTCTTGTTGCCAGAATCATGTCTGGAATTCGCGGTGGACGTAGAGGTGGTGGTCGTACTGGTGGACGCGCTGGTGGAGGTGGTCGTGGAGGTGTGAACCTAACTCAGGAGGACCTGAACAACTTGCTGCAGGCTGCCTTTCAGGCAGGACACAATGCCCATGGTGGTAAGTTGATCCTATCAGCTTTTCCTTGCTGTGAGCATGGTATCTTCTTTTTCGTGGTTTTCTTACGTGTTTCGTTTCAGGTGGTGTTGTTAATCCGCCCCCAGCCATGTGCACGTACAAGATGTTCCGGGACTGTAAGCCCCATGATTTTTCTGGCACTAAGGGGGCTGTAGGCTTGCTCAAGTGGCTATAGAAAGTGGAGTCGGTATTCTTGATGTGTAACTGTCTTCCTGAGGATCGAGTCAAGTATGCTGCCGCACTCTTTCAAGATGTTGCTTTGACCTGGTGGAACTCTACTACTCGGAATATGGGTTTGGGGGAGGCTTATGCTATGCCATGGGAGGATTTTGTTCAGCTGCTGAAGAGAGAATACTGTCCCAGGGAAGAGATTCAGAAATTGGAACATGAGGTTTGGAACCTCAAGATGGTTGGGTCTGAGATTGAAGAGTACCCTGTGAGGCGTAACGAGTTGGCGGTGCTGTGTCCTGACTTACACGTACCAGAATACAGGAGGATCGAGCACTACATTTCGGGGTTAGTACCAGAGATAGCAGGGTTAGTGGCTGCGGGAAATCTTCCCAACTATGTAGATGTGGTTCGGTCGGCTCATAGGATGACCAATCTGAAGGTGAATGAGGGTATTCTGCCTGCTCGTGGTGCAACTGTCAAGGCTCCAGAGAGTAACAAGCGCAAGTGGGAGAATGTGGGTAAGGGTTCAGCGTCAGCTCCGGCACAGCAGGGTAAGAAGTATGATGTTGGGGGTTCTTCTTCGTCGGGTTCTAAACAGGGTGGTTATGTGGGGAAGCTTCCAAAGTGCAACAAGTGTGAACGACATCATCTGGGGAACTGCGACCGTGGTCGTTGTCATCGCTGCCAGTAGGTTGGGCATTATGCTAAGGATTGTAGGGTGAACCTGTCGTCTCCTCAGGGTCGTGCTGCTGTCCCTACTCCTACTGCTCAGGGGGATTCAGGGAAGCAGGGTTGTTATAATTGTGGTGAGGCTGATCATTTCAAGAGGGATTCCCCGAAACTGAAGCAGGGCGGGGATGTGAAGAACGGGAACGGTAACGGGAATGGTGGGGGCGGTGGCAGGAACGCACGCGCCTTTGTCATTGGAGCCGCTGAGGCTAAACAGGATCCCGACACAGTTACCGGTACGTTCCTTCTCAATAATCGCTCTGTTACTGTTTTGTTTGATTCCGGTGCCGATAAAAGCTTCATATCTTTGGAAATTAGCCGATTGTTAGATGTAGTGCCTGTTCCTTTAGAGGCTAAGTATTTGATTGAGTTGGCTGACGGTAAGAAGATTGAGGCGACTTGTGTCCTTCGGGAGTGCCATCTTGAGTTGTCGGGCTTGTCTTTCCCCATCGACCTTATGCCTGTACCCTTGGGTAGTTTTGATGTCATTGTAGGCATGGATTGGTTATCGTTGTATCGTGCGGAGATCGTTTGTTTCGACAAGGTTATTCGGATCCCTCTCCCGGATGGAGAGTTTCTTTTGGTACATGGTGAGAAGGGCGGTGCTCCGCTAAGTCTCATCTCCAGCATGAAAGCCCTTAAGTGTATTCGTAAGGGTTGTTCGGCCGTTTTGGCACTTCTTTCTGTTCCCTCTACTGATGAGAAGAAGCTCGAGGATATCCCGGTGGTTCGTGACTTTCCTGATGTATTTCCCGATGATCTACCTGGTCTTCCTCCCCATCGTCAGGTTGAGTTCGGTATTGATCTTGTACCGGGCGCAGCTCCTATTGCTCGGGCCCCCTACCGTCTTGCACCTCCCAAGATGCAGGAATTATCTAGCCAGTTGCAGGAACTCTTGGATAAGGGTTTCATCAGACCGAGTTCTTCCCCTTGGGGAGCCCCGATTCTGTTCGTGAAGAAGAAAGATGGAAGTCTTCGGATGTGCGTGGATTACAGAGAGCTGAACAAGGTGACCATCAAGAACCGCTATCCTCTTCCTCGCATTGATGATCTCTTTGACCAGCTCCAGGGTTCTAGCTACTACTCCAAGATCGACTTAAGGTCCGGTTACCACCAGTTGCGCGTGCAGGAAGCTGACATTGCGAAGACTGCCTTTCGTACACGTTATGGCCATTTCGAGTTCTTGGTCATGCCTTTCGGCCTCACTAACGCACCGGCGGTTTTCATGGATTTGATGAACCGCGTGTGCAAACCTTATCTTGATAAGTTCGTCATTGTGTTTATTGACGACATTCTTGTCTACTCCAAGAACAAAGCTGAACATGAGGAACACTTGCGTTTAGTTCTGGAAATTTTGCGACGGGAACAGCTTTATGCTAAGTTCTCGAAGTGTGACTTTTGGTTACGTGAAGTTCAGTTCCTAGGGCATGTGGTTAATGAACTAGGGATTCATGTCGATCCGGCTAAGATCGAGGCAATTAAAGACTGGGAAGCACCAAAGACGCCATCTGAGGTGCTGCAATTCCTAGGTCTTGCAGGCTACTACCGTCGTTTCATTCAGGGGTTTTCGAAGATCGCTCAACCCCTCACCTCTCTTACTCAGAAGGACAGAAAATTCGACTGGGGTGAGCCGCAAGAGTCAGCGTTCCAAAAACTGAAGTCCAAACTCTGTTCTGCTCCCATCCTATCCTTGCCTGAGGGCACCGAGGACTTCGTTGTTTACTGTGATGCTTCGATTCGGGGTCTCGGTTGCGTGTTAATGCAACGCGAGAAAGTGATTGCCTACGCTTCTCGTCAACTCAAGGTTCACGAGAGGAACTATACCACCCACGACTTGGAGTTGGGTGCAGTGGTGTTCGTTGAAGATTTGGAGGCATTACTTGTACGGTACCAAATGCACCATCTATACCGATCACAAGAGTCTCCAGCATATCTTCGACCAACAACACCTGAACATGCGACAGTGTCGCTGGGTTGAACTCCTAAACGACTATGATTGCGCCATTAAGTACCATCCTGGCAAGGCGAATGTGGTGGCAGACGCCTTGAGCAGGAAGGAATCAGCAAACCCACGTCGCGTTCGGGCGTTGCAACTCACTATCCACTCTTCTCTTCCCGACCAAATCCGTTCTGCGCAGCTAGAAGCTTTGAAGGAGGAAAACCTTAAAGCTGAGACCATGCACGGTGCTGATAAACACCTCGAGCAAAGGCCTGACGGCTTGCACTACTTCGCAGAACGCGTATGGGTTCCGTTATTCGGGGGATTACGGGAGCTTGTTTCGGATGAAGCTCACAAATCCCGGTATTCCATTCACCCTGGCTCAGACAAGATGTACCAAGACCTAAAGGTACTCTACTGGTGGCCAAACATGAAGGCTGACATTGCCTCTTACGTGAGCAAATGCTTGACCTGTGCCAAGGTCAAGGTGGAGTATCAGAAGCCTTCTGGTCTCCTGCAGCAACCAGAAATTCCTGAATGGAAGTGGGAAAAGATCACGATGGACTTTGTTACTAAACTACCTAAGTCACCTAGTGGTTGTGATAAGATATGGGTGATTGTGGATCGGTTGACGAAGTCAGCCCATTTTCTTGCCATTAAAGAAACCGACACTATGGATTGTTTGGCTCGTCTCTACCTCAAGGAGATCGTTTCTAAGCACGGTGTGCCGGTTTCTATCATTTCGGATCGTGATTCTCACTTCACTTCGCATTTTTGGAAGTCTTTACACAAAGCCTTGGGTACCCAGTTGGACATGAGTACAACTTACCACCCACAAACTGACGGGCAGAGTGAACGAACAATTCAAACCTTAGAAGACATGCTTCGGGCGTGTGTGATTGATTTTGGCAAGACTTGCGAGATTCACCTGCCGTTAGTGGAGTTTTCCTACAACAACAGTTACCATTCGAGTATCAAGGCAGCTCCGTTCGAGGCACTGTACGGACGGAAATGCCGATCTCCCCTTTGTTGGGCTGAGGTGGGTGAGAGTCAACTCACTGGGCCTGAGCTAGTGTACGAGACTTCGGAAAAGATCGTGCAGATTCCTAACCGTTTGGCAGCGGCGCGGGATCGGCAGAAGAGTTATGCTGATCGACGTCGCAAACCTTTAGAGTTCCAGGTTAGGGACAGGGTGCTTCTGAAAGTTTCACCATGGAAGGGCGTCATACGCTTTGGAAAGCGTTGCAAACTTAACCCTCAGTACGTTGGACCGTTTGCAATCCTGGAACGGATTGGACCGGTGGCATATCGACTCGATTTACCGGCGGAGCTCGGTAATGTGCACAACGTCTTCCATGTGTCTAACTTGAAGAAATGCCTGGCTGACGAATCTCTTATTGTTCCACTAGAAGAGATCAAGGTTGACGATCGTCTTCGCATTGTGGAAGAACCTGTTGAGATCCTCGATTACAAGATTCGTAGCCTTCGTCAGAGTAAAATCCGTATTGTTAAAGTTCGCTGGAACTCGAACCGTGGACCGGAATACACTTGGGAACGCGAGGATCAGATGAAGTCTAAGTATCCTCACCTTTTTCCTAAGCGCGCTTTTGAATCGAGACATGTTACTACCGCAGCTGAATGAATCTCGGGGCGAGATTCCTTTTAACGTGGGGATGATGTGACAACTCGGGTAAATTCTCTCTTTTGGTTTCTATTCCTTGTCATTTTCTTTTTGACTTGTGCTAATTTTCGGGACGAAAATTCTTTTAACGTGGGGATGATGTGACACCCGGCAAACTCAGGTTAATAACAGGGTTTGGGTCAAAGTCTACCTTAGCGAGTCGCGCGTACAGTATACTTAACTAGGTCGGTTAAGTCGTGTTATAGTTCGGGAGTCATTAGTACAACCTAGAGGATCGTTAGATGTCGGCCATTAAACCAGGAATGCAAGGATTAACAATTCGTGGAATCGTCAAACCTTAGTAGAAACACAAGTCTTGAGTCCCGGGAATTGGTGAACGAGTGTGTACGTGTTTGTTTGCATGTATTATATGATTATAATCTTTATGTGACTTCTCGGTATGAGAAAACGTGTTAACATATGTTAAAACGGAGTTTAACGCGCCAAATACACAGAATCAGACCCTATAGGCGATTATGCAGAGGCTGAAGGCGATTAGCCTCTGTAATCGCCTATAGGAAGGCGATTGGGAGCATTCTGAGGGCGATTAGGCCCTAATCGCCTATAGCTATAGGAGATTAGGAGCCCTAATCGCCTGATACTGCTGCATAATCGCCTGACGTGTTTTAAACGACTAGAAACGCCTATAAATACCACCCTTGACCTCCAAAACACCTCTAATGCAACCCTAGCCGTCTCATAACATATCCCAACTCCCAAACACCCTCTGGAACACGTTTTAGCATCAAAACACTCATTTTCAAGCTTTACACATCAAATCCTCATAAAACCAAGGTGTGTTCTTCATCCCCAAACCTTTATATGATTGTGTTTTACTCCCTAACGGTCCAGACCTGGTTTATAAACATCTGTGTCTTTGAAAACCTATGAAAATCGTTTTTAAACAAGTCCAAACCATTATGCATGTTGTATGTGTTAAATATGATTAAAAGATAGGATTTTTATGATTCAAAAAGGATTGTTATCATGTTATCAAGGTGTTTACAGCTTGTTTATGATAGGATGATGATGTCTTAGGAGTTTGGATGGTTTTGGAAGTGTATTGTGAATATTGAGTATTTTGACCCATTTGAATGAGTTTGAATGATTTTGGATGATATGAGGTGTTTTGCTAGTTGTTTGATGTTAAGGTTTGTTGTAGGATGATGATAGAACAGTAGGGGATGATCGGACAACGTGATAACATGATGAAATCTGAGTATTTGCTATTTAGGGTAAAAGTTATGCATGTTGATGTGATGTTTTCATGCTAAGTATACTATTTTGGGTAAAGGCTTGCATTCGGGACTGATAGGACGATGATAAGCTAGGGGTTTTGCTTGAAATATGTTTGATAATGTTGTATGATCGATATTTGGTGTTTCCACACGTTCCGGATCTGATTTGGAGGGTTAAACGCGCGAAAAACCGGAACAGATCTGCTGAAGGCGATTGGGGACCCTAATCGCCTATGCTATAGGCGATTGGGAGCCCAATCGCCTGATATGGAAGCCTAATCGCCTATACTAATTCCCTTCGTTTCATGCGATTGTGATCCTAATTGCTAGTTAAGCCCTAAATTGCATGTCTTACGACCTAATCGCTTGATAAACTCCTGAATTGCATACCACATGACCCTAATCGCCTATATTAAGGGCGATTAGCCCCCATAATCTCCTGTTGACTTTCATAATCGCTAGTTGACTTTTCCTAATCGCCTGTACTGCTGCTGTAAGTGTATTTTGGCATTCCGAGACCCGATTTGACACCTAGGAACATGCTAGGAACCCCGTATCATACCTGATAACTTGGTAACACGTGCTCGGGCTTATTTATGTACTGTTTGAACTATGTGTTAGACTTGTTGAACTTTAACGTATGTTAAGTGTGATTGCATGATTATGTGATTGAGAGTGCAAGTATAACACGGGGAGTCTCGGGTCACCAATGGGATGTCGAGTCTTGTACTTTTGGTCAGTCAAACAGTCAACGTGTTTTCAAACGAGCCTGGTTATGGTCTCGACATCTAGGGACTAAGTAACCTACGGGTTATTAGTCTAAGTACTTGTAACTGTCATATGTTCGGTCGCCGCTTTACGGGGCTAGCATAGCTTGCTGATCTTATTCATTTAGTTGAAGTAACGCAACCTAAGGTGAGTTCACGGCCCCACTTTAACTGGTTTTACTTTTAGGGGAGAAAACATGCGTTAAACTTATGTTTGGTAACAACTGTCATACTATGGGTTACTTTGGGTTACTATACGATCTTTGGAAGTCCCGGGGGAAACCATGAATGTGCGGTGTAGCACAACGGGGAAATGTGGATAGATCTATTGGGCGTGACCTGCCCCGCTCGTCGGCTAGGAGCCGGCGGGTGCATATTGTCTCAAACAGGAACGATTCATTATTCGGGCAATGCTTCTGGTATGCGTGTTAGTAGTGGTTTTCCAATCGTAGTAGTGACAAAACATACGCCTAGCTAGCATACTTTGGTTTACATATTTGCATAGTATGGACAGGGTGAACTTGGTGCTTTTATTACAAACTTGTGAACTCACCGGCATTTTTGTGCTGACGTACTTTTGGCATGTTTTTCTCAGGTCGCTAAGGTAGCAAACGAGGACTAGGGCGCACGCGTCTGCACGACGTCTAGTTTAGGATCATGTCTTTCTTATGTTGAACTGTTGGAATTACTTTTGGATTTTGAACTTGTAACAAAGCTTCCGCTACGGTTTATGGTTTCAAACTTATGTTTTTAGATATGCATGTGTTCATATAGTGTTGTGTATTGTGATCGTTGACTTGGATCCTGGTTTGTCACGCGCCTCGCGGTAAAACCCCGCAGGTGGATTTTGAGGGTGTGACAGTCACTTTCATGGTGACGTAACTAGTTGTTCTCTCTCTTTCTCTCTATAAATAGAATTAACATTCAGTACCACTTCATCCATCTCACATAGAATCAGAATGCCTGGTTGAAATCATTGTATCCAAAAAGGATAAAACTTGATCTGTGTAGAGAGAGAGAGAGAGAGAGAGAGAGCAACTAGTGAGGCTGAGTGATCAAAACAATGTTAATTTGAAATCTAAATGAATTAAATCTGTCTTAATATCACCTACTTATCCAAGCCCTAGTTTATCTAAATTGATGTGTGTTAATGATTACTGATGTTATTATGTCTTTTTAGATTAATTGCTTAAGCAGAACTCAATTTTAAATCACAATAACACACATAATTCTCTCTCAGGATACAACTTATATATATATATATATATACACACACACACACACACACATACATTTATAGTTTATCTAAACAAATTTAGTTTTTATTAAAAGATGATTTTTAGTTGAATTAGGCCCCATCACCTTCCACCAGACCCGCCCGCTTAAACAAACCATACGGGTGACACCTCATCTCCTCCATTGGTGAAGCAAGTTTGATTAGCTGGTTTAGCCATCAAATAAGTACCCTAACAACGTTAAAAAAGCTCCAAAGTAGCCGCGTGCATGCATGGACTGTATAGTAATTCCGCGGACTCCAATGTAGTATTTGATGAAGCATAATCACGTGGATTGATGTGTTGGTGAAATCACTCTCTAAAGTGTTAATTTTTATACCATTTTACGTCTTTTATTGTATGTTTTTTATTTAGTTTTAGTTATTTATTTATGTTGGGACAAAGAGGATTGAAGAAACCACCTTTTGATAACCTTAGTCCAAATCATATTCTGCTTAAGTATGGAAACAACTGCTGAAGAACAAATGAAGAAGTACTGAAGAACAAATCTGCAAAGTACTGAAGAGTTACTCATCAGAAGTTCTGAAGTCTAACCAGACATTTTACTGAAGAACTACTGAAGACAAACTACTCATCAGCAGTTTGTCACTCATCAGCACTTTGTATTCAGAAGCTTCTAACCGACTGAAGATCAGCAGTTTTATTATTATATTGTTTTGTTAAAGTCCAGATTTCAAGTTTCAATCTACAGGCTGTTGTAAGCCTATCTTAGCATAATATCTTTGTTAAATATCTTAGATTACTTCAGACAATGGTTTAGTACATTGGTCTATAAATAGATGAGTTTGTTCATCTATTTATGATATGTGATTTTGTGTAATATCTTTGATCTAAATTGAAATCCTTCGGGCTTTGAACTTATAACTCCATTTCACATCTGAGAAACATAAGTTGTCTTACTGCTTTATTCAGTCAAGGGGGAGTAATAACTCCTCTTCAAAGTGATCTTTTAGACCTTTGAACACTTGTTATTTCCGCTGCTTATTAACTCATACATAAATCTGATACACATAAGTGTTCATAAACTAAGCCACTGATCCAACAATTTATATGTTTATTTTTTGAAGGGTTCATGTGACAAAATGAAAAACGAGCTTAAACGGAGAAAAATGAGCACAAGGTTGATTTTGGAATAAAGAAAATAAGTAGTCAGACTTTCAAAGTCTTCGCGCTACTCAGAGAGTTTTAAGAAATCCGCTGCATACCTCGAAGAGTTTTATAACATACCCAATTATTTTGCCTCATCCACCACACCAAGAAACCTTCTAGAAGCCTCCGCAGTATGCAAAGACTTGTTAAGTCCGCAAACAATAAGTTTTAACCTAATTTAAAGTATGAAACAATATCATTAAATCAATCCTTCATTCCTACCAGTCTAGAGAAGATGTAGGGAAATCATCAAATCCTTTGAGGGATTCAATCAATGTTTCAATGCAAGATCAGCT
This sequence comes from Ambrosia artemisiifolia, assembly GCA_032199755.1. NCBI lineage: Eukaryota > Viridiplantae > Streptophyta > Magnoliopsida > Asterales > Asteraceae > Ambrosia > Ambrosia artemisiifolia. The sequence continues at coordinate 40,527,035 of CM063519.1, read as the reverse complement.
GAAGACAAAGACGGTTGATTCTACCATTGCCATACTTGGCTAAATCTTTTGTGACTTCCTCTTATGAACAATTCATGTAGGTTTTTACACGTGTTAAATTTATTTTAGTATTGGATGTTGTCTTACTTGTGATAACAGACATCTAAAGTGTATTGATGTATTAGTTAATTAAAACGATTTAATTTGTGTTTTGTGTTCTTTCTTTACAACTTATGCTTTCAACTTAGTAATCAATAGGGTTTGATGAAAAGAACTTGTGTTAACTGCTAATTAACCGATTTCCAGAACTATATCTATGTGGTTCACAATCTATAAAGTGAAAACTATGTGAAACATTGAAGTTGAAGTTTAGAGGAGGTTGTGTTTTTCTCGTTATTGTTTTTGTATAAAATTTAAGTACATAATTTTCTCAATTTTCTAAAATCAACCAAAGCCATTAGTTAGTTAAATAATTAATTAGTTAAAAACTTTACTTTCGCCCAATTATCTGTGAAAACAACTTGACTTCCACTTACTTCTTATTTTCATTAATTTTTGACTGACCAAATGTCATCAATCATGGATATGATTCATGAGTTCACTTATGTATTTTTAAAAATTGTTTATAAATTTTTCAATTAAAAGCTGAAAGTTCATAGTTTATACTTCTCACAGTTGCCGCAAAATTGAACAAGTTTCAAATTTTGTGGTACATAAGATTTTGAATAATAGGCAATAAGATAGAAGATTTATTAATATAGATATAATTAAAAATAGTGTTAGTTATTCGACTTTCTTAATGCTAAATCAATTAAGTCAAAATAATATCACTAATCTCAGCCGAAACTAGCCTTAATTTAATGCTTGTAGTTAATAAGAAATAATTTCAGTTTACTAACTAATTTATTCTGCAACCAAATATCTTTTTTAGAAAAAATAAAATGGAATAACAATAATTAAATAAATAAAAACCTGTTTCAAAAGGAAATTTGTGTTTTCTCATATATATATATATATATATATATATATATATATCTTATTTTTCAATGTCACGGTCGTTTGTTCTAATAAAATATCAATAAAGTAATAATTCATTAAAATAAAGATAAGGGGAATTGGTTTTTATATATCAAACTGTCCTTGTTTGCCCAACTCATGATTTTCAAACAAACACTTTATTATTCAAAAATGTTTTAATTAAATTAATATCTGTTTCAAATAAATTAGACCCAAACGACTCGTTTATGACCTTAATTAAAGTTAATTTTTTATAAATGACAATACTTATATATATGTTATATTATTTTGTACTTTAGTTCTCCGCATTTATTATTATGCTAACCACATTAAAACCTTAGACTGAGTAGTAACCAAAACACTCAGCACATTTTTCACATAATAATACTCCAAGATCATTTATCACTTAAAATCCAATATTTAAGCGCATTAATCATGAATTTATGGCAATTTCTTCTAAAAATTTGACATTTTATGTAACAAAAACTCCAAATAAACATGTATACATATCAATACTTACTTCACTATGTTAATTTTCACCTCGTTGATTTCTGATTTGTTTTCTGCCGTCACCATTATCCAAATTTACTTGGCCACTAAAATTTGAATTGCTGCAACATCACTGGTTCCGACATATTTCTTCCAAACAACCACTAGAAAACGTCGTTACATCTCTCTCTAGTTCTGTTATACCGCCACTGTACATCATCTCTGATTCACGCGTTCTTGGGTTGTGGTTGTACTTAAAGGTCGTGTTGCTCATCACCTTCGTACACAGTCTTAAAATTAAGTTAATGATGATTCTTCTTCTTCTTCTTTTTTTTTTGCATTTTCATTTTGAACAATACCTTGAGTTTGGAAATGTCATTTTGGGAATCGGCAGGAATATGGTGAATGATAAGGTTACTATGAAGAAAAAAAAAACATGCTTCCAGTTTGTCAAATGGATTCTATACACAGTCATGCTACAACACACTGGTTCTAAATGAATTTGGAGGTCATGTGTTCAATTTGGGTTGCGAGTTTCGAACCAAGCAAACAAACAATTATTATTTACCTACTCTTTAAATGTAAAACAAATTAATATTTATACAATTATAAGTAAATGGGAATATAAAGAGACAAAGATATGTAAAACATACTTTATATACGACTCTACAATATCATTTATTTGATAAATTGATATTTATTGAAATAAAACTTCCTAACCATTTAAATTAGTTTATTGATGATTAATTTCCAAAGGAAGGTAATAAGAGTGTAGTAATTAGAACAACTAAATAATAATTTAATCTAATTTATACATAACAATAATGTAGGATACATGTGATGACTTGATTTGTTTAGAGCATGGTCTATGGTTATTTGTAATTCGTCAATAAGGTACGGATTCCATCGTCTTCTTTTAGCATAATGTTATTTTCATAATTGCTAATTGTCTTAGATTAATGGTATTTCATCTTAGCGTATTAAATTATGCTTTGTCATTATGGTAAAAGTAAATCGATAATCGAAATATAAATCACCAACTTTTCATCGCTTGTTACCATATTTCTCGTGTCCACTTTTTGTTCAATCCCCGCATAGTATTGATCATACTGTTACATTGTCATTGGTATCATATTAATTCATCATTTACCATTTTGCATATGGTATCATTTTTGAGTTAATTGATTTGGGCTTCTAAACATGCTCAGGTTTTGTCAAAGCTTTCTTTTTCTTTTTGTTTTTAGATTTTGCAGTTTAACACTTGTAGGTTTTTGGTGAATAACTTGTTTCTGAGCAAGCTTTAGAACCTTATCATATTCAGTTGAAGAAGGTCTGGCTTCAAAGTTACCCTAGGTTTCATAGTTGAGTTTGCCACAAATCCCTTGGGACTTCCCCTTACCATGTTACCCTTTTCAATTTGAACATTTTGATACATTAAAATCTGATTGCGGTTGTCATAAACCACCTACTATTTACCTTTTTGTTCAACAGTATGTTTTGGGTAAACATGTTTTAGATTACTAGAATTTCTGAGAATTTGAACCTCTATCCTTTTGTGTCTCGCGTGTGGGCAATGAGGAATTAAATGCCCTCGCTCTTCACATTTAAAACAAGATCTATATTCTTCAACAAAAGTGTTTTTTGAAAACTGATCTTGAAGATATTGTCTTCGTTCACTTTTAGGAATGGTTTTTGAAGTGTAAACTGGTTCACTACTACTAGTTGGTCTAAAAATTCAGTTACATGAACTTTCGAATGCTTCGGAGACCAAAAAAAGGACTTTCTTTATGAGTATTTTTACCTTTTTTGCGCTCTGGTGACAACAGTCAACGATCCAGGTCAACATCGGTACGAATGTCATTTATCCTTATCATTATATGTGCATATTTAGACATTTTGCACACACAATATCCCCCAGTCTAGTGAAGCATGGGTTATTTAAGAAACTCAACAAAGAACTATCGTTTACCCACACAACGCCCGGACAATCATCAAACAGGCATTCAATGAGGTTAGCACACCCTAACACATGGTAATCCCTCTCTAACACATGTAAATGAATCTTACACACTATCATATGTTAACGTATAATGTTAATACCCCCCTTCTATGATAACTTCCTAACACGTGTAAACATGGTAACAATCAACTATCTTATGGTTCACAAAATACATGTTAATATCGTCATCAGATGTCATGGAACCTATCTATAGTACTTGACAATATGATCCCTGGATAGATATTCCTATATCAAAGGGTAACCAGGGGACACCCAATGAACTAACTAAACACAATGTACAAGTATGATATCATCAATATGTGTACAAGTCGACTAACTCAGAAGACCTCACATGAATGATAAGTTATGGGACAAATAACAAAGCAAACTTATCATGGAACTTCACAAAACTATAATCACACCTACATATATATATATATACACACGGCATCACAATTATACCACTACACACACACCTACTCGACTACCTACACAAATATACACATGACAAGTCTTTCTTCCAACCTATGACACCTTTCTCTTCTACTCTTGTCCTTGGCCGAAGCTTCACAAGCAAACAAGAAGCCTAAGATTTATACCAAAGTGATAACCTACCTTGTGACCTTACACATTCCCATGCATGATCATAACTTGATTTAGAAACTCCCTTGAACACTCTAGCCAACTTCCACAACCAAGCCAAGTCTTTATCGTCCTAAACCTTCCAAACATTTTACCTATTTAGTAAAACACCATCTCACTTCAAATTCCTAGGACTACTACACTTCCTTAACTAGAAACAAACAAACATTCCTACTCTACTTGTATTTTGCGGCCCTAGTGAAAACTCAAGAACACATGGAGACAAATCTTGGCACTAGGAAGTGTCACTAACTATGCTAACACCTTAGCCTACCCATAGTCGAACCTATACAAGGAAAACAAGGATGAATCAGTTTGCAACTCACTCCCTTGCATGATGTAATCGACCTGGAAGGAGGATGAGGTAAACATTTACATCCTTTTGGTAAACTAGACAAACAGGACAAGTTCCTCACCAAAGTCAACCTTTCCTAAACTCCTAACCACCCTAGAAATCGGCTATGACAAGAAGCTAGGCATGCCATCCCACTTTACACCTTTTAGTGATCTTAAACATGAAACAATACACTAACCAAGGTGATAAACCTTTCCTCTTTGTGATCTTGTCCTTACCTTGGCCGATGCTATATAAAGGGAGCTCCACACTTGAAAATAATCACACAAATTCTTGCAATACTCTCACAATACACTCTCTATCTCTCTCGGCCACACCAAGATCACCACTGAAGCCACCAAGAGGAGCAAGAGGATCGGTCCACCTTGAATCAAGTAGGTCTGTCCACTAAACCTCTCTTCCTTCAAAACTAGACACCTTCGGCCCTATTGTGAACCCAAGACTCAAATGTTTTGATCATATTAATCGTTCATATAGTTCTAGTAATCGATTAATATAAACATGGTGATCACAAGTTAGAATTTAGAAGCACAATGGACACGTTGTTTCACCTATGCATATGATCGATCACTTTGGCAAGGTAATATTATTGTTGGGTAATCGGCCATGAATCTAGAAAAGGTTTCAGATAAAAAAACTTACATAACTAAGCAACTATGAGCCGTTTTTATAGCCAAAACTTGTTAGTTTGTTTTTCAAGATAAAGATTCCTAATCAAGGGATATAATGGGCTATTAACACAAACACACAAAAACACTCCTTGATACGAGTCATGGGTGCTTTGTTAAGCCGAGATCAACCATGTTTAGTCCTCTAAATGATCGATCACGTTGCTATAATGTGTGATATAATCGGCTACCATCTATTAACACATGTTAGTTAAACTAAAACACATGTAAAAACTAGTTTGGTATATTAAAAGGCTAAACATGTGTTAAAGTACTCGTTTTATGATGAATCACTCACTCGGGATGGATTAGAAAAAAATACATGGCCTATGACCCTACATGGGGCCCATATGGGTCCACTCCATGTGATAATCTATTAACAAACATAAACCACCTCTATTAATGCTATGGTTCACAATAACAAGTGCCTCATTTGCATGATTAAACAAGAATGTACAACTTACTATGTCCCTAATAATCATAGGGCCGTCTCTGGACAATAGTTGCACCATCTATCAGCTTCACTAGACCGCATATACCCCTATCAGGTGAGTTTCACAGCCCCATTTTACTACTTTTACAATTTTGGGGGATAAATATGCCACAATTCTAGTACAATTTACTTTTGTGTGATAATTCTATCGTGACTGCCATGTGGAACATGAGACATTTGGCTCATGAGCTCATTAGTCCTTGTATTACATTTACTGTAACCATTAGCTATCGAAAGCCATGGAAAACTTTAATAGATCTATTGGTTTGACACCCCCACTCTTGGTTAGTCGCTCCATCCTATGATGGTACTATTTTAAATAAAATTGTGTGTTGCTTGAAAACTTTTCGAGGTTGCACTCCCGTGTTTCCGCCTTAGCGGGGTGTGACAGATTGGTATCAGAGCACAAGGTTATGGCGAACTAAGATTCTTTTGAGTCAACTATAACCCAAAGTATTTTTCGAAACGTTTTCACAAAGTACCACACCGACTCACCTTGCACCTCTCAAATCTCAAGCTGCTCCGCCACAACACCGTGGTATGATGGTTTATTTGTTTACATCCATGTTTATTTACATATATATGCATGCGTATGACAGGGTCATGGCTATAACTATCGACCTCACCGTTCTTTCTAACTCTGAGCCCGACTACTTGGAAGACGACACGCCAGAGGAGGATCTCCCTCTTACCCAGCCTGCCCTTATTCCATTCGAGGCTCCCGACTACCCCCATTCTGGAGGAGGATGAATTTCTGACTCCGAGATGGACATAGACCCCGCACCTCTTGTTAGGCGTACTTCCGATGACGATCCGAGGATGACGTCCCCTTTTCTCTTGCTGACCCTGACGTCCACTCTTCGGTGATCCCTACCACTGTCCCCACTGCCCCTAGTCTGGCTCCATCTTTTCGCCTTGACCGTACGGGCTGTACTCTCCAAAAGTACACACCCCGTGTGAGAGTGCGCCGGCCCGTGGTCATCGCCTTTCCAGCACGTACTCTGGTTGTTTCCTTACCCGTTGACCTTGTCCCTGACATCGAGCCTGTCCTACGCGTTGACCCTACGCCGGAGTTACGCATCACGGAGGAACCCGTACCGGTGGCTGAGCCACTTCCGAGACTGAGGAGGCACTCAGAGGCCCGCAAGCGGCCTTACCTTCCCAGCCTTACTGGTGACTTAGCTCACAGAGACGAAGAGGATGACCATGAGGCTTTAACATTGGGAGGATCGTCTGGGAGGCCACTCTACACGGAGCGCGACGTTATTCTATCACATGACGCGCAGTTAGTTGTTATGGGTGCGCGTATCCGGGAGTTGGAGATTCGTGCGGAGGAGGCTGAGCGAGGGAGGCCAGCTATAGCTTTGTGGAGAGCAAAGGCAGAGAGACGCATCGAGAGCTTGGAGAGGAGGATAACAGAGATGACCCAGGGCTTGCGAGACGCGATCGTGGCACTAGCTGCTACCTTTCGATCTTCTTCTTCTTCTTAGTGTACTTTGTGGTTGTATTTGTATTTGATGTTACCCTATGTTATGTTACATTGTTAGGTGATGTTGTTGTGATATTCTGGTAGTTTAAAACTATTGCGGTTCATCCACCCGTCTTTTGTACTAAAACTTATGTATTTTAGGATTATGTATGACTTGTGATAGTATGCTATTTATCGTTGTTCTGTGTTACCTATTCTTTTGTCTTGTGGTTGTAATTGATTTTCTATGTGTGGTTATATTTGATTGTTACATTTATATAAACAACAATAATTACAGAATATGTGTCTCACACTTTTGATATGTGTCATACTAGAAGGAAATCATGCAAACCCGACAATTTGCATGAACCAACGATGGCGAACCATTACCGGCCACTCCCGCTGAGCTGGCTAGATTGATTGCTGAGGCAATTGCTCGACATGACGCTGCTCGAGCCGATTCCAGCGGAGGCTCTAGAGATATTGGTCATTGACAGGGAAGCGAAACGGAGAACGGTAGAAATTTTGAGTCTAAATTCTCTACTTACTACTCCTACGCTGAAACTTTGTGTTAATAATATTCACTATTATATACACAGAAGTTAACAACCCTGTTCGAGGATGTATGTTCAGACTAAACATACCAATAGTCACCAGATTCATATGAGCTACTGAGGAGTAAGTAATGATCTTCTTAAGATCGATCTGTTGTTTGTACAAAACTTTAGTTGGGTCAAAAAGACCGAGTCAGTTCTTGACATCAGCGGTTGCTCTGAGGACCAGAAAGTTAAGTACTCTACTTGCACTTTCCAAGATGAAGCCCTCACCTGGTGGAATTTCAAGTACAAACCATGGGTCGAGATGCGTTACAATCTCACCTGGGCCGATCTCAAGGCTCTACTCATGGAGAAATACTATCTTAGGAGTGAACTGCAGAAGCTGGAGGTAGAATTCTGGAATCTTTCCATGGTGGATGCTAAGGTGACTGCTTACACTACTCGCTTCCACAAGCTCTCTCGACTGGTTCCTCACATGGTCACTTCAGAATATAAGAGAGTTAAGCAGTATATTTTGGGTTTGTCTCCCAAGATTCGAAGCATAGTCACTGCGTCTACACCTACCACAATCCAGGCTGCTGTTACTCTAGCTCACAGTCTGACCGACAATGCTGTTCGTATAGGTTTGCTGAACCAGAAGGTTGCAGTTTCTAGTGAGTAGAGTTTCTGGAGACAAGCGAAAGCGATATGGCTCCAAGAAGGGTAAGAACTCACCCCACAAGCATCAGGAAAATGTGAATCTTTTTGCTGCCACAACTGTTGAGGAGCCCAAACGCAAATACAACGAGCCCCATCCCTATTGCAGCAAATGCAACTACCATCATGTTGGCACATGTGATAGTATCCTGTGTAAGAACTGCAATCGCCGAGGTCACCAAACCGCTAACTGCAAAGCCAAAGCCACTAACACTCCACTTGCCAAGAATGAGTGTTTCAAATGTGGTGCAACCGCACAATTCCGCAAGGATTGCCCCAAGCTTAAGGATCAAGCTCGCGTCGAGCATTCATGCTAGGAGCCGATGAAGCACGCGATGATCCAAATGTAGTTACGGGTACGTTTCTCCTTAACAACCATTTTGCATTGGTACTGTTTGATTCAGGCGCTGGTTTTAGCTTTGTGTCGACCGACATTAAGAATTCACTTGGGTTAGAATCGACTAAGTTGGACACGCATTTTACCATAGAGTTTGCCAATGCTAAGTTAATTTCCTCTGAAGAATTTTTTAGGGATTATGTTTTGGAACTTGGTGATCGCGACTTTCGCATTGATCTGCTGCCTATTCAGTTGGGTAGTTTCGACGTTGTCATTGGTATAGACTGGTTATCCAAACATCGTGCAGAGATCGTCTTTCACAAGAAATTGGTTCATATCCCCTTGTCCGATGGTGAGAATATTTCGATTTGAGGAGACCGTCGTGGATCTTCTCTTCGAGTCATATCTTGCATCAAGGCGCAGAAGTGTTTAAGGAAAGGTTATGTCACCTTCCTGGCACACATCGTTAAACCGAAAGCCAAAGATCGGAAACTGGAGGATATACCGGTAGTGCTAGACTATCCCGAAGTCTTCCTAGAAGATTTGCCTGGACTTCCACCTCCCAAGCAAGTTGAGTTTCGCATTGACCTAATGACAGGAGCTGCTCCAGTTGCTCGCACCCCGTATCGATTGGCACCGTCTGAGATACAGGAACTGTCTAACCAGTTGCAGGAATTATTGGACAAAGGATTCATTGGCCCCAGTTTCTCACCGTGGGGAGCGCCTGTCTTGTTCGTGAAGAAGAAGGACAGAAGTTTTTACAAGTGCATCGATTATCGGGAGTTGAACAAGCTGACCATCAAGAACAAGTATCCGTTGCCAAGGATCGACGATCTGTTCGACCAACTGCAGGGTTCCAGCTACTACTCGAAGATCGATCTGCGTTCGGGTTACCATCAGTTGCGGATCCAATAAGATGACATTCCAAAGACTGTGTTCCGAACTCGTTATGGGCATTACGAATTCCTGGTCATGCCATTTAGGTTGCCGAATGCTCCTGCTATCTATATGGATCTCATGAATCGAGTCTGCAAACCCTACCTAGACAAGTTTGTAATTGTCTTTATTGATGATATCTTATTAAACAATTGAACCTCTCAAATTGTTATGTTAATGACTCTCCCTTCACATGACTGAATGTTTCATATTGTTGATTCAGAATTTCCCGGTTGTTTTCAATAACATCCTCAGTCCCACCAAATTGTTCTTTCAAAGCATCCCACAACTCCTTTGCACTGTTACAGTGTAACAGCCCAGCACAGATATCATTTGGTAGAGCCATGGCTACAATACTGAAAGCCTTAGCATCTAACTCAATTTTTTGAAAATCCTGCTCGGAGTAGTTTTCGACACTTTTAGGTACTTGGACCTTGGGATCTTTGGTACTCGGCACCATCAGAACATGTGTTCCGAAGACAACCGACTTCCAACACCCAGTGTTCTGTTGAGCTAGAACATGGCTCATCCGACGTTGCCAGATATTGTATTCAGATCTGACAAGCATCGGTGGCTTGTTGCTCTTGCCAGTGTTATGTGGATCTTGATTCATAGAAGCCATTCTCTGATTGTTTCTAAAACAAAGTGCGTTTAAAAACTTTGAACGTAAATTAAACTTTTACTCTGTTTTCAATCAACAAACAAAGTGATATCAATAATATTGAGCTGATCTATTTATATTAAATTGATTGATTAGATCGAATTTAATTGACCAAGCTCTGATACCAATTGTTAGGATCTGAGAGTTTGATTTGTTAAGATTTGTTTTAAGTATGAAATAGATGAATGAATACTAAAGACAGAAAGTGCAGCGAAAATATAAACTATGTAATATTAACAAGTAGAACAATTGCTTTCAAACAAGTACTTTTCATTCGTCATCACAGATTGTGAAAATACTAGTACAAGTTATACAATTCTCCCCCTCAGCCTGATCACTCAATACTTTGTCTGTGCAGAGAATGTGTGAAGTGATGAATAGAACAGTACAGGCACTGTTCTATTTATAGACAGACCAAAGCACTGATGACCTAAGACTAACGTCACCTAGACAGTGACAGCTAACTACCTTAACAACATTAAACATCTGCTAGGCTAAACTACTGTTACATTGAATAAACCACTGATAACTAAACAACTAAAAGGTAAACTCTGATAGTCTTCAACATCTATTGGAGCCTATGTTCTGTTGGCTCCAGCTGACCTTTGGTCTTTGTCAGCACTTTGTTCATCAGTTGTTATCTTCAATCAGCAGCACTTTGGTTCAGCAGCACTTAGTTGTCAGCAGTTAGTGTCATCAGTCGTTTGGGAGGATTCTTGTATAAAGCACTGTTTTATTGATGATCAGCAGTTAGAATATTTTGGCTTTCAATCATCTAATCTTTTCCAGGTCAGCAGACCCAACATTCCACTTCCACTTTCTCTCCCTTCCTTGACCTCGGCCGAGCCCAAACCCCCACATCCGAACCATATCTTGACCGAACACCATCACCAAATCCCACACGAGTCATTCCCAGGAGCTTGGAGGTTGTATAGTGGAAGGAACCGGCTATACATCGATCTCATCATTATTCATAGGCTCATTGTTGTGGTATGTTAACAAACTATCCTATGTTTCCTTCTAATCCATGTTTCGGCCCAGTAAAGCTTACCCGACCCCTACCATCACTTGCACACACATACACGACTATAACAAGTTGAAAATACTCGATCATGGCACTCAAAAGTTATAAGAAGTACACAAAGAGCACAGTTATATGTATACCTACATGTGGTATGTATATACACGTATAAATATACTTTATGCATGTGTGTATAGGGATGCTTAGAAACCATAACAATCATTTTTGGAATTTAAAGTTTGACATATATACATAAAAGTAACTTTGGAAACATGTGTTAATGCACCGAAAACATATGTTGATTAGCTTTAACACTAGAACTTTCTTTAAAACATATGTTAATGACCAAAGAGTATGTGTTAACAAGGGCAAAATACATGTATGTGTTATTTTGATACAAAATGGCCGAAATATATGTCAATGGGTCATTTTTGGATAAAAATGACCAACACACACATACCACATGATACCATAAAGAAAACCAAGACATTGGTTTTTACCACAAATGGTTAATCATAGTAACTAATAACGACAAAAAAAGCTTTTCCAACACACACAGTGTGTGACACATATGGACAGCCGTACATAAACACACATTCCATAAGAGTACAAGTCGGGTGAGTAATTGCATTGTAGACAATACAATACATAGACCTAAGTAGTCCTTATGTGAATCTAAGGCACTTTTGTTCAGATATTCCCACATCAGATTCAGCCCAGTCTTAGCAGTCAGACATCAGGTGAGTTCTCACGGCCCCATTTTACTGTTTTCATACTTCTTGGTGGAAAACATACGTACAAGTTCAGTTACATTTTTTACTATAATGTGATCATGAGACAAAAAGGTTCAGATTACTCATAAGCCCTAGTGTCATACATTTTACTGTAACCATTAGCTATGGACTTAGCCATGAAATACCGGAATAGATCTATTGGGTTGACACCCCCGCTCTTGGGTAGTCGCTCTAACTGGATGACAGATATCAAAAGAGTGCTTGTATTTCACATTACATTCATTGTCTTTGGTGTACAATGGGTGAGGCACAACATTCGTCAAGGTTTGGTTGTGGGCTCATGACAGTCACATAATGATTATTGTTCTAGTTAGGCAATGATCCACTCACCCATTGTTTACATAGAACTCAAAACTCGTGACCTCACCAACTTAATTGCTGACATATTTTAATTGCATGTTTTTCAGGCAATTAGTTAGGCAACATGGAACTTGGAGTCACGCACAAGCATCTTGGGGATAATATGGACCTTGTTTTGAATAAATGATTTTAGACAATGTTATTTTGATTATGGTTCTCAAGACAATGTTATGATGGTTTTTGCTAAACAATGACGTCTTTAATATATCTCTTATTTTGTGAAATTGATGCTTGTGTGCTTTAAAAACTTTCAAAGTTAAATCTCGCGTTTCCACCTTAGCAGGGTGTGACATGGAGTATGTATATGGGTTTTATGATGTCGATGGTGTAGATTTTGGTTGATGGGTAAGCAAGGTAGGGTGGTGTGGATGTGGCCTTAGGCCACCACATGGGGAGGGGTAGGTTTGGTTATTCACAATTTTCATATTTTATATAAAATTAATGTTAATATGTGTAATTTAGTAGGTATAAATCATGCAGATTAAATCGTTACGCGATAAATTTCTATAATTTATTGTACATAACTCTATGTATAATTTGGGCTTGTTAAACTTTCAAAGACTTTAACCAATCTAAAATTACATCAAATAACGCTTTTATTTATATAATCAAATGTTAAATTAGTACGAACGATAACCGAAAACAGTCGGGTGTCACACAAAGCGTGGGGCAGAAAACCTAGTTTAACATTTTTAAAAGAGTTAGCAAGGGTATTTCGGTAACGTTACATGTAATCATAAGGATATTATGTCAATTTTACAAATTAGTATGTAACAATTTATTTTAATATAAAAAAAACTTTATTTATTCATATATACACACACATCAAACTTAAGTTACTTCCCCCCCTCCCTTTCTTTGTCCTACTCACCACCACCTAACACCATCTGCTACCACCATAAAGAGCTACACGTTATCATCACATTTCTCTCTACCACCCTCTTCTAACCACCATCGCCCCTTTCCTTGTGCAAATGGTGGTCATGTACATTGCGGTAGTCGTAGAAGTTGATCTGAAACCACATGACACCCACAAACAAGCCGCCATTGTGATGTACATGTCTCTATTGGCGGGATTTTAAATGCACACCAGATCAAAGGGGATGTGAAACCATAAAGGAGACTTGAAACAAGGACGAGACCTGCAAACGAGATGAAACCTTAGATGAGATTGACCAGAAATCACAAGAAATCTTGGCTTAATACAAGATCTTCAAATGAAAATGGCGTTTGTTAGGTCCGACAGTGGTAGTTAAGTCCATTGGCGGTCGTAGTGCTTAGGTACGATGGCGACGGTGGTTTAACCCAATGTTTAGTGGCCGGTTGGTCGTGATGACATGTGGTGATTTTTTTTGATGGATATAGATCACTGGAAACCCTTTAATTTGAAACCCCTTTCTTCCTAAGTTCGAATCCCTCCCCACATGCCGGTCCCTTTCAAATTTATTGGGTATATTTTTTTTGATGGACGGTGGGACTAAAACCGGGTACCTTTTCGACCAGGAACCTATAGAGTAAAACCTGAAGAAGTATTTTGGTGGTTTTCAAAGCAAACAAAATTTAGAAATGTAAAACCACAATAATAAGGAAGAGAAAATTGCTCGAATAGTCCCTGTGGTTTGCTCAGATTTCACCTTTAGTCCCCAACTTTTAAAAATTACATATGTAGTCCTCAACTGTTGGTGTTTCTTAACTGGGATAGTCCCTGGAGTTAACGGGGGTTAGATTATTCAGTTAAGTGGGTGTAAAATTACTAAACTCTTCACAATGTCTTCTAAAGACGGCCCTGAGCTTCCCGCTTGTTGTTGTGCGGGTGGTTGTTGCCTAGACTGATAGTTTTGCTGTTGTTGACTGCCTTGAGAGGACTGGCGTTGTTGAAATGGTGGCGGCCTCTGTTGATAACCCATATTGGAAGGATGTCCCCAATTTTGATTGCCTCGTGGTTGTTCATACTGTCTCAAATTCTGCCCCGAATAACCAATTGCATTTGCATCTTCAACATCCTCTTGCAATGTAGGACACATATCCGTGGGGTGTCCATGTTGTAGGCATATCCCACAAGCTTTTGGTTTTTGTTCAACACCTTTCTCTTTGGTAAGTAGCATCACGGCTTTTGTCAATTCAGCGATTTGGCTTTCAAGATGAGGAGTATTCACTTCTTTGACACCCCTTGGCGGATCAACATACCATTCTTCCTCATGTGCTGAATGCTTTGAGTCTTCAGCAATTGATGTGATTAGAGCTCTAATTTGAGTAGGAGTTTTATCAAGGAGAGCTCCTCCACTAGAGGCATTTATCAAACGCCTCTCCATCGGTGCCAATCCTTCACAGAACTACTGAAGGAGTTGATGCTCAGATATGCCATGTTGTGGGCATCGAGCACAAAGCTTCTTGAACCTGTCCCAATAGGTGTGCAATGCTTCTCTTTTGATCTGCTTGATCCCGATGATCTCTTTGCGGAGTATTGAAGCTTTGACTTCCGGGAAGTATTTGTCAAGGAACAGTGTTGCAAGTTCATTCCAAGTGGTGACCGACCCCGGTGGCAAGTAATATAACCATTCCTTTGCTGAATCTTGAAGAGAGAAGGGGAATGCCCTTAGTTTGATTTGGTCTTCAGTAATGGTGTGTGGCTTCATACCTGAACACACAACATGAAACTCTTTGAGGAACTTATGTGGATCCTCATTCTCTAAACCTCGGAAAACGGGTAACAGATGGATCAACCCGGATTTCAGTTCGAAGTTTTCCATTGCAGGGTAGTTGATGCAGAGTGGTTGTTGTGGGACATCACGATTCGCCCACTGTCTAAGGGTTTGTTCAGCTGCCATAGTTGGTTCGGGTGGGTTTGGTTCTTGATGGGTATTGGTGGGTGAGTGTGGTGGGGTAATGAGTGTTTGTGGAAGTGAGAGTGATTCGGTTTCAGGTTCAGATTCACTTGACAAGAGTACGTCTTGCCAAATGTTAGGGATCGGAGGTGAAGTGATAGAGGTTGAGGAGCTTGCTAACTTCTTTCGTTGTTTTGCTTGCTTCCTTAATCTCCTTGCAGTTTTCTCTATTTCCGGATCAACTTCAAGTGGTGTACCTGTACGAGAAGATCTTGGCATAAAACAATTAGAATTGCCGTATCCCCGGCAACGGCGCCAATTTGTTGGGTGTCGAATCCAGCAAATAAATAAATAATAAACCTACTAGTATAAGTGAAAGTAAGGTTTGTGTCCTCAGGGATACAGACCAAATGATTATACCAAAAGCGTTTTCGCACAAATACTGTTATATAAAAAAAAGGGGGGGGGGGTTGGTATAGTTTAAGTTAACGAAAATAAAACTAAAATTAGTAAGACAAATGACTTAAAAAAAACGTTAATTAAATTTGTGAAATAAATTCAGATGTTAAAGCTAATTCCAACACTAAGGCAGTTTCTTAATTTGACCCGGACTTATCATCATTAACAATTATGGTGCAATGATCCTTTAATTAAACGGTTTGTATCAATACTAGACGTCACGCCGTTCGGACATCCACTCTATCTAAAGTCTAACCAAACGCCGTTCGTTGATTAGAGCCAACCCGCTACTCCAAGCTCACGCCGTTCGGATCTTAGCGTGCGGGTTGCAATGATAGAAGTATCGATTATAACCAAACACTCACGCCGTTCGGAGTGCTTAATTATATTGTTTAATTCTATAACGAATTTAAATTCATAGACAAATCTAAACCGTTATTTGTTCCTTTTTATCAAATATATAAAACCGGTTAAAGTGTTATAAATTGATGAACACTATTAGAATGATTAACAAAGTGGCCAATTTTATCAACCAACTAATATATTACCTAAAGGTATAAAATCAAGAATCAACCAAACAAACCATTCAAAAATCGGATCTCATAAGAGTTTCACATAAGTTTACGAATCAAAATTAAGAAAACATACCAAAGTGCCGGAATTAAAAAGGTTCTAGCCGGACATGGCGGCTAGAGCAATCCAAACAAATATAATAGGAAACCTAAAAATTAAAGCTTACGAAAACGAAAATAATAGACAATCGTCTTTAATGCCCCCAAGAACAAAACTCAATTCTAAATTATATTGCTTTCCCCCTTTTCGATGACGCCACAGTCACCAAAAAAACGTCCAGGAGCCTTCCAAGATATATCTTTTTTTTTTTCAAAGATGAATAATAATATTTGGTATCATAATATCTCCAAAAGATAAGGAGATTTCATCTCCCACCAAAAACTCAAAATTAGTTAAAATTCTTTTAAATCATATTTTCAATTCAGCCCCTCTAGTTATGTCCATTCCACTTGCCGACTAAACTTCTTTTGAAAAACGCCAAGTCCAAGTAAGTCGCGAACTCGCCTCGTCACTGCTCTTGTCAATTCTCCACACCTACAAAATCAACCAAAACAGGCCAAAGTAGATTCCATTCCACCGAAACATGCATTTAACGAAATTGATGCAATATGTACAACCTAAATGCATAAAAACGCTAAAACTAGCTACTAAAAAGAGTATAAAATATGCCTAAAAATGCAACTAACAATATATCTCTTATTTTGTGAAATTGATGCTTGTGTGCTTTAAAAACTTTCAAAGTTAAATCTCGCGTTTCCACCTTAGCAGGGTGTGACATGGAGTATGTATATGGGTTTTATGATGTCGATGGTGTAGATTTTGGTTGATGGGTAAGCAAGGTAGGGTGGTGTGGATGTGGCCTTAGGCCACCACATGGGGAGGGGTAGGTTTGATTATTCACAATTTTCATATTTTATATAAAATTAATGTTAATATGTGTAATTTAGTAGGTATAAATCATGCAGATTAAATCGTTACGCGATAAATTTCTATAATTTATTGTACATAACTCTATGTATAATTTGGGCTTGTTAAACTTTCAAAGACTTTAACCAATCTAAAATTACATCAAATAACGCTTTTATTTATATAATCAAATGTTAAATTAGTACGGACGATAACCGAAAACAGTCGGGTGTCACACAAAGCGTGGGGCAGAAAACCTAGTTTAACATTTTTAAAAGAGTTAGCAAGGGTATTTCGGTAACGTTACATGTAATCATAAGGATATTATGTCAATTTTACAAATTAATATGTAACAATTTATTTTAATATAAAAAAAACTTTATTTATTCATATATACACACACATCAAACTTAAGTTACTTCCCCCCCTCCCTTTCTTTGTCCTACTCACCACCACCTAACACCATCTGCTACCACCATAAAGAGCTACACGTTATCATCACATTTCTCTCTACCACCCTCTTCTGACCACCATCGCCCATTTCCTTGTGCAAATGGTGGTCATGTACATTGCGGTAGTCGTAGAAGTTGATCTGAAACCACATGACACCCACAAACAAGCCGCCATTGTGATGTACATGTCTCTATTGGCGGGATTTTAAATGCACACCAGATCAAAGGGGATGTGAAACCATAAAGGAGACTTGAAACAAGGACGAGACCTGCAAACGAGATGAAACCTTAGATGAGATTGACCAGAAATCACAAGAAATATTGGCTTAATACAAGATCTTCAAATGAAAATGGCGTTTGTTAGGTCCGACAGTGGTAGTTAAGTCCATTGGCGGTCGTAGTGCTTAGGTACGATGGCGACGGTGGTTTAACCCAATGTTTAGTGGCCGGTTGGTCGTGATGACATGTGGTGATTTTTTTTGATGGATATAGATCACTGGAAACCCTTTAATTTGAAACCCCTTTCTTTCTAAGTTCGAATCCCTCCCCACATGCCGGTCCCTTTCAAATTTATTGGGTATATTTTTTTTGATGGACGGTGGGACTAAAACCGGGTACCTTTTCGACCAGGAACCTATAGAGTAAAACCTGAAGAAGTATTTTGGTGGTTTTCAAAGCAAACAAAATTTAGAAATGTAAAACCACAATAATAAGGAAGAGAAAATTGCTCGAATAGTCCCTGTGGTTTGCTCAGATTTCACCTTTAGTCCCCAACTTTTAAAAATTACATATGTAGTCCTCAACTGTTGGTGTTTCTTAACTGGGATAGTCCCTGGAGTTAACGGGGGTTAGATTATTCAGTTAAGTGGGTGTAAAATTACTAAACTACCCTTATTATTAAAAAAAATTAATTAAAATAGTTAAAAAATTATGTGAGCCCCATCCACTTCTTCTTCCACACTTCACCTTCCCCACTCATCACCTCCAAAAACCACCACCACCTCCCCAAACCACCACCACCACCAACACTACCACCAATCTCCACTTTCACCATATTTGCACCCTTATCCTCTTCTAGAATCATCACCGGACCTACCCTTAACAACTACTACCTTCTCCCTCACTGGTACACCACCCATAACCGACACCATTTGCCATCGGTTACTTAAGAACACCTTCACACGCATCAGTCATTGCCTTCATCTGCTTAACCCATCTTTATTGATAACAGATTCCAACTGTCATAACTATAACTGGTTTCTAAATCAAACCACCACCGTAACTTATCACAGCCCAAACACCCAAGACCACCACCTTCTTTGTTAGAGAAACGAAATAGGAAAGGTAAATCGGCTATTACCTGTCGTCGCTGGAGATCCCAATCGGAGTCCTAAACCACCGTCGTTATTGTTCCTTGTCAACAGAGTCGGCCGGCCGGAGGCCAGTGACCTTCTTCGTTCCTCCTCCATTCCTCCACAGCTTTCCTTCTTCATCCTCTTTCTCTCTACCCTTCTCTCTTTCTTCTGCTCCAGTTTCTCTCTTTCTCCCACTGATCGATTGTCTCTCCACAACTTTTTAGGGTTAAGTGGGTTGTGGTGTTGGTGATTTGTAGAGGTAATGGGTGAGGAAGATGAAGTGGGTGGTGGCTGTGGTGGTTGGGTTGTCGATGGTAGTAGTGGTGAAAGTGGAGATGGGTGGTGGTGTTGGTGGTTTGGGGAGGTGGTGGTGGTGGTTTTTGGAGGTGATGAGTGAGGATGATGAAGTGTGGAAGAAGAAATGGGTGGGACCCACATAATTTTTAGAGAGAATTACACAGATTGTCCTTTAGTTATACATGAAATTGCATCCTATGTCCTTTTTTCAAATTTTTGATTCCTTATGTCCTTTATTTTATACAGTTGTTACACCCTATGTCCTTTAGACCAAACCCAGTTAAAAATCTCGGTTAAATGGGTCACATGCCCCTCACGTGAGGGGCAAATCTGTCTTTTCACCCCTTATGTCTTCTCCCCTTATGTATCTGAATTGACTGGTAAGTTGACCAGGTCAACTCCTCATCTTAATGAAACTGTTTGGATTATACCTCCTTGGAGAGTAGTCGGCTTCTCGCAGGAGTAGGACCGGAAAATTACCGAACACGATCAGAATTTAATAGGAACTCAATCGATCGTATGGTTACAATGATAATTACACATACATCAACATATGTGTGTGTGAAAGATAACATGACCGGATGATTTATCGAGCATAACTCGGCAACACAAGGTCGGTTATCAGGATTTAACCTTCTGATTCGATCAAAGTACCTTGCAATCAATATAATCAACATGTTAATTACAGATTAAAAGATTGTGACCAATTAATCAATAGATTGGTACCTACCGGAGGAGTGACCGGAGATTGAACGGAATTTAGATCGGAGACTGAACCAGTCACCCGATTTCCAGACCTGATGCCACACACACATCGATGCGTGTGTGGGTATTAAGATAATCAGAAGGTTTATGGGTTCGGTTGGTTTAGAAACAGAAGAACAGGGTGTCGGGTTCCCCACAAAAACATATTAAAGGGTTGGTCACCGGGTTGTTTAACTGGAACATAGAAAGGGTTACCGGTGCTAGATCCGGTTCATCAAAATAGAAAAGGACAAGGGGGTTCAGTCGATTATTATCGGTTAAGAGGATGGTTAAGAGTTGGATGATATAGAGGAGATAAGGGTGCCGGTTTCGAATCTGAATCGAGGAGGAAGACACTTACCGGGTTGAAGTGAAGTTCACCGGAGAAGGAAGGTCCACCGGCGTCGGCGACCTCTAACCAGAGGCTTTCTACAACACACACATGTGTTTGTGGTTTCGGTGATATGTAGAGACAAAGGGAGAGGGGAAGGGTTTTTATAGGTTGAAGCAATTAGACGGTGTTTGGTTATAGGGATAAAACTTACAATCAGGGATGTTTGGTTACGAGTTTAACAGCAGAATATGGAATGTTTGACACAGATTTAATAGAAGACATGGTGCGTTTGGCTGCAGATCAGGAATTTATAAATTATATGAAAAGACAGATTTGCCCCTCACATGAGGGGCACGTGACCCATTTAACCGAGATTTTTAACTGGGTTTGGTCTAAAGGACATAGGGTGTAACAACTGTATAAAATAAAGGACATAAGGTGTCAAAAATTTGAAAAAAGGACATAGGATGCAATTTCATGTATAACTAAAGGAAAATCTGTGTAATTCTCTCTAATTTTTAATTATGTTTTTTAATTATGTTTTTTAATAATAAGGGTAGTTTAGTAAGAAACACCAAAAGTTGAGCACTACAGATCTAATTTTTAAAAGTTGGGGATTAAAAGTGAAATCTGAGCAAATCACAGGTACTGTTCGAGCAATTTTCTCAATAAGGAAAATAAAAGTTAAAACTTAAAAAGATTTTAGGGAAATCAGCTACGTTAATAAGTTGGATAATGTTGTCCCTGAATTGTGTAATGACAACATAAAGAATGGGGTTGAAATAAATCGTGTGGATTCCTGTTATCTGTTTCTTGCTTTGCTGGCTGCCATGGAAGCCTCCAAGCTTCCATGCTCATTCGCCCCCTTCCATTCCCCCCCTCGTCCCAAATGCCACTTTCTTATTTCCCCAGGTAATCATCTCCTCTTCAATTTTCACTTTTATTATTATTATTATTATTATTATTATTATTATTATTATTATTATTATTATTAATTTGCAGGGCCATAGTCTTTTAAAATCGAAATTGTTGTGAATGTGGAGAAACCCAACTCCAAAATTGTATAATTCTCCCGTTTGAATGATTAATACACCAAAGTTGTTATGAAGTTGGAAAAGTAGGATTTTCAAATTAATTATTATTAAGATTACAGTTGGCCGGTTTGATGATGAAACCTTTTAAACCCAATAATGAAACTCCCTTCTCATGGTACAGAATTTGAATGCAGGTTTCAAGAATTATAGACACTCTAAACTACATACTTTCTCATCCAGAAACAAGACTCCACCACCCATACAGAATGCTGCAGCAGCTCCGTTAGAACCTCTGACGGAGGATCAAGAGAAGACATGTGCAACAAGTGGGAATTCTATTCGTCGGCGATTTCTTGAATTTTATGCTGCAAGAGGTCATAAGATTCTTCCAAGCTCTTCTCTTGTGCCTGATGATCCTACTGTCCTCCTCACCATTGCTGGCATGCTTCAGTTCAAACCTGTTTTTCTTGGAAAGGTATTTACTTTACTTTACTCATATTTTCAATTCCTTAAATAAAATACAACAACCAATTTTATTGATTGAGTTGAGGATGTACAGGTGCCGAGGCAAGTCCCATGTGCTACTACTTCTCAAAGGTGTATACGTACCAATGATATTGAAAACGTTGGCCGAACTTCTCGACACCATACATTTTTTGAGATGCTCGGCAATTTTAGTTTCGGCGATTATTTCAAGACGGAAGCAATCAAGTGGGCTTGGGAACTCTCAACCATAGAGTATGAATTTTAAGTATTTTCATGCTGTTTGACCTTGTGAGTTTGTCCTATTTCTTGTTTACTTTGTGTGCTTTGCTTTGGTTTGGTTTCAGATACGGTTTGCCTGCACACAACTTATGGATTAGTGTTTATGAAAATGATGAAGAGACATATGCAATATGGCATGATGAGGTGAAATATCGTTTGTTTTCATTTTCTGAAATACGATGCATTCACTTTATCCCATGAAATTGAAAAGTGTAATGTTTGACCAGACAGCTTTATGTAAATGTCTTGAATCACCTCAACAATTAAGCAACTTTTGAGAAATAATCATTCACACCCATTGGAATTGGATGTAGCTACATTTAAGTAAGGGTAGTAATGTTCCTAAATTGTTATCATGCTAATGAGTAGCAAGGTTGATATATTAGTGGGTCAATTCATGTTATGTTTGATCTTTAGCATGTCAAACAGGTCTAAAGCCTCCCAAAGCTGTTCTTTAATGAACAGAATCTTCTCATTTTATTCAAAAGATGAGATTACTGTCATTTTTTTTTTTTTTTTTTGTGATCATATTTTATGTACTGTTATTTTATTAAAAAAAGGGACAAAAAGCGTTGCGAGGTGTATCATATAATGAACTGTTTTGACGAGTTACCCAACCCATCTGACATGCCCTTTAGGTTACCATGGCCAAAATTTATGGATCTTCCACAATGGGACATGAGATATGCATGTTTGCTAATCCATATATGTTACTATTGTGCTTTTGCTTCAGATAGGTGTTCCCGCTGATCGCATTAAGAAGATGGGCGAAGAAGACAACTTTTGGACGAGTGGTGTGACAGGTCCTTGTGGTCCATGCTCAGAGATTTACTATGATTTCCATCCCGAAAGAGGACACTCAGATGTTGTAAGTTGTAGTCTCGTTTGCAGGTGTTGACTTCTTCATGCTGTTTCTTAATGTTAACTTTTATTGTTAATGCCTAGGACTTGAATGATGATACAAGGTTTATAGAGTTCTACAATCTTGTGTTCATGCAATTCAACAAAAAAGATGACGGTTCTCTAGAACCCCTGAAACAGAAGAATATAGATACAGGTATGGGCTTAGAACGCATGGCCCGCATCTTGCAAAAGGTATCGGAGAAAACTTTCTAAGGTTGTTAAATGAGCGGTAATTGTAGAATTAAAGGTTTCATTTTTTAACTTTTCAACAGGTTCCCAACAATTATGAAACAGATTTGATCTTCCCAATTATAGAAAAGGTGTCAGAACTGGCAAATGTCTCGTATGCACTTGCAGATGATTCTACAAAAACAAAACTCAAAGTATGTTATTCCAGTGTCCTCTTTTTCCTATGATGGAACACTTTATAATATTTGTAACTTTATTAGGTTATCGGTGATCACATGAGGGCAATTGTTTATCTAATATCAGACGGTGTTTTCCCATCAAATATCGGTAGGGGTTATGTGGTGAGACGGCTCATTAGGCGGGCTGTACGTATGGGAAGATTACTTGATATAAGAGGAGATGAAGTCGGAAACCTTGAAGGGACATTTTTGCCAGTTGTTGCAGAAAAAGTTATAGATTTAAGTAGTGATATCGATCCTGATTTAAAATCTAGAAAATCCCGTATTCTTGAAGAGTTAAAAAGAGAAGAATTACGTTTTGTGGTAACCTTAGAAAGAGGAGAGAAGCTTCTTGATGAAATGTTAGATGATGCTTTAGGAAAAGCAAAAATAAACAATGCCAACCCCATTTTGTCAGGAAACGATGCTTTCCTTTTGTACGACACTTACGGTTTTCCGGTTGAAATAACTATGGAAGTAGCTGATGAACGTGGGGTTTCTATAGACATGAGTGGTTTTGATATCGAAATGGAAAATCAAAGGCGGCAATCACAGGCTGCACATAATACAGTCAAACTCACAGTCGAAAACGGGTCAGAGTTGACCGAAAACATTCCCGACACTGAGTTTATCGGTTACGATACCCTTTATTCTAAAGCGGTAATCAAGGGTCTTTTGTTGAGTGGGAAACCAGTTGTGGAGGTTTCTCAAGGAAATGAAGTTGAAATTTTACTGGATCGTACGCCTTTCTATGCTGAATCCGGTGGTCAAATTGGAGACCGTGGGGTCCTAAAAGTCAATGATACGGTAACCCAAAGAAGCGCTGTTATAGAGATAGCCGATGTTCAAAAGTCTTTAGGAAACATATTTGTTCACAAAGGTGTGATAAAAGAAGGAATTGTTGCAGTTGGTAGAGAAGTTGAAGCTGCAGTTGATGCAAAACTGAGGCAACGGGCAAAGGTAACTTGAAACGCCTCTCTTTATATCGGATTACTTAATTATAGTTCAGTTAGTTTGAAACTGAATACCGAGACACTTGTATTCAGGTCCATCATACTGCTACTCATTTGCTACAAGCAGCGCTTAAGAAAGTTATAGGACAAGAGACATCACAAGCTGGATCATTGGTGGCATTTGAACGGCTAAGATTTGATTTCAACTTCCATCGACAGCTTCTTGATCATGAGTTAACAAAAATCGAAGATTTAATTAATGAATGGGTTGGAGATGCTACTCCTCTACAAACTCAAGTGATGCCCATTGCTGATGCTAAAAATGCTGGTGCTATAGCAATGTTTGGAGAAAAATATGGCGAAGAGGTATACTTATGAAATTGCCCTGTTTATAATTTAAAAAGAAACATGTAAAATGGGTGGAAAGTCTCTTGTTCAATATTTACCCGTTTTGACCAGTTTCCAACCTGCTCCTTTTAGGTACGTGTTGTAAATGTTCCGGGTGTATCAATGGAACTATGTGGCGGCACACATGTTAGTAATACTTCAGAGATTCGTGGCTTCAAGATTATTTCAGAACAAGGGATTTCCTCCGGAGTAAGACGTATAGAAGCCGTTGCAGGTGATGCTTTTATCGAATACGTTAGTGATCGGGATAACTACATGAAGCAGCTTTGTTCCACACTCAAAGTAATATCCGTATATATCATGTAATTCATATAAATGTATTATTTATTTTTGCAAGATTTGTGACTTTTGTGGCACAGGTAAAAGCAGAAGAAGTACCCGCAAGGGTAGGGGCTATTATGGAAGAACTAAGGATGGTGAAAACCGAAGTTTCAGCTGCCCGTGCAAAAACGGCAGTTTATAAAGCATCAGTGCTTGCAAACAATGTATTTCATGTTGGGACTACCGTACAAATTAGGTATCTATGTCCATACTTGTAAATTTTGTCAAAGTACTAATCAAATTTGAGATTATTATGGATTACAAGATCTTCTCTAATTGTGATTTTGGTAGCTGAAAAAGAACAGTTTGATCTCAAAAGTCAACGACAAGGAACTCATGAACGATTTTTAACTGTGTATTTGTTAGGGTGCTCGTTGAATTTATGGATGATACAGATGCGGATTCACTTAAAAGTGCTGCAGAATATCTTGTTGATGATTTAAAAGATCCTGCAGCAATAATTTTGGGGTCGTGTCCAGGTGAAGATAAAGTGAGTTTAGTTGCTGCATTTAGTCCTTCAGTAGTTAGTATGGGGATCCAAGCTGGGAAGTTCATAGGGCCGATAGCAAAAATGTGTGGAGGAGGTGGTGGTGGCCGCCCAAATTTTGCTCAGGCGGGCGGAAGGAAGCCAGAGAATTTGTCAAGTGCACTTGCAAAAGCCAAAACCGATCTTGTTTCGGTTTTGTCCGAGAAGGCAAGCTAGTTAAACTCTACGCGGTGTGTCATAGTTCTGAAGCATGCAAATGTACAGTCTGGTTATGAACTGCAAGGAAAATACTGTATTAAAGATTTACATTGGTTTAGAGAAACGGTTTGGTATTAACTAATATTAGTGTACAAGTTATTTATGTGTAATCAAACTCGATACAACTATATTCTATGCACAAATACCCTTGGTTTATTATGGTATCAGCCCAAATACTGGCCGCTCATAGCAACTTGGTCTGTCGCCATTTCAAGATCCTAGCAACAGGCATATGCCGTTCTTGCCGCTGCTGGAAACTCTGCCCGCCATAAGAAAAAGATCACAGATTTAAACCATGGTTTGGTCACCAATACAAATCAAAGCGAAAGATTTGTGTGCAAAAGTTTGTACTTTGTTACACTTTGTTTCTCTTTTTGGGATGTGTATATAAGCAGTTGTTGTAACCTTATGTCATTTATCAATGAGAATCAGAAAATTTTCCCAAACTTCTCTCTCGTTTTACATGGTAACAAGCATACTTGGTAGATTCTGTGACTTTTTTTCATCTTGTTCATATGATTCTTGCTGTTCTTCCTCTGGTTTCACTTTTGATTCATTTTCAGTGATTTTGTTTATTTCTATTGCAAATTTATTCATTTGCATCGAATTCATCAAGCTCATCTTGATTTCTGCTTGATTCGCATCAGGAGTTGTTCCAGGAGTTGATTCACATGACCGATTTTTTTTTCCTTATTTCAGATCTGTTTTGCATCAGACTGTTTTCGCATCTTTGCTTCCCCGCAGGGGGCGGACTTACCATCTAACGAGGAGTATCGCCCGCTATCCCACCAACTTCTCTGGCATAGTGGAATTTCTTTTACTATTTTTCATATTAGGCGACCCTTGAAAGTTTACTTTCGTTACCCCTAAAAATATTTTAAAAGTCCAACATTTTTTGTATTATGCTACTTCGCAACTACTTTACCTTTTAAAACTTAAAAGTCCAATGGTTTTGAAGCCCAACACTAATATCAGGTTAAAAGACCACACGCCTAGTCTCAACTCTTAGCCCAACCCCAAGTAAAAAATATCCAAGTGAAATAAACCAACTTAAAAAAAAAAAAAAAAGACTGATCACCCTCGCCCACTTGCCTTTGCCACCAAGTGCCAGCCTTCGACTCACCCTTTCCCCTCAATCCTCATCCCTCCCATCGACCGTGTTGCTGTAGTGCTATGCGATCGGGTATGGTTACATTTGAGTTTTTGATTAGGGTTTATTTCCAATTGATTTTAGATTTTTTTTTTTTTTGTCTATAAGGAATTTGTTAAATTGATTATGGTTTACATCTTTCTTCTAAAATTATGGTACTTGAAACTTGTAAGACGAAACCGTAATATAAATCTAAGAAAGTTCTTATTAGCAGTCTTTTTGAAAGAAAATGATGATATTATTCCAAGTTTAAATATTGCTAATGATATTGAAGAAAAAAAAAATATCAGACCAAATTCAAATATTGGATTATATGGAAGAAAATGATAACATTGGGCCAGTTCAAATATTGCTAACGATATGTATGAAATTTTGATATCGGACCAAGTTCAATCCATACAATACGAAATACAATTGATTTAAATAAACTTCCTTCAGATCCCTCTGATAGACCACCCATTGTTAGTTATCACCCTAATTAAATAGACGATATAAGAAGAGCGTATCTTGTTAAAAAGGTTTTTCAACCATGAGGTCATCAATTTAAATATTATTGATTAAATTTCATTTTTGTATCATCATCTTCATCGTTTCTTCTTTTATCTTCATCTTCGTTGTTGAAAATTTACATAATTTGCTAGTCATTTTCGGTTGGATTTTTAGTGTTTCACGCAATTGTTTTAGATTTTGTTTGATTCTTACACAAAAAGGTTTATACTTGCATGTGTTTCAAATATTGTTTACAAGAGTTTCATGCTTTTGTTTCAATTTTTCATGTGAAAGTTTACTATTTTTGCGCAATCATTCACACGTACTTCTATTACATTCACACTACTCTTTAGGTTTGAAAGTCATGTCAAACACTTCTAGGTCAGTGCATACCTCTTCTAGTTTGCAAACGGTTATATCCTTTTGATTATCTTGGCATATTGCTTGTTTTGATGTCTTTTGATGGAATGAGATTTGGTTCATGAAAACGAGCAATGTCTATTGCCTTATCAGCCAAAAACATGTTAGTGTTTGTCAATGGTAATTTTTCCAAGCCTGCTACCTTATGTCTTGATTCACGACAAAGGTTTAATAACATGATAATTTCTTGGATATTTAACAATTTGTCACAAGAGATCAGTGATAGTGATATTTATGTGGAGGTGACACATCAACTTCGGATGAGTTAACTAATCGTTATGGTCAAAGTAATGGAGCAAAATTTTAGTAACTGCCATCTAGACAACATAAACTACCATCTCCTACTTAACATAAACTACCACCTCCTACTAGTAATAGAAAGAACTAGTTCCCAATTGTTTAATCTTGTTCATGTTCATACATGGGGACCTATAAAGCTAACAGTTATAATGAATGCAAGCAATTTCTTACAACTATTAATGATTATAGTATAACCACATGGACACATTAATTATATACCAAAGGCAAATGTTTTGTAGTACTTCAATAGTTTAGTGAAATGGTAAAAACGCATTTCAATCTTAAAGTCAAATGTACACAGTACGATAATGCCTAATGAACTGGGGTCGGGAATTCATACCACTAAGTACATTTGATAAAAGGGAATTCATTAAACTGCTTGTCCTCTAGGTAATAAACTGTTACAGTCGTTGGTTAAGAAGTTTGTTAAACGTCTGAGTACAATCGATAATAGGAGGACTATAGTTGTCATAATCTTGTAATAGTTTAGAAAGTCTCTTAGAAGTCGTTGGTGTATAAATACACGATTAGCCCTAATCAATAATACAACTATGAATTGATGAAAGCTTCTCTTTGTTCTTCTTTCTAAATTTGTAGCTAACAAATTGGCATTAGAGCTCACCGATTCTCGGCAGTTCTTGATCCAATAATCCATGATCGATCAAAAACACTCTCAATTACCAGAATTTCATTTGATTTCAGCACATTTTCAATCAACTTGTTCCATTACGATGAAAACTCGCTATTAGTCCATGGAGCAACGAGTTCAAGATCACGAAGTAATCAAAGCATATATGGGTGAAATTCTCAAAGGATTACAAGCACTCAGTAATAATTATCAAAAAAATACGACTGATAATTGAACCATGACATGGTAAATGTAGGTCAATTGTTTAACAACAACTGATTGTGAATGTAGAATATCCAAAATTTAACAGGGTCAACTGTAACACCCCAGTCAGGATAGGCTGATGTGTTACAATAGCATTGGTTCAGAAAGACATAATTCCATTTATTTATTAAATCGTCAAAGGTACAAAACATTAGACAAACTAACTTAAGAATTGAAATATAACTAATGTGACACCCGACACACTTTGGTTAACATTTTATAAAATGTATGAGCGAGAAACATTAATAAACATACTTAACAGAGTCCGTTAAGTCAAGTCACGTTACGTGTCATCAAGGGATCAATGATTCGGAGGATCATTGAAGTTATCACATACACACACATTACGAGTCCCGTTGTTGGTGAATTACATAAGTTAGATTGAGTAACAAATACGAAATGATCTAAATATGTGATATGATATGTAAATACGTGCTTTATCGATGTTCATATGATTATACATGATTCTATATGATTAACATGTGTTAGGACTGCATGTTCATGTGTTAGGATGTGTTAAAATGCGTTAAAACGATTAAACTGGAAAATCTGGAAAATACATGTTTAGGTTCAACCGTAAGGGGGGGTCGAACCTGGGAATGGAAAACAAAGGAAATACATTCGACCACTTCAGTTCTCCTTCGACCTATGTATAGGGTCGAACCTGTACTTGGTATAAATACCACACTTTGTCATTTTTCATCATTTCACAAACCCTAAACGCCTCTAAACACTCTCTAGCAACTTTAATCACTGGGGAAGGAGTTTTTGCTCTTGTTTTTCATAATCTAACCAACAAACATCTCCTAAACAAAGATCTAAGGTGTGTTCTTCATCCTAAACCCTTTATAAAAGCATTTTAATTCGTTTTTATGAAACCCCAAGAGTCCAGATCTGTTTTAAGATGGTTTTCACAATTAAAAACCTTTCTAATATCTTTCTAAGCAAAACCTAATCATAAAACATAAGGTTCATACAAGTTAACATGTGTTAATGGTGTTTTTATGAGGTATTGATGATGTTTTATGTTGTACTATGTGTTGCTTAGTGATTTGATGCTGTGTAGATGTTATAGGAATGTTTTAGAGCTGTTTTGATGATGAGATTAGGTTATTTTAGGTTATTGTTTGCTAGATGTTGATATGTTACTCATTTTGGGGATTTTTGATAGATTTAGGGTTTGATTCAAGATGATAATATGAATGAAATGATTAGGGGTTTTGTTACACATGATAATCTGAACATGTTGAGTTGATTATTGAATTATTTCATAAAGTTTAGTAACCTGTGACGTTTCCATGATTTTTGCCATTTTGGGTAACCTGTTAAACGGACTGTTTTTGGAGTAAAATTGGTAGGGTTTTGTAGGAATATGTTATTCATACTTGACTACAGCATTTCGTGATATTTCATGATGTTTTCGGATAGTTTTGATGCGATTTAGGATGTTTAAGGCTGCAGGGGTTGAATGTGGATTTCATTTGACCCATGTGGGGTCGAACGTGGCTTCTAGGGTTGAACGTAGCTTCTATGGGTCGAACGTATTCTAGGGGTCGAACGTGGCATATGGGGGTGGAACGTGGCTTCTGGGGGTTGAACGTGGCTCCTGGGGGTCGAATGTAGCTCCTAGGGGTCGAATGTAGCACCACAGGGTCGAATCTGGGTGTCTAAGGTTGATTTAACACGTGTTAGGGTCGAATTAACATACGTTAAGGTCGAATAAACATGTGTTAGGGTCAAATAAACATGTGTTAGGTCGAATGAACTTGTGAATAAGTTGAATGAACATCATGGGGTCAAACCAAGGGACCATGGGTCGAACCAGAAGCCCTTGGGGTCAAACCAAACCCATAAATCTTCTGGTTCGACCTTACGACTTCGTATATGCGATTTTTGATGCAAACTAAGTGTTGTATGCTTGAAACTTGTATGTTAACACTATGTACTTGATTATTTTTTGTGATGGGTCACCAACGGGATGTCGGGTCTGTCTGGGATGTCCGGTTAACATTCAAACACACTTTTAAACACACGTAGTCAAGATCTAGACAATCGGGGACTAGTTAGCCTTCGGGTTAGTAGTTATCACACTTATGTAAACTTGTGCTAGGTCGCCAGTGGTTGGGACTAGCTGTTCGTGTCGGGAATCTTTATTAAACTTAAAGACACAACCTAAGGTGAGTTTCACGGCCCCACTCTTTACTGTTTTCGTTTTCGGGGGAGAAAATGCTTAGTACTTCGGCTTAAAAAGATCATGTTATGCTGGGTTGGTTGTACGTTTCAGTTATGTTCTGTTTTACGTGGCCACTGTTGTGGCAGTTCGTTAACCGTTAATTTGGTAGTTCGTTAATCGCGAATGCGATAGTTCGTTGACCGTGAAAGCGGAAGTTCGTTGGCTATGATATAGCAGTTCGTTGACCATGGTTTGGTAGTTCGTTAGTCGTGGTAAATGATAGTTCATTGGTTGGTTCGTTTCAGAGTCCAAACGTCTAATAAGTGTTTTCATCAGTCAGTAGTAACATGATAGTTCTTTCAGAAGCTCGTGAAACGTTTTTACTTAAAAACCTGTGAACTCACCAGTATTTTGTACTGACGTTTTTAGCATGTTTTCTCAGGTCGTTAGAGTTGCAGAAATTGGATAGGCGCACGGAGTCGCACACACGTCTAGGTTGTTCTTTTGGGTTGTTGAACAGTTAAACCTTTTACTTGGTCTTGTTTCCTTTTTGAAAGTTGCAAACAATGAAATGCTTCCGCTACGTTTTGAAACAACTTTTATATTAATGCGTGTTTTGGTTTACGTATTTTAATTACATATAGTCGTTGTTTGTTGTGACCGTTGACTTGGATCCTGGTATGTCACTCGCCTCGCGGTAAAACTCCGCAAATGGAAATTTGAGGGTGTGACAACTAACACGGTTAATTGGGTTTACCCAACATCTTTGTATTTATTCCTAAGCTTTATTTTCTCTTTTTATCCCGCCCAAGGTAACATATGAACCTGTGAATACAAAAAGAATTGACAGAATGAGCCGAATGCTAAGTATGGAATAATTGGCTTAAAATAACAAACAAGAAATAGATATTTACCGAGACAAGATCAAGATGTAAAGTATAAAATGATACGATACGAGGTGATTTAATAAAATCGTACCATGCGGATGAACCCATGAGCTAAACATGAAAGGTGATAATACGCAGGTAGCTACTCCTGCGTATTTATCACATGGGATGGCGAGTTGGCATACCCATTATCCACATCCATAACATAAATCCTAGGATCGATCCGTACGCCTCCTAACAGCCATATGTACCACACTTGTACTTAAGAGACGCCGTGAACTGATCTCACTGTCACGGGTGGTGCACATGTTGTCTATGCCGCAACAACATGCTTGTGGGACACTCCACGAGAAGTGGAACTCATGGTTTCAGAGTACAAAGGTTCTTATTCAAATAATTCCATAACCATAGCAACATATATATCTTATCAACATGAAACTTATATCAGGAACATGCGATACATGAAATGAACGGACGACCAAATGAAAAACTTAATCCTATCGCATGATATCAAAGTTAAATTTAATATTATAATAAAAACATGAAATGAACGGGCGGTCAAATGAATTGATGTTTCAAAGACGTGAGGAGTTTTTAAAAGATATATGAAATCAATGGGTTTATATATATATAATAACTGAATATGAAAGCACAAGAAGTGGGGTAAGGATCCGTACCTTAAACGAGGATCACAAAAACTGAGATAAAAGTTTACGTATAGAAAATCAACAAATCCTTGTGCATACTTCGTCTTCTCCAACACTTGCCGGAAAACACCCAGGTTGGTCGGAAATTATTTCGAGCTCAACAAAAGGTTTTCGAGCGTGATGCCGTGTTCGGAAGTTACACACAGGTGAAGGTAGGTAGGGTGGTTATCAATTTGGCGTTTTGATTTGTGTTTGGGGTCGCCGGAGAACCGAACCGTGGCTAACGCGTCGGAAAACGAGTAGGTTGGCTGGAATATGGAGTTGGGTTCTAACAGAGGGTTCTGAATGTAAGGATGTGATTAAAGGTTGAGGTTGTTGATTTGGTCGTTTCTTGGCTAAGATATGAAAATATACACTAATACTAACTTTGTTTAAGATACATTCAGAGTATGTATTATGACAAGTATTTATAGGCAGCTCAATGACAATCGAAGATATTAAAATGATTTCCTTACTAGAGAAGATAGTCAATTTTCTTGGCGAAGAAGCTAGTCAACGTTTCATTGCAAGCAAGTTAGATGGATAGACATGTGGAAAGTTTTGAAATATATATATGCTTGCAGTGCTCCACGTCTCATCTTATCTATATCATAAATTTTTAATAACAAGATTGGCTATTTATGAATATGTTATTGTATTTTTTTTCTTTTTCTTTTTTTTTTTTGAAATGTCTAGTATTATTTATAAATTTATTTTACTAATATTATTATTGTACCTCTTTATGAAAATAACAACTGTTATGAGGAAATTAACAATTAATTATTAATATTATTTATATATATGTATATCATCCATACACAAATGTTTCTTAATATTAATAAATCTACTTTTATTATTATTATTTTCTGAAAAAAATAATTTAAAAATTTTGGTTGTTACAACTATTACCTCTTTAAAAGAAATTTCGTCCTCGAAATTAATGAGTCAAAACTCAAAACATAAACGTTAAAAATAACTTAAACAGAAGTTTCATATATAACCTAGATTTAAAATTGACGTTCAAGGTTATTTTAAAAAAAATCGTATGAATAGACTTGGGTACATGTGAATCCACTCTTCTTTTATACTTAAACACATCTTATTATTAATTTTTTTTATTACTTTGATAAGGATGAAGCTAGTCATGGTCTTAATTTGGCTTAGTTTTGGTAAGATAGATACCAATCAATCTACTTATTTACATTTATACGCATAATTTAATATTTTGGTTTTGTGAAACTTTCTTATTTAACACTATATCATATATACTTATTTTATTCCATGATTTCCATTTTGTTGCTTTGTAACTTGAATATATTTTATGAATCTTATGTTACTTTTTGTTAATTAAGAATTTCCGAAGCATCAAATATCATGAACGAACCTAATATATACAGTTTATAATTCGAAAGGTATTACAATTATTACCCTCTTAAAAAATTTATGTCTTGAAATTTGGAGGTCAGGAAACGGAAGATCACGGAAGTAATATAAATGTGAGTTTCATAACGGAGTCACTAACCTAAATAATAGGAATCCCAGAAGCACACATATGTACCAGTAATTCTTAATTATGTTCATGACCATAATTGTTAATTACCTTACAATTGTGCCCTAGTGGTCCTCCATAACACATAATAACATATCTAATCATACGAAAATTTACAAATAATAACGTGACTAACGGTACCGATCTTACGCACAAAGATATTTAGTGGCAACTATCAGGTATTCATAAATAAATAAAGTGTAAATGACCATGGAAGTAACTCAAACACAAATTTGAAGACTAAGGTTCACGGTTACCCGTACTAGATGCTCTATAACTTCAAGTGACTAGGATATGTTGAGCGAATCGATTCTATGGTTTCCTAAGTTGCTTTATGTTCAGATTGGTTCTCCACATAATATTGAAAAGGTAATTATCTTTCCTACACATAACTCTTTCTTGTCTATCTAGAATATATATTCATTTTCTCTTCATATGAAATCATCATGGATTGTATGTAATAGATAACTAATAATATGGAACGACTGATAATTGTATCCTCTCAAAAAGGATACGTTATAACTGTTATGAGCATGCGAGAGTTGAGGCGGTAATGTTAATCGATGTGCCACTACCTTAGTTCTTTCAATAATTTCAAACGAACCAATAAAACGTGGACTAAGCCCTCAAGGTGATACTTTTAAGAATACGTGGTCTCTAACTCTAAATTCAAGTATTCGTCTATACATTTTGGTCTGCTCAGAGCTTCTTTCAACTTCTCTTGTGCAATAGCGACTTTTTCATTGGTATTTTGGACTAACTCTGGTCCTTCAATAACCTTCCCTCCAATTTTTTTCTAACATATCGGTGCTCAATATTTACAACCATATAATAACTAGAATGGAGCCATACTAATACTTGCTTGACAACCATTGTTGTATGGGAATTCAACAAAGCACAAGTATTCATCCTAGTTACAAATCCAATCTAACGCGCATGTTGCAACTTCTAACGTTTGGATGATTCGTTCGGATTTCCCGTTTGTCTAAGGTTGGGAAGCAGTATTAAACCTCAGACGCGTACCCCGAGCATTTTGGAAGCCTTTCCAAAATCATGATGTGAAGCGTGGGTCTCTCTCTATCTTAAACAATTGACGAAGGCGTGCAACGGAGTCGATCTCCTGAAGAAATATTTTGGGTAACTTACTAACCGAAAATCCTGACTGAATTGGTAGGAAGTGAGACGATATGGATAATCAACAATAATTTTTTTTAACCTCTTAGGAAAGCCTATAATAAATTTTATCTAGATCAAATAAAAGTATTTAGGCGGCATTAACAATCTGTTAGCTCGTGATCCTCAATCTTCATCTGCTGGCAAGAGAGGTACTTACTATTTAATATGTAATGAAATTCGCCGAGTTCTCATCCATTTCCATATGGGAGTATCTAGAGGCCGTACCGACCCACTGGCTTGTTGATGCTCAACTTTCGCTTATTGGCAGGTGACACACTTACTTACATGCCAAAAGTTTTGTCGTATGTCTTGTCATATAGATAGTGACCAGATAACTTATTAATTTTAAATTATTAAAGCCCTTTTAATATGTTAATTTACATAAATTGTAAACAATGAAACTTGAAACATTTCTAGGTTTGTGTTCATAGTACTAAATAAATAATTGTGTTAATGGACTCACGTCCCTTTATATTTATTTATATCTAAACTTTGTTATTTGAATACAATTTTGAAAATAAGGGTTCATAAAATTATAAAACATATATGGTGTACGTTATTTAAAGAAACTTATAAATAAACTCTAAAGTTGACGTATATTTGTAACCATTATTAAAGAAAATATAAAATTTCCCTATTAAAATTCTATTTTATTTATAAAAATCGTTTTGATAATAACCCAAAGAAATCTAAAATCTAAGTATATGTACGTAGCTTCTAAAAATCTAATTGTTGTCATTTGTTAACTTAAAATTCATTTTTAAATATTGTTTAAATTAATTATGTGACTTCATAAATCATTTTTACGTATGCTAAATATAAAAAAACCATATTTTGCAAAGTAAATAAAATAATTTTTCTAACATTTTTTTTCACAAATATATAATTTAAATCTCTAACCCACAAGGTTATTGTATTTGAAAATTAAATCATTTAGTAAAGTGTTTTGACCAGATCACCATAACATAAAAATATTATAATTTGTGTACATATTTAATGTTAGCTTCACCTTCATCGTATTCATAGGTTTTAAAAGTCGATATATTTTCATGACACTAAACGGAGTATAACCCGTATTTAGAGCAACTGACTTCCAGTTGTGCATCAGATAGTTGACTTTATACAGGTTGGTGCTTTTGATATTGGCTCGATGCCAGGGATTAAGGTAACAATGAACTTTATCTCACGATCTAGTGGTAATCCCGGTAGTTCACCCGGAAATACTTCAGAATATTCTCATACAAACGAAAGTTTATTACGCTCACGGTTACTAACAGAGGTATCTCTAACAGAAACTAAGAGTCCAGAATAACCGTACGAGATTATCTTACGAGCATTAAGCGTGGACATAATCGACTTATGGGGTTGGACTTCCGAATAGTTAAAAGCTATACCTATGCCGTGTCAATCAATTCATCACTCGATCAACGCCAAGTTGATTTAGGAAAACATGTATATTAAATATTTACGGTTTAAAATTTGAAAACTATAAAACATATTAATCTTGTTTTTAAATTATTGTTCCCGAATTTAATATCAAAATATATTCAATTTTATATTAAGAAAGTGACCAAGTGCTTACGTATGTATATATTAAATATAATATTTTCCGCTGTAATCATACCTTATTTAAATAGGTTGTAATTAAATTTGTTTAAAGAAATAATCAAACAAATTATTAGCCCAATCTATTATGTATACTTACTATAATAGGAGAGTCCTGAGTGACATAAGAAAGCTGAGTTGTCAAGCGGAGAGATATGCCAACAATGCCCGTGTGATGCTAAAAATGACGTCATTAAACAGCTTAAAATATTTAGAAAAATATACGGGCCACTTGAATTTACCACTGTTGTCCTCAACAGAGTCTGTTTATTATTAGTCTCGATTAACGAATAGATGTTCAGACTAAATGGAGCTGATGTGTTAAGTAGCAGATGTTATGCACATCTGTTGCAGTTGTTAAGGCCCTAAGTTTGAATTTTAAGAGGGAAATTTTAAATTAACATAGGGAAACGTGGCTCATTAGTTCCTTATATAAGCACATAACAAATTCCGCCATTCGTAATATCAGTTTTGAATTTTCTAAACAAAGATTTTCAAATTTCCCTCTTAAAAGATATCTTTAAAACCATGTAAATGTCATTGGACAATGCTAAAAACAATGTTAGTTTTATTCATGATCTGAATCCAGCTAAAGATATGTGGAACATGGAGGCTCGAATCCTACGAAAGTGGAACACAAGTTATAAGATGGAGGTGTGTAAATGAAGAATTTTAGCTTTAAACAGGAAATCTGATCATACAAGGCACTATTCCAGGTGCGGAAACCCTAGAACAGAACAAAATGATAATCAACAAATCAAAACACACGAATTACGCTTTTTCCAACACATTTTCATAGATTACTTGTTCAATATTGATTACATAAACCTTTTACAAGTTAATCTATTGACACATTCAAAATCTCAACCTAGAGAGCAAACCACTGACTTTAACACACACACACACAATGACCAAGTTCTAACTATCAAAACAAACTAAACCTTTATATAGTTGCTGCACATTCGCCCGATATGTTGGTTCGAATGTGGAATTCTTCCACATTCGACCACTTCCAAAGTACGAATATAGATTATCTTCAGTCCATCTTCCACCTTCGACCCTATGTCTTCACCTTCGACCTTAATCTTGTCACCTTCGACCATACAGAAACTTCTAACATATGTTAACTACAATCTGAAGCATTAGTCGCACATAATGCATCTACAAACTCCCCCTCGACTATTGCTCGGATTGCCTTCTCGCTTCATCCATCTGTAGGTTCATCAACTTGATTCTCAATTGTTTCTTTTAATCTTTTGTCATTTCAGGTTCAAGTTTCCTCTTTGTTGACTGCTTAGGTACTTCAGCTACCTTCACCTGCTTGCCCAACTTCTGCTCAAGATTGCTACCGGAGTTGATATCATAAGCAAACCGTACAGGTTTTCACTCACGATGGAGCTAGGTAACTTCAACAAGCTTACCATCAGCTAGTTCTACAGTGTGTTTGGGTCCAGGGGGAGTTCGGTCTAACTCTAGAGTTTCTCTAATGCCCAAGGCACATGCTCAAACAGCATCAAAATCAATTAGGACATTAACAAGGTTTATCATTCGCAAAGAACGTACCCGTCACACGTTGTTGTCATCATTGTTCTTCTTCTTGTTGTTGTCACCGTTGAGCTGGGGACAGTCCGTTTTGAAGTGGGTTTCACTCCCACACTGAAAACACCCTTTTCCAGTATTTCGACGACTCTGCTGCCCCTGCTGTTGTTGCTGATTCTTTGGGAATTGAGCACGACAGTCCTTAGCTGCATGACCAGATTTCCCGCATCGTTCACACTTTCCGTTCTCACATGGACCAGAATGGTGATAGTTGTACAATTCACACTTTGGGTGCCTCCCCTTGTAAGTACCTTGGTTATTGTCAGAAGGGGTCTGGTTGTTGTTGTCGTTTGCACCTGACCTCTTTCGCTGCTGCTGACCACCGCCACCACTTGAGGCCTTGCCCGGGCCATCTTCCCATTTCCGTTTGTTGTCAGTAGAACCAGAAGATGAAGCACCTCGAGGGGGTAACAGTCCCTCTTCCACCTTCTGACCAGTCAGCTGGTGTGCCATACGAATAACCTGCTGAAGGTTGTTGAAGTTTGCAGCAGTGCCATACCCTTGATTTGTGGCACCAAACCCTTGATGTACATTTCAATCATTATCACGTGCCAAGGATTTAGTAACTGGCTGGACAACCCGTCCACGCCCATAATGACGTCAAAGCTACGAAGGACAGTTGGGATGATGAGATCGATACTTAAAGGGTAATTAAACCATACAGGTTTTCACTCACGATGGAGATAGGTAACTTCAAAAAGCTTACCATCAGCTAGTTCTACAGTGTGTTTGGGTCCAGGGGGAGTTGGGTCAACTCTAAAGTTTCGCTAATGCCCAAGGCACATGCTCAAACAGCATCAAAATCAATTAGGACATTAACAAGGTTTATCATTCGCAAAGAATGTACCCGTCACACGTTGTTGTCATCATTGTTCCTGTTGTTGTAGTTGTCACCGTTGAGCTGGGGACAGTCCCTTTTGAAGTGGGTTTCACTCCCACACTGAAAACACCCTTTTCCAGTATTTCGACGACTCTGCTGCCCCTGCTGTTGTTGCTGATTCTTTGGGAATTGAGCACGGCAGTCCTTAGCTGCATGACCAGATTTCCCGCATCGTTCACACTTTCTGTTATCACATGGACCAGAATGGTGATAGTTGCACTATTCACACTTTGGGTGCCTCCCCTTGTAAGTACCCTGGTTATTGTCAGAAGGGGTCTGGTTGTTGTTGTTGTTTGCACCTGACCTCTTTCGCTGCTGCTGATCGCCGCCACCACTTGAGGCCTTGCCCAGGCCATCTTCCCATTTCCGTTTGTTGTCAGTAGAACCAGAAGATGAAGCACCTCGATGGGGTAACAGTTCCTCTTCCACCTTCTGATCAGTCAGCTGGTGTGCCATACGAATAACCTGCTGAAGGTTGTTGAAGTTTGCAGCAGTGACCATACCCTTGATTTGTGGCACCAAACCCTTGATGTACAGTTCAATCCGCTTGTAGAGCGGTGTAGAGTAGTTAGGGCACATGGTTTCCAACTCATGTGACCTAGTAGGTGACATACATGATTTTTTGGTCTTCTGGACAACCACTGATATCAATTATTGATTCTGTATTTTCAATCCATCGAACAATCCCCACTGCTCCTTCTGATTCTCGGAAGTTCCATGGCTTGAATGCCATGAACGTTTTGTAGGAACACCTACGCACGATGTTTTCTTGTTCTACGGTATCACAAGAAAGGATCATTAGCTAATGTTGATTGACACAAGACAAAATTGGAAAGGAATAGATGAAAGCTTTTACTAGGCTCAGTTTCCTGGTTTCTGCATCGGTCTGCAGCACCCAAACCCCCGCTGGAATCAGTGCGGTTCACTTCATGCTGTTCAATGGCCTCTGCAATAACCCGGGCTAGTTCTGCTAAGTTGGTTGGGAAAGTTTCATCTGTTGAAGTTGATCAAGTAGTTCTTTGTAATACAACATGATGATGTCTTCAAATGTACAGTTAATGAGCCACATCGGGTCAAAAACATGTATTTTCTTGTACGAATCCTTCCCATCTCTCAGCACAATCACCGCTTCAGCATTCCTCCAGTCATAATACCAGAAAATAAAGTCATTACTAAAATGTTGTTGAATTGGCATTAGAGGAATCTTTCTCATCACTTCAGGAGCTTTGTAAATCAAAGTCACTCTCTTTCTACCCGTTTTAGGATCAATATCCCTGTGAACCTTCCTTCTCGGGTACTAAGGTTTAAACATATTCCATTTCGTTCTATTCTCCCAGATCAACCTATCAGCAAACCATCCAACCGCTGTATTATTCACAGAAGCACCAGTCATTCTGAAACGACAAATATCTTTCACCGCCCAGTACGGTAGAGTTAATAAATCATAGAATCTGTAGAAGTACAGAATTCCAGTTTTCCATTTGACTGCAATACACTTCAGATTTCTAAGATACTTCCAACCAAGAACTCTGCCTTTAAACTTTTGTTTGTGATATCTATAGAATCCTCCCTGTGCTTCCGGTTTCGGTCTTTTATCATCCTTCTCTTCCAGCTTCTGCAATAAAGTCTTTAACTCATCGCTTTGTTTAGACGGTTTCTGTTTATCTTCACCAAACACATTCTTAACAAACTCTTCACTTTTCTTCTCAGCTTTCTTCTTTGCTTCCCTCATATGTGTTTCGGTGAAGTCTGGGAATACTTCATTTTCATCATTCTCTCTAAAGTATTGAGGATACTCTTCATGAGTTATGTCTTCAATCTCAATCTCCTCAGTTTCTGGTCTTTGCTTGTCATCAGAATGATTACCAACATCCTTTTCAGGAATGTCTGGAATCATTTGATCTGACATGATCTCCTTCAGTGTCTTTCCAACTCGCTGCGCAATCCCTTCAAGAATCTCTTTTGTCACAGCAGCAGACACCTCACCATCCTCTAGATCAGGATCATTATACTCCAATTCATATCTCATATCTTCAGTTTGAAATATTTTAGCAAACTTCCCAGTAAACTCTATCGTCCATTCTCTCTTACTCAACATCTCCCGATAAACGTCTTTAGCTTCATCTGATAACGCTCCGATTTTCTCATTCCAGAAGATATTATCATCAGCATCCACATTCTCTCCTGCCTTCTTCGATCTAGATTGACCAGAACTCCCCTTCTTGGTCTTTCTTTGTTCAAACGTGAATTTGCTCGAATCGTCATTATCATCATCATCACTACTGCTATTCTCATCATCATTCTTTTTGTTACCCGATTCACCCTCAGCATCATCATCGTCATCATTAGATTCATCATCTGATTCATCTCCTTCTTCTTCATCAGATTCTTCATAATCTACTTGTTCTTCTTCTTTCTCTTTATCTTCTTCTCCTTCTTTTAACTTAGGAGCTTCACCATAAAGTTTGTCAAGAAGATCACTCATTCTCTTGTTCTCCTTTTTCAACTCCTTATTCTCTTTTCTAACACTCTTAATCATCCTCCTGTTTCCATTACACTTCACATCCAGCTCATTTTTCTCCTCCTCTAGTTGTTTCAGCTTCTTTTCAAGCTCATCCTGATTCGTCTTGGAAGCAACAACTATTTGCAACTTTTTCTCCTCATTCTTCATAAACCTTTCTATCTCTGCTTGTTGAGCTGTTAGCATTTTCATCATTTCTTCCATCTTCTTATTCACTTGCTTCATCACATCATTAGAAACAGTGATCTTAGATTTGGAAGTCTCAACAACAGGAGTCTTTTCTTTCTCTGGCTTCCTGAATATGTTAAGAACATTCTCTAAAGTAGATTCCAGATCAGGAACTACTTCAGATTCTTTGAAAGTCTTCTTTTGCTTCTTAGCTGCAGGTGAGGAAACTTGTGACGAAGTACCAGCTTCAGGAACTTTCTTTCCTTTCAATAACTTTTCAATTTCTTTCTCTCTTAACTTCTTTGTACTCACTTTCTTAGCCATCGACTTGTGTTTAGGATTTTTCAGATTCACCACTACTGTAGATCCATCAAAATCTCCAGTATCCAGCCCTAAATCACCTTCAACATCAATTGGCTCTTTCTGCAACTGCTCTTCAACTGCTTTGTTAAGTGAACCAGACTCTCCAACAGCAGTGGCCTTGCGTTTGGAGCTCTTCCTTACCAATTCAGTCTCAGAATCCCACAGTTCATCCTCCTCTGTCTCTTTAGAATCTACAGAGTCCTCATCTGCCAAACAAGTACCCTTCTTTGCAGTACTTTTCTTTCTAGCCTTCTGTTTCTTTGTGGATTCAGATTCATCAGCCTTTG
Source organism: Ambrosia artemisiifolia (assembly GCA_032199755.1). Classification (NCBI taxonomy): domain Eukaryota; kingdom Viridiplantae; phylum Streptophyta; class Magnoliopsida; order Asterales; family Asteraceae; genus Ambrosia; species Ambrosia artemisiifolia. The sequence goes on along the minus strand of CM063519.1, from coordinate 40,483,937 downwards.
CCTTGCCCTTCCCTTTGGCTCCGGCATTCTTAACTTGTCTCTTCCTCTTTGTGCTAGCATCAGCATGCACCAATGGATCATTATTGTCCGAATCAGTCTTATCGTGTCTAGCCTTATTCAATCCTGGGTCAGTGTAACCCGAATTAACTAAGTAACCAAACAGACGCTTGTATGGTGGCTTCTCATTATCAGGCACACCCTTATATCCCTTCATCCTAACCAACGTTCTGATGTTCATATGATCCTGTCCCAACACCATAGTAGGATCCTTCCTCAAGTTAGGATACTTATTATCAAATATCATCATCAGAAATCTGGGATACATCAAGAACTTCTTTGACTTCAAACCTTTCAGCATCTCCAGCATATGATCTAAAATCATTCTAGCTATGTTAAATGGCTTATTCAGTGTCAAAGCAACCATTAACGAGCTTAAACTCTTCCTCATTACATCATATCCACCACTCACTGTCCTGAATACATGGATAATCACATGAGCAAAGTATTTGAATTGGACACTTAGCTTTCCCTTATGTAACGCTCCATCAGTGATAGGACCGTTATATTTCATCCTCAGAAAGCATACTCTCTGTTCAGTCCAAGATAATACTCTAGGATCAGTACATTCCTCATCCTTGATCCTCAGTGCTTCTCTAATATCCTCTTCAGTCACTAAAACTTCCATCCCTTGAATCTTGCTTACAATGGCAGTCTTTCCCTCCCAGAAGTCATAACGAGCATTTTTCCAGAAGTCTTCAACTATGTCTTTGTATATGATAGCAGGTGTAGCAATGGCATGTATAATCCTGCTCCTTCTGAGAAAGTCAACGATACCCGAAAACTAAGTGTTCTTCATCACTTCTCCCACATAAGCACAACAGTTGTGAGGAGCTTCAAACAGCCAAGCTTGTGGTACATTATCAATTGGAGCTTCTGGTGCCTGTTCTTCTTGTACAGGAACTTCATCTACTGGAATTTCTACATTTTCTGCCTGTTGTTCTGCCATCTGTAACACAAAAACAAGAAAAATACATCAAGATAATCAAAAACGACAAATTTTGAATTTTTTTTATAAAATTTTAAACTTCCACATTCGCCCTTTTTGAGGTACGAATGTGAGATAATATGGGTTCGAAAGTACAAAAACTAGTACAAATGTACACTCATCAGTTCGAATGTGAAATAAATTCCACATTCGTCCTAATAATTCCACTTTCGTCCATTATTGAACTCTTTCGACCGTTGGTTTCCACATTCGCCCAAACCAAATGGGTCGAATGTGTCTGTTTATCACCCAAAAATTCAAAATCGTGTTCTGATGTGTTTTAACCTCAGTTTTTGATTCACGCACTGTCTAAAACAGCCGACTAAGCTTTTAGAACAATAAATTATGTTTATTATTCAGTTCTTATTGGTTTTCAAAAGAAACTAGGGTTAGTTAACTTCAATCCATCAATTAAAGATCGTTTTTAATGAAATAACCCTATTTCTTCTATACTCTCCCCCTAAAACCAATAAGGAATGAATCCCTAACAAAGAATCAAGATAAAACAGCCTATATAAGTCCAGATTGTAAAGTCTAGGGTTCGAACACAAAAACCCCAATTCTGGATTCCTTTCCAGGCCATTACCTGTGAAATAAGTGTTAAAATGATGAGTAAAGGATCAGGAACAAGAATCAATGATAAAAGAAATCAGGGTAACAAGGTTTCCAGACTTTGAAAAATTTTGAAAAATTTTAGAATGAGCGTTCGAACCTGGTGAGATGCTTATATAGAGTGCCACATTCGACCCTTCTCTTTGGACGAATGTGAGGATTTTTCTACATTCGTCCCAACTGAATGGCTCGAATGTGAAAATTGAACCCGAAAGTGAAATGTTTAAATGAAACTACCACCTTCGTCCATATTTCCAGGTTCGAATGTGACAAATTTTCCACCTTCGACCCATTTAAGGGGCGAATGTGAATGGAAAATTTTGAAATTTTTTACCAAATCACGAAATCGAATCCCGTTCAAACATTTTTCAACACATTAAGTTTCAAACATGCATTATTTCAGTTTTAAATGATACAAAGCTCAGATTGTTTCATCAAATCTCAGAAAATGACCATCAAACACCGTCGGTTATCTAAAAATAATACAGAAATGTAAAACGTTTGGTTTTTCTGAAATTTATATTAAAACACACCTAAAATCTTTTTGAGTTTTGTATCTTTTTGGAAAAACAAAATAAAATGCACAAATGGTAAGTAAAACAGTAAATGTTTTGTGATATCCGGTAAGAGGATCATATCAGTTTTTGAGAATTCTGATCACAGCGTTGATCTTATTTGTTTTATATTATCATTAGAAACAATGTGTGACCCGGCAACTGCTGATATTGTTGTCCACATAAGCTCACATGCGGATTGTTATGCAGTGCTTTAAAATGATACGATTTAAGTGTATTATACTAACACGTTGTGGTTCCCACACACACGACATACTCCCGTATCAAGAAATTGCACAAAGCTTCCTCGTAACGCGTGATTATGCCAGAGTTATCCGTTTAGTTACAAGATATATAGCACAGAGGTGTACAGGTCAGCTAACAAATGCAGCAAAGTAACATGTGCATATATACCAGGTTGAGGCTGATATCAATTACTGATTTGCATCAGTAGATTGACACGATGCAATTAATGATATTTGATCAATAATAAACATGAAGTTCCTCAATTCGATAACTTTTGGTTTTGGCATTAAAGCTTTTTTAGCAAATATTCTGATTAAACTAGGTCCGTAAATTAATACGACAAAAGTTTAATCAGAATATCCCGGATAACAATAACATAATGACCCGAAACCTCAGATTTTGGCAACTCTATCAAACGAAATTACGGTACTAAGACCATATGCCCATGAGGTGTTTAGCCACGAACGGGTAGTTCGTTATGTTTGTATCACTAATGCACGCAGTTATTAGTCTACGAAGCCTATCAGCACATCACACGAAATCAACACACGCCTCCTATTGCATTACATATATTTAGCCTGTGTCAGATCCCCACTGATGTACTATCATTTCCTCTTTTTATCCTGGAAATCATTTTGGATTTTTCTATTTTTATGGCTTTTTGAATTTTTCAATGCTTTTGGTTTTTCTGATAAAAGACTCCCCCTAAAATGTAAAACATATTTTTGGGTTTTTGAATTTTTCTGAAAAACTGTAAAAACTTAAAGAAAATTTAAAAAAATTAAAAAACGATAAACCGAGGTGATGATCAGTCTTGTTTTTCTTTTATACTGTTTACTTTTAAGAGATATTCGAATCTGGATTTATCAAAAGCTTTTGTGAAAAGATCCGCTCTCTGATAATCAGTGTGGATTTTGACCATATCGATCAACTCTTTTGCATAACAATCACGGATAAAGTGATACTTAATCCGGATATGTTTAGCTTTCGAGTGATTGCCCGAATCTTTAGTTAATGCAATTGCGGCTTCATTATCACAGTGTATAGGGGTTTTAAGAAATTGCAAACCGTAATCCACCATCTGATGCTGAATCCAGAGAACCTGTGAGCAACAACTCGAGGCTGCTACGTACTCTGCTTCGCAAGTAGACAATGCGACCGAAGTCTGCTTCTTACACTACCAGGTGACTAGCCTGCTCCCTAAAAACTGGCATCCAGCTGTCGTGGATTTGCTGTCTTTGTCACAGCCGCCCCAATCTGCATCACTAAAAGCGATAAAGTCAAAATTATCGTCATTAGGGTACCATAGTCCTCTCGACGGACAACCCTTCAGATATCTAAGGATACGCTTGACCGCTGTCAGATGACTTTCTTTCGGCTTCGATTGGAAACATGCGCAGAGGCATGTAGCGAACATTATGTCTGGCCTTGATGCAGTTAGATACATCAGAGATCCAACGATTGCTCTGTATGTAAATGGGTCAGTCAGCTCCCCCTTAGCGTCAACACCAATCCCGTGATTAGGTTGAATTGGAGTGTCCATCGGCTTGGAATCCTCCATCTGGAACCGGCTCAAGACTTCGGATACGTATTTGGTTTGATGAATAAAGATCCCCGTTGGTCTTTGATCCACCTGCAAGCCGAGGAAAAACTGCATCTCTCCCATCGCACTCATTTTGAACTTTTCCTGCATAACACGTTCAAATTCTCTGCAAAGAAGTTCGTTAGTTGAGCCAAAAATAATATCGTCTACATAAATCTGGACGAGAAGCAAATCGTCTCCTGTTTTCTTCGTAAACAGAGTACAGTCGACCAATCTGCGTTTGAATCCTTTCGACATGAGGTACGTGCTTAGCTCCTCGTACCATTGGCTTGGAGCATGGTGCAACCCGTATAGTGCTTTGTTTAAAATGTAAACCTTATCCCGGTGGATAGGATCTTCAAAGCCCGGTGGTTGACCGACGTAGACCTCTTCTTTGACCACACCGTAGAGAAACACACTTTTGACATCCATTTGATACACCTTAAATTTCTTGTACGAGGCAAACGCTAGAAACATACGGATAGCTTCTATGCGTGCCACAGGTGCATATATCTCGTTGTAGTCAATTCCTTCAACTTGATGAAAACCCTGCACTACCAATCTGGCTTTGTTCCTCACGATCACGCCTCTATCATCTTTCTTACACTTAAATACCCACTTGGTACCAATCTTCTTTCTTCCTGGAGGTAAATCTGTAAGTGTCCAGACGCCCAACTTCTGAAATTGTAACAACTCCTCTTGCATCGCCTCGACCCAAGCATCATCCAAAAGAGCTTCTTTGTATGTCCGCGGCTCAACCTGTGAAACATAACATGCAAAGTAATTGGATAACAGCCTCTTCAACCAAGCTATCTAGATTGAATGATTCAAAGAAATCTTTGTAATCAAACATCCAATCGGGACCATTTCCTTGCACATTCTGAGTATACCGTTGAACTTCAACATTTGCCCAATCCTCCACCTGTCGAGTTCTTTTGTTGAATACCCGTTTAAGCGGGGTTGCATATCCAACAAAGTATCCCTCTTCAGCTTTCGGACTAAAATTTTCGCCTGGATTTAACATAGTACACGGAGCCCCAAAAGGTTCTAGATACTCCAAGTTCGGCTTTCTTCGGTTCAACAGCTCATAAGAAGTTTTGCCAAACTTCTTCACTGTTAAGACCTGATTTAGTGTTTAATTTGCTGCATAAATCGCCTCGTTCCAGAACATTACTGGAAGATTCGAGTCTACGAGCATTGTTCTTGCCGTTTCTATGAGAGTCCTGTTTTTCCGTTCAGCGACACCGTTCTGTTGAGGGGTATACGGAGCAGAATATTCATGATGAATTACTTTGTTTTCACAAAGATCATCCATCTGTGCATTTTTTAACTCCGTCCCATTGTCACTCCGAATTCTCTTGATCTTAAGACCATAGACATTCTCCAATCGAGTGAACAAAACTTTTAGATTGTTAAACGTGTCACTTTTATGATGCAAACACATTACCCATGAGAATCTTGAATAGTCGTCAGTAACAACTAAACAATAAAGCTCTCCAAGATGACTTTTGCGTTTGACAGGTCCGAATAGGTCCATGTGCAACCGCTCAAGTGGCATCTCAACAGAGTTTACTTTCTTCACCTTATGGGATTGTTTGTGTTGCTTTCCTTTCTTACAGCTTAACACTTGTTGTTCAAATGGAAATGTTTAACATTTACGCCTTCGACAAGCCCATTTTTCACCAAGTGGTTTATTTTCCTCAGGTGAATATGTCCCATCCTTCTAAGCCACATGATTGACTCTTTCTCAGTAGCCTTCGATAGGAAACATGTCACTTGTCCCTGGGTCGTCATTGCCTTAGACATATCAAGAATATAGAGATTGTTGACTCGAGGTGCCTTCAACATTACCCACTCTTTTGGAATTTTGAAGCCCGATTTGAGGATATAGCAAGATTTGTCATCGAAATACACAGAAAATTGCTTGTCGCATATCTGACTGACACTTAACAGATTATAATCGATCTGCTTCACATATGAAATTCTTTCGAAACTCACAATCCCGTTACTCACGCTCCCCTCCATCGTGATGTAACCTCCTTTGTTTCCAGCAAATGCAACATATCCTTCACTGTCAACAATCGTTAATACTCACGCTCCCCTCCATCGTTAATATTCTTCACGTCGAATAGCAATGCTAAATCACCTGTCATGTGGCCTGAAGCTCCACTGTCAACAATCCAAAGACTGCTAACAGGGCCAGCTGAAGCTCCCTGCACAGATTAAGTAAACAAGTTAGTTCTTTCGGGGGACCCAAGCCTGCGTGGTCTTGGGTCTTTGAATATCACCCTTCAAAGATTCATTAACATCAATAATTGGTGAATCAATCTTTTTCGGATCATTCAAAACTTTCTCAACCTTTTCATTTGATTTTGAAATAGAGGCTCCCGGAGACCCATTAGGTGTCCAATACTGTTCCGAACGTTTTAGAATTCGAATCTGAGACTTTGGAATCTCAGTCGATTTCTTAGTATCGTTCACAAATGAAACTTTCTTGACTACCTTCTCGGATTTAACCGATTTAGGTCCAACATTTGATTTGACAGCAGGTTTTGGTGGTACCTTTTGTCTATCAACTGTTGTGTTCACCATTTGTGTAACACCCCAACCCAATTAGGGCTGACGTGTCACACAATACAGTAATCAGAGACGGAATTAATGACTTAAATAAAAACTTAACCTCAAGATTTAAAAAAAAAAAACAAAATCCGCACAACGGTTTTAGCAATAAACAAACTAGAGTCTTAATTTATTCAAACGCTCAATTTATTTAAAAAGTTATTATCTTCCAAACTCTAGCCTTTTGATAACGCTCTTCACACATTTCCCCGGTTCCCCTGAGTACCTGTATTAAATAAGAGAAAACAACAAAAAGGAAAACGGCTGAGCCAAAAATTGCTCAGTGACGGAAAAACAATAGCAATATCGAATTTAATGATAGAAACGATAAAGTACACTGAACGATCACTGATGAAGCAATACAATAACTATCACAATATAGCGATATGATCAATATTGTGTGGTGACAATCAATGATGAGCCATTACGATAATAATCAATGTGGAAATACCCATGTGAGCCGATAAACAATAACAATAAACAATATGTACATTAGGCTGCAGACTAATGCACCAATATGTAGAGGGGATGTGGGCACTCACACCTATCCCAATACCAATACAATAACAATAATATCCTAGGATCGATCCATACGCCTCTAAATAAATAATATGCAATAAGTGCCACTCTTAGCCTAAGCAGTTAATGCGGTGGGAAATCGAATATCGGTCAAGGGCCGATATTTGATATATAGGTTATCGCGGTGGGATATCGACGGGATATCGGTAATTTTAGTATCATGTGGAATTTTAATATTTATATATTAACATCATATAAAACCTAAACATAGTCATATATAATACTAAATTACTAATAGTAATATCAAAAGTCAAGACTCCAAAGTGTCAATATTTGATATGTTATCTATATATAACCTAAAACATAATAATATATAATATTTACAGATTTGATGGCAGTCATAGACGAATTATAGAAGCCGAAGGATAGACAAATCTGTCCAATTTAGGGTTTTGGAAGTGTTTTTGGGTAGTTGGGCTCTTAATATTTATGAGTTTATTCCAAAAAAATGATTATTATTGGCTTTTATTGTAATTTGGCCTATAAAAAAGCAAAACCTGGAAATGCGGCGCTATAACCGATATATGAGAATCAAAATATCGGTGGGATATCGGCAAATATCACCGATAATATCGGTACCGATATTTGCCACTGATATTTGACACCGAATATCGGTGAGGGTCCGATAACCGATATCCCACCGATATCCCACCGCTAACCCACCGATATTGACTGCTTAGCTCTTAGCACACAATAATAATAGAGACGCCGTGAGCCTTTCGCACCGCCACGGATGGTGCACGTCAACTGTGCCAGTGATGACGCCCTATGTCCCCATAGGTGGATGTGCTCGGGTATTGAGGACAATGAAACTGTATACAAATCAATTCAAATAAATTATCACTTTAACGCTCAATAATCGATAATCATTGGAACACACGATAATGAGTAGGAAAAAAAATAAGTTATCGCGTGTGAATCACCAACTTATCTAGATACAAATCAATAAGACAACAAGCCATGAACGGTTGGTGATTTATATTTTGATTATCGATTTCCAATTACGATAGAAACAATAAAAGAAAAACAATAAGATGCTAAAAGTAGAGACCACAGAATCCGTACCTCAACTTATACGAAAAATAGCACAACACGAGGACGTCCTTATTTAACACGAGAGCCTACATAATTTATTGTATATATATTATTAGTTTCGCTTGTACAAAATTCGATTAAGTTTATTGATTCTTCATTTAGTGATTTTAAAAATGCTAATGTATACCTTAAAGACCAAAGAAAGTTAGAACCCATAGTTCTAGAGTGTGACAGAAGGGTTCATGGTTTCCCTTTTTTTTTTAAAAAAATTTTTGGTTGGTTGAAGGGTGTTTAATTTCATTCCTTCTCAACAAAGCCATATTAAGTTGGTATTATAGAAATTTTTTATTTTTTTATTTTTTTTATGGCAGTAACTTCAAGGTAGGGAATAAAGCAAACAATGTGTAAACCATTCAAATGAGAGTTTGATATTGTGAGTTATACTACATTTGGCTCATGTCATGTACCTGGTAATCGGCCACATATATAACAGAAAGAAAAGAAAGAATAAACGTATCAACGATGTAGTAAAGTTTCGATGTACCTCAATAGTTGATCCGAGACAAATAGTTAAACGTGACCGCAATGGAAGTTACAATAGGTACGTAACGAAGGCTGGGTAACAGAGACGAAACAAGGAAATATATGGTTGTAGCGGTTATCAGTGACGTTTAATCGTCTTACGGTGTGCTGTGGAGTTGTTGACAGTAAGGAAGCAAAAGACTAGATTGTATACTTCGATCCTTAGACGAGGTCACTACCAGTTTAATGTTGATTGTTGTTGGCGTCTGAAGAACAGAGAGATACGATGGGAATGTGGCAATGGTACAAAAGATTTGGCATGACTCTAAATACAATCGAACAGTTTCGAATGATTAATTCTTTGATTGCTTCTTGAATGCTCACACCTCGACGGTTACGGTTTATTATTATTATTATTATTATTATTATTATTATTATTATTATTATTATTATTATTATTATTATTATTATTATTATTATTATTATCTGATCGGTTACATGACTATAGAATAGAAACATCAGTTACAAAATGATCAATAATCATTGATTTGAGTTAATACTTGTGGTATTGTTATTATTATTTTTTTTTCGTTTGTTCCCTCTGCAACTTTAACAAAGAAGATGAAGCTTGTATTATATATATATTTCGCTTTTAAAAAAAATGACTTTGACTTATGTTGTTTAAAGAAACTGATTTCCATGTCTTGTACGTTTTACTTTCCTAAAATTAAGGTTCACCTTTATTTTATTTTATTTTATTTTTTTATTATTATTGGATATATAAATTTCGTATATTACAATTTGTCTCTTCAAAGGTTTTTCCATGGCTATCCGGTTGTGACGATCAAAATTGTATTGACGATTATCCCTCTTTTGATAAAAATTGTTTTGATTATAAAACGGTGCTGGTTGAGGAACAAATCGTCTTTGTGGATAATGATGATTGTCGACCGGTTTTCTCATGGATTGCCTTACTTCAACTTCGTGTCTTTTGTGCCTCACGTACGAGCAGTGAGCAAGTAAATTCCATCTCTCCCCGCACTTGAAACATGCACGGTACTCTTCAAACACGTTCTGAGCATGCGGCTTTGCAAATGTATTGATGGGATATTAATCATCAACACATCTACGCCTTAAACTCTCAGGAGCTGGGCCCCTAGAGTAAGCTGGCTCAAGAAAACCGTTTGCTTTTTGTTTCGGTTTGATGAATTGGCTGACATGAACTTTTGGTTCTTTAGGAACATCCAAATACAATTTCTTTAAAATTTCTGGTGGAATATCATTTGACCTTTCATGTTTCGGGAACCATATGGTACTCTCTTGCCAGATTTTCTCAATTTTAGAGTAGTTAGCAAATTTGATTGGATATTCCTCATCAGAGATAATCTTATCGGATCCTTCCATCCGATAAAATACCTTGACGGGTTTGTCACTTGAATCCATCTTAACCTCTTTCTTTTCGGATTGTTTAACACGATGTGCGTTAGCCATCGGATGAGAATGTTGAGAAGGTGACACTGATTCATTCGTGATAATGTGATTTTCTTTTGGAATATCACTCACGTTCTCAACTTTCTCACTCTCAGTGTCCGAATCATTGGTTACAGCAGTAATTCCTTCATCATTCAAACCTAAAATCGGTCGTACATCAGAATTTGGATCTCCAACACTAGAAGTATTGGATTCATCTTCCGATGCAGAGTCAGATTTTACTGAGCTATCCGATGTCACTTGATGACAATTGTGATTTTCAAACAGCACCGGAGATGGCACAGACTTATAATTCATGGTTTGTGATGGTTCATCAATGATGTGGTCAACTACATATGCAATGTGCTTGTAGCTTTCAAGCTTTTTGTTGACCTTTTCAGCAAAACACTTGATGGTGGCCATTTCTAACTTAGTGTTTTCAAGTTCATCAATGTAACTGTTAATTGCCAATTGTTTTAATGAAAGAGTTTTCTTTAACTCAGAAATGTCCTTTTTATAACCATCAAGCACTTTGTTGAATGCTATAACTTCCTTGCAAGCAGATTGACAGTTAATCACAGCACTATCATGTTGTACACGGAGTTGCTTGTTTTCTTCTGTCAATCTATCACAAGTGCCACAATACCTATCACTAGTAATGTCAGTGGTAGATTCATAACTTACCTGTTTTGGAGGATATGTCATGGCCATGAGAGCGAAATGAGATTCCTTCCCAGCAAAGAACTTGGAATAGTCAATTCTAGTAAAGGCATCATCTACTATGCATGAGTTCCTCGTCTTCAGAAAATCAGCTTCAGCCAGTAATTGATCAATGTCATCATCCAAAGAATTCACACTGGCCTTTGAGTCTGATTCACTTTCCGAATCTGAATATACTGACTCACTTTCTTCAGGAATATCTGTGACTGAGTCAATCACAACTACCGAACTTTTCTCTTCAAACTGAACTTTAACTGTTTCAGTTTCAACATTCATCTCTTCAACTGATTCCTCAACTTCAATCTCAGTTTCTTCAACTTTCTCAACTGTCACCGACTCCTCAATGTCAACCTGTTGTGCAACACAAGCTACATTCCCACCAGGTCTTATCTCCTCAACATTAAGTTGTATATCAGTCCAATCAAAACCTTCATCATTCTGTATCACCAAAGCTTGATTTTGATTGTTATTCTGTGGTTGTTCATTTGGTGTAGTGATAGGAATGACAGTTCTGTTTGGGTTATTTGGTGTTTGAGTCTGGTTGGGTGTATTTGGTTGTCTATTTGGGTTGTTTTGAGAGGTGTTTTGTCGGTTTTGGTAATTGTTTTGGTGTTGATAGTTGTTTTGATAAGAATCTTGATTTTGAGATTGGCGATTTTGGTAGTTTGAGTTGAATTGGTTTCGGTTACCTTGTTTTGCAGGCTGTGTACACTCTCTCTTAAAGTGATCTTTTCCACCACAATTGAAACATGTGACTTTCTCTTTGTTAAAACCATATGTGGTGTTTGGAGAAGTACCCAAATCAGTTCTCCCGGTCTTTTCTATGAATTCAGTCGCTCGCCTCATGATGCTTGCAAAAGCCCATTGAATGTCTATAAGCTCCATCTCTTCTTTATCGATTTGAGCATAGTCTTCATTGGTTAAGTTGTTATTCCCAATTTGACTTGCTACTAAACCGTTATACGAAGCAACCATTGCTGAAACCAACGCAATGTGTTGCTGAGCAACTTCCATAGTAACGTTATTCATGTTGGATGTTTCCAACACTACCGGTTTCTGATTGGTTTGATTCATTTGAGTCATGTACTGTTGTTGTTGAGATTGTTGTTGTGATTGGTTAGCAGAATAACATGCATCTTGTTGCATTGGAGAAAATGGTGAAACGAAAGAATTTGTGTATTGTTGTGGTGGTTGTGTGTATGATGGTGGTGTGTAAGATGAGGTTTGAGTTAGGTAGTTGATCGGTTGTTTGGGTGGTTCCATGACACTTGAAACACATGCTATATGAGGAGCCACTGTTCCACCAAGACTTGAATTAACCACTGTAGATGATGTACTAGCATGCTACAACTCTGGGTTTTGAGGAATTTGTGATCTTTTGGCTTTCCTCTTCTCTTCAAGTTCTTTGTTTTCCAGCTTCTGGATAAACTCGTTGATGGTCCAGTACTTGTAAGCATCTTTCTCCTTAAGTACTTCGATGTGTTGATCCCAGTAAGGTGGTAAAGCATCAGCAAATTTGTCCACCAAATCTGACATAGGAATCTGAATGTCATAGCTTGACAATTCAGTTAACAAATGACAGTATCTGGGAGTCAACTCTTTCAGCGTCTCATTCCCAACATAGCTGAAGTTCTCAAATTCTTTCCTCAGCTCTTCCATTCTCAACCTTCTCGTCTTCTCGTTACCATCATGACGATTCTTTAGCACATCCCATAATTGTTTGGAAGTTGTACACGAACCAAACTGATGTAGCAAATCATTTGTGATCGCTTGGGTTAGCTGAGAATACGCCTTCTTCTCCACCGCAAATTTCTTCTTCTCGTCATCAGTCAAACTCTCCAGAGGAATCTGCTCACCGGTATTCTCTAACAATGGTGCCACATATCCTTTTGCAATCATCTGCCATGCCTCGGTTCCTTCCAATCCCATTCCCTCAAGATGAATCTTGAATTTCTTCTGCCACTGGTTGTACTCATGAAGATAAATCATTGATTAGTGTAGAAATAGCATTAGTAGTTTGAGTGTTTACCACTGCGGCTGCTACTCCCCAATAATCTGCTGCAGGTTGTTGTGAAGATGATGCAACGCTCTGAGGCATGGAACTCGTCATAGCTAAGTAGTTAATTGGTTGCGAAGACTGAGTATTCGACTTCTGAGCTGCTACTGTCCACGGGTCCATGGTCACTTGCTGTTGTTGTGTTGTACCCGGCCTCGGTGTAGTTGGAAATCCCCACATGTTGTTCACAAAGTTAGAAATGCAACACACTTGAAAATTTCACCACAAAGCTTCTACTTTCGTCCTTGGTAACTTCACTTTCGTCCAAAAATATAACCCGAATGTAGAAACCAACAACTAAAATTCACTTTCGCCCAAAAACAGTCACTTTCGTCCCTCTAATATCCACCTTCGTACCCCCGACAAACTGAAAGTGGAAAATCTGACCAGAAAGTGAAACACCAACACAACAAACCTAGGTTCGACCTAAATAAAGCTACTTTCGTCCAGAAAATATCCTAGGTTCGACCTAAAAATCACACTTTCGACCTCACGCTCTCTAGGTTCGACCCTCCCATGTTCAAAAAACGGTTACACTTTGAAAACGGTTATTTTGATCTGAAATTTTCAAAAGTTAATGGATTTTGATGATCTTTATCATGTTATGATTCGGAATTGATTTGGAACAACTTTAATTCTTGGAATTGTTGATTTTAACCACGAAAAGTTATCCAAAACCTTCAAATTGTATCAAAAACCATTGTTCAATGAAAACTGAGAAAATTTGATCAAATTAGGGTCCAAATCAGTTCAGAGATTATCAATTTGTTGTTGTATGATCTCTATGGCTTTGATACCAGTTGAGAATCCGGTTAGGAACCGAATTCACGGATCGATTAAGCGAATTCAGCTCGGTTTCAGACGGGAGATTCGAGACGAGACAGAAATATATGATAACAACGTCATCACAGATTCGTATTACTACAGAAACGGTTACAGACACTGTCATCAGTAGGATAAACATCTATCTCGGGGCCGGGGGAGGTCGGGCATGACCTCCCCCTTGAGAGCATTCAAAGCACAAACTCAAATCTACAAATGAAAACCAACACATGAGATTGCTATATATAGTCCAAAGCCAAAAGCCACCTTCGCCCCTATGAGGAGGTCGAATATGGAGGTTTTCCACATTCGCTCCTTCTATAAGGTCGAATCTAGCTTTCATGTTTTGGTCTATATTTACAAATGCATCAGATCCATAAAATGCCCTTATGGATCACCACAATCTCATGTAACACCATACAAGACTCAACCCTAGTCTATTCGACAGTGACGTCCACAGAAAATGCATCAACAATCTCCCCTTTGGATGTTGCTGGCGAATCCTAAACACACCTAGCATCTTAAGTCAGTTATTGTTGAAGTATCAGACACGTCATTACATCAACAATCTCCCCCTTGACTGATGCTTCATCAAGTTTCTCTGAGATCCCGTATGATAAATCAATCATGTTCTTGAGTAACTTCATCTGTTTGACAGAATACAAGCCGTAGACGAGTGGATCAAGCAATCAGAAGTTTTCAGCGGGAACTACCAATACTATTGAGGACTTGAAATGCTTCAGAAACTGAAGTTTTCGATGGGGCCAACAATATCTACCAATAGCTCTTGAAATTCTTCAGGACTATGATCTTGAAACTTTCGTTGAATCTACGTGCCACATGACTCCTACTAGGATCCCTCATTACTTTCGGAACACTGAGATCTCAGTCTTGATTTGCTTCTACATAACAACTATGTTTGAACAAAGAGAAAGTCACATGTTTCAATCCAGTTAGGAACCGAATTCACGGATCGATTAAGCAAATTCAGCTCGGTTTCAGACGGGAGATTCGAGACGAGACAGAAATATATGATAACAACGTCATCACAGATTCGTATTACTACAGAAACGGTTACAGACACTGTCATCAGTAGGATAAACATCTATCTCGGGGCCGGGGGAGGTCGGGCATGACCTCCCCCTTGAGAACATTCAAAGCACAAACTCAAATCTACAAATGAAAACCAACACATGAGATTGCTATATATAGTCCAAAGCCAAAAGCCACCTTCGCCCCTATGAGGAGGTCGAATGTGGAACTTTTCCACATCGCTCCTTCTATAAGGTCGAATCTAGCTTTCATGTTTTGGTCTATATTTACAAATGCATCAGATCCATAAAATGCCCTTATGGATCACCACAATCTCATGTAACACCATACAAGACTCAACTCTAGTCTATTCGACAGTGACGTCCATAGAAAGTGCATCAACAATCTCCCCCTTGGACGTTGCTGGCGAATCCTAAACACACCTAGCATCTTCAGTCAGTTATTGTTGAAGTATCAGACACGACATTACATCAACAAGGTGATATTCATTGATGAGCAGGTAAAGTTTATAACTTGGTGAGTCTTATGTTTCAATAGTTGAAAACAATCATTGTTTCTCCATTTCACATTACTGACAGTTAACAAAAATATTCTATTTTTAAGGTGAATCTTATATTTCAATAGTTGAAAACAATAATTGCTAGAATTGAAAATTTAATTTGTGTAATAAATGTTATGAAGAAGTTAATTTATGATTGACTGTTTTATTTTTTATGTGGAACACATTTATTGATGTAATAAATTATCTCTAATTAACGGATAGTATCAAATTTTTGTATATGTTTGTTGTTTTGTTGTAGAGGTACGATATTAAGATGTACATTGTGGAACTCTTATGCAATACAGTTTAAGGAATTTATTTCCAACATCACTCACGAGCATCTAATGGTTGTTATCCAACATGGAAGGGTTAAGGACTGGAACGGTAACTTGTGTTTCAGTGTTATTTTTTTAAAAATATATTAATACAAATGAATTCACTAAAGATATGTATGTTGTGAAATTTTTAGAACGAATTACAGTTCAAATTGATAAGTATGGATCTCAATCTAGAAATAGATGAAGTTGATGACCTAAGGAGAAGGTATTATGTATTTATATTTGTATAGGCAAATTTACATTTTGTTTTAACTAATAGATGTAATTGTTTGCACCTTGATATAGTTTTTATATTGAAACAAGAACAAAAGTCTGGTTGTTCTTCCCAAACCGTTCTTTCTTCCCAGACTGTTTATCTATTGCGTCAGGAATTCATAGTTGGAACACAAAAGGAGCGTGTTGATGAACTCATTGAGTTTCAGGAGGTTTCAATGTTTTATACATAGCTTGGATATGTGTTAAGTTTATCATATGTTTCTTTTCTATAAAAGTATATATTGTATATATATTGCGTTTGCAGCCGATGTCTTTTGTTGTGGTTGCAACTATAAATAGTGTTGAAGAATGCTATGGTTGGTTTTATGCTGCCTGCCGCAAGTATTACAGGAAAGTTTTAAGTAAATCAGAATATTTGCAACATGCTGAAGAAGTGTCTGAAGCAATTCTCAAATTGTCTACTACTGTGTTGGTTTGTCGAAAATGCCAGTGTGAATGTACCTCCATTACCACAAAGTATGTAAAGCAGTATATATATACACTTTTTTTTTGTTTCCAGATTGTTCATTTCATATAGGTTTTTTAGAAAAATTTTGTTTTATTTGTTTTAGGTTCAAGTTGTAAATCAGGGTTGAAGATGAATCTGGTAGTGTATCATTTGTGATGTTTGATAAAGATGTGATGAGGATCATTGCAGTTACTACATGTGATATTAGGGAAAGGCGGTTGAAGGAAAACGACACAAACAGTTTGTCGCATGAGTTGTCTCGAATTGTTGAAAATAAATTGGCTTTCAAGATTGATGTTTCTGATTACAATCTTACAAATGACTACCATATGTACACTGTGGCCAAGATTTGTGATGATCCTGTTATAATTGAAGAGTTGGTTGACGGAAATGCGAATGTAGAGGATAATTCTGGCGAGGTATTTATTCAAACTATTTTGTAATAACCATTTATTTTTGGTAGAGGTTCAAATCTGTTATGTTTATTTGTATATGATCACTTTTTAGGTCAGTCAGGAAGGTTGTGAAAACAAATCTGTTAACCTTTCAGAATCTTCGCAAGTTGGGTTTCAAGTTAGGTCTAAGGTAAGTAGGCCTTTGTGCAAGTATGTCTAAGTTGTTGCTACAGTTTGTATTGTTATGTAACATTTTATTAGTTGTTTTGTGATTTGCTTGAAGGATGTTGTGTGTGTTGATGCTGCTGTGGATTCTGCTACAAGTCCCAATGGAAAAAGAAGTGTTGAAGAATGCGATATTGTAAATGTTGGTGAGCAAACTTCTACAAGCAAAAAAAATGAAGAAGAAGCCAGTTAGGTTCAAAAGTTAGGAACTTATAATTAATGTATTCAAATGTGTGTGTAGTTTTTTCAGTAATAAGTTTTCGTTAACATCTTTGAAGTTCAAAGATATGTATGTTAAGTTTCTACCGATTGTTTTAACAACTTTGGATGAATATATTTTTGTTAACAGTTGTTGTTTAACATCTGTTGTAGCAGTGGATGATGTTCTTTTAATTTCATCTGTTTTAACTTCTATTATCCAATATATGTTCAAACAATAGGGTCTGGACTATTTTATTTTAGTTGAATGTTAAATTTTATAATAGTAACTTCTGTTATGGTAACATTTTTTAGTTGTTTAATAATAGTAAAAATGATTTCATCTACCAGTAATAACCGTAGTATTTTGTAAATTCTATCTAGATCGTTCATCTGTACAGTGAGCATCATATACTTTTAGGGCTCTAGACTGTTTGTAATTATGAATTTTAAAAGAGTGATATAATTTAAATTTATAGTTATTTCGTTAGATATTGATTACAAGTTAAGTATTACAAAGTCTGTATAAACATATGCTTATTTCATCATTCAGTGGAAAATTGTAATTTATCACAGTTGTTTGAGAACATCTGTTAACAAGTCTTCAGATATTGTATACCTTTCAACTTAGAATAGGCTTGAGTACTAAAGTTTATTATTACGACATTGAAACTTAGTTTATTCAACTTTATATAATTATATTGTTTGAATGTTAATTATTATAGTTACAAAATTATTAAAAATAAAAATTTATTATTTTATTTTTTTGTGCTTGTAGTTGTTTTTCACTTTATATAAGGGCCCAAAAACCCTATTATAGTACGTATAGATATTTTTTTCACTCTATAAGACTCGAAGAAGTTCTCATTTCAGTTTTCAACTGTATATGAATGAAATGAAAATTTATTAGCATCAATTCATTTGTAATGAAATTAGAATGGTGATCTTTCACAAGGCTTATTTCTTGATATAGTTTTTTAATTCGTATATTTTCAGTGAAATTATGGAATTTCAATATCTGTTGACAATTCAATAGATGTTGATAAACAGTATGAAACAGATAGTTATAACAATTTAAGTGATTTATATGTAAATATTCAATTTAGTTTCTTTAAAATATTTGTTACAATGAGTAAATTTCATGTCATTGCTTAAAAAAGTGTGTCATGGAAATATTATTAACTTAAAACATAATACATTGTCAATAAAAACTACAATTACACATTTTAGAGATACTGATATTTTTTTAGAATTTTTATTGCTATAAAATATATGTTCATTTTTTAAAGTTATAGAAACAATAAAAGACTTCAAATCATTTGTAGGTTCATTTTCTAAAAGTAAATAATTTTAATTGTTTAACTAAAATGAAAAGGATAATATGTAAATTTATGGTAACTGAAGGGGTAGGGTACTATTCTCTAGCGCTCTCGGCGCACCCTACCCACTATCCAGATCCTCCGCCCAAACAACACACCCAAGAGGGTAACACAGCAACGTGAAAGCGCACTAGCAACTCTGCGTAGAGGATCCAGCTGACAGCGCCTGGGTACATCCCCTTTGGAACCCAACTTGCCACTTCCCATCAGATGTTAGCTTTCAACTGGTCAGCCGCCTGACACCGCCTGACACCAGAAGAAAAGGAGTCCCTCCTGCAGACCAGCCACAGCGCGCCACGTGTACCAATGACAGGGCGCCGCCCCAGTCAACCAACCACGTTGCGCCACGTGGCCCAATCAAAAGCAGCCCTCCTCAACTTGGATCACTTTACCTAACTAAGGATTCAGATCCAACTAAATGGGTTCCTAAGCAACCAGCCCAGGCCTCAGGCCCAAGCCCAATAACATTCGAAGTGGGCCTGATGACCTCAGGCCCACGCACCTCCTATAAAAGGGGAACTTAACCTCCTTTCTTAAGGTAGTCAATGAACCAATTAGAACGAATACACTTGTATCATTACTTGTATCTTATATCAATAAAGATCATCCTTTTTCAGTGGACGTAGGTCTCACGAGACCGAACCACTTAAATCCTTGTCTTTCATATTACTCTGCTTGTCATCTGTGCAAATAACCATAGATTAACCATCGTCGTGAGCAAAGGATTATATCCTGCAGTGAACATGAGTCATTACACCCCACTCCTATTACCCCATTATACTCGTTGTTTCTTCATTGGCGTCATCCGTGTCGGCTGAAAGATTCGAAAACTTTCAACACTCCATCCTTTAGCTCACCAAATGGCTGATCTAACCCCTGTCGGAGCCGCAGGAGCAACCCCTTCTGCAGTCATTCAGACTACCAGAACGGGTATACTCCAAACTCCTGATAAGGGCATAACACAAGCAGCCACAAGGGAAGAAACACCACCCCGGGCGGTTTCTTGCTCGGAATCATCTGAATCTGACACACCCAATGCACCAATGCACCCCGACGAGTGGCTTTTTCGCAAACAGATCAAAAATACCAAGATCTATCAAAACATGTTGGCAAAATTCCAAGCCGACAAATCCACAAGCAAGGCTTCCCCGTCGGCTAAGCACAGCCGAAAGGGGAAAGAAAAGCAAGCCACACGTCCCAAGTCTCATGGTGGAGATCGAAGTAAGAACACACGCGATCAGGACCCAGAAGACTCCACATCAGAGTCTGATGGCTATCAGCCAACCAGCAACTCAGACACAACAAAAATCTCAAAATCCGAAAGGCGAAAAGTGACGAAAAATCAATCGGCGTCATCACACAAGAAGGAAGACGATGACTTAAACAAGCCATATAGGCCTAAGTCGTTCGCTCTCAGCTCGAAATTTTGTCAGCGAATAGCCACTGCACCTATAGAAAACAGGCAAGACACCCAAGCAGCATCGGCAGGTACGATGGCCTGCGAGACCCTACTGATCACTTACACGATTTCGAATTCCCAGGAACCACAGTCCTCTGGCCTGTACAGGTTTGGTGCCACCTGTTTGCGCAGACTCTTACAGGCACGACCAGAGTTTGGTTTGACAACCTTCCAGTAGGAGGAATCTTAGACTTCGATGTCCTTATCCAGAAGTTCAAAGATCATTTCTCCCATCTCATGCGACACAAACAGGATAAAGCCCACATCCTCCTATGTCACCGCACAGACAACGAATCCATAGAAGATTTCATTGTACGCTACAACAAGGAGGCGCTACAAATCCGCTGTGGAGAAGAGCTCACATGCGCAGGCTTCATTAATGGAGTCCGCAGCGAGGACTTGATGAAAACACTATCCGGAAAAACAGGCGTCCCAGACTCTTGGGAAGAAGTCATCAAAGCCTCCAAAATATATGCATCCTCAGAGCGCTCCATCAAGCAGCAACACGGCTACAATCAAACAAACAACTCTAACAGAAACAGAGGCAAACAATCCGTTTGGTCACGCATTTTAGGACCTACGGACGAAGGAAAATACTCACCTGCCAACGACGCGCGACAAACAATCACAAACAAACAATCAAGGGACCAGAGAGGCCACTCCAAAAAAAAACACCGACTGGACGCCACTCACAAAAACTCCGTCACAAGTGCTCAAGACAGAGCAGGTCACTTTCAAGGAGCCCAAGGTCCTGGGCAAGAGAAGGAACGTAGACCACACCAAATATTGTGAATACCATAACGACTATGGTCACCTGACGGACAACTGCTACAGTCTAAAACTAGAAATAGAGGCGGCGCTCAAGACTGGCCCGCTCGGTCATCTAATCAAAAATGTTAACAAAGGCGGGCGCAACACCAACTAAGACGATAAACGCGAAGAACCCGGAAAAAAACAAATCCGGAATCTACAGACGAGTTACATACAGCATGCCCCGCACCACCGTTGTAACATGATCTCCGGCGCTGGAACACGCAAAAACAAGGGCAAGCGCCCAAGACAAACAGATGACTCTTGGAAGGAGGCGGACGTCCTCCTCCCCCAGGTGCGAGGCGGACCCTCCGCAACAGTGCCACTAATTGTCACCGTCGTTGTAGGACATTACAGAACACAATCCATGTTCCTAGACTGCTGAAGCAGCGCTGACATAATCTATGATCAGTGTTTTCAACAATTGGACGACGATGACAAAGCCCGCCTCGTTCCAGTTAATGCACCAATCTCAGGCTTTATCGATGAAGTCATCATGCCACGCGACATAATCACCTTCCCGGTCACTTTGACAGACGGTACCCACGAACGCACAGAAATGTGTGACTTCAAGGTTTTACCAGTAACGTCTCACCATGACATTCTGCTAGAGCGGGAAGGCCTGGCGAAGTTCAACGCCAACGCCTCCACTCCCCACCAAATGGTAGGCTTTCCTACCCACACTGGCGTCGCAATAATCCGAGGCAACAAACAATGCCACGCAATCGACGTGGCAAAACCACAAAAAACACAAACCCGTTCAGAACCGGAAAACTGGGTCCTCAACCCCAAATTCCCGGACCAAACGGTCATCATCGGCCATGAAATCTCTAACACCATAACAGCGCACCTCAAACAACTCTTAGTAAAAAACATAGACATATTCCCCTGGCAACCATCTGACATGATCGGCGTTCCAAGAGAAATCGCGGAACACAAGCTCAATTACAGATCCGTGGAGCCAGTCTCCCAGAAGATGCGCAAAATGGGGCCAGAGAAAACAAAGGCGATGAATGAACAAGTCAACGAACTTCTCCACGCAGGCATCATCCGCCCAATACGCTACCAAACATGGGTAGCTAACCCAGTCATGGTAGGGAAAACAACGGGCAGATGGCGCATGTGTGTCGACTACAAAGATTTGAACAAGGCCTGTCCAAAAGATTGTTACCCTCTCCCAGAAATCGACTTAAAAGTGGACTCCCTCGCACCATACCGCTTCAAATGCTTCCTCGACGCCTACAAAGGCTACCACCAAATCCAAATGGCAAAGGAAGACGAAGACAAAACGGCTTTCCGCACGGATACAGGAATGTTTTGCTACACCAAAATGCCTTTCGGCCTCAAAAATGCAGGAGCAACATACCAACGACTCATGGACAGCGCTTTCGTCGACGAGATAGGCGTACGCTTGGAAGTATAAGTCGACGATCTCGTCATCAAAAGCAAGGACGAAGGCCACATGCTGGAAGACATTCAGAAAACGTTCAATCAACTGCGAAAGGTGCGCATGAAACTCAATCCCAGCAAATGTTCCTTCGGCATGGAAGAGGGGAAATTTCTAGGAGTTGTTGTCACATGGGACGGGTTCCGCGCGAATCCAGACAAGGTCCTCGCCATTGAACGAATGCCTTCACCAACATCCATCAAGGAAGTTCAAACCCTAATGGGACGCCTCGTCGCCCTCAATCGCTTCCTTTCCAATTATGCTTCCAAGTCTTTTCCATTTGTAGACACTCTAAAGAATTGTCTCAAAAAAAGTAATTTCCGCTGGACCCCTAAGGCGGAAAAAGCTTTTCAAGAAATGAAAAAATGTCTTATGAATTTACCTACTCTCACAGCACCGTTACCCAAGGAACCATTAACCCTATACCTCTCCGTCACGGAGAGGGCAATTGGCGCGGTACTCCTTGTAGATCGTAAAGGCGTTCAAACACCTATCTACTACATTAGCAGAACCTTGCTAGATGCAGAAACTAGGTACTCTACAATGGAAAAACTAGTGTTAGCTCTCATTCAAGCGTCGCGCAGACTGCGCAGGTATTTCCATGGCCATCCGATCAATGTCCTAACAGACTACAGAATCAGCGATGTGCTACGGAAACCCGAAACGTCAGGTCGCCTGGAAAAGTGGGCAATTGAACTCGGAGAACACACCATTAATTACAAACCCAGGCCCACAGTCAAAGGACAACTACTCGCTGACTTCGCCACCGAAATACCAACAGACAAAATCGCGGAATGCTTAGCCGAACAAGACTCCGCACCGCCAACATTCGCAAGTGAAAGCTGGAAGCTCTACACCGACGGCGCCTCAAATAGTGACGGCGCAGGCGCAGGTTTACGCCTAATCAGCCCAAACAAAAAAGAATACACATACGCCATTCGCTTAGATTTTGCAGCAACAAATAACGAAGCAGAATATGACGCGCTACTAGTAGGACTGCGCATCGCGCAACAAATGGGAGCTTCCCATCTCGAAGCACATGTCGATTCACTGCTAGTAGCCGGACATATCAATGGCACGTATGATGCGCGGGACGCCACCATGGCCCTATACCTACAGCAGGCCAAGCTACTCATGCGCAAATTCGCTCCCTGCACGATCACCCACATCAACCGGAGCGAAAACAAACCTGTAGACGCACTAAGTAAGATGGCTTCAAAAGTCTTCGACCACATGGCCAAAGACGTTCGCGTCGAACTACAAGAAAGGCCATCCGTCCCGCCAAGACAAGTAAACGTCATCCAAACAGGTACTACATCTTGGATGGTGCCACTCAAAGCATACTTGGCATCTGGAATATTACCCGACAACAAGGCGGAAGCACGAAAAATTCAACACAAAGCTTTGCACTATGAGCTAACAGAGGGAATCCTCTACCGCCGATCAAACCTTGGCCCATTACTACGATGCGTCGATAAGGCAGATGCCTCTTTCCTCATCAGAGATATTCACGAGGGTATCTGCGGATTACATGCAGGACCTAGAATGGTGGTTGCCATGTTAATGAACGCAGGTTATTATTGGCCAGGCATGCACCCAGATGCGGTAGCAGAATTGCGCAAATGCGATTCTTGCCAGCGCCACGCGCCAAACACCTTGCGCCCCAAAAATAACTTGGTACCCGTCACAGCGGCGTGGCCATTCCAGAAATGGGCGATAGACCTTGTTGGCCCATTTCCCACAGCGCCAGGAAACGTCAAATTCTTAATAGTGGCAATCGACTACTTCACAAAATGGATCGAAGCAAAGCCACTAGCAAAGATAGACGGATCGCACACCAAGAAGTTCATATGGGAATTCATCATTTGCAGATTCGGCTTACCATACCAGATCATAAGCGACAACGGAACCCAATTTACAGACAACACTAACAAGAATGGCTGGCGCAGATGGGGGTCCAACAGATCTTCACATCAGTCGCTCACCCTCAAGGGAACGGCCAAGTCGAAAGAGCAAATCGAAGCATAATCGAAGGTATCAAAAAACGACTCGGAACCAAAAGAACCGGATGGGTGGACGAGGTTCCACACGTCCTATGGGGCAAACCGAATCTTCGCAAAAACCATAAATGGCGAAACCCCATTCAGCCTAACCTACGGTTCCGAAGCCGTTATACCCGCAGAAATCGGATGCCTCTCCGCAAGAGTACTCATGGCGGACAAAGGGCAAAACAACAAAGAACTACGACTAAATTTAGACCTACTTGAAGAGCGACGAGAACTCGCCGCCATCAAAGAGGCCAGATAAAAAAATCAGTTGGAGCGCTACTACAACCAGAAGGTTAAACTACGCAAGTTTAACATTGGAGATTTTGTTTTCCGAAATAATAGCGCTTCCAACACAGAGAAGCATGGCAAACTTGCCCCAACTTGGGAAGGGCCTTACAGAGTTCAGCAGATTTTAGGCAAGGGCGCCTATGCGCTAGAAAAAATTGATGGTACGCCCGTTTCGTGCTCGTAGAACGCGGCACAGTTACGTTTCTGTTATATGTAAGAACTTTTGTAAACAACTAGGCTACACATGCCTAAGTCCTTTTTAAGGGTTCTATGAAGTTTTCACCGTCTACCTTATTGTGTTAACTACTGGGTCCTTGGGTCTTCAAGGCATAGATATTAAGCATAACTATCGCCGGACTCAACAATCAAACCTAAACATCCCACTATACAAAAGAAGATTTAACAGTGCACACAAAATAAACTTGAAGTTTTCATAACACCAAAAAGGGGCGTTCAAGCTGCCCATCGCTTTACAAACAGAAACAAAAACCATCCTAAACACAAACTCTAATCTCCTCCAGACTCTTCAAAATCCACCAACTGCTCCTCCATACCCTCCGGAGTGGTCCCAGACGTGCCTTCACCAACAGCCACTTGCTTTGCTTTCTTATGCGCCTCCGCACCCAAACGGTCAGATTCTTCAATAAAGTAACGGAGGGCGCCAGCAGGATCAGCATACTGATTACAGTCTGCCACTGTCTTAAGTATAGGGAATTCAACTTGCTCAAAGTTTAGGAGTTCAGCTTCATACTCCTTCTCCCTGGGTTTACCATGATGCGCACCTTCAGATATACGCCCTTGATTCAGCGCATGGTAAAACCCAGTGTCGAATCCGTCGGCCTCCTCAGCGGCACGCGCAGCAGCAGTAATAGCGACAACCTGGTCGCCGAGATTTGGCTCATTCCAGAACCGCTTAAAAATCTGCAAAAAGCAATACGGTCAAAGATAGCCTATACAGAATAACACAGAGATAAGGGTAGGAAATGCTTACCCCGGCGATACCCTCAGTCATCACCCAGCGAACAGACTCTTGGGCCTTCTCCTACGCAACATTGGCCTCGTCCAGAAGGCTTTTTGCGTTCTCCGCCTCCGTCTGCGACAAAGTTAGGGACTCCTCTAAGGAAGCCCTCTCCTCCATCAGGGCAGCCTTCTCTTTCACCCGAGACTCCTTCTCACCCGCCAGCTCAGATAACTGGGTAGAAGCACTCACAAGCTCTTGATCTTTGACATTCAATTCAGAGCGCCAGCCCGCCACCACCGAATCTTTATCCGCTAAAACCTTGTGATGGCCTTCAGCAGTCTCTTGAAGCTAGGAATTTTTATTCCTCAACACTTGAATCTGCTCCTAAAGCTTCATCATATCTTGGTTAGTGACTTGGCAGGCTTCAGTCCACCTCTTCTGAGCTATCGCATGATCACGCTCAAGCACTTTCACTTTATCCTCAGACTTGTACGCCCTCTCCCTGTACCTCTCAACATCCGACCTCAGCTTCTCCTCTCTCTGCGCCTGCACTGACCTCCTGGAGTTAAACTCAGCAATATCATGGGCAAACTCTTCATCGCGCCGCTTCAACGATTCCACAGCAGCAATTTGAAGTGCTTGTCCAACACAGATATCGGTTATCAGTTGAGAACGCGCCAAGCTATCCTGGTATTGCCTCTCCTTAGGAGGAACAACTTGAGACACAAACTCCTCAGCAGTGAGAGGATTAGCAAAGCGGGAGTTCTCACGAATACTCCAGCGCGGGCGCGAGGCGCCAGATTACATCGCCCGCGGAGTAACTCGGGTCACTTCGCTCAACACTTGACTTTCCACCAGACGGCATATCACCACCACCCCCAGGGGAACCCTCAGACAACACCTGCTTGGAGGCAACCCTGGTGGCCTCCTCATCAGACTTAGCCTTGACCTCCGCCTCGGCTTTCTCCTTCTCTAAACGCAGCTTTTCAGCTGCAGCCTTCTCCTCCTCAGCCTTCTTGGCTTTCTGCTTTTCTAAACGCAGCTTTTCAGCTGCAACCTTCTCTTCCTCCGCCTTCTTGGCAGTAGCTTCATTGGCCCGCTTCTCGGCCTCAGCTGCCTCTTGTTCCGCCCGAGCTTTTTCAGCCTCCGCCCGCGCCTTCTCCGCTTCCTGCCTCTTCCTGGCAATCTCCACCTCAGAAGGAGTTGGACCAGAGGAGGAACCAGGAGCTTGTGGAGAAACAACTACAACAAAACAAAGCATAACACTTAGGAGCATGTAAATACAACTAAGACATGCTGAACATATAACTGACTTACTAGTCATTTTCTTCACGCTCTTCTGTATAAGAGGGCGGTGCTCCGGCGGTGGACTAATTTCCAGCGCAAACGGCGCCGGTCCAGCTCCACCAGAACCCTCAGATCTAGAGGACTCGGGCTTCCCACTCTGGACTTTCCCCAGTTTGCGCTTCTTCTTTAAAGGAGTCTCAGGTACGTCCACTCCTTCAGGTGCGGAGGACGAAGATTCAACACGCCCTTCACGCTGACCAAAATAAGGCCCTTCACCACCTGCACTCAAAGGCGCAGATTTAACTTGGGATAACACCTTATGCTTATGCACACGCGGCGCACTCTTCTTACGTCCACGCGGAGGCGGTGGATGAACCAGTTCCACAGAAGACCCAGTTGATTCCTCATCAGAGGAAACAACAAAATAAGGGGTCGTTACATGTGGAACGGAACATAAAGGATCAGGATTTATAGGATGCTCACGTGAGATAATCATACCAGAGGGCTTGAACTCCAGATACGGAAAGTAAAATCTGTCAACCATCTGATCAATCATGGAAACCCTACCCTCCGCAGGTTCTCCCCACTCCAAAGGCGCTTTATCTCGCGCCAAGAAAGCATCAAACTTGGACATCCCTGAGTAAAATAAGACGAAAGTCAATACACAGTTATAATAACAACTGACGAGTGGCATGGAAAAAAAAGAACTTACCAGGTGCAGCAACCACAGGCTCCTTCCCCTCAACAAGCGGAACACGGCTCATACCCAACAAGGCCAGCATGGCTTCCGAACACATACCCGTGTCAAACGGGGAAGCATGAGACACCAGATCTTTGAACCATGCTTGCTCTTTGAACCCCTCCATAACAGGATGGTCAGCCACCCTTTGACGCTCTACAACAACCTTCCATGGCATATCCACAGGAATGACCCCCCTTTTGACGTAGAAAAATTTCTCTTTCCAGTCATGAAGTGACTTAGGAGGGGTTGTCCCAACCGGTGGCATATCAGAACGAGGGACGAAATTGAACCAAGACTGCTCCATGGTCATCAAGTAGAAGACATTGAACCGTTCAAAGGAAGGTTTGTAGTCCCAAATTACTAGATCTTTCAAGTGCACAAGATTGTTATCACTTAGAAACACCTATTTATTAGGTGTTTTAAATGATTAATATTTACAAACAAAGAAACTAGATGAAAACTAATAGAAACTGACACACAAGATACTCAAATAACATGATTCCATTAATGATAGATCGTCAAAACACCATGGATACATACTCATAAGTTCACAGCTTTTAACTTGTGTTCTAAGATGACCAAAAACCCTAACCCTAGAGCTGCACACAAGCTTCCTTTATATAGGTAGGAGCTGATGGGCCTGCGCACTTAGCTAAGTGCGCAGGGCCCGTCTGTTAAGTGCGCAAATCTGAGCTCTTAGTCAAGTGCTCAAACCTGAGCACTTAGTCAAGTGCTCAAACCTGAGCACTTAGTCAAGTGCTCAAATCTGAGCACTTAGTCAAGTGCGCAAACCTGAGCACTTAGTTAAGTGCGCAAAACACTAGGGTTTACATAAAACTATGGTTTAATTACACAATCAGTCCTCTAACATTCAAACTACAAAATAAGCTACCAAAAGTCTTTGTTCTGGTAACTGTGGTCTCAACTGAACCCAACAATACTCCCCCTAGACCACAGATACCAGATCTTCATCTGTTAGCTTCAAACCGAGATATCACTCGATTCACCTTCTTCCTGCATTTCCCGCACTGATAGTTTTCACTTCTGGAGCTTCAGAGTTTCTGGCTGCTTTTCTTTAATTGTCAGCTTTGTCTTTGTTAGCAATTTCCTTGTCTTTGTCTCCAAGCTCCTTCTCTTTGTCTGCAGACTCGATCATTTCCAAAATTTCTAGCATCTCCAGCTTCCTCTCTTTAGCATGATCTACTGCTCTTTGAAATAGCATTCCTTCTTCCAGCAGTGTCTGACCGGCTCCAACTCTGATTGTGT
The DNA here is from genome assembly GCA_032199755.1 of Ambrosia artemisiifolia. Lineage (NCBI taxonomy): Eukaryota > Viridiplantae > Streptophyta > Magnoliopsida > Asterales > Asteraceae > Ambrosia > Ambrosia artemisiifolia. Next base: position 40,454,914 of record CM063519.1, on the reverse strand, counting down.
TCCCAAACAGCTACATCAACTCTAACAGATAGAACATGAATACATCTACCAGATCGAAGAATCTCACAATCTCGTCTCCTGCACTGTTCTTGATCACAGACTGGATGATGATCAGGATTATATGCAATAAACACATCTCACATTCTAACACATATTTTAATACTCCCCCTAAACTTTTTATATTTTGTACGTTTTTTTTTAATAAAAACAAACACAACAAGGAGGGGTTAACTGTTTCTCACCTTTTGCATACAAGATCATACTAACCATACCTGCCAGATCACATTTCAACTTTCCGTTGGATAGCTGCAGCCCAAGAAAAACTGTCGGTATGTTTGTCCACTTAAATCCATGCCTCTCGTCTTTCAACATACGTTTGGTGATGAGATTTATCATGTTTTGGTAATATTGACGGAAAGTTAGTGGACCCCACTTGTGCTAGGTGTAAGCCTACCAATCCTCAAGGTTTATTGAGATATAATGATGAGAGCTTCAGGTCTATGTTTCCATAAGCAGAGAAGATGATCATTATGTCAATCAGATGATGAGAGCTTCAGGTCTATGTTCCCATAAGCAGAGAAGATGATCATCTGATTGCTTTTTGAGCTATCTATATGTTTGCACGTCACTAACATTGCGTGTCTTTTGTTGCTCATTTGTTTGAATAGCCCCGCATTGGTAGCTTGCACACTTAGGTGTCTTTTGATTACATATGCACAAAATTTTCTGTGTCTTTTGATCTCTCAACCTGTGTATGACCGGACTCAGCTTGTGCAGACCTAAAACACAGTGGGAATCCAGCTTTCCGTGTAGATCTATTCTGTTAATCACCTATTAGCAGTTTACTCGATTCCAAGCTGAATCTACCGACATGTCGTTGCTTGAAGCCGCAACATCCTCTGGATCCTATTCACATGCTGACAAAATATGATTAGTCCCTATCATTTCTTGTTAATTTGCAATAGAGATATACTTTCTCCCCCAAAAATCTTGTTTTGTATGAAAATAGGATTTTTTTTTTGTTTTTTTTTAACACCATGACATAATGTGAGCTCACTCAAAATTTATCATTTCCAGCCAAGTGACCAATTGGAGGAAACGAGTTTCGTCAAAAGCCTTTGTGAGGATATCTGCCTTTTGATCAGCAGTATCAATGGATAACACTTGAATGTATCCTTTATCGTGAGCATCGCGAATAGAGTGAATCCTGATCTCAATATGTAGTGTTTTAGAATGGTCGATAGGATTCTTCACGATGTCACGACAAGCATCATTATCAACGAAGATTGGGGTTTTCTTGACATTCAAACCGTAATCCAGCAACTGATTTTGGATCCACAAAGCTTGACATCAACAACTGGACGCAACAGTGTACTCGGCTTGATCAGTGGAGATAGACACTGTTATCTGCATTTTGCTTTGCCAAGATACAAGCCGATTCCCCAAAAATTTGCAACCACCAGAGACAAATTCTCTATCAATTCTACAACCTGCATGATCATTATCAGAGTAAGCGATTAAATCAAAATTATCACTCTTAGGATACCATAAACCAAGCTTTGGTGTTCCTTTGAGGTAGCGGAAGATCCTTTTGATTGCAGTTTCATGAGATTGCTTGGGATTTAACTGAAAACGAGCACAGCATCCAACTGTCCACATGATGTCTGGTCCGCTGGTGGTGAGATACATCAATGATCCAGTCATGGATCGATATGTTTGGGGATTCACTGATGGTTCTTGATGCGCCCCTATCAACATGCTACATATATCTCATAAGAGCTATCAACCATTTATGCAGCTTATTCAAAAAAATTACAAAAAAAAATAATAATAATATACAAAGATAAACTAAAGAAAATCTATGTACAATCACGACTCAGACATTTAATCAAGTGACTTTGGGAATCCAAGTTTGTTTTAGTTTTGATCTGTCGTGATTTTCACCCAAAATTGACTCTTGTCTTTTCCAGATTTGTGTATTTTTAACAAAACTTTTTACGGTTTCTTGAAGATTTTTGATCTGATCAGAAAAAGAGTTTTGTGATTTGACATCTTTCTGTGGTTTAGGTTTCAAGTGACAGTTTTTGACCATGTGACCCTCATTTCCACATCTGAAGCATTTTGAATGCTTAGGCTTGATCTTAGGTGAAGATCTGGATGATGATGGTTGTGATGTTCTTTTCTCGAGCTTGTCTGAGCAGGAGCTTTCACTTGAACTTGATTCATCCTTGCTGCTACTTGATTCTTCATTTGTGTTGCAGTCAGGTATGCTGATGTTGCTCTCTGTATCACTTAGTGATTCTTCAGAACTTGAGTTACCTGTTTTACTTTGTGATTCTTCAGAACCTGATACATCTGTGGATGAAGGGATAAACTCTGGGATTTCCTCAGTGAGAAATTTCCCAAACCTGTTAAGCTTTAGTTCTGGTACAAACATAGGTGGTTTACACGTATGTTTATCATCAGAGAATGCAGCATTAAGATCAACACAAACAGGCATAACATTGTCAACACAAACATTTGAACGTCTGATAGGATTCTTCCTATCATCAGGGGCCGCAGCACCCTTTAAATCTAGTTTAGAAGTCAAGTTAATACAGTCATCCGGCCTAGATAAACTATTACAGTTATCCATCCTAGATAAACTATTACATTCATCCATATTAATTAAAGTATTACAGTCATCCGAAATCAAATTGTTTTTAGACTTTTCATTGTTCCAGATGAACCAATTCACTGTGGAGTAATTGGCACCTGGATGTCCTAACCCCATTGTCTGCCCACCACAACTCTCATCATCTTCCACCCGACCCTGTTGGGTCACATCTGCATCGCTTTTACTTATGTTAGCATTTGACTCAGATTCATCACATTTGTTTTCAAAAAGATCATTTTTAGGATGAGGTGTTGGAATGGGTATGTATTCACTTCGGCTCAAGGGTAAGAATAGTGATCTTTCGATTCCATTCTTATCCTTATACCCAATTCCATCTTTTACAAATGATTGCCTTGAGCAATCAACGATATCAGCATGAGCCTATTTGCTTACATTCCATTTGTCAATAATGATTTGAAGACGAGTTGTTTCATTTCTAGATTTTTCTAATTTTGAGGTTAAGTCATTTATTAGAAAATCCTTTTTGAGAACAAATTCTTTTAGAGTCTGCATTTCAGCTAGAGTTGCATTCAACTTTCGCTGATATGCCCACTCATTTTCTTTCATTTCAGAGTTAATTTTTCGGATATCATCCATTTCTCTTAAAACCCTTCTGTTGTGTGACAAACAGTAAGCAACAGCTGTAACGCACCTAGGTGAGCACAGCTTTGATTTTATTTCAAGAGGAATGATTACCATATCTTTCTCCTCAGCTTTCTTGGGTGCACTTTCCATCTTTTCAGCTGCTTTCTCAGTGGTTGTCTTCTCAGCTATCAAAGCCTCCTCTCCAGTCTGATCTTTCTTCTTCTCAGCAATCAGCACACTCTTCAGACCCGCACTCTCTTGCATTCCTCCTTTTGGCACTCCCACTGAAGATCCTTCCACAGAGTTTACACCATTTGCGGATTTGGTGCATATCGTTGCCATCAATGCTTTGTTAACATCTGCTTTAGCTGCAACAGCTTCCTTCCCCCAGCCAAAGTCTTCAACCACCAGTGTCTTCTGTCCAATTGGAGTCATTAAAGCCAGATTCTTTAGAGAGCTGCTTGGAGTAACTTTTGACACTGTCTGATTCATCTCTCTCTTGGTTATGTCCATTTCAAATGACTTCAGTGTGTTGATGAGATCAGCTAGAGTGGATTGTGGATTTAAGTATTCCTTCCTAATCAGCATGCATTTAAGGCTCCATTCCTTAGGAAGAGAATCAAGCAGTTTCTTGATGGAGTTTCGGTTGTTGACAGGAATTCCAACTTTCTTCATCTTTGTTAACAGACTCATGAACCTGTCAATGTGTGACGACAAGCTTTCTCCTCGAACACTCCCAAACATATCATATTCTTTCTGAATCATGTCTTGCTTGTTCTGTCTCATCTCAGCATTTCCCTCGTAGTACTCACTCAATGCGAACCACAGATCATACGCAGATCCGTACTCTTCAAACATGTTGTACACATCTTTAGACAAAGCCATGGTGAGAGCACCATAGGCTTTGTGATCTCGTTGCATCAACTGCTTGTCAAGATCTGTGTAGGTAGTAGGATCAGTGTTGAACACCACTCCTGCTTCAGTGGTCCTCACTGGAATGTGAGGTCCAAGTTGCACAGAGTTCCATTGAGTGTGATCATTGACAAAATAGAATGCTTTCATCCTGTTTTTCCAAGTACCATAATCTTCAGCACCCATTAATTTGGGAATTCGGGTTATTGTTCCTGTTTCCAGTTCTGCTTGGGTTATGGGATTAACTTGGTATGTGTTGTTGTTACCAGCCATTGATTTAGGTTGATTTTAAAAGTCTGATTAATTGATTTTAATGGTTACAGTCCAGAAAAAGTCCAAAGTCCTTAATTGTAATGATCAGTCCACAAGTGCGCAAATAAGTGCTAAGTGCGCAAAATTTGTTAAGTGCGCAGTAACAAGACAGCAGCAACACTAAGTTCGCAGATTTGATCTCTTGATAAGTGCGCAATCTTGAAGTACACACAACGCTAAGTGCGCAAATCTGTCAAGGCTGAGCAAGATAAGTGCTCAGTCTTTGACTGATCAGTTTGCGAACTTATTTAAGTTCGCAAACACTTAAACTCTCGTTTAAGATTTTAAGTGCGTAGAAACCCTAGCCAAGTACTCAAAAATTGCACCCTTTCAGCAAGTACGCAAACCAACCAGTGATTTCTGATAAGTGCGCAGAAACCCAAGTTGTGTTTTTGGAGATAAAACTGATTATCAGCCTAAGTGCTCAAATATTTAAAATAAGTACGCAAAACTGAGACAAGTACTCAAAATTTGAAACAAGTACTCAAAATTTGAAACAAGTGCTCAAAATTTGAAATAAGTACTCAAAATTTGAAACAAGTGCTCAAAGTTTGAAATAAGTACTCAAAATTTGAAACAAGTGCTCAGAATTTGAAATAAGTGCTCAAAATTTGAAACAAGTGCTCAAACTTTGAAATAAGTGCTCAAAAGTTGAAATAAGTACTCAAAATCAGTACTCAAAATTTTGAAATAAGTGCGCAAATTTAGAAACAAGTGCTCAAAGTTGGAAATAAGTGCTCAAAATTTGAAACAAGTGCTCAAAATTTGAAATAAGTGCTCAAAAGTTGAAACAAGTGCTCAAACTTTGAAATAAGTGCTCAAAAGTTGAAATAAGTACTCAAAATCAGTACTCAAAATTTTGAAATAAGTGCGCAAATTAAGAACAAGTGCGCAAAATAAGTGCGCAAAACTTGCTGAAAATGCACTAAACACAGCAGAATCTTATCCAAGCCTTTTTCAATTGATCTGAAATGCTCGGATGATGTTTCTACCAAAGATAAACAACTTTTAACACTTCAGAAACACAACTATAAGGTAAATGTGAAGCAAATGAAGATGAAACATTTTTTTTTTGATAAAAACACACGCAAAAATTAAAAAAAAACAAAGAAACTAACAAAATGAGGGTTTTGGTATCTTAATCAGATACAATCTAGAGCACAAAGGCTCTGATACCAAATTGTAGTCCCAAATTACTAGATCTTTCAAGTGCACAAGATTGTTATCACTTAGAAACACCTATTTATTAGGTGTTTTAAATGATTAATCTTTACAAACAAAGAAACTAGATGAAAACTAATAGAAACTGACACACAAGATACTCAAATAACATGATTCCATTAATGATAGATCGTCAAAACACCATGGATACATACTCATAAGTTCGCAGCTTTTAACTTGTGTTCTAAGATGACCAAAAACCCTAACCCTAGAGCTGCACACAAGCTTCCTTTATATAGGTAGGAGCTGATGGGCCTGCGCACTTAGCTAAGTGCGTAGGGCCCGTCTGTTAAGTGCGCAAATCTGAGCTCTTAGTCAAGTGCTCAAACCTGAGCACTTAGTCAAGTGCTCAAACCTGAGCACTTAGTCAAGTGCTCAAATCTGAGCACTTAGTCAAGTGCGCAAACCTGAGCACCTAGTTAAGTGCGCAAAACACTAGGGTTTACATAAAACTATGGTTTAATTACACAATCAGTCCTCTAACATTCAAACTACAAAATAAGCTACCAAAAGTCTTTGTTCTGGTAACTGTGGTCTCAACTGAACCCAACAAGGTTCAATGTCCAAGGCACGACAACAGGCTTCAAAATGAACAAGACGAAGCATACCAAACCCACTAACCTGGGTTACATGAACACCATATTTAACCAAGGTATCCACCTGGAACTTGGTAGCAGGAAGACGGAACCCACAAAGAGCAAAGTCGGCCCCGTACAAGCTCATCTTCCCCGGTGGAGGGGCTAAAGCAGTACCCTTCCCAGTCGGAAGCTCCACCTCCCAGGACGGATGAAACTCCATGGCCTTCACAAACTTGGCAAAACTCTTATCACTCCACTTACAAGTTGTATTGTGGATCAGTTTCTTGGATTTTGTCAACAGCCTTCTCGGGGTTTCCCCTAACAGTCGACCCTTCAGACATAACGACAAAGAAAAAAGAAGATTTTTTAGGGAAAGAAACTCGCTGGAAAACTCAAAGGTTCACCGGAAAAGATGAAGATGCTTGGGAGAAGTTTGAAGGATTTTTGTGAGAAAATGAGATAAGGATAAAATTGAAGAGACTCCTCAGCTATATATACCCATCGCATTTAATGCGATGGGAACAGCTGGCAGAAGACCCTTCACCTTGCCAGGAGAGAGGGCATCTGGACGCTACACGTGGCATACCAGCTGGATGGCAGCAGTCGTCTGGCAGCACGTGACTCCACGCGTCTGTCAGACTGATAACCTTTCACCTGCCATACGTCAGCAGGTACTCTGACACTGCCCCACTCGCGCGCGTGTACGACTACTCGCCTGACACACGAAGAATAACCACCCACCCACGTGCTGACGTGACTGAGAACTGTGCAGACATCCCCTCTGCCCCCTGACACGTTTACAAACCGTCTCAACTTCTCCAGCACGTTTCCTAATTTCAAGGAAACCTTTTTATTTTTAATTATGGGGAGTGCACATTAAATACCTCAAACTGCCATGTCATCACTTGGCGCTGGGTTGACGTAAAATCAAAAGGACGTGCTCCGCCAGATTTTACTATCTCAAACCCCGACTGCCACGTCATCATTTGGAGCTAGGTTGACGTAAAATCAAAAGGACGTTCTCCGCCAGATTTTACTATCTCAAACCCAGACTAACACGTCATCACTTGGCACTGGGTTGACGTAAAATCAAAAGGACGTTCTCCGCCAGATTTTACTATCTCAAACCCAGACTGCCACGTCATCACTTGGCGCTAGGTTGACGTAAAATCAAAAGGACGTTCTCCGCCAGATTTTACTATCTCAAACCCAGACTGGCACGTCATCACTTGGCGCTAGGTTGACGGAAAATCGAAAAGACGTTCTCCGCCAGATTTTACTATTACTAACCCAAACTGCCACATCATCACCAAGCGCTAAGTCTTTACTTGGCGCCGGTTTTTCACAAAAAAGGAGGCATGTACAAAGATAAGGGGACGCTTTTATCTTTCCACATGCCACCAGAGATGCAACGCGCACTCTCTCCTTACATTAATACATTTTTCCAGAGATGCAACGAGCCCTCTTCTCTACAAACATATATGTGAAACGAGCTGCAACGAGCGCTCTTCGTCACAAGCATATATGTTAAAGAGCTGCAACGCGCGCTCTTCCCCACACACATGTATGTTAAAGAGCTGCAATGGACACTCTTCACACACATGTTCTACAAAGCTGTAAAAATCACAATGGAGGAATACTCCACAACACAGGAACACATTAGTCCAGCGCCCCACCAGATCTCTACACAAGAACAGGAGACACCCTGGACTTGGGGGACTTGAAGGGGTAGGGTACTATTCTCTAGCGCTCTCGGCCCACCCTACCCACTATCCAGATCCTCCGCCCAAACAACACACCCAAGAGGGTAACACAGCAGCGCGAAAGCGCACTAGCAACTTTGCGCAGAGGATCCAGCTGACAGCGCCTGGGTACATCCCCTTTGGAACCCAACTTGCCACTTCCCATCAGATGTCAGCTTTCAACTGGTCAGCCGCCTGACACCGCCTGACACCAGAAGAAAAGGAGTCCCTCCTGCAGACCAGCCACAGCGCGCCACGTGTACCAATGACAGGGCGCCGCCCCAGTCAACCAACCACGTTGCGCCACGTGGCTCAATCAAAAGCAGCCCTCCTCAACTTGGATCACTTTACCTAACTAAGGATTCAGATACAACTAAATGGGTTCCTAAGCAACCGGCCCAGGCCTCGGGCCCAAGCCCAATAACATTCGAAGTGGGCCTGATGACCTCAGGCCCACGCACCTCCTATAAAAGGAGAACTTAACCTCCTTTCTTAGGGTAGTCAATCAACCAATTAGAACGAATACACTTGTATCATTACTTGTATCTTATATCAATAAAGATCATCCTTTTTCAGTGGACGTAGGTCTCACGAGACCGAACCACTTAAATCCTTGTCTTTCATATTACTCTGCTTGTGATCTGTGCAAATAACCATAGATTAACCATCGTCGTGAGCAAAGGATTATATCCTGCAGTGAACACGAGTCATTACACCCCACTCCTATTACCCCATTGTACTCGTTGTTTCTCCAGTAACGTTTTTTAGTTGTTTAATAATAGTAAAAATAAGTACATTTAGCATTTATTACCGCTGTATTTTTTGTAAGTTTCCATCTAGATCGTTCATCTGTGCAATGGTCATCATAGACTTTTAGGGCTCTAGACTGTTTGTAATTATGAATTTGAAAAGACTAATATAATTTAAATTTATAGTTATTTCATTAGATATTGATTACAAGTTAAGTATTACAAAGTTTGTGTAAACATCTGGTTATATCATCATTCTGTGGAAAATTGTAATGGATCACAGTTGTTTGACAACATCTGTTGACAAGTCATCAGATATTGTATACCTTTGAACTTAGAATTGGTTTGAATACGGATGTTTATTATTACGACATTGAAACTTAGTTTATTCAACTTTATATTCTTTGAATGTTAATTATATCAGTGCTAAATTTGTTAAAAATATTATTTTCTTATTTTATTTTTTTGTGTTTGTAGTTGTTTTCACTTTATATAAGCGCCCGAAAAACCTATTCTAGTATGTATAGATATTTTTTCACTCCATAAAGAAGTTCTCATTTCAGTTTTCAACTTTATATGAATGAAATGAAATTTTATTAGCACCAATCCATTTTTAATGAAATTAGAATGGTGATCTTTCACAAGGCTTATTTCTTGATGTAGTTTGTTAAGTCGTATATTTTCAGTGAAATTATGGAATTTTAATAATAAGTTTTATTGCCATCTACAATTCTTTGCAATATGTGTTGACAATTCAATAGATGTTGATAAACAGAGTATGACACAAATGGTTATAACAACTCAAGTGAGTTATATGTAAATATTCAATTTAGTTTCTTTAAAATATTAGTTAAAGGAGTAAATTTCATGTTATTGCTTAAAAAGTGTGTTATGGAAATATTATTAATTTAAAACATATTACATCGTGAATAAAAACTATAATTACACATTTTAACAATGTTGATTTTTTTAAGAATTTTTATTGCTATAAAATATGTGTTCATTTTTTAAAGTTATAGGAACAATAAAAAAGTTTGAATAATTTGTAGATTCATTTTCTAATTTAAATAATTTTAATGGTTTAATTAAAATAAAAATAATAATATGTAAATTTATGGTAACATTTTTCAGTTGTTTAATAATAGTAAAAATGATGAGTATCATCTACCATTAATAACCATCGTATTTTGTAAGTTTCTATCTAGATCGTTTATCTGTACAGTGGCCATCATAGACTTTTAGGGCTGTGGACTGTTTGTAATTATGAATTTGAAAAGACTGATATAATTTAAATTTATAGTTATTTCGTTAGATATTGATTACAAGTTAAGTGTTACAAAGTCTGTATAAACATCTGGTTATATCATCCTTCAGGGGAAAATTGTAATGGATGACAGTTGTTTGAGAACATCTGTTGACAAGTCATCAGATATTGTATACATTTCAACTTAACATAGACTTGAATATGAAAGTTTATTATTACAACCATGAAAGTTCGTTTATTCAACTTTATATTGTTTGAATGTTAATTATAATAGTAACAATGATATTAAATTATTAAAAAATTTATTTTAATATTTTAATATTTGTATTTGTAATTGTGTTTCACTTTGAAATTTTTGGGATTTGAACAGATGTATGATGGTAGATATTTCAAACTTTCGTTTTATGAATATTTCAATTAATTTTGTTCCTTTAAAAAAATGTTGTTGATGGGATTGGGTACTAAACCACTACATGGTTGCACCCAAACCTGGATTCTAGATCCCGCAGAAGGACTGTCCGCGTAATCAGGGAAACTTCCTCACCAAGTAAGGCAATAGCTAACTTTCTAAAATCATGGAGTAATACCCGCGCGCATAGCGGTAACCGTTCCATGTTTCCTTATTTATAGATTTCCTTAACTACTTTACTAATATAGCTTAGGGTAGTGGAGAAAACCCTAATCGGGCCTGGCCCATTACGATTAGGGTTTAGGGTAATGGTGGCATACGTCCACCTCTATATAAAGGATCACATCCCTAATAGAGAGGACACTTTTTGCTAACCCGAAGAGATATCACTGATAGTATCCCCATTCACCCCGTTTTTGTTATAAACTACTACCTTGTGTAGTCGTCTCCCTACCCACTTCATATTCGTACTTGCAGGTCAGTTCCATCCGGAAAGCTACTAGTGAAGGATTAACCTTGTGGAAAGAATAGTCTACTGATCCCCAAAGGAGGTTAGACCATTTGTTTTTTAATTGGCGCCATCACTATCGGTCTTTCATCTTTCAAACTAGTACTCATGGATCCGGTAACTGAGGCAAAGACCAACACTATCAATGCTGAAGCAACAATTCAAGATAATGTCGATGTCGTGACACTAAACACTGTAACAAAGAACGTAAACCAAAAGCAACCAGCCAGCTCGTTCCAATTCTTCTCGTCCAGAGGAAGGGCAGCGGCTGCTAAAAAGAAACAGAATGATCAAGTCTTGCTAGATCCAGATGAATAGCTAGCCCAGGAAAACGCCAAGACAATTGCAGCATACCAAGACACAGTTCCTGAGAACAACAATGGTTGTCCTCCAACCGGGCCTCACCAGGCGGTACGTGGTGGAGAACGTGGTAGAAATACTCACGTTCAGGACCACGTCAACCTGGATGAGGAACCCGACGGCTATGAGTCTGAAAATGAAGTTCAATACGCAAGAAACGTTCTAAGTCCGTTGCTAGTAACCAGGCACGTCCAGATGACGACCTATTCAAACCATATCGCCCAAAGTCGTTCACGGAAAGATCTAAGTCCTGCGCATGTATTGCGCTAGCTCTGATGCGTCATGAATGTAAACTCCCAAGTACCATTGGGAAGTACGATGGGTTACGCGACCCAGATGATCACCTACATGCCTTTGACTACGCAGGAAGTTCTAAACCTTGGCCTGTCCAAACTTGGTGTCACCTGTTTGTTCAAACCCTAACAGGCGCAGCTAGAGTTTGGTATGAAAGTTTGCCTGTGGGAAGTTTGGTTGACTTTGATGACCTAATCAAGAAATTAAAAAACCTCTTCTCACACCTCCGGAAGCAAAAGAAGGACAAGGCGCACATCTTGTTATGCACACGGAATGACAACGAGGCATTGGAGGACTACATAGTCCGTTACAACAAGGAAGCCCTTCAACTGGGGTGCGGAGAAGAACTCACCAGAGCTGCATTCATACATGGAGTTCGGAATGATGATATCATGAGATGTCTTATAGGAAAGGAAGTTGTACCTGATGCTTGGGATGAGGTCATTGAAGCCGCGAAGGTCTATGCGTCCTCGGAATGCTCCTTCACGCGGACAAAGAATTTCCATCACAACAATAATCATAATGCTGGCCCAAGCAACAAAGGGAAAGGAAAACAGTCCGTTCGGTCAAGAATTTCGGGCACAACGGATGAAGGCAAATACTCTTCCGCACATGACGCACGCAACTATCTGAATAACAAGTACTCGTGTGATCAAAAGGTACACCAGAAAAAAGAATTATGAGTGGACTCCGCTGTCCAAAACGCCTTATGAGCTGCTGAAAACCGAGCCAGTCCAGTTCCCGAAGCCCAGAGAGCTAAGCCGTGACAGAAGGAACGTGGATACAACAAAGTATTGTGAGTATCATGAAGGCTATGGTCACGTGACGGACAACTGTTACAGCTTGAAAATGGAGATAGAGAATGCAATCAAGTCCGACCAGTTGGCTCACTTAGTCAAGAATGTGCGGAAGAAGCAAAGGGATCACACCGATGGAGGAGAACCCTCTCAGAAAAAGATCCATAATCTTAACACGCACCATGTTCATCACACCCCGCGTCATCATTGTAACCTGACTCACCGGGTACACCAACATAAGAGAGCATTCAACGTTGTGCATGAGGAATTGTTGGAAGGAAGCAGACGTTGTTATGCCACGAGTCAAGGGAGGAGCCTCTTCTACAGCTCCACTAATCATAACTGGAGTCATTGGTCACTACCGCACGCGGTATATGGTTTTAGACAATGGCAACACTACGAATATCATGTATCAGCAGTGTTTCAATCAGTTGGCCGAGGAAGATAAGGAAAAGCTTATTCCGGTTATGGGGCCTATCTCAGGCTTTATCCATGAAGTGATTATACCTCTCGGCATGCTTACACTCCCCACCACCTTGACAGATGGGAAGCTCTCAAGAACAGAAGTCTGTGACTTTATGGTCTTACTTGTCAATTCGTCACATGATGTCTTACTCAGACGAGAAGGCCTCGCAAAGTTTAATTGCAACGCATCAACATCACACCAAATGGTTGGTTTTCCCACTCGAAACGGAGTGGCCTTCATACGCGGAAACAAAAATTGCCATGCAACTGATGCGCAGAAGCCTGCAAAAATGCTGAAACCAACTGTCCGCACTGAACTGGAAAAATGGGTTATTAACCCTAAATTCCCGGATCAGACGATTATCATAGCCCCAGTAATCTCCGACACCATTCGCAGTCACCTGAACCAACTCCTCATCAAGAACATAGATTTGTTCGCATTTCAACCGGCAGACATGGTGGGCGTTTCGCGCCACATCGCGGAACATATGCTTAGTGTTTACAAATCAGTCGAGCCAATTGTCCAAAAGAAGCGCAACATGGGGCCGGAGAAAACAAAGGCCATGAATGAACAAGTGACCGAATTACTAAATGCAGGCATCTTGCGCATAACAAGATACCAAACATGGGTGGCAAGTCCAGTTATGGTGGGAAATTCAAATGGCGGCTGGCGTATGTGTGTGGACTATAAGGACTTAAACAAGGTATGCCCAAAAGATTGTTACCCGCTGCCTGAGATTGATTTAAAGGTGGACTCTTTTGCACCTTTTAGATTCAAGTGCTTCCTTGACGCCTACAAGGGCTACCATTAAATACAGATGGCCAAGGAAGATGAAGACAAAATAGCGTTTCGCACCGATACAAGCACCTATTGTTATACAAAAATTCCATTCGGTCTCAAGAACGCAGGGGCCACATACCAACGTTTGATGGACACCGCGTTTGTTAAACAAATTGGGGTCAATCTTGAGGTTTATGGCGATGATTTAGTCATCAAAAGCAGAGAGGAGGATCAAATGTTAGAAGATATTCAAAAGACCTTTGATCAGCTCCGCAGCGTTCGGATGAAGCTTAACCCAAGCAAATGTTCCTTTGGCATGGAAGAAGGGAAATTCTTTGGTGTTATTGTCACTAAGGATGGGTTCCGCGCAAACCCAGAGAAAGTCCAAGAAATCGAGCGCATTCCATCTCCGTCTTCGGTAAAAGAAGTACAAACATTAATAGGACACTTGGTAGCTCTGAATCGTTTTCTCTCAAACTATGCTTCCAAGTCGTTCCCTTTTGTCGACACTCTAAAGAATTGCTTAAAGAAATTCAACTTCAAGTGGACCGCTGAAGCGGATAAGGCCTTCAAGGAAATGAAGGAATGTTTGAGTAACTTGCCCACACTCACAGCACCATTACCTGAAGAGCCATTGACCCTTTACTTATCAGTAACAGATAGGGCCATTGGAGCAATTCTAATGGTTGACAGGAAAGGAGTGCAAACCCCAATTTACTATGTAAGCCGGACATTGCTCGATGCGGAACGCCGCAGATATTTCCAGGGTCATCCCATCAATGTCTTAACGGATTTCCGGATCAATGACATTTTGCGCAAACCTGAACTTTCAGGATGAATAGCAAAATGGGCTATTGAGTTGGGTGAACACTCAATAACGTACAAGACAAGGCCATCTTTTAAGGGGCAAATCCTTGCAGATTTCATCACTGAAGTCCCCATAGACAAGATAGCCGAATGCCAGCAAGAGATCTTTCCTAGCCCCGCACCAAACACGTTAGAGAAATGGGAGTTATTTACAGACGGTGCATGCAACGATGACGGGGCCGGGACAGGATTACGTTGATAACTTCGGATGGCAAGGAGTTCACCTACGCTATCCGTCTTGATTTTCCGACTACTAATAATGAGGCGGAATACGAAGCTCTGTTGGCAGGACTACGCATTGCTAAAAAGATGGGAGAACAACATGTCGAAGCCTACGTAGATTCCATGTTGGTAGCTAACCATATTGACGGTTCCTATGAAGCAAGGGAACCCTCCATGATCTTGTACTTGGAGCACACCAAGGATCTCATGCGTAGCTTCGCATATTGCAAAGTTAATCACATCAAACGCATCCAAAACAAGCTAGCAGATGCATTGAGTAAAATGGCCTCAACGGTTTTCGATCACTTAGCCAAGGATGTATGGGTTGAAGTGCTGGAACATCCATTTGTGCCCCATAGGCAAGTAAATGTTATCCAAATAGGAATAACATCATGGTTCACTCCGATCATGGCCTACTTAATTAAGGGAATTCTACCAGAAAACAAAGCCGAGGCCCGCAAGCTCCAGAACAAAGCACGCCATTATCAGGTCATTGACGGAATACTGTACCGACGCTCGTATCTTGGGCCATTATTACGCTGTGTCGACTCCGCAGAAGCCACTTACCTCATCAAGGATATCCACCAGGGCTCCTGCGGACAACACGTTGGTCCAAGGATGGTGGTGGACTAACTCTTGAACGCGGGATATTATTCGCCCGGCATGCACATGGACGTTGTGACATAATTGCCCAAATGTGATGCCTGTCAATGCCACGCCCAGGGAACTCTCAGACCAAAGAACAATTTGGTGCCGGTCACGGCGGCTTGGCCGTTTCAAAAGTGGGCCATTGACCTCGTGGGATCTTTCCCCGCAGCCCCTGGCAATGTCAAGTACTTGGTGGTGGCAATTGACTACTTTACAAAGTGGGTGGAGGCCAAAGCCCTAGCTTCAATCAATGGACGAAGCATTAAGAAATTTATTTGGGAGTTCATTATCTGTAGGTTTGGTCTACCACTCGAAATAGTAAGTGACAACGGCACGCAGTTTGCAGACCAACACTTACAAGAGTGGCTAACCTCTATGAGTGTCAAGCAAGTGTTTACCTCCGTAGCACACCCACAAGGAAATGGGCAAGTTGAACGTGCGAACCGGAGCATCGTCGAGGGTATAAAGGCTAGACTTGGCACAAAACACACCGGTTGGGTGGACGAGCTCCCTCATGTTTTATGGGCTAATCGCACGTTGTCCAAAACTAGCAACGGATAAACACCGTTCAGCCTCACATATGGAACGGAAGCGGTGATACCCGCAGAGGTCAGATGCCCATCTCCAAGGGTACTGATGGCCCACCACCAAGATAATGACAAAGAGTTGCAGATGAACCTCGATCTGCTAGAAGAGCGTCGAGACATGGCTTCCATTCGAGAAGCTAACTACAAAAAACAGTTGGAGAAATACTATAACGCAAGAGTCAAAGCACATGCCTTCCGCGTGGGTGACTACGTTTTCCACAGCAATGAAGCATCCAATGTGGAGAAGCCGGGCAAACTTGCTCCCAACTGGGAAGGCCCATATAAGATACAAGAGGTGCTAGGAAAGGGTGCCTACGCACTTAAACGCTTGGATGGCACACCCATACCACGCACCTGGAATGCGTCACAATTACGCATCTGTTATCTTTAAATTTTATTCCAGTTCCTGCTTTGTAATAACGGCTAATGGCCCATTGATATTTTGATGCAATAAACAACAAGTTTTCTAGTTCATGGCATACTTTCATTATATTTCAAGACAAAAAACAAGTAGATATACAATTCGGAAGACTTAGATTACACTTATAAAGCAACATCATACATATGGATCTTACATAATATACCAACAATAAAAAAGATTTGGTATGGAGCATAGCATTTACATCATAAGATCATGTCACTGTTATATGGAGAGAAAAAATCATTAGTATCTATATATATGCATCCCTACAACTGTAAATCTAAAGACTTAGAGCATGCTCCCATCCACTTCCTGCACAATGAAGCTTGAGTTTTGGGGTCTTCGGAACATCATCAAGTTTAGATAACTTTTTCATCTTCAAAGGTTGCCCATCAGAGGTACCTTGTTCATCTAAATGGTCAGGTTGCATGTTCTCAATTTCCAGGAGACGCCCACAATACTCAGCCAACCAGTCGAAAGCATTTCGGGCATCCCAACATTGGGGGGAGGAACAGATAGTTGCAACATACCTTCAACAGCCTCATTCTCAGCTTTGTTTAGATTTAGTGATCGGGATGATGATGCCATTTGTTTTCGATGAAGGAGAGATAGAAGAAGAAAAAGGGAGTTGTTAATTTTTTTAAATCACAAACTTACCTTATGTAGAAAGGAAGGTACACTCTATTAATTGTCATTAATGGAAATGAACTTGATATTTTGATGCAATAAACAACAAGTTTTCTAGTTCATGGCATACTTTCATTATATTTCAAGACAAAAAACAAGTAGATATACAATTCGGAAGACTTAGATTACACTTATAAAGCAACATCATACATATGGATCTTACATAATATACCAACAATAAAAAAGATTTGGTATGGAGCATAGCATTTACATCATAAGATCATGTCACTGTTATATGGAGAGAAAAAATCATTAGTATCTATATATATGCATCCCTACAACTGTAAATCTAAAGACTTAGAGCATGCTCCCATCCACTTCCTGCACAATGAAGCTTGAGTTTTGGGGTCTTCGGAACATCACCAAGTTTAGATAACTTTTTCATCTTCAAAGGTTGCCCATCAGAGGTACCTTGTTCATCTAAATGGTCAGGTTGCATGTTCTCAATTTCCAGGAGACGCCCACAATACTCAGCCAACCAGTCGAAAGCATTTCGGGCATCCCAACATTGGGGGGAGGAACAGATAGTTGCAACATACCTTCAACAGCCTCATTCTCAGCTTTGTTTAGATTTAGTGATCGGGATGATGATGCCATTTGTTTTCGATGAAGGAGAGATAGAAGAAGAAAAAGGGAGTTGTTATTTTTTTTAAATCACAAACTTACCTTATGTAGAAAGGAAGGTACACTCTATTAATTGTCATTAATGGAAATGAACTTGATTAGCCCTAGCAAGGTGACAGCAGTCACGTCAGCAACTGACACGCGCCGCCACACTTGTCATTTCACTGGCAGATGACGTCACACTACGCCTGACACAAGGTGTCAATTTCCTTGGGTGACATCAACCAATCATTGCACCATGCGCATCAAGTAATGAACACAAAACCCAACAGATACAAAAAGATGGCCATACAAACCAAGTACAAAATTGTTCAAAGTGCTACAAATGCTAAAGAAAGGATAGGACAAACACATGTAATCAACTATAATCTGTGATGTCAAGATATGTGTCCACTGCATCCTTTTCAGCCTCTTCATTTTGCTCACCACCACCAGCGGCCGCGGAGGAGGATCCACCTTCCTCATGCGCTGTCGCTGCTTGCTTCTCCTCTTCCTCCTTCCTTGCTTTTTCTTCTAATTCCGCTCCTAGACGGTCCGATTCTTCGAAGTATGCACGCAGCTCACCAATCGGATCATCAGTCTTCAAACACTAATCAACAAGATCGAACACATCGAAGGTGAGGGCCTCAAATTCCTCCTGCACAGCTGCTACCTCTTCTTCTTCATAAGGCTTCCCATAGTACACGCCATCTTCAAGGTTCAAATCTATAGCATGGTGATAAATGCCTTCATTGAATCCCAACTGCATTCCATTCTTCATCGAAGCAATACCAATCTTTCCAACAGCGTCACCAAACTTGGGTTCATTCCAGACACGCTTAAAAATCTGCAAAAAACTTACAGGGTTCAAGCCAGATTATATCATAATCAATAGACCTTTGACAACAAGACGCTTACCCCTTGGACCCCATATTGCATCATCCAAGTTAAGTGCTCACGCGCAGCATTGGCAACATGGGAAGCATCTTTCAAAGTTGTCTGTGTTTGCTGCAAGTTCACCTCCAGCTAAACACGTGAAGAGTCCAACAAAGCCTTCTCCTCGTCCAGCTTATCTTTCTCCTTCAAAAGGGAACCATTTTGAGACTCTAGCTCCAAAACTCGAGTAATAGCCTTCAACAAAGCCTCATGCTGTTCGTTTAACTTCATGACAGTTTCTGACAATTCAGCCTGTTTGGCATCGAAGGCTTTGTGATTCTCCTCAGCTTCCCGAGTCATGCGGGCAATATCATTCTTCAGCTTCTCCATAGCGTTCCGTCCGCGCTTGAGCTCCAGATTAGTTCGTTCACAGGACTCCTTCCAAAGCCTGGCAGACTCTGTCTTGTCAGCTTTCAACTTTTTTATCTCATCCTCAGCAGCGTGGGCCCGCTTCTTGTACTGCTCAATCTCAGACTTCACATCAGCGCGTGCATGCTGAAACTCCTCTTCTCTTTTCAATTGAGATTCCTGAGCACTCTTCAAACTCTGCCACGAGCACATAAATTCATCATCCCACCGCATCAATGATCCAAAGCCCCCAATGTACAAAGCCAAGTTCATGCTCATATCCGAAAACAGTGACCGCCGGTCTATGCTGTCGTGGTAGTCACGTTCATGGGTGGCACCGTATACGCAACAAACTCTTCAGCATGCAATGGATTGGTGAAGCGAGTGGTTTGCCTAATATCCCATCGGGGCTGATAGGGTTTGTTTGGATCGTAATCGGGCGAAGCAACTCTGCCTTTACCGCACACTAGAATCAACTCTCTTCGCATCTGAGGGACTTACCAGAGAGCCCTGCATGTCAACATTTTCCCTTGCGGATGACACATCATCCACCTTCTTCTTCCCCTCAGCCTTCTCCAAATTCTTCTGCTGTGACAAATCTTCAACAAGAAGTGACTACTGAGTTTCCTCTACATTCTCTACATTCTTGGGATTCTCCAATGGTTGTGGTTGATTGACACGCTCAACATCAATAACCTCCTTTTCCACATGGTGAACCTCTTCTACAATCGACTGCTCTTGCTCGAAGGTTTTCTTTGTTGTCACTACACCTTGCTTGGGAACATTCCTTGTTGAAGACATTATAGCTATGCATAAAGAGAAGAGCAAATAAACTCAGCACGTGAACATACGCAACTATGCAGCATATTATAAATCGTAACTTACCAATAGTTTGCTTCACAAACCTGACGTGAATAGAATTCCACTTCGGAGGCGGCTTCACAAACTTGACGCGAATAGACTTCCACTTCAGAGGGTGCAACCACATTTGAAGGGACGACATCATCAGGATTCTGCACATCCCCTTTTGCACTCTCAACAACTAGGTACTTGAACTTGCATCTGCGATAGAGCATCCATTCGCTACTGAAACAGCTCCGCTGGCACCTCTTTAGATGTGTGCCCCGGATATTGTTGCCTAGAATGCTTGTGAGCAATGTCCTCATCAGACTCCGTCGCTTCATCCTCTTCATTCGATGGCACAGAGGATGACTCTACCTTCTTGCTCTGTTTTGGTCTCTTCCTATGACTCCTTGGCCCAGTCCCTGTAGTCAGTATAACAAAAGGTCAAAAGCAGCACTCACAAAATTCTAAAAAGAAACGCAAAGTCCACCTGTACAAGTTATCATCTTACGACCTTGAGAAGGTGCCTCTAAATCGATTACTACTTTCCTTAGTGGTTGAATACCCGCTCCTGTCACGAAGGGCGTGGAATGTCAGTACGCAGCTAACGTACACAATTGTGCACCGTTCGGGCGCAGGAGGTGTCCGCCACAATAACCGATAATGCAAAAATTTGGGTCACATGATTGACTAACCTGTCATGCCATAATGTCGTGGTGGATCCACAAGTTGGGGCATTAAAAAGTTCACTCTTAACCACTCAATCAACGGAGTAACCCCCCATGTACAGTCTCGTACACCAACTTAGCTTCGCCCCTCTCCCCGAACAAATCGAACTTGGTCATCCCGGCACCAGCGGAACAACAATAATGAATAATGGTATCAACTAACACAGGTTAAGATGTAATCAAAGACACCTACCTTCCTCTGGCGCACAAGGATCATAACCATCCGGGACACCTAACCGGCTAAGTCCCAACATCGCTAGCACTCCCTCCGGGCACTTCTCCATTGACAGCGGAGTGGCATGTGAACAGATGGACTTGCACCACTTCTGATTCTTGTAATCAGCCATGGGAGGAAACTGCGCAATCCTTTCTTTCACACCAATAGCCATCCACTGCAACGACAATGGGATAACTCCCCTGTTGATGTAGAAAAACTTTTCTTTCCAATCATACATGGATTTGAGCGTTTCGGACACCATCTGGGTTACTTTTCTCCTGGCAGCAAGGCTGTACCACCCAGTCCCACCACGAGCCTCCTCAAGAACATAAAATACATTCAGCATCTCGAATGTAGGCTCCATGTCCAAGGATCGACAGGTAGCCTCAAAAGGAATTATCCTTGACAAGCCAAATGGGGTCATCTGTGTGGGATGCACACCATACTTTTGGAACACATTTGACAAGAAATTAGTAATGGGAAGACAAAAACAACATTTGGTGATAAATGCTTCATACAGGGTTATCTTCCCTGGTGTGGCTTTTAGGGCAGTCTTACCTTCAGCCGGCAATTCCGGCTCCCAGGCGGCTTCAATGCCAAATTGATCAAGAAAAGTGGCAAATACAGTGCTCTCCCACTTAATGGTAGTAGTGTCAATGCCTTTAGGAGAAGATTCCCACTTCGTATGTTCAGAAATCTTGGATTGATCAACAGGGACGCCTGAATCCTGAGACATTTTGAAAATGGAAAAGTATGCAAGAAGATTATAGAGAGAGCAACGGTTATGGATAATGAGGAAGACAGAAGGAAATAAGTGGGAAAGTGGGAAACTGATTTTTTGAAATGATTATATAGTATACGCAATTAATGTGGATGACGTCAGCGTGGGGTGGAGCAAACGACTTTTGGTAAGCTCAACCACTGTGAAGCCTTCACGTGTCTCGGAGCAGCCCAGGAGACGACACACATGCTTCCACGCGCCTACGCGCCTGACACATACTCTGCTACTCGCTTGATGGGACGGCATCTATCAGTGTGCACACCCTGCTGATGACAGTCACCAAGCTATCGCCTCTTCAACTTTGCAGAGGTATGGACAACTGTCCTCCACTCTTACATGACGTGTCCCTTGCGCCGCGGAAAATTAACGTCACACTAGAAATACCGTTCTCTGCATTTCGCACGCCTCACTACTCCGCATTGAAGCTTCTACGCATTTCAATATCAACGCCGAAACCCAGTCTCCGCTACCAAGGCAGGATGAGTTATCATCTAGACATCACTCATTTGAGTTCAGAATCCACCCTCTTCCCTCACATGCTTGGAAATAGGAAGCACACAGTGTGATACCCCGCAATTTCAGGTTCTCACTTTAACTAAACTCTAGTTACATTCCTTGCATTCTACTTAATTAGGGTTAGCTAGATAGGACACACATTGCACAGTTATAGGTTAATAACTGCATGAAGTGGTAATTCGGGGAATTACCAGACTGTATACATGAATAGTGAACCTCGGACGTTGGTAAACAATGAAATTAAATGATTGTGAATTTATTGATTGCAATTATGTGCCTCTATGATACTCGGTGAAACTATGTGCAAACTATATGTGATTACGTGAACATAAACCGAATACGTTGATAAAAACCTTAATAGGTGGACCAGTAGGATGGTTGGGGTCTTAACACATGGGGTTACACTTGTTATTGTCCAAAATAGCAAAAACATCGAAGAAAACACACTCTACAACAAAGCAGGCCACCCGGAGCGGGCCAGGGAGAACCGACCGGCCGCGCGATCCATCCGACTAGCCGCGCGACGGGTCCTGACGAACCCTAACCGCCTTAATCCACTATTTAAACACTCTTAAGTCTCATGCAACCCCTAAACTCAACCCTAATCGCCCCCTACTGCCTAGTTACGAAAATACTAACCCCAAACACCTGCTAAGGCTCAATAACATCGATCGGGAAGCTTGGAGAGCAATCGGTTGATAGTTTTGAAGTGCTTGCGGTATAATGTTTAATCCTTTGTGTTTTAATCTTCCTTAATATGTTTTAAAACATCATAACCACGTTTGTCCAGGTCTGAAACACTTTTATAAAGATTAAAACTTGATACTTATGGAGATTAAAAGGATTAATCATGTTGTAATGTAATGGATATTATGTGTTTTGCATGATTACGCATGTTCTTGATGTTTTAGGCTACTAGCGTTTATGAATGATGATGATTATGATGTATGATTAGGGTTTTGATCAGATTTGGCTCTTATTAATTTTGTATGATGTTTGTTGGGTTTTGTTGATTGATAATATGCAACTAGGGTTTGATATAATTGATAACATTGCATGATTAAAAGCTGGACAGAATCCGAATGTCAACTTGTAGGGTCTGTTACGTGACTTAAACATGATGGTTTTGATGATTTCTTTGCGTGGTTGTATTATACCAGGTCTTAGCTTTTCATAATGGGTAAAATCGAGTGATTTGGACGTCGTTTGGATAGTTTTTGGAATTTTATTTGAATAAAGGTCACATCAGATTTTCGGATTAACTAACTGAGTCAACTTTAGACAATCATAACTCGAGTTTTACAAGGAATTACAAGGAATTTTTCTACTAAACTGACCTGTTGTGGAAATTTTCTGGACATAGCTGTGTTGTACGGATTTTAATAATTTTTTTGTTTGGTTTTAAGACAAAGCAAAAATATGGGTTAGCAAATGAATCCCAATGAATACTCAGTAAAAATTTGGGATGTTAATTCATTCGTTAAGTATTTTAAATAATTTGTTTTTCACAGCGCACAATCTGCCCTAAAAACGCAGATTGTGTACGGGATCTTTATGTGCCTTTGTGGAGTCTTATATGGTATGTATTTGACATGAACTTGTATGGAAACTTGTATGAGATGTATTTGAGGTACTAAACTGATAATAATCACTATGATCACCAACGGGTCCGTGTAGGGTTTACTTATGCATGTAGAATCACTAGGTGTCATTTACACAGTTTTGAACATTTAAACGTCTTGGACAAACGGGTTATATGGTGTATTGGTTATACACATATACTCACTTAGTGACCCTTGTAATAGGGAGTCGGTAGCACCCTATTGTTTTGGAATTTGGATAATTTGCTTGCAACCAAAGGTGAGTTTCACTACTCTTTTCTCAAAAGCATGCGTCTCGGGTTGAGACAACTTACTTAATGCTTTCTAGTCCAGTTTGGGACTAATTTTACACATCCCGGGTTTCGGGGTGCTAGGTTCACGGGGTGAATCTACTGTTACTAATTCATGCTATATGTCCTTGATGAACTAAACCAACCCTATCATTTAAGTCCTTCAAAATACCGAATCAATTGCCGGGTGGGCAAGCGGGTTACTAGTTGATAGCGCTATTAGGTTTAACAAACCTCACATCGTGCTGGGAGCATGGGTGTGAACTAATAACTTAAAACATATGTCATTGTTGATGGGCAATGACGCAAGGCACTATACTCCCTGTTGTGGGAACTCGTTCATTAGTAGTTCGGTATTCGCCGGTATTAGTTATCATGAGTGGGTTAGCTACCCCTGGCATGTGAATTAGCTGTTTACTTGTGGCCGGGGAGGCCGACATTCTTACTTGTTGTTATGTGGTCTGGGAGACCGACACTTTTACTTGGTTACGTGGTTTGGAAACCTACGCTTTTACTTACTCACCTACTTTACTTAGTGAACTCACCAACATTGTTTGTTGACCCACCATTTACATGCTTTTGCAGGTAGTTAGCTTCCGGTGTCACGATTAGGAAGCACTGCACGTTCACTGCATTTGGGTCTGGGGCATACACCTAAATTATATATCATGCTTATACGTTTTCTTTCATATGGTTTTGATTTGGGCGCGTTGTTTTGCGCATGGTTTTCAAAAGGTTTAATTTGGTTACGCTTCCGCAGCTTAAATAAACTTGGTTTTTGGAAAACGAACTAAATGGTTTGAGCATTTAGAGTTCGTTCATATGACTTATGGCTATGGGATCCTGGTATGTCATGTGCCTCGCGGTAAAACCCCGTAGTGGAAATTTGAGGGTGTGACACACTGGACTAGGGGGACTTGATGGGATTGGGTACTAAACCACTAAATGGTTGCACCCAAACCCGGATTCAAGATCCCGCGGAAGGACTGTCCGCGCAATCAGGGAAACTTCCTCACCAAGTAAGGAAATAACTAACTTTCTAAAATCATGGAGTAATGCCCGCGCGCATAGCGGTCTAGGCGGTAACTGTTCCATGTTTCCTTATTTATAGATTTCCTTAACTACTTTACTAATACAGCTTAGGGTAGTAGAGACAACCCTAATCGAGCATGGCCCATTACGATTAGGGTAATGGTGGCATACATCCACCTCTATATAAGGGATCACATCCCTAATAGAGAGGACACTTTTTGCTAACCCAAAGAGCTATCACTGATAGTATCCCCATTCACCCCATTTTTGTTATAAACTACTACCTTCTATAGTCGTCTCCCTACCCACTTCATATTCTTACTTGCAGGTCAGTTCCATCCGGGAAGCTACTAGTGAAGGATTAACCCTGTGGAAAGAATAGTCTACTGATCCCCAAAGGAGGTTAGACTATTTGTTTCTTCAGTTGCCTCATCATTTAATTTTTTTAACCTGAAATTCAATAAACTGCTGTTGTTTTTTATTTAAGGAAAATTGGATTGTAATAATTCTACCTTTGTGTTGTTGGCCAATAATAATCCCACCTAAGTTTATTCTTCCCACCAGTCCCACCTTTTAATTTATCTTTTCTAATTGCACCCGCCGTTAAGTCACACTAACGTCGTTAGCTGAAACTCACAATTTTAGGCGATTGTTCACCGGATTTGAAAAAGGCAATCGAGACGATGATATTGGTATGTTCAATTGCCGAATGAGCATGGTTTGATGGTTTAATAGTCTGTTCCAGTCATCCCCTCCGACAAGAACATCAACCTGAAACCCATCAAACCATGCTCGTTTCTGTTATTGAACATACCAATATCATCGTCTCGATTCCCACTTTCAGATCCGGTGAACAATCGCCTAGAATTGTGAGTTTCAGCTAACGGCGTTAGTGTGACTTAACGGTGGGTGCAATGAGAAAAAAAATTAAAAGGTGGGACTGGTGTGAAGAATAAACTTAGGTGGAATTATTATTGGCCAACAACACAAAGGTAGGATTATTACAATACAATTTTCCATTGTTTAATCATTTTTATATTACTTCAATGTTAAAATAAAAATGATAATATGTAAATTTATGGTAACATATTTTAGTTGTTTAATAATATTAAAAATGAGTTCATCTAGCATTAATAACCGTCGTATTTTGTAAGTTTCGATCTAGATCGCTCATTTGGACAGTGGCCATCATAGACTTCTAGGGCTCTGGACTGTTTGTAGTTATGAATTTGAAAAGACTTATATAATTTAAATTTGTAGTTATTTTGTTAGATAATGATGACAAGTTAAGTATTACAAAGTCTTTATAAACATCTGGTTATATCATCCTTCAGAGTTGTTTGACAACATCTGTTGAAAAGTGATCAGATATTGTGTACCTTTGAACTTAGAATAGGCTTGAATACGAAAGTTTATTATTACGACATTGAAACTTAGTTTATTCAACTTTATATTCTTTGAATGTTAATTATAATAGTGACAAAATTATTAAAATTATTATTCTATTATTTTATTTTTTTGTGTTTGTAGTTGTTTTTCACTTTATATAAGCGCCCCAAAAACCTATTATAGTATGTATAGATATTTTTTCTTTCTATAAGACTCTAAGAAGTTCTCATTTCAGTTTGCAACTTTATATGAATGAAATGAAAATTTATTAGCAACAATCCATTTTTAATGAAATTAAAATGGTGATCTTTCACAAGGCTTATTTCTTGATGTAGTTTGTTAAGTCGTATATTTTCAGTGAAATTATGGAATTTTAATAATAAGTTTTATTGCTATCTATAATTCTTTGCAATATTGTTGACAAGTCAATAGATGTTGATAAACAGAGTATGAGACTGTCACACCCGCAAATTTTCACTTGCGGGGTTTTACCGCGAGGTGCGTGACACACCAGGATCCCATAGCCATAAGTCACATGAACGACTCTAAATGCCCAAACCATTTAGTTCGTCATCAAAAATCAAGTTTATAAGCCAACCATAAGTTTTTAAGAAAATGCGGAAGCGTAATCAAAACAGTTAAGTAAGTAGTTATGCGCAACACAAACTCACCCAAACCAAAGTAATGTAAATAAACGATAAAATAGTTTATAATGTTTAGTGTCCCATGATAAACATGATGCATGACCTAAGCGTGCTCCAATCTAGCGACCTGCAAAAGCATGCTAGCGTGTGTCAACATAAAGTCGGTGAGTTCACAAGATAATTAAAGTAAATTTTTAGGTTTCAAAAACCAGTAACCACTAGTTCATCGCATGCTATGGGTAGCTAACCCATTCAAGATAACTAAACACAGGTAATACCGAACTGCTAATTAACGTGCACTCACAACGATGAGCAAAAGTGCTTTGCATCATTGCCTATAAACAATGATAATGTGTTAAGTCACAGTTCACTCCCGCACTCCCAAGTACGGTGTGAGGTTTGTCAAAACTAATGGCGCTATCAACTAGTAACCCGCTTGCCAACCCGGCAACTCATTTGGTATATGAAGCACTTCAATGATAGTGTGTGGTTTAGTTCATTAAGGACAAAGATGTGAACTAGTAAAATCTGATTAACCCCATGAATCCATGCATCCCAAAACTCGGGATAAAACGTAGTCCCAAACTGGACTAGAAAAGTAAGTAATTCCCAACCAGGAATTAGTGTTGTTTCTAAACCCGAGACACATGCTTTTGAGAAAAAGTAGTGAAACTCACTTTAGGTTGCAAGCTAAATCCAAATTTCAAAAATAAGGACGTGCCACCGACTCCTTATTACATGTGCCACCATGTGAGTACATTTGTATACACGATACACCACATAACTCGTTTATCCAAGACGTTAATTTATGCGAAAACGTTTAAGTGACACCTATTATAACTACATGCACAAGTAGAGCCTCCGAACCCGTTGGTGAACATTACATTTACTATCAATCATACATGTCATTTACATCTCATATAAGTGTACATTTACATCTCATATATCATAATCTGCGTTTTCAAGGCAGATTATGCACTACTAAAACGATTTTACAAAAAATACATACACAGCGAATTAGACTCCCAAGCTTTTACTAAATATTCCAAGGAGTCCAACCGTCATGCCACTATTTTGTTTTCGCAACAAAACCTTGTTGAAAAATTATGAAATATCAAATACTACCACTAGGTTCTGAAAACTTTCACACCAGGTCAGTTTACGATAAAAATTCTCAAAAATCTTGTATTCATCCAAACAGGAGGAATCCACTTGGAAAAGTCGAATTATTCCCATATCAACTTACTGACAAAATTTCGTGACCTAACTCTTTATAAAACTCGAGTTACAGCCGACTAAAGTTCACCTAAGTTTTTAATCCGAAAATCACTTTAGACCTTTATTTGAATAAAATTCCAAAAACATATCAAACGACAACCAAATCGCATAATTTTACCCATTCCAGAAAGCTAAGACCATGTATGACATGCACATAACATGAAATGATCAAAACAGATAATTTAAAGTCATGTTACAGAGCCTATAAATCAACATTCACATTCTGTCCAGATTTTAAACGTGTCAAAACCTTAACTATAACAAGTCCTACTCCTACATGCGTATTATCGATCAAGAACACCAAGTAAACATCATACAATATCCCTAATAAATCAATATGATCAAAACATGAAGATTCATCGTAAATAATATTATCTGTAAACCCTAGACGCTCAAACATCATAAACACTCAATAACATGCAAGCATATCGAATAATCAATCATAAAACTTTATGTTTATCATGTTAATCTTTTAAAAAACTCAAGTTTTAATCTTTATAAAATTGTATTAGATCTGGACAAGCTTGTTTATTGTGTTGTATAACATAACAAAGGATTAAAACATAATAAGTTTGATATCATACCGAAAGCTTCTTCGTTTAGGTGATTAGGCACAACTAAAGCTCCAAAACTTGATTGATTTTGATTATGATGGAGGTTATGGGGTATAATATTCGTATGGTGGCTGTTAGGGACGATTAGGGTTGTGATTATGAGAAGATGGGGCTTGAGATCGTTTAAATAGTTGATATAAGTCGGTTTCCCGACCTGCACCAGCCGAACGGCCGTTCACACGGCCCGAACAGCCGTTCACATTGACAAAGCCTGTTTCGGGCGGGACAGTTCAGCGTATTGCATGTTTTCTTCAACGTAATTGTTATTTTGGACTATACCAAGCGTAACCCCATGTTTTTAGACCCCAACCATCCTATCGGTTCATTAGTTACGAGTTTGTTAACACATTCGGTTTAAATCTCATAATCACATAACAAGTTCACACATAGTTTCACAGAAACACGTGATTGCAAATAATATCAAACAACTGATTCACAATTATATATTTTATCAATTCACCATTGGTTCTTCCACGAACCGTAACTGATCGTCCACCTGGATTTCCTCCAGTGGAACCACCAATGTCGCATCAGACAGACATTTCTTAAGGTTCGATACGTTGAATACATTATGCACTCCACTGAGTTCATCAGGTAGGTTTAACCTATAAGCCACCGAACCGATTCTTTCCACAATCTCGAATGGTCCAACATATCGCGGGTTTATCTTTCCCCGTTTTACAAATCGAATCACGCCTTTCCAATGTGAAACCTTTAATAGTACCTTGTCCCCAACCTGAAACTCCAAAGGTTTCCTACGCTTATCGGCACAGCTTTTGTTTCGATCACGAGCAGCGGCCAAACGGTTTTTGATTTGCACGATCTTCTTAGAAGTTTCATGCACGAGTTCAGGACCTGTCAGCTGTCACACCCTCAAATTTCCACTTGCAGGGTTTTACCGCGAGGCGCATGGCATACCAAGATCCCATAGCCATAAGTCACATGAACGACTCTAAATGCCTAAACCATTTAGTTCGTTATTGAAAACCGAGTTTTAAAAGTTAACCAAAACATTTAAGTAAATGTGGAAGCGAAATCAAAAGCAGATAAGTAATAGTATGCGCAAAACAACGCGCCCAAAACCAAACGGAAATAAGTAAATGATAAAAGTATTTTTAAAGTGTTCATGTCCCATGACACATATGATGCATAACCTACTCAGGCTTTGAAACTAGTTACCTGCAAAAGCATGTTATCGTGTGTCAACATAA
Source organism: Ambrosia artemisiifolia (assembly GCA_032199755.1). Taxonomy (NCBI): domain Eukaryota; kingdom Viridiplantae; phylum Streptophyta; class Magnoliopsida; order Asterales; family Asteraceae; genus Ambrosia; species Ambrosia artemisiifolia. The sequence goes on along the minus strand of CM063519.1, from coordinate 40,424,818 downwards.
ATTTGGTGAGTTCACAAAGTAAGGTAAGTGAAAGTGTAGGTTTCCCAAACCAAGAACAACAGCTAGGTATCCCAAACCCAAAAATAGAAATCATTAACCACTAGTTCAGCGAATGTCAAGGGTAGCTAACCCATTCATGATAACTAAACAATGAAAGTAACGAACTGTTATTTGAACTACGCACTCGCCCCGCGAGTTGGTTTTTGCCTCCCATCATTGCCTATCAACAATGATAAAATCTAAGGTCGTAGTTCACGCCCGGCTGCCAGCATGGTATGAGGTTTTTCAAACCTAATAGCGCTATCAACTAGTAACCCGCTTGCCATAACCCGGCAACTCATTCGGTATATAGTGAAGGACTTTCGTGATAGAATGCAGTTTAATTCATCAAGGATAAAATGTGTGAAACTAGCCAAACCCGATTCCTCCCAGGAATCAACACATCCCAAAACACGAGATAAAACAGTAGTCCCAAACTTGGACTAGAAAAGTTAAGTAAGTTGTCTCCTTGAGACGCATGTTTTTGAGAAAAGAGTAGTGAAACTCACCTTAGCTTGAAAGCAAATAATCCAAACTTCACAAATAGGACGTGCTACCGACTCCCTATTACATGTGTCACTAAGTGAGTATATGTGTATAATCAATATACCATATAACCCGTTTGTCCAAGACGTTTTAAAATACAAAACCATGTGAGTCACACCTAGTGTTTCTATATGCACAAGTAAACCCTACGAAACCATTGGTGAATGTTACGATTAACATCAGTCATACACTTCATATACACCTCGTATAAGTGCTCATACAATTTCATGCTATTAATAAGCCATATAGAACCTTAGTTAGACACACAAGCGTACAATACATAATCTGCGTTTTTAGGACAGATTATGCGCCATGAAAACCACGTTATTTAAAATATTTAACCAATGAGTTAGACTCCCAAAATTTTACTGAATATTCTAGGGAGTCCACCAGTCAAGTCATATTTTTATTTGAACGCGCCGCGCCGTGGGTACTGTGTAGTTCTCCGTTATAGTGGCTATACTGCCTTCAAGGGTTCTCTCCCATGTATCTAACAGTTAGTACCCTCACTAATACTCTATTGCTGATTTCCCCATCCATGAAGCTGGTTGGAATTTTAGTCCCAGTTGATGGGCCACATGGCCTAGCTTTCGTCCTTCACCAAGGATGTGCTCAGTATCAGATTTAGTGTTAAAGGATTATATATCTCCTATAACCTATTAAGCAAGTATACATAGCCAAAAAGCTAGTTGTGCACTTAAGCTGTGAGTGTAACTAATGCAATGCTTATGCTATGACAGTTATAGACTAGACTCACCATGCAGTCCTAGTTCACTATAACCAGTGGCTCTGATACAAATCTGTCACACCCTCAAATTTCCACTTGCGGGGTATTACCAGCGAGGCGCATGACATACCAGGATCCCATAGCCATAAGTCACATGAACGACTCTAAATGCCCAAACCATTTAGTTCGTTATTGAAAACCAGGTTTTAAAAGTTAACCAAAACATTTAAGTAATTGCGGAAGCGAAATCAAAAGCAGATAAGTAATAGTATGCGCAAAACAACGCGCCCAAAACCAAACGTAAATAAGAAAATGATAAAAGTATTTTAAAGTGTACATGTCCCATGACACATATGATGCATGACCTACTCGTGCTCCGACACTAGTGACCTGCAAAAGAATGTTATCGTGTGTCAACATAAAGTTGGTGAGTTCACAAAGTAAGGTAAGTAAAAGTGTAGGTTTCCCAAACCAAGAGCAACACTTAGGTTTCGCAAACCCAAAAATAGAAATCATTAACCACTAGTTCAGCGAATGTCAAGGATAGCTAACCCATTCATGATAACTAAACAATGAAAGTATCGAACTACTATTTGAACGATGCACTCGCCCCGCGAGCTGATTTTTGCCTCCCATCATTGCCTATCAACAATGATAAAATCTAAGGTCATAGTTCACGCCCGGCTCCCAGCACGGTGTGAGGTTTGTCAAACCTAATAGCACTATCAATTAGTAACCCGCTTGCCATAACCCGGCAACTCATTCGGTATATAGTGAAGGACTTCCATGATAGAATGCAGTTTAGTTCATCAAGGACAAAAGGTGTGAAACTAGCCAAACCCGATTCCTCCCAGGAATCAATCCATCCCAAAACCCAGGATAAAACAGTAGTCCCAAACCTGGACTAGAAAAGTTAAGTAAGTTGTCTCCCCGAGACGCATGCTTTTGATAAAAGAGTAGTGAAATTCACCTTAGGTTGCAAGCAAATAATCCAAACTTCACAAATAGGACGTGCTACCGACTCCCTATTACATGTGTCACTAAGTGAGTATATGTGTATAATCAATACACCATATAACCCGTTTGTCCAAGACGTTTTAAAATACAAAACCATGTGAGTGACACCTAGTGTTTCTATATGCACAAGTTAACCCTACCAGCCCGTTGGCGAACGTTACGATTAACCTCAGTCATACAAGTTCATGCTAATAATAAGCCATATATAACTTCAATTAGACACACAAACGTACAATACATAATCTGCGTTTTTAGGACAGATTATGCGCCACGAAAACCAAGTTATTTAAAATATTTAACCAATGAGTCAAACTCCCAAAATTTTACTGAATATTCTAGGGAGTCCACCGGTGAAGTCATATTTTTGTTTCGGGATAAATCCATACACAAAAATTTATGAAAAATCGTACAATACAGCTAGGTCCAGAAAATACTCATAACAGATCAGTTTAGTAGAAAAAAATCCCAAATACTGTGTATTTATCCAAATGGGATTAATCCACTTGGAAAAGCCAAGTTTCTCCAATGTTGACCTACTATCCAAATTTCATAATATATATCGTTGTAAAACTCAAGTTTTGGTCGTTTAAAATTGACCCAATTTATTAATCCGAAAATCGGATTAGACCTTTAATAAAAGAAAATTCCAAAAACATATCAAACGACGTCTAAATCAGATGATTTAGCCCATTACGAAAAGATAATACCTTGTAAAATATGTTCATGCAAAGAAATAATCAAAACAAACAATTTAATGCCATGTTACAGCCACTGCAAGTCCGCCTAAACAATCTGTCCCGATTTTAAACATACATAAACCCTATTTATAATCAAATATCTATGCATATAAACGATCAATAACGCCCAAAAAGCATCATACAACATCAATAAGACGTAACCTGATCAAAACCGTTCGGGTTGAGTGAGCAGCCGTTCGGGTTGAGAGAGCGGCCTTTCGCTCATCCGTGGTCCGTTTCGCGCTGTCTGGTCCAATTTATTGCATGTTTTCTTCGATGTTTTCACTATTTTTGACCATATCAAGCGTAACCCCATGTATTTAGACCCCAACCCTCCTAACGGTTCTTCGATTACGGTTTTTAATAACGCGTTTGGTTTAAGTTCATGTAATCACATAACAGTTTACACATAGATTCACAAAAGCACGTATTTGCAATTAATATCAAACAATTAATTCACAATTATCTATTTTCTTAATTCACCAACGTTCTGGGTCGATACTCATGTATACGATCTGGTAATTCCTCGAATTACCATTTGTGCAGTTATTAAATTGTAACTGTGTACCATGCAACTCACTTAACTAATCCTAGTCAAGTGCAATGCTATGAACTATCGTGTATGTTAACTAGAGTTAGGTTAAACTATTTAACCCGAAAATGCGGGGTGTCACATTAGCTGGCTATCCCCAACTTCAGTCCAGCATATGGGAGACCTACACTTGCGTCCATACAATGCCTCAAAAGTCACACACTGAATAGAAGTGTGGTAACTGTTGTTATACGAGAATTCGATCAGAGGCAAGTATTTATCCCAACTGCTGCCAATATCCACCACGTACACCCGTAGTAGATCTTCCAATGTTTGGATGGTACACTCACTTTGTCCAATCGTCTGAGGGTGATAGGCCCTGCTCATGTCTAAGCGGGTCCCTAATGCGCCTTGGAGAGTAGTCCAGAAACGAGAAGTAAATCACGTGTCGCGATCAGATATAGTAGAAGTAGGTACCCTATGCCTAGAGACAATTTCCTTGATGTAGATGTTGGCCAATCGCTCCAGCTTGTCTGTCTCCTTAATTACCGACAAGTGTGTCATTTTGGTCAACCGATCGACAATGACCCAAATCATATCATGCCCACTAGGTGTTTTAGGGACTTTGGTGATAAAGTCCATAGAAATTCCATGCCCTTTCCACATAGGAATTTCTGGTTGCTGGAGTAGGCCTGAAGGTTTTTGATATTCAATCTTAACCTTGGCGCAAGTCAAGCACTTACTAACATAAGTGGCTATTTCAGCTTCATGTTTGGCCACTAATAAAGAGTCTTGAGATCTTGGTACATCTTATCCGATCCAGGATGTACCGAATAACGAGAGGCGTGAGCTTCGTCAAGCACAAGTCGTCTAAGATCCTCAAAGCGTGGAATCCAGACTCGATTCATGAATTACTGATGACCAATCAGACTTCAGTTCCATGTACTTATCAGCACCATGCAAAGTTTTGAGCTCGACGTTTTCGTCCTTCAAAGCCTCGACCTGAGCTTCATGAATCTCGTCAGGAATATTAGAATGAATAGTGAGTTGTAAAGCTCGCACCCGCTTGGGTTTCATTTCCTTACGACTAAGAGCATTTGCTACTACGTTAGCTTTCCCTAGATGATATTTTATGGCACAGTCGTAGTCATTCAGGAGCTCGACCCAACGACGTTGTCACATGTTCAACTCCTTTTGATCAAATATGTGTTGGAGGCTCTTATGGTCAGTAAAGATTGTACACTTTGTTCCATATAGATAATCCCTTCAAATCTTTAGAGCAAATATCACTGCTCTCAGTTCTAAGTCATGAGTAGTGTAATTCTTCTCATGAACCTTCAGTTGCCGAGATGCATACGTGATGACCTTATCACGCTACATCAATACACACCCCTGGATAGATGCATCACAGTACACTACGAAGTTGTCTGTACCCTCGGGTAATGATAGAATTGGTGCACTGTAGAGCTTCGACTTCAACAACTGAAAAGAATATTCTTGGGCATCTCCCCACTTGTAAGGAACACCCTTCTGTGTCAAAGCAGTGAGGTGTTGAGCGATCTTTGAGAATCCCTCTATGAATCTGCGATAACATCCCGCAAGACCAAGAAATTGGCGCACCTTAGTAGGAGTCTTAGGAACCTCCCATCGTTTGATAGCATCTATCTTAGCGGGAACGACATGTATAACAACCTCCTTAACTACATGTCCTAAGAATTGAATTTCCCGAATCCAGAAGTCACACTTAGAGAATTTAATATACTATTGCTACATTCTCAGAAGTTCTAAGATCAGCTGCAGGTTTTGCTCATGCTCCTACATGCTCCTAGAATAGATCAATATGTCATTAATAAACACTATGACGAATTTGTCCAAATAGGGCTTACACACGTGGTTCATAAGATCCATGAACACCGTCAGCGCATTGGTTAGCCCAAATGGCATCAGTAAAAATTTATAGTGTCCATAGCGAGTTCGAAAGGCTGTGTTGGCTACATCCTCCTCTCGGACTCTCAGCTGATGGTATCCTGACTTTATGTCAATCTTGGAATAGAAACTCGACCCTTGGAGCTAATCAAACAAGTCATCAATACGGGGCAATGGGTAGCGGTTCTTGACAGTCACCTTGTTCAGCTGTCGATAGTCGATACACATGCGGGAACTCCCATCCTTCTTCTTAACAAACAGGATTGGGGCTTCCCAAGGTGAAGAACTAGGTCTAACAAAACCCCTATCCAACAGCTCTTGGAGTTGGGTAGACAGTTCTTGAAGTTCGCCTGGTGTTGAACGATATGATGCGCGTGCAACTGGGGCAGCTCCAGGTGCAAGATCAATTTCGAACTCCACTTTACGAACAAGTGGAAGCCCAGGTAGTTCCTCTTGAAAGACATCTAGGAAATCACAAACTACAGGGATGTCCTCAATTTTCGTATCTACTTCAGCTCGAGTGTTAGAAATGTTAGCCAGAATGGCTGGATAGCCCTTTCGAATGCACTTCTGGGCTTTCAAGAATGAGATGATACCCACCATGGCACCACCACGATCATCCTGAATAGATAAAATTTCTCCACTAGGAAGAGGGATGCGAACAATTCTTCTCTTGACAGAGAATTTCAGCACGATGCTTGGACAACCAGTCCATGTCAACTACGATATCGAAGCTTCCTAGAGTAATAGTTATAAGATCGATGGCAAATGATTGACCATTTAGCTCGAGCTTAATGTCTTGATGGACGTGGGTTGCCTCAATAGGCTTCCCATCAGCTAGTTCTACAGACTGTGGGGATTCAAGAAGAGTAGAGACTAACCATAGGAATTTGCTAAGTTTTAAAGACACAAAACTGATATTCGCACAGGAATCGAAAAGAACAGCAACAAGATTGTCTTTCACAGAAAACATACTTGTCATCACATTGTTGTCGCTCTTGGCTTCTCCCGAGCCAACTATGCAAGTTATTCCTCGAGCACCATTGGGTTTTTTTTTGTTGCCATTGTTGCTATTGTGGTTGAGCTGGGGATAGTTCCTCTTGAAGTGGGTTTCACTCCCCAACTAGGAACACCCCTTCCCAGCACCTCGTTGTTGTTGCTATGCTAGTTGTTGCTGTTGAAGAACTTATCTCTCACACCATCCCACGTTCCCTTGCTATCACCGAAAGCCAAAGATGAAGCACCTTGCTTCGTAAAGTTCCGCGCTCAATGGCCTTGTCAGTGAGTTTGCGGGCCAGGTGAAAGATTTGTTAGATTCTGGATATGTGAGTTGCAGTGACCATGCCACGAATCTGTGGAACTAACCCATTTGGTGTAAAGCTCAATCCGTCTATAAGGTAGGTTAATTAGATTTGTGCATATAGTAGCTAGCTCCTGTGGCTTGGTAGTGTATGCCTCAATCTCAGACTCAACAACCATCTGGTAATAATGTTCGGTTTCAATTTCTGTATTACATCACAGGGGGTAACATTCTCCACCCATGCATCTGTAACTCATCCATAGGGTCTGTAGCATACCTTACCAGATTTGCCTAGGGTAGACACACATGGAAAGACCGCCTCTACCCTTTTCAGACCAGCAAAGTAGCCCAACCGTTCCCCTTCAGTCCTGTTGAAGTTTTTGAGTCTTACAACCCATATAAACCTTGGGAGTACAGGCTGTTAGGATGTTGTTGTGAGTAGTGAAGTATGTGTGTTCAAGAAGTAAGATGGTTCAATGTCGGAATCAAGGGACAAGAATGATTTGGCCGAATGTGCTAGCTTGCTAGTCGTGAGGGTTTCGACCACCCTATTGTTAATCAGCGCGTTCAGTTCCACCCGAGTCATGTTACCATTTCTTCGACCATGTCCCCTTCCAGCCATCGAGATACTAGATGTACATTATACCCATGAGTAAAACAAAATATGCTCATCATATAACCGTTCACACATAGTACATGCAAACTAGAATATAGGGTAGATTTCAGTCGACTACTTGGATTCGAAATAATATTATGTCATGCGAACACTCTTATATTCTCACTTCATAGGTTTGCAATTAGTCGATGGGTAAGGTTTATAAAATCCAAATGTTTGAAAATGGGTGACTGGTGTAATTTAAAGTTTGATGAATAATTAGGAATTTTGGTCATAACTAAACATTGATCGTATGGTAGGCAGTGGAAATATTTTGATGTTGATACAGTGTTTTCATATTGGTGGTGTTTAATTGTAAATCTTAGGTTAAATGTATTAACTTCTTGACTCTTTATTTAGTAGTTCTGAATATTGTTATTTTAGGTCGACAAAGGTTAATCAGTTTTGATTTAAATTTATATTGAAATTGTAAATGTGATGACATTGTTAGTAACAAGGGTTTAATGCAACATCTGTTTGAAGGAAACTTTTTGAGGATCATCTGTTTGAATCAACAACTGTTTGTAGTAACAACGGTTTTATAAATATCTCCTTAACTGATTCTAGATCTTTGAATTTATAATTTGGTGTTTACTAAACACAACATAGCCGTTGTCTGTTTATGTTTTTTATATTTTGGTGAGTAATTGTTTTAAAAAAAAGATATAGTCTTCCCGTGTTTTCCCATGGGGTTTCACCTAGTTGTTCATGTATTTATATATTTTTTTAGTTGTTTAAAGTGTTGTTTAGTTGTGACTGTATTGAAGTTACCGAAATTTTTCTTTGAAAATGAAGTAGATAGGTTGATATTTTGGGGATCCTCTGTTTGTTTTTAATATTTGTTATCTCAACAGAGCTTTAATCCGTCTATTTTTTTTATCTTTCCGTGGTTGTAACACCTTTCAGTATTAAAACTGATCAGTACTATTAACTGGTATCGTGAAAGGAACAGATGTTACTAAACAGTTTTTCCTTACAACAAATGATTGGCTTCTTAATGTTGTTTTTAGTAAACAGACCGTAAAATATGATTTAGTCTTCCCTTGTTTTCAAACGGGATTTCACCTAGTATAATTGAAAGCACTAAATCCTACATGGCATTCAAATAAGGCATCATTCCCCTTGAGTGTGCCATGTGGCATTAATTGAATTTAGAGAAAAAAAAATTAAAAAGGAAATTGGATTTTTCTCTCTCATGTTTCCTCCTATAATTTTTAAACGTTAATATCATTTATATACGTGATTTTTTAAAGATAAAAATTACATCAAATTAACGAGCGTTTTATTATCTTTCCAACGAGTACTATAGTGCTATGTAAAAAATAGGGAAAAAAGACAATTTTTTTGTGGGGTTTTGTTCATACAGGAAAAAGAAACCCACAAAGTGTTCAGGTGATTCATTAATCATGTATAGGTAAGTCAGTAATTATGTTCAAATCAGTTAATATAAATTCTATTTTCAACATGTGTTAGCATTGGAGTTGTACATTGTTTTAGGTTAGGTATTAATATTAGAGTTATACATTATCTATGGTTAGGCGTTAACATTTGAGATACATTGTTAATTGTTTTTGTTTAGGTGCTACCCGAAGCTTTCCTGCATGTAACTATAAAGCGCATCATTGTATTTTATATGTAAAATTGATATGTCATATTAGATTTCTCAACCCCGGGACGTTCCCAAGGTATAATCTAGTGTGTGTATGTATGAAATCATAAAATTTATACACACTCGTTGACATAAAATAAGTAAATAATAATTAAGTTACATATACATGGTCTAAATCTAAAAAATATTAATCAAAGTGTATATATATATATCTTCTGTTTGTATTTGTGTGCTAAAACCATTATCCATGAAGAACTATTTTACAATAGTATTTAACGAATATGTTAATCTAATGAAAAGTTTTATAAAAACTTTTGATGTAACAGATTTAGTTAAAAAAAAATAACGGGTATATAAAATAAAAAATAATAATAGCATTATGTCAAATCTTTTAATTACTTACTAGTGTTATTTTATTTGATAAGTTAGCTGGGTTTAAAACATACAAAGAAAGTACTAAGCAAATGTTCTTAACCTACGACCTGTCTTAAAATTTTGTATTTTAAACCAGCGAGTTAGGGCTAAATTTTATTTTTATTTTAACTCTTTCGATGAAGTATTTAATGAACGAAAGAAAAAAAATCTCTTTTAAACTATTTAGAAAACTCCCTTTAAACGTTTCATATGTGAACATTTTTCAAAATCCGATGTTGCCACAGTTTCATATGATGAGGTTAACCTACGAAAGGGGCATTTAGTAATTAGAGTAGTGTTTGCCACGGGATGGATAGCGACCTGTCAACTACTAGTATGGACACGAGGTTAAGAATATATAAGGGAGCAACAAGGGCCTGAGGACTGGTAGTACTAACTGCCATAATAGTTAACATTCAGGGTCAAACGTTTGAAGGTGAGGGTCAGCTAAAATCCTTTTGGATTTATAACCCTAATCCTCCGTAAACTTCAGAGGTGACACAGGAGAACGGAATCTTCATCATGGCGAAAAGGGAGAAATACAAAATTAATACTTGGTATGATGCTCAATCCAGGAAGAATAGGAGATCAAAACAAGATGATGGGTCAAAGATCAATGGTGTGGTTGTTACGAAGGTTTTTGTTTCAAATCTACCGGGAGGTTGTGCTTTGTCATATCTATACGCGGTTTTGAAGGATTATGGTAATATTCATGGTATTTACATTGCGAGGAAGTATGATAGACTCGGGAAAAGGTTTGGTTCGTTTCTTTTAAAAATGCTCATGATCTGTTGAAACTTGAGAAGGATTTAAAAGATGTGTGGATAGGCTCATTTAAATTGTTCATTGTTTTGGCTCGTTTTGTGGATGGGGAAAAGATTTCCTGGAAGGAGGAGAAGAGGTAGGTTCCGGTGCAAGATAAGATTGAAGAGACTATTGTTAGTGATCCTATGAATGTGGCAGTAGGTGATAAGTCGGGTCCGAGTGGTGATAATAATCGGACTTTTAAGGATTCTCTTCTTGGTGTCTTTCCTAGCCAAGACAAGTTGGAGGTTATTATTGATGATAATGTCCAGGGCAGCCTAAGATGGAATGAATTGGGACTACTTGGTAAGGTTCGTTGTCTTCATGATTTGACTTCTTTAAGGGATTGATTATCATCAGTTCGTTTGTCTAAGGTCAGGATTAGATATGTGGGAGGATTATCGGTTATGTTGTTGTTCGATAATAAGGAGTCGATGATTGAGTTTCATAGTACAAAAGAAGTGTGGGAGCCGGTTTTTGTTACATTGGTACATTGGGAAGGACAACGGATTGCTTTTGAACGTGTTGCATGGTTGAAGATTTTTGGGGTTCCATTGTGTTTGTTCGAGGATAGTGTTTTTAATGACATTGGGTCTAAGTAAGGGGAGGTTGTACAATCAGCCAAAGTTAGTGAAGGTCTTGAAGATGTTTCTCATGCTTTGATTGGCGTCATATGTGACTCGATCAGGAGGATTAATCAGGTTATTTCGCTAAAATGGAGGAATGAAGTGATCTCAGTTCTTATAGAGGAAGACGTTGGGGATTGGATCCCGGACTGTTTGATAGAGGTGGAAGATGAAACGTTGGATAAGATTCGCTTAGAGGATGATGGTATGGGAGGGGTCGAGGCTGATGTCCCAATTGAAAATAATAATGTGGTACTGAATGGGATGGATGAAAGGGGTCCTCAAAGTGATGTGTCCCACCAAGGGGTTGATAATGGTGTTCAAGGAGTGTTGTTGCCTCAATTGTCTGGTGATAACGTTACTAAAGGTATGGTAAACAAGAAAAGAGGTTCTTTTCGGAAGGAGATGAGATCTGAAAAATCGCCTTCCTCGTCGGGTATTGAGAAGCCTAAAAAGCGTTCTAGAGAGTCGGATGATCCTTACGATATTGACTGGTTTATTTTTATCTTAGATGGGAATTCCAATGAGGTTCACGAGGATGAAGGAGTTCATTATGAGTCTGTAACACCCGATGTTAATAATGAAACGGAAAGTCGTGAGGATGCAAGAGAAGTCAATGGGATGGTGAACGATGAAGTAGCACAAACGGTTGCGTTTGGAATGAATCTCGGTGCCTCTAATATTGACAGGTATGATACGTCTATTGTGAAGATGGTTAGCGAGGAAGGTTTTCAATCTGTTCCCCAATGAATGTTCTTTCTTGGAATATTAGAGGGTTGGGTTCCATGGGTAAGAGTTCGTGGGTTTGGAAACTTAAAGTGTCCAACGAGGTCGGGTTTATTATACTTCAGGAATCTCAATTTCAGTCGCTAGAAGGTGTTGATATTAGTAGATTTTGCGGCTCCGGTGACTTTGATTATGAATAAGTTGATGCTACAATTAAGTCCGGGGGTTTAATTTCTATGTGGAATTCCAAGATTTTTGTCAAGACGTCGGTCGTTAAGAGTAGATCGTTCTTGTGGTTTCGGGGTATATGAAGAATGATGGGCAAAACGTTTCGTGTGTTAATGTGGTTAGCGAGGAAGGTTTTCAATCTGTTCCCCAAGTAGCACAGACGGTTGTGTTTGGAATGAATCTCGGTGCCTCTAATATTGACAGGTATGAATCGTCTATTGTGAAGATGGTTAGCGAGGAAGGTTTTCAATCTGTTCCCCAATGAATGTTCTTTCTTGGAATATTAGAGGGTTGGGTTCCGTGGGTAAGAGTTCGTGGGTTTGGAAACTTAAAGTGTCCAACGAGGTCGGGTTTATTATACTTCAGGAATCTCAATTTCAGTCGCTAGAAGGTGTTGATATTAGTAGATTTTGCGGCTCCGGTGACTTTGATTATGAATAAGTTGATGCTACAATTAAGTCCGGGGGTTTAATTTCTATGTGGAATTCCAAGATTTTTATCAAGACGTCGGTCGTTAAGAGTAGATCGGTTCTTGTGGTTTCGGGGTATATGAAGAATGATGGGCAAAACGTTTCGTGTGTTAATGTGTATAGTCCGCAAAAGTTGGTTGATAAGCGGGCGGTGTGGGATGAGATTAAGGCGATAGACATGGTCAATAATGGGTATTGGATTATTGCGGGTGATTTTAACTGTGTTAGGGGCCGTTTAGAACGTAGAAACTCAAAGTTTAATGAAGCGGTCTCAAATGAGTTTAACGGTTTTCTGGAGGACGCAGGTTTGTTCGAATTCTCTCTTAGGGGTCGGAAATTCACGTACATGGCACGGAATAAACTCAACCGTATTGATCGGATTTTCGTAAGTTGGTCTTTCTTTAATAAATGGCCGAATGCGGAATATAGAGTGTTGGATCGGGTGGAGTCGAACCACTGTCCGATTTTGTTGAAAATTGAATCGCGGAACTTTGGTCCCAAGCCGTTTAAATTTTTTAGTTCTTAGTTGAGTAGAGATGGTTTGGATAAAGTGGTTGAAAATGCTTTGGCTTCATGTGAATGTTATGGAGCTCCTGATGTAAAAATGGTATCCAAATTCAAAAAGCTTCGTAAGTGTATTAAAGAGTGGCATAATATACAATTAGATGCTGAGATTGAGGAGGAAACGTGTTTGAAAGATGAGGTGTTTGGTTTGGAGCTTTTATTGGAGAATCGTGACTTGACAGAAGAAGAAGGGTGGGTTCTTGAAAACGATACAAAGCGTTTGAAAGAATTGGAACTTTATAAGATTCGGGATTTGAAACAAAAGGCTCGTGTGAAGTGGGCCAAGGAGGGAGATGAAAATTCTCGGTTTTTTCATGGTAGTATCAATGCTCATAGAGTTTCTAATTCGATCTCAGGCTTATCCATAAATGGTGAATGGGTTACGAGGCCTAAAGACATTAAAAAGAGGTGCAGCGTTTTTTTAAAGAAAGGTTTGTTGAAGAAATTCTTGATCAGCCCCAGTTACAGTGTACGGTTTAAAGACTCTTGATCCAGAGGCGACGGAAAGGATTGTAATGCCATTTTTAGAAAAAGAGATTAAGGATGCGGTGTTTAAATGTGGGAGTGATAAAGCTCCGGGGCCCGACGGCTTCAATTTCTGGTTCATCAAAAAGTATTGTTCTTTATTTTCTGGTGATTTTTTGGATATCTTCTCTACTTTTGCAGAATCGGGGGTCATTAGTCGGGGGGTTGGGTCTTCATTTATCACGTTGGTGCCTAAAGTGAATGATCCGGTTGAATTGGGGGATTATCGGCTGATTAATCTGATTGGCGTTGTGAGCAAAGTGATTTCTAAAGTCCTTGCTAACAGGTTATAAGTGGTGATTGATTCTCTTATTTCAGAAACTCATTCGACTTTTGTCTCAGGGAGGTATATTCTGGATGGTCCTCTTATTATTAGCGAAGTTTTATCTTGGGCTAGAAGAAGTAGGAAGGAGTTATTTTTGTTCAAAATCGATTTTGCAAAAGCTTATGATGATGTAAATTGGGCTTTTGTGATTTCGGTTATGCGGCAAATGGGTTTCCCTGAGATTTGGTGCAAGTGGATTAGAGGTGTGATGGAGTCAGCTAGATCGTAGGTTCTAGTTAACGGTTCCCCTACATTCGAGTTTTCCTGTGAGAAGGGTTTAAGGCAAGGTGATCCTATTTCACCATTTTTGTTTATTATTGTTATGGAGGCGCTTTCGGGGCTTATTAGAAAGGCGTGTGATGTGGGTTCGTTGTGCGGTATTCGGCTTCCGAATGACGGTCGTATTTTGTCCCATTTATTGTATGTTGACGATGCGATGGTTATGGGAGAATGGTCGGATAGTAATTTTCTTACTTTAAGAAGATTGCTTAGGATGTTTCATTTATGTTCGGGAGTTCGGATTAACATCCATAAGTCCACTCTTTTTGGTGTGGGGAAGAGCTCTGATGAGATTAGTGAGAAGGCGAGTGTGATGAGTTGTAGATCGGGAGCTACACCATTTTCTTACTTAGGGATCCTTGTTGGTGCAAATATGAGTCGGATAAGTAATTGGGATCCGGTGGTGAAGGTGTTTAAAACCCGGTTGTCAAAGTGAAATCGAAAACTCTTTCTATTGGTGGTCGGTTGACGCTTATTAAATCGGTTTTGGAAAGTTTACCGTCTTATTATTTCTCTTTGTTCAAGGCACCTATAGCGGTTATTAATAGTTTGGAGATGTTGATAAAGCGTTTTCTATGGGGAGGAGATATGGATACTAAAAAGGTTCATTGGGTTGGATGGGATACGGTTACTAGATCTAAGAAACAAGGTGGATTGGGTCTTAGTTATCTTAGTGATAATAATTGCGCTTTATTGTTAAAATGGCTTTGGCGGTATCGCAATGAAGAGTGGTCTATGTGGAGAAGAGTTATTGACGCTATTCATGGGTCTACAAGGAGGTGGGAGTCTTACCCACGTAAATCTAGGTTCTCGGGGACGTGGACAAAACATGTAAATAGTGGTTATAGTTTAAAAGTGGGTGATGCATATGGTGCAAATATGATAAGGGGTCAAATGGGTAATGGTGTTGACATTAGTTTTTGGATTGATCATTGGATTAATCGGGTTCCTTTGAAGATGATGTTTCCTTATTTATTCCGTTTAGAGCAAGAGAAGTGGTGTTCGATCGCGGATAGGGTTGGAGATGGTTACATGATTTGGAAGTGGGAGACGTACCCGAGTTCAGATCAAGAAGTCCGAGAGTTAATTGAATGTCATAGGTTACTTGTGGATAAAAAGATTGGAGAATAGAAGGGATGCTTGGGTTTGGGATGATGGATGGCTGATTGGTTTCTCAGTTCAGGAGGTGAAGAACTGGATTAATAGTGACCGAACGGCAGATTCTTATGTCGACTTTCAATGGTGTAAGTGGGTTCCATTAAAGTGTAATGTTTTTATGTGGAGCGTGTTGTTGGGCAGGATTCCCACTAAAGTAGCGTTACGAAGAAGGAACATTATTCATGGTGATTGGCTTTGTGCTTTTTGCGAAGAAGCCGATGAGAATACGGAACATATATTTACGGTCTCTGGAGTGGCGAACGGAGTTTGGAATGCTATAGCGAATTGGCTTAAACTTCCAATTTACTTATTCTCGATTAAAGATTTTGGTGAGGTGGTTACAAGCTCGGGGAGGTCGAAAAGCAGAAAAGAGATTCTTTACGGTATTCTTATGGTGGCTTGTTGGCAATTATGGAAAGCTAGGAACGAGAAGGTCTTCGAACAAATGAATAGGAACGTGGTCGAGCTTGTTGCGGATATTAAGGAGTTAAGTTATCTATGGTTTTGTAGCAGGGGTAAAAATAGTGTAGTGGATTGGAAGGGTTGGAAGTCTTTTCTTCTTGATATGATGTAACTGTTGGTTTTTGTGGGAATTTCCGTCTTGGAGATTCCCTGTTCTTTGGTGTTTTAATGAAGTTTGCCTTTCAAAAAAAGAATATAGAAGGGATAACAAGTAAGGATGGATATAAGCTAAATCCTATCTTAAGTCTACCCAAACCTCACAGGCCTAATTATTATGTTTAAGTTTGCTACAGGAAAGAGCCTTTGCTTTGATACCATAGTTGTAACACCCCAGCCCGGATGGGCTGACGTATCACAATAGCATTGGTTCAGAAAGACATAATTCCATTTATTTATTAAATCGTCAAAGGTACAAAAAATTAGACAAACTAACTTAAGAATTGAAATACAACTAACATGGTTAATTAGGTTTACCCAACATCTTTGTATGTATTCCTAAGCTTTATTTTCTCTCTTTATCCCGCCCAAGGTAACCTGTGAACCTGTGAATACAAAAAGAATTTACGGAATGAGCCGAATGCTCAGTACATAATAATAGGCTAAAATAACAAACAAGAAATAGATATTTACTGAGACAAGATCAAGATGTAAAGTATAAAATGATGCGATACAGGGTGATTTAATAAAATCGTACCATGCGGATGAACCCATGAGCTAAACATGAAACATGATAATACGCAGGTAGCTACTCCTGCATATTTATCACATGATATGGTGAGTTGGCATACCCGTTATCCACCTCCATAACATAAATCCTAGGATCGATCCATACGCCTCCTAACAGCCATATGTACCACACTTGTACTTAAGAGACGCCGTAAACTGATCTCACCGTCATGGGTGGTGCACATGTTTTCGATGCCGCGACAACATACTCGTGGGACGCTCCACGAGAAGCGGAACTCATGGTTTCAGAGTACAAAGGATCGTACTCAAACTTAATCCTATTGCATGATATCATGGTAAATTTAATATTATAATAAGAACATGAAATGAATAGACGGCCAAATGAATTAATGTTTCAAAGATGTGAGGAGTTTTTAAAGATATATGAAATCAATGGGTTTATAAATATATATATATATATATATATAACAACTTAATATGAAAGCACAAGAAGTGGGGTAAGGATCCGTACCTTAACGATGATCACAAAAACTGAGATAAAAGTTTACATCTAGAAAATCAACAAATCCTTGCGCATACTTCGTCTTCTCCAACACTCGCCGGAAAACAACCAGGTTGGTCGGAAATTATTTCGAGCTCAACAAAAGGTTTTCGAGCGTGATGCCGTGTGCAGAAGTTACACATGGGTGAAGGTAGGTAGGGTGGTTATCATTTTGGCGTTTTGATTTGTGTTTAGGGTCGCCGGAGAACCGAACCGGCACTAACGCGACGGAAAATGAGTAGGTTGGTTGGAATATGGAGTTGGGTTCTATGAGAGGGTTGTAAACGTAAGGATGCGATTAAAGGTTGAGGTTGATGGTTAGGTCATTTCTTGGCAAAGATATGAAAATCACCTAAGTAGTAATACAGTAATACTAACTTTGTTGAAGATACATTCGGAGTATGTATTTTGACATGTATTTATAGGCAGCTCAATGACAAACGAAGGGATTAAAACGATTTCCTTACTAGAGAAGATGTCACACCCTCAAATTTCCACATGCGGAGTTTTACCGCGAGGCGAGTGGCATACCTGGATACAAGTCAACGGTCACAATAAACGACAACTATATGTGAAAAGATACGCAAATCCAAAACATGCATTAAATCAAAACCATGATCCAAAATGTAGAGGAAGCATTTTAAGTTTACAAAATTTCAAACGAATACCAAACATGCGTTTAATGTTCAACAACCAAGACATGATCCTTGACGCGAGTGCGACTCCGTGCGCCTATCCGATTTCTGCTACTTTAACGACCTGAGAACATGCTAAAAACGTCAGTACAAAATACTGGTGAGTTCACAGGTTTTAAGTAAAACTTTTCATGAGTTTTGAAAGAACTATCATGTTACTACTGAATGATGAAGACACTTGCTAGACGCTTGAACTTCACTATGACGTTACCCTGAATGAACCATCCGACGAACTACCGCTTACCACGGTCAACGAACTACTACTACATAGTCAACGCACTACTACATCATAGCCAACAAACTCCCGCGTCACGGTCAATGAACTACCGTATCCACGATTAACGAACTACCACATTAACGGTTAATGAACTGCCACAACATTGGCCACATGAAAACAGAACATAAACGAAACGTACAACCAACCCCAATATAACATGATCTTTTCAACTAGAAGTACTAAGCATGTTTCTCCCCCGGAAACGAAAACAGTAAAGAGTGGGGCCTTGAAACTCACCTTAGGTTGCGTCTTCAGTTAAAGAGTAATCCGACACGTGTGTGAGAGCCCCAACTAGTGGCGACCTATACACTTACAACGCATAAATAACGCATAAACGAGTCCGGACACGTGTTACCAGGTTATTAGACTTGTCACGGGGTTCCTAACATGTTCTAGGTGTCAAACCATGTTTGGGGATGTCAAAATACACTTACAACAGCAAAACACACGATTAGGAATCAAACATGCATTTAGGAAAGTCAACTGGCAATTAGGAAAGTCAAATAGGCAATTAGGATTGTAATCACCTATATTACACGTGAGTAGAGGGCTACTAGCCTATAATTTCATGCGAGTAGGCCTACTCGCCCCCTGCAGCATAATGTCGTATTTCGCGCGTTTAACCCTCCATCAGATCCGAAACATGTAAAAACACCCAATATCAAACCCAAATCATTAAACAACCTATTCCAAGCAAAAGCCCCCAATTTATCATAATTCTAACAACTCCAAATGCAAGCGTTTTCCCAAAAATAGCATATTATTATGTAAACATCACATCATCATGCAAAACTTACCCTAAATAGCAAATATCCAGATTTCACCACATAACAACATTGTCCAACATCATCCTACTATTATAGCATCATCCTAGAGCAAACCCTAACTTTATGCAATCAACAAAACACATCATAACATCCTAAATCTTCCTAAATCATTCAAACGGGTCAAAAACCATATTATCAATAAAACACAATCATTAACCTCCAAACTCATAGATAAGCATCCTAACAACTTATTAAGATCAGAAATGCACTAAACACATAAAAACCCTCATGTTGTAATAATAAAAATCCTATCTTGCATGATTATACCACATAGAACAAGTATGAAGGTTTAGACTTGTTTAGAAACTGTTTTTAATGGGTTTTCAAAGGCACAAACATTAAGAAACCAGGTCTGGACCATTAGGGAGCAAAATAACAACTTTACAAAGGTCTAGGATGGATAACACACCTTGGATTTTGCTAAAGAATGATGTGTGAGCTTGAAAAGATGGATTTTAGGGAAAAAAACGTGTTCAAGAGGTTGGTTATGGTGTGGAATAGCTTTGGGGTGAGTTAGGGTTTCAAAAATGATGTTGTGCAACACAAGGGTAGTATTTATAGGTGTTTCTAGTCGTCACATAAGTTACAGGCGAGTAGGGTGCTGCAACAGGCGATTAGGATTGTAATCGCCTATACTATAGGCAATTAGAAGCTCTACTCGCCTATATTATAGGCGAGTAGGCTGTAATCACCAATAATCTCCTCCTAATCGCCTATACTATAGGCAATTAGGATTCATACTCACATGCAGCAATGTATTTGGGTTTTTGGCGCGTTAAACACTATTTTAACACATATAAGCACGTATTCACATACCGACAAGTCATATAATGATTATAAACACATAATGCATGATAACTAACATGTTCACATCCGTTCACCAATTCCCGGGACTCGAGACTTGCGTGTGTGCGTTAAACCTGGCGATTCTACAAATCACCAATCCTTGTTCACATGGTTATGGACCGACTCCCAATGATCCTGTGGATCACTGTAACGACTCCCGATGATTCCCGGAACCATCATAACGACCCAACTGACCCCGTTAAGTGTGATGTATGCATGACTCGCTAAGGTAGACTCACTAGATTTACAAAAGTTATTAACCGGAGTTTGTCGGGTGTCACAGAAGATAGTCAATTTTCTTGGCGAACAAGCTAGTCAACGTTTCTTTGCAAAAAATATATATATGCTTGCAGTGCTCCAGGTCTCATCTTATCTATATCATAAAATTTTAATAACAAGATTGGCTATTTATGAATATGTTATTGTATTTGTTTTTTTTTTTTTTTTGAAACGTCTAGTATTATTTATAAAAACTATTTTACTAATATTATTATTGTACCTCTTTATGAAAATAACAACTGTTATGAGGAAATTAACAATTATTTATATATATGTATATCATCCATACACAAGTGTTTCTTAATATTAATAAATCTACTTTTATTATTATTATTTTCTGAAAAAAATAATTTAAAAATTTTGGTTGTTACATGAACATTGAAGGATGGTTATGCAAAGTGGAGCATTGCTATTAATGGAACTTTAGATCATTTGAAATTGAGGTACGTTATTGTAGGGACAAAAAGGATTGAAGAAACCACTTTTTGATAACCTTAGTCCAAATCATATTCTGCTGAGTAGGGCTGTTCACGAGCCGAGCCGAACCGAGCGGACCTTTGCTCGTGCTTGGCTCATTTACAAACCCAACCGAGCCGATCAGCTCATTTACAATTGATCCGGAAACCGAGCGAGCATTGTTCGAGCACACATTTTTTCGAGCGAGCATCGAGCGAGCGACGAGCGGGAGTATTTTCGGATAACCATAAATTTAGGATTATTCCTTTAATATTCTCGCTGCCTAGTGATAACAGAGGATCGACCGTTTGAGAATGAGGCGCTAGTTGAGGCCAGTGAGGTGATGAGCATACTACAGATAACAATTGTCGCGTTGTGGCATAGGTTGATAGCGGGAGATGATTGATGGTGGACAACTAATGGGAATATGAAGTCAAGCATGTTTTTTTCACAACTTAGGGTTTCACAATTAAACTTAGTATTAAGTTATTATTGGGTTAACTGGGCCAATAACTATAAATATAATTGTATATATACATCTATTGAGCCAAACCTAATTGAGTGGCAAGTATAAAACTACAAATATAAATGTAATTAATGTGTTTATATATGATTATATATATAGTAAATTAAAAAAAATTATATCGAGCCGAACCGAGCCGAGCGGACCTTTGCTCGTGCTTGGCTCGTTTACAAACCGAACCGAGCCGATCGGCTCGTTTACAATCGAGCAGAAAATCGAACGAGCAATTTACGAGCAAATTCCGAACAAGCGGCGAGCGATCGGCGAGCGCCGAGCGTTTTGAACAGCCCTACTGCTGAGTATGGAAAGAACTGCTGAAGAAGAAAACACAAGTGCTGAAGAAGAAATCAACAAAGTACTGAAGAGCAAACTGATCAGTAGTTCTGAGGTCTAACCAGACACTTCACTTCAGAACTACTGAAGACAAAACTACTCATCAGTAGTTTGTCTTCTCATCAGCAGTTTGTTGATCTTATCTTCTAACCGACTCAGACTTCAGTAGTTTAATATAATATTGTTTTGTTAAAGTCTTTGAATAAGTTTCAATGCTACAGCCTGTTGTAAGCATTATCCTAAGTATAATATCTTAGCTAAATATCTTGTATTACTTAGTACAACAGTCTTGTGTATTCGTCTATAAATAGATGAGTTTATTCATCTATTTTAGACATGTGATTACATTGATTTTAATTGAAAATCCTTCAAAGCTTTTATAACTTATTATCCATTTCACATCTGAGAATCATTCAATACTTGCACTTACTGCTTTATACTTTGAATTGCTTTTGATTCTCATTAACTGCTTAGTAAAGGGGGAGTAATAACTCCTGTAAAAGTGATACTTTAGACTTAGAACATTTATCATTCCACTGTGCAAATAACTTTGATATAACTGCAAACACATAAGTGTTCTAATACTTAAACTGATATAAGAGACCACCTGATCCAAAAGTTATTTTTCGTCTAGAATATATAACTATATTATGGCATTAGTCGTTTGTGCAATCAAGAGGAAGGGGTCTATTGAGGTATGTCTTGGTTAGAATCCAAAGGGTTAATAACAATAAGATTTGCAAATGTATCGAATCAAGATTAATGGCGAAGCTTGACCCGAAATTTCAGGGGGTCGGAAGTCACCGGGTGTCGGAAATCACTAGTTTTGGGCGTCGAAAACCAATTTCGGGGGGTCGAAACCGTATATACCGAAAAATTTCTATACGAATACTATATAATCAGAACTTCTGAACGAAAATTCGGGGGGCCGGCCGCCCCTCCCCGCCCCTTAAGAGTTGCGCTGATGATCAAGATGCTACGAGGGCATTGACGGCTATAAGACAAAATGGTTCTTTTCATATCTTTGTAAAGAATTTGATATGGCACTAAGGTGAGTATTTGTGATAAGTATGTTGTAAGTCTATTCCTGAGGGTACATAAACCAGAAACAAGATATCCATTGAGGTTGTTAAGGCCAAGAATCTTACCAGAGGCTTATATGTTATCAGGAATCCAAAATGATGCTATCAATGCATTACAACCACATGGGTGGAATAGATCCATTAAAACCATACCATTTTCTTCAAATAATAAGAACACAAATTACAATCATAGACCACAAGGATTGGTAAGGTTGCTTCTTATAAGCTTGATTTACAAGCTACTGCCTAAATATATCTTGTATTTCATGTTTCATTACTCAAACAAGCTCAGGCGTCCCATACACATTTAGTTCCATTACCTACTACTCCTTGTTTCCTGCATAAACGAGGATTTATTGTGGACAAAAGGTTAGTTCACAAAGGTAACAATCCCGCTACTCAAATTTTGGTGCATTAGAAGGGTCTCACTATTGAAGATGCTACTTGGGAATTTTTATCGAACTTTCATTTGAGAGTTCTAGATTTTCATTCTTGAGGACGAGAATACTATGGGGAGGGGTGGGGTTTGTTATAGTCAAAGAGTTGGTTAAGAAGTGAGGGAATAAAAATGTACAATTAATTATAGGATGACTAAAGTTGTCATAATCTTGTAATAGTTTAGAAAGTATGTTAGAATTCGTTCGTGACAGTTCTATTAGTATAAATACATGAGTAACCCTAATCAATAAAACAACTATAATTTTTAATAACTTCTCTATATTCTTCTTATAAACAAAATAGTACAGTTGAATGAAAACACAAGCATATTTATGAAATTGCTAGGACACATATTTTTCAATCAATGTTGTTTATTACTTTTCATGGTGATTGTTGTTGGTCTGAACTCTGGATCTTCACAAGAATCAGACAAGCAAGACACACTCTAAACCCGCGGAATTGTTCTAGATGTAATCAGAAACACAAACAACGTGATCAGATTGATAGCAAATCACACAGGATTTAGATATAATTTGTTTTTCTATTTACTTTCAATTAGCAGTAGAAGTTGTCACTTCCAATAACTCTCTTAAATACATTTCACTACTTACTATTTATCCCAGTGAATCAACAACTACAAACTAAAATTTCTTTAACCTTGTCAAACATTTCGCTTCAAAAAATCATTAGTGATCTTTATAATTTAATTACTTCAACCTTATCCAAAACACAAAAATTGTGTACGTACTACACATTTGATTAATCTTTTCCTCACAATGATTCTTCAGGACAAAACTCCTTATTTGGTTGTGTTAGGGAAATCTTCTTTTTATGATCATTTGCGTAATTTTAGGAGTTTGTGCTCTGCCTCAACCTTCTCGTAAAGTTATCATTTCTCATGATGTTATTTTCCATGAACATATCTTTTCGTGTCTACAATATTTTGATTCTTCGTTCATTTTTCTAAGATCATCCCTAATGTTCTCTTGTTTTCATTCCTCATTTTGATCATTTTTCACAGATTTATATAAAATCCTCCTCTTCTGATTCATCTCCTCATGTAGATATCAGAATGTCTACTCGAACTTCTGGTCCTTTTGATTTGAAGAATTATGTACATGTCCGCAACCACTTCTTCTTTTTTTAATTTCTTTTGTTATCACACTTTCACTAGTGTATGTAGTGCTAGCACTGTTGCAATCGTGATGACTTGTCTAAGGATTCTCAATAACTCGTTCTTAGTCTTGACATCATCAAAGAATCTACGACTTATCAAGAGGCAACTGGACACCTACTTAGCAAGAAGCAATGTTGAATTTGCAGCCTTGGCAAGTAGTCAAACCTAAGAGTTATGGTTAAAAGGCTATTAAATGTAAATGGGTATATATAGTCAAGTACAACGCTATTGGTACTTTTGAGTGTTGTAAAACAAGATTGGTGGCTCTAGTTGACAGTTATAGTGAGACTGTCTCTCTTATTGTTAAAATGACCACCTTTTTAAGGCTTTCTTACATTGCATATTTCAGATTAAGGATCTTGGGTCTCTTAACTATTTCTTTAGGATTGAGGTTCTATAAACTAAGTCTAAGATGACTGATGGGATTGGGTGCTCACCAGTGCGCAGAGCATACCCAAACCTGGAACACAACCCCGCGGAGCAACGCCCCGCGCACAAGAGAAACTTCTTCAGCAAGCTAAGCAGCAACGACTCTCCTACAATCACGGAGCGATGCTCGTGCGCGTAAGCGGTAAAAGCGGTAACCGTTCCATGTTTCCTTATTTATAGCTATTCCGTAACTACTTTACTAATATAGTCTTCGGGTAGTGGAGACAACCCTAATCGGGCTTGGCCCATTACGATTAGGGTTTTGGGTAATGGTGGCATACGTCCACCTCTATATAAGGGATCACATCCCTAATAGAGAGGACACTTTTGGCTAACCCTAAGAGCTATCATACTTGATAGTATCCCCATTCACCCACGTTTTTGTTATAAACTACTACCTCGTGTAGTCGTCTCCCTACCCACTCAATCTTTACTTGCAGGTTACTCCAATCCAGGAAGTGCTAGTGAAGGATCAATCTTGTGGTTGCATTTAGTCTATCATCCCCATAAGGAGGTTAGACTACCTGTTTCTTCATTGGCCCCATCCGTTACGGTTTCTTAATCTTTCAAACTAGTGCCAATGGATTCTGGAGCCGAACAACGTCATGATCCCATCAATGCTGATGAGGGAGTTCAAGCGAATCAAGATACTGGAGCACCAACAACGGTGACAAAGAATGTGCATCAAAAGCATGCTGCCACTAACTTTCAACTATTTCCATCAAGAAGGCCGGCATCAACATCACAAAAGAAAACAGTTGAAGAGCCTGTGGATGATCCAGAGGAATGGCTGGCTCAAGAAAGTGCCAGGACAATAGCGGAATACCAGAAGAAACTGATATCAAAGGCTCGATTGGAATCAAGGAAAACTCTTGTCTTTTGATACTGAAGATGACTCTCAAGAGGATGAACAACCTGTTGTTCGTCCTACAGCCAAGCCCCGTCAGGCGGTACGTGGTGGAGAACGTGGTAAAAGTATTCACGTTCAGGACCACGTCAACCTGAATGGGGGACCTGATGGCTACGAGTCCGAGAATGAGATCACTTCTGATCCCACTTATAAGCTGAGAACAAAGTCTGTAGCAAGTAATCAGACTAGCCCAGACGACGACCTCAACAAGCCATACCGTCCTAAGTCGTTTGCGGAAAGATCAAAATTTTGTGTAAGAATCGCGCTGGCACCTATGCCAGTCGAATGCAAGCTGCCGAATACGATTGGAAAATATGATGGCTTGCGCGATCCCGACGATCACCTACACGCGTTTGACTGCGCGGGAAGTTCTAAGCCATGGCCGTTTCAAGCTTGGTGCCACCTGTTTGTTCAAACCCTAACGGGCGCGGCACGGGTTTGGTATGAAAGTTTGCCGGTGGGAAGTCTCGTCGACTTCAACGACCTGATTAAAAAGTTCAAGAATCATTTCTCCCATCTTCGAAAACACAAAAAAGACAAGGCCCAGATCTTGTTGTGTTCCCGGAAGGACAACAAGAGTTTGGAGGATTACATCATTCGCTATAATAAAGAAGCCCTACAACTGGGGTGTGGCGAGGAGCTCACGAGGGCCGCATTTATTCATGGAGTGCGGAATGACGATCTTATGAGATGCCTGACGGGAAAGGAAGGTGTTCCCGAAGCATGGGATGAACTCATCGAGGCAGCAAAGGTTTACGCATCATCGGAGCGCTTGTTTACACGCTCGAAAAATTTCCATCACAATAACAATCAAAGTACGCACACGCACGACAAGGGGAAAGGAAAACAGTCAGTGTGGTCTCGAATCTCAGGTGCCACAGATGAAGGGAAGTATTCCTCGGGGCAAGATGCGCGGCATTATCTTAACAACAAACACCCGCGCGATTCAAAACCACCAAGTAAGAAGAATTATGACTGGACCCCATTGTCAAAGACACCTTCGGAGGTTCTAAAGATGGAACAAATCCAATTTCCAAAACCAAGGGAGTTAAGGCAAGACAGAAGGAATGTCGACACGTCCAGGTACTGCGAGTACCATGAAGACTACGGCCATCTAACAGACAACTGTTATAGTCTAAAGATGGAGATTGAGAATGCAATCAAGTCGGGTCAGCTATCTCACCTAGTGAAGAATATGCGGAAGAAGCCTAGAGATCCGCAAGGGGATGCTGATCCCAATAACAAGAAGATCAAGAATCTCAACGCGCATCACGTGCAGCGCTCAAATCGCCACAACTGCTACATGACTTACAACCGGAGTCACAAGAAAAGATCCTATTCTATTGCGTAAGATGATTCTTGGAAGGAAGCACCTGTTGTTATGCCGCGCGTCAAGGGAGGAGCGTCTTCCACGACACCGTTAATCATAACGGGTGTCATCGGGCATTATCGCACAAGGTATATGTTCCTTGATAACGGGAGCAGTACAGACATCATGTACCAATAGTGTTTTGATCAATTAGAGGTGGAAGATAAAGAAAAGCTCGTCCCAACTACGGAACCAATATCCGGATTCATTCATGAGGTGATCATCCCGCTGGGCATACTCACACTGCCTTTCACATGGACAGATGGACAGCTATCTCGCACAGAGATCTGTGACTTCATGGTTTTACCGGTGAATTCGTCGCATGATGTTCTCATCGGGAGAGAAGGATTGGCAAAATTTAACTGCAACGCGTCTACACCGCACCAGATGGTTGGCTTCCCAACGCGTGGAGGTGTGGCTTTCATACGCGGAAACAAAAATTGCCATGCAACAGATACATGCAAGCCTCCTAAGATTATGAAGCCATCAAACCGCACCGATCCCGTAAAATGGGTCATCAACCCTAAATTCCCGGATCAGACGGTTGTCATTGGCCCAGTAATCTCCGACACCATACGGGTACATCTAAAGCAGCTACTAACTAAGAACATGGACGTCTTTGCTTTCCAACCCGCGGACATGGTCGGTGTTCCCCGCCATATCGCAGAACACAAACTAAACGTTCACAAGTCTGTGGAGCCAGTCGTTCAGAAAAAGCGCAGTATGGGGCCGGAGAAAACAAAGGCCATGAACGAGCAAGTTGCTGAACTCTTGGACGCCGGCATCCTGTGAAGAACAAGATACCAAACTTGGGTTGCTAATCCAGTCATGGTCGGAAAGTCCAACGGGGGCTGGCGGATGTGTGTGGACTACAAAGACATAAATAAAGCATGCCCGAAGGATTGTTACCCACTTCCTAAAATTGATTTGAAGGTCGACTCCTTGGCACCATTCAGATTCAAGTGCTTTCTCGACGCTTACAAGGGGTACCATCAAATCCAGATGGCCAAAGAGGATGAAGATAAAACATCCTTCCGCACAGACACGGGCACTTATTGCTACACAAAAATGCCGTTTGGACTGAAGAATGCAGGGGCTACATATCAGCGCCTCATGGACACGGTGTTTAATGCACAAATCGGAGTTAATCTCGAGGTGTACGTGGATGATCTAGTCATCAAAAGCACAGAAGAAGACCAAATGCTGGCGGACATCCAAAAAACTTTTGATCAACTCCGCACAGTCCGCATGAAACTCAACCCGAGCAAATGTTCTTTTGGAATGGAAGAAGGGAAGTTTTTGGGAGTGATTGTCACTAAAGATGGTTTCCGCGCAAATCCTGATAAAGTGCAAGCAATCGAGTGCATGCCATCCCCATCTTCCGTACGGGAGGTTCAGACACTCATGGGGCGTCTGGTAGCTCTAAATCGTTTTCTCTCGAATTACGCGTCGAAGTCATTCCCTTTCGTGCACACCCTGAAGAGTTGCCTCAAGAAGTCAAACTTCAAATGGACAGAGGAGGCCGAGACTGCCTTCAAGGAAATGAAAGAGTGCTTAAGCCGCTTGCCGACGCTCACAGCGCCACTTCCAAAAGAGCCATTAACGTTGTACTTGTCAGTAAAAGAAAAATCAATCGGTGCTGTTCTCCTGGTTGATCGTAAAGGCGTTCAAACCCCAGTATACTATGTGAGTCGAACCTTACTTGATGTGGAGACTCGATACTCCACGATGGAAAAGCTGGTACTAGCATTAGTACACGCATCAAGAAGGTTGCGGAGATACTTCCAGGGACATCCTATAAACGTCCTAACAGATTTCCGCATTAATGACATCCTGCGCAAGCCAGAGCTGTCGGGACGCCTGGCTAAATGGGCCATCAAGCTGGGAGAGCATACAATCGAGTACAAGACTAGAACATCATTCAAAGGGCAGATCCTTGCAGACTTTGCCGTAGAGGTCCCTCCCGAAAGCGTAACTGAATGTCAGCAAGCACATGTCACTTCGCCAATTCCTGAGTCTACATAGAAATGGGAATTATATACGGATGGGGCATGCAATGACGATGGCGCGGGAGCAGGCTTGCGCTTGATCACATCAGACGGAAAGGATTTCACCTACGCAATCCGCCTTGATTTCCCAACTACAAACAATGAAGCGGAATACAAGGCATTGCTCGCAGGATTGCGCATCGCAAAGAAAATGGGTGTGCAACACTTAGACGCCCACGTTGATTCTCAGTTGGTGGCCAACCATATCGATGGCTCATACGAAGCACGAGAAGCATCCATGATTTTGTACTTAGAGCAGGCCAAAGCCCTCATGCGCAACTTCACATACTGCAAGGTTCACCATATCAAGCGAAGTCAAAATAAACCAGCAGATGCGTTAAGCAAGATGGCATCAACGGTTTTCGATCATTTGGCAAAGGAGGTGCGGGTGGAAGTCTTGGATCATCCATCAGTGCCTCCAAAACAAGTCAATGTGGTCCAGACTAGCAAGACCTCCTGGATCACCCCGATCAAGGCTTATCTCCTTAATGGAACGCTTCCAGACAACAAATCGGAGGCTAGAAAGCTCCAAAACAAAGCATTGCATTACCAAGTCATCGACGGAATACTGTACCGGCGCTCGTACTTAGGCCCCTTATTACGTTGTGTTGACTCCGCAGAGGCGACATACCTCATCAAAGACATACATGAAGGGTCGTGCGGACTACACGCGGGCCCAAGGATGGTAGTGGCCAAACTGATGAACGCAGGGTACTATTGGCCCGGAATGCACATGGACGCCATGACAGAATTGCGCAAATGCCAGTCTTGCCAACGCCATGCGCCGGGAACTCTGCGGCCCAAGAATAATTTGGTTCCCGTCACCGCGGCATGGCCATTTCAGAAATGGGCCATTGACCTTGTGGGACCATTCCCCACAGCTCCTGGAAATGTAAAATACTTGGTAGTGGCCATTGATTACTTTACCAAATGGGTGGAGGCAAAAACCTTGGCATCCATCGACGGGAAGAGCATCAAAAAGTTCATTTGGGAATTTATCATCTGTCGTTTTGGCTTACCAATGGAAATTGTAAGTGATAATGGCACGCAGTTCGCGGACCAGCACCTACAAGAATGGTTATCTTCTATGGGCATCAAGCAGATATTTACCTCAGTCGCGCACCCGCAAGGTAATGGACAAGTCGAGCGTGCGAACAGAAGCATCGTGGAAGGCATAAAAACCAGACTTGGCAAAAAACGCACTGGTTGGGTGGACGAGCTCCCTCATGTCCTATGGGCTCATCGCACGTTGTCCAAGACAAGCAATGGAGAAACACCATTCAGCCTTACATACGGGACTGAGGCTGTCATACCTGCGGAAATGCACTGCGCTTCACCAAGGATGTTATTGGCAAATCATCGGGTCAATGACACGGAGTTAAAACTCAACCTGGACCTGTTAGATGAGCGCAGAGACATGGCGGCTATCAAAGAGGCCAATTATAAGAGACAACTTGAGAAGTATTACAACTCAAAGGTTAAGGCAGAAGCCTTCCGCGTTGGAGATTACGTTTTCCGCAACAACGAAGCATCCAACGCAGAAAAGCCAGGCAAACTTGCGCCAAACTGGGAGGGGCCATACAAGGTGCAAGAAGTTTTGGGGAAGGGCGCTTATGCTTTAGAGCGTTTGGATGGTACCCCAATACCGCGCACATGGAACGCTGCCCAGTTGCGCATTTGTTACATGTAAGGCATTGTTTCACACTTGTACTAAACAGCCTATGGCTACTATCATTTCAATTTCAATAAAGAGAATTTTCATTTTCATTCATATTTCTTTCAAATATGGATTACGTACAATTTCATTCATAATCAAAAAAGGCAGTACAAAAAGCCATCAACAAGTTACAAAACCAGCCCTAGTGTTATATCTATACCACTGATCAAAGCAAAACAAAAAGCAAAAGAAGTGGCAACACATAGGCCTAATATATACAATACTGGCACCACTGGCTACTTAACAACAGCCCCCATGCATGGGTGTTCCACTAATTTGCATGTTCCCAACCGGTGGAGGTTCGACGAAGCCTCAGCTTGGGAGTCTTTGGTACATCACCAAGCTTGTCCAACTTTTTCACCTCCATTGGATTGACGGAGGGACCTTGCTCTCTTTGCTGGTACACTTGATCTTCTGTTAATATAATGTAACCACAATAAGTGGCAAGTTGATGCATAGCAGTCGGAGGTACCTTGATCACAGGGGGATGATCAGGTAGCATTAGCATCCCTTGGATCGCTTCAATTTCATTTTTTGTAAGTCTGAGAGGAGAAGTCATAGAGATGGTAGAGGAAAAGAAAGAAGGAATATTGAGCAAAATGTTAATCAGCAATTACCCTTTTATAGACATGACAAGTCAGCCTATTAATTACCATTAATGGTTAACACTCGAGTATGGATGCCAACAGTCACATCAATCAATGGAAGCGCCGTCGAACCTGTCAGATGACATCAGCAAACTGACACAGGTGGCTCCCTTTTCAAAAGTGACGTCAGACAATCATTATGGCAAATTTCAAGAGTCATAAAAGGATAATTCAACAGAATTTTAAAAGACAAAGTGCAACGAGCCATACAATTGTTCAACAAAATCAGAAGAGTTAAAAACAATAAAGGAAGACAAAGTACATTTACTCATAATCTATGAGATCTATATATGCATCGTCTTCCACTCCTTCATTTAAAGCGTCGGAGCCTGCACCAGCAGTGGATGATTCCCCTCCTCCCTGAGCAGCAACCCTCCGCGCTTCCTCCTCTTTTCGCTCTTTCTCCTCCATCTCAGCCCCAAGACGATCGGATTCCTCAAAATATTCGCGCAGCTGACCAATGGGATCCTCCGTCTTCAAACATTGATCCACCACATCAAACACATCAAACGTGAGGGTCTCGAACTCCTCCTGCGCAGCTGTAGCTTCATTCTCATATGGCTTGCCGAAGTGCTCCCCATCTTCAAGCGCCAAGCCAGCAGCATGGTGATGATAACCCTCAGTAAATCCTTGCTGCAAACCACTCCGCATGGATGTAGCCCCAATCTTCGCCACAGCGTCGCCAAACTTGGGCTCATTCCATATGCGCTTGAAGACCTACGAAACGCATAGAAACAAGTCAACAATAAGATAATATAGTTAAGTATACAACAAAAACCAAGGAAGATCTTACCCCTTGGAGACCATGCTGCATCATCCAGGATAGCCGCTCGCGAGCAGCTAAGGAAGTTTGCACAGCGCCCTGAAGTTCATTCTGAGTTTGTTGGAGGCTTATCTCCAATTGCACGCGTGACGAATCTAGCAATGCATTAGTTTCTTCAAGTTGAGATTTTTGACCGGCAAGACCCTTCATCTGTTCTTCTAACTCCGACATCCGTGTCGTCGCAGTCACAAGGGCTTCATGCTGATCCTTCAACTTAGTGACAGTATCCGCCAGCTCAGCTTGCTTTGCGTCAAGCGCCTTCTGTTTCTCCTCCGCCTCAAGAACAACTCGGGCAAGATCATTCCTTAACTTCTCAGCAGCTTTTCGACCGCGCTCAAGCTCTACATTCGTGCACTCACAAGAGTATTTCCAGTGCTTGGACGCCTCAACTTTCTCATTTTTCAACTTTTGGATTTCGCCTTCCGCGGCCCGCAGTTGACCCCTCAATTGGTCAACCTCCCCGCGAGAATCGGCGCGGAAGCGTTGAAACTCTTCATCCCTTTTTCTTTGTGCATCTTCTGCACTCTTTAAGGCTTGCCAGGACCGCTGAAACTCTTCTTCCCGCCGCATAATTGACCCATAGTTGCTGAAACACAGGGCCAAGTTTAGGCTCATATCAGACAACAATGAGCGCCGGTCAATACCATCCTGATAATCTCGTTCACTGGGCGGCACAGCATAGGAGATAAACTCCTCCGCATCTAGTGGATTGGTGAAACGAGTCGTTTGCTTTATGTCCCAGAGGGGCTGATATGGCCTGCTTGGATCATAATCCGGGGGAGCCACTCTCCTCCCACTCCCACCTATGTTTCCCGCACTCCGAGCCGTTCCCGTCGAACTCTTTTTAGGAGTCGAAAAAGATTGTATCATATCTGCAGATACCTTCTCCGCAGTAATCTCGGTGAGAACAGGCTTGCTTGACTCAGGAGGTTGCTCCACACGCAAGTCTTTCCCTTCAAGCGATGTGTCCGCAGACACCTCTGTAGCATCAACATCCGTTTGCAACGGCTCAAGCATTGGACGCTTCTCCGCCTTCTTACCAGCTTCCGGAGATAGCGTCACACCTTCAACATGCGTGGACAACTGGGTCTCCAACGCAGACAAGTTCGTCCCTTCCATATTCTCAACCACAGACTCAAGGACCTTTTTGGCAGGCATAACTGGTTTTGTAAAGGTCCCTTGCGGTGCAGGACCTTTACCTGGAAGGTCAAGTCAGAGAGAAAGTCACTATCTATTCTAAATAAAGATGAAGCAAACAAGCCAAGCTGAGGAACTTACCAGAGGTCTGCTTGACAGATTTCACAAATAATGGCTGTCGTCTAGGAGGGGGCTTGACAACCATCTTTCCATGGGAAGACATGGCACCCGTTTCCCCACCAGTGGTCAAGTCCACATCCACAGTCGACGACGTAGCCTTTACGGTCTCCATAACTGGTTTAGGAATTTGCACCTTGTTGGGTCTGCTGACCTGGAGAAGAACAGATGATTGAAAGCCAAAATATACTAAGTGTTGATCAAGAATAAATAACAGAGTTTACAAGAAAG
The DNA here is from genome assembly GCA_032199755.1 of Ambrosia artemisiifolia. Lineage (NCBI taxonomy): Eukaryota > Viridiplantae > Streptophyta > Magnoliopsida > Asterales > Asteraceae > Ambrosia > Ambrosia artemisiifolia. The sequence continues at coordinate 40,391,500 of CM063519.1, read as the reverse complement.
CTTCCTCCAAAGAACTGCTGATTCCCAAACTGCTGATGCTCAAACAGCTGATACAAGACAACTGCTGATGAAAGGTCTGTTGGATAAAGTCTGAAGAGCAAAAGTCTGATAAAGAACAAGTGCTGATCAAAGATCTGAAGAACAAAGGTCTGTTGAACCAACAGCACTTTGGTTCAACAGATGATAAGAAGACATCAGAGTTTTTAGCTTAACAGAGTTTTTCCTTCAGTAGTTTTAATGTAACAGTAGTTTATTGTTTTAACAGATGTTGTAGTTTGTTAGTCAGTTAGGGGTCGCTTTCTAGGTGACGTCAGCTAAGTGATCATCAGAGGTTTGTACTTGTCTATAAATAGAACAGTACTTGTACTGTTCTATTGGTCACTCGTCATTCTCTCTAGACAAACAAACTCTGAGTGATCAGGCTGAGGGGGAGTTATAATTGTACCTTTGTAATCTTTCAACTTTAATGAAAGCATTCGATTGATAACAATTATTCTCTATGTTTTGATTATTCCTTATTCCGCTGCACTTTCCATTTATACTTCATTCATATTTCATAATTAATCAAAACAATCTAAAACTCAGATCCTAACAATTGGTATCAGAGCATGGTCAATTAAATCTGATCTAATCAATCAGTTTAATACACAGATCAGCTCACAATTATTGATATCGTTTGTTTGTCGGGTTAAAACAGAGTAATAGTTTATTTTCATTTCAACAGTTAGTAAACAGACTTTGTTTTTGAAAAACCAAGAGAATGACTTCACTTAATCAAGATCCACACAACACTGGCACACACAACAAGCCACCGATGCTTGTCAGGTCAGAATACAACATCTGGCAGCGTCGGGTAGCTCATGTGTTAGCACAACAGAACACAGGGTGCTGGAAATCGGTAGTATTTGGACCACATGTTCCAATGGTACCGAGTGCCGAGGATCCAAAGATCCAATTACCAAAGAGTGTTGAGAACTACTCAGAGCAAGATTTTCAAAAAATCGAGCTAGATGCCAAGGCTTTCAGCATAGTAGCCATGGCACTGCCGAATGATATCTATGCCGGTCTCTTGCACTGCAATAGTGCTAAAGAACTGTGGGATGCTCTTAAAGAGCAATTCGGGGGAACTGATGATGTGATTGAAAACAACCGTGAAATACTTAACCAACAATATGAAACGTTTAGTCACATAAAAGGGGAGTCATTAACACAACAGTTTGAAAGGTTTAACTGTCTAATTAGTGAACTAAAACTGGTTGGTCTAACTTTTCCTAATTCAACACTGAATCATAGGTTTCTTAGATCACTTCAGGACAAATGGGACACTATAGCTATTGTTATGAGAAACTCTATCGGATTCAAAGACCTAACCCTGACCCAGCTTCATGGTAAGCTCCTGACTTATGAAAGGGAGCTTAACCAGAAAAAGAAGCTCCAGGACTCTGGCAAAGTGTCAGATGACTATGTATTTGGTAATACTGCACTGTTGGGTCAGGATGATGGTTCTGGAAGTAGTAAGGATCAGAGTTATGATCATTACATTGACATAACAACTGGTTTCAATAATGATTCTTACTCATCACCAAACAACTGTGCTTTCACAGCCAGTGGTGACATCCAGGCTTCTGATAATACATCTTTTGTGTACAATGACTTGCAATACATTGACCCCTTGGACCTAGAAGAAATGGACATCTTACATCAGGTTGCCCTGCTCAGTATTAGAACCAATAACTTCTATAAGAAAACTGGCAGGAGGTTCCCAGGTTTACATGGTGGGTCAAAGGTTGGGTTGGATAAATCAAAGATGAAGTGTTACAAGTGTCATAGAATGGGTCATTTTGCTAGGGAGTGTAGGAGTCAAAATGGAGTTCCTATGATCACCTATCCAAATCAAAGACCACAGACCAACACTTATCAGACCATCCCTAATGTACCTAATGTGCAAAACACTGCTCACTTTGCACAGACCCAAACCACTGTTCCTGTGCATTATGTCCAAACCACTGTTCCTCAGTATCACTATGTCCAAACACCTGTTGCTCAGGCCCCTGTGCCAATGACTGTTACTCCACCCTCTGCTCCTGCAGAGACCAGTCAACCAGGTCAACAGAGTTTCTTTACTCAAGGCTTTGTTGATTGGAGCAGTCTACCAGATGAGATAACAGATGACAACATTGCCCTAGTTGCCAACACTGAAAAGGATTTTTGTTTTATGGCACTAGAAACAATTGTTGAAGAGACTGATTCTGAGAAAGTGGTGTCTATGTCTGAAAATGTGACTGATGGTGTTGTTGGTGAGATTGTTTCAGCTGAAGAATCTGAAGTGGAGGTTGTGAATCTATCAGACCCCTGGGGTAGTGATGACTGTGACTGCCAGTGTAACTGTGCCTTGATGGCTGCTGCTAAGGTATCTCCTCAAATCTTAAATGACTTGTGCTCAGACAAATGTATTGTAGCATTTGCTAAGATAAAAGAGGTGAATGAAAACTTTAGAAAGAAAATTTTGGACTCAGAAATTCAGGTTGAAAAATTAACAAAAGAGTTAAAATCAAAAATATCTGAAAAAGAGTCTGAAATCAGCAGTCTAAAACATGAAGCAAGCATAACCAAAGACCAGCTTCAGACTATGATAACAAAATATCATAGTTGTAAGAAGGAGCTTGAGTCCACCCAAGTTGAATGTCAGAAATGGGTGGAATCATCAAAGGGTTTTGAGATGATTGTCAACCAACAATCCAAAAGTCATGTGAAATTTGGGTTTGGTTTTAAAACCACTGATCAAGTTTCACAAACCACTGACAAAAAGGAACCACAGTTGGTTGAGGTCATCCCTACAAACTCAAAAGGTCAAGAAATCAAGGTTACTGAACCCAATGGCAAGAAAATCATTCTTGAAAAGTTGGAAGGCACACCCTCATTTGATGAAATTGAAAAATATCAATTCAAACCAACATGGTCAGATGAGTGTGAAGTCCTTGAAAATTTCAAACCAATGACCTTCAAAACCTCTGATGGCAAAATGGCACCACAGGCCAAGGTTATCCCTCTAGTAAGTCTTCCAACAGATGATGAAACATCTGTTGAAAAGAAGAAAGAAAAAGGGAAAGCCAAGAACAACTTGTTTTGTGATTTTTGTGAAAAGAAGAACCATGTCACCAAAAACTGTTTTCTTCTAAAAGCATATGACATCAACAAAACAACAAGTTTAAATGATTCAAAATCTAAAGAATGTGCAATCTGCAAGAAAAAGAATCACAAAACAAAAGAGTGCTTATATCTCAAAAATTTTGATGAAAAGATAAAAGAGTATAAAGCTAAAACTCTGGAGAGTCAAGTGATGAGTACTTCAAAAGGAAAATCCAAACAGACTTTTGAATCAGTCCAAACATCTGTTACCCAAAGTCTGAACAAAAACTCTGCTCCCAGAGAGGTTCAGGTAACAGATGCTCCACCTGTTAACAGATTACCAAGAGGATATGGACAACCCACTTGTCATCGTCTGCCACATGTTTATGATGAGCCCAAGAGGCCTTCAAAACCAAAAGTGAACAGACATCCTCATGGTTTTCATCAACTGATAGGAAATGATCAAACCTCTGCTGGACCAAGTGTTGACATACAAGCACTGGCAAATGGTCAAATGCAGCTGTTGAATCTAGTTCAAAAGCTAGTCCAAACCACTGATCATTCTTCTCAACTTAAGGCTGAGACAGCTAAGGACCCATCCAAAGCCAATTTGGCTTTGGACACTCACCAAAACTAAAATCCTTACTGATGTGCAGGGAGCTTCTGCTTGTTTAGACAGTTTATGGTATGTAGATAGTGGAGGCTCCAGGCACATGACTGGATGTAGAGCCCTTCTTCTGGACTTTCTTGCTCATGGAGGGGGTGATATATCCTTTGGTAATGATTCTAAAGGTAAAGTGTTGGGTTCTGGTACTGTCAAGGCAGGGAGACTTAAGTTTGAAAATGTTAATCTAATAGACAATCTAAAATTTAATCTACTTAGTGTATCACAAATGAGTGACAAAGGCTTTGGGTCATTCTTCACTAAGCAAACGTGTAAGATTGTTGGTCCAGAGGCTGTTGAAAAGATTAACACCATCATTGCTGAGAGCAAAGCACAACTTGTTGCTCACAGAAGTGGCAATGTGTATGTGGTTGATATGTTGAAGGATAATCCTACTGCAAATGTCTGTCTGTTCTCAGCTGCCTCTACAAAAGAGACAGAATTGTGGCATAGGAGACTTGGTCACACCAACCTTCAAACTATCAACTCACTCTCCAAACAAAACCTTGTCAGAGGTTTACCATCAAAAGAATTCAAGTGTGATGAGCATTGTGTTTCCTGTTTAAAAGGCAAACAACATAAAAGCTCTTACAAATCCATTGATGAGTCCAAAACCAGTCAATGTCTACAAATGTTGCACATGGACTTGTTTGGCCCTGTAAAAATCATGAGTCTAAGAAGGAAAAGATTTTGTCTTGTCATAGTTGATGATTTTTCTAGGTTTACATGGACTTACTTTTTACACTCTAAAGATGAGACTGCAGGTATCTTGAAGGACTTTGTTACCAAAGTTGAAAAACAATATGACTTGCCAGTAAAAGTCTTTAGGAGTGACAATGGAACAGAGTTTAAGAATAAGGAGTTAGATGATTTCTGTGTGTCAAAAGGGATTGTAAGGCAGTACAGCATCCCAAGAACACCAGAACAGAATGGGGTGGTTGAAAGGAAGAACAGGACTCTCATTGAGGCTGCAAGAACAATGCTAGCAGATTCTGGTTTACCTCTGTCCTTTTGGGCAGAAGCTGTAAACACTGCTTGTTATGTTCAAAACAGAGTTTTAATCAACCCTAGACATCAAAAGACTGCTTATGAAATTCTGTTTAAAATCAAACCACTGATATCATTTTTCAAAGTCTTTGGCTGCCCATGTTTCATTTTAAATCTTAAAGATTCCATTTCAAAATTTGCAGCCAAAGTGGATTGTGGATATTTTCTGGGGTATTCTTCTATTGCAAAGGCCTATAAAGTGTTTAACACAAGGACTAAAACAATAGAAGAAACTCTGAATGTGAAGTTCAATGAACTTTCTTCTTTAAAAATCCCAGCAAACCCTGCTGAGTTGTTTGATTTAGATAAATTCAAATTTGAAGATATTGCTATCAAAACTAACCCTGCAGGTACTCCACCATCTTCACAACAAGATTACAGAATAGATGTTGTGGTTCCAGACCACTACAAAGTCTATCATGTATCAGAGGAAGCAGTGATTCAAAACAACTGTCAAAACTCTGTCACAGCTGAGTCAGCCACTGTTGGCCAGTCTTATCTTCAATCCACTGATTCACCCAGCCAATCCACTGTTCAATCATCTGTTGACAAGAGTCAATCATCTGTTGACAAAAGTCAGTCCAATCTTACACCACTTGGACCCATTCCTCCACCTCCATTTCAAACATCTGTTGCCTCTTCAGAAGTACCAACAGATGTTATGTCAACAGAGTCTCCAAACCTCTGTCCTTCACCACAAAATGCCATCATACCATATCAGGGAGATTTAATCTACCTAAGAGCTCATCCACCAGATCAAATCATTGGCAACATCAGAGAAGGTGTGCTCACAAGGAGCCAATCTTCAAACATCTGTCTTTTTGCAGGTTTTCTATCCCTTACACAACCTGTCAAGTACCAAGAGGCACTAAAAGACAACAGTTGGGTAGAAGCCATGCAAGAAGAACTCCTTCAGTTTAAAAGACAACAAGTATGGGAACTTGTACCACTGCCTAAGGATGTCTATCCTATTGGCACAAAGTGGGTCTTCAAAAACAAAACTGATGAAAGGGGTATAGTTGTCAAGAACAAAGCCAGGCTAGTGGTTCAAGGCTTCAGACAAGAAGAGGGGATTGACTATGATGAAACCTTTGCCCCTGTAGCAAGGCTAGAGGCAATCAGACTCTTCTTAGCCTTTGCTGTCAACCACAACATCAAGGTGTTTCAGATGGACATCAAGTGTGCCTTCCTATATGGCAAAATTCAGGAGGAGGTCTATGTATGTCAACCAGCTGGTTTTGAAGACACATTCCATCCTGATCATGTCTACAAGCTTAACAAAGCATTGTATGGACTCAAACAAGCACCAAGAGCCTGGTATGAAACTCTCTCTACTTTTCTCTTATCCATTGGTTTCACTAGAGGTAAAATTGACAAAACCTTGTTTTTAAAATGGAAAGGAAAAGACTTAATGATTGTTCAAATATATGTGGATGACATCATTTTTGGATCCACATGTAATAAAATGTGTGAGGAGTTTAGGGAACTCATGACAGCAGAGTTTGAAATGAGTGCTATGGGTGAACTTCAGTGCTTTCTTGGTCTCCAAGTAAAGCAACTGCAAAATGGTACTTTCATTCATCAAAACAAGTATGTGAAAAACTTGTTAACAAAATTTGAGATGAATGATTGTAAGCCATGTAGTACACCTATGAGCACTGTCAAGCCACTCACTGATGATGAAAAGGATGAACTTGTTGATCAGACACACTACAGATGCATGATTGGGTCTTTATTGTACTTAACAGCATCCAGGCCAGACATTATGTTTGCAACCTGTGTGTGTGCTAGATCTCAGGCTTCTCCTAGAAAGTCTAACCTTATTGCTGTGAAAAGGATCTTCAGATACCTAAAAGGTGCTCCCACACTTGGTATCTGGTATCCTGCTAATGGAAACATTGAGCTTTCAGGTTATTCAGATAGTGATTTTGCTGGCTGCCATACCACAAGGAAGTCCACATCAGGAGGGTGCCAGTTTCTAGGGAATGCCTTAGTTTCTTGGCAAAGCAAAAAGCAAGCAGCTGTTTCAACATCCACTGCTGAAGCTGAATACATTGCTGCTGCAAGCTGTACAGCCCAACTTATGTGGCTTCAAAATCAACTACTGGACTTTGGGATAACAGCACTCAGGACTCCACTCATGTTGGATAGCCAAGCTGCTGAAAATATCATCAAAAATCCAGTCTCCCACTCAACCACCAAGCACATAGATATCAGACATCATTTTGTCAGGGATAGCTATGAAAAAGGTTTGATTTCTCTGCACCATGTTCCAACAGAGGATCAGTTGGCTGATGTGCTGACAAAAGCTTTAGACACATCTACCTTCACAAATCTGATTTCTCGGATTGGAATGTTAAACATGGATTAAAAACAACAAAAATGTTTTCAATAAAAACATTAAAATGTTTTCAGAAAATCAAATTTTGCTAAAATAACCTTTGGTTGAAAAATCTGTTTTAAAACCACTGATTCAGCTAAAACAACCACTGTTTTATTAAAACCACTGTTAGTTGAAAAATCTGTTTCAAACATCTGATCAGGTAAAACAACCACTGTTGGTTGAAAAATCTGTTTCAAACATCTGATCAGATAAAACAACTGTTTTCATCAGTCTTTTGGTTAAACAACAGAGGTTGGCAACAGAGGTTTAACAAAACAGCTGTCTGCCACCATATGTTTCAACCATCAGATGTTTGCCACATCAGCGGTTTCACCAGAGCCTATAAAACCCTGTTCTTTCCCCCAACAGCAGTTTTACTGTCTCATTGTATTCAAAATACTAACAACCGCTCTCGTCTCCCTCATAACCCTCAATCAAAAATCCTTGCTTTCATAATCAAAATCCATTAAAATGGAACTCCAAACAAAAGCCACTCACAATTTTCTTCCATATTTGGTTAAAACCGAAGACAACACACCATTCCATTCCACCATCGACATCATCAATAATTCAAAATATAAAAATGTTCTTGTTGCTGATGCCCCCATTCACCTGGAAACGCTCCAAGAATTCTGGGCAACTGCTGAGGTTTTATACCATGACAAAAAGCCTACGTCCATAATTTCTAAAATTGGAGCCACCAGTATCACCATAACCCCTGAGGTCATCTCCACTACCTTCTCACTGAACGACTTGTCAGGTATGGAAACTTTTCCAAAAACAGAGCTTCACACTGAGTTTCAAGAGAGAGGGTATGATGGTCAAATGACTGGTTCCACACTATACAAAAAGTTTTTCCCACCAGTCATGAAATTTTTCTTCCATACCCTCCTCCTCTGTGCCTCTGCCAAGACTACATCCTTCAATGAAATCCCATTGAGGATACAATACTTGGGATATGCTATGTTGTCAGACTCTGACTTCAACCTATCTCAGGGATTGTTTTCAGACTTGGTATCAAATGTGAAAGCCATAAAATCTGGCTCAAACAATGCATTTCTGCTCTACCCTAGAATTCTAAGTGTAATTCTACAAAAGCTTTTACCTGAAAAGGATTTTCAAAAGGGAGAGTCATTTAAAATGAAAAGTCTAACTGATGAAACTTTTACTAGAATGCTGGGTTCTTCAACCCAAGAAAAAGCACAAAAAGTTCAAAAAGTTTCCAAAACACAACCAAAGAGGACAAAGACAACAACTGTTGTTGAAACCTCTGTTGGTGAGCCCACTGCTCCTGGTGATCATGGCACTTCATTCAGTGCTGTGAAACCCACACCAGCCACCAAAAGAATACGTCCATCCACCAAAACAACCACCAAAACCAAAAAGGGACTTCTGGAAGATGAGATACCAGAAGCTAACCCTGTTGCATCACCAAAGCAACATGAAACCACTGTTGTTACTTCCTCACAACAGTTGGAGATATCTCAACCCAAGCAAACTCCTCAAGATTCCTCACAAAAGGAACTTGTTGTAAGCCAAAGGGAACCTCAAACTGAGGCATATGAGTCACTTGATCATATGTTTACAAGCCCATCTCCCAGGGCTAATCAGCTTCTTACTCCACCTACATCACCACCACATGTCCCACAAACAATGCAACCCCTGTTTGAGGCTATTGATAAAACTCAGGACAACCCCAGTTCCTCTCCATCACCTATCACTGAGAGTATGCCACTACCAGTGACTGGGACTGAGGAAAATCAATCAGCCATCCCACAAACAGATGAGGAGGTTATACTCCCAGAACTACATGTTACTTCTGATGAGGTTTCAAGAGAAGCAGCCACTACTGCTGTTGAGACCATTGTCTCACAGCAGGACAGTGGTTACATTGCTAAGACTTCCTTGAAGGCAACAACTGCTGAAGACACAATTGTGTCTCCAAAAACAGTTGGAAGTCCCCAGAACCAAGACCAAGGGGCAGCAGGTTCTTATTCTATGGACTCACCTCCTAGGACTGAACCAGCTAAAACTACCCCTGGTAGGGACTCAGCTGATCCTATTAATTTGGGTGATGAGTCAAAACTACAAGAATTGACGGTTAAAGTTCAAAACCTTGAATCCTCTGTTGCTGACATCAAATCTGATGTCAAGTCAATATTGGAAACACTGAATAACTTTACAAAGAGTCAACCATCAACTGCTGATGTTGCTAATGAGCTATGGAAATCTGTTTCCCCCATCATCATAGCTCATCGAAAATTAGCAGATCAGACACAGGAAACCTACATGACTTTGATCAGAAACATGGTTGATGCCAGATTCAATGATACAAAGGCTGATATCAAGGTGATCAAAGACCACTTGCTGAAGACCACTGGCTCTGCCCCTACCACAATTCTCAGAGATGAAGATGATGATGAATTCACTGCTGATGATGCCAAAAAGGGGGAGAGTGGCAGAGATAGGCTACCAAAACTAAAAACACAAAAAGGGAAGAAGCCAACTGCTGACAAACCAGGGTCACCCAAATCAGCTCCACAAACACAACAACCAAATGTTCAACAACCAAATGTTCAGTTCCCTGTCTCTGAACCAGCTCCAACATCAAAGGCAAAAGAAGTTGACACTTCAGCTAATGAAAGAGCTGAAAAGGCTGCTGAAGACAAAATGAAAAGGGCTGACACATTGGAGGTAAAGGCAGAAAGGTTGGTACAACTGAAAAAGGAACAGCAACAGGAAGTGGAAGATGTGAGCACTTCAAAGAGAAGGAAAATGCCAGCCAAACACACTAGAAAACCACCTTCCAAATTAACTGCTGAAACTCCTGTTGTACAAACACCTGTTACCACAACCACTGCTCCACAAACCACTGCCACCACAACCTCTGTTACCCAAACCACTGCACCTAAGACAACTGAAACTAAAACCACTGCTAAAACATCTGCACAACCCAAACCAGTAACCAAACCAGTCACTAAACCAACCACAACTCAACCAACTCCCAAACCTACTCCAACACACACCACTACCAAACCTACTTCAACACAACCTAAAACCCAAACAACTGCTGGTTCCACAAAAGGACCAACAGATGTTTCTCAATCCACTGCTACATCCTCATCCTCACCCAAAATCTTGTATAGCAGAAAAAGGAAATCCACCTTTGTTATACAAGATGAAAACATCCATAACACACCACCTAACACCCCAATCTCATCCACACCAGTCAATGCCATTCCACTCTCATCTTACTCACCACACACTGACCAATTCAGGTCACACAGACCACCATCAACCATCACCCCATTGGCTGAGAAGTATCCCCTTGAGTTGGATTTAATCAAGGGGGAACTCCAATCCTTCTATAATACTGATCAGCCATCAGAAAGATCCTTCCCATCTCTTAAAGGCTTCCCTGTTCCACCCAATCTAGACACATATCTCAAATACAAGGGTGAACAGGCTGATGCTGTCATCAAAGAGAAGTGCAAAGGGAAGGATGACAGGACTGCTCAGGGCATCCATTCAGCAGAGCTTAGCAAACTCAGAAGGATTGAAGACTATGCTAAGACCCTGAGCAACTCCATGTCAACCATGCCTCTCAGCAGACACTTGGAGATGGAAGTAAGGGATTCACTGCTGGAACAGATCTTGGCATCCAAGCCTTATAAAGCAACAAAGAATCAATTTACAGGCTGGACCACACATGCTCTAAGAGAAGAACTAATCAGAATAGAGAACATGGCCAAGAATCCTCCTGCTAAGGTCTCTGCTCCTGATTTCAAAAAGGGGAGAGATGAAGCTAGAGCCTTGAAATTCAGAAGAATGAGACAAGAGCTTGTAGCAGCTAAGTATGGAGAGATGAAATCTGTTGCCAGATGGTCAGAAATCAGGCTGATTGAGACATATAAAAAGCTTGAACAAGAAAGAAAGACCAATCCTGATCTTCCAAGAAAACCAGTGTATGATGATGCTCCCAAGAAACCCTCTCAGGCCTTTACATTAGATAGCTTGCTTGCAACCTCTGATCTTTCTATTGCTGCTCAAAGGCAATACAAGAAGCAGAAGGAAATGTCTGAAGAAGACACAAGGAAGTTCAATGAAACTTATGTAAAAGAGGGTCTCTTAAACCAACTTAGATTCTTCTCTGATCCTGTCACAGAGGAGTTCAGAGAACTCATTGGCAGGCCTTCATCTCCCAACTCATCCAAAATAAAGATGCATCCCAGTCACTCCTCTGATTCTAAAATTCTAAAATGGAAGTCTGATAAAGAGACCCATGAATTGACATTGCTCAGATCAGATGGTAGTATTCAGAAGTTGAGCATGGATGAGGCACCTGGCCTAAGTGCTGAAGATCTCCAGACACTTCTAAATTTGACACTGGATAGAGATGCTGAAGACCTCTTCTCTCTGCACTTTGAATTGCAACTAAAAGGGCAAATTAGAGAAAGTCTGATGAGGAATAAAGATCAAGAATAAAGCAAAGTTTTGGCATCATCTGTTCTAGGGGGAGATTGTTGGGTCTGCTGACCTGGAGAAGAACAGATGATTGAAAGCCAAAATATACTAAGTGTTGATCAAGAATAAATAACAGAGTTTACAAGAAAGCTTCCTCCAAAGAACTGCTGATTCCCAAACTGCTGATGCTCAAACAGCTGATACAAGACAACTGCTGCTGATGAAAGGTCTGTTGGATAAAGTCTGAAGAGCAAAAGTCTGATAAAGAACAAGTGCTGATCAAAGATCTGAAGAACAAAGGTCTGTTGAACCAACAGCACTTTGGTTCAACAGATGATAAGAAGACATCAGAGTTTTTAGCTTAACAGAGTTTTTCCTTCAGTAGTTTTAATGTAACAGTAGTTTATTGTTTTAACAGATGTTGTAGTTTGTTAGTCAGTTAGGGGTCGCTTTCTAGGTGACGTCAGCTAAGTGATCATCAGAGGTTTGTACTTGTCTATAAATAGAACAGTACTTGTACTGTTCTATTGGTCACTCGTCATTCTCTCTAGACAAACAAACTCTGAGTGATCAGGCTGAGGGGGAGTTATAATTGTACCTTTGTAATCTTTCAACTTTAATGAAAGCATTCGATTGATAACAATTATTCTCTATGTTTTGATTATTCCTTATTCCGCTGCACTTTCCATTTATACTTCATTCATATTTCATAATTAATCAAAACAATCTAAAACTCAGATCCTAACACACCTGTTTCTGTGCAAGGTCCTCTAGACGCTTGTGATACAACTCCGTAGACACCTCAACGGAATCGTCGTTGGGCGTTGGCTCGCGAGTACGTCGTCGCTTGACTTCCTCATCCGACTCCGTATCTTCATCATCTCCTTTGGAAACTGTAGAACTAGATGCTACTTTCTTTCCTTTCCGTGACTCCTTTCGCTGACGCTTTGGGCCAGTCCCTACGATCACGCACAACAAGGATTAAGATAACACCATTGTTGTGGTTACTATTACAAGACTTACCTGTACACGACATCTTTTTACGACCGGGGGAAACCTCCCCCGGGTCAACCCCAGCTTTCTTTACAAGATGGATTCCTGCGCCTGAAATAAAGGGCACGTTGGATCAGTGCATGCGACACGCGGATTACAACGCACCCTTTAAGCGCAGGAACTTTCCGCAGGGCAAAAGAATCAACAATTCTAACAAAGTACATAAAAAGTCACCTGTGCGCGCATAATGACGCGGAGCGTCCTTGAGTTGAGGCATCAAGAAGTTACGCTCCAATCGTTCAATCACCGAAGGAGCCCCGGGGGGTACAGCTGTGTAACTCAGTTTCGCCGCACCCCGGGCATCGAACAAGTCAAATTTTGTCATTCCTGCAAAGATAACAATGTAAGGAAAGAACACAACAGGGAAATAGGGGATTGAGAGTGGGCAGAGGAGATATGTCACTTACTAGCATCAGACGCAGTAGGCTCATAGCCTTCGGGATTTCCCAAACGGCTGATACCTAACATCACCAAGACACCTTCAGGGCATTTCTCCATAGACAATGGAGTAGAATGGGAGCACAAGGTCTCATACCAAGGTTGGTTCTTATAATCTTTCATGGGCGGAAACTCCGCAATCCTCTCCTTCACTCCAACGCTCATCCATTGCAGTGCGGCAGGAATCACCCCCCTGTGAATGTAGAAAAATTTCTCCTTCCAGTCGTACATAGATTTTGGACTCTCATAAACGATTTGAGTCCGATTCCTCCTGGGTGACACACTATACCAACCGGGCCCCCCACGGGCCTCTTCAAGAACATAGAAAACGTTCAACATGTCGAAAGTAGGCTCCAAGTCCAAGGACCGACAGGTTGCCTCAAAATGCACTAGCCTAGAAAGGCCAAAGGGTGTCATCTGTGTTGGATGAACCCCATATTTCATTAAAACATTCACCAAGAACTTGGTAATCGGGAGACGGAAGCAACATCGAGTGAAAAACGCTTCGTACAAGGCAATCTTACCAGGGGAGGCCTCCAATGCCGTTTTACCAGCAGCTGGTAATTCCGGCTCCCAGTCGGCCTCAATCCCGTAATGATCAAGAAAGGTGGAGAATGAGGAGGCATCCCACTTGATAGGGGTGGTGCTGATACCCTTCTCTGTCTTCTGTGTTTTCTCAGTGGCCTTCGATTGATCCACAGTACAAGAAGTTTCTTGAGACATGTTGGGATGAGTAAAAAACAAAGAAAATTAAGTGAGGACAAGAAAGGAATTTGAGAGGTCTGGAATGCAAGGAATGGGAATAGTGAAACTTAACAAAATTTGAAATGATTATATACGGTGTGCAATAACTGCCAATGACGTCAGCCTCGGTAAAGGAAACGACTTTGCACATGACACGTGGCGCTGGACAGCTATATAGGCGGCACACGCGCCATACACGCGCTCAGCACGCGCCTGACTCAGCCGACTGCCATAACTGATGGGACGCTCACTGACACAAGTGTAGCTTGCAACAGACGCTACCCACCATCCCTCGCTTAAGTAGCAGACACCTGTCCTCCACCGAGGTGACCACCACGCGGTCGCGGAGAATGAACGTCAAACACAATCACCATTCTCCGCACCCCGCAATCTCGGAACTCCGCACCCTCAGTGACACGCATGGACTTCCATGCCAATATAACCCAACACCAACATCCCAGTTTTCACTACCAAGAAAGGATGAGCTGTCATCCGCGAATCACTATTATGAGTCCAGCATCCACCCTCTTCCCTCATATACTCGAGAAAAGGGTACACACTGGACTAGGGGGACTTGATGGGATTGGGTGCTCACCAGTGCGCAGAGCATACCCAAACCCGGAACACAACCCCGCGGAGCAACGCCCCGCGCACAAGAGAAACTTCTTCAGCAAGCTAAGCAGGAACGACTCTCCTACAATCACGGAGCGATGCTCGTGCGCGTAAGCGGTAAAAGCGGTAACCGTTCCATGTTTCCTTATTTATAGCTATTCCGTAACTACTTTACTAATATAGCCTTCGGGTAGTGGAGACAACCCTAATCGGGCCTGGCCCATTACGATTAGGATTTTGGGTAATGGTGGCATACGTCCACCTCTATATAAGGGATCACATCCCTAATAGATAGGACACTTTTGGCTAACCCTAAGAGCTATCATACTTGATAGTATCCCCATTCACCCACGTTTTTGTTATAAACTACTACCTCGTGTAGTCGTCTCCCTACCCACTCAATCTTTACTTGCAGGTTACTCCAATCCAGGAAGTGCTAGTGAAGGATCAATCTTGTGGTTGCATTTAGTCTATCATCCCCATAAGGAGGTTAGACTACCTGTTTCTTCAATGACTATTTTCTAATGATCTTTATCCATGGAGTTTAATGTTGCAACGATTTACGTCAGTTATTTCCTCTTGTCATTCCATTTACAGCTCAAAACTGGCGAGGATAAGGTTTTTTATGAGCCTTTGGATTATCGTTGGTTAGTTAGGAATTTGAATCACTTAACCCATACTAGACCTAATTTGGCTTTTGGTGTTCAATTGCTTAGTCAGTTGATGGTGATCATGGAGTTCGGGATGCTGCATGGAAAACGCTTCGTTATGTCATTGTCAAAGTGTATTTGTTCACAAGGTACTTCAACGATTCCCCTAATTTCACCTTTGAAGTTTATTGTGACTCTGATTGGGCTTCATGTCCCAACACACGACGTTACGTTAAGGGTGTTCCTATTTTGTGGAAGTCCAACGAACAAGATACCATTTCACTTAGCTGTGTTGAGGCCGATTATCATTCCATTCTCCTTGTGTCATATGGGTTAACTTGGTTAACTCATCTACTTTCCTAATTCAAGTTAGTTAATTTGCTATTCATATTGCTAAAAAGTCATGTTTTTCATGAATGGGCCAAACATAATGAATTAAATTGTCATTTTCTACAAGGGAAGTTTCAGGGTCGTTTGATTTTGTTATCTCATACTTGTATGTTGGATCCGCTTGCAGATCTCTTTACAAAGAGTTTGGTTGCAGTGTCATCCCTTAATAAGGTCAGCGCGGGTGACGACCTTAGGCTCGGAAATCCCAAGGGTCTGAAGTTTTTTAAAATACTTATATGTGTGTGTATGTGTTATGGACTATTGTGATCAATTTTTTAATATTAACTCATCTAATAAAGCCGAAAATCACCAACTAGACCCATAGGAACAAACCCAACCCAACACAAATGAAATTTAAACAACTTAAAAACAACTTTGTGGGCCTAATATGTGAGGGCCGGAGAATTTGTAATGGAAGATGAGGACACTTGAAGAAAAAGTGCTTAACTCGTGTTGTTATCGTCTTCCAGATGCATTGAAATAGATATTTTGATTATTTGGGTACAACACTTTTATTTTGATATTTTTTAAATGATTAATGTCGCATTATAGTTTTTTATATATGATGATTGGATTTAAATTATATGGGCTCAGTTTATTTGTACTGGCCCTAGAGTCAAAACATTTTCACATTTCTTTCTTGGAGACAGCACTGTGTTGTTGATCATAGACACAAATTTGAGTTAACATGAGAAGATTACAAATCTAGTTTTAAATAAGGAAATAACACAAAGAGCATAAATGAAATACGTTTTTAAATGATATAATGATGTTGCAGGATTTGATCTGATTCGATACGAATCGGATGCTTAATTATAGTGTTATAATTGTAAACTCAGACTCACTGTCGATGCATTAAATAATATTGTTATATTAGTAAAGACTTATGCCATGTTGGGATTTTCATATTTAGGAGTGAGGAGACCCTTCATATTTGGGGTCAAGTAGAAGTCTACAAACCAAAATCTCATAAATGTACAAGTTTCAATGCATGTAGTACAGTTATTTGATGAATCAAACCATACTGGAACCTGGTCAGAGTGATTTGTGAGCCATGGTCTAATTGGATCTGACTACTAAGCCATCCAAAGATACAGTTGTAAAAGAGTTTTGGTGGACCAAAGGAATGGATGGGTTGAGAAACATATTAGAGAGCAAATAGCTGGTTTATTTTGGAATTATCCAATTTTGACTTTTTTCTTATCTCTTTGACCAAACTTCCAGCTTTCCCACTGCTTTTGTGCCTAGCCTTACCCTCACCCTAATCAATAAATTCCAAACTTTACTTACCCAACTAACCAAGGCTAAAAAAAAAGATAAATAAAAATATTAAGAAATAAGAATATAAATAGAACTCTTAACTTCAATTTCAACAAAGTATCCTTTTGTGAATTTAATACAAAATTAATTAAAAGTTCATACAAAAAGGTAAAAACATATATTGAATTGAAAACAATGGAGATTTAACTATAGAAAATACAAAGGGGTCGGTGAGAGTGAGGCCCATAATCAATTGTTTCCTATCGTCTCCACTCCGGGTAATACTCCCAAGTGCCAATTTTTTCTTCCCCATTTATGCATATAAAATATATTATCGTTATTTATATTTTAACAATTTTATTTTTATTTTTAGCCATGTACAATATAATGTACATTTAAAAAAAGAATGGTATTATATTAGACCATAAGTAACGATTGATGCCTCTTAGGGGGCATTTTCTGCCACATAATTATCATAGAGCCCCTCAAAAAAATGTGTAATGGTTAAAGTCACTTAATGCCCTTTTTAGTTATTACTTTCCATATTTTTTATCCTATTTGGGCATTATACTATAAATGTCCCACACTCTTAATGTCCATATAATGCCAAAGGGGATGGTGTTGGGGGCATTATTATAATTATTCATGCCCCTATAATGCCCCATTACACATGGTCTTATATGTTATGTAAAAAGTATTAGTCAAGTAATTATTAAATACTACACAACAGCAGACCATGTGTAATGGGCATGAATGAGCTTGATAACACCCTTAACACCGTCCCCCTGGGCATTATAGGGGCATGAAGAAGGAGTGGACATTTCTAGTATAAGACCATGGGTAATGGTTAATGCCCTCTAATGAGCATTTTTCGCCACATTATTATCATAATGCCCCTTCAAAGAATGTGTAATGGTTAACCTCTTTTAACGCTCTTTTAATCATTAGTTTTCTTATTTTTCTCCTCTTTAAGCATTAATGCCCAAAAAGGAGAAAATAAGGAAAGTAATTCATAAAAGGCTATTAAAAAGGAAGTTAATCATTACACATTCTTTAAAAGGACACCATGATGATGATGTGGTGAAAAATGCCACTTAAAGAGCATTAACCATTACCCCATGGTGATGTGACAAACATATGAATTTATTGTATACTTTTACGTTAATAGGTCATAGCTGTACAATTATGATACTACATCCATAATTACAGTTTTTGAAGGTTAAAAAATTGGTGTAACATAAATTAGATTATATGTTATGGGTAAAGGTGAGTGGAGGCTCTATCGAATGATATTTTGTCACGTCGACATTTATATGGTACTGGCTAGCGGTCGGTGGTTGATCGCTTGATGGTGTTGTAGGTCAAGGTGAGCAGGTTTTTTTACCAAATATATTTAAATATTTACCACACTTTTTTGTAAAAAAAACATTAAACTAAAAATAAAAGAAAATTACACTAAAATAAAAAAAAAACATTACACTAAAGAAAAAGAAAATTACACTAAAATAAAAAAAACATTACACTAAAAAAAGAAAATTACACTAAAATAAAAAAACAATACACTAAAAAAAATTACACTAAAAAACGATTACATTAAAAAAAACCTAACGTAAGTGGGAGCTCGAGCGTAACATTTGCCACATCAAAACGTGGTGAAAGTTATGGCCAACCTTGGGAAAGTACTCCACGTGGGTAAAGGCGAGGAGCGCGACTTCGGTTTCACCGGACATATCTCTCTTCACCTCTCTATACGCGGTTTTGAAGTTTCTACACTTCGATTTCAAGTCCCCGAACTTGTGGGAGATGGAGCCATTGGTACGGTTGGTACCCCCGACAAGGGTACCAAACTCGGCTAGGACCCTATGCCACTGTGGTCCGTGAGCACGTGTTGATCTCCGGCTTGTCGAAGCACCGTCACCATGCACTTGTTGGTACGCGATGACGAGTGCTAGCTCTTCCTCCTCGGTCCACTGCACCATGATGAACTTGGATTTCAAAATTGAAGATTTAGTGTAGGAGAATTTTGAAGAAGAAGATGAATTGTGTGTGAAGAAGAAAGAGGTAAATAAATTGGGGAGTAATAAATTTTGTTTGGTGAAAAATTAACTTTTTTTTAAATTTCAAACGGTTGCCAGCCCGCTAACGGACGCGAGCTGGCTAACGACAAGTCGCTCATGGGCCCGATCACGTGGGGGTGTTATCGTGGTAGCGAGCCATATGGATCAAGTTGTGGCTCACGGCAGGCGGCTTGCGGGCTACAACGAATAGTTTTATACGGAGCGAAAGTGAGTCGGGAAAACAAAGCACTAATTACTTTAACAATTGTCATATATTATAAGTTATAACCTTTGTTTTGACAAATAAAACATACGATGTCACTGATAGGTTTAAAACAAAGCACTAATTACTTTAACAATTGTCATATATACCCTTAATAATAGATAATTACGTGTACACTGATAAATTTATTAGTTGGAATTTTTTACTTTAATTAAGAGGGTGTTTGGGATTGAGTTTGGAAATGCAAAAGTGCTTTTGGTCAGAAGTGCTTATTGGCTTATGACTTTTTGAAAATGAGTTTTAAAAAAGTGTTTGGATTAGCTTTTGGGATGAGAAACGTCAAAAAAGTCAATAGATTGTTTTTTTAATTGTTTCGCTTAACTTATTGTGAATATTGGTTGTATGGATGGCAGATTTGTAATTTTTTTCTAAAAGTAAAAAGCTAAAAGCCAAAAGCCAGGATTTCTAACTTTTCAAAAACAGTTTTTCCACCCTTAAAAGCCAAAAGTCAAAACAGAAAGCGCTTTTGGGTTACACAAACAGCTTATTGACGTTTTGAAACTCAATCCCAAACACCCTCTAAATATGTAACGTTTGTAATTCAATATATGTATTAATAAAATCATATAACCAAGTACTTCAAAGTGAGACCAAAACGATGAAAACTTCAAAAATGTCAAAGCCTCATCTGTAATCTTCAACCACTACAGGAGTATGAAGAGAAAGTAGAAGCTACTGCTTAAGTGAGCTATGAATCGCCACATTTGCTTCAAGGTTTAGGTCAGTGAACACAAATTAGAATTAATGATCTGTATGACTGAGTTTACGATTAGTATGTTTTCTACTTTTATTATTTTTTATTAAGTTATATTAGATTTTTCAAGCTCGAAACACTTCCGAGGTAATCAACTAGTCAAAATATATTTAAAAATAAAATTGAACATATATTTTCCATCTAAATGTGTCTATGCATCTACATTAGACACACATGTAATCAGTAGTTGGCCTATTGGGGCGCGTTGAAGTCAACTTAGTATTTAAAGCTCGTGAATATTGCAGAGAAAACATATAATAAGAAGAGAAACAATTGACAAATGATTCTGTTATAGTTTTTTTTTTCTTTCTTCTAATATCCATTTGTTGGTCGGTTAGGTTGTTTTCCTTTTTATGTATGTAGTAACCGAATAATTTTTTTTATGTATATAGTAACCAAAATAATTGAATCAGACCGTCAATAAAACACAACTACGTTATACTTTTTTTCAATAACCTTTTGTTACAATTTCTATAAATTATACGGAGAGAATGGTCGGGAAAATGCCTAGTCTTTTATGGGATTATCGTGACCGCTTGTGGTGCATGTGGAAGTCAAGGATCAAGCTCTTATTCTCAAACAATGAGTTCATATTCTCAACAAGGAGGCAAAGTCTTGGAGGATATAAAATTCTTAAGATTTTTGTGGATTAAATATTATAGATCCTATTCAAGTCTGTCATTGAAAAATTTCTGTAAATTTATGTTGTGTCTTGTTTACCTCTTTAAGTACACCGATTTTAGAAAGAAAAAAAAAAGGGAAAAGTTTAGCCAACTGATTTCAAACCCCAAACATAAACGAATCTATATATATATATTAATCCTAGATTATACCTCGGGAGCGTTACGGGGTTGAGAAATCTAATATAACACATCAATTTTACATATGAAATAGAGTGATGTGCTTCACATTTACATACAGAAAAGCTTCGGGTAGCACCACAATTAACAATGTATAACTCCAATGTTAACACCTAATCTAAAATAGTATATAACTCCGTTGTTAACACTTAACCTTAAACAATGTATAATTCTAATGTTAACATCTAACCTAAAACAATGTATAACTCTAATATTAATACCTAACCTAAAACAATGTACAACTCCAATGCTAACATCTAATCTAAAACAATGTATAACTCCAATATAACTCTAATATTAACACCGATCCTAAAGGCCAAAAAAATGTACAACTCTAACATACTAATATTGATATCTAACATAAAACAATGTGTAACTCTAGTATTAACACCTATCATAAAAGCTAAAAAAATGCATAACTCTAATATCAATATTCAATGCCTAACATAAAACAATGTATAACACTAATATTAAGACCAACTATAAAGGCTAAAAAATACGTAACTCTAATATCAATATTCAATAACTAATCCTCTGTTCATCCATGAGATGCAGAAGAATCATTTGTATGTTGGTTGTTGAAAAACAGAGATTTGTAACCTAAATACTTCAATCTTCACATACTACTTATATAGCTTAATCGTTACGGATGGTCATATGTATAGGATTAGGGATGAGGAATTGGGGATTACCTCACGTGTGTGTGGTTGTAGGAGAAAGAGAGACAGAGGGGGTGAGGAGAGAGTGAGTTTTTAGTTTCAACATAGCTTTCAAGTGTAAACGTTTATCAGATAAGATTAATGAATCCTCAATTAGATTAAGCAAGTGCAACTGCACAAAGACATAAGCAAGTTAAACGTAGACGTCACGGTGCAATGACCATCCAAATCAATGAGCATTATAAATAAGCCGAACTTCAAACCTTCAATGACATTTAGCAAAGTCAGGTCTAATAAAATTGAAGGATCAAATGACATCACAATATCAACAAACGAGTAATAGTATATGATGAAAATATCACTTGTCTACCTTGAGGAAACTGAGTGGACCATAGCCTTTGATTAAGCCTGCTTCAGAATCATCAACTTCAAAAGGAACATTAGTAGATGCAACATACTCTTTCTGACCACTCTATTCCATTCCATAAACCCATCTTGAATTGCCTAAATTTACAAAGTTGAACACAAAGATAAAGAAATTACTCAGGATTAGGGCAATGTTAGTCTCATTCTCTAACTACTCTACCACCACCACCTCCTCCTCCTTTACCTCCGTCGCCGCCTCTACCACCACCACCACCACCACTGCCTCCTTGATATCCACCTCCACCTAGTATTAAAGACAACAAAAACATTAAACTAATTTAATGTTCCAAGAAGACTACTAACAAATTCAGAGTGATTTATGAACCTCTCTTTGAATTACCACCGTATCCTCCTCCACCACCACCTCGACCACCGTACCCTTCCCCTCCACCACCGCAGCCGCCACCTCCATATCCTCCACCTCCTCCATGGTTTCCACCATAAAATCCGCCTTCGCCACCACCACTTCCTCTTTAGCCGCTGCCACCACTACCTTCGTAACCTCCACCGCCATTGTTTCCTCCGTAACCTCCTCCTCTGCCACCACCATAGCCACCGCCAGTTTCGTCGTAAGTGGGCGGTAGAGCAGATTCGTCTTCTTTGTAACCAGACATTGTCGTTTTTGTTTGTTGTTTAGGGTTTCGTTTTAGGTGTTTTAAGATTGAGAAAAAGTGGAAGGGGAATTTTTAAGGGATGATTTTTTTTTAAATGCCTATTGCCACGTGGCACACTCAAAGTGGCCACCCCCCACCCCCTTGAGTGTGTCATGTGGCATCCTTCTTATTTCCATCCAAAAGTTTCTTTCTCTCTCATGTATCCCCCACAATTTTAAAACGTTAATAACTTTTATATACGAGATTTTTTTAAAAAAAATTTACACCAAATTCATGAACGTTTTTGTCACACCCGCCAAAGTTGAATCATGAGGCGCGACACGAAAGGTTTTCAAGCACAAGATTTATGCAAACATCTAAGATAAACATAAGTTTTGGATACCAAAGCGTTAAAAGTTTACAACCATATTAAAATGTATTGTTTTGAAAGATAGGAGTTCATAGTTAAAAATCCACGAAAGGCGGTATCCATGATGTTACTTAAAAGATATCCCAAGTTCCATCCATGAAGTTAGTTACCTGAAAAACATGCATAAAACTTTGTCAACATAAAATCGGTGAGTTCACAGGTTTAAGAGATTAGTAAAACGTAAAGTTAATGAAATCCGTGAATGACCAATCAATGCCTATTGCTAAGACAATGAAAAATGTGACCAATCATGAGTCCATAACCAAACCTTGACGAGCTGTGCCTCGCACATCGTACAATAAAGACAATGTATCATCATATGTCAAATACTAGCACTCTTTTATCGTTTGTATCCGTGTTAGAGCGACTAACCAAGAGAGGGGGTGTCAACCCAATAGATCTATTCAAGTGTTCCAGGCTAAGTCCAGAGCTAATGGTTATAGTATACGGAATTACACGAGGCCTTTATGAGTACTCTAAACATAATGTCTCATGTCCACAAAAGGTCTAAAGGAAATCATTCTAAATCAATGTAAAACAGTAAAAAGGGGCCGTGAAACTCACCTCAAGTCCGTACAAAAGCTACCAAATTAAAGCCCGAGGTACTAAAATCTGACCTACGCATGCCCTATGTACAAAAGACATCTTAGGTCCATACTCGATGGCCTAATGCGTACGTTGTTCACCTAACTTATGAAGTTTGTTTTTAAATGTTCTTGTTTATAGGAAATCTTGTTAACTCGAGGAACCATTGGTGACTTGTGTTTTTAAATAAAATGTTAAGATATATTGACATTACCAAGATGTTCATGTTCTTAATATTATATCTTTTAGCTTACTACTCATGTGTAAAACAAACATATACATATAATAATACATGCACACATGCATATACTTACGTATACATTTATGCACTCAACTCACATATACACCCGCATACACACATATACCTATCTAGTATATATATACACACACATACATATCTAGTATACACACACACGCACATATACATATCTAGTATATATACACACACTTACATTTTACCTTTTTGTTGAGAGTTCTAGATTTAAGGTTCTTAAATGTGTATGTACATTATTTTGGGTGAACAATATAGCCATAATAATGCAAGAAATAGATTATTTAGTTTAGTATTCTTACCACTAGTGAAAACTAGGTGTAGGGTAGCCGAAATGAAAGAAAAGAGGCGAGCTAGAGGAAAAGAAAGGATTTTTGGGACTAGGGATGAGCTCGGGACAACCGATACCGAGCCTGAGATTCCCTGAAGAATTTACCCCAAGCGTCTCATTATGGCCAAAGCGATGCGTTATACCCCATCAAATTTTCCCTATAAATTCATTTGATTTCAATTCGTTCGATATTATATCGTTCGTTTCCGATTACAAATTTACATTCTTACTCAATACATAAAAATTATATCCACAACATATAACATGTCGTATCACGACTTCATTTTCGGTGATTCTTACAACGAATTTAAACTATATAATATCGAGGAGGGTCAATCTAACATTCATTACCATGACAATATGGTGCAACTGGACTTGAATACACCCTGGGAGGACCCATATGAATTTCATGACTATCCCCGTTAACCCGACTACGGTTATCCTTACTACGATTACTGTGGTGATGACTCATTTGTAGAAGAAGACTATACGCACCATGGAGACGGAGGTGGTTAGGAGAATCAGGTAGAAGACCAGGGGGAAGGCTCTCACCCGATCAAAGTTTGGTTTGAGACTGACCGGACATTTTCCACACGCAAGGAGTTGATCGACTAGGTACAAGATACGGGAATGGAAAATGCTTACGTCATCGTTATAAAAAGATTGAAGAAAAGAGGAGAACATTTTGGGAAGGTATATATATTAGTCACTATTGTTTAAAAATATAATAAATACTTATTTTATACATTGTTATTTAAAAAGTCCCGAAAAAACTTAACTTATAAATTAATTACTAAAAACATGTGTTTTATTCTTGGTGAAGGTTAATTTCCTACGGGTGCACCAGTGGTCTTTGGGTCACACACCTTTAGGATTACGTTTCTCCTTTGCTAAGAGTATTGTTAATTTTTAATTAAAAAACTTATTTTACAATTTATTATTTAACAAACTTATTTTCTAATAAACTTATTTTCATGAAAGTTGTATTTCAATGCACTCTTGGGGGGGGGGGGAGCATAAGAGTGTGGCTATGGTGAGGAAGACGGGTAGCAAAAAAATTGGCTACCCATTTGAGTTGAAAGGAGTGCTTGAATCACGGACACATGTTTGGAGGTTAAAGGTGAAAAACTCGTCGCACAACCACACTCCCATTGAAAACTTAGAGGGTCATGCGTATGCCAGAAGGCTTTCTGTAGATGATAGACAACTGGTTGGGCATATGGCAGAGCAGGATATTTCCATGCGTAACATCTGGAGAATGCTCATTTCAAAGAACCCGGAGGAAAGGCTACCCTGAAAGATATACACAATGCGGCTCAGATGATGAATGCCGAAAAGCAATTTGGTGAAGGTACAATGCAGAACCTCGAAAACCTTCCGACGGAGAAAGATTTCACCTACTACCGCGCGCAAAGGACACCACGAACGCTCTCACAAATATTTTCTTCATTCACAAACATTCATTTTTACTATGTGGTGCACATTCCCGCATGTGCTGATGATTGACGCCACCTACAATACAAACATGTACGATATGGCATGGCATTTGTTCAAGTCGTCGGTATAGCGTCGACAAACCACTCGTTATTGGTTGCCCATGCGTTTCTTTCTTCTAAGAAGGTTGATAACTACGTTTGGCTGTTGGATAGGATAAAGTCCATGCTGGTAGGCTGTATGGAGCCGCGAGTGATTGTGACCGACAGGGACTTTGCGCTAATGAATGCGTGTGATCAGATTTTCCCAAATGCGTACAAGTATCTCTGCCGGTTTCATATTTCGCAGAATATCAACAAGAACAGCAAGAAGAAGTTCACGGATAAGGAGTGGAAGGAATTTCTTCCAATGTTTTGGTTGCTGTGTGACTCTCCGACTGAAGCCCTATACGAATATAACTTGGTAAAATTTCAATCATATCTGGAAAAGATTAGTCATCAACGTGAGTACTTTTACATAAGTACATACGGGCTTGTTTACATACACATGCTTGACATGTTATGGTTATATTTTTCAAAGGTTTTTTACTACACGATGAATAACTGGTTGGACCGGTATTGTAAAAAGTTTGTGTCTGCATGGACTAATGAAATGTTGAACTTCCGCCAGACCACAACCAATAGAGTTGAGGGCATACATGCGAAAATAAAAAGTTTCCTTCCAGGCATTCACAACTCGTTGACGGCAATTGCGAAGTTCGTCGTTCACATGGTTGATAAAGCAACATAGAGACATTAAAAAAGGTTTTGAAGACAGTCTTAGAAAAAACAATGAACCACCACAAGGAAGAGCAATTGCTTTATAACTTACTTCGGAAGATTAGCAAGAATGCTCTTGAGCTTCTATACCTTGAGATCCGACGTTTGGAAACGTCCTTGCGCCGTTACCGTAACAGTTGTGGATGCCAGCTTTTTAAAAGTTGTGCTTTGCCATGTGCCTGTCGTTCGAGCTGTTACAAGATGATGGTAATTAATATTAGTGACCACATGATTTTACTACATTATTTATTACATGATTTAACTTTATAACATATGTTATCGTTTTCAGGCCAGGAAATCCATTTCTTGTCGATAGATGTGTTCTGGATGAAGCTTGACTTCAAACATGCGAAGTTTGGTTCCGAAGATCTAAATGTAGAGGCTGTGTGGGCAGAATTAAAGGAAAACGTTGACACAAAACCAGCTTTTGCCCAATTAAAATACCTGGAAAGATTTTCACAAATCATCACAGGCAACTACTCCCTCAAAAAAACCACCTGTTGTGCAAAAGAAAACTTGTGGTCGTCCAACCAAGAAGCAGCAAGAAAACAAGAGAGAAGAATCTGCGAGAAAGAGCTTACATATGCCGGATGAAGAAAGTGGGTCCGACCAGGAGTTTGGCTTTGGAAATAATTGTACGTTTGTCACCAATGCTTGCTTTAAATCGGATAATTGTACGCTTAATCTTGACAATAGTGTAGTTGTTATTGTAAACTTTGGAAATAATTCAGGCTTTGCTAGGTTTCAGATTGCTTAACTAAGTGAAATAATGTCTAATGTGAGTAATAAAAATAAGGACTCATCTAGTAAGTGTACAGATTTAACCTGGTAAAGTGACGGGTATCATAGTTTTATTATCTTCCCAACGAGTACCATAGTGCTAAACAATAAACGAAAAAAACGATTTTTTATTGTCGCTTTTTGTTCATACAGGAACAAAAACACAATGTGTTCAAGTAATTCATTAATCATGTCTAGGTAAGTCACTAATCATGTTAAGACTAGGAATTCTATTTTCATCAAAAGCAGAATAGGTTAAAACCAATCATTTTAAAAAAAAAATAAAGTCACGCCTTCAAGACTACCGCCTCAATCAAGATCTGCAATGGTTGTTTGTAGCTCTGCTCCTCATCCAAACATACATCTTCTATTTAATATACACTTTCTTTTTAATATACACATTTGGGTCACTAAAACTCCAAACGTACCGATACTTACGGTCTTTTATACCGGAGTCTTTTCTTGTGTAAAAATCTCTATGTAATTTCTGTATCGTGAGTCCCATTACCGTCCGGTTAGCTTCATATTATTTATCTGAGTTTGTAGCATCATCAGATACCTTATAGCCTTCTTGTTCCTTCATTTGGGTCCCTGAAACTCCAAACGTACCAATAGTTAGGTTCTTTTAAACTAGGGTCTTTTCCAGTGTATGATTCTTTACGTAATTATCGCATTATGAGTCTGATTGCCGTCCGGTTAGTTTCGTGTCCTTTACCTGAGTCTGTAGCATGATCAGATACCTTATGGGCTTTCTGGACCCCATTCAAGACCCTGAAACTCCAACCGTAGCGATAGTTACAACATTTTAAATTGTAGTCTTTTGCAGTGTACAAATGTCTATGTAATTGTCGCATTGTGAGTCCGATTACCATCTAGTCAGCTTCATATCCTTATCTGAGTTTTTAGCATGATTAGATACTTTAAAGCCTTATCGTTCCTCCATTTGGTTCCTTGAAACTCTAACTGTACCAATAGTTACGGTCTTTTAAACTGGAGTTTTTTCTTGTGTACGGATCTCTACGTAATTGTCGCTTGGTGAGTCCGATTACTGTCGGGTCAACTTCGTATCCTTTATCTGAGTATTTAGCATGATCAGATACCTTATAACCTTCTCGTTCCTCAATTTGGTTCCTTGAAACTCCAATCATACCGATAGTTACGTTCTTTTAAACAAGAGTCTTTTCCTATGTATGAATCTCTATGTAAATATTACATGGTGAGTCCGATTACCGTCTTGTCAACTTCGTATCCTTTATCTGAGTCTGTAGAATGATCAGATACTTTATAGCCTTCTCGTTCCTCAATTCAGGTCCTTGAAAGTCTAACCGTACCATAGTTACTGTCTTTTAAACTATAGTCTTTTCAACTATACAAATCTCTACGTAATTGTCGTATCGTCAGTTTGATTACCGTCCGGTCAGCTTCGTATCTTTTACCAGACTCTGTAGCTTGATGAGATACCTTATAGCCTTCTCGTTCCCCAATTCGGGTCCCACAAACTCAAATGTAACAATAGTTACGGTCTATTAAATTGTAGTCTCTTCCTATGTACGAATCTCTACGTAATTGTCGCATCGTGAGTCCAATTACGGTCCGGCCAGCTTCATATCTTTTATCAGAGTCTGTAGCTATATCAGATACCTAATAGCCTTCTTGTTCCTCCATTTGAGTCCCAGAAACTCCAAAAGTACCAATAGTTACGGTCTTTTAAATTGGGGTCATTTTTGTGTATGATTCTCTATGAAATTATCGCATTGTGAGTCTGATTACCGTCCGATGAACTTCGTATCCTTTATCTGAGTCTTTAGCATGACCAGATAACTTATGGCCTTTCTTGTTCCTCCATTTAGGACCCAGAAACTCCAACCATACCGATAGTTACGGATTTTAAACTAGAGTCTTTTGCTGTGTACGGATCTCTTCGTTATAAAGGATCGTGAGTCCGATTAGCGTCTGGTCAGCTTCGTATCCTTTATTTAAGTGTGTAGCATAATCTGATAGATACCTTATGGCCTTCTCATTCCTCAATTCAGTTCCCTGAAAATTCAACAGTACCGTCAGTTACGGTCTTTTAAACTAAAGTCTTTTCCTATGTACGAATCTCTACTTAATTGTCGCATCGTGAGTCCGATTACTATCCGGTCAGCTTTGTATCCTTTATCGGAGATTGTAGCATGATCAGATACTTTATAGCATTCTCGTTCCTCAATTCAGGTCCCTGAAACTCTAACCGTACCGATAGTTACGGTCTTTTAAACTAGAGTCTTTTCCTGTGAATGATTTCTCTATGTAATTATCGTATTGTGAGTCTGATTACCCTCCGGTGAGCTTCGTATTCTTTATTGAGTCTGTAGCATGATCAGATGCCTTATGGCCTTTCCTGTCCCCCATTCAGGTCCAACAAACTCCAACCATACCTATAGTTACAGTCTTTTAAATTGGAGTCTTTTCCTTTGTACGAATCTCTACGTAATTGTTGCATTGTGAGTCCGATTCCCATCCGGTCAGCATCGTATCATTTACCCGAGTCTATAGCATAATCAGATACTTTATAGCCTTCTCGTTCCTCAATTCATGTCCCTAAAACTCTAACCGTACCATAGTTATGCTTGTTTGAACTGGAGTCTTTTCATGTATATGAGTCTCTACGTAATTAACGCATTGTGAGTCCGATTACTGCCTGGTTAGCTTTGTATCTATTATCTTACTCTGTAGCATGATCAGATACCTTATGGCCTTCTCGTTTCCACATTTGGGTCACTAAAACTTCAAATGTACCGATACTTACGGTCTTTTATACTGGAGTCTTTTCTTGTGTACAAATCTCTATGTAATTTCTGTATCGTGAGTCCCATTACCGTCCGGTCAGCTTCATATTATTTATCTGAGTCTGTAGCATCATCAAATACCTTATAGCCTTCTTATTCCTCCATTTGGGTCCCTGAAACTCCAAACGTACCAATAGTTAGAGTCTTTTAAACTAGGGTCTTTTCCAGTGTATGATTCTTTACGTAATTATCGCATTATGAGTCTGATTGCCGTCCAGTCAACTTCGTGTCCTTTACCTGAGTCTGTAGCATGATCAGATACCTTATGGCCTTTCCGAACCACATTCAGGACCCTAAAACTCCAACCGTAGCGATAGTTACAACATTTTAAATTGCGGTCTTTTGCAGTGTATGAATCTTTACGTAATTGTCGCATTGTGAGTCCGATAACCGTCTGTTCAGCTTCATATCCTTTATCTGAGTTTGTAGCATAATCAGATACTTTATAGCCTTCTCATTCCTCCATTCGGTTCCTTGAAACTCTAACCGTACCAATAGTTACGGTATTTTAAACTAGAGTCTTTTCTTGTGTACGAATCTCTATGTAATTGTCGCTTGGTGAGTCCGATTATCGTTCGGTCAATTTCGTTTCCTTTATCTGAGTATGTTTCATGATCAAATACCTTATAGCCATCTTGTTCCTCAATTTGGTTCCCTGAAACTCGAACCATATCGATAGTTACGATCTTTTAAACTGGAATCTTTTCCTGTGTACGAATCTTTGCGTACTTATTGCATGGTGAGTCTGATTACCGTCCGGTCAACTTCGTATCCTTTATCTGAGTCTGTAGCATGATCAGCTACCTTCTATCCTTATCGTTCCTCGATTCAGGTCCCACAAACTCCAATCGTACCGATAGTTACGGTCTTTTAAACTGGAGTTTTTTTCCTATGTTCGAATCCTACGTAATTGTCACATTGTGAGTCCCATTACCATCCGTTCAATTTCGTATCCTTTGTCTGAGTCTGTAGCATGATCAGATACCTGGTAGCTCTGCTCCTCATCCAAACATACATCTTCTTTTTAATATACATTTTCATTCTTATTCACATAATTAAAATTATAATTAAAATTATTGTTTTTTGATATTATAGTATATTAATTTCTATGTTACATCATAACACATATTTTATCACATTATATTAGATTTATCAATCCTAGAAAGTTTTCGGGATATACTCTAGTTCATTATATGAAAGTGATCTTGAAATCAACTCTCGAATTGACGGAAACCCAAAACCGTATAATGGTATCGACTTTTCATAACCAATAAAAAATTTTGTTGAAATGGAAAATGGAAAAATCAACTATGGGTTGAGGAGAAATGAGAAGATGTCCAATGTGTAAACACGTAAATAGTATGAGTTATTGGTGAATGTTAAAACGATCCAAGATCTCGGGTATCAACATGGGTAAATAGTATGAGTTTTCAACTTTTTTATGTTGGTTAGAGCTGAGTGTTTTTTTTTTTACGTGAGAGGGTGATTGTATTTTGTTTGTGTTTTTGGCGATGTTTGGCGTTTTGAATAAAAGTGTGTCATGGTTGTTTAAAAAATATATCAAGGGGTGGGTTGGCGGTTGGTAATGACAAAAACCAAAGATTGTTCAAGTTCCCAAACAACTAAAAAAATTGTTCTTCTAAAAAAACTATAATTACAATTGCTTGACAAGCTACATTTATCAAAATGTTAATAATGGTAAAACTTGAGAGTTCTCTTTAATTTTGTTCCGAATAATATCATATCATATTCGGTAAATCTTACCAATAGCAAAGCTAAGATAGGGTCTGAGAAAAATAAGATGTAGACAGTCTTACCTTTGTTAAAAATGGTAAGACATTATTGATTCATTTATAATTTGTACCATTTACAATTTTATCATCTTATTATGGTTTGTTTATTTTGCATGTCACACATATGAGTGGACTGGACACTTGAGCATTTGGATTGGATTAGTAGCAGCTTAGGCCCAGGTCAGATAAATAAGAACAACTCATTTCTCACAAGTGGATACAACCGAGTTAATCTCAGCCGTCCATAAGAGTCGATCTGTGTGAAAGATAATAAACGGTTGAGATCATTGTTTATTGTGTTTTCTTGAGGAAGGTTCTAAGGAGTAGTATAAATAGGTTGTTCTCTCTCCTATTGTCAATTTCTTTCTTTTATGCGATTAGTTTTTCCAGTGATAATAATAATCTCCTTCCTCACTAGCTCTAGGGTTTAGATCTTTGTTCTTGTCTGTTCATCTCAAATAAGTCGAATGAGTCTGTAGATCCGATAGAGTTTGAGTCCAGATTATTATGTTGATAATCTGTTGAGTGTGAGTGTGATTGTAGTGAGATTTGTTTTTGTTGGGTCTGCTGACCTGGAGAAGAACAGATGATTGAAAGCCAAAATATACTAAGTGTTGATCAAGAATAAATAACAGAGTTTACAAGAAAGCTTCCTCCAAAGAACTGCTGATTCCAAACTGCTGATAGACAAACAACTGATACAAGACAACTGCTGCTGAACAAAGGTCTGATGGATAAAGTCTGAAGAGCAAAAGTCTGATGAAGAACAAGTGCTGATCAAGATCTGAAGAACAAAGGTCTGTTGAACCAACAGCATTTTGGTTCAACAGATGTTAAGAAGATATCAGAGTTTATTGCTTAACAGAGTTTTCATTTCATTAGTTTCAATGTAACAGTAGTTTATTGTTTAGCAGATGTTGTAGTTTGTTAGTCAGTTAGGGGTCGCTTTCTAGGTGACGTCAGCTAAGTGATCATCAGAGGTTTGTACTTGTCTATAAATAGAACAGTACTTGTACTGTTCTATTGGTCACTCGTCATTCTCTCTAAGACAAACAAACTCTGAGTGATCAGGCTGAGGGGGAGTTATAATTGTACCTTTGTAATCTTTCAACTTTAATGAAAGCTTTCGATTGATAACAATTATTCTCTATGTTTTGATTATTCTTTATTCCGCTGCACTTTCCATTTATACTTCATTCATATTACATCATTAATCAAAACAATCCAATACTCAGATCCTAACAATTGGTATCAGAGCATGGTCAATTAAATCTGATCTAATCAATCAGTTTTATACACAGATCAGCTCACAATCATTGATATCGTTTGTTTGTCGGGTTAAAACAGAGTAATAGTTTATTTTCGTTTCAACAGTTAGTAAACAGACTTTGTTTTTGAAAAACCAAGAGAATGACTTCACTAAATCAAGATCCACACAACACTGGCACACACAACAAGCCACCGATGCTTGTCAGGTCAGAATACAACATCTGGCAGCGTCGAGTAGCTCATGTGTTAGCACAACAGAACACAGGGTGCTGGAAATCGGTAGTATTTGGACCACATGTTCCAATGGTACCGAGTGCCGAGGATCCAAAGATCCAAGTACCAAAGAGTGTTGAGAACTACTCTGAGCAAGATTTTCAAAAAATCGAGCTAGATGCCAAGGCTTTCAGCATAGTAGCCATGGCACTGCCGAATGATATCTATGCCGGTCTCTTGCACTGCAATAGTGCTAAAGAATTGTGGGATGCTCTTAAAGAGCAATTCGGGGGAACTGATGATGTGATTGAAAACAACCGTGAAATACTTAACCAACAATATGAAACGTTTAGTCACATAAAAGGGGAGTCATTAACACAACAGTTTGAAAGGTTTAACTGTCTAATTAGTGAACTAAAACTGGTTGGTCTAACTTTTCCTAATTCAACACTGAATCATAGGTTTCTTAGATCACTTCAGGACAAATGGGACACTATAGCTATTGTTATGAGAAACTCTATCGGATTCAAAGACCTAACCCTGACCCAGCTTCATGGTAAGCTCCTGACTTATGAAAGGGAGCTTAACCAGAAAAAGAAGCTCCAGGACTCTGGCAAAGTGTCAGATGACTATGTATTTGGTAATACTGCACTGTTGGGTCAGGATGATGGTTCTGGAAGTAGTAAGGATCAGAGTTATGATCATTACATTGACATAACAACTGGTTTCAATAATGATTCTTACTCATCACCAAACAACTGTGCTTTCACAGCCAGTGGTGACATCCAGGCTTCTGATAATACATCTTTTGTGTACAATGACTTGCAATACATTGACCCCTTGGACCTAGAAGAAATGGACATCTTACACCAGGTTGCCCTGCTCAGTATTAGAACCAATAACTTCTATAAGAAAACTGGCAGGAGGTTCCCAGGTTTACATGGTGGGTCAAAGGTTGGGTTGGATAAATCAAAGATAAAGTGTTTTAAATGTCACAGAATGGGTCATTTTGCTAGGGAGTGTAGGAGTCAAAATGGAGTTCCTATGATCACCTATCCAAATCAAAGACCACAGACCAACACTTATCAGACCATCCCTAATGTACCTAATGTGCAAAACACTGCTCACTTTGCACAGACCCAAACCACTGTTCCTGTGCATTATGTCCAAACCACTGTTCCTCAGTATCACTATGTCCAAACACCTGTTGCTCAGGCCTCTGTGCCAATGACTGTTACTCCACCCTCTGCTCCTGCAGAGACCAGTCAACCAGGTCAACAGAGTTTCTTTACTCAGGGCTTTGTTGATTGGAGCAGTCTGCCAGATGAGATAACAGATGACAACATTGCTCTAGTTGCTAACACTGAAAAGGATTTTTGTTTTATGGCACTAGAAACAATTGTTGAAGAGACTGATCCTGAGGAAGTGGTGTCTATGTCTGAAAATGTGACTGATGGTGTTGTTGGTGAGACTGTTTCAGCTGAAGAATCTGAAGTGGAGGTTGTGAATCTATCAGACCCTTGGGGTAGTGATGACTGTGATTGCCAGTGTAACTGTGCCTTGATGGCTGCTGCTAAGGTATCTCCTCAAATCTTAAATGACTTGTGCTCAGACAAATGTATTGTAGCATTTGCTAAGATAAAAGAGGTGAATGAAAACTTTAGAAAGAAAATTTTGGATTCTGAAATTCAGGTTGAAAAATTAACAAAAGAGTTAAAATCAAAATTATCTGAAAAAGAGTCTGAAATCAGCAGTCTAAAACATGAAGCAAGCATAACCAAAGACCAGCTTCAGACTATGATAACAAAATATCATAGTTGTAAGAAGGAGCTTGAGTCCACCCAAGTTGAATGTCAGAAATGGGTGGAATCATCTAAGGGTTTTGAGATGATTGTCAACCAACAATCCAAAAGTCATGTGAAATTTGGGTTTGGTTTTAAAACCACTGATCAAGTTTCACAAACCACTGACAAAAAGGAACCACAGTTGGTTGAGGTCATCCCTACTAACTCAAAAGGTCAAGAAATCAAGGTTACTGAACCCAATGGCAAGAAAATCATTCTTGAAAAGTTGGAAGGTACACCCTCATTTGATGAAATTGAGAAATATCAATTCAAACCAACATGGTCAGATGAGTGTGAAGTCCTTGAAAATTTCAAACCAATGACCTTCAAAACCTCTGATGGTAAAATGGCACCACAGGCCAAGGTTATCCCTCTAGTAAATCTTCCAACAGATGATGAAACATCTGTTGAAAAGAAGAAAGAAAAGGGGAAAGCCAAGAACAATTTGTTTTGTGATTTTTGTGAAAAGAAGAACCATGTCACCAAAAACTGTTTTCTTCTAAAAGCATATGACATCAACAAAACAACAAGTTTAAATGATTCAAAATCTAAAGAATGTGCAATCTGCAAGAAAAAGAATCACAAAACAAAAGAGTGCTTATATCTCAAAAATTTTGATGAAAAGATAAAAGAGTATAAAGCTAAAACTCTGGAGAGTCAAGTGATGAGTACTTCAAAAGGAAAATCCAAACAGACTTTTGAATCAGTCCAAACATCTGTTACCCAAAGTCTGAACAAAAACTCTGCTCCCAGAGAAGTTCAGGTAACAGATGCTCCACCTGTTAACAGATTACCAAGAGGATATGGGCAACCCACTTGTCATCGTCTGCCACATGTTTATGATGAGCCCAAGAGGCCTTCAAAACCAAAAGTGAACAGACATCCTCATGGTTTTCAACAACTGATTGGAAATGATCAAACATCTGCTGGACCAAGTGTTGACATACAAGCACTGGCAAATGGTCAACTGCAGCTGTTGAATCTAGTTCAAAAGCTAGTCCAAACCACTGATCATTCTCCTCTACTTAAGGCTGAGACAGCTAAGGACCCATCCAAAGCCATTTTGGCTTTGGACACTCACCAA
The DNA here is from genome assembly GCA_032199755.1 of Ambrosia artemisiifolia. NCBI lineage: Eukaryota > Viridiplantae > Streptophyta > Magnoliopsida > Asterales > Asteraceae > Ambrosia > Ambrosia artemisiifolia. The sequence continues at coordinate 40,355,354 of CM063519.1, read as the reverse complement.
AACTAAAATCCTTACTGATGTGCAGGGAGCTTCTGCTTGTTTAGACAGTTTATGGTATGTAGATAGTGGAGGCTCCAGGCACATGACTGGATGTAGAGCCCTTCTTCTGGACTTTCTTGCTCATGGAGGGGGTGATATATCCTTTGGTAATGATTCTAAAGGTAAAGTGTTGGGTTCTGGTACTGTCAAAGCAGGGAGACTTAAGTTTGAAAATGTTAATCTAATAGACAATCTAAAATTCAATCTACTTAGTGTATCACAAATGAGTGACAAAGGCTTTGGGTCATTCTTCACTAAGCAAACTTGTAAGATTGTTGGCCCAGAGGCTGTAGAAAAGATTAACACCATCATTGCTGAGAGCAAAGCACAACTTGTTGCTCACAGAAGTGGCAATGTGTATGTGGTTGATATGTTGAAGGATAATCCTACTGCTAATGTCTGTCTGTTCTCAGCTGCCTCTACCAAAGAGACAGAACTGTGGCATAGGAGACTTGGTCACACCAACCTTCAAACTATCAACTCACTCTCCAAACAAAACCTTGTCAGAGGTTTACCATCAAAAGAATTCAAGTGTGATGAGCATTGTGTTTCCTGTTTAAAAGGCAAACAACATAAAAGCTCTTACAAATCCATTGATGAGTCCAAAACCAGTCAATGTCTACAAATGTTGCACATGGACTTGTTTGGTCCTGTAAAAATCATGAGTCTAAGAAGGAAAAGATTTTGTCTTGTCATAGTTGATGATTTTTCTAGGTTTACATGGACTTACTTTTTACACTCTAAAGATGAGACTGCAGGTATCTTGAAGGACTTTGTTACCAAAGTTGAAAAACAATATGACTTGCCAGTAAAAGTCTTTAGGAGTGACAATGGAACAGAGTTCAAAAATAAGGAGTTAGATGATTTCTGTGTGTCAAAAGGGATTGTAAGGCAGTACAGTATCCCAAGAACACCAGAGCAGAATGGGGTGGTTGAAAGGAAGAACAGGACTCTTATTGAGGCTGCAAGAACAATGCTAGCAGATTCTGGTTTACCTCTGTCCTTTTGGGCAGAAGCTGTAAACACTGCTTGTTATGTTCAAAACAGAGTTTTAATCAACCCTAGACATCAAAAGACTGCTTATGAAATTCTGTTTAAAATCAAACCACTGATATCATTTTTCAAAATCTTTGGCTGCCCATGTTTCATTTTAAATCTTAAAGATTCCATTTCAAAATTTGCAGCCAAAGTAGATTGTGGATATTTTCTGGGTTATTCTTCTATTGCAAAGGCCTATAAAGTGTTTAACACAAGGACTAAAACCATAGAAGAAACTCTGAATGTAAAGTTCAATGAACTTTCTTCTTTAAAAATCCCAGCAAACCCTGCTGAGTTGTTTGATCTAGATAAATTCAAATTTGAAGATATTACTGTCAAAACTAACCCTACAGGTACTTCACAATCTTCACAACAAGATTACAGAATAGATGTTGTGGTTCCAGACCACTACAAAGTCTATCATGTATCAGAGGAAGCAGTGGTTCAAAACAACTGTCAAAACTCTGTCACAGCTGAGTCAGCCACTGTTGGCCAGTCCTATCTTCAATCCACTGATTCACCCAGCCAATCCACTGTTCAATCATCCATTGACAAGAGTCAATCATCTGTTGACAAAAGTCAGTCCAATCTTACACCACTTGGACCCATTCCTCCACCTCCATTTCAAACATCTGTTGCCTCTTCAGAAGTGCCAACAGATGTTATGTCAACAGAGTCTCCAAACCTCTGCCCTTCACCACAAAATGCCATCATACCATATCAGGGAGATTTAATCTACCTAAGAGCTCATCCACCAGATCAAATCATTGGCAACATCAGAGAAGGTGTGCTCACAAGGAGCCAATCCTCAAACATCTGTCTTTTTGCAGGCTTTCTATCCCTTACACAACCTGTCAAGTACCAAGAGGCACTGAAAGACAACAGTTGGGTAGAAGCCATGCAAGAAGAACTCCTTCAGTTTAAAAGACAACAAGTATGGGAACTTGTACCACTGCCTAAGGATGTTTGTCCTATTGGCACAAAGTGGGTCTTCAAAAACAAAACTGATGAAAGGGGTATAGTTGTCAAGAACAAAGCCAGGTTAGTGGTTCAAGGCTTCAGACAAGAAGAGGGTATTGACTATGATGAAACCTTTGCCCCTGTAGCAAGGCTAGAGGCAATCAGACTTTTCTTAGCCTTTGCTGTCAACCACAACATCAAGGTGTTTCAGATGGACATCAAGTGTGCCTTCCTATATGGCAAAATTCAGGAGGAGGTCTATGTATGTCAACCACCTGGTTTTGAAGACACATTCCATCCTGATCATGTCTACAAGCTTAACAAAGCTTTGTATGGACTCAAACAAGCACCAAGAGCCTGGTATGAAACTCTCTCTACTTTTCTCTTATCCATTGGTTTCACTAGAGGTAAAATTGATAAAACCTTGTTTTTAAAATGGAAAGGAAAAGATTTAATGATTGTTCAAATATATGTGGATGACATCATTTTTGGATCCACATGTAATAAAATGTGTGAGGAGTTTAGGGAACTCATGACAGCAGAGTTTGAAATGAGTGCTATGGGTGAACTTCAGTGCTTTCTTGGTCTCCAAGTAAAGCAACTGCAAAATGGTACTTTCATTCATCAAAACAAGTATGTGAAAAACTTGTTAACAAAATTTGAGATGAATGATTGTAAGCCCTGTAGTACACCCATGAGCACTGTCAAGCCACTCACTGATGATGAAAAGGATGAACTTGTTGATCAGACACATTATAGATGCATGATTGGGTCTTTATTGTACTTAACAGCATCCAGGCCAGACATTATGTTTGCAACCTGTGTGTGTGCTAGATCTCAGGCTTCTCCTAGAAAGTCTAACCTTATTGCTGTGAAAAGGATCTTCAGATACCTAAAAGGTGCTCCCACACTTGGTATCTGGTATCCTGCTAATGGAAACATTGAGCTTTCAGGTTATTCAGATAGTGATTTTGCTGGCTGCCATACCACAAGGAAGTCCACATCAGGAGGGTGCCAGTTTCTAGGGAATGCCTTAGTCTCCTGGCAAAGCAAAAAGCAAGCAGCTGTTTCAACATCCACTGCTGAAGCTGAATACATTGCTGCTGCAAGCTGTACAGCTCAACTTATGTGGCTTCAAAATCAATTACTGGACTTTGGGATAACAGCACTTAGGACTCCACTCATGTTGGATAGTCAAGCTGCTGAAAATATCATCAAAAATCCAGTCTCCCACTCAACCACCAAGCACATAGATATCAGACATCATTTTGTCAGGGATAGCTATGAAAAAGGTTTGATTTCTCTGCACCATGTTCCAACAGAGGATCAGTTGGCAGATGTGCTGACAAAAGCTTTAGACACATCTACCTTCACAAATCTGATCTCTCGAATTGGGATGTTAAACATGGATTAAAAACAACAAAAATGTTTTCAATAAAAACATTAAAATGTTTCAGAAAATCAAATTTTGCTAAAATAACACTTTGGTTGAAAAATCTGTTTTCAAACCACTGATTCAGTTAAAACAACCACTGTTTTATTAAAACCACTGATAGTTGAAAAATCTGTTTCAAACATCTGATCAGGTAAAACAACCACTGTTGGTTGAAAAATCTGTTTCAAACAACTGATCAGATAAAACAACTGTTTTTATCAGTCTTTTGGTTAAACAACAGAGGTTGGCAACAGAGGTTTAACAAAACAGCTGTCTGCCACCAGATGTTTCAACCATCAGATGTTTGCCACGTCTGCTCTCAAAAGCAGAGTTTTTGCCACATCAGCGGTTTCACCTGAGCCTATAAAACCCTGTTCTTCCCTCAACAGCAGTTTTACTGTCTCATTGTATTCAAAATACTAAAAACCGCTCTCGTCTTCCTCATAACCCTCAATCAAAGATCATTACTTTCATAATCAAAATCCATTAAAATGGAACTTCAAACAAAAGCCACTCACAATTTCCTTCCATATTTGGTTAAAACCGAAGACAACATACCATTCCATTCCACCATTGACATCATAAATAACTCGAAATATAAAAATATTCTTGTTGCTGATGCCCCCATTCACCTAGAAACACTCCAAGAATTTTGGGCAACTGCTGAGGTTTTATATCAAGACAAAAAGCCTACGTCCATAATTTCAAAAATTGGAGCCACCAGTATCGCCATAACCCCTGAGATCATCTCCACTACCTTCTCACTGAACGACTTGTCAGGTATGGAAACTTTTCCAAAAACAGAGCTTCACACTGAGTTTCAAGAGAGGGGGTATGATGCTCAAATGACTGGTTCCACACTATATAAAAAGTTTTTCCCACCAGTCATGAAATTTTTCTTCCATACCCTCCTCCTCTGTGCCTCTGCCAAGACTACATCCTTCAATGAAATCCCATTGAGGATACAATACTTGGGATATGCTATGTTGTCAGACTCTGACTTCAACCTATCTCAGGGATTGTTTTCAGACTTGGTATCAAATGTGAAAGCCATAAAATCTGGCTCAAACAATGCTTTTCTACTCTACCCTAGAATTCTAAGTGTAATTCTACAAAAGCTTTTACCTGAAAAGGATTTTCAAAAGGGAGAGTCATTTAAAATGAAAAGTTTAACTGATGAAACTTTTACTAGAATGCTGGGTTCTTCAACCCAAGAAAAAGCACAAAAAGTTTCCAAAACACAACCAAAGAGGACAAAGACAACAACTGTTGTTGAAACCTCTGTTGGTGAGCCCACTGCTCCTGGTGATCATGGCACTTCATCCAGTGCTGTGAAACCCACACCAGCCACCAAAAGAAAACGTCCATCCACCAAAACAACCACCAAACCCAAAAAGGGTCTTCTGGAAGATGAGATACCAGAAGCTAACCCTGTTGCATCACCAAAGCAACATGAAACCACTGTTGTTACTTCCTCACAACAGTTGGAGATATCTCAACCCAAGCAAACTCCTCAAGATTCCTCACAAAAGGAACTTGTTGTAAGCCAAAGGGAACCTCACACTGAGGCATATGAGTCACTTGATCATATGTTTACAAGCCCATCTCCCAGGGCTAATCAGCTTCTTACTCCACCTACTTCACCACCACATGTCCCACAAACAATGAAACCCCTGTTTGAGGCTATTGATAAAACTCAGGACAACCCCAGTTCCTCTCAATCACCTATCACTGAGAGTATGCCACTACCAGTGACTGGGGCTGAGGAAAATCAATCAGCCATCCCACAAACAGATGAGGAGGTTATACTCCCAGAAGTACATGTTACTTCTGATGAGGTTTCAAGAGAAGCAGCCACTACTGTTGTTGAGACCATTGTCTCACAGCAGGACAGTGGTTACATTGCTAAGACTTCCTTGAAGGCAACAACTGCTGAAGACACAATTGTGTCTCCAAAAACAGTTGGAAGTCCCCAGAACCAAGACCAAGGGGCAGCAGGTTCTTTCTCTATGGCCTCACCTCCTAGGACTGAACCAGCTAAAACTACCTCTGGTAGGGACTCAGATGATCCTATTAATTTAGGTGATGAGTCAAAACTACAAGAATTGACGGTTAAAGTTCAAAACCTTGAATCCTCTGTTGCTGACATCAAATCTGATGTCAAGTCAATTTTGGAAACATTGAATAACTTTACAAAGAGTCAACCATCTACTGCTGATGTTGCTAATGAGCTATGGAAATCTGTTTCCCCCATCATCATAGCTCATCGAAAATTAGCAGATCAGACACAAGAAACCTACATGACTGTGATCAGAAACATGGTTGATGCCAGATTCAATGATACAAAGGCTGATATCAAGGTGATCAAAGAACACTTGCTGAAGACCACTGGCTCTGCCCCTACCACAATTCTCAGAGATGGAGATGATGATGAGTACACTGCTGATGATGCCAAAAAGGGGGAGAGTGGCAGAGATAGGCTACGTAAACTAAAAACACAAATAGGGAAGAAGCCAACTGCTGACAAACCAGGGTCACCCAAATCAGCTCCACAACAACCAAATGTTCAGTCCCCTGTCTCTGAACCAGCCCCAGCATCAAAGGCAAAAGAAGTTGACACTTCAGCTAATGAAAGAGCTGAAAAGGCTGCTGAAGACAAGATGAAAAAGGCTGAAACATTGGAGGTAAAGGCAGAGAGGTTGGTACAACTGAAAAAGGAACAGCAACAGGAAGTGGAAGATGTGGGCACTTCAAAGAGAAGGAAAATGCCAGCCAAACACACTAGAAAACCACCTTCCAAATTAACTGCTGAAACTCCTGTTGTGCAAACACCTGTTACCACAACCACTGCTCCACAAACCACTGCCACCACAACCTCTGTTACCCAAACCACTGCACCTAAAACAACTGAAACTAAAACCACTGCTAAAACATCTGCACAACCCAAACCAGTCACCAAACCAACCACAACTCAACCCACTACCAAACCTACCTCAACACAACCTAAAACCCAAACAACTGCTGGTTCCACAAAAGGACCAACAGATGTTTCTCAATCCACTGCTACATCCTCACCTTCACCCAAAATCTTGTATAGCAGAAAAAGGAAATCCACCTTTGTTATACAAGATGAAAACATCCACAACACACCACCTAACACCCCAATCTCATCCACACCAGTCAATGCCATTCCACTCTCATCTTACTCACCACACACTGACCAATTCAGATCACACAGACCACCACCAACCATCACACCATTGGCTGAGAAGTATCCCCTTGAGTTAGATTTAATCAAGGGGGAACTTCAATCCTTCTATAATACTGATCAGCCATCAGAAAGATCCTTCCCTTCTCTTAAAGGCTTCCCTGTCCCACCTAATCTAGACACATATCTCAAATACAAAGGTGAACAGGCTGATGCTGTCATCAAAGAGAAGTGCAAAGGGAAGGATGACAGGACTGCTCAGGGCATCCATTCAGCAGAGCTTAGCAAACTCAGAAGGATTGAAGACTATGCTAAGACCCTGAGCAACTCCATGTCAACCATGCCTCTCAGCAGACACTTGGAGATGGAAGTAAGGGATTCATTGCTGGAACAGATCTTGGCATCCAAGCCTTACAAAGCAACAAAGAATCAATTTACAGGCTGGACCACACATGCTCTAAGAGAAGAACTAATCAGAATAGAGAACATGGCCAAGAATCCTCCTGCTAAGGTCTCTGCTCCTGATTTCAAAAAGGGGAGAGATGAAGCTAGAGCCTTGAAATTCAGAAGAATGAGACAAGAGCTTGTAGCTGCTAAGTATGGAGAGATGAAATCTGTTGCCAGATGGTCAGAGATCAGGCTAATTGAGACATATAAAAAGCTTGAAGAAGAAAGAAAGACCAACCCTGATCTTCCAAGAAAACCAGTGTATGATGATGCTCCCAAGAAACCCTCTCAGGCCTTCACATTAGATAGTTTGCTTGCAACCTCTGATCTATCTATTGCTGCTCAAAGGCAATATAAGAGGCAGAAGGAAATGTCTGAAGAAGACACAAGGAAGTTCACTAATACTTATGTGAAAGAGGGGATCTTGAACCAAATCAGATCCTTTTCTGATCCTGTGTCAGACAGGCTCAGAGAACTCATTGGAAGACCACCATCACCAAACTCATCCCAAATAAAGATGCATCCCAGTCACTCCTCTGATTCTAAAATTCTAAAATGGAAGTCTGATAAAGAGACCCATGAATTGACATTGCTCAGATCAGATGGTAGTGTTCAGAAGTTGAGCATGGATGAGGCACCTGGCCTAAGTGCTGAAGATCTCCAGTCACTTCTGAATTTGACACTGGATAGAGATGTTGAAGACCTCTTCTCTCTGCACTTTGAGTTACAACTAAAAGGGCAAATTAGAGAAAGTCTGATGAGAAATAAAGATCAAGAATAAAGCAAAGTTTTGGCATCATCTGTTCTAGGGGGAGATTGTTGGGTCTGCTGACCTGGAGAAGAACAGATGATTGAAAGCCAAAATATACTAAGTGTTGATCAAGAATAAATAACAGAGTTTACAAGAAAGCTTCCTCCAAAGAACTGCTGATTCCAAACTGCTGATAGACAAACAACTGATACAAGACAACTGCTGCTGAACAAAGGTCTGATGGATAAAGTCTGAAGAGCAAAAGTCTGATGAAGAACAAGTGCTGATCAAGATCTGAAGAACAAAGGTCTGTTGAACCAACAGCATTTTGGTTCAACAGATGTTAAGAAGATATCAGAGTTTATTGCTTAACAGAGTTTTCATTTCATTAGTTTCAATGTAACAGTAGTTTATTGTTTAGCAGATGTTGTAGTTTGTTAGTCAGTTAGGGGTCGCTTTCTAGGTGACGTCAGCTAAGTGATCATCAGAGGTTTGTACTTGTCTATAAATAGAACAGTACTTGTACTGTTCTATTGGTCACTCGTCATTCTCTCTAAGACAAACAAACTCTGAGTGATCAGGCTGAGGGGGAGTTATAATTGTACCTTTGTAATCTTTCAACTTTAATGAAAGCTTTCGATTGATAACAATTATTCTCTATGTTTTGATTATTCTTTATTCCGCTGCACTTTCCATTTATACTTCATTCATATTACATCATTAATCAAAACAATCCAATACTCAGATCCTAACAGTTTTGTAATTGTCGACACATTTGGTGTAATAATCTTTGGGTTGGTTTATTGAAGAGTATTTTTTAGTTATTGATCCATGTTTCTTGACGTGGTATCAGAGCTATAAGGTGCTCTTGATTCTAGATTTTTCGTCTAGGGTTTTGAGGTGTGATCGCTGCGTGGTTGTATTTCTCTGATCTGGATCCTGTACTCTTCCTCCTGGATTGTTATTATTGATCGGTGTGTGGCTGGAAACTAGAACCCTAAAGAAAGGGGTTATGTGGTTCAGGAGTCTTTGGTGTGCTAGAGCTTGTTTTCTTATTCTTGATCTCGTAACCCTAAGTGAAGGTTACGGATCTTGATTTGTATATGGGCTTGCAAACTGGTGAGAGCATTCCTGTTCTTTGTTCTTTACTTTTAATTGAGTCTGTTGTGTCTAGGAGCATTGATCGGGTTAGGGGGACCGGTATTGGCTCAGTACTTGATTGTTTGGGTCTGTTGAAAAAAAGCTTTTTTTAACCCCTCGTCAAGATAAAGAGTATAATAGACTATCGCTCAATTCCTTCAGAGATACAATTGGGAAAGGGTATGTATTAGATCAAATAGGAAAAAAATTGTAATAGATAGCAATTGATCTATTTTTACTTGGAAGGCCAAGAAAAAGGAATGGACCCTCTTTTTTTATTACTAGATGTTCCATTAGTAACATTCCTTTGTAGTTTTATAACCAACGATCTTGATCACTGTTGTGGTTTCACTTGGTGTCGTATTATCTGTTATTGATTGATTACTGTGTGACTTGATATTGTGCTCTGTTTATTTGTTTCTTGCTATTTGCTTGGACTGTGTTTGTTCTTGTTGTGTGAATAACCATGGTTGAAGTCCAAACTGGTGGAGCTGGGGGAGGGGGTAATCTTGACCCTGGCCCTAGTGAGACTCTTGTAAGCAAACTGGATGCTAGTGATCCATTATACCTACACCCTTCAGATTCAAGTAATCTGACAATTGTGTCAATAAAATTAAAGGGGTCTGAAAATTATAATGTGTGGGATAATGCTATGCAATTAGCATTGCAAGTTAAAAATAAATGGGGATTTATTGACAAGTCATGTGTTAGGTCAGTAGATAATGATGTTTTGGGAAGGCAATGGGACAGGTGTAATTCAATTGTACTAACATGGATTTTAAACTCAATTATTGAAGATCTATACATGGGTCATGTTTTTTCAAAACTAGCTAGTAGTGTCTGGACTGAATTAAAAGAGACTTATGACAAGGTTGATGGATCAATAGTGTTTGATTTGTACCAAAAAATTAATTCATTTACCCAAAATGGTTGTCCTGTATCTGAGTATTACCATGAATTAAACATTATCTGGAAACAACTTGATCAAATTCTGCAATTACCTGCTTGTACATGTGAGGCTGCCATTGAGTTTAATAATTTTAGTAACATGATTAAGCTAATGCAGTTCTTGATGGGGCTTGAAAGTGTGTACCAAAGTGTTCGAACCATTTTGTTAATAAAAGAAACTCTACCATCTGTTAAGGAAGCATTTAGTATCATTTATAGGGTGGAATCCCATAGAATTGCTAGTAATGCTAATAGAAAAACACAAGCATGGCATTGTTTTCTAAATCAAATCAGAGTTTAGAATTTAACAAAACAAACAAGGTGTCTAAACAAAACCTTAAATGTACACAATGTAACAATGTTGGTCACACTGTTGAGAATTGCTTTGAGATTATTGGGTACCCATCTTGGATGAGGTCAAGGGGTAGACAAGGGAAAAAGGTCAGTTCTAATAATGTTGTTGTGGGTGAAAGTTCTGAGAATAGTCTAAGTGCTTTGACTAGTGATCAGGTTAGCAGACTGCTTAGTTTGTTGGGTGAAAAGTCTAAAGATGGTCTTCAAAGCTGCAATGTGCCAGGCAGTCTAATGAGTCCTTTTTGTGCTAGTGTTTATTGTAAACCTGTGTTTTGTTTTTCTAGTGAGGATGGGAAAATTAAATTAAAGGGTGGATATTTGATTTTGGGGCAAATCAACACATGATTAAAGATGAAAAGGATTTAACTGAGTATATTGATGTGTCTTAGTTAAACAATAGAGTCAAACATCCTAATGGTACTGATGCATTGGTAACAAAAATAGTGAATGTTAAACTTGGGAATAAAGTCACGTTGTTAGATGTGTTTGTTGTTCCAGATTATAGTATCAGTTTGATTTCCATTCATAAACTTGCTAAGGATAATAATGTTCATGTGATATTTGATGAGTATAAGTGTTATGTTCAGGACTTAACGACCAGGAAAGTCCTGGTGACTGGTAGCCAAGTTGATGGTCTATATTTAAGTGGAAACTCTTTTATGTGCAATAAGGTGTGTAATAATAGTAACATGAAAAATTTGTGGCATGATAGATTATGTCACCCTTCTGAAAATGTTTTCAATGTTCTTAAAGATAAACTTAACATAGGTTCTAATAATGATGATAGTCCATGTGAGGTATGTCATAGGGCTAAACAGCATAGGGAACCATTTCCCTTGAGTAGTCATAAAACTACATCTCTAGGTGAACTTGTTCACCTAGATGTGTTGGGACCATACAAGGTTCCTAGTAGAGAAGGAGACAAATACTTCCTTACTATAGTTGATGATTATACAAGGGTTGTTTGGGTGTGTCTTATGAAACAAAAGACTGAAGTTTTTGATAACATTCATGAATTTGTTAGTTTAATTAAGACACAATTCAGTAAAAATGTTAAGTGTTTTAGAAGTGATAACGGTTCAGAATTTGCTAATTACAAATTAAGTAATTTTCTAAAAGAAAAGGGGATCTTACATCAAACTTCGTGTACATACACACCCCAACAGAATGGGATTGTAAAAAGAAAACATAGACATCTTTTGAATGTGGCTAGGGCATTGTTATTTCAAAGTTGTCTGCCTATTAAGTTCTGGTCAGACTGTGGGCTAACTGCTTCATACTTGATTAATAAGACTCCTTTAGCTGTTCTAGGTGGTAGAACTCCATATGAGCTAGTTTATGGTTTTGAGCCCTTTCTAGATCAATTAAAAACGTTTGGTTGTTTGTGCTTTTGTACAGTTTTAAATAATTCTGATAAACTAAATAGAGCAGAAAAATGTGTTTTTATAGGGTATTCAACTGAGAAAAAAGGTTACAAAGTCTATAGTTTGGATACTAAAAATGTTTTCTATTCAAGAGATGTGAAGTTTTTTGAACACATCTTTCCATTTAAAGAAAAAACGGTTTTAAAAGGGTATGAAAGTTTTGATCATTTAAAAATTACAAATCAGACCATAACTAGACGATCATCTAGGAGTTCTAGACTACCTCAGAATCTTAATGAGTATGTAATTGAGGGGAAAGTCAAGTATGGGTTAGAAAGAGTAGTAAGCTACTCAAATTTGTCTATTGACTGTAAATGTTTTGCTGTTGCATTGAATAAAAGTGTAGAACCTAGACACTTTAATGAGGCCATTTGACTGTAAATGTTTTGCTGTTGCATTGAATAAAAGTGTAGAACCTAGACACTTTAATGAGGCCATTAAGGATCCAAATTGGATTAATGCTATGAATGAGGAAATAGAGGCCTTGCATAGGAATAATACTTGGGAATTAGTTGATCTACCAAAAGGTAGAAGTCTTGTAGGATGCAAATGGATATACAAAATAAAGTATATATCAAATGGTGAAATTGAAAGATATAAAGCTAGGTTAGTGGTTAAAGATTATAGTAAAAAACATGGTGTCGATTTTGAAGAAACTTTTTCACCAGTTGTTAAGTTAGTTACTGTTAGATGTGTCATATCTATTGTTGTCCAAAACAATTGGGACTTGTTTCAACTTGATGTGAATAATGCATTTTTGTATGGAAATTTGTATGAAGATGTGTACATGTCATTACCTGATGGTTATTATTCTGATCATGAAAATAAAGTGTGCAAGTTGAAAAAATCACTATATGGGCTAAAACAAGCCCCTAGGATGTGGAATGAAAAACTTGTGAGTGTTCTTGTTGACTTAGGATTTGTACAAAGCAAATTTGATTATTCCTTGTTTTATAAAATATCTAGTTGTGTTACTATATACTTACTTGTCTATGTGGATGACATAGTCATCACAGGTAATTGTTTAACTGAGATAAAAACTGTTAAAGAGTGTCTTAAAACACAGTTTTTAATCAAAGATCTAGGAGAGTTAAAAAAATTTTTTAGGAATAGAGGTTATAAAACAAAATCAAGGAATTTGTTTGTCACAAAGGAAGTATTATATAGAACTGTTAACAGAGTATGGCATGACTGCATGCAAACCTCTTAATAGTCATATATATCATAATCATGTGCTTACCTCTGTTTGTAAAGAACATAGTAAGGCCTTAGTTAATGTTACAGCATATCAAAAGTTAGTGGGAAAGTTGATATATCTAGCCCATACAAGGCCAGATATATCTTGTGCTGTTCATTATCTAAGTCAACACATGCATAAACCATTATAAGGACATAAAAATCTGCTTTCAAATTACTAAGGTATCTTAAGAAATCACCTGGAAAAGGCATAATGATCAATAAACATGATAATTTTGATCTAATTGCCTACTCAGATTCAGATTGGGCAAAATGCCTTGAGTCCAGAAAATCTATAACTGGATTTTGTGTGTTTCTTGGAGGATCCTTAGTTTCTTGGAAAATCAAGAAACAAACAACCGTGTCTCGATCTTCAGCAGAGGTCGAATATAGAGCCTTATGTGCTGCTTGTTGTGAGATTATATGGATAAAAAATATGTTGTTTGAGTTGAACATTGATGTCAAGTTACCTGTGAAAATGTTATGTGACAATAATGCAACCCTATCTATTGCTGCAAATCCAGTATTCTATGATAGGACAAAACATTTTGATCTTGATCTATTTTTCTTAAGAGATCAAATCACTAAGGGTATTGTTAAAGCTGAATACATCAGCTCAAAGAATTAGATTGCAGACATTATGACAAAAGGTTTGTTAGTTAGACAACATGAGGTAATGTGTTCTCTTTTACATATGTTTGACCCATTTAGTTGATAAAATGGAGGGGTTGTTAAAAATGGTAAGACATTATTGATTCATTTATAATTTGTACCATTTACATTTTTATCATCTTGTTATGGTTTGTTTATTTTGCATGTCACACATATGAGTGGACTAGACACTTGAGCATTTGGACTGGATTAGTAGCAGCTCAGGCCCAGGTCAGATAAATAAGAAGAACCCATTTCTCACAAGTGGATACAACCGAGTTAATCTCAGCCGTCCATAAGAGTCGATCCGTGTGAAAGATAATAAACGGCTGAGATCATTGTTTATTGTGTATTCTTGAGAAAGGTTCTAAGGAGTAGTATAAATAGGTTGTTCTCTCTCCTATTGTCAATTTCTTTCTTTTATTCGATTAGTTTTCCAGTGATAATAATAATCTCCTTCCTCGCTAGCTCTAGGGTTTAGATCTTTATTCTTGTCTGTTCATCTCGAATAAGTCGAACGAGTCTGTAGATCCAATAGAGTTTGAGTCCAGATTATTATGTTGATAATCTGTTGAGTGTGAGTGTGATTATAGCGAGATTTGTTTTGTAATTGTTGACACATTGGGTGTAATAATCTTTGGGTTGGTTTATTGAAGAGTATTTTTTAGTTATTGATCCATGTTTCTTGACAACCTTTACCACGTAAAAATAGAGAGACTGCTTACAATGAGACCCATAACACTAGAGGTGGCAAAATGGGTAGGTTGGGTTGGTTGTTGGGTCAGGATGGGTTTGGGTTAGGATGAGTTTGGGTCAAGATGGGTAGATTAAAAAAATGGATTAGGATGGGTTGGGTCAGGATGAGTTTGGGTTTGGATTAGAATAGGTTCACATCAAAGTAGATTAAATTTTTTAAAAAAATTAAAATAAAAAATTAAAAATTTAAAAAGTAAAAAAAACAAAAATAAACTTAAAAATAAAATTTTTAACCGGCCCGGACCGTTTCGACCCGGCCGGGCTCATTAGCGACCAGGACCGTTTCGACCCAACCGGACTCGTTAGCGACCGTAATTGTTTCAACCCGGTCGAGCCCGTTAGCGATCCAGACCGTTTCGACCGACCGGGCCCGTTAGCGACCCGGACCATTTCGAACCGATCGGGCCCGGTAACGACCCAGATCGTTTCAACCTGACTCGTCCCGTAGTGACCGGGACCGTTTCGACCCGACCGGGCCCGGTAGCGACCCAGACCGTTTCAACTTGACCCGTCCCTTAGCGACCCGGACTGTTTAGACCCAGCCGGGCGCGGAAGCGACCCGGACCGTTTTGACCCGATCGGGCCCGATAACGACCCAAACCGTTTCAACCTGAGCCGTCCCGTAGTGACCTGGACTTTTTTGACCCGGCCGAGCCCGATAGCGACCTGGACCGTTTCTACCCGACCGGGCCCGGCAACTACCCAGACCGTTTCAGCCTGACCCGTCCCGTAGTGACCCGGACCATTTCGACCCAAACGGGCCCGGTAACGACCCAGACCGTTTCAACATGACCCGTCCCGTAGCGACTCGGACTGTTTCGACTTAGCGGGGCACGATAGCGACCCGGACCGTTTTGACCCGATCGGGCATGGTAACGATCTAGACCGTTTCAACCTGACTCTTCTCGTAGTGACCCGGACCGTTTCGACCCGGCCGGGCCCAGTAGCGACCCGGACCGTTTCAATTCGACCCGTCCCGTAGCGCAACCCGGACCGTTTTGACCCATCGGGCCCGGTAACGACCAAGACCGTTTCAACCTGAGTCGTCCCGTAGTGACCCGGACCGTTTTGACCCGACCGGGCCCGGGAGCGACCCGGACCGTTTCTACCCTATCGGACCCGCTAACAACCCAGACCGTTTCAACCTGACCCGTCCCGTAGTGACCCGGACCGTTTCGACCCAAACGGGCCCGGTAGCGACCCAGACCGTTTTGACCCGACCGGGCCCAGTAACGACCCAGACCGTTTCAACCTGACCCGTCCCGTAGCGACCCAGACTATTTCGACCCGACGGACCCGGTAACGACCCGGACCATTTTGGCCTGACTGATCCCGTTAACAACCTGGACGGTTTCGACCCGACTGAGCCCGTCAACGACCAGACCATTTCGACCCGAACGGGTCGGTCAACAACCCATACCGTTTCGACTCGTTCAAGCCCGCTAACGACTTGAACCGTTTCGATGAGATCGGTCTCGTTAACGACCCGTGTTGTTTCGACCTGGTCGTCCGTTAACGACCCGAATGGTTTCGAACCGACCGGGGTTATCAACAAATGCAAAAGATATAATTTTTTGTTTTTAATGATATTTATTTCTATGAGGCATCAACGCTTTTGGTGTTGGGTGAGTTTTAGTTCGGATTTGTATGGTTATCTAAAAATACCCATACTGACCCATTTGGTTTTTTAGATATACCCATCCTGACCTACTTAGTTATTTCCTACAATTAAAATTACCCATCCTAACCTCTTGAAAATTATACTAAACCCTTTTTAACCCACAAGGTCAAATTTTAAACCCAAAATAACCCAACTCAACTAGATGGGTTGAAATTGCCAGGTCTAGTTATTACCTATTATAAGACCTATTTGGTAGGCCTGTAAACGAACCGAACGTTCATGAACTGTTCGTGAACTGTTCGGCGGGAAGTTCGTTTATGTTCGTTTATTTAAATAAATGAACGAACACGAACACAATTTTTTGTTCGTTTAATTAAACGAACGAACATGAACACACGTTGTGTTCGTTCATTTATGTTCATGAACGTTCGTTTATGTTCGTTCATTTATGTTCGTTTATTTTTGTTCGTTTATGTTCGTTTAATTAAACTTAACTTTATTTTTATTATTTATTTTCTTTTGTTAAGTAACCTTAATTCATATGTTCTAAAAACTTAACCCTAACCCTAACATTTTAAACATATCACTTATCAGCCGCTCTCCACACTTCACAGCCTCACACTTCACAGTCGCTCTCCACCCTAACCTTAACGTTAATTTATGTTCATGAATCACTATTAACTTGTTTTTGTTTGTGTTCGTTTATATTGATCATTTGTGTTCGTTTATGTTCATGAACTATTCGTTTAGGTTTAAATGAACGAACATAAACGAACACGAACACGACAAATTTCTTAATGAACGAACACGAACACAAAAATGTGTTCGATTATGTGTTCGTGTTCGTGTTCGTGTTCGGTTAAAGTTAAATGAACAAACACGAACACGCCTGTGTTCGTATTCGTTCGGTTCGTTTACAGGCCTACTATTTGGACTCTTTATTCTTAAACAAATATTTTTTAATCTAAGTAAGTTTTACTTTGAACGCATTCGTTCATTTTAACTCATTATTTGGAAGAGATATTATCCATTTTTATGAGTGGAGGCATGTAAATAAGTATTTTGTATATTTTTGTCGATAACCGCGTTGAAGTGTAATCCATTTTGATTACGCGTCCACTACCCTTGGAAAAACTAAAAGAAAATAAAAATAAGCTATAAATAGACATGTAGTCATCCTCTTGGAATCACACACAAAACAAAATATGGGATTGTTCAATAATCTGTGTCTCCTCTCTTTGCTTCTGATATCAGTTTCCTCAACAAATGCTTGCGATAGATGTCTCCATCAAAGCAAAGCTGCCTTCTTCTCCACATCTTCTTCTCTTTCTTGTAAGACATCATCATTTTTTTTACTAACACGATTGTTCATTGTTCAATATTTCCCTTTCCTTTTTTATTAAATATTGAGGTGTCATAAAATTAAATACATAAATAAATAAACTGTGCAGCTGGAGCATGTGGGTATGGTTCATTAGCTACCAGGTTGTATGGTAGCCATCTTGCTGCTGCTATTCCTAGCATTTACAAATCCGGGTCGGGTTGTGGGGCATGTTATCAGGTGAGATGCAAGGACTCTAAAATGTGTAGCAAGGCAGGGACTCAGGTGATAGTAACTGATGTTAATAAAAGCAATGAGACGGATTTTGTGATGAGTGCTAGAGCCTTCATGGCCATGGCTAATAAGGGTATGGCCCATGACTTACTCAAACTTGGTGTTGCTGATGTGGAATATAAAAGGTACAACAAACACAAAATCAAAATCATCCCTTATTATTTCTCGGGTTCATCTTAATTTAATTATGTGATCATGTAAAACAGAATACCATGTGATTACAAAGGCAAGAACTTGACTGTCAGAGTTGAAGAATCTACCAAAAAGCCTAATTATCTTGCACTCAAATTCTTATACCAAGGAGGTCAAACAGAAATTGTGGCCATTGACATTGCTCAGGTAACCCATAAATATATATATAAGAATGGTGTCGTTGTCAATTTTATTTTTTGATGGTGCAGGGAAGGGATATGACTCATGATGTTCGCTCACTTTTTAATAAATTTGGGGTCAAAAAATGTCGATTAAGCCTTTGCCGGTGGTCAATGCCTATTTTGGTAATTTATTTGGTCAACACACATGATTCCTAATTTGTGGTTGTATTTAGGTTGGGTCATCAAGCTGGACATATATGACCAGAAACTATGGGGCTATTTGGGACACCAGTAGAGCTCCGGCAGGACCACTGCAATTGCGGCTGGTGGTGACATCCGGCTACGATGGCAAATGGATATGGGCCAAGAGTGTGCTACCCGCCGATTGGACCATTGGAGGTGTGTATGATTCTGGCGTACAAATTGATGACATTGCTCAAGAAGGGTGCGGTGAATGTGATGAACAAAATTGGAATATTTAAACACACATAACAATGTAATTTGGGTTATAGTAAAGATACAATAATATTGTAGATGGAGTAAGTAAATGTTATGGAGTAGCTGATGTATTAGGTCAGATTGAATCCGGATTCACATATATGATATAATGTAACTTTCATTGAATGATATACAAATTTTACGATAAAATCAAGTACTAAGATTTTGTTACATTTTTTTGTTACTAAAAAAATTGTTACAATAATATATCCTTGGTTTATGAATTTCATGATTGAACTTAAACGTAAGTTTAATCAAGTTAGTTGTTTGATTAATAAAATGGAGAAAAATTGTAAGGCCTATTGGCGTGGGGCTCGGCAACACCGCCCCTGGCCCAGCATCAACAAGAACGGCATACTATTGCCGAGCATGACGTTCAACCACGTGGTGAAGAGGACCGTTGAACGGTTCGAATCATTTTAAAAAAATCAATTTTGTTGAAAAATTACACCTATTAGCAATATAGAGAATAGTAAGAAGAATGAGAGAAGTATGTTCTTATTGATGTATATAGACGAGATACAAATGCCACTGTTTATAAGGCATATACATTAATACTAAACTAATGGGGAGATGAGAGTTATGTATGTGGAGGGACATTGCCAAGTGATGGTTGCACCTACCCTTTTTGGAGGGGTCAGGTTCGATTCTGATGGCCCCCCGGTTTCCTACTACCGTGCATTTACTCCAAAGAGCCTTGCCTCTTGTGGAGGGTGCAACATGTGACACCCGGCAAACTCAGGTTGATAGCATTGATGGGTCGGTTGAGTCGTGTTATGGTTTGGGAGTCGTTACAATGGTCTAGAGGGTCATTAGATATCGGTCCATAACCATGGGTACAAGGATTTGACGATTCGTAGAATCGCCGAATTTTAGTACACACACAAAGGTCTCGAGTCCCGGGAATTGGTGAATGGGTGTGAACGTGTTTGTTTTCATGAATTATGTGTTTATAATCTTTATGTGACTTGTCGGTATGTGTATACGTGTTTATATGTGTTAAAACGGTGATTACAAGCGATTGCATGACATTATAGGTGATTACGCATCACTGGGGGCGAGTAGGGCCATGCTGAGGGCGATTAGCCCCCTAATCGCCTGATAGGGAGGGCGATTAGGCACTTCTGAGGGCAATTGGGCCCTAATCGCCTATAGCTATAGGCGATTAGGAGCCCTAATCGCCTGTAACTGCTGCGTAATCGCCTGACGTGTGTTAAACGACTAGAAACGCCTATAAATACCTCCCTAGACTTGTAAAACGTCATTTATGCAACCCTAGCCGTCCCATAACCTCTCCCAACTCACAAACACCCTCTGGAACACATTTTTGCATCAAAACCCACATTTCCAAGCCTTACACGTCATTTTCTTACAAATCCAAGGTGTGTTATTCATCCTCAAACCTTTGTATGTTGTTGTTTTGTTCCCTAAAGGTCCAGGCCTGATTTCTAAACTATTGTGTCTTTGAAAACCAATTAAAAACAGTTTTTAAACAAACCCAAACCTCTATGCATGTTATATGTGTTGTATTTGTATAAAGGTAGGATTTTTATGATTGAAACATGATTACTCTTGTGTTATGAATATGTTTCTGATTTAAATGGGTTATTATCATGTTAACTTAGGAGTTTGGAGGTTCATAGTTGTGTATTGTTGATGTTTGGTGTTTTGACCCATTTGAATGATTTTGAAGGATTAAGGATGATATGATGTGTTTGTTGATTATATGATGTTAGGGTTTGCTTTAGGATGATGCTAGAACGATAGGAAAGTGTTGAACAACGTTGTTACGTGATGAAATCTGGATATTTGCTACTATTTATAAGAATAGTAAGAAGAATGAGAGAAGTATGTTCTTATTGATGTACATAGATGAGATACAAATGCTACTATTTATAAGGCGTATACATTAATACTAAACTAATGGGGGAGATTGGAGTTAGGTATGTGGAGAGTCACCGTAATGATGCATTTATAACAAATTTCAAAATTTCATATTTATAAATATATCTCTCCCACTTTCACTTTTTTTTAAACCAAATCCCTCAAACTCTCTCAATATATTTAAATAAAATCAATCTTTATAAAAAATTCCAAACCCTCAAACAACAATGTCTTTTTCATCTTCTTCGGGTTCTTCATCTACACACGAAGCCGTAAATTTTTTTTATAAACGTCGTGGCGCAAGCGGCGCAGATCATTGCTGAGGAAGAAGGAGAGGAAGTCAACTCGGCACCACGAATTAGGCAAGCGGCTATAAACAGAGACCGATGTTTATATTTGTTTTTTTAAGATTGTAGATGTTTATTATAATTATATTTTTTAAGATTGTAGATTTATTATATTTATATTTTTTAAGATTGTAGATGTTTATTATATTTATATTTTTTAAGATTGTAGATGTATATTATATTTATATATTTTAAGATTGTAAATGTTTATTATATTTATATTTTTTAAAACGGTAGATGTTTATTATATTTATATATTTTAAGATTGTAGATGGTTATTATATTTATATTTTTTTTAAGATTGTAGATGTTTATTATATTTATATTTTTTAAGATTGTAGATGTTTATTGTGTTTATATTTTTTAAAATACGTGTAGGTGCCCATGATAGATTGGTAGTCGATTATTTTACCGACGAACCCTTGTACTCAGCAGTCTTGTTTCGGCGTAGGTTTCGAATGAGTAGAGACTGTTCTTATGTATAACCGATGATGTGGCAAATTTTCACTCATTTTTTACCTTACGATACGATGCTAGAAAGAAAAGTGGGGTTCACCACCATACAAAAATGTAAAGCAGCACTTCGGCAACTAGCGTACGGGACTGCGGCCGATGCGTGGGACGATTATTTAAAGATGTCGGAAAGAACTACACAAGAATGTCTGTACAAGTTTAGCAAGTGTGTGGTGAAGCTTTACAGCAAGAAATATTTGCGAAAACCAAGCTCCAGTGAGGTCCAACAATTGTATCAGTTCCACCACCAAAAACATGGTTTTCAAGGAATGTTCGGAAGCATTGATTGCATGCATTAGCCGTGGAGAAATTGCCCGAATGCATGGCGCGGAATGTTCACACGAGGGGATCAAGGACATCCATCAATAATCTTGGAGGTTGTTTGTTCACGAGATCTATGGGTTTGACATGCTATTTTTTGGCGTTCCTGGCTCAAACAACGATATCAATGTTATTAACCAATCAGAGGTATTTGACGATGTCGTAAAAGGAACTGGTCCGGATACTAGCTTTACAATATCGGGGGTGGAATACATGCGCGAGTATTATCTTACTGATGGGATCTACCCACCTTACGCTACAATCGTTAAAACTATTCCCCACCCGTACGACGAAAAAAGAAAGAAATTTTCCAGGTATCAAGAGGCGGCAAGAAAGGACATTGAACGTTTATTTGGGGTTTTACAATCAAGATGACACATCATTGAAAACCCAACATGTATGTTCACCCCAAAAAAGTTGCGTTATTGTATGTATGCTTGTATCTTGTTGCATAACATGATACTTGAAGACGAAGGCGCGACCATCTGTGAGTATGACGAGAATGCCCCGACGGAGAATACTGTTCCTGTTGACCCACATCAACAAGATTTAAACGAGTTCTCGTTACATAACGAGTTCACGATCAAAATCTTCAAGCGAACTTGGCAGAATATATTTGGAACAGACAAAAGTAGCTTATTTGTAATTTTTTTTATGTCGAGTAGTTTAATGTAATTTTAGTTGTATTTTTTTTGTAATGTTTTTTAATGTAATATTAACTTTTTAATATTAATATTAGAATATTAATTAATTAAAAAAAAGTAAAAAGAAAAGGGTGATGATGCTCGTAACTCCATACTATTGGACCATCATGGTGATGCTGTTTCTAAGCCTTGCTGATGTGGCAGTTGAGGTGGAGGGCCAACATTCATGATGAACCTCCTTCACACCCACGAGCCTAATTCAGATTCAATTTCATGGGATATTTGGTTGAGTGACAACAAATTAAAATCATATTAATTTAACTATCAATTTACAGAAATAATTTGTATCATTAGTGTTTCCTAAAAAACAGTATTTAGTGTATCCTTAACTATTTATAGATTTCCTTATCACTTCGTTTCCTATCATCTTGAATTGGTGAGAAGTTCTTATTTGTTGACTGAAGTAAGATGAAAATAACTCACAAAACTCGTAAGAAAGTTCTTTTGAGTAAACACTTTGTTTACTTGCAACAAGTCTTCTATCCATTATGTTTCAAAATAGTGTTAGAATGAAAATTTTACCCCCATATGTGATCATAACTCTCACACATCTCCTCAATCCACCACCACTTTCTCCACTACCAACCACCACCACCACATCAGTGTACTCTTACCGGTTCAACACTTACTAATGTAATAAATGATGTTTGTGTTTAGCTAGAATAAGTAATGTGTTTCAAGTAGGTTTTTTTCTACCGTATAACCAATCTACCGTTGAAACATTGTGGTTATGACTTACGAGTGAGATTCAGTTTGAGCTAACTTTCTAAATAAAGGAGAGCAAATTTCTAACTGTTGTGTGCACAGTTATTGTTTGGGACTTAAATTGCTATCAGAGCAAGTTCAATCCCCTATTAACCGTGTTTGTACTCCAACAATCAAAGTCATCCTTTTTGTTTTCATCGTATAATATAACTTAATACGTCATCAATGTCATATCTTAAAGAGATATTGGATTTTAATAATTCAAACTTTTACTCATTGATCGACAATAATCTCAACTTCAAAAATTCTCAACTTTTCCCAACTTTCAACGTATTGGCCGACAATGAACCTTTGTTAACTGAGAACTAACTCAATTAGTGGACGATGATGTGGGCGCTGACGTGGAATGCTCACCCTGACATGGATGGTGACGTGGCATGCCACGTCATCATCCACACCACGTCATCATCCATGTTAGGGTGAGCATGCAACGTCAGCATCCACTAACTGAGTTAGTTATTGTTAACAAAGGCTTTAATCTAAAAACTAACAGAGTACTTCACTTAGAAAAAAGAGGTTAGGGAGTTGACCCGACCTAACCTGTTTACATGGCCCGATCTGCAATCTGTATTACTGACTAGCTAGCTTATATAAATGTAAAACAGATGAAGAGCCAAAACAGTTAAAGAGGTTAGGGAGTCGACCCGACCTAACCGGTTTTTCTTTTGTGTTGTAGGGGTCTTTTCTTTTTACCTCCATATGTGATTTATTTTATGCATATTGCATGGGCCTTGGAGAATAGGAACAAATTCAAGAAAAAAAGAAGAAGAAACCTTTAGCTTTTATGGTTGGTTACAAGATGATTTAAATAACAAAGCTTCATGTACAAGCACAAAGATAATTACTTGCCTCTTTCTTTTAAATGTAAAAGTCACTTTGCTTGGATTGGGCCTTGAGGTCCTTCAACTTCTTCAATATGTTTGAGAAGTAATCCTGCAAATACTTCTCCAATGTAAGGATATCTTTCTGATCCACACCCAGAAGTTCATATGTCTCGTTCATTGGTACCGAAAATACCGTATCACTTGTCAAAATCTGCAATATCATACATAATAATACATTAACTATGGATGAAACTGAATATGTGTTGCAGTGATTCTTTGGCTAACCTCTGAAAATGCCAAACGGTCTGCAACATCATTTGTCCATTCAAAACAACGAGTTAGCTGGCGAGTAAATTTCAGAACAGAGACTGGAACAGTAGTCACATTTGCGTCTTGTCCAGCTAGCCTCTCACACAATGTAATCACCTGATTACAGCAAGTAAACCGCGTTAATACTGTCTGAAACTCTGAATTCAGCCCGAGCAAAAATACTCTTTACCTCTTGGGTTGTCCACGCACGTGGCCCGGCAAACGTAAGTAGTTTCCCATTAACCTTTTCACTTCGCATTGCAATAAATGTTAAACGGGCTATATCCTGTAAAAGTCGACCTTTAATACTATTGACCAGCCGGCGGTATGTATGGATATAAAATACGCATACTTACCTGAGTATCCATATAAGCTATTCTTGTTGGGGCGTCTGTTCCCCATACAGATTTTTCTTCTAGTATAGGAACAGCATACTGCCCAATAAGCCCCTGTAAGTAAAACACCGGAAAATTAGTACATAGAAGAAATAACAATTGTTTATAACAAACGTCACCCCTACCTGCATGAAACCACATAACCGAATGACAACATGGTTGATGCCAGACTCTTGAAGATACTTCTCCGTACAATACTTGATCTCCATCAACGGAACTTCCGGATGCTTGTCACAGTTGTGAATTGAAAAAAACACATACTTTTGGATTGCCATTGCTTTGGCACACTGT
Organism: Ambrosia artemisiifolia; assembly: GCA_032199755.1. Lineage (NCBI taxonomy): Eukaryota > Viridiplantae > Streptophyta > Magnoliopsida > Asterales > Asteraceae > Ambrosia > Ambrosia artemisiifolia. The sequence goes on along the minus strand of CM063519.1, from coordinate 40,330,566 downwards.
ATAAGCGCAACCTTTCCTTCCCAGTCTACCTAAAAGAAAATAAAATACATACATACTTACTTTAAGAAGTAAAAAATTAGGGTCTGTATAGGCACAGGCAGTTGATGGTTACGGTTTTAATAGGCTCCTCTGGACGCCCTGTGGCACAATCAATAATTGTATGGACTCCAACCAGCGTAGCTGGAATTGTTTCAGGCTTGCTCAAGTCTCCCTGCAAATAAATAAATAAATAAATTATCATCATAGGAGAAGATAAAAACTAGTGGAGTATAATAATAAAAGAAGAAGAAGCAGTAGAGAGTAAGAGTACATTGACAACAGTAGCGCCCCAATCACGAAGAAAGTCAGCAGGAGCAGGTCTAGGTCGGACAAGGCAGCGGACATCGTATCCCTCATCTAGAGCCCGCCTAACCACCTGGCGTCCTAAAGTTCCTGTAGCTCCAATAACCATTATGCTTGTTGCTCTCACTGGGGTTCCTGGACCCAAATTAGCTGCTACAGGAGGTGTCCCCGCGGTACATGTAATCACCGACCGCCCAACCCCTCCTAATGATTTAACTTCAACTATCAATCCAATCAGATTTATTTATGTTTAGGAAACTACTTACTCATTTTATGTTGCTTCCTAATAATAAGAAGAGTCTAGAGGGAGGTACCTTTGGGAGAAGAATGAGGAAGAAATCGGTGAGGTGCGAAAGAGCGGCTCCACGTCAGCGAAGTGGCGGTTATGTGGCGATGGAGGACCGGAGATTGGTTGTCAGATAAGCGTAAATGAAGAGTGCTGGAAGCCATATCTCTGCCTTTGTCTTTGTCTTTGTTTTTGTGTTTTAGGAATGAATGGGAAAAATTCAAGAGATGGGGGAACACTCAGACTGGGGATGTGAGTTATTCCACGTCGTTTCTTTTTCTTCACTCATCTGTTTTTGGATTACGATTTGCGCCTTTTTTTCTCTACACTTGCTAACCTGCGCACTTTTTTCACTCACCATACTAGTGACTCGGGTTTGGGCCATCTTTTCATAACTGGACCTAGACATGGACAAACCGGTTTTTTTTTTAAAAACCGGTCCGGTTTTTAAACCGGTTCGGGTTTTAGGGGGTTAAAAAAATCGGTTTTTTTTAAAACCGGTTTGAAAACCGGTCCGGTTTTCAGACCCAAGGAGGACCAATAATCCAAACCGGTTGGAACCGGGTTGGAAACCGGTTTGTGGAAAAAACCGGTAAAAAAACCGGTACAAAAACCGGTAAAAACTGGTAAAAAACCCGGTTTTTTAGCTGCTGTTTGCTGCTGTTTTTCAGCTGCTGTGCAGCAAAAAAAAATTTTTTTTTTTTGTTTTTTGAACTATTTAAACACTACAAATTCTTATAAACACATTGTAACTTAAAAATACGATTTCATTAACTTAAAAACACGATAAAAAACATCAAAACATAAACGAATCCGAAGATAAAAAACATCAAAACATCAAAACATCAAGGAATCCGAAAACATAATCTTAAAAAACATAGTCTTAAATCTTAATAGGAAATAAGTCTTCAAACATAGTCTACTCTTCACCCAAACCGGAGTTGCTTCTTATCCATTCATCCATTTCGGCTTCATATTCCGACATTGGTTCGGTTAAGTCCGCGTTCACCTCGTCCTCGTACACTTCGCCTTCATATTCAAGTTCTCCCTCAAGTGAGCGTATGTTTTGCACTCTCTCCGCCGCATCCAAATAATCCTTCAAGCAAATCGCCATCTCTACCGAAGGTGGAGTTAGTCGCGTCCTACGTATCGAAATGACCCTACCACTAATAGAGAAAGCGGATTCCGAAGCTACCGTGGAAGCTTGGACGGTTAGTAAATCTCGGGCCATGGCGGCTAAGACCGGAAATTGATTTTCCTTACTTTTCCACCAAGCCAACACATCAAAATTTCTAAATTCATCGGGAGTCAAACCTTGTAAATAGTTTTTGGCACCATACCTCCCAAGTTCGCTACTAGGAGTGTTACCTCTTGCACGTTTATTAGATGTGTCCAACAAAGAATTGTATAAATACATGTCCGAATCGTTTACATTTTGAGAAGCTTGTCTCAATTGCGTTTGAATGGACGACATTTGACCATAACGTTCAAAATAAACATCATACATATCCGTAAGATGTTTGTTACATCTTGCTACCATACCTTGCGAAAAAAGTGGTTCTTTTGCCGTGTTCAACCCCAACTCGGCACAAATGTTTTCAATTATATTTTCTACCCCCCCTATATTGTAACATGGGTTTAAAGCGGATGCACAAGTAAAAACCGGCGGTAATTCCGAAAAATATTTTCTAAATTTTTCCTTCATAGTTGCCGCCATTTCTTTGTATGGACTACCTCTACATTCCATTTCCCCTAATTTTCTAGTCATGTTATATAACTTGTGAAGTGTTATACAACTTGTGGGATAATAAACTCCCGACAAAGCGGTGGTTGAAGCTTTAAAAACTTGTAGCATTTCCGAAACCGCTTCAATAACATTCCAATTCAATGGGTGGTATGGTGCCGCTTTTCCCCGACTAACCAAAATTTCATGAAATGCATTTAAACTACCTTTTTGCAAAACGTGTTTTTCGAACATGTTACAAGTGGAACTCCATCTTGTTGGACAATTCCAATTCGGACTCAAACAAATGCAATTCACACTTTTACAAAATTTTATATAGTTAGCATGCCTTGTGTTGTTGCTATAAATATCGCGTAACATTCTTCGAAAACCTTCTCTTTGTGTTTCAATAATTTTTAGACCATCTTGAACGGCCAAATTGATTATGTGTGCGACACAACGACTATGAAAAAATACCCCTTCACAAATAGGTTGGTATTTTAATTTTAATTGTGTGATTGCCGCGGTATTATTCGACGCGTTATCAAAAGATATTGATAAAATCTTGTTTTCTAACTTAAACGTTCGAATAACTTTGTCAATCATATTAAAAATATTTGTACCGGTGTGAGGGTAATCAAACAATCGAAACGCAATAGTTCGTTTCATCATTTGCCAAGAAGACGGTTCAATCCAATGGGCCGTTACACAAATATAAGAGTCGGGTGAACCGTGTGGTGCTGACCAAACATCACTTGTTAAGTTAACACCGGTTTCTAAATTTTCAAAATAACTAATTAATTCATTTTTTGCTTGTTTCCATCTTTTTAAACAATCACGTCTAAGAGTAGCACGACTTACATGTGTGTATCTTGGTTGAAGCGTTCGTTGAATAAGCCTCGTCAAACGTGGGTTGTCAAAATGATTGAAAGGCAACGTTTCTTGTATGACAAAATTCCCCATTTCTTCGCGAACCGCTTCCAAGTTGTACACAAACAAGTCGCCTTCTTGTGTGATCGAGGCTCCACCTTGAGAATTTTTTTGTTCTTTCAAAATTTTACAATATGGTTTTTCCACGTGGTCTCTCAAGGTCGAGTTAGCATCATGTTTAAGCATAGCCGAACAATATTTGCATCTCGCCTTGTTTGGACCAAAAGTCATAACACACAAATCAAAGTGTTTCCAAACAAGTGGGTTTCTTTTCGTGCGAATCGGTTTGGCTTTTAGGAGTTGGTGGTTGTGAAGATGCCATTTTTCTTAGAAAGTAGAGATTAATTTGTGAGAAAGTAGATGAAGAATGCAAGATTAGAGAGTGTTTTTGATGGTGTGATTGATCCTAAACATTAAGGGGTATTTATAGTATGATTGTGGGTCAACAATCCCAAAAAAAAAAAAAAAAAAACGGCTATTTTTTGGCTCCAAACGGCTATATAGCCGTTATGTAACGGGCAAAAACCGGTTTTTAAACCGGTTTTTTTTTCGGGTTTTACAAAAACCGGTTTTCAAACCGGGTTACACTTCAAATCGGTTTTCAAACCGGGTTTCAAACCGGTTTTTATACAGAACCGGTTTTCAAACCAGTCTAGGATCCAGAAACCCAAACCTATCCAAAACCGGGCTGTGGGGTCGGGTTGGGACCGGTTTTTTTAAAAACCGGTTTTTGTGAAACCGGTTTACCGGTTTTTTTTCCGGGCCGGGTTGAAAAACCGGTTTTTTTGTCCATGTCTACTTGAGTGTGTGATAAAGATAAACCCCAAGGGGTAGAATCTATTAAGTGGGTCGCCTTACGTGCACTCAATACAAAACGTGGTTTATGACTTCAATCGAGACAATGAGTTATGCCCAAATGGTGAATTTCGTCAAATGGGTCAATTAATAATGAGATGTGGGAATGATGTTTTAATTCAAACGGATCGATGAAATCATTTTAATGAAGTAATAAAGCGTGTGTTAAATAGGTCAAGTGTGATGTCACTTGGACCATAGATAAAATGCTCGAATAACTTAGCCTTATGAACTATGCGTCTAAACGGGTCAAATGGTGATGTCCTCACCATGTGAGTCCAATACTTGATGCTTGTATTCCAATCACTAAGATTCATGAGGTTAAACGGATCAAATGCAAAATATTATCATTTGAGTTCCGAGAAATTAATGTGTCTATCTAGAAAGCACGCAGGTAAATGCACTAGCGCATGCACGCTTGATGCTAAGAATCATGGAGGGTAAGCATAAGGTATGGATATGGGTCAAGGCCACCCGGTAAGTCCGTAGCTAATTAAACGCCTTTGGGCAAAGCAACATGGGTACTAAAACTACCCACATGAATTATAGGTGCAAGCCAAGTAAGTTATTTCCATAACTATTTTCAACGCGCGCTAATGCGCTTAGAATTTACTAAATAAGGGAAAACTTGAGAAAATGTGAAAATCTAAGTCCGAAAGGACTTAGAGGTTTGTAAACAAGTAAATGAGTCAAAGGTAATGGGTTGAATCAAAAGTGTCGCCATGGATGGCTAAATTTAAGGATTTGGCTATAAAGGGGCATTTTGGGAATTTAAAGATTTACTAAAGGTTAAATCTAAGAACCAAGTCATAATGACACAAAATGGACAATGCTTTTAGTTAAACAAGTGTCAAATGAGTCAACAATATGATTGTTATGCCTTTTGAACGGTCAAATAAGGCTTTGTATAATCAATGGCCTTAACGGGTCGAATTGGGTAAAATCAACATAATCATTGAATAACCGAAAAGGTGTATTTGATTTTGAGAAATGGTATCTTATAAGCATGATAATATGCTATCAATGAGTCCCCAAGTGTTCCCCGGAATGGGTTTGAACATAAGTAAAAGAGACGCCAAAAGTGGCCAACGTAAACTACGTTGGCAGCGTAGCTTACGTCAGGCCCTCTCAGGAAACTTTTCCAGTGTCCAGCGTAGCTTACGCCAGGACCTCTCGCAAAATTTGTCTAGTGGCCAGCGTAGCTTACGTTGGCAACGTAGCTTACGCCAAGCCCTCTCGGGAAATTTTATCCAGGGACCAACATAACTTACGCTGGAAGCGTAGCTTACGGCGGAATGTAATCCCAAAATATTTGTTTTGTTTTCCAAACTCGTTCGTTCCGTTTTGACGCGTATCAACATGTTAACTATTTAAAAGGTGTTATTATCAACACAACTAACCATTATCTATGTAATGGTGCTAGGTATACATTTGATGGAAATCCCGGAGCAAGGATCGAGTCGCGAGAAGAACCGAACACACCCGAACACTCATCAAGCTTCCGCATTAGAATTCAAGGAACTCTCGATAAAACGCAAAATCTTAGTATGTATTTTAACTATTAAAATGTATAAATTTTTGGGAATCGAATATGTATTTGATCACAACGGTTTATGTTTCTCATAATTTTAAAAGTTTTAATCGGGAGTGGTTTTACGTAAGGTCAAAACCCGTATGATTAGGCGTTGATCGCGTGATTACGGGATAGGGTCTTACACATTCCTTCTAGGGTTGAGGTATCCTTTTCCCAAGTTTATCAAAGATTTCTTTGATATGACTTGGATGGCTTATTCTCAAGCCATGCCTGAACTTTGGAAGATTCTGATGGTTTGTAGCAGGCTCGTTGAAGATCAGGGTGTCCATATTCAAGTGGGGGATCTGGCTCATGTTTATAAGTTGAGGAGACTCGGTTCCCACCGTTATGTTCTTCAAGTTATAGAAAAGGATCCACCCTTTCTGTTTAATGTAGTGAAATCTGAGAAAAATTGGAAAACAAAGTTTTTCTTTGTTAAGAGGAGCTCCATTCCCCAAGGGGATGAAATCCCTCTTTATTGGTTAAAGAGTGGTAAAATTATTTTTAGTGCTTTTATGAAAAAAGTTTTTAGTTATATCCCGAAGATTCTAACATCCTGAAAATATTTTGTTCAACAGGTGCTTCTTTTGCCAAGTTTGCTACCCCTATGAACGACGCTTTTCTTCGGTGTGGAGTTGTGTATAAGTTACCTGAATCAGTGAGGACCTTCGAAGTGGAAGAAAGTGATACCACCAGTCAAGCCTCTAAGATGTCTAGTAAACACGTTATGTTACATCCTGGGGATACTTATTATTTTATTTACTAACCCTGTTATTATCTCAGCCTCAGCCAAGAATCCTGCTTCCTTTGGCCTAGATGATATTGACAACATGGATGACAAGGCAATCAAAGCTACCTCTCCATCTCCTTCAAGCTCTAAGATCACTACTCCTTAATCTAACCCCCCCCCCCCCCAAGTCTAGGGCTGTTGCTGCTTCAAAGAAAAGGATGGGGAGTGCTGCCACTGCCATTGCTAAGGAGATCACCCATTTTGAGGGTTTGAGCTGTAATGATATTTTGAGCAAGATCTCCCAATTCACTCTTCAGGTATGGTCCCATCCTGAGAATACCACTATTATGCTAGTGAAAAAAGGTTAGGAATACTTACCTTTTCTTCTTCTTGTTAGGGCCATGAATATCTGTCAAAGTCTCTGGATGCTGTTGCTCAAGAACTATTATGAGGCCCAGACCAAGCTTGAGGATGTCTAGAAGATTTCTCATGCTAAAGGCAAATATCTTAAAAGCAAGCTGGCAGAGACTGAAGCTGAGTTAAAGAGAGTGAAGGATGAGCATGCCAAGGCCATGTTGGACCAGGAGAAGGAGGCTAAGGATCATATGAATGGGCTCATCAAGTCTGCCACTATTTCTGTCTTTCAGGCGAGGGTAAAGATGGCTCTCCAGGCCAAGGATCCAGGTTTTGATCAGAATACCTAGGATGTCGAAGCCTTGAAGGAGAAAATTAAGAGCCTGGGCGGAAAAGAAGTGGTTTATGAGCCTGTTCCTGTTGCCCATCCCGAGGATGTGGCCAAAGATCCTGAGGATGCTGAGGCCAAGATTGCTGAGGTGGTGAAGGACCTTCAAGTAGGCGATGAAGGATGTGTTGACTAGGCTGGAGCCCACTTTTTATTTGATCTTTTGTGGTTGTGTTGGTAATCTTCGAACAATTTCAGGCAATTATTAATATGTAATAACTTAGGATATTATAAGGTTTGGGGTGGAGGGATCTTGGTTTCAAGACGAAGCACCAAATCTTCTATTGACTCGGACCGTAGATGTTGACCCCTGATGGATGGGTCCTGGTTTTGGATGAAACCAAGGGTTGACATCAAATTTTGACATTCTGCAACCATTAGCATATACTTAGGGTGTAAAGAAATAGTTAAAAATAATAACTTTTGTATTTTCTCTGATGAATAATTCTTCTAATCTTGCCATATTCTTCATAAGTCCTTCTCATCGTCAGGATGGCCTTCATTATCCTGAGGATGTCCCCAGTCGCTTCTTCATCCTTGGGATGGTCTTGCATCATGAGGATGTCCCTAGTGTAATATCTTCAAGATAGACCTTAAGTCTACAATCCTTTGCAAGAAAAAGTTGTGTTTTAATAATATCCTGTAAAGGAAAACTTTGTTATTATACTGGCGACTTAGGCCTTTGGTTTAACTGGGATCAAACCCCCTTTGTAATAACTTGGTGATAAAACCAATATGTAACATCTTGAGGATGACTGGCGACAAGGCCCTTAGGAAGAACTGGCGACAAGGCCCTTTAGGAATAACTGGCGACAAGGCCCTGGTGACTAGACCAAATACGTAAGAGACATTGAAAAATGTCTAAACCTTACGAGCTCCATCGTATATCTCAAAGATAATGAAATTGTCAGCCACTTTTACATGGACTGGTCCCACCATCCTGAAAATATACATGGGCATCGTGCGCACTAGGCGAGGGTTGCTAACCCAATGAGAAAGGTGAAAACCTTTAAACCTAGGGAGGTGTCAGACACCTTAACGGAGGAGAGGGTGGCCAGCCCCCTAGTCTTCTAAGCATTCCATCTGCAGGATGGTACTGCAAAATTCTCAGGATGGACTATTTCTAGACCATGTTTAGTGAAAATATAATCGATCGAAATAGATTAAGGATAAATACTTACATACGGAGATGATTCATCTCTATCAGCCTTCACCTTCATCCCACCCGTGATTCGGACCATGGTTTCTCTTCCAGAGAGATCAGTCACATGCATCCCTAGGCATGGTAGTATTTTAAGTGAATAGCATTCCAAGCCCTTGGTAGAATCTCTCCTTCCATTGTTGATAACCAATATGCTCCTTTACCAGCTTCAGAATCGATCAAGTATGGACCTTCCCACTTAGGAGCTAGCTTACCATCGCTTGGTTTCGGTTTGTTTTGAAAGGCATTTCTTAATACCAAGTATCCTTCTTGATATCTTCTTATCCTGATATTGTTATTGTAAGCTTTAGCAATCCTTTGTTGATATGCTGCCATCCTTATTTTAGCAGCATCCCTGAGTTCATCCACAGCTTCCAAATCCTGTAATAAGGCTTTGGAATTGGTAGTTGCATCCTGAAGATGCTTCCTTGCTGTTGGCATGACCATCTCTGTTGGTAGCATTGCTTCTGCTCCAAACACCAAGGAGAAAGGCGTCTTACCAGTAGCACTCTTGGAAGTAGTCCTATCAGCCCAGAGTACAAATGGAAGTTCTTCTGCCCATTTTCCTTTCTTCTCCCCAAGCTTCTTCTTCAAGTTCTTAATGATGATTTTGTTTGAGGATTCTGCTTGTCCATTAGCTTGAGGATGGACTGGTGTTGAAGTCATCATCTTGATCCCCCAACTCTCACAAAAGTCAGTTGTTCTTTTGCTAATGAATTGAGAGCCATTGTCACAAATAATCTCGGATGGCACTCCAAATCTTGTTAGGATATTTCTTTTGATGAATGAGACCACCTCTTTATCTCTAACTTGTACAAATGCTTCAGCTTCAATCCATTTTGAGAAGTAGTTTGTCATCACTAGCATAAATACCTTTCCTCCAGGAGCTTTGGGTAGCTTTCCTACTATGTCCATTCCCCATTTCATGAAGGGCCATGGTGAAATAATAGGATGTAATGGTTCAGCAGGCTGATGAAGGATGTTGCTATGTCTTTGGCATGGATCACACTTTTGGGAATATAGCATGGCATCCTTCTTCATAGTAGGCCAATAGTATCCCATCCTCAAAGTCTTTGAGTAGAGAGATCTTCCTCCTGTATGATTTCCACAGTCTCCTTCGTGGATGTCTTTGAGTACTTCGTTTGCTTCATCCTTGTTGAGACATCTCAAATATGGACCTGCAAGAGACTTTCTATACAAAATATTGTCTATAATTATAAATTTAGATACCTTTATTCTAAAAGCCTTTGGATTTTATCCATCAGGAATGACATCTTCTTGTAAATATTTCATTATGGGAGTCATCCATGATGAATCGTCTTGTTCCTGAGTGGCTAAAACAGTGATATCCTCATGATGGGCTGTTTTATCCTCAGGATGCCACTCTTCGATTGTTGGTTTCAGGATGTGGATGATGGGAATCTTGGACCCTTCTGGTAGATTAAAGGAGGAACCCAGGTTTGCTAAGGCATCAGCTTCAGCATTTTCTTCCCTAAGTAACTGTGTTAGTGAAAATTCTACAAAAGAAGTAGCTAAATTTTTAACAATTTTGAGATAAACAGCTAACTTTTGTCCTTTTACTCCATATGTTCCATTGAAATGGTTAGTGATCAATAAAGAATCAACAAAGACTTCAATATTAATAATATGCATATCTCTAACAAGTTGTAAACCAGCAATGAGAGCTTCATATTCTGCCTCATTATTGGTTGTTTGAAATGCACATCTAACGTCATGGGGTATCTTGTCCCCTTGTGGCGATTTTAGTAGTATTCCTAGACCTGTGCCTCTTGCATTTGAAGCACCATCAGTGTATAGAGTCCATTTTTCCAAATTTTCATTTAGTTGTTGAACTTCAGACTCTACTTCACTCAGGATGTCCCTACTGAAATCAACCACAAAGTCTGCTAGAGCCTGTGACTTGATTGCATTTCTAGGCTCATATTCTAAGTCAAAGACACTTAATTTCACTGACCATTTTGCCATTCTTCCAGACATTTCAGGTTTTCTAAGTACATTCTTAATGGGATAATTAGTTTGAACATATATTTTATGTCTCTCAAAATAGTGCCTTAACTTAGTAGAAGCCATTATTAAAGCTAAAATAAGTTTTTCGAGATGTGAATACCTGGTTTCAGCATCTAGTAGAGTTTTTCTTACATAATAGACATGATGTTGTTGCCCTTCGAAGTCCTTTACCAAGACAGCACTTATTACATTTCCATAAACTGCAAGATATAGCTTGAGAGGTTCTCCATCCTTAGGTTTCATCAATAATGGAGCTGCTGCAAGATAGTCTTTCAGCTTCTTCAGTGCTTCTTCATGTCCCTGTCCCCAGTCGAATTTGTTATTCTTTTTCATGGTGTCGTAGAACTCCTTGCATTTCTCTGAGGATTTCGAGATGAACCTATTCAGGGCTGCTATCCTGCCAGTCAGCCTTTGCACATCCTTAATATTTCTTGGGGATTTGAGATCAAGTATGGCCTTCAGTTGTTCAAGGCTTGCTTCTATCCCTCTTTTTGTTACCAAGTATCCAAGAAACTTTCCAGCTCCAACTCCAAAATGGCATTTTGCTGGGATTAACTTCATGTTGTAAGCATCCAGGATGTCAAAGGCTTCTTTGAGATCCTAAAGGTGATTTTTAGCTTTCTTGGATTTCACTACCATGTCATCAATGTAGACCTCCATCGTGTCCCCAATCTTTTCCTTGAACATCATGTTCACTAGCCTTTGATAAGTGGCACCTGCATTTTTTAGTCCGAATGGCATGGCTATATAACAATATATACCTGATGGTGTCATGAATGCTGTATCCTCCTGATCATCTGGTTCCATCTGTATCTGTTGGAATCCTGAGGATGCATCCATGAATGTTAGCATCTCGTGGCCTGCTGTAGCATCCACCATTGAATCTATGTGTGGTAATGGGAATGGGAATGGGTCTTTAGGACAGGCCTTGTTAAGGTCTGTATAGTCCACACACACTCTCCATTTCCCATTTTTCTTTTTAACCACCACAACATTCGCCAGCCATCTTGGGAATTTCACTTCCCTTATCATCTTAGACTTCAACAGTCTGTCTACTTCCTCTTGTATGATGATATTTTTCTCTGGAGCAAACATCCTTCTTTTTTGCTGAATGGGCTTGAAACTCTTATCAATCCCAAGTTTGTGAGTAATGACATCCTTAGAGATGCCGATCATATCTTCATGCTTCCATGCAAAAGTAGACATCCCGCATTTTAGAAATGAGATTAGTGATTGTTCAATATCATGTGGGATATTCTTACCGATTTGCACAGTGATATCCTTATTGTTGTCGTCAAGGCAGACGGCTTTCACATCCTGGTCAGGATGTGCTTTAACATCCTGAGGATGGCACTGTGCATCCTGTTGTAATTGCTACGCTTGTTGAGATGAGGCCTTCATTGATGTCGTATAGCAATCCTTAGCTTCCTGTTGATCGCTGTTGACCTTCACAACTCCCCAAGGTGTGGGTAGTTTCATACACTGATGATATGTCGAAGGGACTGCCTTCATGTCATGTATCCAAGGTCTCCCCAGGATGACATTGTAGCAGGATAGCGAATTTATCATACAGAATCTCTGTATAGAGTTCACACCTTCTACATATACTGGTAGCTTGATGTCACCCACTGTGCTTTTAGTTTCCCCACTGAAGCCCACCAAGACCAATGATCTGGAAACTATTTTAGATTCCGGGATGTTCATTTTCTTGAGAACTTCAAGCTAGATGATGTTCACTGATCTTCCTCCATCGATGAGAATCCTGCGAACAAAGTGGTTAGCAATATATAACGTAATAACCAAACCGTCATGATGAGGGTCAAGAATGTTTTCTCGATCTTTTTCCTCAAAGCTGATCACTTTGGAGGTTGTCAGGATGGTCGTCTTCATTATTCTTGTAAAGAATCGTTTTATGTAAAACACTTGGAAATGATCATACAAGTCTCTATTCCAGGTGCGGAAACCGTAGAACAGAGACAAAATGACAATTGATGAATCAAACACACAGATTAAGCTTTTCAATCAACATTTTCATTAATTACTTGAAGAAATATGATAACGTTTGGGATTACAAGCAATACTGATCGACTCTGAATAAACACACACACTAGAGAGCTCTATCCTGACTCACAAGACTAAAATGATCAAAGTTCCATTCAAAAATAAAGTTTAAGCTTTTATACTTCTGCACTTTCGTCCTTTATGTAAGGTCGAATGTAGCTTTGTTCTACATTCGCCCTTTATATCAGCACGAACCTGGAACACATCTTCTGTCTAGTCTACCTTCGCCCTACAAACTCCACATTCGCCCCAACATAAACTCACCTTCGCCCCTACGTTTTTCACCAAAACTTGTTTATATTGCAATCCAAAGCACTAGTCGCACATTATGCATCAACAGGTCTTTCTCCCTTTTCAGACTTTGTTTCCCTCGCGTGTCTTTTAGCAGCTGAGTATGAGGTTCCACAAATGTCCGACCCTCCTGAAATGAAGTTGATAATACCGGCATCCTTAGGTGGGGATGCTGCTCTTTCTGGGATGTTGGTACCATCCAGAGCCCTTGATTTCATTTTTCCCAGGAGATCATTTAGGTGACCTTTGCTCAAGAGATATGCTATCTCCTTCCTCAAGGCGATGCAATCTTCAGTGGTATGGCCGAAATCTTCGTGAAAGGCACACCATTTGGATTTGTCTTTCCATCCTGTCTTGTTGTCTTTCTTCGGCCATCATACTTTCTCCCCTAGATCCTTCATGGCATATATCAATCCTGTTACATTCACAGAAAAACAATAGTCTGATAATTTAGGGCAGTCAGCCTCATCGTCGTCCTCTACCACATTGACCTTCTTATTATCAGGCCTAGCATATGGTTTATGCTTGTATGGTTCGTAGGTGGGAGTGGACTTTCGATTGGGATGGTTATATTTTGAGGATGATTCTATCCTCTCCTGTATCTTCTTATCATCCTCAAGTCGGATGAATCTCAAAGCTCTGTTCCTGATTTCATCCAAGTTCCTTCATGGATTCATCACCAATTCTTGGTAGAATGGTGAGTCTCTTTGCAGTCCCATCTTGAATGCCTGTACTGCTGTTGTGACATCCGGGTTCGGGATGTCAAGTGCTTCCTTTCCAAACCTAGTAATGAACTCTCTTAGTGATTCCCCCTGTGGTTGAGTCACCCTGTATAGATCACTTGTCAAATGTTCGAACGTTCGACTACAAGAGAATTGATTTTTAAACATGTTAATTAAATATGAAAAAGAAGTAATAGAATAGGGAGGAACACTTAGGAGCCATTTCAGGGCTGAACCAGTGAGAGTTGAACCAAATCCCTTGCATAAGCATGCTTCTTTCAGATTGGCTGGGATTGGATTTATTTCCATCCTTTCCCTATATTGAGCCACGTGCTCCTCAGGATTTGTAGATCCATTATAGAGCTTCATGCTTGGAGTTTGAAACCGCTTTGGGTTCTCTGCATCACATATGGGGGGTGCAAATCTTGACACCCTATGGCATGCTGAGGATACCTCAGGGATGGGTTGCACTATCCCTGGTACACTCAATACCACGTCCTTGATTTTCTGAAGCTCCCTTGCTAGCTAAGGGCTTATTCCTGTATCCTGCAAAGAAGCAACATCATTAGCAGTAAAAGAACTGGAACTTAAATTGTTATCGTTATTGTTATATCATTGGGATGGCACAGGTGTATATCTTGTATCCCTGGTAGTTGCCATCCTTGGTGCAGTAGTTATTTCTGGAGCAGAGAACCCAATATTCATGGGGATAAAATCTCCTTGATGAACACCTCTAGAGATGCCAGAATTAAAATCCAACACCTTTAGTTGCAATGGTGTCCCCATGTCTTCAATTAGTCTCTTCGAGGACGTCTTGAGGGATTGTATCTCTCTCATCATCATTCTGTTGGTCTCCTGTTGTTGTTGCATTTGTTCCTTCACCATTGAAAACATGGAAAGGATCCCATCATTTAATACAAAAACAGGAGAGGATCCAGATGTCCCCATTGCTGGTCTAGGTGGAATCTGGGAAGTAGCACTCTTTGAGAATGCAGGTGGAGGTGGTAAGGCAGTATTTCTGGTATAGGTTGATGATGGCATGGATGAAGAGATAGTTTTCTGGGAAGAAGACATAGTTGTCAAGTTTTGTAAAAAATGACTTAATTGAGAAAAGGTTTTAACAAAGTTTTTTTTTTGTTAAAATAGCACCACGTGCCCCACGGTGGGCGCCAAATTATTTTGGTCAAAAATTACCTAGTAGAAATAATTTTGTATTCCAAATTAGAAATTGTAAGGTAGAGTGCTAAGAGTGTAATTTTATTATCAAAACTAGTTATATTCGAAAATGCTTGATCAGGATGCAAAAAGAAGTAGATATATGACAACTATGCTCGGAATGGCTTAAGTTTGCTTCGGGATGGACAGTTATATCCTCGAGATGGAATTGTCTGTAATGGACAAATAAAGCAATAAAACACAAAGAAGAACGCTCGATCTACGAGGAAAGCCCTTGATCAGTTGTAGATCGCCGACATAAAACCTCGGGAGGAGACTAGGCCTCTGCCTTGTTTGTTAATATTAATTTTGTAAAAAAGTACAACTTTGGATGAGCAAATGGACGAGTGTGCTAAGAATACAATGATTGTGTGGGTGTTTCTAAGCTTCTTCAATGTTGTTTAAGAGCTGTTTCAGGTGAACGTTGGAGGTCTTCAATAGAATGTAGTCGTTGGATAACGGTTTCTCCTTAGCTAGTCATTATTCCAGTTGTTTCCTTATTTGTCGCCGATATTAAATGTATATCAGTCACAACTTTGACTCTATCTTCTTTCTTGGACCATGAGTTACACTTCTATCTTTGACTTCTTCAATTGAGGATTATAATATAGACGTTTCTGAATATATAAATCGATATTATAACTTGGTTGTACCTGCAATTATACACAAAAAAGCTAATTTGTTAGTTCATTCTCAGGATGTGCACATGCTGAAGTTCTGTTACATCCTGAAGTCAGTTGAGTCCTTTAGCATCCTGAGGATGGTACACTAGGGATGCAAGGTAAAATCATCCTGAGGATTTTCACCCACAACAGTGGTCAAATCCAAGAAGGCAGAAAACCATCTTCAAGATCTCAAAGAAGCATTTGACACCCTGGATGCTTATAATATGTAGTTAAATCCAGCCAAATGCCACTTTGGAGTTGGTGCTGGAAAATTTCTTGAGTATCTAGTAACCAAAGAGGCATAGAAGCAAGTCCCGAGCAAACTAAAGCCATTCTCGATTTAAAATCTCTAGCAAATCTTAAGGATGTGCAAAGGCTGACTGGCAGGATAGCAGCCTTAAACAGGTTCATCTCAAAATCGTCAGAGAAGTGCAAAGACTTCTTTGACATCCTTAAGAAGAACAAGAAATTTGACTAGGGACAGAAGCATGAGGAAGCATTGCAAAAGTTAAACCAATATCTTGCAGCAGCTTCACTTCTGATGAAGCCTGAGGATGGTGAACCTCTGTCCTTATACCTTGCTGTATCAGGTAATGCAATCAATGCAGTATTGGTGAAAGAATTTGAAGGACAACAACATCCTGTTTACTATGTAAGTAAAACTCTATTGGATGTTGAAACCAGGTACTCACATCTTGAAAAACTTATTTTAGCTTTAATAATGGCATCTACCAAGTTAAGGCATTATTTTGAAACACATAGCATACATGTTCAAACTAATTACCCTATTAAAATGTGCTTAGAAAACCAGAAATGTCAGGTAGAATGGCAAAATGATCAGTAAAATGTGTGCCTTTGCCTTGGTATATGAACCTAGAAATGCAATCAAATCATAGGCTCTAGCTGATTTTGTGGCTGATTTCAGAAGTGACATCCTAAATGAAGTAGAGTATGAAGTACAACAATTAAATGAAAACTTAGAAAAATGGACTCTATATACTGATGGTGCTTCAAATGTAAGAGGTACAGGGTTAGGAATACTACTAAAATCGCCTCAAGGGGACATAATACCCCATGCAATTAGATGTGCATTTCAAACAACCAATAATGAGGCAGAATATGGAGCTCTCATTGCTGGTTTACAACTTGCTAGAGATATGCATGTTATAAATCTAGAAGTGTTTGTTGATTCTTTGTTAATTACTAATCATTTTAATGGATCTCATGAAGTATAAGGTCAAAAATTAGCTATTCATCTTGAAATAGTTAAAAAATTAACAACTTCCTTTGCAGAATTTTCATTAACACATGTACCTAGGGAAGAAAATGCTGAAGCTGATGCCTTGGCAAATTTAGGATCCTCCTTGAATTTACCAAAAGGATACAAAATTCCCATTATTCACATCCTAAAGCCAGCAATTAAAGAGTGGCATCCTGAGGATAGTACTGCACATCCTGAGGATAATGCTATACAGCCTGAGGATTAAATATGTGCATCCTAAGGATAACACTTCTAGCCACTCAGGTTCAAGATAATTCTTACTGGATAACTCCTATAATAAAATATTTAGAAGAAGGCATGAAGGTATCAAAATTTACTATTATAGACAATATTTTGTATAGAAAATCTCTTGCAGGTCCATACTTGAGATGTCTCAACAAGGAAGAAGCTAATGAAGTTCTTAAAGACATCCACGAAGGAGATTGTGGAAATCACACAGGTGGAAGAGCTCTATATTCAAAGACTTTGAGGATAAGATACTACTGGCCAACCATGAAGAAGGATGCCATGTTGTATTCTCAGAAATGTGATCTATGTCAAAGACATAGCAACATCCTACACCAGCCGGCTGAACCGTTACTTCCTATCATCTCACCATGGCCTTTTATGAAATGGGGAATGGACATAGTAGGGAAATTACCTAAAGCTCCTGGTGGAAAGGTGTTCATGTTGGTTATGACTGATTACTTGTCAAAATGGATCGAAGCTGAAGCATTTGTACAAGTCAGAGACAAGGAAGTAGTATCCTTCATCAAGAGGAACATCCTAACAAGATTTAGTGTACCAGCTGAAATCATATGTGACAACGGATCCCAATTCATTAGCAAAAGGACAACCAGTTTTTGTAAAAGTTGGGGAATCAAGATGATAACTTCAACACCTGTCCATCCTCAAGCTAATGGACAAGCAGAATCCTCCATTAAGATCATCGTTAACAGCTTGAGGAAGAAGCTTGGAGAAAAGAAAGAAAAATGGGTAGAAGAGCTTCCATTTGTACTTTGGGCAGATATAACCACTTCCCAGAATGCAACTTGCCAAACACCTTTCTCCTTGGTCATTGGAACAGAAGCGATGCTCCCAATAGAGATGGTAATGCCCATAGCCAGAAGACATCTTCAGGATGCAACTACAATTCAGAAGCATCGCTACAAGATCTGGAAACTGTGGATGAGCTTAGGGATGCTGCTAAATTAAGGATGGCAGCATATCAACAAAGGATTGCCAAAGCATACAACAAGAATATAAGGATAAGAAGGTTCCAAGTATGAGATTTGGTCTTAAGAAAAGCTTTACAAAATACTACCAAGCCAAGTGATGGTAATTAGCTCCTAAATGGGAAGGATCATACCTAATTGATTCTGAGGCTGGAAAAGGAGCATATTGGCTCTCAACAATGGAAGGAGAAATCCTCCCAAGGTCCTAGAATGCAATTCATTTAAAATACTATCATGTATGAAGACTCATGTGACTGATCTCTCTGGAAGAGAAACTATGGTTCGGTTACTGGTGAGATGAATCGTCTCCATATGCAGGTATCTCTTTTCATTTTATTTCAAATTTTGTCGATATTACAACTAAACATGGTCTAGAAATAGTCCATCCTGAGAATTTTGCAGTACCATCCTGAAGATGGAACTTTGAAGACTAGAGGGTTGGCCACCCTCTCCTACGTTAAGGTGTCTGACACCTTCCTAAGGTTTAAAGGTTTTCACCTTTAACATTGGGTTAGCAACCCCGCCTGGAGCGCACGTTATTCATGTATATCTTCAGGATGGTGTGACCAGTTCATGTAAAAGTGGTTGACAATCTCATCTTTTTTGGAGTATACATTGAATCCCTAAGGTTTAGAAATTTTTCAATGTCTCTTTCTTGTATTTGGCCTAGTCGCCAGTGGCCTTGTCGCCAGTTATCCTTAAGATGTTACAATAAGCCATGTCGCCAGTTATCCTCAGAATGCTACATTTGGTCTTGCCGCTAGTAATCCTCAGAATGCTACATTTGGTCTCGTCACCAGTTATCCTCAAGATTGTATATGGGCTTGGCCCCAGTTTATCTAAGGCCTTGTCGCCAGGATAATGACATTGTTTACCTTTATACAAATTATTACCAAAAGTTGCTAATTCTTTCTTGAAAAAAGAAAAATCTTTAAGTCTATATTGAAGATACTGGGGACATCCTGAAGATGACGAAGACCATCTTAAGGATGACAAAGAAGAATTCCTAGAAGATATTCAAAGGATAAAACTGAACGAAGAATTTAGAAAATATTCTAAGGATGCAACAGTCACTGGGGACATCCTCAGGATGGCAACTCAATAAAAATGATGTCTTGAAGGTCTATTGCTAATATTGGAATAAAGGTACAAGTATATAAGTTATGTCATTCTTTTGTGCTTGTTACTTAATCATATTGCAGGATGACAAAAGAATGCAGAAAAGAACACAAGGATGTAGCGTCAAAAGAGTTACCATATTATTTATATATCATAGTCAAAAGTGATGTCAACCCAAGGCTTCATCCAAAACCAGGACCCATCCACCAGGGTCAACACTTATGGTCCAGGTCAGATAAAGATTTGGGGCTTCGTCTTGAAAACCAAGATCCTTCCACCCCAAAACCTTTCATTGTTCATACAAACACAAAAATAAAAATTGTTCAAATGTTCACCCCTAAAAAACAACCACAAAATATTCTAAAAAGCGGGCTCTGGCTTAGACATCACTTCCTTCATTGCCCACTCGTTCCTCCACCTAAAACTCCTTGGCCACCTTAGCTTCCTCCACCTCAGGCTCCTTGGCTGCATCTTCAGGATCAGTAACAGGAACAGGCTCAAGCACCACCTCTTTTCCGCCCAGACATCTGATCTTCTCCTGCCAGGCTTCAACATCCCAACCCTCTGGTTTAAAATTAGGATCCTTAGCCTGCAGGGCAATCCTCACCCTATCCTAGAGAACGGAAATTGTGGCGGACTTCACAAGACCTTGCCTGTACTCATCCATCTCCTTCTCATGACCTTGCACAGTCTTGGCCTGAGTGGATTTCACCAGCTTTAGCTCAGCCTCTACCTTGGCCAGTTTCTTCTCAAGCTGTTTTCCCTTATCATGAGCAGCCTTCTTCACATCCTCAAACTTTGCCTTGGTGTCATTGAGCTCCTTGGAGACATCATCTAGGGACTTCAAGAGATATTCATGTCCCTACAATACAGACGGAACATGTAAGTGCTTTATTCCTGATATATATATTTAAAAATTATTATTACCATCTTCAGGATAGCAGTATACCTGGAGAGTAAACTGGGAAATCTTGCCTAAGATGTCATCACAGCTAAGACCCTCAAAGGGAGAGGTATCATGTGTTGAGGTAGTAGCAGTCTTCCTTTGCTTGGAAGAAGCCTGGGCCTTAGGCTTAGGAGCAGGAGGAGGGTTGCCATCCTAGAGCTCGATGGTGAAGTGATCTTGGGAACCTTGACATCCAGGCTATCAATTTCATCAAGGTCAAAGAAGGCAGGTTTCTTTGCTGAAAAAGGTGAAAATACAGGTTTAGACAGATGTACACGTATACAGGATATAAACATCCTCAGGATGTAACAGGTGAAACTTACAAGACATTTCTGTAGCTTGGCTTGTCGTAAGGCTTTCTTCTACTTCGAATTTCCTTGCTGAGGGAGGTAACTCTATTACTTCCTTATGTCTGATAAAAGCTTCGTTCAAAGGAGGAACAAGTTGTGCAAAGCAAGCACCTGTAAAACACGAAAATTTCAGAATATTAGTAACATCCTCAGGATGTCTTCATAAAAAATATTTTTCTTTAATCTAAATATCCTTTACCACTTTTTAACCAAGACATAGGGATATCATCCCCATAAGGAATGGAATCCCTCCTCACAAAGAAAAACTTTGACCTCCAAGGCCTATCAGATTTTATGACATTGAACAGAAAAGGGGGCTCTTTGTTGATAGCTGAAGAACATAACGGTTTGACCCGTGTGTTTCTAACTTTTATATGTAAGACAGGTCTCCAATCTTAAGCTGAATGCCATGATTATCAATGATCTTGTTACAGACCATTAGGATCCTCCAGATCTCATGCATAGCTTGGGCATAAGCGATCCCTGTTACATCAAAGAACTCTTTGATGAACTTAGGGAATGGATATTTGAGACCAAGTTGGAATGGCAGGTAGAAGAAACAAACCCAAACAGAGGATGCAAAATCAGATTTTGCACTCGAATCATAGGGACGAAAGATAGCCGAACTAGGGAAGACCCCTGAGCTCTTTAAGGCTTGAATATCCCTATCATTAAAAGTACATACCTCTTGTTTAGGTTCTTTAATCAGGTTCTGGGTTATGAAATTGTTGGGGATTCCAACACTCCCAGATGCCCTTGTTAGTTTCTTACCCATCTTCAGAAATTTTGTTCAAAAGAAATTTTGCAGGATCAAAGAAAAGAAGAAAGCAAGAAAGGAGAAGAATAATTACCGTTTTAATAATCTCGTGTGATTGTAAAGAAGGAAGAAAGCCTAGATATAGGCGGCAGGATATGATGAGGTATAACGGTCATCATGAAAGTTCAACCTAAATTATAGCCGTTGCAATCCTGACAAAAGTCAAATCAAGCCTATCAGATAAACTCTTCGATTAAAAAATAGTTTTACCGTTGAGATATTAACGGTGACATATTTTTGGGGACAATTGTTGGTGGTGAAAATCCTTAGAATGATTTTAGCTCATATTCTTCTGTTAGGATCTGAGTTTGATTTGTTATGATGCTTAAGTAATGAAACAGTAAATGAATGAGTAATAATGGAAAGTGCAGCGGAATTATAAACTATAAATCATAACAAATGGAACAATTGTTTTTAACAAGTACTTTTCATTAGTCATCACAGATTCTAAATAAGAGTACAAGTATACAATTCTCCCCCTCAGCCTGATCACTCAAAACATTGTTTGTGTAAGAGAATGCTGGAGTGACAAATAGAACAGTACAGGCACATTTCTATTTACAGACAAACGAAAGCTCTGATGAGCTAAGGCTGATATCACCTAGACAGTGACAGCTAACTATAATAACAACATAAAACATCTGCTAGATACAAACACTATTACATTGCCTACATCTCTGATGACTAAACAGCTGATGAGTGAAACTCTGTTGGGGCCTAAGTGCTGTTGGCTCCAACAGACCTTGTATCTCTATCAGCACTTTGCCTTGTATCTTCATCAGCACTTTGCAACCAATGGTTTCTTCAACAACAGTAGTTTGTCCAGCAGTTGTTTGCGAACATCAGTTAGAGTCAATCAGTCTTTGGGAGGATCTTTGTATGCAAAATAGTGTTTTATTGGAATCAGATGTTTAGTATATTTTGGCTTTTCAAATCATCTGTTCTTCTCCAGGTCAGCAGACCCAACAATCTCCCTCAAGAACAGATGATGCCAAAACTCAACCTTTATTGCTGATCTTTATTCCTCATCAGACTTTCTCTAATTTGACCTTTTAATTGTAATTCAAAGTCAAAAGAGAATAAGTCATCAGCATCCCTTTCAAGCTCTAAGTTCAGCAGGTCCTGGAGATCATTTGCTCTCAGACCATCTGCATCATCCATGCTGAGGTTTTGAACCTTTCCATTAGATCTGAGCAGAGTCAATTCATGGTTGTCTTTGTTGACATTCCATTTTAGAATTTTTGAATCTGAGGAATTTTTTGTCTGCAAGTTTATTTTTGATGAGTTTGGTGATGGAGGTCTCCCAATGATTTTTCACAGTTCTTCACTGATGGGATCAGAAAAATAATGGACTTGGTTGAAGATCCCTTCTTTCACAAATGTGTCAGCAAACTTCTTTTGATCTTCCTCTGACATCTCCTTCTGTCTTTTGTGTTGTTTCTTGGCAGCAATAAAGAGATCAGATGTTGGAAGTAGGCTTCAAGTGAGAGGGTCTGTTGGGATCTTCTAACCTCTTCTTCATCAGGGTAAACTGGTTTTCTTGGAAGAGTTGGATCAGTCTTTCTTTGTTCTTCTAGCTTCTTGTAGGTTTCAACCAACCTTAGCTCAGACCATTTAGAAACTGACTTCATTTCTCTAAAACCAGCATCTACTAATTCTACCCTCATTCTTCTGAATTTCAAAGCTCTAACAGGGTCTTTGCCTCTTCTGAAGTCAAGTACAGATGCCTTCTGGTTTGGTTGCTTGTTTAATTCTTCAACTTTGTTCAATTCTTCTTTTGGAGTCTGAATGGTCCAGCCTGCAAAGTGTTTTCTGTTTGCTTTGTAAGGTTTGACTGCCATGATCTGATCTAGAAAGGAATCTCTGATCAACTTCACCCTTACACCACTGATGGGCTTGTTGGACATGGAATCGCTAAGGTCCTTAGCAAAATCTTTAAGGACCTTGGTGAAACCAAAGTCCAAAAATGATATCATTAAATCTTTGCCTTTCCTTTTAAAAATAAGGTTTTATCAATTTTACCTCTTGTGAAACCAATGGATAAAAGAAAGGTGGAAAGAGTTTCATACCAGGCCCTTGGTGCTTGTTTCAAGCCATACAAAACTTTGTTGAGCTTGTAGACATGATTAGGATGGAATGTGTCTTCAAAACCAGGTGGTTGGAATACATATACTTCCTCCTGAATTTTGCCATAAATGAATGCACATTTGATGTCCATCTGATATACCTTGATGTTGTGGTTGACAGCAAAGGCTAGGAAAAGTCTGATAGCTTCCAACCTAGCTACAGGAGCAAAGGTTTCATTATAATCAATTCCTTCTTCTTGTCTGAAGCCTTGAACCACAAGCCTGGCTTTATTCTTGACAATAATACCCCTTTCATCTGTTATGTTCTTGAAGACCCACTTTGTGCCAACTGGACATATATCCTTTGGCAGTGGCACAAGTTCCCATACTTGTTATCTTTTAAACCGAAGGAGCTCTTCTTGCATGGCTTCTACCCAACTGTTGTCTTTTAGTGCCTCTTGGTACTTGACAGGTTGTGTGAGGGATAGAAAGCCTGCAAAAAGACAAATGTTTGAGGATTGACTTCTTGTGAGCACCCCTTCATTGATGTTGCCAATTATTTGGTCTGGTGGATGAGCTCTAAGGTAGATTAAATATTCCTTTTATGGTACTATGGCATTTTGAGGTGAGGGACAGAGGTTTGTAGCATCTGTTGTTGTAACATCTGTTTGCACTTCTGTAGCGTCAACAGATGTTTGAAATGGAAGTGGGGGAATAGGTCCATGTGGTGTAACAGTGGACTGACTTTTGTCAACTAAGGGTGGAATTTTGTCAACAGATGATTGAACAGTGGTTGAGCTGGATGAAATAGTGGTTTGAGGGTAAGACTGGTCAACAGTGTTTGACTCAGCTGTAACAGAGTTTTGAACATCTGCTTGCCCTGATGCAGAATAGACTTTGCTATGAGACTGTGGAATCACAATGTCAAATCTGTAGTCTTGTTGTGGAGATTGTGGTGTACCTGCACTGTTAGTCTTAGCAGTAATATCTTCAAATTTGAATTTATCTAAGTCAAACAATTCAGCAGGATTTGCTGGGATTTTTAAGGATAAAAGTTCATAGTCCTTGTGTTAAACACTTTATAATCCCTGGTAGTAGAAGAATATCCCAGAAAATATCCATAATCTACTTTGGCTGCAAATTTCGAAATGGAATCTTTGAGATTTAAAATGAAACATGGGCAGCCAAAGATTTTGAAAAATGATATCAGTGGTTTGATTTTGAACAAAATTTCATAAGCAGTCTTTTGATGTCTGGGGTTAATCAAAACTCTGTTTTGGACATAGCAAGCAGTGTATACAACTTCTGCCCAAAAGGACATTGGTAAACCAGAATCTGCTAGCATAGTCCTTATAGCCTCAATGAGAGTTCAATTTTTCTTTTCAACCACCCCATTTTGTTTTGGTGATCTTGGAATGCTGTACTGCCTCACAATTCCTTTTGACACACAGAAGTCATCCAACTCCTTATTTTTAAACTCCGTTCCTTTGTCACTTCTAAAGACTTTTACTGGCAAGTCATGTTGCTTTTCAACTTTGGTGACAAAGTCCTTCAAAATACCTGCAGTCTCATCCTTAGAGTGTAAAAAGTAAGTCCATGTAAACCTAGAAAAATCATCAAATATGACAAAGACAAAATCTCTTTTTCCTTAGACTCATGATTTTAACTGGGCCAAACAAGTCCATGTGCAACAATTGAAGACATTGACTGGTTTTGGACTCATCAATGGATTCGTAAGAGCTTTTATGTTGTTTTCCTTTTAGACAGGAAACACAATGCTGATCACATTTAAATTCTTTTGGTGGAAGAACTCTTACAAGGCTTTGCTAGGAGAGTGAGTTGATAGCTTGAAGGTTGGTATGACCCAATATCCTATGCCACAATTCTGTCTCTTTAGTTGACGCAGCAGAAAATAGACAGACATTTGCCATAGGAATATCCTTCAACATATCAACCACATACACATTGCCACTCCAATGAGCAACAAGTTGTGCTTTGCTCTCAGCAATGATGGTGTTAATCTTTTCAACCACTTTTGGTCCAATAATCTTACAAGTTTTCTTAGTGAAGAATGACCCATAACTTTTGTCACTCATTTGTGAAACACTAAGAAGATTAAATTTAAGAATATCAATTAGATTAACATTTTCAAACTTAAGTCTCCCAGCTTGAACAGTCCCTGAACCCAACACCTTACCTTTAGAATCATTACCAAAAGATATATCACCCCCTCCATGAGCAAGAAAGTCCAGAAGAAGGGCTCTACTATCTAAGCAAGCATAAGCTCCCTGCACATCAGTAAAGAATTAGTTTTGGTGAGTATCCAAAGCCAAATTGGCTTTAGATGGGTTCCCAGACCTTACAGCCTCAAGTTTAGGAGAGTGATCAGTGGTTTGAACAAGTTTTTGAACCAAGTTCAACAACTGTTGTTGTCCATTTGCCAGTGTTTGTATGTCAACACTTGGTGCAACAGGTGTTTGACCCTATCCTGTCAAATGTTGGTAACCATGAGGATGCCTGTTCAATTTTGATTTTGAAGCTCTTTTTGGCTCTTCATAAACATGTGGCAGACGATGACAAGGTGGTTGTCCATGTCCTCTTGGAAACTTCTTTGAGGGTGGAGCATCTGTTACTTGAATATCTCTGGGAGCAGAGTTTTCATTCAGATTTTTGACAACACATGTTTGGACTGGTGTAAAAGTCTGTTTGGGCTTTTCTTTTGAAGTACTAACCACTTGACTCACTTGAGTTATAACTTTATACTCTTGTATTTTGACATCAAAATTTTTGAGATAAAGACACTCTTTGGTTTTATGATTCTTTTTACCACATATTGAGCAAATTGGTTTAGAATCACACACACTTGTTCCTAATTTGTTGATATCATATGCTTTTAGAAGAAAACAGTTTTTAGTAACATGGTTCTTCTTTTCACAAAAATCACAAAACAAGTTTTCTTTCAACTTACCTTTTTCTTTCTTCTTTTCAACAGATGTTTGAACATCTGTTGGAAGATCTTTTAAGGGAATGATTTTAATCTGTGGTGCCTTTTTACCAGAAGGGGTTTTAAAATTCATTGGATGGAAATTTTCAAGAACATCACACTCATCTGACCAAGTTGGTTTAAACTGATATTTTTCAATTTCAGCAAATGATGAGGAACCTTCAAGTTTTTCAAGAACAATTTTCTTACCATTAGGTTAAGTGACTTTAATTTCTTGACCTTTTGAATTTGTTGGAATGACCTCAACCAACTGTGGTTCCTTTTTGTCAGTGTTTTGAGAAATTTGAGCATTGGTTTCATTGAAACCAAAGTGTAGTCCCAAAATTACTAGATCTTAAGTGTGCACTAGATTGTTATCAACTAGAAACACCTATTTGTTAGGTGTTTTAGTTGATTAATCAAGACAATTTAAAGAACTAGATGAAGATTATAAAAACCGACACACAAGAAACATAAAGACACGATTCCATTAATGATTTCAGCAGTGAACAACCATGGATTCTCTAGATAAGTTCGCACCTTTAAACTTGTGCTCTCAAAGATATAACAAAAACCCTAACCCTAGCTGCACAAATGAGGTTCTATTTATAGGAGAACCTGATGGACTGCGAACTTAACATTAAGTTCGCAGTCCCCGTGTAATAAGTTCGCAGACTAGGGTTTTCTACAATAACTATGCTATAATTACATAACTAACCCTCCAACTCTAACACATAACTAAACATGATTAAACCTGGTAATTGTGGTCTCATACTGACCCAACAATACTCCCCCTAGACCACAGCTACCAGTTTTACAAAATCAGTCTATCTCTACATCACTCGACTCCCCCTCTTGACTTGCTTGGCGTGCCGGGAGTGCTTGAACAATGCTCTCTTCAACTGTTGGATCTTCAGGACGAGGTTCTTCAGCATGTGTTACTTCAGTGTGTGGTTCTTCAGTGGATGGCTCTTGGATGAATAACTCAGCTAGATCTACAGTTGCTTGATCTTGCTGAGTTTCTGGGGCTGTAGCTGGAGAGACTGGTGGGGCTTGAGAAGGCTCAGACTCAGGATCAACTGTTGCTGCAGAAGTCTGTGTTTGTACCTCTGGAATGACTTCAGCTTCTGATATCTTCGCAGCAGCAGCGGCAGCAGCAGCAGCTATTGCTCTGTCATCTTTAGCTTTATCAGCTGCGTTGATCCTGGCCACTAAATCAATCAGTTCTTGCTTTCGCTTCAAAGCTCTCTCTACTGCCCTTCTGAACAGAATGGCCTCTTCAAACAGTACATTACCAGCACCCACATTGATCTGATTCGCAAACAGAGTAGTTAAATCAGAAGGATTCAAAGCAAACACATCTACTGGGTCAACTATTCTCAACGCCTCTGTATCATCTCTTAGTTTGATCACAGCTTCACCAGTTCGGCTGTCATAAAACCACTTCTTGAAATCCGATAAAATCACAGGAAGCTCTGGACGAATGGGAACCCTAGTGACGACCTGGGGAGGGTCTATCACGTAGGTTATCATTCCCCGTCCGGTGGCTGGATCTATTCTCTTCTTTGACATTCTTCGCCTCGGCTTCTGTGGCTTCCAGTTCTTGAAGTCACGGGCACACTCGTCTTCTATAAACACCGAAACCATGTCAGCTGTTGAGTCTTGAGAGTGGTTGATGAAGGGTGTTCTGCACATCTCCCGAATATCCCATCTTGGGAGAGTCTTCAGATTTGGTCTGCCTTTGAAGTACTGGATCACACCTCCTCTTCGTTTCACAAAGAATAGTCTTTTAAACCCATCATAGCCCCAACAAACAACTCTTTCTTGGTGAGATGCACGAGTGTGGTGGATGTTCTGGTGCAACGCAGGAATAGTGATTGGTCTTCTTGGAAACCAGCTTGATCTTTCAGGATCCAATATGTACCCATCATCCATCTCATACACTGTGTTTTCCCCCGCACCCATTTCTACGAACGTCTCCGGCATCTCGTCCTCACTGATCTCATCAACATCACTTTCTTCCTCTTTTCTTTCCTTCTCTTTCTCCTCTTCCATGAATTTCCCGAAATCAAATGCTTCATCAAAAGTCATTCTTGGAGCATCTGTACCCTGATTCTTTAACTCTTGAAGCATATCAAACATCTTCATTTGTACCTCAGTCTGAAACTTTATCAGATAACGCTGATCTTTAACCACCTTTTCAAGACTTCGGTTTTTGTGCTTCAATTTCTTTAGCTTCTTCCTTAATTCCTGATTATTGTAGATCTGATTCTTCAACATACAAATTTCCTTAGCAGCATTCTTTCCCACTTCCTTAGATAGTGTCTCATACAGTTCTTGATGCACTGGTTTTCGACGTGGTGCACCAGGAACAGATGAGGAAGGTACTGATTGTTTCTTCGCAGGAGGCTTGGGAATAGGAGGTCTTTCAGAGGAAGGGCCAGGCCTGGCAGTAGAGGGCCCTGGCCTGTCAGTGGAAGGCCCAGGTTGACCCTCCACACCAAACATTGATTCAAGTATCTCTTCATTTTCCTGATCCTCTTCTGTCACAACCCGTGGCCTTTCAGACTCGGGCAACTGTTCTCTCCTTCTTCTTCTCTCTGCCTTAGCTAGTTCAGCATTTTGTCTGGCAGCTTCAGCCATTTCAAGTTCCTCAGGAGTCAATGATTCTCTTCCCTGCTGCAGTAAACCAGTAGGCCTGTTTCGTTTAGTTGGCCTTTGAGGAACAGGATCAGATGCCGCCCTTTTACCAACAGTTCTTTCTCGGGCAACTTCTTCAGCAGTATGCTGAGGCACTGTAGCAGCAGGTTCAGTAGGAGCAGGTTCAGAAGGTTCAGGTTCGGTTGTAGTTGGTTGTTGAGCTCTAACAGCAGATTGTCTTCTTCTCTTTATCTCATTGTATAACTTCATTATGACAGGATACCGTTGAGCAGCATACATACTTTCCAGCAGGGGTTCCCAATCAGGTGTGTTGCACTCAGTGAAGAATCGTGCACCTTTGGCGAAACTGTATTTATCACCAAGGGGCAAATCCTCATGTTGTGAGTTGATCATCATCTGAACGAATCTGGGATACATCGTCCACTTTTTCCTTTCAGCTTGAGCATTCTTCACCATACAATCAAACACCAATCCAGACAGATTAAATGGTTCATTCTTGCAGACTTTAATCATGGCAGTTGCCCAGTCAGGACTGAGTGCATTGTAGCCACCTTTTCTGTGACACAGAGACATCAGAAATACGTGGCAAATAAGTTTCCAATCTCTGGTCAGCTGGCTCTTCTTGATATCACCCCTTGCGTCAAAGTCTCCTTTGTATCCAAAATTCAAGAACTCTTGATGAATCTCAGTTTTTGGTAAAGATCTAACAGTTGCTGGTTGATCTTGAAATCTTAGAACATTCCGTACTGTATCTTCTGTAATGACTACTGCCTTGTTCCTTACTGTGGCTTTAATTCTCTTGACACGTGCCACGGTCTCTACTTTAGCAGATCTCCAGAAGTCTTCAATGTGTGAGCTGTAGACTTGAACGTGCTGCTCTACCGCATATCCAATTCTGCTTCTTCTGATCCATGCAACAACGTCTCGAAACTTTGTATCATCCGTTTCCAGAATCATCGGTTGGTTGTGCATTCCTCTTGGATCCCATTCAAGAGCCATCTGTGTGGGACACGTGCACGAAAAGTAAGTTAGAACTTTGATTTTGAATTGACTAATGACAGACACTTCATTTACTTTGACGGACGACGTACTTAGACTAGGTTTGATTTTAAGTTGGTTTCACGTGTGTGATTCATTTTATGGATTCAATTTTAAAGTGTATATTACATGTTTCGTTTTTCATTTTAATAGTCATTTGAGTCCAGTTATGGTTAACGGATGAATGAGTCAAGATACGTAGTCCGGTCAAATGTCATGAATAGTCAAGTCAATGGTCAAAATTTTGGTCCAATATTAAGTCCACACATTCCTTAAGTGCGCGGCTCGAGTCTGATTTTCAGCTAAGTGCTCAGTCAGGTGCGCACCTAAGTACTCAGCACTGACTGAGCACTTGCGTTGGTACGCAGTCAATAGATTAGTCTGAACACGAGAATAACAAGTACGCATCCTTTTGACTCGGGCATGGTAACGACTTAAGCTGAATCATCAAGTCTGCGTACTAGTCAAGTACGCAGACACTTAAACCTTCGTTTAAGATTTTAGTGCGCAACCAAGTGCGCAGTGATTCA
Source organism: Ambrosia artemisiifolia (assembly GCA_032199755.1). Classification (NCBI taxonomy): domain Eukaryota; kingdom Viridiplantae; phylum Streptophyta; class Magnoliopsida; order Asterales; family Asteraceae; genus Ambrosia; species Ambrosia artemisiifolia. The sequence goes on along the minus strand of CM063519.1, from coordinate 40,300,196 downwards.
AAGGGTTTCTCAGGCTTATATCATATGAAGCAAGTACGCATCATATGATACAAGTGCGCAGTTCTTCAAGAGTTAAGTGCGCATTCCAGAGAAGACCCCAAATCTTCAACGGTTAATCCTTAGATTTCAAGCTTAAACCCTGTTAATACAACGAAGATCTTATCAGTATCATTGAACTACCTTCAACGAATCACACAAACAGATAATGAAAGACTAATGATGGATTAACAGGTGTTGATTAGCGGTGGTTCAAGGTGGTTTTTGATGGTGGTTTAGGATGAGAACGGTGGCTGTTGGTGGCTGAGATGAAAATTAGGGTTTTGGAATTTTGAATAAAAAGTTAAAACAAGAAAATTACTGCGTATTTATAGGAGACTGGTTTGGGCCGCGTACTTGACTTTTAAGTGCGCAGGCCCAAAGGCCCAAGCCAAGTACGCAGGCCCAACAAAGAAGAAACATAAGTATGCAGGCCCAATAGCAAGAAAATAAGCTTTTAACAAAGATCTGGGTTTAGAGATTAACCGTTTCTCACCTTTTGCATCAAGATCATACCAGTCATACCTGCCAGACCACATTTCAACTTTCCGTTGGATAGCTGTAGCCCAAGAAAAACTGTCGGTATATTTGTCCACTTAAATCCATGCCTCTCATCTTTCAACATACTTTTGTGATGATCTTTATCATGTTTTGGTAATATTGACGACATGTTAATGGACCCCACTTGTGCCAGGTGTAAGCCTACCAATCCTCAAGGTTTATTGAGATATAATGATGAGAGCTTCAGGTCTATGTTTCCATAAGCAGAGAAGATGATCATTATGTGTTAGGATCTGAGTATTGGATTGTTTTGATTAGTTATGAAATATGAATGAAGTATAAATGGAAAGTGCAGCGGAATAAAGAATAATCAAAACATAGAGAATAATTGTTATCAATCGAATGCTTTCATTAAAGTTGAAAGATTACAAAGGTACAATTATAACTCCCCCTCAGCCTGATCACTCAGAGTTTGTTTGTCTAGAGAGAATGACGAGTGACCAATAGAACAGTACAAGTACTGTTCTATTTATAGACAGGTACAAACCTCTGATGATCACTTAGCTGACGTCACCTAGAAAGCGACCCCTAACTGACTAACAAACTACATTATCTGTTAAACAATAAACTACTGTTACATTGAAACTACTGAAAGAAAACTCTGTTAAGCTAAAAACTCTGATGTCTTCTTAACATCTGTTGAACCAAAGTACTGTTGGTTCAACAGACCTTTGTTCTTCAGATCCTTGATCAGCACTTGTTCTTTATCAGACTTTTGCTCTTCAGACTTTATCCATCAGACCTTTCATCAGCAGCAGTTGTCTTGTATCAGTTGTTTAAGTCATCAGCAGTTTGGGAATCAGCAGTTCTTTGGAGGAAGCTTTCTTGTAAACTCTGTTATTTATTCATGATCAACACTTAGTATATTTTGGCTTTCAATCATCTGTTCTTCTCCAGGTCAGCAGACCCAACAATCTCCCCCTAGAACAGATGATGCCAAAACTCTGCTTTATTCTTGATCTTTATTCCTCATCAGACTTTCTCTAATTTGCCCTTTTAGTTGCAATTCAAAGTGCAAGGAGAAGAGGTCTTCAGCATCTCTATCCAGTGTCAAATTTAGAAGTGACTGGAGATCTTCAGCACTTAGGCCAGGTGCCTCATCCATGCTCAACTTCTGAATACTACCATCTGATCTGAGCAATGTCAATTCATGGGTCTCTTTATCAGACTTCCATTTTAGAATTTTAGAATCAGAGGAGTGACTGGGATGCATCTTTATTTTGGATGAGTTTGGTGATGGTGGCCTTCCAATGAGTTCTCTGAGCCTGTCTGACACAGGATCAGAAAAAGATCTGATTTGATTCAAGATCCCCTCTTTCACATAAGTATCAGTGAACTGTCTTGTTTCTTCTTCAGTCATTTCTTTTTGCTTCTTAAATTGTCTTCTAGCAGCAATGGTAAGATCTGAAGTTTCCAGTAAACTGTCTAATGTGAAGGCCTGAGAGGGTTTCTTGGGAGCATCATCATACACTGGTTTTCTTGGAAGATCAGGATTGGTCTTTCTTTCTTGTTCAAGCTTTTTGTATGTTTCAATTAGCCTGATCTCTGACCATCTGGCAACAGACTTCATCTCTCCATACTTAGCTGCTACAAGCTCTTGTCTCATTCTTCTGAATTTCAAGGCTCTAGCTTCATCTCTTCCCTTTTTGAAATCAGGAGCAGAGACCTTAGCAGGAGGATTCTTGGCCATGTTCTCTATTCTGATTAGTTCTTCTCTTAGAGCATGTGTGGTCCAGCCTGTAAATTGGTTCTTTGTTGCTTTATAAGGCTTGGATGCCAAGATCTGTTCCAGCAGTGAATCCCTTACTTCCATCTCCAAGTGTCTGCTGAGAGGCATGGTTGACATGGAGTTGCTCAGGGTCTTAGCATAATCTTCAATCCTTCTGAGTTTGCTAAGCTCTGCTGAATGGATGCCCTGAGCAGTCCTGTCATCCTTCCCTTTGCACTTCTCTTTGATGACAGCATCAGCCTGTTCACCCTTGTATTTGAGATATGTGTCTATGTTGAGTGGAACAGGGAAGCCTTTAAGAGATGGGAAGGATCTTTCTGATGGCTGATCAGTATTATAGAAGGATTGAAGTTCCCCCTTGATTAAATCCAACTCAAGGGGATACTTCTCAGCCAATGGGGTGATGGTTGGTGGTGGTCTGTGTGATCTGAATTGGGCAGTGTGTGGTGAGTAAGATGAGAGTGGAATGGCATTGACTGGTGTGGATGAGATTGGGGTGTTAGGTGGTGTGTTGTGGATGTTTTCATCTTGTATAACAAAGGTGGATTTCCTTTTTCTGCTATACAAGATTTTGGGTGAAGGTGAGGATGTAGCAGTGGATTGAGAAACATCTGTTGGTCCTTTTGTGGAACCAGCAGTTGTTTGGGTTTTGGGTTGTGTTGAAGTAGGTTTGGCAGTTGGTTGAGTGGTGGTTGGTTTAGTGACTGGTTTGGTTGCTGGTTTGGGTTGTGCAGATGTTTTAGCAGTGGTTTTAGTTTCAGTTGTTTTAGGTGCAGTAGTTTGGGTAACAGAGGTTGTGGTGGCAGTGGTTTGTGGAGCAGTGGTTGTGGTAACAGGTGTTTGTTCAGCAGTAGTTTCAGCAGTTAATTTGGAAGGTGGTTTTCTAGTGTGTTTGGCTGGCATTTTCCTTCTCTTTGAAGTGCTCACATCTTCCACTTCCTGCTGCTGTTCCCTTTTCAACTGTACCAACCTCTCTGCCTTTACTTCCAATGTGTCAGCCCTTTTCATTTTGTCTTGAGCAGCCTTTTCAGCTCTTTCATTAGCTGAAGTGTCAACTTCTTTTGCCTTTGATGCTGGAGCTGGCTCAGAGACAGGGATCTGAACATTTGGTTGTTGTGTTTGTGGGGCTGATTTGGGTGACCCTGGTTTGTCAGCAGTTGGCTTCTTCCCTTTTTGTGAGGGTGGTTCACCAAATGGATTTAGTTTTGGTAGCCTATCTCTGCCACTCTCCCCCTTTTTGGCATCATCAGCAGTGAATTCATCATCATCTTCATCTCTGAGAATTGTGGTAGGGGCAGAGCCAGTGGTCTTCAGCAAGTGGTCTTTGATCACCTTGATATCAGCCTTTGTATCATTGAATCTGGCATCAACCATGTTTCTGATCAAGGTCATGTAGGTTTCCTGTGTCTGATCTGCTAATTTTCGATGAGCTATGATGATGGGGGAAACAGATTTCCATAGCTCATTAGCAACATCAGCAGTTGATGGTTGACTCTTTGTAAAGTTATTCAATGTTTCCAATATTGACTTGACATCAGATTTGATGTCAGCAACAGAGGATTCAAGGTTTTGAACTTTAGCCGTCAATTCTTGTAGTTTTGACTCATCACCTAAATTAATAGGATCATCTGAGTCCCTACCAGATGTAGTTTTAGCTGGTTCAGTTCTAGGAGGTGAGTCCATAGAATAAGAACCTGCTGCCCCTTGGTCTTGGTTCTGGGGACTTCCAACTGTTTTTGGAAACACAATTGTGTCTTCAACAGTTGTTGCCTTCAAGGAAGTCTTAGCAATGTAACCACTGTCCTGCTGTGAGACAATGGTCTCTACAGCAGTAGTAGCTGCTTCTCTTGAAACCTCATCAGAAGTAACATGTACTTCTGGGAGTATAACCTCCTCATCTGTTTGTGGGATGGCTGATTGATTTTCCTCAGCCCCAGTCACTGGTAGTGGCATACTCTTAGTGATAGGTGAATGAGAGGAACTGGGGTTGTCCTGAGTTTTATCAATAGCCTCAAACAGGGGTTGCATTGTTTGTGGGACATGTGGAGGTGATGTAGGTGGAGTAAGAAGCTGATTAGCCCTGGGAGATGGGCTTGTAAACATATGATCAAGTGACTCATATGCCTCAGTTTGAGGTTCCCTTTGGCTTACAACAAGTTCCTTTTGTGAGGAATCTTGAGGAGTTTGCTTGGGTTGAGATATCTCCAACTGTTGTGAGGAAGTAACAACAGTGGTTTCATGTTGCTTTGGTGATGCAACAGGGTTAGCTTCTGGTATCTCATCTTCCAGAAGTCCCTTTTTGGTTTTGGTGGTTGTTTTGGTGGATGGACGTTTTCTTTTGGTGGCTGGTGTGGGTTTCACAGCACTGGATGAAGTGCCATGATCACCAGGAGCAGTGGGCTCACCAACAGAGGTTTCAACAACAGTTGTTGTCTTTGTCCTCTTTGGTTGTGTTTTGGAAACTTTTTGAACTTTTTGTGCTTTTTCTTGGGTTGAAGAACCCAGCATTCTAGTAAAAGTTTCATCAGTTAGACTTTTCATTTTAAATGACTCTCCCTTTTGAAAATCCTTTTCAGGTAAAAGCTTTTGTAGAATTACACTTAGAATTCTAGGGTAGAGCAGAAAAGCATTGTTTGAGCCAGATTTTATGGCTTTCACATTTGATACCAAGTCTGAAAACAATCCCTGAGATAGATTGAAGTCAGAGTCTGACAACATAGCATATCCCAAGTATTGTATCCTCAATGGGATTTCATTGAAGGATGTAGTCTTGGCAGAGGCACAGAGGAGGAGGGTATGGAAGAAAAATTTCATGACTGGTGGGAAAAACTTTTTATATAGTGTGGAACCAGTCATTTGAGCATCATACCACCTCTCTTGAAACTCAGTGTGAAGCTCTGTTTTTGGAAAAGTTTCCATACCTGACAAGTCGTTCAGTGAGAAGGTAGTGGAGATGATCTCAGGGGTTATGGCGATACTGGTGGCTCCAATTTTTGAAATTATGGACGTAGGCTTTTTGTCTTGGTATAAAACCTCAGCAGTTGCCCAAAATTCTTGGAGTGTTTCCAGGTAAATGGGGGCATCAGCAATAAGAATATTTTTATATTTCGAGTTATTGATGATGTCAATGGTGGAATGAAATGGTGTGTTGTCTTCGGTTTTAACCAAATATGGAAGGAAATTGTGAGTGGCTTTTGTTTGGAGTTCCATTTTAATGGATTTTAATTATGAAAGCGATGATCTTTGATTGAGGGTTATGAGGAAGACGAGAGCGGTTTTTAGTATTTGAATACAATGAGACAGTAAAACTGCTGTTGGGGGAAAAGAACAGGGTTTTATAGGCTCTGGTGAAACCGCTGATGTGGCAAAAACTCTGCTTTAGAGAGCAGACGTGGCAAACATCTGATGGTTGAAACATCTGGTGGCAGACAGCTGTTTTGTTAAACCTCTGTTGCCAACCTCTGTTGTTTAACCAAAAGACTGATGAAAACAGTTGTTTTATCTGATCAGATGTTTGAAACAGATTTTTCAACCAACAGCGGTTGTTTTACCTGATCAGATGTTTGAAACAGATTTTTCAACTAACAGTGGTTTTAATAAAACAGTGGTTGTTTTATCTGAATCAGTGGTTTTAAAACAGATTTTTCAACCAAAGTGTTATTTTAGCAAAATTTGATTTTCTGAAAACATTTGAATGTTTTTATTGAAAACATTTTTGTTGTTTTTAATCCATGTTTAACATTCCAATTCGAGAGATCAGATTTGTGAAGGTAGATGTGTCTAAAGCTTTTGTCAGCACATCTGCCAACTGATCCTCTGTTGGAACATGGTGCAGAGAAATCAAACCTTTTTCATAGCTATCCCTGACAAAGTGATGTCTGATATCTATGTGCTTGGTGGTTGAGTGAGAGACTGGATTTTTGATGATATTTTCAGCAGCTTGACTATCCAACATGAGTGGAGTTCTAAGTGCAGTTATCCCAAAGTCCAGTAGTTGATTTTGAAGCCACATAAGTTGGGCTGTACAGCTTGCAGCAGCAATGTATTCAGCTTCAGCAGTGGATGTTGAAACAGCTGCTTGCTTTTTGCTTTGCCAAGAAACTAAGGCATTCCCTAGAAACTGGCACCCTCCTGATGTGGACTTCCTTGTGGTATGGCAGCCAGCAAAATCACTATCTGAATAACCTGAAAGCTCAATGTTTCCATTAGCAGGATACCAGATACCAAGTGTGGGAGCACCTTTTAGGTATCTGAAGATCCTTTTCACAGCAATAAGGTTAGACTTTCTAGGAGAAGCCTGAGATCTAGCACACACACATGTTGCAAACATAATGTCTGGCCTGGATGCTGTTAAGTACAATAAAGACCCAATCATGCATCTGTAGTGTGTCTGATCAACAAGTTCATCCTTTTCATCATCAGTGAGTGGCTTGACAGTGCTCATGGGTGTACTACATGGCTTACAATCATTCATCTCAAATTTTGTTAACAAGTTTTTCACATACTTGTTTTGATGAATGAAAGTACCATTTTGCAGTTGCTTTACTTGAAGACCAAGAAAGCACTGAAGTTCACCCATAGCACTCATTTCAAACTCTGCTGTCATGAGTTCCCTAAACTCCTCACACATTTTATTACATGTGGATCCAAAAATGATGTCATCCACATATATTTGAACAATCATTAAGTCTTTTCCTTTCCATTTTAAAAACAAGGTTTTGTCAATTTTACCTCTAGTGAAACCAATGGATAAGAGAAAAGTAGAGAGAGTTTAATACCAGGCTCTTGGTGCTTGTTTGAGTCCATACAATGCGTTGTTAAGCTTGTAGACATGATCCGGATGGAATGTGTCTTCAAAACCAGGTGGTTGACATACATAGACCTCCTCCTGAATTTTGCCATATAGGAAGGCACACTTGATGTCCATCTGAAACACCTTAATGTTGTGGTTGACAGCAAAGGCTAAGAAAAGTCTGATTGCCTCTAGCCTTGCTACAGGGGCAAAGGTTTCATCATAGTCAATACCCTCTTCTTGTCTGAAGCCTTGAACCACTAGCCTGGCTTTGTTCTTGACAACTATACCCCTTTCATCAGTTTTGTTTTTGAAGACCCACTTTGTGCCAATAGGACAGACATCCTTAGGCAGTGGTACAAGTTCCCATACTTGTTGTCTTTTAAACTGAAGGAGTTCTTCTTGCATGGCTTCTACCCAACTGTTGTCTTTCAGTGCCTCTTGGTACTTGACAGGTTGTGTAAGGGATAGAAAGCCTGCAAAAAGACAGATGTTTGAAGATTGGCTCCTTGTGAGCACACCTTCTCTGATGTTGCCAATGATTTGATCTGGTGGATGAGCTCTTAGGTAGATTAAATCTCCCTGATATGGTATGATGGCATTTTGTGGTGAAGGACAAAGGTTTGGAGACTCTGTTGACATAACATCTGTTGGCACTTCTGAAGAGGCAACAGATGTTTGAAATGGAGGTGGAGGAATGGGTCCAAGTGGTGTAAGATTGGACTGACTTTTGTCAACAGATGATTGACTCTTGTCAACAGATGATTGAACAGTGGATTGGCTGGGTGAATCAGTGGATTGAAGATAAGACTGGCCAACAGTGGCTGACTCAGCTGTGACAGAGTTTTGACAGTTGTTTTGAACCACTGCTTCCTCTGATACAGGATAGACTTTGTAGTGGTCTGGAACCACAACATCTATTCTGTAATCTTGTTGTGAAGATTGTGGAGTACCTGCAGGGTTAGTTTTGACAGCAATATCTTCAAATTTGAATTTATCTAAATCAAACAACTCAGCAGGGTTTGCTGGGATTTTTAAAGAAGAAAGTTCATTGAACTTCACATTCAGAGTTTCTTCTATTGTTTTAGTCCTTGTGTTAAACACTTTATAGGCCTTTGCAATAGAAGAATACCCCAGAAAATATCCACAATCCACTTTGGCTGCAAATTTTGAAATGGAATCTTTAAGATTTAAAATGAAACATGGGCAGCCAAAGACTTTGAAAAATGATATCAGTGGTTTGATTTTAAACAGAATTTCATAAGCAGTCTTTTGATGTCTCGGGTTGATTAAAACTCTGTTTTGAACATAACAAGCAGTGTTTACAGCTTCTGCCCAAAAGGACAGAGGTAAACCAGAATCTGCTAGCATTGTTCTTGCAGCCTCAATGAGAGTCCTGTTCTTCCTTTCAACCACCCCATTCTGTTCTGGTGTTCTTGGGATACTGTACTGCCTTACAATCCCTTTTGACACACAGAAATCATCTAACTCCTTATTTTTAAACTCTGTTCCATTGTCACTCCTAAAGACTTTTACTGGCAAGTCATATTGTTTTTCAACTTTGGTAACAAAGTCCTTCAAGATACCTGCAGTCTCATCTTTAGAGTGTAAAAAGTAAGTCCATGTAAACCTAGAAAAATCATCAACTATGACAAGACAAAATCTTTTCCTTCTTAGACTCATGATTTTTACAGGGCCAAACAAGTCCATGTGCAACATTTGTAAACACTGACTGGTTTTGGACTCATCAATGGATTTGTAAGAGCTTTTATGTTGTTTACCTTTTAAACAGGAAACACAATGCTCATCACATTTGAATTCTTTTGATGGTAAACCTCTGACAAGGTTTTGTTTGGAGAGTGAGTTGATAGTTTGAAGGTTGGTGTGACCAAGTCTCCTATGCCACAATTCTGTCTCTTTTGTAGAGGCAGCTGAGAACAGACAGACATTTGCAGTAGGATTATCCTTCAACATATCAACCACATACACATTGCCACTTCTGTGAGCAACAAGTTGTGCTTTGCTCTCAGCAATGATGGTGTTAATCTTTTCTACAGCCTCTGGGCCAACAATCTTACAAGTTTGCTTAGTGAAAAATGACCCAAAGCCTTTGTCACTCATTTGTGATACACTAAGTAGATTAAATTTTAGATTGTCTATTAGATTAACATTTTCAAACTTAAGTCTCCCTGCTTTGACAGTACCAGAACCCAACACTTTACCTTTAGAATCATTACCAAAGGATATATCACCCCCTCCATGAGCAAGAAAGTCCAGAAGAAGGGCTCTACATCCAGTCATGTGCCTGGAGCCTCCACTATCTACATACCATAAACTGTCTAAACAAGCAGAAGCTCCCTGCACATCAGTAAGGATTTTAGTTTTGGTGAGTGTCCAAAGCCAAATTGGCTTTGGATGGGTCCTTAGCTGTCTCAGCCTTAAGTTGAGGAGAATGATCAGTGGTTTGGACTAGCTTTTGAACTAGATTCAACAGCTGCAGTTGACCATTTGCCAGTGCTTGTATGTCAACACTTGGTCCAGCAGAGGTTTGATCATTTCCTATCAGTTGTTGAAAACCATGAGGATGTCTGTTCACTTTTGGTTTTGAAGGCCTCTTGGGCTCATCATAAACATGTGGCAGACGATGACAAGTGGGTTGTCCATATCCTCTTGGTAATCTGTTAACAGGTGGAGCATCTGTTACCTGAACCTCTCTGGGAGCAGAGTTTTTGTTCAGACTTTGGGTAACAGATGTTTGGACTGATTCAAAAGTCTGTTTAGATTTTCCTTTTGAAGTACTCATCACTTGACTCTCCAGAGTTTTAGCCTTATACTCTTTTATCTTTTCATCAAAATTTTTGAGATATAAGCACTCTTTTGTTTTGTGATTCTTTTTCTTGCAGATTGAACATTCTTTAGATTTTGAATCATTTAAACTTGTTGTTTTGTTGATGTCATATGCTTTTAGAAGAAAACAGTTTTTGGTGACATGGTTCTTCTTTTCACAAAAATCACAAAACAAGTTGTTCTTGGCTTTCCCTTTTTCTTTCTTCTTTTCAACAGATGTTTCATCATCTGTTGGAAGACTTACTAGAGGGATAACCTTGGCCTGTGGTGCCATTTTACCATCAGAGGTTTTGAAGGTCATTGGTTTGAAATTTTCAAGGACTTCACACTCATCTGACCATGTTGGTTTGAATTGATATTTCTCAATTTCATCAAATGAGGGTGTACCTTCCAACTTTTCAAGAATGATTTTCTTGCCATTGGGTTCAGTAACCTTGATTTCTTGACCTTTTGAGTTTGTAGGGATGACCTCAACCAACTGTGGTTCCTTTTTGTCAGTGGTTTGTGAAACTTGATCAGTGGTTTTAAAACCAAACCCAAATTTCACATGACTTTTAGATTGTTGGTTGACAATCATCTCAAAACCCTTTGATGATTCCACCCATTTCTTACATTCAACTTGGGTGGACTCAAGCTCCTTCTTACAACTATGATTTTTTGTTATCATAGTCTGAAGCTGGTCTTTGGTTATGCTTGCTTCATGTTTTAGACTGCTGATTTCAGACTCTTTTTCAGATATTTTTGATTTTAACTCTTTTGTTAATTTTTCAACCTGAATTTCTGAATCCAAAATTTTCTTTCTAAAGTTTTCATTCACCTCTTTTATCTTAGCAAATGCTACAATACATTTGTCTGAGCACAAGTCATTTAAGATTTGAGGAGATACCTTAGCAGCAGCCATCAAGGCACAGTTACACTGGCAGTCACAGTCATCACTACCCCAGGGGTCTGATAGATTCACAACCTCCACTTCAGATTCTTCAGCTGAAACAATCTCACCAACAACACCATCAGTCACATTTTCAGACATAGACACCACTTCCTCAGAATCAGTCTCTTCAACAATTGTTTCTAGTGCCATAAAACAAAAATCCTTTTCAGTGTTAGCAACTAGAGCAATGTTGTCATCTGTTATCTCATCTGGTAGACTGCTCCAATCAACAAAGCCCTGAGTAAAGAAACTCTGTTGACCTGGTTGACTGGTCTCTGCAGGAGCAGAGGGTGGAGTAACAGTCATTGGCACAGGGGCCTGAGCAACAGGTGTTTGGACATAGTGATACTGAGGAACAGTGGTTTGGACATAATGCACAGGAACAGTGGTTTGGGTCTGTGCAAAGTGAGCAGTGTTTTGCACATTAGGTACATTAGGGATGGTTTGATAAGTGTTGGTCTGTGGTCTTTGATTTGGATAGGTGATCATAGGAGCTCCATTTTGACTCCTACACTCCCTAGCAAAATGACCCATTCTGTGACATTTATAACACTTTATCTTTGATTTATCCAACCCAACCTTTGACCCACCATGTAAACCTGGGTACCTCCTGCCAGTTTTCTTATAGAAGTTATTGGTTCTAATACTGAGCAGGGCAACCTGATGTAAGATGTCCATTTCTTCTAGGTCCAAAGGGTCAATGTATTGCAAGTCATTGTACACAAAAGATGAATTATCAGAAGCCTGGATATCACCACTAGCTGTGAAAGCACAGTTGTTTGGTGATGAGTAAGAATCATTATTGAAACCAGTTGTTATGTCAATGTAATGATCATAACTCTGATCCTTACTACTTCCAGAACCATCATCCTGACCCAACAGTGCAGTATTACCAAATACATAGTCATCTGACACTTTGCCAGAGTCCTGGAGCTTCTTTTTCTGGTTAAGCTCCCTTTCATAAGTCAGGAGCTTACCATGAAGCTGGGTCAGGGTTAGGTCTTTGAATCCGATAGAGTTTCTCATAACAATAGCTATAGTGTCCCATTTGTCCTGAAGTGATCTAAGAAACCTATGATTCAGTGTTGAATTAGGAAAAGTTAGACCAACCAGTTTAAGTTCACTAATTAGACAGTTAAACCTTTCAAACTGTTGTGTTAATGACTCCCCTTTTATGTGACTAAACGTTTCATATTGTTGGTTAAGTATTTCACGGTTGTTTTCAATCACATCATCAGTTCCCCCGAATTGCTCTTTAAGAGCATCCCACAGTTCTTTAGCACTATTGCAGTGCAAGAGACCGGCATAGATATCATTCGGCAGTGCCATGGCTACTATGCTGAAAGCCTTGGCATCTAGCTCGATTTTTTGAAAATCTTGCTCTGAGTAGTTCTCAACACTCTTTGGTACTTGGATCTTTGGATCCTCGGCACTCGGTACCATTGGAACATGTGGTCCAAATACTACCGATTTCCAGCACCCTGTGTTCTGTTGTGCTAACACATGAGCTACCCGACGTTGCCAGATGTTGTATTCTGACCTGACAAGCATCGGAGGCTTGTTGTGTGTGCCAGTGTTGTGTGGATCTTGATTAAGTGAAGTCATTCTCTTGGTTTTTCAAAAACAAAGTCTGTTTACTAACTGTTGAAACGAAAATAAACTATTACTCTGTTTTAACCCGACAAACAAACGATATCAATGATTGTGAGCTGATCTGTGTATTAAATTGATTGATTAGATCAGATTTAATTGACCAAGCTCTGATACCAATTGTTAGGATCTGAGTATTGGATTGTTTTGATTAGTTATGAAATATGAATGAAGTATAAATGGAAAGTGCAGCGGAATAAAGAATAATCAAAACATAGAGAATAATTGTTATCAATCGAATGCTTTCATTAAAGTTGAAAGATTACAAAGGTACAATTATAACTCCCCCTCAGCCTGATCACTCAGAGTTTGTTTGTCTAGAGAGAATGACGAGTGACCAATAGAACAGTACAAGTACTATTCTATTTATAGACAGGTACAAACCTCTGATGATCACTTAGCTGACGTCACCTAGAAAGCGACCCCTAACTGACTAACAAACTACAACATCTGTTAAACAATAAACTACTGTTACATTGAAACTACTGAAGGAAAACTCTGTTAAGCTAAAAACTCTGATGTCTTCTTAACATCTGTTGAACCAAAGTACTGTTGGTTCAACAGACCTTTGTTCTTCAGATCCTTGATCAGCACTTGTTCTTTATCAGACTTTTGCTCTTCAGACTTTATCCATCAGACCTTTCATCAGCAGCAGTTGTCTTGTATCAGTTGTTTAAGTCATCAGCAGTTTGGGAATCAGCAGTTCTTTGGAGGAAGCTTTCTTGTAAACTCTGTTATTTATTCATGATCAACACTTAGTATATTTTGGCTTTCAATCATCTGTTCTTCTCCAGGTCAGCAGACCCAACATTATGTCAATCAGATGATGAGAGCTTCAGGTCTATGTTCCCATAAGCAGAGAAGATGATCATCTGATTGCTTTTTGAGCTATCTATATGTTTGCACGTCACTAACATTGCGTGTCTTTTGTTGCTCATTTTGATTTTACTAGCCCCGCTTTGGTAGCTTGCACTCTTAGGTGTCTTTTGGTTGCTTATGCACAAAATTTTCTGTGTCTTTTGATCTCTCAACCTGTGTATGACCGGACTCAGCTTGTGCAAACCTGAAACACAGTGGGAATCCAGCACCTCGTGTAGACTTTTTAGTTTGTCATCTTTAGCAGTTTACTCAATTCCAGGCTGAATCTACCGACATGTCGTTGCTTGAAGCCACAACGTCCTCTGGGTCCTATTCACATGCTGACAAATATGATTAGTCTCTATCATTTCTTGATTGTTTTGAAAAAGTTTTTAAAACTTGCAAATTTAGGGATCTACCGATTTATTTCTCCCCCAAAAATCTTTATTTTATTTTAAAACAAAAGATTTTTCTATAGTTTATTCACAAAGGTTTTTTTTTTTTTTAATATCATTCAAAGTTGATCATCTCTAACCAAGTTACCAACTGACGAAAACGGGTTTTGTCGAAAGCTTTGGTGAAGATATCTGCCTTTTGATCAGCAGTATCTATAGGCAACACCTGTATGTACCCCTTGTCGTGCGCATCGCGAATTGAATGAATCCGAATTTCAATATGTTTAGTTTTCGAATGATCAATTGGATTCTTCACGATGTCACGACAGGCATCATTATCAATGTAGATAGGGGTTCTCATGATATTCAAACCGTAATCCAACAGCTGATTTTGGATCCACAACACTTGACAGCAACAACTGGATGCGGCTGTGTATTCAGCTTGAGCGGTAGATATAGACACAGTGGTCTGCTTCTTGCTCTGCCATGACACGAGCCTGTTTCCCAGAAATTGACAGCCACCAGAGACAGACTTTCGGTCAATCCTGCAACCTGCATGATCACTATCAGAGTACGCAATTAGGTCAAAGTTGTTACTCTTAGGATACCATAAACCAAGTTTTGGTGTTCCTTTGAGGTAGCGGAAGATTCTTTTGACTGCAGTCTCATGAGATTGCTTTGGATTTGACTGAAAGCGAGCACAGCATCCAACTGCCCACATGATGTCCGGTCTGCTGGCTGTGAGATACATCAAGGAGCCAATCATAGAACGGTAAGTGTGCGGGTTCACAGAAGGTCCTTCAAGATCTGGTACAAGTGTTGTTTGAGATGCAAAAGGAGTGTTGGACGGTTTGCAATCCGACAGGTTGTACTTCGCCAGAATGTCTCTTGTGTACTTTGCTTGATGGATGAGAATACCGTCTTCTTTCTGTTGGACTTCGAGACCTAAGAAAAATGAGAGTTCTCCCATCATGCTCATTTCAAATTGAGACTTCATAATGCTTTCAAATTCCCTGCACAAATTTTCGTCAGTTGAACCAAAGATAATATCATCAACATAAATCTGAACAAGGATAGAATGTTTGTTGACTTCTTTGGTAAACAGGGTCATGTCGATCTTCCCTCTCGTGTATCCATTTTGTAACAGATATGAAGACAAGGTCTCATACCAAGCTCTAGGAGCTTGATGGAGACCGTAGAGAGCCTTGTCCAACTTGTAGTATCTGTTTGGATGATGAGGGTCTTCGAATCCTGGCGGTTGGCACACATAGACTTCTTCTTTGATCTTCCCATATAAGAAAGCGCTCTTCACGTCCATCTGAAAGACTTTAAAATTTCGATATGAAGCATATGCCAAGAAGATGCGTATGGCTTCAAGTCGAGCGACAGGAGCGAAGACTTCCTCATAGTCAATCCCCTCCTGCTGACGAAATCCTTGAACAACCAGACGAGCTTTGTTCTTGATCACCACGCCACGTTCATCCATTTTGTTGCGAAAAACCCATCTTGTCCCAATAGGATATTTTCCTTCAGGCAGATCAACGAGCTCCCATACTTTGAGTTTTCTGAACTGAAATAGTTCTTCCTGCATTGCCTCTACCCAGCTTGCATCTCTAACTGCATCTTCAATGCTGAAAGGTACTGTTTGAGATAAGAAAGCTGAGAGAGCGGTGTTGAGCTTGTCTGTCTGATTTCTTGTAAGAACACCCTCACTGATTGGTCCAATGACATTTTCAATTGGATGGTTCTTAGAAGATTTGAATCCCATATTTTCTTCTTCTTGCACTTGTAAAGGAAGGTTCGAAAGATGATCTCCAGGTGTAGAAGAGCTGGATGGTTCATTTACAGACTGCTGATTTGAGTGTGTTCCTTCAGCATTTGACGTGCTTTCAGGAATGTTAGAGTTTTCAGCAGTAGTATCACCATTGTTGAGCTGAGGGACAATTGGATCAGCAACAAGAGGAGAGAAACGGGTGGTAAACGGTGCAACTTCATCATCAGAAGAGTAGAGAATATTTCCAAAGGGAGATGAACTTGTAGCTTGATTTTCAGGAGCTTGATCTGCATGAGCTTGCTGTTCAGGAATGACAAAGTGATTGAACACAACATCCACATCAAAGAACCAGTCAGGACCAGTTCCAACATTAGTAGAGTTGGATTCTTGCCAATCAACATAAAAGGATTCCAGAACCATCTTGGTACGTTTGTTATATACTCGATAAGCCTTTTGACTAGACGAGTATCCAACAAAGAAACATTCATCTCCAACAGCATCAAACTTCATGATATTCTCAAAGTTGTTTAGAAGAGTGCAGGAGCATCCAAACGGCCTGAAATAATCAATGAGAGGTTTTCTTTTGAAAAGCAATTCATAAGCTGTTTTCCCACGAGGCTTGACAATCAAGACCCTGTTAAGAACATAACAGGAGGTATTCACAGCTTCTGCCCAGAAGATGATCGGTAACTTAGAGTCAATGAGCATGGTTCTGGCAGCTTCAATAAGTGTACGATTCTTCCTTTCAGCCACTCCATTTTGCTGAGGAGTTCTTGTAGCACTGTATTGGAGATGAATTCCTTTCCCGTTGCAGAACGTCACAAAAGTTTGGTTCTTGAATTCTGTTCCATGATCACTTCTGATTGACTTTAATTTTAGCTTGATTATATTCTCGATCAAAGGAACGAACAGCATCAAGGTCTCAGCAGCTTCACTCTTGAATTCCAAGAAGTACACCCATGTGAAGCGAGAGAAGTCATCTGTAATCACCAAACAATAAGACTTTTTACCCAGGCTTTTTATACTGATAGGACCAAAAAGATCCATATGTAATAATTGAAGAGGAGAGTCAATTGAGTTCACTGTTTTGGACTTATGCGATTTCTTATGTTGTTTGCCTTTGGCACATGCTAAACATTTTTCAGAAAAAGGAAATTCCTTAGAAGGAAGACCTCTGACTAGATTAAGTTTAGAAAGTTTGTTTATATTTTTAAAGTTAACATGACCTAATCGCCTGTGCCATAACAGTGACTCTGACTCTGATGCCTTTGACAGTAGACAAGTCATTGGTTGTTCAGACTTGGCATCCCTCATGTTTATCACATAAGTATTATTTTGTCTGGGGGCTTTTAGCATGATCATGTCAGTGGATGGTTTAAATCCTGGCTTTAGGAAGATGCATTCCATGTCGTTGAATAACACTGAGATTCCTTTGTCACAGACTTGTGATACACTCAATAGATTGTAGCACAGCTCTGGGACATAGTTGACGTCCTCAAGTGTTAGCGCGTCAGAGACTACATCTCCTATGCCAACGATCTTTCCACCCTTTTCATTCCCAGCGAACGCTACAAACTCTCCATCGATGAACCGATAGTTCTTGAGGAGTTCTTTCAGTCCTGTCATGTGTCTTGAAGCGCCGGTGTCGACATGCCATAGATATCTCATGAGAGCTATCAGCCATTTTTGTAATTTATTCATGTCTCTTTCCTCAGCTTTCTTAGAAGAACTTTTCACCTCTTCAGCGACCTTCTCTGATGGAGTCTTCTCAGCTATCAACGCCTCCTCCCTTTTCTGATCAATCAACACACTCTTCAGCCCGGCATTCTTCTGCATTTCCCCCTTTAGAACCTCAGCAGATGATCCTTCAACAGAGTTCACACCATTAGAAGATTTGGTGCAGATTGTGGCCATCAGGGCTTTGTTAACTTCAACTTCAGCAGCAGCTGCCTCTTCTCCCCAGTCGAAATCTTCAACAACCAAAGCCTTTTGTGGTTCCTTATCGTTTCCTTCATTTCCATCGGTTATGGCCACCAACCTCTTTGCAGGCTTGATTTCAGCTTGGTTCAGTGTGGGGCATTCATACTTAAAATGCCCGAGGACCTTGCAGTTGTAACATCTGATTTTCGACTTGTCAAACCCAGCCTTTCCCATTCCCACTCTTCTACCGGTTCTGTCTTGAAAACGCTTAACTCGTAGAGTGATCATTGCCATCTGCCACTTCAGATCCATCTCTTCCATGTCATCTGGGTCAACCTGGTACATATCCTCTGGGGACATCATCTCATTCTTAATCTCTCCTGTCTTCAAAGCTTCAAAACTGCTCATGAAAGAGTTGAAAAGTTCCACATGTTCAGCAGCCAGTTTAGCAGCCTGTGGAGTTAGTGTCTTTGCAGCCTTTTCAGAATACATTGGAGCTTTGCCAGAACTTGAACTTCCAATCCCTGCAGAATCCACATAAGAATGCAACGAACTTGAACTCATATCACCAATTGGGGCCATCAAAGCCAGATTCTTCATAGCACTGCTGGGAGTCACCTTCGGGACAGTCTGATTCATTTCTCTTTTAGTGATGTCCATCTCAAATGATTTCAGAGTGTTTATGAGATCTGCCAAAGTAGACTGAGCATCCAAGTAGTCCTTTTTGATCAACATACATTGGACACTCCACTCCTTTGGGAGAGAATCGAGCAGTTTCTTGATGGAATTGCGGTTGTTTACAGGAATACCAGCTTTCTTCATCTTGGTCAACAAATTCATGAACCTGTCATTGTGTGAAGACAGACTCTCACCATGGATACTTCCAAACATGTCATATTCCTTTTGAATCATATCCTGTTTGTTTTGCCTCATCTCTGCATTTCCTTCATAATACTCACTCAGAGCAAACCACAGATCGTGCGCTGATCCGTACTCTTCAAACATATTGTATACATCGTTTGACAAAGCCATGGTGAGAGCACCGTAGGCTTTGTGATCTCGCTGCAACAGTTGTTTGTCGAGATCAGTGTATGTGGTGGGATCAGTGTTGAACACTTCTCCTGCATCAGTGGTTCTGGTGGGAATGTGAGGTCCGAGCTGGACTGAGTTCCATTGGGTGTGATCGTTAACAAAGTAGAAAGCTTTCATTCTGTTTTTCCATGTGCCATAGTCTTCAGCACCCATCAACTTGGGAATACGTGTTATAGTGCCGGTTTCAAGTTCAGCTTGGGTTATGGGGTTAACTTGGAATGAGTTGTTACCAGACATGATTTAAGATTGATTTTAGGTTGATTTTAGATTGATTTTAGGGTTTGGATTGAATTGATTAGCAAGTTATAGTCCAAAGTCCTTGAAAAATCAAAACAGTCCACAAGTTCGCAGTCTTAAGTACGCAGCAAGATCAAGTTCGCAGTCTAAGTTCGCAGTTCCTTAGAAACCTGAAACAATAAGAAGCAAAGATGATAAGTTCCTGATTCTCCTGTTAAGTACGCAGTCCCTGTAGCACACACTTTGGCTTAAGTTCGCAGTTTAGCCAAGTCAGAGCAGCACAAGTGCTCAGTCTTTGACTGATCAGCCTGCGCACTTGTATAAGTACACAGACACTTAAACTCTCGTTTAAGATTTAAGTTCACAGTAACCCTAGCCAAGTGCTCAGAAAATGCACCTTTTCAGTAAGTTCGCACACCAACTAGAGATTTCAGATAAGTATGCAGAAACCCTAGTTGTGGTGCCAGGAGAGAGAAAGCTGTAAAGCCTTGTGTAAATTTAAGTGCTCACACAGACACAAGTGCACACACTTTTGGCTTAAGTGCGCAGTTGCGGCTGTTAATAAGTGCACACCTTGAAATATCAAGTATGCAACTTATGAGCTAAGTACTCAACTCTTGAAACAAGTACTCAACTCTTGAAACAAGTACTCAGGAGCAAGAAACAAGTACTCAAATTATGAGCTAAGTTCGCACAATAAGTGCGCAACTTCGGCTGATATGACCTTTAATCTTACCAGAAACAAGTCCAAGAGATTTTCAATTGTTTTGAAGTTCTTGAATGATGTTTCTACTGAAATTAATACCTTTTAAACACCTTAGAAACACTTGTTCACGAGATTTTAAGGCACAACTAATGAAAATATTCAAACTTTGATAAACACTAAATTTTTGAAAAACTTGATAGCAAAAACTAACAAGGAGGGTTTTGATATCTTTAGATAGATACAATCTCGAGCACAGAGGCTCTGATACCAAATTGTAGTCCCAAAATTACTAGATCTTAAGTGTGCACTAGATTGTTATCAACTAGAAACACCTATTTGTTAGGTGTTTTAGTTGATTAATCAAGACAAGTTAAAGAACTAGATGAAGATTATAAAAACCGACACACAAGAAACATAAAGACACGATTCCATTAATGATTTCAGCAGTGAACAACCATGGATTCTCTAGATAAGTTCGCACCTTTAAACTTGTGCTCTCAAAGATATAACAAAAACCCTAACCCTAGCTGCACAAATGAGGTTCTATTTATAGGAGAACCTGATGGACTGCGAACTTAACATTAAGTTCGCAGTCCCCGTGTAATAAGTTCGCAGACTAGGGTTTTCTACAATAACTATGCTATAATTACATAACTAACCCTCCAACTCTAACACATAACTAAACATGATTAAACCTGGTAACTGTGGTCTCATACTGACCCAACACAAAGCCAAATTTCACATGACTTTTGGTCTGTTGGTTGAGAATCATTTCAAAACCTTTTGATGATTCCACCCGTTTTTTATACTCAACTTGGGTGGATTCAAGCTCCTGTTTGAAACTTTGATATTTTGTTATCACAGTTTGGAGCTGGTCCTTGGTTATGCTTGCTTCATATTTTAAACTGCTGATTTCCGATTCTTTTTCAGTTAATTTTGATTTTAACTCTTTTGTGAGTTTTTCAAACTGAATTTCATCCTCTAAAATTTTCTTTCTAAAGTTTTCATTCACCTTTTTAATGTTAGCAAAAGCTATTACACATTTGTCTAAACATAAATCATTTAAGATTTGAGGTGATACCTTAGCAGAAGCCATCAATGCACAATCACACTTGCACTCATAATCATTTTCACCCCATGGATTTGAGAGATTCACAACCTCAGCTTCAGATTCTTAAACTGAATCAACTGTATCAACAAAATCATTACTCACATTTTCAGACTTAGAAACCACTTCCTCAGATTCAACCTCCTCAACAATTGTCTCTAATGCCATGAAACAGAAATTTCCTGGTTCATTTTCCGATTTGGCAACAAGAGCAATGTTTTCATCTGTTAGCTCATTTGGTAAGCTACTCCAATCAACAAAGCCTTGTGTGAAAAAGCTCTGTTGACTGGTCTCTGCAGGGGCAAAGGATGGAGTAGCAGCTATTGGCATTTGAGCTTGAGCAACAGGGGTTTGGACATAATGAATCTGGGGAATAGTGGTTTGGACATAGTGGACAGGAACAGTGGATGAGGACTGTGCAAATTGAGCAGTGTTTTGCACATTTGGTCCAGAGGTATTTTGGGAAAACTGATAAGTGTTTGTCTGAGGCCTTTGATTTGGATAGGTTGTTGATGCATGATGTCCCTAGGCTAGTATACATTGTTATTGGACGGTTTCTAGGGTGTTTGGGTGCATTTATGTGTTGTTTTTGGGGTTGAGATCCTTATAGACGGTTAGGAAGCTATCCGTCTATAGCTAGGGACGGATAGGAAGCTATCCGTCTATAGCTAGGGACGGATAGGAAGCTATCCGTGTGTAGCTAGGGACGGTTAGGCCCTATCCGTGCCCTGGTGCATACAGGATAGCATTCCTATCCGTCTGATGTCTTACACACGAGTTGTGGGACTATATAAGGACCTAATGATTGCCCTAATCATTAGAGGTCACATCACACAGCCCCCAAACACCCTTCCCAAGGTCTGAGAGATTGTTTTCGTGTCTGTAAACACCCGAGCTCTGTTTTTAGTAATCGAATCAATCTTTTGACTATTTGTTGTGTGTGTTATCATCTCATAATCATTGTTTCAATATCGTTTTGATCATTTAGACCTGTTTGGAGGATTCCGCACTCCAAACAAGCAAGCTCGTGATTGTCGGTTGACCCGAGTGTCGATCCTACAAGTGGTATCAGTGCCGAGGCTCTTATCACGAGTGTTTAGATATCAAAACGAGTCTAAACAGGTGGTTTTTGTTACTAAAAGTTTGGATTTTTATCAAAAACCTGTTTGAAAACTTTGAAACTTTGGGTTTTTCATAAAAACATAATTTTTCAAAATCTAAGTGTGTTTTTACGGATTAAAACGTGTGTTTTTGGTTGGGTTTTGTTCTAAAAGTGTTTTGGAAACATTTATAATCATTTTGGGTGCAAACACAACGTTTTTGGTAAGATTTTGAAGCTAAAATGGGTGTTTTTGTGAAAAAGTTCGTCTCAGACCTGCAGCACACGGATAGCAGAAATTAGAGACGGATAGCCTCCTATCCGTCCCTAGTTAGAGACGGATAGCACCTACTCGTGTGTCTCTGCTCACGGATAGCCCTACTCGTGTGTCTCTGCTCACGGATAGCCCTACTCGTGTGTCTCTGCTCACGGATAGCCCTAATCGTGTGCTTAATTCCTACTCGTGTCCTATTTTCCTACTCGTGTGTCCTTGTACACGGATAGCACCTACTCGTGTGTCCTTGCACACGGATAGCCCTAATCGTGTGTCCTTACACACGGATAGCCCTGTACTCGTGAGTTAAGTGCTGTTAACCAAATTTTGACCATTCGTTGACCGTTTTTCAAAACCGAGACTTATGGCAAATCCGTGGGCCCATCTGGAGAGGAAATCAACGTCAGATTCTAGTCAAAGTCAACCGAATCAAACCAGACAACTTAACAATGTTCAAAACAATCAAGGAAAAGTTGTGGTTTCGGTTACTCCTGCAATTCACTCTGTCTCAGTAAACACGGATGCTGCGAGTGTACTTACTGTGCTTGCTGAGAAAGACCTTGACCAGAAGACACAACTCATGGGAGGTGTTAATGGACAAATTGCGTGTTTTGCTCAACGAGTAGAGACTGTGGTATCAAGAGAAGCGTCAGAGAGTGCTCAAATCTCAGAAGAGAGTACTGATGCAGATTGTTCGACTTCTGGAAAGAGTGAATCAGAAGAGGAAGATGCTGATGATCAAAATCCAGAAGTTGGAATTCAAATCAAGCATGGAACTGAACTTATTGTACAAGGGTCTTCCAGGTTTGTCTGTTCTAACTGTGCCAAACTCCAAAGTATGGTTGAAAGGATGTCTGAAAACGACCAGACCCTTACTTGTGATCTAGCTAATTGTATAACTATCAATGAAGTTTTGAAAGCAAATGAAATGGAGCTTAAAAACTTAAATGAAATTTTAATGAAAGAAAATTCTGAGCTTTCTAAAACTCTTGAGGAAGTAAAGAAAGAATTAGCTCAAACAAAATCAGAGTATGAAAAAGCCCAACATAAGCTAGATGGTTTTCAGTTCGCAAAGTTTGTGCTAAATAAAAATGATGTTGATATTAAAAACCAGTCTCAGCAAGAAGAAAATCAAGGACTTGGTTACAATAAACGTTCTGTAAATAGACGGAAAGTGAAATTGAAACCAAAGGCCTTACCGGAGGTAAACCTTGAGGATTCTAATAAAGAATCCCAGGAAATTGAGAAGGCTCAATCAGGTTCACCTAGCTCTATTAAAAATCACATTTTGTGTGAACCTGAACCGGAAAAGAAGCATTTTCAGTTTCCTGAAGGCACAGAAGGGCTGTACATGTTGGTGGGATCTGACAAATTGTTTTCTGATAAAGAGTTTCCTATTAAATATGTTGATCAATCCTTAATTAAACATATTTTTGAGGAAATACCAGTTACTGAAGCTATTGTCAGAAAACTAATTGATCAAAAGAAACATGTTGAACGCAAACCCACCAAACGTGTGAATCAACAGAATCGGTCTGGGAAAAATCAAAAGGGTCCAAAGTTCAATGAACTTAAGCCCATCAAATCGAAAGGTACTGATCAGATGACACATTCTCTTCAAAATCATCAAAGAATTCTTTCACCAAGATCATCTGATTATGATTCATATCCGAGTACCTCTCGATTTAGAAGCTCACATGGGAGCTGTAGTCCTAGACTTTCTCAGGTTAGCTCGAGGCAGTCACGGTATGAACCTCAGTACTATGAAGAGTGGAGGTCATGCTATGAATGTAACGAGGTTGGACACTTGATTGCGAATTGTCCCTATCTGAGAAAATTAAAGGGAAAAGGTCTTAAGCCCCCTAAATACAACAACCAAAGATACAAGACACCTAAACAACAAGTTCAGGTGACACCAAAGAATGTGAAAAAGAAACAAAAGGTTGTTGTTGATGGTGCAAGGCCTAAAGCTGACAAGGCATCAAGCTCAAAGGCCCAACCCAAGGTTGCAAAAACCAAGGGAGGACCAAAAGCAGGTCCAAAGACTAACCAAAGGGCAAAGCCACTGGCTGACCCAAAGGTGAAGTCTCAGGTACCACCCAAATCTGTCAAGCAATGACCTGTAAAGGATAAGCATGACCAGATTTGGAAGCCAAAAGCAGTTGAAGCACCATCTGTGAGTTTATCCGCTTCATTAGCACCATCTACATCAACTGTTGTTGATGTGAAAACACCTACCCCTCATGGTAGATGGATGGAGCTGCCTATGATTGATGACCTAGGCCGACCAGAGATGGTCAAGGCCTGGGTCCCCCTCGAGAACTAATCTTTGAACAAGTGTGCAGGGTGTTCCAGGAGGAACTATCAGCAATCATTTGATTGTTGACAGTGGGGCATCTTAGCACAAAATAGGTGTCATATTGCTCCAGTAAATTAATCAGAATATCTTTGGAGGATATGAAACCTTAGACAATTAAGGGGTGGATTTGTTATCGAAGAAGAATAAAGAAAAGAAGATGCTCGATGAGGTTAATTCAATACCCAGTGTTTCGACTTAACAACGGATGTCAGTAATGAATAAGAGTGGACTGGGTGATTGCTGCAGAACGGTTCCTTCATTATCTAAAGGGCTACCGACCAAAGGTCTATGGTACCCTAATGGCGATAAGTTGGATCTCGTTGACTTTAGTGAATTTGTTTATGGTAGTTACAACATTGAAGCTGGATCCGCAACGGGTGGATATCAGTTCTTGGGAGGGCGTCACATGTGTTTCCTGCAACCTGAGAAGCCGAATCAGGTAGCTGCATTGAGCTGCTGTTTCCAGGTTTATCTTTGGATACTTCTGCAGACATGCTTGACTACGGTTTGCATTTTCTTATCACCTCCATCTTCTTATTAGTAGTGTAACTTCCATAACAATCACTAAGGATCCAGTGATTATTTATGTCCAAACTGACTACCGAATTGCCAAAAGTTTTACCAAACCATTTGACAAATTTAAATTTGACTATCTTTGAAAGGTAAAAGGCATTTTGGGAAAATCTGAGTAAACCACATCGGAAAATCATTTTTAATATTTTTTATTAAAAATTTCTTTTTGCAAATTTTTAGATTTTTAGGGGGAGAAAATTTAAAAAAAAATAAATAAATAAATACAAAAACATCAGTAAATCCAAAAATCAAAAAAAAATGAGAAAAAGCAAAAATTAAAAAAAAATGAAAAATGCAAAAATGAGTTTCTTTGGTGAAAATGGGGAAAATGATATCAACCAATCAGTCGGACTGTCTGGACCTTTATTATCTTAAAAATATTGGATCTGATAAGTAGCCTCTACAATGATGTGTTGGTAGGCTCGAAATCATTTCCAAGCTCGGCACGGTGATATAAACCTAAATCAACTGAGGATTGTGTGGATTAACGTCGCGTTGGCATATGGCCTAAAAGCCTAAATCTTGTTGATAGAATGCCAAAATCCGAGGTTTCTGGTCTTTAAGAGGTTGGTACATCCGGGGTGAACTGGACGTCTCTCAGAATAAAATGGGGTGGCATAAGTGACGTACGTTGGGTTCGCAGCCTACAACTGAGACACCTCTTTGCCATTCTCAGTAAAAGAAAAGAAAAACAAAAAATAGAATAAATTCTGATAAGGAGACGTCTGGGAATCCTGTAAGAGCAAAAAGATCATAAATGCCAAAACCCTATTCTCAAAGAGAATCGCTCTAAGGTATCAAATCATTAATACCTAAAGCATTGTACCGTAAAAAATAAAAAAATGTACGGTATTTGACTTGAACCCTGGTCTGGATCTCACTGGTCTCTTTGCTGCAGCGTTCTTGCAGACCTGATCACCACTGAGTCCATTCCTTGTAAATACGGATGACAACAGCTTATTCACCGGTTACGAGGAAGCTTTGTGCATGCCTTGATGCGGGAATATGTCGCGTGTGCGGGGAACACCTTTAATCAGCTTTAATATTACCTTAATGTATCTAAAGTGCCTAGCGATAAAACTTGATTTTGAGTTTAGGTGGACAACAATACTGACAGTTGTTGTAGGATGCTTATTGGTAATTTTAATCAAAAACTGAAAGTATAAGGGTTTTAGTATAGTCCGTACACTGATATGATTCCCTAACTATCGAAACTCGCAAAATTATGATAGTGTACAGTTAGTTGTTTTCGCGTTTTCGCTTATTTTCTATTTTAAGTTTTAGTAGATTAGCTATTCTTGATTGCCGATGATGGAAACCTAATCCATTGTAATCTTACTTCTTCAAGAATAAAACGCCGAAAAATAAAAGGTCAACTAATTGGAAACTTGTGATCTTGCCGGGTCAAAACCGTACTTTCTCTTAAGTACCGGATGTTTGAAAATGAAAATTTCATGAGTCACGAGTCGTAAATCGAGTCACTTAATGTTTCAGGGCTTAAAATGTCAAAACGAACATGTTTCGGGTCAAAAATAATCAAATTAGTGTTGCAGGGGCAGTTTGGTAAATACGTGGAAAACCAGCTGGGTGTATCCGTGTGGGTATAGACGAGTAGAAGATATTAAAGACGGATAGATGCTATCCGTCCCCTGTTTACACACGGATAGGACTAGTTGTAGAAGGATAGATGCTATCCGTCCCTTGTTTACTCACGGATAGGATAGTGTGTCACGAGTGGTTCCTCTTTTCGCCTATCCGTCCCCTTTTCTGTCTACTCGCGTGCAACATCAGACGGATAGACCCTATCCGTTTATAACACCCACACGGTTACAACACCTATAAAAGGAACACTTAGCATTTTTTCTTCATTATTTCAAAGAATGTTCTTGTTCCAACCGGTTTCCCTCCATACTACTTGCTAAGACACCATTTTGCCCGTGACTTTTTAATCTCGTATTATTGCTCTACACTATCCAGGTAACATCATATTCAATTTTCAGCTTGTAACTTGCTCATTTGATTGGTTAAATTTGGGGTTTTATAGTTGAAACCCTAGGTTATAAAAACCCGATCGGACTGCTCTTTTGGTGTTTGTTTGGGTTTGTTCTTGGTAGGGGTTTGTTAATCGGGTATAAGGGAAGGTTTTTAACCAAGATTTTTACACTTTAACACACTAGATTGAAAAGCCCCAATTTTAAATATGAAGAACCCTAAATCGGCCCTTTATAATTAAATCCATTAAAAATGATTTTTGATCAAAATTGGTAAAGGGATATTGTTGTTGGGTCATTTTAGGATACAATACACCAAGAATTGCAACCCAAAACGACCCATATGAAAATTTGACAAATTTTGGTGCTTAAAGATTACAAGGAGCGGATAGGGCCTATCCGTCCCTGTCTACTGACGGATAGAGCCTAACCGTCCCTATCTACTGACGGATAGAGCCTAACCGTCCCTATCTACTGACGGATAGGAATCCTAACCGTGTGTTACTGCTGGTTCACCAAAATTGTCGAATTTTTGACCGTTTTTGATGGTTTTGAGTGTTTTCTTGACCTAATAGCTTGTGTGTGTGCAGAAACATGGATTGGGAGACGTCTAAGGAAAACAACTGCTGTGCATTCCTTGGTCCTATCAAGAAGGACAAAAACCAAGTGTTCGAGGGAATCATAGAGTTTCTAAGACGATCCAGAGTGTTTCATGCTATCTCTAAACCGCACGCTGTATACAGAGACATTCTTCGCGAATTCTACGAGCTAGCAGAGTTGATTATGATACAACACCAGCTATTATTAAAAGTCGGGTTCAAGGAAAATCAGTTCTCATCACAGAAGCACTAATTAGAGAAGAACTTCAGTTCAAAGATTCACCTGAGGATCCTTTCGAGTTTGATTCTATTCTTATTCGGGGTACATTTATGAGGATGAAGTATGCTGGAGACGTGAAGATACAAAAGATGCTAACAAAAGGGAATCTATGTCCTCCCTTGAAGTATCTAGTCCATGTTGTGCTCAAGTGTCTAGGTCCTAGAAAGAAGTCTTTTGATGAGATCAGAGACACGCTTGCTTCAGCCATCGTTGCTTTGGCACTGAACAAGCCTTTCAACTTTTCTAGGATGATTTTGGAACATCTGATTGAGGTGTTAGAGACAAAGACAACAACCAGCCCTTTCATTGTGTATCCAAGATTCCTGCAGATGATTATTGATCGACAAGTTCTCAATCTAATCAAGAATGAAAATGAGAGATATACACTTGTGCACATGGATGAAACTGAAATGGGTCGTATGCTATCTTATAAGGGGAAGACAAAAGAGCAAAGACCGCAGAACAGACGTCTATTTGGTCTTCTCAGCAATTCCGAATATAATCCTCCTCCAGGCAACAAATGGAGGAATGATGACAGTGAGTCTGAGCCTGATATTGAAGTACAAAGGCGTACTTTTATTGGTGATGATTTGATCGGACGTAGTACAGCTGAATTGGGAGGGACCAATTCCGGTGATCAGGGATCCTCCCAGGGTGAAAAGGATAAAGGTGCAGCGGTTGAAGATGCACATGTTGATGATACCAGTGAAACTGAAAGTGATGACTCAGATGACGACTCTCCGGATACTCGTGCACTTAAAGCGGCAGAGAGAAAAAAAATATGGGAGGAGAGGAAGGCTCTTGAAGCAGATCCTACTTATGTTGTTGAAACTGATCCGGGTCTTGCTGAGATTGATTTGGATCTGAGCACTCCTCCCTCTAGCAAGAAAAAGACAGTTCCAAGAAGAAGTAGTCAGAAGAGGATGGCTAAGCGAACTCCTGAGAAGAGTAGGAAGAAAGGAAGATATGCTAAGCTTCCTCAGAGCTTTCTTGCGGGTTCCTCAACCTCTTCAGCAGCAAAAACTACAACAACCACAACAGCAACAACAACCACAGCAACCACTACAGCAGGTATCACCAAGTCTGTTCCTGCATCTGTAATCGTCACTGAGCCTGCCTCAGTTACAGATGCAGCCACAGTTTCTCTATTAGCTGCAAATCCTATTGGTGACTTGATACGAAAAATCAAAGAACAAGCCCATCCATCTTCGTCTGCTCCAACTAGTCAACCTACTTCATCTTCTGCTCCTGGCTCGATTGAACGTCTACAAAGTCAGGTAAACGATTTAACTGCTACAGTTACTGCTCAGGCACGGGAAAATGCAGAGATGAAAAACAAGATGGCAACTATGGAAGAGAATGAAAGAGCCATGCTTGAACTAATAGCTGAGACAATTCGGGTGAATAAAGAACTGCAAGCCTCAAACAGGTTACTTCTTGTGTCGAATCAGCAGCTCATAGAATCAAACCAACAGACTGTAGCAAGATTAACAGCTGTTGAGTCTCAGCACAGCCAGCTGCAGCTCGCCAATGTTAACAACGAGCGGCGTATTGAAGAATATAAGGCTGAAAATCAACAATTGAGAGAAAGGGTTGACAAGTTGGCTGAGGATCTTCCCAGAATTACAGGTGCGTCCGGTTCTGGTGGGGATTCAGGTGATGATGAGAAGGATGATGATGATGAAGATGATGAGGATGATGAGGATGATGATGGTGATGATGATAATGATGGTGATGATGGTGGAAATGAGGGTGGTGGAGATCCAGGTGCCACAGGTGGTGGCGGATCGACTTCTGGGTCTGAGAGACATCAGAAGAAATCCCATGATCAATCAGGCAAGGATCCTGAAGCAGGTTCTTCTACTAAGGGGGAGTCTGTCAGTGAAGCCATTCAGAAACTTCAGGATTTCATCAAGCATGGGGCGGTTCCTATAGATGTGATGGAACCAGTGAAGAATTTGTTCTTGTATGATGATTTTGGGAACCCAGCTCAGTTAACAAAGTTTCTGGTAGATGAGTTGGAGGAGGGTGAAATACCTCCTGAGTTTACTGATGCAGATCTCAAAGAAATGTATGGCACTGATATCGGAGAATCTTCCGATCAACAAGCGTCAGGCATTCCAGAAATTGATCCTGAGAACATTGAGGTCGAGATGGATGAAGAAACTCAAATACCAAGTTCAGAATATGTTACATCTGATTCCAATGTTCGTGTTCCCAACATCAATGCTGAGTCGATGAATGAAGCTGAAGCAAAGCTCAAAGAGAATTCCACTCCTATCCCCGATGAGGTACTTGAACGAACTGAACATGTTAAAAGATTGTGTGCAAAATGGTTCAAGTCTACTGAGGAGATGAGAAAGAAGAAAGGTCCTACACAGGCATCTGCCTTCAAGCGCAGGTTAACCAGTATGAAAGGCAAGGTGATTAGCTGGATCTATGTTGAGCATGCCCGTATGTTAGGTGTGAAGTGGGAGCAGGGAACCTTATACTTCAAGCCTTACAGGAAAGTACTCACTCTTCCATTCTGGTATATTCGTGACCTGATTCGGCTTGACTTTCCTCTGTACTGCGAAAGGAGCGATGATATATGCTCCTTCTGCAGGACTTTGGAAAGAGAAAATAGGGGTGAATGGAATCTTTACCGGCCTTATTATCCAAAATCATACAAGACAGATAAACTTCACCCAATCACCAAATCACCAATCCGGGAGCACAAGATCATTCCTCCAGAGACAGTAACCAAGATCCCTATCCCTCCTATCGAGCAGGACTTCACACCAAAGTTCTATTTCTGGCACTATGATGCAGCTACTACTGAAGCTGTGATCTTCCTTGATAATTCTCCCAAGATGTGCAGAAAGATTCGAGTGTGGGATCCGATGTGGCTTGTGAATCTCTCAGAGAAAGATGTAGAGACGCTATTCTTATATCCCATCATACATCTCAAAGACGAAGCCGATCAAGCGATAAAGTTTCAGCAGGTTGTCCGCTTCTGTTACGCTAACAAGGTGCACGCGGGATGTGACTGGTCGAGAATCTCAAGGATCAGGACGGGATAATCTCAAGTTCAAGACTGCTGGTGGAAGACTTTTGTGTCTGTTTGTTTCTGTTTGCTTTCGTAATTTCTATTTTGGTTTGTAATGTTTGTTGCTACTCTTTACACTTGGTCTTATGTCTTTTTGTACGTATCCTAGCCTGGTCCAAGGGGGAGTCTGTTGATGCATGATGTCCCTAGGCTAGTATACATTGTTATTGGACGGTTTCTAGGGTGTTTGGGTGCATTTATGTGTTGTTTTTGGGGTTGAGATCCTTATAGACGGTTAGGAAGCTATCCGTCTATAGCTAGGGACGGATAGGAAGCTATCCGTCTATAGCTAGGGACGGATAGGAAGCTATCCGTGTGTAGCTAGGGACGGTTAGGCCCTATCCGTGCCCTGTTGCATACAGGATAGCATTCCTATCCGTCTGATGTCTTACACACGAGTTGTGGGACTATATAAGGACCTAATGATTGCCCTAATCATTAGAGGTCACATCACACAGCCCCCAAACACCCTTCCCAAGGTCTGAGAGATTGTTTTCGTGTCTGTAAACACCCGAGCTCTGTTTTTAGTAATCGAATCAATCTTTTGACTATTTGTTGTGTGTGTTATCATCTCATAATCATTGTTTCAATATCGTTTTGATCATTTAGACCTGTTTGGAGGATTCCGCACTCCAAACAAGCAAGCTCGTGATTGTCGGTTGACCCGAGTGTCGATCCTACATAGGTAATCATAGGTGTTCCATTTTGACTCCTACATTCCCTAGAAAAATGACCCATTCTGACATATGTAACACTTAATCTTTGATTTATCTAACCACACTCTTGACCGACCATGTAAACATGGATATCTTTTGGCAGTTTTCCTGTAGAAATTATTAGTTCTAATACTGAGTAGAGCCAGTTGATGCAAAATGTCCATTTCTTCTAAGTCCACAGGGTCAAAATACTGAAGGTCATTATACTCAAAGGACATGTTGTCAGATGCCTGGATATCACCACTTGCTGCAAAAGCATAGTTGGGTGAATAAGAATCAGAGTTAAAATTAGTAGTTATGTCAATATAATGATCATAACCTTGATCCTTACTACTACCAGGCACCTCATCCTGACCCAAAAGTGCTGTATTCCCAAACACATAATCATCAGACACTTTTTCTGGTTAAGCTCTCTCTCATAGGTCAAGAGCTTACCATGAAGCTGGGTCAGAGATAAGTCCTTAAATCCAATTGAGTTTCTCATAACAATTGCAATAGTGTCCCATTTATCTGGTAGTGATCTAAGAAACCTATGGTTCAATGTTGATTTTGGGTTAGTTAGACCCACCCGTTTTAGTTCACTAATTAAGCAATTAAACCTCTCAAATTGTTGAGTTAATGACTCTTCTTTTACATGACTGAATGTTTCATATTGTTGATTTAGAATTTCACGGTTGTTTTCAATAACCTCTTCAGTCCCACCGAATTGTTCTTTCAAAGCATCCCACAACTCTTTTGCACTGTTACAGTGTAACAGCCCAGCACAGATATCATTTGGTAGATCCATGGCCACAATACTGAAGGCTCTGGCATCTAACTCAATTTTCTGAAAATCTTGCTTAGAGTAGTTTTCAATGCTTTTAGGTACTTGATGTGACAATACTCAACAAACCAGGTCAACATTCGTACATAGTTTAGTTATTGCTTTATCTATATGTGCATATCTAGATAGTTTTTCATACACTATACCCCCAGTCTAGTAAAGCCAGAGTTAATCAGAAAACTCAACATTGGGCATTTGTTTAGTCATACAACACCCGAATAATCTCTTAAACAAGCCTTTCAAGAGATTAATACACCCTAACACATGACAAGTGCATCTCTAACACATGTATGAGAAAACAAGAACTATCAAGGGTTATCAATTACTAAACATACGATATCTAGTAAACAAAAGACATGTTAATATCGTCATCCCACACCCAAGAGACATTCCTATGTCTTAACAAAACCAACAACAAACCATAACCAAAGAGGTATGTATACACATACATATACACATACATGCATACGACACCTCACTAGACCAAACAAACATAAGATAAGACACTCCTACAAACTTTGGCACTTTTTCCTTTTGTTTTAACCTTGGCCGAAGGTTCACAAGCCAAACAATGGGTTTAGGACTCACAACAAGACAATAACCTATCCTACACCTTAACATGAATAGGTATTAACTTGATCTAGACACTAACTTGGACACCCTAGCCGAATTCTAAAACCATGATATGTCTTTATCACCCTAAACCTTCCAAACATTTCACCTAGTTGGTAGGACACACATCCCACTTCAACTTCCTAGAATAACTAACCTACCTTAATTAGAAACAAACAAACATTCTTACACCACTTGGATTTGCGGCCCATAGCAACCCTACAAGCCTACCATTCTAGTTATCATGACAACTAGGATTCTTGGAACTATCACATTCTAACATAAGACAAGGTATGAAAGGTCATCCAAGAACACAACTTCATAAAAGGTGGCGGCCAAAAACACATTATCAAGGAGTCATTGTGTAGGTAGATCATTGGCTTGCATCATGTACCTTGGAACTTGCAGAAAACAACCTAGATATGATCCATCACT
Organism: Ambrosia artemisiifolia; assembly: GCA_032199755.1. Classification (NCBI taxonomy): domain Eukaryota; kingdom Viridiplantae; phylum Streptophyta; class Magnoliopsida; order Asterales; family Asteraceae; genus Ambrosia; species Ambrosia artemisiifolia. The sequence continues at coordinate 40,266,711 of CM063519.1, read as the reverse complement.
TTCAAAAACCAAGATACCCTCCTACCCCTTTGTCCTAGATCGGCCGAGAATTCCAAGGAGGTAGATGCCTTGTGCTTAATTGTAAACTATCACCAAAGAAGGAAACAAGACAAACATAGAGTTAGATACACCTAGCTAACCACCTTCTACATATATCTACACCTAGAAATCCACTCACATAGGAAGGAAACAAGAGTTGAGTTGACTTATCAAACATTTACACCAAAATAGGTACCTTCCAAAACCTTAACATGCTTCTAATCAAGTCAACCCATTCCCTCTTTGTCTTGTCTAACCCATCGGCCTAAGTCCCCTAGCTAATAAGCACATGTTTTTCACCAATTAAGGAATAAGACACTTGAAAAATACACAAACCCATGCAAGAACAACACCCATTCTTGTGTTCATCCTCATCCAATCGGCTATAGACAAAGAACACCTCATGCTTTACACCAAACTAGTAAGAAACTTTATACATGAACTTCAATCCATAGAGGATAGTTTTCCATTCAAACTAGTATATATATGCCTCACCATTCACCCTCATTAATTGCACCAACACTCAACACAATCACTTACACACCCTAAGCAAACAATCGGCCAAGCCAAGGGAGCACCAAGCCGAAGAGATCAAGGAACAAGGGAGCAAACACACGACTCTCTAAGCCTCCTAGGTAAGATACATTACACTATAAGCTTCTTTCAATTGATGTGTCCTCTTGTTAGACCCGATACTCGGCCATAGAACACCATGATTAGGCACACACCACTTTGCAAGAAAGTAGATTACAAAACAATGCTTTTAGATGTATAAATCTTAGGCACACACCATGTTGGTTTTGCTCATCACAAACAAAACCCATGAACTCACCAACATTATTGTTGACAAAAACTCGTTATGCATGTGTTTCAGGTAACTAGATGGAGGGCCATAGGAATTTGAGGGTGATGTTCGAGCAAGCACTGTGTGGTACCACTATGATGGTTCTGTCCTATTGTTATTTAGTCATGAGAGTAATAGGCACGTATTCTCTTTTGTTAACGCTATGGTGATGTTTTTTAAATAATAAATGACAATGCCCATCTCATACGGTAGTACTGTTTTAAATAAAATGTTGTGATTGCTTGAACCTTGTGCTTGAAAATATTTCGGTCGTTACATCCCTTGTTTCCGCCTTGGCGGGGTGTGACAGATTGGTATCAGAGCACAAGGTTATAGCGAACTGAGATTCTTTTGAGTCAACTATAACTTAAAAACCTATTTTCGAAACGTTTTCACAAAGTAGCACGACATCACGCCTTGCATCTCTCAAATCCCAAGCCACTCCACGAAGACATGCGGGTATGATGGTTTGTTTATTTACGTACGTGATTATTTACATATATATGCATGTCATGACATGGAAACATGGTCATCACTATTGATCTCGTTTATTCACCTGAGTCGGAGCCAGATTATTTGGCAGATGATTCCCAGGAGGATGACTTACCTCTCACCCAGCCAGCCCCCGAGTCCCATCACAATGGGTTGATTTCTGAGTCTGAGATGGACATTGACCCGCATCCAGTCCCTAGACGTACTTCCGATGACGAGGCAGACGATGATCCCCACCCCTAGCCATTGCTGACCCTCACCCTTCTGTCACCCCTTCTGTTTCTCACCCTCCGGCTAGTCTCAACCCTTATTTTCGTTTGGACACTTCGGGAGGTACACTCAAGAAGTGTACACCTCGAAAGAGGGTTCGACCATCTCTCGTCATTGCTATACCTGCTAGAGCTCCTATCTTTTCTCTTTCTAAGCCTACCCAGCCCATTGACCCATTACCAGAGCCCCTAGAGGAGAGCGAGCTACCTAGGAGACTGAAGCGGCGCTCTCAGGGGGGCAAACGACCTTACCTTACTAGCCTCTCGAGTTCCTTAGCATACCGAGATGAGGAGGATGATCCCGAGGTTCTGAGTTTGGGAGACTCATCAGGAAGACCCCTTCGCACCGAGCGTAGTACCATCATATCCCATGACGCTCAGGTAGTAGCATTAGGAGACCGCATCTGAGATCTTGAGTGCCAGTGGGCCGAGGCCGAGCAGGGGAGACTGACTGCAATGATGGAGCCAGCTGAGATTGGGAGACGACTAGAGGTGTTGGAACGTAGGGCGGCGGAGTCAGATCGACGTATGAGGGAGGTGATTGTTTCTCTAGCTGCTGCTTTTCCCACCCCCTTCTTAGTAGTTATGTTGTTATGACTGTGTTATGATGACTTATGCTTACATTTGATGATTTGTTTATGACATGATGATCAAAACAATTTGCGGTTCGACCGCCCATTTTGTACTAAAACTTAACTACTTTTTGGGAGTTATGTATGGGATTATGATGTGTTGTTATATTGATCTAACTTGACTTATGTATGCTTGTGTTGGTTGATATATGATTATATGTGCCTATGCATCTCTTATGTTTATTGTGTTCTCTTCTTAGCTATGCCTACCCGATAGTCAGCACGGACAACCACATGCGAACCCCTACCGACCACACCCGCTGAGTTAGCCAGAGTGATTGCTGCAGCAATTGCTCAACACAATGCAGCTCGGGCTGACTCTAGTGGAGGTTCGGTAGGTACCGGTCGTCGTAGAGGGAGTGAAATAGATCACGAGTCAGCGGTTGCTCCGATGGATAGAGAAGACTGAATCAGTCCTCGATATCAGCGGTTGCTCCGATGATCAAAAGGTGAAGTACTCCACTTGTACTTTTCAAGATGAAGCCCTTACTTGGTGGAATCTACAGGTACAAACCTTGGCCAAAGAAGCGGCATACAATCTCGCTTGGGCCGATCTCAAAGCAATGCTCATGGAAAAGTACTGTCCTAGGAGTGAACTCTAGAAGCTGGAAGCCGAGTTCTGGAATCTTACCATGGTGGATGCTAATGTAACTACATATACCACTCGTTTTCGTGAACTCTCTCGACTAGTCCCACACATGGTCACGCCCGAGTACAAGAGAGTCGAGAGGTATATCTGGGGTCTGTCACCCAAGATTCGCAGTATGGTTACTGCATCGGCGCCATCCACTATCCAGGCTGCGGTTACCCTAGCGCAGAGTTTGACCGACGACGTTGTTCGCATGGGTTAATTGAACCAGAAGATTTCAGTTGCCAATGAAAATTCCGGGAACAAGCGCAAACGTTCCGACCACCGTGAAAGTTTTTGCGGCTACAGTAGTCTAGGAACCCAAGCGCCAATACAACGGGCCCCATCCTCACTGTAGTAAGTTCAATTACCATCACATAGGCACCTGTGACAGTATCTTGTGCAAGAACTGTAATCGTCGTGGTCACTCAACCGCTAATTGTAAGGCCAAAGCCACAAACACTCCTCCTGCCAAGAACGAGTGCTTTGAATGTAATCGTCGTGGTCACTTTCCGAAAAGACTGTCCCAAAGTCAAAGATCAGGCCCGCAGCAGAGCGTTCGTGTTAGGAGCCAACGAAGCACGTGATGATCCTAACGTATGTCATATGAACCCTACCACCTGTTAGTTAGGTATATACTAGCATGTGTTAGCATCACTAACATGTGTATAAACAATACCAAATCTGCAATGCCATGTGTATCGTACTCAATTTGAAGTGCCAAGTGTATAATACTCAAACATGTGTATAAACAACACTAAACGCGATTTTTACAACTATGTTAATACAACTACTCAAATACGATTAATAGGGTTTGAAATCCAACAATAATAAATTTAAAAATCAAATCATAACCAATCCAAATCCATATACCAAAAAATTATCCTCATATTCATGAAATATATAATATGATAAAAGACATTAGTAGCATGTGTTAGCATCACTAACATGTGTTAGTTGGGCTCTCCAAAACACATAATGAGACATCACTGACATGTGTAGTGTATTCTAAAACATATGTTTTACTGAAATAACATACGTTATATGAACCCTAACACATGTTAGTTGGGCGTATACTAACGTATGTCATGTGAACCCTAACACCTTTTACTTAGGCATATACTAGCATGTGTTAGCATCACTAACATGTGTATAAACAATACCAAATCTGCATGTGTTAGCATATTCTAAAACATATGTTTTACTGAAACTAATGTATGTCATATGGACCCTAACACCTGTTAGTTGGGCATATACTAGCATGTGTTAGCATCACTAACGTGTGTGAGCATACAAGACTCGGACTGCAAAAAATAGACACAATTCTAAGTGGTTCCTACTCGACACCTTGGTTTTAAAATGCGCGATGTGCTACGATGCGTTTTTGTCCAAAAACCCAATGCGCGATGCGCAATGCGTGATGCGCGCGCATCACGTATACGATGCGTTTCTTATTAAAAAAAATACCAAAAAAATAAATTAGACATAACAATTTTTATTGTCAATATCTGCAGACAATAATATACTTCTAACACATTTATAAAGCATACTTATACAAAACTACATATAAAAATGACCAAATAAGGTATATAACAATTAAAAAACAAATAAAGAAAAAAGAAAATAATATAATTAGTAAAAGGATGGGATCTCGTAAAAAGTATATATATAAAAAAACAATATCTTTTGACTACTTTTGACTGCTTTTGTGCTTTACCAAATACAAAAAATAGAAAATTATAAAAAGTAGAGCTTTTTTTTGTGCTTTTTCCTAGTTAAACACTTCAACACACTAGCTCACACCCATATCTATCATCTTTGGTTCACTTGTTATAATCAGATCTTACCCTCTCTTCGTTTTTTCCTTCTTTTTTCTTACCTAGAATCCGTGAACCTGCAACTCACGCCCTAAAAAGATGTTGTCTCTTTATCAACTCCTAAAACCAGTCGTCATCTCCATTTATATTCTCCCCATCATCATATTAATAATAATAAATAACCAAAATTCTTATAACAAAACATAAAAAAAGCGGCTGCATATATGCTCTGTTTTGAGACACATTATAAAACATCCCAAATCGATCAAAACAACAAAAACATTTGTATTAAACCATACCAGGAGTCTAGGACACGGAGAAAGATTGAAGAATGGATCGGATGAAACGCGACCAGGTTCTTCCCCGGTTGTCCTCACCGACCGGTGTCTTCTTCCCTGGTTGTCCTCACAACCAGTAAGCACAGAAAAATCCAGATCCAGAGAGAGAGAGTACCAGCGATGTTTCTGTGTGTTGTGCCGATGAAGACAAACAATACGAAAAACAGGGGTCATGGTGGTGGTTTCGTTGGAGAAGAAGGGCCATGATGGTGGTTGTGGTGGTGGTTCTAGAGAGAGACATAGAGAGGTTAGAGAGAGGTGTTATGATCTGTGCTCAGATGGGTGTGTTCGGACGGTGGCGATGGCGTTGGTTGTGGTGGTGGTGGTGGTGGTTCTAGAGAGAGACAGAGAAGGGGGAGGGTAGAGAGAGAAGGCAGAGAAAGATTCTGCAAATTGAATTTGAAAAAAATGAAGAGAGGGGGGGGGGAAATCAGTTTATATAGGGAGAGAGAGAAAGGGGGTGATGAAAATGCGGGATTACGGTTTGAATACGTTGCAGCTGGTAGCTGCTATTCACAGGTTTTGTGGATACAGCAACAAATGCGGGATTACGGTTTGAATTTTCTAAATACTCTCATTATGATTGATAACCAATCTACCATTTCCATAACTGAAAACCCAACCAACTTTTCTAAAACTAAACATATTCATATCAGACATCACTTTATAAGAGATTGTTTTGAAAAGAGAATGATTCATTTAGAAAAAGTTGACACGAAAGATAATTTGGCAGACCTTTACACCAAGGCATTTGAAAGGGCTCGTTTTGAACTGTTGGTGCAACTCAACGGGATGAGGAATCCCGAATGATTTTACGTTTCCCATAATCTTCTGAAGTTTTTGTAAATATTTTTCTTTAAAAAAAAACGAGTTGTCACTGCGAGTAAGAAAAGATATGATAGTACATCAGCTGCTTGACTGTCGCACTTAAAACAGAACAGAGAACATAAACTGCTAAGTGCGACTGCAGCTTCATCATGTGATATGCCAGTAGGCAGACTTACAACGCGTACTCAGTCCTCAATAATAATAATATCAAAGAGCTGGACTGTGGTACATGTGGGGAACATAACATCGGCGTACGATTTTATGATCTTAATTCTTGCGTTGATAGATTGCCAAAATCAGAGGTTTCGGGTCTTTATATTGTTGATCTATCCGGGGATAACCTGGCTGCCCTTCTGCTGCATCCAGATATATGCTGACCTAGGCACAGCCAGGATATCTTAAAAGAGCAAATCCAAAGGATAAATGCCAAAACCCTATATGCTAAACGGCTATCTCAAAAAGCCTAAAGCTAAAATTCGTACCACACTGGTATTTGCCCTAACCCTGGTTGAGAACACACCGGTCACTTTGCTGCATCCAGAAATATGCTGACCTGTGCACCCGTGTGTCTCGTACCTTGTAAATTATACGGATACCAGCAATATACTCACCTGTTACGATGAAGCTTTGTGCATACCTTGATCGCGGGGGTATGTCATGTTGTGGGACATGTAGTACTTACAGTCAAATGCTCATAATCGTAATAAGTGAAGTGAGGCTTTGAAGATAATGATGTAAGTTTGTTTAAGTGGATCAATATACTGGTAATCGCCTTGGACTGTGACTGTGCATATAATAATTTACCTTTAATTATTCTAACTCGTGTGTTCAGTCTTGTTCTAGCTGATATGATCTTTTCGTCGGTGACATCTCAACAAAAATAGAGTGTTTACTTTTTGTATTTTATTTCATTTTATTTTAGTTTCACTTTATTAGTGTTTTTATTTCTTTTAGTTGTTTATAAAAAAAAATCAAAAATGACAAAAAGATTTTCTACTTTTCCACTTCAGGTCTTAATGCACGGGCAATGGTCATTTAAGGGAGTACTTGTACTGTTCGGGAAAACGTCTCGTTTTCGTACACACCAAATTTTCTCAAAAGCCAAGTCATTGCTTCGTTACAAATTACTAAAAACTGAAACTTTTCGGGCATGGATTTATGTTCAAGGCCCAGTTCTGAAAAATGTTGGGTTAAGTTGTTATTCAAATATTGTTTTCAATCCATACGGCCCAATTCTAATTAATGAATGTTTAAGTTGTTTTGTTAATGTTTGGAAAGTGAGATTTTTGCAGACTCGCCACAGAGGTTGGAACCTCCTACTGATACTGTGGGGGAGAAACGGAAGAGAGATGATGATGAGACTGGCAAAGACTATCAACCAGAGGATTATGATGATGATGGTGATGATGATGTTCCACCTCTCCGAACTCATCAGAGGAAGAGAGGAGGAGTAGTTTTTCGTGAGCCAAGCTCACAGATGCCATCAGCAACTTTAGCAGTCACAGTACCACAACCACCACCACTTACAGACAAAAGACAAAGCTTTGATACAGATGTTTCTTTAACAGAATGCTGAGTTGATGAAGCAATTGCAGGCTCAGGGGGAGAATGTGACGTGTAAGGGTGATGATTTGAGGTCGGAGAGGCGTTAGTGATGATACCGACAATGATCCTAACCGCTCTGCGGGGAGTGAGCCTACAAGTGCTTCAACAACACTTGGTGTGCAAGCTACTACTCAGGGGGGGGGGGGGTCGGGTACTGGAGTGGAGACAACTGGTGTTGGTAATCCAGGGAAGAGGTCTGTTGATGATATGCCTCAACCTGCAGATACTTGTACACCTACTGATTTACTTGAGGAGTTGTTTCCAGGGTTCGATGAGTTTACCTTTGAGAGATTACTTGACTTTGAAGATGCAAACAAAAACCTCAAAGAGACTGGATTACTTTCTGAAGAATCAAATAGTGAAGATGTGTGTGATTTAAAAGAAGGTGAGATTATTCCAGATTATTTTAAAGATTAAAGACTGCAGAAGGTTGAAGATCTAGAGAGCATTCGTCAAGGGGGAGTTTGTTAGTGCATGTTTTTGTGACAAACGCTTCTCTAGATTAGTATCATTTTATATTTGGTTGATAAGTTTATTGTAACATGTTTGACGTAATTATAAGTCAAACATGATAGTCTTTTTGCATATTACCCTAGCAAACATATCTAGTCAGTGATTATTAGAAAAGTTATTCCGAGAAGATATCCCGAGAAGATATCTTGAGAAGATAGTTATCTTCTCAAGTATCTTCTCAAGTATGTTCGTAGTATCTTCTCAGGCCCATGCACTATAAATATGTGCATTGGGGTGTAGGCTAGGGTTAGGTCTTTTGTTGCTTGTAATTGATATTATTCCCACTGAAAGTTCATCAATAGACAAGCCAGTTTTAATAGTTACACAGCACACTCACACATTGTTAGTGCATGTTTTTGTGACAAATGCTTCTATAGATTAGTATCATTTTATATTTGGTTGATAAGTTTATTGTAACATGTTTGACGTAATTATAAGTCAAACATGATAGTCTTTTTGCATATTACCCTAGCAAACATATCTAGTCAGTGATTATTAGAAAAGTTATTCCGAGAAGATATCCCGAGAAGATATCTTGAGAAGATAGTTATCTTCTAAAGTATCTTCTTAAGTATGTTCGTAGTATCTTCTCAGGCCCATGCACTATAAATATGTTCATTGGGGTGTAGGCTAGGGTTAGGTCTTTTGTTGCTTGTAATTGATATTATTCCCACTGAAAGTTTATCAATAGACAAGCCAGTTTTAATAGTTATTCATCGTGTTCATCATTTGTTCGATTCATAGTTTGCATAAACATCTATCAAGGGATTCCGCACCTTGGTAGATCTGATCTTGCTTGTATCGATCCGTTCAAAGGACCTACAGTAATGACGAGTCGACAAGATCCTAGTATATTTATTTAATGGGAAAATAAATATACGGTAAAGTGAGTCGAGTCGAGAGTGTTAAAATATTATATCGATCGACAAGATCTTAGTATAATTATTTAGTGGGAAAATAATTATACGTCAAGTGAGTCGAGTCGATAACAATATTATACAAGTTAATTAATATTCATAAGTGTAACTTGTAACTAGGGTAATTCATCACCAACGGACCTAGGACTTATGTTTAATTTAAACGGGGAATTATATGTAAATGGTGGTGTTGGGAGTTGGGTGTATAACTTGCCGGAAAAACACACGCTATAGACATAGTGACTTACACGCACTAGGACGTTCGTAGGTTCTTGACCACGGACTTGCTATTCTCTGCTATTTGATTGCACGCTACACTTCAGGTGAGTTTCACGGCCCCTCTTTACTGTTTTACTTGGGGGAAAGATATGTTTGTCAAAAGTTATAACATGTTGAAATGTTTTCAAAGGTTAAAATGTGATGAGTGGCATGATGAGTACTTGAGTTTTGTTGTGTGTTCGCCACTTGGGGTTGAGTCCTTGCTACTGTAACCATTAATTCAGGGAAATGAAACCGAAGGAATATTTGGATAGTACTATTGGTGCCTGACAAGGGCCACCCCTAATCGATAGCATCGATTATGCATCGGCGTATGCCTGGGGTGCACGTATTCTGAACTAAGTTGTGATTTGCCGAGAAACAACTTGTGATCGCGGGGAATATTTATTAGTCTTGGTTTGGTTATGGGCTCAAGGGATTGCTTATCATCGTATTTTTGTAGGAGCTAGCTACTCCTTACAAAGGCCACAAAATTGTGCAGGTTCCCCACAGGGTGTAAAAATGTTGTGTTATGAAACTAAAACCTGTGAGCTCACCAATATTTTATATATTGACGTCTCTTTTTAAACATATCTTTCAGGTAATTAAGTGCTGATTAGATATGAGGCTAGTGCGGCGGAATACGGGATGTTTGGATGCTTGTCGGGGTTTCATCTATTGTTACCATCAGGTTGGAACGTAAACAAAAATACCCCACATTGAAACTTAATGTTCATTATTTTATGTAATGATTGAATATGACACTCTGTTTCGACATCCTAATTGAATTGATCTTTTCTAATTAAATATAGCTAGTGTTAATCTTGACTTTGAAATGCTTTCGAGCGTTGCGCCACGTGTGTCCGCCATTGACGTGGTGTGACACCTCTTGACTATTGTGCCTCGCGCATTGTATACTAAAATACAATGTATGTATTGTAGAATACTAACACTCCTTTGTATGTGACTGGTTAGAGCGACTAACCAAGAGTGGGGGTGTCAACCCAATAAATCTATTAAAGTGTTCCATGGCTAGATGTTTAGCTAATGGTTACAGTAAACGATGTACGAGGACTAGTGAGCTCATGAACCAAAATGTCTCATGTTCCTCCTGCCAGTCATGATAGAATGTACACACACTTGAAAATGATACAAGTATTGATGCATGTATTTCCCCCAAAATGAAAAATAGTAAAAAGGGGCCATGAAAACTCACCTGATGGCAGTGTAGGTGATCTAGGAAAAAACTGTAGATGATCACCGTCCTGACAAATGATACCCTATGATCATTATGGACATGGTAAGTGGTCTAACCTTGTTTATCATACAATTTGTTCACCCAACACTTGTGATTTTGGTTATTGTGTGATTGATTTATGATAGATAAGTATCTTAACATATGTTTAGACCTTTATACTACACCATTTGAGGTTAACACATGCTTCAATCCAGGCTTAACACACATTAGCTCATGGTAGCCGATGTGTTCTTATGTTGTAAAGGATATGCCGATTATCTAGTGAACCAACTTGGTTGTTTTAAGCTTACTCGAGTCTTGGAGTGTTATATCATGACATATTGTGAGTCTTGTAACAAGTTTAAGCTTTGATTATTATGTTACTAACCTTAGCGTTAAACTTAATCCAAGTAAACTTAGACTAACGAAACCCAAAGTGATCTATGTTGTATATGGTTCCAAAACATAATTCAACTACTCTTGACTATATCAAAGTCGATTACATGGTTGTTAAAGCAAGATCTCGTGAACAAATGCTAGCATTAAGACAATGTGCCTAAGATTTATACATCTAAAACCATTGTTTTGTAATCTACTTTCTTGCAAAGTGGTGTGAGCCTAATCATGGTGTTCTATGGCCGAGGATCGGGTCTAACAAGAGGACACATCGAATGAAAGAAGCTTATAGTGTAATGTATCTTACCTAGGAGGCTTAGAGAGTCGTGTGTTTGCTCCCTTGTTCCTTGATCTCCTCGGCTTGGTGCTCCCTTGGCTTGGCCGATTGTTTGCTTAGGGTGTGTAAGTGTTTGTGTTGAGTGTTGGTGCAAGGAATGAGGGTGAATGGTGAGGCCTATATATACTAGTTTGAATGGCGAACTATACTCTATGGATTGAAGTTCATGTATAAAGTTTCTTACTAGTTTTGTGTAAAGCATGAGGTGTTCTTTGTCTATAGCCGATTGGATGAGGATGAACACAAGAATGGGTGTTGTTCTTGCATGGGTTTGTGTATTGTTCAAGTGTCTTATTCCTTAATTGGTGAAAAACATGTGCTTATTAGCTAGGGGACTTAGGCGGATGGGTTAGACAAGACAAAGAGGGAAGGGGTTGACTTGATTCGAAGCATATTAAGGTTTTGGAAGGTACCTATTTTGGTGTAAGTGTTTGATAAGTCAACTCAACTCTTGTTTCCTTCCTATGTGAGCCGATTTCTAGTTGTAGATATATGTAGAAGGTGGTTAGCTAGGTGTATCTAACTCTATGTTTGTCTTGTTTCCTTCTTTGGTGATAGTTTACAATTAAGCACAATGCATGTGCCTCCTTGGAGTTCTCGGCCGATCTAGGACAAAGGTGTAGGAGGGTAGCTTGGTTTTTGAAAGTGGTGGATCATATCTAGGTTGTTTTCTACAAGTTCCAAGGTACATGATGCTAGCCAATGATCTACCTACACAATGACTCCTTGGGAATGTGTTTTCGGCCGCCACCTTTTATGAAGGTGTGTTCTTGGATAGTGACCTTTCATACCTTGTCTTATGTTAGAGTGTGATAGTTCCAAGAATCCTAGTTGTCATGTTAACTAGAATGGTAGGCTTGTAGGGTTGCTATGGGCCGCAAATCCAAGTGGTGTAAGAATGTTTATTTGTTTCTAATTAAGGTAGGTTAGTTATCCTAGGAAATTGAAGTGGGGTGTGTGTCCTACCAACTAGGTGAAATGTTTGGAAGCTTAAGAGTGATAAAGACATATCATGGTTGTAGAATTCGGCTAGGGTGTCCAAGTGAGTGTCTAGATCAAGTTAATACCATTGTTTGGCTTGTGAACCTTCGGCCAAGGTTAAAACAAAAGGAAAAAGTGCCAAATTTTGTAGGAGTGTCTTATCTTATGTTTGTCTGGTCTAGTGAGGTGTCGTGTGCATGTATGTGTATATATATGTGTATACATACCTCTTTGGTTATGGTTTCTTGTTGGTTTTGTTAAGTTAAGACATAGGAATGTCTCTTGGGTGTGGGATGACAATATTAGAATGTGTTTTGTTTACTAGATATCGTATGTTTAGTAATTGATAACCCTTGATAGTTCTTGTTTTCTCATACATGTGTTAGAGATGCACTTGTCATGTGTTAGGGTGTATTAATCTCTTGAAAGGCTTGTTTAAGAGATTATTCGTGTGTTGTATGACTAAACAAATGCCTAATGTTGAGTTTTCTGATTAACTCTGGCTTTACTAGACTCGGGGGGGGGGTATAGTGTATGAAAAACTATCTAGATATGCACATATAGATAAAGCAATCACTAAACTATGTACGAATGTTGACCTGGTTTGTTGACTATTGTCACATTCTCCCCTTGTTTTGCGAATTTCGTCCTCGAAATCGAGTTCCCCTACTAGTTTCGGTAGTATTAGGGAAGAGAGCTAGGTACTTGTGTCTCATCTGGTTTTCGCGTTCCCATGTAAACTCGGGACCACGCTTTGCATTCCATCTGACTTTCACAAGTTTAGTGCAGCTCCTTCTAACTTCTGGACTTTCCAATCGGTCACCTCGATTGGCTCCTCGACAAAATGGAGCTGATCATCGATGTGGATTTTGTTGGGAGGAATGATCAAAGACTCGTCGGACAGACATTTCTTAAGGTTGGATACATGGAAAGTGTCGTGGACACCGCTTAGTTCTTCTGGCAACTTAAGCTTGAATGCCACGGGACCAACCCTAGAAACTATCTCGAACGGACCAATGTATCGGGGATTAAGTTTTCCACGCTTCCCAAATCATGGTACAACCATCTAGGGTGAGACTTTTAAGAGCACCTTATCGCCAACATGAAACACGAGGGGTTTGCGGTGGCGATCGGCGTAGCTCTTTTAACGATCTCGAGCGGCTTTCAAGCGATCACGGATCTGAAAGATCTTGTCGGTGGTCTCTTGAATAAGCTCGGGGCCAGTCAAGTATTTGTCTCCAACTTCTGCCCAACACAGAGGAGATAAAACTCCATTTTATAAAAATACATTTTTATACAAGATACATATGTATATTTGCTATTATTTACCAAATCCACCTTGGAAAGTTATTATTTTATTCTTTTGACATACTTTCCATAATTATATTTTTAGATACAAGTTTCTAAAAATATCATTTTATGTCCCTCAACTTTTAAAGTTACTAAAATAGTCCTTTAACTTCCAAGATTTACATTTTCTTCTCAATTTTTCAAACATGACAATTTTCTACTAAACTAGTAAACTTTATTTGATCATCTTTGTCATGTTAGCTTATTTTTATGTTCTAACACCTTTAATAGTCTATAATCATCTTGTTAAGGATAATAATAGGAGTACTTAGTGGATTTTGTCCAATATGTCCAATTTACATTTTTCAAGTGTGTAGACTTTGAAGATGTAAAGTTTATGCAACTTGTTTTCTAACAAAATCAACACCATATATAGTCTTAGATGCTTAAGTTATGATGATTAAAGCCATCTTTAAGTTTATACAAGTTCCAATAACAAGCTATGTTTAGATCACCATTTTCTTTAAGTCTTTGTGAACTTTATAAAACTACAAGAACAATACATATCCATCACCAAAATTTCGGCCCATATACACCATTATAACACCATTTTAGTCTTTAAAAAGCATATGTTTTATCTGGTAAAGCTTCGTCAAATTAACCCATTGTACAACTTGATTCTGGATAACAAACATAAACTTTTAAAGACAAAAACAAGATCAAGAATACTTACAACTAGAACAAGGCTAGGGAAGCTAAAAATACTTGATTTTGATGGGGTTTAGTGTGTTCTTCCTAGATGGTTAAGCTCCAAGCTTGAAACACACAATTGGGGTTTGGAAAATGGATGTTTATGAAGGAATTTGGAATGTTAAAACTTGAAGAAAGTGTGTGTGTGGTTGGTGGTAGCTCACGACTCACAAGGGAAAGAAAAGATGAGATTTTTTTTTGTGTTTTGATCAAGTGTTGTTCCTTATGATCTTTTATAATCTTTTCATATCTTCCAATAATCTTTCAAGATCACAAAGATCTAACATTAGATCTAAATCCCACATATCATGGATATGTTTGTACTATGTGATCTTTGATGGATTGTTGTAGGGGGTTTTGGCCGAAAGTTTATCAAAGGAATGGAGGATATTTGAGATCTTTCAAGTACTCACAATCCTATATAATATGATCATCCAATCTTCCATATATTTTCATGATCTTTCAAAGATAATAATCCTTTATAATATGGAGATGTTGTACTCGGAAAAATCTTGGTGGATTACATGAGGGTGTTTGGCCGAAACTTATCCAAGAAATGAATGATTTTGGTAAATGTTACAAGTACCCATAATCTTATACAAGATATTATCAAATCCATCCCATATCTCCTATGATATTACTTATATTGTTTGTACAAAAAGAAATATTTTAAGCATGGTAAGGGTTGGGCCGGTTTTGGGGTTGGGTTTTGGTGGGGTCCACAACACAAAACATTTGCTAAATAATAAGTTATACTTTACACTTAGCGTTCGGGTTTCGTTCGGGTATTAATCGGATTTTAATTACGTGTTATTCGGACATTAAAGTAGCCTCAAATAACCCTTAAACATAGCCTAGTTTAAGTATTGGTATGTTAGTTAGGCTTTCGTTGGGTGAGATTATAAGTTATACGCGTATCGGGTGCGATACGCGCACTTTATTTGTTACCGGGAGATTTGTATGTAAAGTTTTCACTTATGGTTTTGGAGTTCCAAAACACATTATATTTCGTGAAAATACCCTGTATTTTATATCCTAGGTGTCCGGGATCCTTTTTGTTTATTTAATTTTTGTCGGGTAATCACCAACGTCCGTTCCGGACAAGTTTATTAGCACGCGACTTCGTCGCGCTTCAACATTAAACATGTGCATCCCTATGCATCTTATGGGGAATTCACTATTCTCTAAGGCTAAATTAATCCAATTAATTTAAATATGCACTTAAACCGTTAATTACATATACTAATTACGTACGGAAACACATCGATTTTTGCCGGATGTTACAAGAGGTTTGGTTACAGGACTCATGGTTTGCACAGTGATCATTTGCCTAGCTAGCATATGATTGGTCATTACACGAATTACACGTTGGTTTTGCTCATCACAAACAAAACCCATGAACTCACCAACATTATTGTTGACAAAAACTCGATATGCATGTGTTTCAGGTAACTAGATGGAGGGCCACAGAGATTTGAGGGAGAGGTTCAAGCAAGCACTGTGTGGTACCACTATGATGGTTCTGTCTTATTGTCCTATTGTTATTTAGTCATGAGAGTAATAGACATGTATTCTCTTTTGTTAACGCTATGGTGACGTTTTTTAAATAATATATGACAATGCCCATCTCATACGGTGGTACTGTTTTGAATAAAATGTTGTGATTTCTTGAACCTTGTGCTTGAAAACATTTCGGTCGTTACATCCCGTGTTTCCGCCTTGGCGGGGTGTGACACTTGAACCTTGGGATCTTCGGTACTCGGCACCATCGGAACATGTGGTCCGAAGATAACCGACTTCCAACACCCGGTGTTTTGTTGAGCTAGAACATGGCTCATCCGACGTTGCCAGATATTGTATTCAGATCTGACAAGCATCGGTGGCTTGTTGCTCGTGCTAGTGTTGTGTGGATCATGATTGATTGAAGCCATTCTCTGATTGTTTGTAAAACAAAGTGTGTTTAAGAAACTTTGAACGTAAATAAACTTTTACTCTATTTTCAATCAACAAATAAAGTGATATCAATAAATTTTAGCTGATCTATTTATATTAAATTGATTGACTAGATCGAATTTAATTGACCAAGATTTGATACCAATTGTTAGGATCCGAGTTTGATTTGTTATGATGTTTAAGTAATGAAACAGTAAATGAATGAGTAATAATGGAAAGTGCAGCGGAATTATAAACTATGAATCATAACAAATGGAACATTTTTTAACAAGTACTTTTCATTAGTCATCACAGATTCTAAATAAGAGTACAAGTATACAATTCTCCCCCTCAGCCTGATCACTCAAAACTTTGTTTGTGTAAGAGAATGTTGGAGTGACAAACGGAACAGTACAGGCACTGTTCTATTTATAGACAAACGAAAGCTCTGATGACCTAAGTCTGACATCACCTAGACAGTGACAGCTAACTATAATAACAACATAAAACATCTGCTAGATACAAACACTGTTACATTGCCTACATCTCTGATGACTAAACAGCTGATGAGTGAAACTCTGTTGGCTTGAATCATCTGTTGGAGCCTAAGTGTTGTTGGCTCCAACAGACCTTGTATCTCTATCAGCACTTTGCCTTGTATCTTTATCAGCACTTTGCAATTAGTGGTTTCTTCAACAACAGTAGTTTGTCCAGCAGTTGTTTGTGAACATCAGTTAGAGTCAATCAGTCTTTGGGAGGATCTTTGTATGCAAAATACTGTTTTATTGGAATCAGATGTTTAGTATATTTTGGCTTTTCAAATCATTTGTTCTTCTCCAGGTCAGGAAACCCAACAATCTCCCCCAATAACAGATGATGCCAAAACTCAACCTTTATTGCTGATCTTTATTCCTCATCAGACTTCTCTAATTTGACCTTTTAATTGTAATTCAAAGTGAGAATAAGTCATCAGGATCCCGTTCAGGCACTAAGTTTAGCAAGTCTTGGAGATCATTTGCACTCAGACCATATGCATCATCCATGCTGAGCTTTTGAACCTTTCCATCAGATCTGAGCAGAGTCAATTCATGGTTGTCTTTGTTGACTTTCCCTTTTAGAATTTTTGAATCTGAGGAATTTTTGGTCTGCAAGTTTATTTTTGATGAGTTTGGTGATGGTGGTCTCCCAATGATTTTTCTCAGTTCTTCACTGATAGGATCAGAAAAATATTGGACTTGGTTAAAGATCCCTTCTTTCACAAATGTGTTAGCAAACTTCTTTTGATCTTCCTCTGACATCTCCTTCTGTCTTTTGTGGTGTTTCTTGGCAGCAATAAAGAGATCAGAAGTTGGAAGCAGGCTTTCAAGTGAGAGGGTCTGTTGGGATCTTCTAACCTCTTCTTCATCAAGGTAAACTGGTTTTCTTTGAAGAGTTGGATCAGTCTTTCTTTGATCTTCTAGCTTCTTATAGGTTTCAACCAACCTTAGCTCAGACCATTTAGAAACAGACTTCATTTCTCCAAAACCAGCATCTACTAATTCTACCCTCATTCTTCTGAATTTCAAAGCTCCGCCAGGGTCTTTGCCTTTTCTAAAGTCAGGTACAGATGCCTTCTGGTTTGGTTGCTTGTTTAATTCTTCAACTCTATTCAATTCTTCTTTTAGAGCCTGAATGGTCCAGCCTGCAAAGTGTTTTCTATTTGCTTTGTAAGGTTTGGCTGCCATGATCTGATCTAGAAGGGAATCTCTGATCAACTTCACCATTTCACCACTGATGGGCTTGTTGGACATGGAATTGCTCGAGTCCTTAGCAAAATCTTCAATCCATCTCAACTTGCTAAGTTCTGCTGAATGGATGCCCTGAGCAGTCCTGTCATCTTTCCCTTTACACTTCTCTTTGATAATCATGTCTGCCTGTTGTGCTTTCATTTTCAAATACTCATCAACATTTTTAGGTTTAGGCTGATTCAAACTAGCAAGAGATGGGAAGGATAGTTGTGATGTATCCTCAGTATTATAGAAGGATTGAACTTCCCCCTTGATTATGTCAAGTTCAAGAGGATACTGAGTAGCCAATGGAATCATGGATGGTGGTGGTCTTTTGGTGGTGAAAGGATTCGGTGAAAATTGTGAAGTGTGTGGTGAAAAGGATGATAGTGGAATGGCTGGAATGGGTTCAGATGATGGTGGTGTAGGTGTGGTTTCAATGTTCTCATCTTGTATTACAAAGGTGGATTTCCTTTTTCTTTTGTACAGGATGCTTGGTGATGGTGGTGATTGTGGTGTGTTAACATCTGTTTGCACTTGTTTAGTACCAGCAGATGTTTGAGGTGGTGAAGATGGTGTGGGTGTGATGGTTATGGCTAATGCAGTGTTGATGGGTTCAATGGTTGTGGTGGTGGTGGCAGCAGATGTTCAGGAACAGAGGTTTTAGTTTTTGATGGTGGCTGCCTAACATGTTGTGCATGCCTTTTCTTCCTTTTTGAGGAACCACCATTTTTTTTCCTGTTGTTCCTTTTCTTTCCTTTTTAAAAGGTTCTCTGCATAGGTTTCCAAAGTCTCAGGCCTAATTAGCTTTGTTTCAGCAGCCTTTTCAGCCATGACATTGGTAGATTCATCAATCTTCTTTGCCTTGTCAGCTTTGCCAGTGTCAGCAGTGGTTTGAGCAGTGGTTTTAGATGCTGAACTAGAACCTGGTGTATTTGCAGACTTTTGTTGTGCAAACGTTTGTGCTTGACCCTTTTGAGATGGTGGAACCTCAAAAGGTTCCAGCTTTGGTAGCCTATCTCTGCCACTCTCCCCCTTTTTGGCATCATCAGTTGTGAACTCATCATCATCTTCATCTCTAAGTATAGTTGTGGGGGGCAGAGCCAGTGGTCTTCAGCAGATGTTCTTTAATGGCTTTGATATCTGCTTGGGTATCATTGAACCTAGCATCCACCATGTTTCTTATTATAGCCATATAAGTTTCTTGTGTTCGATCTGCTAGTTTTCTATGAGCTATGATGATTGGATTGACTGATTTCCATAACTCACTAGCAATCTCTTGAGTGGATGGTTGACTTTGTGTGAGGGTGACCAAGGTTTGCATCATAGTCTTGATATAAGTCTTGATGTCATTGACTGATGATTCAACGGTGTTAATTCTCTCTGTCAATTCTTTGTATCTTAATTCATCACCAAACTTAATAGGATCATCTGAATTAATGTGGTAGTTGTAACTGGTTCAGTCCTAGGAGGTGAGTCCATAGGAAAGAAACCAGATGCCCCTTTGTCTTGGTACTGGGGACTTCCAACTGGTATTGGGGTCACTCTTGTGGCCAAAACAGTTCTATTGTATCTGAAAGTTTCATTTCTTATTCTGCACACTATTTTCACATTCTGTTGTAATCACATTGCCAATTGGTTAAAAGGTTTGGCTGATACTTTGGGGACCTATAATCTTGTTTCAAATGTTGAGAGTGAGGGCATTTAGTTGCTCAGTGTCCACATATGACACAAAAAAGGATTGATATTGAAACTGCTAAAAATTCACAGAGTCCAAAAGTTGTTTACCCTAAACACACTACTGAACCTAAAGATAAACAACAGGTTGTCTACGATAACCGTAATAAAATTGCCATAAATTAAAATCGCATATGGAAGGTTGAGTAAGGGAAAGTGTGTTCCCTACATTAACAAATACAAAAAACAAAAAGCAACATTACCGTAGTTACCTATGAAATATGTGAAAAAAACCTCTAATTGATATAAAATGTGAATGTTGAGTGAGCTAGTTGAGACAAAAAAAAAAAGGTTGAGTGATATAATTTGAACACTTTAGTTTTGAAAGTTGGTTAATATTCTTTAAAGTTGCCTCAATTCTACAAATATCTTTTATGTTATCAAAAAAATTAAACTAATTAAAAAGTTTACATGGGATTTTTCCAAAAAAAAATGAGTTGCCTACCCTTAAAAATTTATCTTGCGCTCTCATCTCCTCCCTTATAAGTCATAAGTCATAAACTAAATAATCAGATTCCCACCTACTCATCATTTTCATTCCGGCTTCTCTCATCCAGGTAACTCTCCCTGACGTCTCCTCATGGCTCCACTCATATCTTGTTTTATCAACTTCTCTTGATGGCACTCTCACTCTCTCTCTATCTATAATTACATGAACCTTACCTCAACAAACCTTCAACCACCTAAACTAATGGGAAAATACACCCAAAAATCCAAACTAATTGGTGATATTGTAGCAATTACGGATGTTTCACAATCCTCTCTAGCCGTGTCCTAACATGAGCCAAACCCCAGCATGAGCGGTTACATCTCTAGCTTCGAAGCCTTAAGCTTGAAAAGTAGCCTGTGTTGAAACCGACATGTTGTACGTGACGAAACCCTAACCCTAGGTTGAATGCATTGAGGTTTGGTATTGGGTCTGGTGGGTTGGGGTTTGATGGTTTTACGTCGAATCTTGGTGGTGTTCAAAGTCAATTCGAAGGAGAAACAGTGGCGTATTGTGATTTTGGTAATGAAGAAGCTCTTTTGGTGACAATAATATTGACTTGGATGAAAGAGAGATGTATTATTTATTTTTTGTTTGATTTGCATCTGGAGTTTAACATTTTTTGAGTATGAATGTTTTGTTTTATTCTTTGATTGTAGGCTCTAAGTTATTTGGTTGATTATGTTATGTTATTGTTTGCTAAAATGAAGGAATATGTGTGATTGCCAGTTGAAAACTCAAAATTCATCATTAGATAAGATAATGGAATAGGTTCAGTCACAGTTCTTCGATAGTGAAACAATCACAATATTAACTGTCTCAATATATTTTTTCTTCATTTCTAAGAGACAAAACATCTTAAAACAATGAATTATTTTGAAGTCAAAGAAAGATGTGGATGATTTTCGATATTAAGAGCAACCATTCTACTTTTGAGAATCAAATGTGTGCCGATATTAAGGTGATGTTTGACACTTTTAGTTACCAATATTGACAAAATTATCGGTCTGTCTGGGTTTTGTCTCTTGAACTTTGTAATTATATTTAATTGAATTTGTGAGGTTTTCCTTGAAATCCTTGTAGCTTTTCAAATGTGTCATAAAGTTCTTGACTTGTATGCGATGGCATGAGAAAATAATTAAACAAGTTTTGACTTCTTTTTGGTATATATGATCACAATTAAAAAAAATGAAGTTGTTTCTTCAGGATGCTAGGTATGTAGTGTCTCACCATGCCTAGGCGGAAAAACGGGATGCAACTTCGAATGATTTCCAAGCACAAAGGTCATGCAAAGCATCAAATAAATTAAGGACTTCCATTAGACAATATTGTTTTACAAAATATTAAATTAAATTGTCTTAAATAAAACCATTGATTGAAATTGTCAACGACCAAAACCAATACAACAACGGCTCAAAAGATGGTATCCCATGATGCTAGCATGCGACCCCCAAGTTCCATGCCTCATGCTAATTACCTGAAAAACATGCATGTAAAAATATAGGTCAACATAAAGTTGGTGAGTTCACAGGTTATAAATGAATGCACTTGTAATCCAAAACCGACTAAACCACTGCCTAGCTAGGTCAATGATCAATATGTGGTCTGACATGAGCCTATAACCAAACCATGACATGTTGTGCCTCGCCCATTATACACTAAAGACAATGAATAAATGAGAAATACAAGCACTCTTTTTATAACTGTCATCCAGTCACAGCGATTGAGCAAGAGTGGGGGTGGCAACCCAATATATTCTGGTGTTTCATGGCTAAGTCCATAGCTAATGGTTACGGTGTGATGTATGACACGAGGGCTTAATGGATCCTGAACCTAATGTCTCATGTTCACATAATAGTCAAAAATGTAACTGAAAACTTTACGCAAGCTGTTCAAAGCATTGTTGGTACATGATGTCGAAGCTGCTCCCGCTATCGCACATCATCTTGTATGTGCGATAGTGACCGAATAGAGCTGTGATGATGAGTGGTGTTGTTGACTTTGCTTCTCCTGGTACTGTTGGGAGGATGACTTGAACTTCTTTCCAGTCAGTATTATTTTCAGCGTCTACTTCATGCGACGTAGTCGCGACGCTGACTGGTTGTAGTTTGCGCTTGTTTCGATGTGTCATCTGACACTGTGTTGAGTAGGCGCCACGGACATGATGTGTTTTGATGTCCTTGATTGGCTTTGGTAGTTCTTCAGTTCTGCGTGCGCCGGCGCGCACGTTTTTGACAAGGTTGGTCAGCTTGCCGGAACGGAGGGCAACCTCTATCTCCATTTTGAGGCTGTAGCAGTTGTCGGTATCGTGACCCATGTCTTTGTGGAAGTCACAAAATCTGGTGTTGTCAACATTTTTGCGTTTATTTCCCATAGGTTTTGGGAGTTTAAACGCAACTTCTCCTGTTGACAGAACTTGAGCTAACACCTGAGATGGTGTTTTGGTGAGGGGCGTCCAGTCTTGGTTTCTTCGGCCACTGTTGTGTTGGTCGCGTGTTTGTTTGTTGCCGATCATGTTTCTGGCGTCTCCAGAGGGTGAATATCTTCCTTCGTCGGTGGTGCCGGAGATGCGGCTCCAGACGGAGTAACGGTTGTTATTGCGATTGTGGTTGTTGCTTGTGGTTCCACGCTGGTTCTGATTTTTTGTTTTTTGGTTTCCAGCGTAGAGTTTAGAGATTCGGACGACCTCTTCCCAAGAGTCTGGGATACTATCTTTACCTTAAAGGGTGTTTTGTAAGTTATCATCGTTGACATTTGCTAGGAAGGAGGTTCGAGTCGCCTCGTCCCCAGTTCCTTGTTGAGTGCTTCTTTGTTTAACCGCATGATTAAGTCTTCGAGCGGTTCTTTGTCTCTGCGCTTGCAGAGATGGATCTGACTTTTGTCACGCTTGTGCCGACGCTGTTGACTGAAATGGAGTGAAAATTTATCGATCAACTGTTCATAGCTGTTGATGCTTCCAACGGGGAGGTTGTCGAACCATACCCTGGCTGCTCCTGAGAGTGTTTGGGCGAACATGTGGCACCAGACAGGTAAGGTCCAACCGATGACGGCCTCGGCTTGGTTAAAAATGCCGAGGTGGTCGTCGGGGTCCGTGAGGCCGTCATATAACTTGATGTTGGGCGGGAGGCGCTGCCTCGGTGGTATTGGTGCTTGAGAGATACGCATAGTAAACTTGGATTTGTCGGCGAACGCCGTTGTCCTGTATGGAAGCGACAGGTTGGTGGTCGCGTCGTTATTCAAATGGCTGAGATGTTCTCTGCGATAATATGGGGTGCGACGATAGTCCCTTGAGGCATCGTCCTCCCAGGAACTTTCGTCGTAGTCGTCTTCGTCCAACCGGTTTTACTCTGCGTGGGCCTGGTCTACAATGGGTTTCCCCTGTCCTCCCCCATGACGGGTATCAATCGGTTTTTTGACACTTTTAGAGGTTGAAGCCATGATGGCTTTTCCTATTATGTGTCAGCGCTCAAGTTGAGCGTCGAGCAGTTTCTTTTGGCGCTCGTACCAATCGTTGTTGAGTTCGTCAATTTCCTCCTGGGTGGGAGGTGGTGCGTCGGCGGCATCAAAATTGATTGTACGAGGGCTGATGACGGTATTGTTTTGGTCATCTTTCTCATGGCCTTGGGGTGAGTCTGGCTCATGAGTTATGTCTTGGACAACTCCTGAGGGGGAGTGGATTTTTGGGGGTGAAGTAGTCATTTTTTCTATATGTAAAAATGAACTGGTAAGTTAAAGCTTTTGTTTTTAGAGTATTGTGGTAAGCCCACGGATGGCGCCAATGATGAAACACGAATCCTAGATTACCGGGTTAGCGCTAATCTTTGTAGTGATTCTACGGGGTGTTTATAAAAAGGTGTATTTATAAAAACGTGTTAGGTCTAAGGACAAGACCAAGGATGTTTAGAGACAGCAAGATAGAAGAACCGAGCCTCTAAATGTTTGTAAATAAACAAAGGTTGGAAAAGTACGATGTGCTCGTAGTCTTTTCTGTGAAAGTGTTTGTGGATCTCGGATGCCAATAAAAGGAGAAGGGACTCCTCCTTTTATAATACCTTGACATACGACTTTCTCAATCCGTCCTCTACCCTTAGTGGGGCCCGGCCCAGGTAGAGGTGTCTCTAGGTTTCCGACCCAAGTCCCTAAGACTAAGGGTGCAAGTGGGTTTGGTAAAAAAATTAAGAAAAGGGAGGATGTTACCGTCCTGACGTAAATATACGTGGCGTCCGTCGAGTGGACGCTGGTGGGCGGCGGGTACGTGGCGTCCGCCTACTGGATATTCCTGGGCGGTGGGTAATCATCCTCCTTCTAGAAGAACCTGAGACAAGTTGGAGGGTTGCAAAAGTCTTCAGAGAGATATCTTGGTCAGGAAGCTGCCACGTCATTGTCCTTTCGATTCTTCAGGTGGGCGCAGCCACTAATTGGCTGAGAACTCTGACGGGCAGCCTGCAGCGTCAGGAACAATTGACTGGGGCAGGAGTGTGTGTCTCGAGGCTGCCCCAGAAGGCATCTTTTAGTCGTGTTGATGAAGCTTTGTCTATCTTGTGGAAGAAGCTTCATAGTATGTCTGTCCGGCTGACATAAAACGGGCGGGTGAGTCTGCGTCATTATCTGATGGGCGCTAACTGTTCCGCTGACGTAAAACGGGCAGGTGAGTCATCGTCCTATTTCTGACGGTCACTAACTCTTCTGCTGACGTAAAACGGGCGACACATGTTTAGCTAGGCGCAGATTGTAAGTTTGTGATATGGTATTTGGTGATGTTTTACGACTATATCCCTTCAATACTAAACTTTTCTAGTCCGGTTTGGGACTACTTTTCCATCCCGGGTTGTTGGATGCTTTGGCTCCTTGTGTGGGTCAGGTTTTTGATTCCTTGTGTGGATCGGTTTTTTTTATCAGTTTCGCAACTTTTTGTCCTTTGTGAACTAAACAATTTTATCACTTGAAAAGTCCTTACACATTATTGGGTTAATCGCTGGAGGCGAACGAGGTATTAGTTAGAAGTGCTATTTGGTTGTGCAGCAACCTCATGCCTGAGGTGCTTGGGTCACGGGCATGAACTTCTGACCACATTTTCTTGCTAGTGTTGATAGACAAAAGTACTAAGGCAACTTAACAACTACTGTATGTTCCCAATAATATTCATGTTTAGGTACAATGAGTGGGTTAACTACCCCTAGCACGCACAAAAACTGATGGTATTTTTACAACTTTGAAAACATTACATTTGCTACTTAATTTGTGAACTCACCAACTTTATGTTGACACACGCTAGCATGTTTTTGCAGGTCGCTAGGTTGCCGCACGCTTAGGTCACGCATCATGTGTGTCTTGGGATTTCAAACACTTTAAACTATTTTATCATTTACTTTTACTTTGGTTTGGCGTGTTTGTTTTGCGCATAACTATTTGACGTAACTGTTTGATTTCTCTTCCGCATATTCTTAAAACTTATGATTGGTTGTTAAACTTGATTTTTTCAAACGAACTAAATGGTTTGGGCATTTAGAGTTGTTCATATGATCTAAAGTGGCTATGGGATCTTGGTATGTCACATGCCTCGTGGTATAAACCCCGAAGTGGAAATTTGAGGGTGTGACAACTTGTTTTAATTATTTTAAAAAATGAAAATAAAGTGGCTAATTATACAAAATCAGTCACATGCTGTCTAAAAGATACATAGCCTTTAATAAAAATATGCATGCGTATCAACATATAACTGCATCATGAGACAACATCTATATATGTTTTCAAAGGGGTTAGCACTTAATTGCATTTACTGTTTTCTTACTTTAGTTTATATATTTTCCTATGAACTTGTCTATCTAAATGGTAGGTACTGTTACGCATCAATTGCACCATTCCATATGACACAGGAAACACGTTTGTTACAATGTTTGACATACCATTTCGATAGATTGTCAAAATCCCTTACACTGAGTTGGCCATTCAATAGGGATGCTCAGATTCAGAGATGCTACCTAGCCCGTTTCATACACTATTAGGCTTGTCAAGAATGATTCTAATGATCGCGTAAACACACCTTCTACATAGTTTTTTGTTAGAAAACTTACATTCTGATCGCCTCAACGCCTCTTGTACATCAAGCTCGCGTGTTTCCGAGTCCCTGTACTTGCTGCAATAAACTATAATAGAAAACGAAATCATAGGCATGAACCGAGCTTGTGTTTGACACAATTCCCTTAAACAGATTCTTCGTCTGTTCCCAGGGTACACCGGTTCGAAGCAGTGTCGATGGTGCACTGCCGGACAATCCCACTTGCCTGAAAAGAAACCGGAAGAGGACTGCTTCTAATTTTAGCTGTAGCAATCGATCAATGTAGAACCGCTCTATGATTCTGTTGTGTGTGTGAGTGAGTATTGGGTACAGAACCGCTCTATGTTTCAGGTGTAGTACCACCTTTGCGATTTCTGTTGTGTTATTTTCTGCACAAGACTATGCTACATTTTATAGTCTTAACACACCAAGATGACACCGTTGGCTGCACATTAATCGCCATTAAAGCTGCACATGAAACTTCCGCAGCAATAATAACACTAATCAAAACTCTAGATTAATGACAATTAATAGAGATTAATTGCAGTTATATTGGAAGATCAACACCAGACTCGTAACAGTCTTCTGGTCATAGTCACAAAACTAAAACGGGTAGCAAAAACCGTGTCGCGCGGACCCGGGTTTTTCGAGCTGCATTCGTGTCTGCAGATGCGGGCGTCGCGTTGGTTCAAGAATTTTTCCCGAACCAGAACCCATTTTTTCACCCCCCTGCGCGCGCGGGTAAGTGCCCAAGTATAAAGTGACTAAACATTTTATTCCTTCCAATTTGGTTTCCTCTTATAAACCAATCTAGTTTTCATTCCCCAACCAATGTGGGACAAGACCAACTCAAATTCACACATAAATTCCAACAATCCCCCACATGAATGGGAGTTGCTTACAAAAAAACAACCTCATTCCGATTAAATTTCAACAGTTGAGTTTTGCATACGATAGGTAGGTGTGACCCTTTGAACCTTCGCTTATGAAACGCACTTAGCCCACTGGCTCTGAGTAGAACGCGATGTCTTTGAACTCGTCTGCCATTTGTGTGGACGACAATACGCTTCACACAAGACTCTCCCTCACAACATCAAGTCCTCATAGTTGTGTCCGTTATGGTCATGGACACGTGCCTGGTTCTGCGAGAGCTCTTAAGTATTGTGCCCCAACAATACCCTTCGAAGCGACCATACTTCTCTCTCACATAGGTGATCTACTGGGACTGGTTACCTCAGTCAAATCATTAAAAGCCATAAGCTTAACCTCAACCTTGTCACTCTTAGGAATGGACTAGGAAGCTTATCTAATCTTATAGTAAACTCCCTTTTAAAACGTGGGGTTTCCACCAACTCTCCCCCATAGTGACCTTCGCCAGTTCATACAATTAGGTTGTCCTATTGAACTCAAATCTTGGGATCTCCAGTCAGCTGAGTTAGGTTTCCTTCGCATAAACTTAGCCTTTCATGGGCTTTAGTCCCATTCCCATTGACGACTTCTGAACTAACTCTCTGCTTAAGCCTTTTGTTAGCGGATTCGCGATGTTATCCTTTGACTTCACATAGTCAATAGCGATAACTCTTACAGAGATTAGTTGTTGTACCGATCATGCCTACGTCTTATATACCTATTCTTAATGATACACATTGTGATATGAGCTCTGCCAATTACCGATTGACTATCATAGCGTATGCATTGGGCCAATGCCGGCTTCGGCCACCTTGGTATATCCTTAATAAATTGACGTAGCCATTCTGCCTATTCATCCTCTTTATCCAAAGCAATGAATTTTGATTCCATCATGAATCTAGCAATAACCATTTGCTTAGATGATTTCCATGTTATCGCGGCCTCCAAGTGTGAATAAATACCCACTCATTGCCTTGGAATCACAGTTCTAAGATATCTAATTCGCATCACAGTAACCTTCAATAACTGTTGAATATCTTTTATATTGCAGCCCGTAGTCTCGTATGTATCCTAATTACCAAAGCATATGTGTCACGTAATTCCAATGAATTGAACTTAGGTTGCTCGTGTATCTACTTAGCTTGCTTGCTAAGTCTGGTCTGATATAACTTATCAGATACATCAGGCTGCCAATAATTCTTGAATACTCTAACTGGTTAACAGGCTCACCTCGTTTCTTAGCTAGACATTGACTCGTGTCAATGAAAGTTCTAGCCTCATTAGAGTCATTTCCATTGAACTTCTCAAGAATTTTGTCCACATAATAGGACTGACTTATAACAAGTCTGTTCTAGGTTCGTATGATTTGTGCTTCCCAAAATCACATCCGTTCAAATCAATCCTTCTATTTCCAAATGCAAGCCACCTCCACACTTGTTATTGGATAACTACCAAATGGGGTGATTAAAGTTTCTTCCTTTCATATGTCGTTTAAAAACTTCTTAAGTACCATTTTTACATCCCTACGGATTGTTTCTTAAATGACTCTTCCCCCCACATTGCTTGCACTTTGATGAAGTTTGAGTAGTATCACTCATGATGACATAAGACACCCGTGATAAGACAGCGACTATCTATATCTTTGTGTTATTGAGGTCATCCATTATATTACTCAACCCATATTACTTCACACGAACTGTTTTTTGAGCTATATGAGTTCTCCTCATATTCAGCTAAATAGTATCATTACCAATGAACTATTTATTTGGTCCTTTAGAGTCATCATTTTTAATGAATTATATATTTTCTTGTACAAAATTAATTCTTATGTCTTCACATATGTTTGAACGTTCAAAGTTAATTTATTCTCCGTGGAGCATTTAAATTAACAAGTATTAGTCTAGCATGCTTTAATACTTAGCATGTGAACAGAAGATGCCTCACTCTGATTCTTCACAGCCTTAAGAGATAACTCGCTATCTCTTCCTAACATTCACGTTTTAGTTTAGACACAAAATGAGATTTTGTTTACCATTCCAAAACCTTGGTTTAAAAAATGCTTCAAACCATAATTAATTCCATCTATTAGGATCAAGACTCGTTTGCCTTTAATCTCCAAGGCTTCACCATTGACTCTTTAGGACTTAAACATAAGTCTTAACATAAGTCACCTTGATGAACATATTCATCATCAACAAATCAATGAGATTGACACTCAACGACATGACTTCCATATATCCCTAAGTGATATGTATATATTTGTTGAACCTATTTATTGGGTGACTCTCCCAAAATATATCACGAATCCTCCATATAGTTCAACCAACATTGATAGTTTGTAGAAACTCTACACGTCCATCACTATTGTAAGTCTTTTATAATAAATCTCGCAATATTTATCAAAGACTTATGAATAATAACATATACTTCTATCATATGTTATAGTCATCAAAACTGCATTTGTGCATTTCTACGTAAATGCTCTCAACATTAGATGACATATCTCGTTTTCGTGCATTTAACTTCACTACACTTGCCACGTAATCATGATTATCTCAATGGGGATGGATGAAGAGTTTTTCTTCTTAGTCACTTAATTAAAGACTTAATTTTAAAATTAAAGTCTCTAATAAATTGACATAAAAACTCTAATAAAGTAACATAAAACTTTAATTAAACAACATGAAACTCTACCCAAGAGTTTACTCTTTATTCACCACATTAAGATTCCAATTAATAATTATAATTTATCAAATTATAATTTCAATATAATCCAAAATATATATAACATATATCTTTAACCGGATTAGTATAAACACCAATTCTCAAAGTGCTATTCTCTTCAACACTTTATCGTTCGAAGAAATGATAAATATATCGTTTTGTGGCATGTTTCGGGGTACTCCCTCAATCCACTGTTCAAAACAACAAGGTTGTTTATACTTAACAACTTACAAGTAGTCGAACAAGTAAATATGTCCAAAACAACATCAAGTTGTTTTACACTAAATAATCTCTCTAGACTATTTATCGTTCAAGTTATCATACTTCTCATACAAGTATCTAACCATTTATAATTTGCAAAAGACATGTTTTATTCATACAAAACACTTTTACTTTTACAAGTATTTTCCATAAACTATACATATTTATGTTCTGATTACAAATCAAAACCATAAACTCTAATATAGTTTTATTATTTAAACCATTCCTAACTCACTTGTTAGAGCATATGGTTTTCATGATTAACCATTTCTAATTCGCTCATTAGAAACTATACATGTACCATATAAACATATACGGTCTCAAAATTAACCATTTCTAACATACGATTACACGTTTCATCATCTAAAGTTTTGATTAAATAAACCTTTTCTAACACACCCGTTAGAAATAAACGATTACCCAAAATCGTTTTAAATATCATTGGTTTATATTCTCAACCATTTCTAACACGTTTGTTAGAAATACATGATTATGACAATCATTTTAGAACTTATTGGTTTATATAAAATAAAGCATTTCTAACACGCTCGTTAGAAAATTAAACCATCTACATAAATGGTATTGACTTTGGATTTTCCAAAATATACCCGTTTCAAACTCACTCATTTGAAACCGTCAAAGTTTAACCATGCCGGTTTAATGTTGATTATTTTCCAAAATAGTCATTTCTAACACGTTTGTGTATTTTGTACAATAATCTTTTCTAACACACTTGTTAGAAAATATAAACACCTTATTTTGTTTTTACAAAATCATCAATTTCTAACACGCCCGTTAGAAAAATCAATATATAAGTTTACACATTAAACTTACGATTTTGTAAATATTAATTTCTAATACGCTTATTAGAAATGTTTCATGACACGTTATTCTTTCAACGTCGTCGATTCTAACACGCTTATTAGAAATACATGTTTCAAAACCTTATATTTCGAAACCTTTTATTTTCCAATACTCTTATTAGAAAATATAAACATTTCAAATAATTTGAAATTATCTTTCTAATACGCTTACTAGAAAGAAAACGTTATCAAATGTTTTTTCATGGGTTTACAAATATTATGAATTTTCTAATACTCTCATTAGAAATTTAGTATTTCAAAAACGTCTAAATATATGTTAATAATCCAGTTTATCTAAACACGACACAAAACCCATGAACCCGAAAAACCATGAATATTTGGATTAAAGATTTCACTCCAATCACAAATTTAATCCGATTCAATGTACCAAAAAAAACACTTACAAACTTTCGCGTACCCAAATTCCTTAGGAAGAACACGAAAGTTTGTTTACGAATCTGTTTAAGTTTGTTAGAAAACTTACATTCTGATCGCCTCAACGCCTCTTGTACATCAAGCTCCCGTGTTTCCGAGTCCCTGTACTTGCTGCAATAAACTATAACAGAAAACGAAATCATAGACATGAACCGGGCTTGTGTTTGACACAATTCCCTTAAACAGATTTTTCGTCTGTTCCCAGGGTACACCGGTTCGAAGCAGTGTCGATGGTGCACTGCCGGACTATCCCACTTGCCTGAAAAGAAACCGGAAGAGGACTGCTTCTAATTTTAGCTGCAGCAATCGATCAATGTAGAACCGCTCTATGATTCTGTTGTGTGTATGAGTATTGCGTTTAGAACCGCTCTATGTTTCAGGTGCAGTACCACCTTTGCGATTTCTGTTGTGTTATTTTCTGCACAAGACTATGCTACATTTTATAGTCTTAACACACCAAGATGAAACCGTTGGATGCACATTAATCGCCATTAAAGCTGCGCATAAAACTTCCGTAGCAATAATAACACTAATCAAAACTCTAGATTAATGACAATTAATCCTGATTAATTGCAGTTATATTGGAAGATCAACTCCAGACTCGTAACAGTCTTCTGGTCATAGTCACAAAACTAAAACGGGTAGCAAAAACCGTATCGCGCGGACCCGGGTTTTTCGAGCTCCATTTGTGTCTGCAGATGCGGGCGTCGCATTGGTTCAAGTATTTTTCCCGAACCAGAACCCATTTTTTCACCCTCGTGCGCGCGCGGGTACGTGCCCAAGTATAAAGTGACTAAACATTTTATTCCTTCCAATTTGGTTTCCTCTTATAAAACCAATCTAGTTTTCATTCCCCAACCAATGTGGGACAAGACCAACTCAAATTCACACATAAATTCCAACAATCCCACACATGAATGGGAGTTGCTTACAGAAAAACAACCTCATTCTGATTAAATTTCAACAGTTGAGTTTTGCATACGATAGGTAGGTGTGACCCTTTGAACCTTCGCTTATGAAACGCACTTAGCCCATTGGCTCTGAGTAGAATGCGATGTTTTTGAACTCGTCTGCCGTTTGTGTGGACGACAATACACTTCACACAAGACTCTCCCTGTCACACCCTCAAATTTCCACTGCGGGGTTTTACCGCGAGGCGCATGACATACCAGGATCCCATAGCCATAAGTCATATGAACGAACTCTAAATGCCCAAACCATTTAGTTCGTTTTCAAAAATCAAGTTTAGTTAAGCTGCGAAAGCGTAAACCAAATTTAAATCTTTTAGAACCATGCGCAAAACAACGCGTCCAAATTAAAACCATATAGAAACAAACGTAAAAGCATGATATGTAGTTTAAGTGTATTCCCAAGACCCCAAATGCAATGAACGTGCAGTGCTCCCTAATCGTGACACCGGAAGCTAACTACCTGCAAAAGCATGTATATGGTGGGTCAACAAACAATGTTGGTGAGTTCACTAAGTAAGGTAAAAGAATGAGTAACCGCGAAGGTTTCCAAAAACCACGTAACCAAGTAAAAGCGTAGGTCCTCAAGACCCAAAAGTTCAAGTGTTATCAGTTTAAGCTTGTCAGGGGTAGCTAGCCCACTCATTGTAACTAAACATGTGATTATTGGGAACATACAGAAGTTATAAGTTTTGCCTTAGTACTAGTGTCTATCAACACTAGCAGTTCAGCTCCTTTAGAGCGTGGTCAGAAGTTCATGCCCGTGACACAAGCACCTCAAGCATGAGGTTGCTGCACAACCTAATAGTGCTATCAACTAATACCCCGTTCGCCTACAGCGATTAACCCAATAATATGTAAGGACTTTCAGTGATAGAGTGTGTTTAGTTCACAAAGGACCGTTAAAGTTTTAAACTGATAAAAGCGTGATCCACACAAGGAATCGTAAAACCCGACCCACACAAGGAGTCCAAAATCCGACCCACATAAGGAGTCAAAACCTGAGTTGTAAGAGTAGTCCCAAACCGGACTAGAAAATGTTTACCAAAGTTGTCTCTAACCCGAGACGCATGCTTTCGAGAAAAAGTAGTGAAACTCACCTTAGGTTGCAAGCAAAAATATCCAAACTCCAAACAATATGGTGCTACCGACTCCCTATTACAAGTATCACTATGTGAGTATATGTGTATAATTAATACACCATATAACCCGTTTGTCCAAGACGTTTAAATGTTCAAACCGTGTAGTGACACCTAATGACTCTACATGCACAAGTCCTACGTAACCCGTTGGTGATCATAGTGATTATTATCAGTTTAGTACCTCAACTACATCTCATACAAGTGTCAACACAAGTTCATGTCAATTACATACCATATAAGACTCCAAATAGTCACATAAAGACCCCGTACACAATCTGCGTTTTTAGGTCAGATTGTGCGCTGTGAAAAATGAATTATTTAAAATAATTAACGAATAATTAAAGTCCCAAAGTTTTACTGAGTATTCATTGGGATTCAGTTGATAACCCATATTTTTGTTTTGTCTTAAAACCAAACACAAAAATTACTAAAATTCGTACAACACAGCTATGTCCAGAAAACTTCCACAACAGGTCAGTTTAGTAGAAAAATTCCCAAAAATTGTGTATTCACCCAAACGAGGTGAATCCACTTGGAAAAGCCAAGTTTTTCCAATGTCGACCTACGGTCCAAATTTCAAAGCTTAACTCTTTGTAAAACTGAAGTTATGACCGTTTAAAGTTGACCCAATTTACAACTCCAAAAATCTGATATAACCTCTTATCAAATAAAATTCCAAAAACTACTCAAACGAAGTCCAAATTAAACGATTTTGCCCATTATGAAAAGCTAAGACCCTGTACAATACAACTATGCAAAGAAATCATGAAAATTAATACTTTTAAGTCACATAAAAGACCCTACAAGTCGACCCAAGCATTCTGTCTAGATTTTAAACATGCATGTAACTCCATATTAACGAACCCTAGATCCATTATATCGCCTAATATCATCATAAACATGTATTACAATACTCCTAGCATGTAAATCAGATCTCACACGACAAGATTCATCATGAATATTATCTTTTATAAACCCTAATTTATTAATGATCATACACATACAATAACCATGCAAGACTTATCATAATAACACATAACAAATGTTATTTAGCATGTTAATCCTTATTAAAACTCATGTTTATGTTATTTAAGTTTCACATCAGATCTGGACAAACAAGTTTTGAGGTTTGAAAATAAGATTAACATACAAGAGAAGGATTATTATACCTCAAGCTCTTTGTTTTAATGATCCTATAGCTTCCCAAGCTCCAAAATTAGTGATTCTTGATTATGGTAGAGGTTGAGGGTTTAATTTTTCGTAGTATAGCAGGTTAGGGGAAATAAGGTTAAGTTATAATAAAGTTTTGTTAAAACAAATCGTTTATAAATTAGTTCCCTAGCGAATTGGGCCTGGAAAGGATTTGGGCCGCGCTAAGAGGAGCCCAGCTCCCTGATCCGCTGCAGCAAGTTGTGCGCCCCGCCCAAACATTCAGCTTCCCGTTTCCTTGGAATTATTTTCTTTTGCCTTCAATAACTGTTGACTAAATTTTGTCATTACCTAATTTATGAACTAATTAAAGTTCCCACCACCATTATGTTTCATATTGCACTTTGTTGGCTTGGTCCACGCATGTGGCCAAGTCAACACCCATATATATGTATTTTTTTATTTAAGTATATATAATATAATATATATAATGATTAATCTATAAAATATTTAACCCCAATATTTTATAACTAGTGTATGACTCCCGATCCGACTAGAGCCGGTTACGGATCCAACCGCGCATACTCGTGTACTAAAATTATTTTTGCTTAATTTTAAATAATTTCATGTAACATAAAATATAATAAATCTATAAAATATTTAACCCAATATTTTATAACTTATATATGACCCTCACTCTGTCAAGTGTCGGTTACGAACTCGGTATCGTGTTCACATAATAACATGTAACGTCATATAAGTTCACAAATAAATCCACATAAGCACATAATTGCAAATAATATCGAACGAGCTATTCTACAATTACTTGTTTTACTGTTTCACCAACGTTCAGGGTTCAAGACTCGTGTATGCAGTTGTTCACCTATAACCGTGTATCGTGTGACTCACTTAACTAACTCTAGTCAAGTAAAATGCTACCAATATATGTATAAGTTAACTAGAGTTTAGTTAAAGTATGAACCTGAAAATGCGGGGTGTCACACTCCCTGACAACGTCAAGTCCTCATAGTTGTGTCCGTTATGGTCATGGACACCTGCCTGGTTCTGCGAGAGCTCTTAAGTATTGTGCCCCAACAATACCCTTCGAAGCGACCCCACTTCTCTCTCCCTAACAACGTCAAGAATTTTTCCCGAACCAGAACCCATTTTTTCACCCCCCCCCTGTGCGCGCGGGTAGGTGCCCAAGTATAAAGTGACTAAACATTTTATTCCTTCCAATTTGGTTTCCTCTTATAAACCAATCTAGTTTTCATTCCCCAACCAATGTGGGACAAGACCAACTCACATTATATATATAACATTTCTTATCCTCCTTATCTACAGTGTACTTACGATTTTGCCCCTGATTCAAATTACTATACTGCCATTTTGCTCATTGTAAAAGTGTGATATGTATATCTGTGTTCTCTGTACAACACCATGTTTATTGAGAAAAACACTTCTCTTTCAACTCCTCTGTCTCCCACCATTGGAGGTAAACTCCGGCTAATCTGCTAAGTTTCACCTAGATGGAAGCCGCCCTCCAACTTCTGTCGCAACCTACGATTCCAGATGCAGACGAAGGACTGGTCGGTGGCATCAGATGCAGACGAAGGACTGGTCGGTGGCTTCAAATAGAAACAGAGAGAGAATGCGACGGTGGCGGTGAGAAGAGAGATACAGAGAGACATGCTGTCATTATGGTCGCCGATCATGTTTCAGGGACCATCGATGATTGGGAGCTAGAGAGACTTGGCGACAGTATTTTCCGTCAAACCAGAGATGATTGGGAGATAAAAGGTGGCGATTCGTGGTGGTTGCTCATGGTGATGTTTTAGAGTCGACACCAACGAACGTTCGATCTTTCCGCTGGAGTGTTTGTGGTGATGTTGCAGTGGAGGAGATCTTTAAAGTGGTGGGGCACGCTTGGGAGTCGGTGGAGGACCAGTCGGCCAGTTATGGTGGCAGATTGTGGCGGCGAATTGTTGCAACGAAGGTGGTGGTGGTGCTGTGATAGTCGTTGGGTTTTGCTGTGGTGGTCTTGTGATGGTTATGGTGGTGATAAAATACTTGATCTAGGATAGAGAAAGATAACAGGGAATGTCTATTTTTTGGTTTTTAAAATTTATGCAAAACACATATGGTTGCTATATCGAGTACGTACCGAACCGATACCGACCCGTGGCGAAGCGCGGGTTAATTTACTAGTTCACACATAAATTCCAACATTTTTTACTAATGTGGTGGTTAAATATGTCTCTGTTTTAGATGAAGTTGCAAACGAACCGGGTGCTAGTATAGAATTGTTAGATCCAGTTGCCATTAAAAGCCAACATGAAATTTATATGTTGGAAAGTCAAAAAATACGGCTTCTCTAGATATAGTTGTTTCCTCCCTGAAGTAGTTAATCCAAATCATTCAAGTCAAAGAAAATGCTACTATAGTTTATAATATATTAACATACCATTAAAAATATTTACAATTGAAGGTCTTAACAAGCCACCAAAAAATGATCCAGTTTTATATGTATGTGATCTTTTATGTAGATTGAGTGATAATATGCAGCTTAACTTCTTGAAGTAGATTATATACACTAGAGCAGCCGTTTAGAAGCTGATTTTATACACTAGAGTAGCCTTTTGGGGGCACTTTTTTTCAACCTAAATAAAACCTCTATACAAGGATAATGGAGTCATTACTTGTTATGAGACATTAAATTATTTTGGTGCCTACTCTATGTGCATGTAACTAATTAGGAACAAAATGCACATAGCTTATCTATTTATTGTTGTGTAGTATTTACAATAGTTTTTTACAAAAGTATGCTCATTATCCTTCTTACTAGAACATCCGCTGTGTAGCACAAGTGTCTCTCCAAGCTAAGTAACAACACACTATATGATGATAGATAGTAAGTTTTAGTTGTGTTTTACAGATTCTTTGGTAAATATTAAAGGTACGTTTGATAGATGGAGAAAGAAGGTTAGAGAAACAAAATAAAAAGCGAAAGACCATTGTTGAAAATATAGTCAACATTGTATGTTTTTGATCTGTTCTTTTTTGCGAAATTGTGTTGCTTTACTTTTGTCCTATTATTATGGTAAAATGAATACCATACCTTTAAATGTTCTGTAACTGGATTGTTCTTTCATTAGGCATTTTATAATCCCTGGGGCTATGTGATTTTTTAACTTGTGAATCAGTTGCTGCTAGGAGTGATGCAGGTTCTGTTGGGACTGTTGTTGCAAGTGTTGGTGGGAGTAATGCGACTTCTATTGCAATCCCTTCATCATTTTGGTTTATTATTGTTAATGTACTTTCGTTTTTAGGTTTTCTCACGCATGATTATTGTTGTTTACTTGTTTTTAATTATTTTGAAAAATGAAAATAAAGTGGCTAATTATATAAAATCGGTCACATAAAATCACAGTAAATATGTGTGACCCAATGTTATACAATAACCACACTTATAATTACGAATGTTTTGAGGTTACAAATAACTATTAACCAAACTGTAGTCAATTTGCTTTATGTTTGTGCGACGTATTGATGGCAAAAGTCATGAGAAAAAAATATGTGTGACCAATGGTTAGTCAATAGCCACACTTAAAATAACAAAATTCCATGTGGCTATAAATAACAATTCGCCACATCATAGTTACTTTGTTTTTTGTTTATGTGAAAAAATGATAGATATTGTGATGGTCAAAAATTTATGTCTGACCAAAGGTTTTATAAAGAGAAGGTAAAGAAAAGAAGAGAGTAGAGAGAGTTCAGACACAGATAGAGGAGAAAGAGAAGAAGAGCGGCTAAATATTATGAGTTAGGGTTAGGGTTAAGTTGTGTTTCTACTTTCGTGTATATAATATATTATATATATTTTTTAGCATTTCGGATTCGGATAATACAATTATCCAAAACTTTTCAAAATCAGGAACCGAATCAAAATCCGAAATTTTGAATAATAAGTATACAGATTTTCATATTCGAATTCGGATTTAGATTAGTTTGAACACCCTACCATTAACCACACCACAATCACTTTGGATTTTGTTTGTATGTCAGAGTGATACCAAACTTCATAGGGAAAAGAGTTAGGTGTGACCAAACGTTAGACAATAGCCACACTTAAAATTGCAAAATTTTGTGGGGCTATAAATAATTGTTAGCCACATTTACAATAAATTCATGGGACTATATAACAGAACCGGCAATACTTACAGTAAATTCATGTGGCCGTTGCTAGACTTTAGCCACACTTAGTAGACAAAATACTTGATTATGACAACCCTTTTTGCCACACATTTTTTAACTAATATGACTAAAACAAAGTTTCTAGCAAATCTATGTGACTATAGAATAGAAAAAAAAAATGTTAGCCACTCATATGGAGGAAATGCTTGATTCCAAAAAAAAAATTTGTTACTCCTTAACCACATTTTTAAGATGTTATGGCCGCTAAAAACTATGTGTCGGTTGTATGATACCAACGATGACTAGACCTTCGGTCACGCTTGACAAGAAAAAAATAGGTGTAGAGAAAGGCATATGGTCACACTTTTCCTAGGTGGCCGTAAGCCTTTTTTGACGTAGTGTTATGCTATACACATCAGGTTCACAGCCTATGTGTTAGTTTTAGTTTCAAATAACTATTGTTTACTTATAAATTTAAAACTCAACATTGTTTAGTAAAATCATCTTTTTCTCAAAATCATGATTTTGGCAACGGGAAATGATATCTTTTAAACTACTACCCATGACAGAGCTTCTCCATCTTGTGGCTGCACTGGCCAGAAGCCTTGGAGGTTCCTAATCAGGGTTCTTAAGAAAAGCACGGTTAAGGGAGTACCATGGTTCATGTTAGCCTACGATGACGACGAGTGATGCGTCACAAGTCCACTAGGATTGTGAGAATTTATGGTTAACAGTGTTGGTGGTCGACATGGGTTTGATAAGGCAGGTTTAATAAAAAAAAATCAGTACATATAAAGACTAAAACGAGGTGGGTTAACAGCAAAATCAAATGGTATCGGTCATAAAGGTTGATTATGCTATCAAAAGTGAGAGTAAAAGGATGGTTTGAGTAGGTTTCAAAGTTAAAGTTATAGGTTGTAGTTTTGGTAATACATAATGGTTGATTTTTGTAAGTTTGTGTTTTTAAAACATACTTAAGAAATAAATAGTGCTAATCATATTGTCGGGTAAAAAGGAAATTTGAAGAAAATATAACTTTATGGGTTGAGGGTTTGTTTAAATTGAAAAAATGAAACAAAGGAATAAAAACAAAGTAGATACCTCCGTATCAAAGAAAGCAAATTGTGGTGGAGAAAATGAAAACAAAGAATAATACACTATTTCTCAACATGTTCTTGATTAATTTATAGAGTAATAATAAATATTGGAGTTGATACTTTTACATAATTGTCGTTAACTAACTTTTGTTGAATTATTGCATAACGTAAATGAAGCCAAAATAATAACACAATGATAAATAAAGTTAAACATATATTAAATACATTTCTTTTCTTTAGTTTTTGAAAACATAAAATTGAGCCATTACATCCTCTTCTTTTACAAACATATCTTTAACGGTCGCAGTTGCAACCTATAAAACCAGCACTAGCTTTAAAATCCGATAAACCAAAGGGAAAGTATTTGATCATTAGCATTTTTTATGATTTAATATTTTCATCGATTATTAGGGTTTTAGTCATTAAACTATGTTTTTTTCGTTTATATAATTATTTAGAAAGTAGGTCATTTTTACGCCACTTACTTTCAAAACTAAGATTATATAAAGAGGTAGAGTGAAAACATGACAACATATAATAAGGCTCCTAGTGTTTTGGTTTTAGGTAAGATAGAAAGTGTGTTTTAACAATAGAGAAAATATTTTGGGTGTTTGAGACTACAAGACAAAGAGGCATACATATTCAATGGTTATTTTTGCCTTAATCTTAGTTTTTCCGTAGCGTTAGTTTCACGTTAGCAGCACCTTTTGTTGCGTTAGTGTTAGTTTTTTCCTTCACAAGGTATTATTTATTGAAGTTTAGTTTTGTTAGTGGTGCCTTAGGATAGTTTCGTATTGGATTTGAGCTATCACCATTTTGATACACATTTAGTGTTATCTTGATAAACTACTTTACATCCTGAGAAGAAGGATTTTAAACCGTGGGTCTTAACAAGAGTATCATCTATAGATTTGAAGAGAAGCTTATAGCAGTAAGTTGGATTTTAGTGGATATGTTTTGTTTCATTGTGTATTAAATCATGAAACTAGATGTTGGCTTGATCAACATATTCATGCGTTGGTCATTTTATATAACATAAATTTATGAGCATATCATGATATAAGTGTAGTAAAAGGCATCTACACATTTTGCTTAGAAACAAGCTTATATAAGTGCCTTAGGATACTCTTCACACACAACATATACTCCTCTTAGACAACAACATATATGCCAAGTCCTGCCAAAATTTAGCTCATAATTTTTAGCTTTTAGGACTTTTCGTGGCCATCTAGTATATTCTAAATTAGTCCAACGAATTCGTGCCACCTTATGGCACATGTAAGGAGAAATATCAAGCCAAGAATGTTCTAGAATTCCCTAGATTTGGTTGGTCAAAATTGCCTTCAAAGTGCAGCCCCTAGAACCCTCTAGAATCAGCAAACTATGTCACAAATCAGCATGATATTTTCATAGAGTTATCTCTATATGGAATCATCTAGGCCATGATCAAGTAGTATAAATAGGCCCCTAGGGTCTCATTTGAGACATCCTTGTTATCATGTAAACCAACAAACCTTTGCACTACTCACTAGTAACACACTAAGTCTTTTACTTGTGAACTTCTGATTCAAGTCTTACAAGCTTTTACTTGTGACCCAATATTCCCATTATATATTTCCGTTAAGAAAACCCAACGACTTCAAGTCAGCTAGGCTTTCTTAGATCAAGATGTAAGGCCACAGATGAGTCAATTACTCCATGACATATAGCTCTCTCACTATAAAAAAAAACAATTACAATAGTTACATTTTGTTCATGAAATCATAGTCCTCGACTATTTATCATTTGTAATCTTGATAAGGAGGTCACCATCTTCGACATCATACAACATGTCTGCCTTGTGATAGTCCCCGGGGGTTGGGGGATTTTGTACTTTTAAGGGAGCTTTCCGACATCACCAACTTTGGCTGAAGATGATATTTTTATAGAGTTATCTTGATATATAATCATCTAGGCGATGATCAAGTAGTATAAATAGGCCATTTGGGGTCTTATTTGAGACATGCTTGGCATCATGTAAACCAACAAACCTTTGCACTACTCACTAGTAACACACTAAGTCTTTTACTTGTGAACTTGTGATTCAAGTCTTACAAGCTTTTACTTGCGACCCAACGTTCCCAATAAATATTTCCGCTAAGAAAACCCAACGACTTCAAGTCAGCTAGGCTTACTTAGATCAAGATGTAAGGCCGCACATGAGTCAATGGAGTTACTCCGTGACATATAGCGCTCTCACTATCAACAAAAACAATTACAAGAGTTACATTTTGTTCATGAAATCATACTCCTTGACTCTTTATCATTTGTAATCTTGATAAGGAGGTCACCATCTTCAACATCATATGATATTTCTGCCTTGTGATAATCCCCGGGGGTAGGGGGATTTTGTACTTGTAAGGGAGCTTTCTGACGTCACCAACTTTTGTTGTAGTTGAGGTGGGATCCGTTAGCAATTCCGGTGTATCATTGGAAGTTGCCTCCACAATGAGGCACCAATTCTTAACACTAAAAACAATCTTTCGGATGTCCACTTTATTACTTAAACCGTTCAAGACATTAGGTAGATGAGTTCATTACCATCTTGGTTAACTTTTTCAATCACGTTTTGGGGAAGCTTATGGCGTCCCCAAGACCCCTTTGACTTTTTCCAAGATCTTCTATGCTAGTATCTTCCTGAATTCATTCATAAAACTCTTTAACGCTGGATATATAGACCAGACACCTGAAACCAAAAATAACTAAGTTACTAATTAACTTACTTAACAAGAGGGCACACTTTGTAAGGATTAATTCAGAAAATTTGTCCCGCAGATGTTATTTTATGTAATCATTGACACTTTGCAGACTCGCATAGTAGAATCATGTGCATCATCTGGCAATTGGAACAAAACATTTTAATAATAAGATCTTCTACAATTAATCCAATATCTTACTCAACAACTAAGTAAAGAACCAATAATACTATCAAAAACATAAAGAATTACTTTCTTTATATTAAACAATATTTAATGGTTATGATCACTTACTTATCACATTCTAGAAAAAAGTCTAAAATTCTAAAAATCCAACCAAACCTATAACGTCATATATATTTTCTTTAAGTTTTTTTAAGGTAGTTATAGGAATTAATCCAAAAATGTTATGGTATATAGAAGGAACTAAACAACCAATTAGATGCTTTAGAAACCAATAATTTAAACATACTTTTTAGATGAAATAATCATTGTTAACTATCACATGTAAACAAAAGGTCAATATAATCCATTTTCAACAATTGATAAAGTTGGTCATGCATAACTACTATGGTAGCTTTGTCATCATCTACCACTGTCTTAGCTCTATTTATTGTAGTTTGGAGTTCTTTTCTCTGTATATAATCTAAGTGGTACACCTTGTGCTTCAACCCCTTGATAATTCGTTTGCAGTCTGTAGTTATTGAGAGTTATCGTTATTAATGATCAGTATTACCTGACTAGGTATGGAATAAAATGTACTGACCTTTCATCTTCTCAGCCACAATCACCGGAGGTTTTTGGATCTCCAATGATTTTTGGACGATGGCTTCCTAATCGTTGTCATGAACTTTATTGATTGTATTTATTAATTTGTTATACACTCAGGACTAACACCAGATTACAAATACATATATTAATCGAAGAATTGATACCTCTTTTTGATGAATCTTTGTCAATGGGAGAAATTGTATATGTGTTTTTTATTGTCGATGACAGTCTTGACTGATTAGAATTGTGACATCCGTCACCCTCGTCTTTCATCTAATTGACAATAATAGTCCTCCAAATATTTCCATTATAGTCCCTATAAGTTTCGTCGTTTTCAAGTTTAATTTTAGAGCGAACTAAAAATTTATCATTTATATTTATTATGGATCGGGTATAAGTTTTAATCAATTGCGTATGTTTAAACGGAGTCGTAAAAGATTCTATAAAAATATATAATTTAGTTTAGAAAGTTTTAAAGTTAGTTAACTTGAATTGGTTAAGTTTTAGAAGGTGTGTTTTAACAATAGAGAAAATATTTTGGGTGTTTGAGACTACAAGACAAAGAGGCATACATATTCAATGGTTATTTTTGCCTTAATCTTAGTTTTTCCGTAGCGTTAGTTTCACGTTAGCAGCACCTTTTGTTGCGTTAGTGTTAGTTTTTCCTTCACAAGGTATTATTTATTGAAATTTAGTTTTGTTAGTGGTGCCTTAGGATAGTTTCATATTGGATTTGAGCTATCACCATTTTGATACACATTCAATGTTATCTTGATAAACTACTTTACATCCTGAGAAAAAGGATTTTAAACCGTGGGTCTTAACAAGAGTATCATCTATAGATTTGAAGAGAAGCTTATAGTAGTAAGTTGGATTTTAGTGGATATGTTTTGTTTCATTGTGTATTAAATCATGAAACTAGATGTTGGCTTGATCAACATATTCATGCGTTGGTCAATTTATATAACATAAATTTATGAGCATATCATGATATAAGTGTAGTAAAAGGCATCTACACATTTTGCTTAGAAACAAGCTTATATAAGTGCCTTAGGATACTCTTCACACACAACATATACTCCTCTTAGACAACAACATATATTTCAAGTCCTGCCAAAATTTAGCTCATAATTTTTAGCTTTTAGGACTTTTCGTGGCCATCTAGTATATTCTAAATTAGTCCAACGAATTCGAGCCACCTTGTGGCACATGTAAGGAGAAATATCAAGCCAAGAATGTTCTAGAATTCCCTAGATTTGGTTGGTCAAAATTGCCTTCAAAGTGCAGCCCCTAGAACAATCTAGAATCAGCAAACTATGTCACAAATAAGCATGATATTTTCATAGAGTTATCTCTATATGGAATCATCTAGGCCATGATCAAGTAGTATAAATGTGACACCCGGCAACTTCCGGTAACTAACTTTTGAAAACTTAGTAAGTCTACCTTAGCGAGTCACGCATACGTTACACAAAACAAGGTCGGTCGAGTCGAGTCGCACGTCATTAGAGTTTT
This sequence comes from Ambrosia artemisiifolia, assembly GCA_032199755.1. Lineage (NCBI taxonomy): Eukaryota > Viridiplantae > Streptophyta > Magnoliopsida > Asterales > Asteraceae > Ambrosia > Ambrosia artemisiifolia. The sequence continues at coordinate 40,221,797 of CM063519.1, read as the reverse complement.
AACATACGCAAGTCTCGAGTCCCGGGGATTGGTGAACGAGTGTGAACGTGTTTACTTTCATGTATTATGTGTTTATAATCATTATGTGACTTACCGGTACGTGAAAATGTGTTAACATATGTTAAAACGGAGTTTAACGCGCCAAATACACCACACCTGACCTTATAGGCGATTAGCCTGATCAGTCAGGTGATTAGCATGTCCTGATAGGCGATTAGCTTGTTTTCTTAGGCGATTAGCATGTTTCCTTAGGCGATTAGCACCCTAATCGCCTGATATAACTTCATAATCGCCTGCAACGTGTCTGACGACTAAAACACCTATAAATACCACCCTTGACCTCCAAAACATCAATTACACAACCCTAGCCGTCCCATAACATATCTCAACCCACAAACACCCTCTGGAACCCATTTTTACACACAAACAACCATTTCCAAGCTTATTCCATCATCTACTCTTATATACAAGGTGTGTTCTTCAAACCCAAACCTTTAAATGGTTATATTTTACTCCCTAAATGTCCAGACCTGACTTATAAAGGTTTTTGTCTCTGAAAATCCATTTAAAACCATTTCTAAACAAACCCACACCTTTACATGTGTTATATGTGTTATATGTGATTAAAGCTAGAGTTTTTGGGATTTAATCATGATTATTTTTGTGTTATTATGATGTGTATAGCTGTTACAAGTTGGTATGATAATGTCCTAGGAGTTTGATTGGTTTTGGTCGTGTATTATGGATACTTGATGTTTTGACCCGTTTGAAGGATTTTGGATGATTTAGGATGATATGAGGTGTGTTGTTGATTGTTTGATGTTAGGGTTTGCTCTAGGATGATGCTAGAACAGTAGGATGCTTTCGGACAACGTGGTTATGTGATTAGATCTGGATATTTGCTATTTAGGGCAAGTTCTTGCATGTTGATGTGATGTTTTCATGTTAAGTTGCTATTTTGGGAAAATGCTCGCATTCGGGACTGTTAGAATGATGAAAACTTAGGGGTTTTGCTTGAAATATGTTTGTTAATATGTTAGGATGATTATTGGGTGTTTTCGCACGTTTCGGATCTGATTTGGAGGGTTAAACGCGCGAAAAACCACATTTGCTGCACTATAGGCGATTAGCAATCCTAATCGCCTATGTTATAGGCGATTAGGGGCATAATCGCCTAAGACAAGAGGCTACTCGTGTGCTAGGTATGGCGAGTAGCATCCTAATTGCTAGCAGTCCATGCAATTGTGATCCTAATTGCCTTCATGTCATGCAATTGTGACCCTAATCACTAGTTAAGCCCTGCATTGCATACCACATGACCATAATCGCCTAATATGCATGTGATTAGCCCTAATCACCTAACATAAGGGGCGATTAGCCCTGGTAATTGCCTGTTGACCATCCCTAATCACGTGTTGACTTTCCTAATTGCATGCTAAGTTCCTAATCGCGTGTAATGCTGTTATAAGTGTATTTTAACATCCCGAAACCCGATTCGAAACCTAGGAACATGATAGGAACCCCGTGACATGCCTAGTAACATAGTAACACGTGTTCGGACTTGTTCGTACGTTATTTGACCTATGTGTTACAATCATTGAACTTTAACGCATGTTAAGGACTAAGTTGCATGATTTGTGTATGTTTGAGTATGAGATGAACACGTGGAGTCTCGGGTCACCAACGGGATGTCGAGTCTTGTACATTTGGTCAGTTTAACAGTCAACGCATTTTCAAACGAACCTGGTTATGGTCTGGGCATCTAGGGACTAACTAACCTACGGGTTATTAGTCTAAGTACTTGTAACTGTCATATGTTAGGTCGCCGCTTTACGGGGCTAGCATAGCTTGTTGGTTTAAATCACTTTCGAAGTAACGCAACCCAAGGTGAGTTCACGGCCCCTCTTTTATATGTTTTCTTTCGGGGGAGAAACATGCCACGCAATTTAACAAACTCAATGCTTTCGTATAAACATGCAACTCCTTCTGGAAACGCTTTACTCATTTTGAATACGTAACTGTTTTTGGGAAGTAAATTGTTGTAAGCACGCTACGCTTTTGAAACACTTTTGGGAAGTAACACTTTTGGAAAGCAACACTTTTGAATGCAACGCTTTTGAAACACAACTCTTGATTTGCAACACTTTTGTTTACTACACGACGAAACAAGGAGTCCCGGGGGAAACCATGAATGTGCGGGGTAGCACAACGGGGAAATGTGGATAGATCTATTGGGCCTGACAAACCCCACCCGTCGGCTAGGAGCCGGGCGGGTGCATATTGTCTCTAGTTTAGCAACACAAGCAACTCAAACATGGGCAGCAACTCAAGCAACGCTGTCAGTAATGGTTTCAGTATCACAGTCGTGGTAGTAGTAGGAAACGCTTGTTTGTTCGTTTATTTATTTGTTTAACGTATTTTATGACATGGTATTTTGTGATCAACGCTCAACACACGGAAACTTATTGTAAACTTAAAACCTGTGAACTCACCAGCATTATATGTTGACCCGTTTTCGGCATGATTTCTCAGGTCGCTAAGGTAGCAGCATCTCAGGGCTTAGGCGCACGCGTCTGCACGGCGTCTAGTTTAGGTTCATGGTTTTGTTATTAAACAAGTTTGGAAACTTTTGGGATTTAGTTTTGTAAAACAATGCTTCCGCTGTTATTTCAAATGGTTTGGATTCGTGTTTTTTTTATTTTACGTATCTTATCATATAGTGTTGTTTATTGTGACCGTTGACTTGGATCCTGGTGTGTCACACGCCTCGCGGTAGAACCCCGCAGGTGGAAATTTAAGGGTGTGACAGATTGGTATCAGAGCCAATGGTTATAGTGAACTAGGACTGCATGTAGAGTCTAGACTATAGCCGAGTCTCACACACTAGACGGTCACATACATTTGAGTCGTGTCTTTTGGTAAACATACTAACCTTGTCGGGGTGTCGGTATCCTTACCACACGGTGTCACATTGCTTATGTCATTCTTGGTTATTCCTAGCTTCACTTTATCTTCTCCTTCGGGTTTACAGTCGTGGGAACTTGTTTGATGATCTTTTGAGTTGGTTATATCTTCCTAGGATGTGGGTGTCGGGTGACTTGAGGTTCGAGCTCGGGGCACGCCTTGAGGACCATGTAAAGCAATTTATCATTTCGGGTGCACACGAAATGATAAGTTGAAATGCATGAAAGACTTGGTGGATCTTGGGTTGGGATTAATGGTCACATTGGACCCAATCCTAGATTTTTCGTATTCTCTTGGTTTAGCGTTGGTGATGGGTCTGAGTGTTTGTTTCTTGTCTTTCTCAGAAGATGTCTGGAATTCGCGGTGGACGTAGAGGCGGTGGTCGTACTGGCGGACGCAATGGTGGCGGTGGTCGTGGAGGGGTGAACCTAACCCAGGAGGATCTGAACACCTTGCTGCAGGCTGCCTTTCAGGCAGGACACAATGCTCATGGCGGTGAGTTGATCCTATCAGTTTTGCCTCGTTGTGAGCATGGTATCCTTCTTTTGTGGTTTTCTTACGTGTTTCGTTTCAGGCGGTGTTGTTAATCCACCCCCAGCCATGTGTACGTACAAGATGTTTCGGGATTGTAAGCCCCATGAGTTCTCTGGCACTGAAGGGGCTGTAGGCATGCTCAAGTGCCTAGAGAAAGTGGAGTCAGTGTTCTTGATGTGTAACTGTCTTCCTGAGGATCGAGTCAAGTATGCTGCTGCACTTTTCCTGGATGTTGCGTTGACCTGGTGGAACAATATTACTCAGAATATGGGTTTGGGGGAGGCGTATGCCATGCCATGGGAGGATTTTGTCCAGCTGCTGAAGAGAGAATACTGCCCCAGGGAGGAAATTCAGAAGTTGGAACAGGAGGTTTGGAACCTCAAGATGGTTGGGTCGGAGATTGAACAGTACACTGTGAGGCGTAATGAGTTGGCGGTGCTGTGTCCAGACTTACATGTGCCAGAATATAGGAGGATCGAGCACTACATTTCAGGGTTAGTACCAGAGATAGCGGGGTTAGTGGCTGCGGGAAATCTTCCTACTTATGCAGAGGTGGTTCGATCGGCTCATCGGATGACTAATCTGAAGGTGAATGAAGGTGTTTTACCTGCTCGTGGTTCGACTGTCAAGGCTCCAGAGGGCAGCAAGCGCAAGTGGGAAGGCTCGGGGAAGAGTTCGGCTCAAGAACAGGCACAGCAGCAGACCAGGAAGCTAGGGGCGGTGGGGTCACCGTCGACTCAGAATCAGGGTGGATACACGGGAAAGAACCCTAAGTGCAACCAGTGCGGGTACCATCATGTTGGGAGTTGTGATACGTTTCGTTGCAACCGTTGTCTTCGCTATGGCCATCTGGCCAAGGATTGTAGGGTCAGCACTCAGGCAGGACAAGTTCAAGCAGTTGCCCCCACTCCTACTCCTCGGGGAAATCAAGGGTGCTTCAATTGTGGTGAAACAGGGCATTTCAAGCGAAATTGCCCAAAGCTGAATCAGGGAGAGGCAGGCACAGCAAGAAATGGAGGGAACAACCAGGGCGGTGGTGTAGCTGCTCGTGCTTATGTTATTGGGGCTAGGGAGAACCAGGAGGACCCAGACACTGTTACCCGTACGTATTCCTTCTTATCTCTTATTACGCTTTGGTTCTACTTTTATCCGCATTATTGTGTGTTCGTGTTTTCGGGTGTTTCCTTTATGGGTTGGTCGTTACTTCTCATTCTTTGGGTCGACGAGGGTCTTTTGGGGGATGCTACTTGGACGGTACCGGTGGGTTAGTTATACCGATCATAGTAGCCTCCAGTAGGCTTTCGGTCAGGGGAGTCTTTTGGCTCATATTCACATTTGGGGAGGCGGGTTCCCGGTTGTCACTGTCACGTTCTGATTCACAACCTTCGCTCGTTGTATTTTGGGGAAACGCTACTTGGGCACACACAGAGGTCGACACACATCACCGTTGGGGCCAAAAGAATCTCGGGGCGAGATTCCTTTTAACAGGGGGATGATGTGACGACCCGGAAAATTTTTCTTCTTGTTTTGTCTTCTCTTTTCGACTTCGGGAAATTTTCGGGACGAAAATTCTTTTAACAGGGGGATGATGTGACACCCGGCAACTTCCGGTAACTAACTTTTGAAAACTTAGTAAGTCTACCTTAGCGAGTCACGCATACGTTACACAAAACAAGGTCGGTCGAGTCGAGTCGCACGTCATTAGAGTTTTAACATACGCAAGTCTCGAGTCCCGGGGATTGGTGAACGAGTGTGAACGTGTTTACTTTCATGTATTATGTGCTTATAATCATTATGTGACTTACCGGTACGTGAAAATGTGTTAACATATGTTAAAATGGAGTTTAACGCGCCAAATACACCACACCTGACCTGATAGGCGATTAGCCTGATCAGTCAGGTGATTAGCATGTCCTGATAGGCGATTAGCTTGTTTTCTTAGGCGATTAGCATGTTTCCTTAGGCGATTAGCACCCTAATCGCCTGATAGAACTTCATAATCGCCTGCAACGTGTCTGACGACTAAAAACACCTATAAATACCACCCTTGACCTCCAAAACATCAATTACACAACCCTAGCCGTCCCATAACATATCTCAACCCACAAACACCCTCTGGAACCCATTTTTACACACAAACAACCATTTCCAAGCTTATTCCATCATCTACTCTTATATACAAGGTGTGTTCTTCAAACCCAAACCTTTAAATGGTTATATTTTACTCCCTAAATGTCCAGACCTGACTTATAAAGGTTTTTGTCTCTGAAAATCCATTTAAAACCGCCTACTATGCATGTGATTAGCCCTAATCACCTAACATAAGGGGCGATTAGCCCTGGTAATTGCCTGTTGACCATCCCTAATCACGTGTTGACTTTCCTAATTGCATGCTAAGTTCCTAATCGCGTGTAATGCTGTTATAAGTGTATTTTAACATCCCGAAACCCGATTCGACACCTAGGAACATGATAGGAACCCCGTGACATGCCTAGTAACATAGTAACACGTGTTCGGACTTGTTCGTACGTTATTTGACCTATGTGTTACAATCATTGAACTTTAACGCATGTTAAGGACTAAGTTGCATGATTTGTGTATGTTTGAGTATGAGATGAACACGTGGAGTCTCGGGTCACCAATGGGATGTCGAGTCTTGTACATTTGGTCAGTTTAACAGTCAACGCATTTTCAAATGAACCTGGTTATGGTCTGGGCATCTAGGTACTAACTAACCTACGGGTTATTAGTCTAAGTACTTGTAACTGTCATATGTTAGGTCGCCGCTTTACGGGGCTAGCATAGCTTGTTGGTTTAAATCACTTTCGAAGTAACGCAACCCAAGGTGAGTTCACGGCCCCTCTTTTATATGTTTTCTTTCGGGGGAGAAACATGCCACGCAATTTAACAAACTCAATGCTTTCGTATAAACATGCAACTCCTTCTGGAAACGCTTTACTCATTTTGAATACGTAACTGTTTTTGGGAAGTAACTTGTTGTAAGCACGCTACGCTTTTGAAACACTTTTGGGAAGTAACACTTTTGGAAAGCAACACTTTTGAATGCAACGCTTTTGAAACACAACTCTTGATTTGCAACACTTTTGTTTACTACACGACGAAACAAGGAGTCCCGGGGGAAACCATGAATGTGCGGGGTAGCACAACGAGGAAATGTGGATAGATCTATTGGGCCTGACAAACCCCACCCGTCGGCTAGGAGCCGGGCGGGTGCATATTGTCTCTAGTTTAGCAACACAAGCAACTCAAACACGGGCAGCAACTCAAGCAACACTGTCAGTAATGGTTTCAGTATCACAGTCGTGGTAGTAGTAGGAAACGCTTGTTTGTTCGTTTATTTATTTGTTTAACGTATTTTATGACATGGTATTTTGTGATCAACGCTCAACACACGGAAACTTATTGTAAACTTAAAACCTGTGAACTCACCAGCATTATATGTTGACCCGTTTTCGGCATGATTTCTCAGGTCGCTAAGGTAGCAGCATCTCAGGGCTTAGGCGCACGCGTCTGCACGGCGTCTAGTTTAGGTTCATGGTTTTGTTATTAAACAAGTTTGGAAACTTTTGGGATTTAGTTTTGTAAAACAATGCTTCCGCTGTTATTTCAAATGGTTTGGATTCGTGTTTTTTTTATTTTACGTATCTTATCATATAGTGTTGTTTATTGTGACCGTTAACTTGGATCCTGGTGTGTCACACGCCTCGCGGTAGAACCCCGCAGGTGGAAATTTAAGGGTGTGACAATAAATAGGCCACTAGGGTCTCATTTGAGACATCCTTGTTATCATGTAAACCAACAAACCTTTGCACTACTCACTAGTAACACACTAAGTCTTTTACTTGTAAACTTCTGATTCAAGTCTTACAAGCTTTTACTTGTGACCCAATATTCTCATTATATATTTCCGTTAAGAAAACCCAACGACTTAAAGTCAGCGAGGCTTACTTAGATCAAGATGTAAGGCCACAGATGAGTCAATTACTCCATGACATATAGCTCTCTCACTATAAAAAAAACAATTACAATAGTTACATTTTGTTCATGAAATCATAGTCCTCGACTATTTATCATTTGTAATCTTGATAAGGAGGTCACCATCTTCGACATCATACAACATGTCTGACTTGTGATAGTCCCCGGGGGTTGGGGGATTTTGTACTTGTAAGGGAGCTTTCCGACATCACCAACTTTGGCTGAAGATGATATTTTTATAGAGTTATCTTGATATATAATCATCTAGGCGATGATCAAGTAGTATAAATAGGCCATTTGGGGTCTTATTTGAGACATACTTGGCATCATGTAAACCAACAAACCTTTGCACTACTCACTAGTAACACACTAAGTCTTTTACTTGTGAACTTGATATTCAAGTCTTACAAGCTTTTACTTGCGACCCAACGTTCCCATTAAATATTTCCGCTAAGAAAACCCAACGACTTCAAGTCAGCTAGGCTTACTTAGATCAAGATGTAAGGCCGCACATGAGTCAATGGAGTTACTCCGTGACATATAGCGCTCTCACTATCAACAAAAACAATTACAAGAGTTACATTTTGTTCATGAAATCATACTCCTTGAATCTTTATCATTTGTAATCTTGATAAGGAGGTCACCATCTTCAACATCATATGATATGTCTGCCTTGTGATAATCACCGGGGGTTGGGGGATTTTGTACTTGTAAGGGAGCTTTCTGACGTCACCAACTTTTGTTGAAGTTGAGGTGGGATCCGTTAGCAATTCCGGTGTATCATTGGAAGTTGCCTCCACAATGAGGCACCAATTCTTAACACTAAAAACAATCTTTCGGATGTCCACTTTATTACTTAAACCGTTCAAGACATTAGGTAGATGAGTTCATTACCATCTTGGTTAACTTTTTCAATCACGTTTTGGGGAAGCTTATGGCGTCCCCAAGACCCCTTTGACTTTTTCCAAGATCTTCTATGCTAGTATCTTCCTGAATTCATTCATAAAACTCTTTAACGCTGGATATATAGACCAGACACCTGAAACCAAAAATAACTAAGTTACTAATTAACTTACTTAACAAGAGGGCACACTTTGTAAGGATTAATTCAGAAAATTTGTCCTGCAGATGTTATTTTATGTAATCATTGACACTTTGCAGACTCGCATAATAGAATCATCTGCATCATCTGGCAATTGGAACAAAACATTTTAATAATAAGATCTTCTACAATTAATCCAATATCTTACTCAACAACTAAGTAAAGAACCAATAATACTATCAAAAACATAAAGAATTACTTTTTTATATTAAACAATATTTAATGGTTATGATCACTTACTTATCACATTCTAGAAAAAAGTCTAAAATTCTAAAAATCCAACCAAACCTATAACGTCATATATATTTTCTTTAAGTTTTTTTAAGGTAGTTATAGGAATTAATCCAAAAATGTTATGGTATATAGAAGGAACTAAACAACCAATTACATGCTTTAGAAATCAATAATTTAAACATACTTTTTATATGAAATAATCATTGTTAACTATCGCATGTAAACAAAAGGTCCATATAATCCATTTCAACAATTGATAAAGTTGGTCAAGCATAACTACTATGGTAGCTTTGTCATCATCTACCACTGTCTTAGCTCTATTTATTGTAGTTTGGAGTTCTTTTCTCTCAATATAATCTATGTGGTACACCTTGTGCTTCAACCCCTTGATAATTCGTTTGCAGTCTGTAGTAATTGAGAGTTATAGTTATTAATGATCAGTATTACCTGACTAGGTATGGAATAAAATTTATTGACCTTTCATCTTCTCAGCCACAATCACCGGAGGTTTTTGGATCTCCAATGATTTTCGGACGATGGCTTCCTAATCGCTGTCATGAACTTTATTGATTGTATTTATTAATTTGTTATACACTCAGGACTAACACCAGATTACAAATACATATATTAATCGAAGAATTGATACCTCTTTTTGATGAATCTTTGTCAATGGGAGAAATTGTATATGTGTTTTTTATTGTCGATGACAGTCTTGACTGATTAGAATTGTGACATCCATCACCCTCGTCTTTCATCTAATTGACAATAATAGTCCTCCAAATATTTCCATTATAGTCCCTGTAAGTTTCGTCGTTTTCAAGTTTAATTTTAGAGCGAACTCAAAATTTATCATTTATATTTATTATGGATCGGGTATAAGTTTTAATCAATTGCGTATGTTTAAACGGAGTCATAAAAGATTCTATAAAAATATATAATTTAGTTTAGAGAGTTTTAAAGTTAGTTAACTTGAATTGGTTAAGTTTTTATAAAGAAAACTAACTAATTTTAAAGAAATTTTAACCAAACCAACTAGAGGGACTGTTACTGCCAAAAAACGAAAGTTCAAAATCTGTTTTTCCCTCTTCCTTGTACTCGGTTTTTCGGCATATAATTCCGGCCACCGGAGTCCTTTTCCGGCGACATTGTATCTTGTTTTTTTAACTCGTCTTAGAGGCTTTAAATCGGGTATTTATGATTCTCCATCGATATGTAACTGATTCAAATCATTATAACGTGTAATTATAGCATTTTAATCGAGTTTAATTTGGGTTTGTTATTATAACCGATCGGACCTTTAATGGCACAAAAAAACGTTTTTTTTCTTTACAACACTATAAATAGATAGTGCCAATCGTCTTCTGCACCTCCATACCTTCTAAACCCACGAACAAACCTACCAAAATCGCGCCACTAAAGCCTCTAATCGGCTATTTTGCATTCGGATGTGCAGCCCTGTTTTCAAGTGATATTCACATTGTAAGTTTGATTTTTTTTATGCCATTTCATTTAGTTAACCTCCCTCTTTAAAAGCCCTATTGATTCGGCTACTATTGTTTACGAATCGGGTTCAATCGAAATCGAGTTAGGGTTAGGGTTCTTGGTTGATTATTGGGGAAGAAGATGAAGTCTATATTTGTGTTAAATATATTTTTATTGGTAAATAAATCACAAAAAAGCTTTTGGTGTAGTGCTTTGTGTGGTCTTTGTGTTTGGGAAGGACCTGCGTTCGAACCCAGGGACCTACTTTTCATTTTCGTATTTTTTTTATTTTACTTATTTAATTACTTGATTATTCATTTTATATTGTTATTAAAATCACAAAACTTATATTATTCATAGTAAATTCATTTTTACTCCGAAAATTATAAAAATTTAGGAGTAACATCTTGACACCATAAGTAAAATTATCACATAAAAATTTTCTGGAAAATAAATTATGTTCATATTTTTATTAATTAAACTAATTTTAATCATAAATAATTGATAAAAAAATTTATTTTTAATGATTTAAATCCCAAATTTTCTGGAAAATTATTTTTAAGGATCATGAACCGAAAATAAAAATTATTGGTTCAGAAAACATTTATTTTTATTTATTTTCCTATTTTTTAATCATTTAAACATAATTTAAACTCATTAAATTCATTTAAAATACAAATAAACTGAGAAAAATTATGGAAAAATTATTTTCACCTTTATACATCAGAAAATATTTATTTTTGGATCATGTCTTGTATTTTTAGTTTTAATTACATTTAATTAGATATAATCAATTATTTAGTTAAATGTAAATTATTAAAATATGTATTATGGATATTTTTCTATAAAATAGAAAATCTTCCTACTTGTGGAAACGTAGTATTAAACTTCTTTTGTCACCTATTCGATCGTGAATCATAATATATTTTATTTAAAAATTATTATTACATTCGAGTTATCATAAAAACTTCATCTTCCCTACATAAGTCTAGCAAACCCTAACGCCTTAGACCCTTGATACTTTAGACTCCTAGACTTTTCCTCATTAGCATTCATATACATTATAGGTTGAATTCCTCGGAATTCCCATTACTTAACTCACAACCGCTTAAGTTGGATTTTGATCGCTTTCGCAAACTGTGAGTATATCTTTCCCCTTTTTCATGTTTTACTATTTTTGGGTGATCCATGTACCATTATTATTATTATTATTATTAAACTATGTAGACTTTGAAACGTAATGTGCCTTATGTGATGCTTATGTGATTTGTGTGAATTGAAACGTAATCAAAATCATTAACCAATGGGCCGAGCATAACAATGAGTAGTACTACGATTTACATCCATTGTGTGATTATGGTTTCATTTGAGCCTTGGTCATTGTTATGTGAAACTTGATACTTTTGGGGTGATACTTGATACTTGAAACTTTTATGGTTGATTTTGATGCTTTTATTCTACTAATTACATATTAGCAAACAGCATGGCACAAGTATTACAAGCGATTCTTGAAACTAAAATGGGTATGCTCACCAATACATTATATGTGTTGACAAAATTATTTTGTACATGTTTCAGGTTATTTTGAGACGCTTCCTTTAAGCTTTTGGATTTATATTTAAGTTTTGACTTTATTGTACTTTAGTTAGATTTGTCGCTTTAGAATATTTGTAACTTGAATTTCTTTACAATGTAATAAACTATATATTCAATGTATTCAAATTTATACTTTTAGTCCATGAGCTATTGAACAATCGTCACTACGTGACACCTCGATGTTTCCGCCATCGGTTGGGGTGTTACAAGAATCTCTAAGACGATGATTGTATTGCATTGTTGGACAGTGAGCGTATGAAAGTCATGGTGGTTTGAAATCACAATCCCCCATCACCATTTATTATATAGTTGCATTAATTATTAAGTAACCTTCACAATCCCACCGACCCCAAAAACTTAAGTCTCTAACCCCAAAACCTAAACCACCCATCTACCCCCACCCAAAAACCTAAACCCACCCCACCCACTACCTACCTAAAAACCTAACGCCCAACCTAAAAACCTAAACCCACCACAACCAAAACCCTAACTTTCCCCAAAAATATCTACACCCACCCTACCTAAAGTGGCTAAAACCTTTTCGTATTTTTGAATTTCAATTTTTAATAATTAAATTCCACAATTTATTCAATTCATTTTCCTATATATTAAATCAATAATAATAATAGTGACATTTTTTTCTATGGTTTATATATTAGAATTATAAACGTTATATACTAATTCATTTCTTATCTATAAAGCAAGGTTTGTAGGTGTTCAATGATAATTGGACGTTTCTAATCGCCGAAAATAAGAAGGAGGCAAGGAAGGGATCGCAAGTTTGGAGGTGGAGGTGATTAAATGGGGTTGTTCTAACATCATGGGGATTAGGAGACTAAGCATCTTTCTATATTTGGTAATTACTCTTAATTGGACATATCATAGGATTATGAGGGATTTTAATTATGCCAAGTCAACTTGTGTGTATCCTTGAGCTTACTAGAATCTTTCCATATTCATGATTAGTCTTGGTATTATGCCTAATCAATCCAATGTGACCTCTCATCTTGTCCATGTCAAATGTGATTGACAATACATGGGATTTTGGTGTTGGTTTTTGGAAAACAAAATGATGGTGTCATGGGGGTGGGGTGCGACGATTGTAGTCCAAAGGGAGAGAAAAGTTCTATGACATTTAGGGTAGTAATATTTTATTAATCCTGGTGATAAAAGGGTGTTTGGCCTTTTATGTGTAAGGTCACGTGTTAGTTTGATTGACTAAAGATGATTACATCCTTTGAGGGTATTAGTAAATTTCTAGGAAGATTTAGGGGTGACTAATTGTAGTAAATGAGACATCATGAATTTAAGTGAGATTAAAGTAGTTTCCATATTAGGGTTAAGGATAATCTATTGATGTGATTAGTTATATATATGCACATGCAAATTGTTGTTCTTGATTATCATGTTGCTTTCCTACGCATAAGTTATATTTAAATAATTATATGCACATTAATAAAATAAAGATTCGTCTAGTAAGTGTACGGGTTGACTTGGAAAATTGACGAGTGTCACATTCTACCCCTGTTAAAAGAATTTCGTCCGCGAAATTTTGGTTCTGATACTCTAGAGTCTAGTAAGTAATTGATGAACAATGAGAGTGTCAAAGAACATGACGCTACTAACGAGGTGGAATACTAACAAACTAAATGGGTGAGACGAAAATTACTAATAATCTAATACTCAAAGGTTTACTCGAACCTGATGCTATTTGTATTTTGAGCTTCCGTAAGAATTCGTTGGGCATAATCTTGAAAGTTATTTGCAATCGAGAATGTAATATGAAATAGGGACGTTCAAAAGATTAAACCAGAGTCATATACAAAAGGATTAATTGATGTTATGAGTTGACAGAAACGGGGCACAAAAAGTGCTGTGACTACAAAAGATTTTTTTTACTATCACTAATTACTGTATAACTTTTAGAGAATCATCTTGGAAAATATAATTAGTAGCTTTGAAAACTAGAACTTTGATTTTCACGGTAAAAGCAAAAGATCAACACGTAGTTTGACAACAGATTTACATTTTTAGGATGTGAAAACACGTTCGACATGTTTTGACTAGGTTCGAATATGAAAGTATGCTCCCAAAGAAACGAGAGGGATAGCGTCAAGATCTTAAACTAGGTTGCTTTCTCATTGAAATTTTCTAAATGGAAACACCAAAGTTCAGATGACACAATAATGACGAACTGGTGACTACTTCCACGGTGTTAAAAGTAAAACCTATTGCGTTACACGTAGGTTAGCACAATAGGATTTCTCAGAATTCTCAAGTACCTGTAAATTTGCAATTACGTGATATCAAGTGTAATTGTAAATTTACCTTACAAGATCATTCTAATATTCTCTTATTGCGGATCATAATGTAGGTGTCTATGGTTTTCAGAAAAAGTACATGCATTAGTTAGTAATCACGTATGGAAATCACTATGCTAACGTAATTACATACACTAAAGATGAATCAAGTTTTCAAGCAACGGTTGGAAATCTAATGAGATCAAGTCTTAGGCATTCTTAAAGTAACTTAACTCTTAATAGTCTCGGTCCCTAATGAGATCATGGTTAAAGCCTAGGTACCACTAAGGAAACCTAATTCACTAAAACCTATAGCTCTTATACCAATCTGTCACACACGCACTAAAGGGGATGGGCGTAACGATTGTCATCAATGCAACACAGCGGAAAAATAAAGCTAAGGCTTCTAGGGAGTGGAACGCCAATACAACTAGCATCCTTTAGAATACCAAAACTCTAAGTCCAGCCTATTCCAACCGTGCCATGGTTAAAAGCTACATGATAAACAAGCTTAAAAACGTCAACAAGAAAGTTGGTGAGTTCGCAAGTTTAAGACCCATGTAAACTACTTAGTTTGAAATCATTTACCAATTGTGAGTTTGTTTTGAAGACAAGTGTATCTCACTTTTAAAAAAAACATTTGTGGTTTGAATATAAGTAAACAGTTTTGTTGCCAATCACGCCCCACTTATGGTGTGCGCATATAATGTATATATGTGTGGCCCTCGGGGGGCAAAAGTAAAGTTGCACTAGTTTTAACGTTATTTTACTAATTTCGTGAAAATAACGTTAAAAAACGACGGACGGTTAATCATGTATCATGTGGTGGCGTTGATAGCCAAAAGACAAAGAGGTACATGCACCGATCGGGTTTGTCCCGATTACTAAGTGTTCTGTGCCTTATGTCCAAGGCTTGATACCAAATCACCTCGAGCCGGGGGTCTCACTGGAAGCAGCCTCTCTATTCTTAGGGGTAGAGGTAAGGCTGTTTACATCTTACCCTCATCAGACCCTACCTTAGTTTTGCTATAGGTGGGATTAACTGAGTATGATGATGATGATGATGATGATGAGTTTTGTTGCCAATGAGTGCAAGAAAACGGTTTTGTTGTCCATGAATGCAAGTAAAAGGTTTTGTTGTCCATGAATGCAAGAAAACAGTTTTGTTGTCCATGAATGCAAGTAAAAGGTTTTGTTGCCCATGAATCCAAGAAAATGGTTTTGTTGTTCATGAATGCAAGAAAACTGTTTTGTTGTCCATGAATGCAAGAAAACGGTTATGGTTTTCCATGAATGCAAGCACACCAGTTTCGTTGTCAACATATGTTCAATTTTGCTGTTGTAATTACCATGAGCCCCATAACCAACCCTCGACTTCCTTGTACACCACGACCAATGGCTTATCACAGGACATTGAAAAACATGGATAATATGCAATCATTTGACTTGTCGGTCGTGGTTAGCGCGACTAACCATGAAAGGGGGCGTCAACCCAAATAGTACTATTCATATGATCCACGGCTTATTGCTAAGTTAATGGTTATGGTTGTCCGGGGACTTTGTTGTGATAATGTTGTCTAACTCATATATCACAAAAAGTAAGTCGCGAACATATGTATCAATCTATGTTGTCATGTTGTCAATGTGTATATAAAATAGTGCAATAAGATTTCAAGTATTTAAACAGATATGTAGTTAAGCATGCAATCAAGTTTGCAGTTAAGTTTGTAAGCAAGTTCGTAAAACAATTTTTTAAGCAAGCAGTTTTTCCCCCAAAGTATGAAAACAGTAAAAAGGGGTCACGAAACTCACCTCAAATCCATGCAAAAGCTAGCAAAGTAAACCCGAAACACTAGATCCAAACCACACGTGTCCTCCCAGCGCAAAGAAACAAAAAGAGAGGGAATGGCGGGAGTTCAGATTCTTTACTTCAAATGCTCGCCTTTGGATGCCTTGGATCTACTTAGGGTCAAGTGGGATAGTCTTGGTTGAGTTAGTTTAGGTCAAAAAGGGTTGGTGGTGTGGGGTTTATGCTTGGCCGATTGCAAAGGAGAAGTGGTGATGGCTCCTAAGAAACTTGGAGGGATAAGGAACTAATGGTTTGGTTAGTGAATGAAATCCAAGGAGGTTGGTTCTCCTTATATAGGCGACGAGAGGGAGAAGGAGAAGAGTGTGGGTTGTCTAAGTTTAGTAAGTCAACTACTATGAGTCTTAGTGTTAAGAGAATATTACCATTCCTATGAGTTGTTTCTAGTTCTCAAATCTTTCATAACTTGACTACAGTTTACTTGATTAATCAACTAAAGGTGATGTTTACCTTGATTTGATTAAGCTTAGAGATCTCTTAAAGTTAGATTTGGATGGTGATGGTTCATAAGGTGGTGGTGGCGGTCGCATGAAACCAAAAAAAAGAGGGATGAGAGGTTTATTTTAGGTAGGTCAACTATCATGGATCCAAGCAATTAGAGAATATTTCCATTTCTATTAGTAATCACTTTTTAAGGTTTAATCTTTCTATAATGTGTGACTACGCCTTTGATTTGATGCTACACATCAAATGAGGGTTTCTTGTTGTAGTGTAATGGTGGAACAAAAGATGATTACTTGAGATGGAGGCTTTAGCCGAAAATAAGGAGGCAAGGAAGGGATCGCAAGTTTGGAGGTGGAGGTGATTAAATGGGCTTGTTCCAACATCATGGGGATTAGGATACTAAGTATCTTTCTTTATTTGGTAACTACTCTTGATTGGACATATCATAGGATTAAGAGGGATTTTATTTATGGCAAGTCAACTTGTGTGTATCATTGAGCTTACTAGAATTTTTCTATATTCATGATTAGTCTTGGTATTATGCCTAATCAATCCAATGTGACCTCTCATCTTGTCCATGTCAAATGTGAATGAAAATACATGGGATATTGTTGTTGGTTTTTGGAAAACAAAATGATGGTGTCATGGGGGTAGGGTGCGACCGTTGTAGTACAAAGGAGAGACAAGATCTAGGACATTTAGGGTAGTAATCTTTTATTAATCTTGGGGATAAAAAGGTGTTTGGCGTTTTATGTGTAAGGTCATGTGTTAGTTTGATTGAGTAAAGATGATTACATCCTTTGAGGGTATTAATCTTGGGGATAAAACGGTGTTTGGCGTTTTATACGGATACGGATTTTCAAATTCAAATTCGGATTTAGATAATTTTGAACGCCCTACCATTAACCACACCATAATCACTTTGCTTTTTGTTTGTATGTCAGAGTGATACCAAATGTCATAGGGAAAAGAGTTATGTGTGACCAAAGGTTAGACAATAGCCATACTTAAAATTGCAAAATTTTGTGGGGCTATAAATAATTGTTAGCCACATTTACAATAAATTCATGGGACTATATAACAGAACCGACAATACTTATAGTAAATTCATGTGGCCGTTGCTAGACTTTAGACACACTTAGTAGACAAAATACTTGATTATGACAACCCTTTTTGCCACACATTTTTTTAACTAATAAGACTAAAACAAAGTTTCTAGCAAATCTATGTGACTATAGAAAAGAAAAAGTCACACACAAAGTAAATAATGTGATCGTTGCTATCCTTAGCCACTCATATGGAGGAAATTCTTGATTCCAAAAAAAAATTGTTACTCTTTAACCTCACTTTTGAGCTGTTATGGCCGCTAAAAACTATGTGTGGGTTTTATGATACCAACGATGACTCGACCTTTGGTCACGCCTGACAAGAAAAAAATAGGCGTAGAGAAAGGCATAAGGTCAAACTTTTCCTATGTGGCCGTAAGCCTTTTTTAACGTAGTGTTATGCTATACACATCAGGTTCACAGCCTATGTGTTAGTTTTAGTTTTAAGTAACTATCGTTTACTTATAAATTTAAAACTCAACACTGTTTAGTAAAATCATCTTTTTTCTTAAAACCATGTTTTTGGCAACGGGAAATGATATCTTTTAAACAACTAACTATGATAGAGCTTCTCCATCTTGTGGCTGCACGAGCCAGAAGTCTTGGAGGTTAATAATCAGGGTTCTTAAGAAAAGCACGGTTAAGGGAGTACCATCGTTCATGTTAGCCTACGATGAGGACGAGTGACGCGTCACAAGTCCACAAAGATGGTAGGAATTTATGGTTGACACTGATGGTTGTTGACAAGGGTTTGAGAAGGCAAGTTTAATAAAAAAGAATCAGTACGTATAAAGGCTAAAACAAGGTGGGTTAACAGCAAATCAAATGGTATCGGTCATAAAGGTTGATTCTGTTATCAAAAGTGACAGTAAAGGGATGGTTTGAGTAGGTTTCAAAGTTAAAGTTATATATTGTAGTTTTGGTAATACATAAAAGTTGATTTTTTAAGTTTTTGTTTTTAAAACATATTTAAGAAATAAATAGTGCTAATCATATTGTTGGCTAAAAAGGAAATTTGAAGAAAATATAACTTTTTGGGTTGAGGGTTTGTTTAAATTGAAAAAATGAAACAAAGGAATAAAAACAAAGTAGATACCTCCGTATCAAAGAACGCAAATTGTGGTGGAGAAAATGAAAACAAAGAATAATACACTATTTCTTAACATGTTCTTGATTAATTTACAGAGTAAAAAAATATTGGAGTTGATACTTTTACATCATTGTCGTTAACTTAATTTTGTTGAATCATTGCATAACGTAAATGAAGCCAATATCATAACACGATGATAAATAAAGTTAAACATATATTAAATAGATTTGTTTTCTTTAGTTTTTGAAAACATAAAATTGAGCCATTACATCCTCTTCTTTTACAAACATATCTTTCAACGGTCGCAGTTGCAACCTATAAAACCAGCACTAGCTTTAAAATCCGATAAACCAAAGGAAAAGTATTTGATTATTAGCGTTTTTTTATAATTTAATATTTTCATCGAATATTAGGTTTTCAGTCATTAAACTCTATTTTTTTCATTTATATAATGATTTAGAAAGTAGGTCATTTTTACGCCACTTACTTTCAAAACTAAGATTATATAAAGAGATAGACTGAAAACATGACAACACATAATAATGCTCCTAGTGTTTTGGTTTTTAGGTAAGATAGAAAGCGTGTTTTAACAATAGAGAAAATATTTTGGGTGTTTTAGACTACGAGACAAAGAGGCATACATATTCAATGGTTATTTTTGCCTTAATCTTAGTTTTTCCGTTGCATTAGTTTCACGTTAGCTGCACCTTTTGTCGTGTTAGTGTTAGTTTTGCCTTCACAAGGTATTATTTATTGAAGTTTAGTTTTGTTAGGGGTGCCTTAGGATAGTTTCGTATTGGATTTGACCTATCACCATTTTGATACACATTCAATGTTATCTGGATAAACTACTTTACATCATGAGAAGAAGGCTTTTGAACCGTGGGTCTTAATAAGAGTATCATCTATAGATTTGAAGAGAAGCTTATCGCAGTAAGTTGGATTTTAGTGGATATGTTTCGTTTCATTGTGTATTAATCATTAAACTAGATGTTGGCTTGATCAACATATTCATGCATTGGTCAATTTATATTACATAAATTTATGAGCATATCATGATATAAGTGTAGTAAAAGGCATCTACACATTCTGATTAGAAACAAGCATATCTTGACATTGTTGTTAGTTTTGTTCATGAGATGATACTCCTCACACACAACACATACTCCTCTTAGACAACAGCATATATGTCAAGTCTTGCCAAAATTCAGCTCAAAATTTTTAGCTTTTAGGACTTTTCGTGGCCATCTAGTAGCCTCTAGAGCAGTCCATAATATTCCAAATTAGTCCACCGAATTCGAGCCACCATGCGGCACATGTAAGGAGAAATGTCAAGCCAAGAATCTTCTAGAATTCCCTAGATTTGGCTGGTCAAAATACCCTTCAAAGTGCAACCTCTAGAACCCTCTAGAATCAGCAAACTATGTCACAAATAAGCATGATATTTTCATAGAGTTATCTCTATATAGAATCATCTAGTCCATGATCAAGTAGTATAAATAGGCCACTAGGGTCGAATTTGTGACATCCTTGATATAATGTAAACCAACAAACCTTTGCACTACTCACTAGTAACACACTAAGTCTTTTACTTGTATACTTTTGATTCAAGTCTTACAAGCTTTTATTTGTTGTTGGTGGTGAAAATCCTCAGGATGATTTTACCTCATATCCTTGGTGTAGCATCCTCAGGATGCTGAAGGGCTCAACTGACTTCAGGATGTAACTATATTTCAACATATGCACATCCTGAGAATGGACTAACGAATTACCTTTTTTTACATATGATTGCAGGTACAACTAAGTTATAATATGGATACATAAGTACTCTCCAACGTCTATATTATAACACTCAGTCAAAGGAGTAAAAGATTGAAGAGTAACTCATATAAGCCAAAGTCTAAGATCGAAGATAGAGTCAAAGTTCTAACCGATATACATTAAATATTGGCGAAGAATAAGGAAACAACTGGTACAATGACAAGCTGAGGGGAAACTGTTACAAACGGCCACCTGAAGACTTTAAACAAATTTAACAACATAGCGGATCATACGGGATTCTCCATTTATTTCATGTATTATATAAATGAGAATGATGGACGAGTATAGGACACACATTGCTATGACTATAACTGTCACACCCTCAAATATCCACCTGCGGAGTTCTACCGCGAGGCGTGTGACATACCAGGATCCAAGTCAACGGTCACAATAAACGACGTCTAAATGTAAAACATACGTAATCAAAACCATGCATAAGATTTAAAATTCAACATTTAGTAGTGCGGAAGCATTAAAAGTTTACAAAAGTCATGCCGAAAATAAAACATAAGTTCCAAAGTTTAACATTTCCAAAACATGCCATGAGACCCTAGACGCGAGATGACTCCAGTGCGACTCCGTGCGCCTAGATGACAGCTGCTACCTTAGCAACCTGAGAAAACATGCTAAAAACGTCAGTATGAAATACTGGTGAGTTCACAGGTTTTTAAGGAAAATGTTTCACGAGCTTTTGAAAGAACTATCATGTTACTACTGACTGAAGAAAATACTTGTTTGACGTGTAGACTCTAAGACGAACCAATCAACGAACTATCGTTAGCACGACCAACGCACTATCGTTTACCACGACTAACGAACTATCCAAGTATGTCCAACGAACTGTCACTCCATGGTCAACGAACTGTGCATTCACAATTAACGAACTACCGCTACAACGGTCAACGAACTATCAGAACGTAAACCGCATACACATAGAACATAAGGAAAACGTACAACCAACCCAGCATAACATGATCTTTTACAAAACGAAGTACTAAGCATGTTTCTCCCCCGAAAACGAAAACAGTAAAGAGTGGGGCCGTGAAACTCACCTTAGGTTGCGTCTTCTGTTAAATAAGTAAACCGTTTATATGATATGATAGCCCCAACTAGTGGCGACCTATCATAAGATACGCGTTAAGTTAGACTAATAACCTGTCGGGTTCCTTAGTCCCTAAGTCCAGTCCATGACCATTATGTGTCCGAAAAGCGTGTTTGACCGACAACCAGACTACGTAAGACAAGACTCGACATCCGATTGGTGACCCGACATTCCACGAGTTCATCTCATACACAACATACACAAATCATGCACTTAGTACTTAACATGCGTTAAAGTCCGACGATTCTAACACATAGGTCAAATAACGTACGAACAAGTCCGAACACGTGTTACTATGTTACTAGGCATGTCACGGGGTTCCTATCATGTTCCTAGGTGTCGAATCGGGTTTCAGGATATTAAAATACACTTATAACAACATTATACGCGATTAGGAACTTAGCATGCAATTAGGAAAGTCAACACGTGATTAGGGATGGTCAACAGGCAATAACAAGGGCTAATCGCCCCTTATGATAGGTGATTAGGGCTAATCACATGCATTATAGGCGATTATGGTCATAATGTATGCAATTTAGGGCTTAACTAGTGATTAGGGTCACAATTGCATGTCATGAAGGCAATTAGGATCACAATTGCATGAATTGAAGGCAATTATGATCATAATCGCCTATGTATCACACGAGTAGGGCTTCATCTTAGGCGATTATGCCCCTAATCGCCTATAACATAGGCGATTAGGATTCCTAATCGCCTATAGTGCAGCAGATGTGGTTTTTCGCGCGTTTAACCTACCAAATCAGATCCGAAACGTGTAAAAACACCCAATAATCATCCTAACATATTAACAAACATATTTCAAGCAAAACCCCTAAGTTTTCATCATTCTAACAGTCCCGAATGCGAGCGTTTTCCCAAAATAGCAACTTAACATGAAAACATCACATCAACATGCAAGAACTTGCCCTAAATAGCAAATATCCAGATTTAATCACATAACCACGTTGTCCGAAAGCATCCTACTGTTCTAACATCATCCTAGAGCAAACCCTAACATCAAACAATCAACAACACATCTCATATGATCCTTAATCATCCAAAATCCTTCAAATGGGTCAAGACATCAAGTATCAACAATACACAACCAAAACCATCCAAAATCCTAGGACATCATCATACTAACTTGTAACAGCCATAAACATCATAATAACACAAAAACAACCATGATTCAATCCTAAAAATTCTATCTTTAATCACATATAACACATATAACACATGTAAAGGTGTGGGTTTGTTTAAAAACGGTTTTAAATGGATTTTCAAAGACAAAAACATTTATAAGTCAGGTCTGGACATTTAGGGAGTAAAACAAAATCATTTAAAGGTTTGGGTTTGAAGAACACACCTTGTATTTAAGAGTAGATGATGGAATAAGCATGGAAATGGTTGTTTGGGTGTAAAAATGGGTTCCAGAGGGTGTTTGTGGGTTGAGATATGTTATGGGACGGCTAGGGTTGTGTAAGTGATGTTTTGGAGGTCAAGGGTGGTATTTATAGGCGTTTCTAGTCGTCAGGCACGTTATAGGCGATTATGCAGCTTTATCAGGCGATTAGGGCTGCTAATCGCCTTCACTATAGGCGATTAGCCCCATAATCGCCTATAGGACAAGGCTAATCGCCTAAAGGGAGTGGCTAATCGCCACCTTGAAGGCAATTAGCCATGCTAATTGCCTACAGGGTCTGGTGTGGTGTATTTGGCGCGTTAAACTCCGTTTTAACATATGTTAACAAATTTTCACATACCGACAAGTCACATAATGATTATAAACACATAATACATGAAAGTAAACACGTTCACACTCGTTCACCAATTCCCGGGACTCGAGACTTGCGTATGTTAAAACCCCAATGATGTGTGACTCGACTCGACTGACCTTGTTATGTGTAACGTATGCGTGACTCGCTAAGGTAGACTTTACTAAGTTTTCAAAAGTTAGTTACCGGAAGTTGTCGGGTGTCACATCATCCCCCTGTTGAAAGAATTTTCGTCCCGAAAATTTCCCGAAGTCGAAAAGAGAAGAGAAATAAGAAGAAAAATTTTCAAATAAGAAGAAAAATTTTCCCGGTCGTCACATCATCCCCCTGTTGGAAGCAATCTCGCCCCGAGATTCTTTTGGCCCCAACAGTAATGAGCGTCGACCTCTGTGTGTGCCCAAGTAACGTTCCCAAAAGACAGCGAGTGAATATGAGACAAGAGACCCCCGATCGAATGCCTACTGGAGACTACTATGATCGGTATAACTAACCCACTGGTGCCGTCCAAGTAGCATCCCCAAAGGACCCTCATCGACCCCAAAGAATGAGAAGTAAAGACCAATCCCCAAGGAAAGCACCCGAAGACACGAACGCACAACAAAGCGAAAAAGTAAAACCAAAGCGTAACAAGAGGTAAGAAGGAATACGTACGAGTAACAGTGTCCGGGTCCACCTGGTCCTCCCTAGCACCAATCACAAAGACACGAGCAGTCGGACCACCACCCCCGTTGTTCCCACCGCCACCTGCGGCCCCAGCTTCAGCCTGGTTCAGTTTCGGGCAGTTGCGCTTGAGATGTCCCAGCTCACCACAGTGATAGCACCCACGATTTCCTTGAGGAACAGGAGCAGGAACGATCGCTTGACCCGGAGTTGTTTGAAGATTGACCCTGCAGTTCTTGGCAACATGACCCACCTGCTTGCAACGGTTACAACGAAACTTCTCGCAATTGCCGAGATGATGGTACCCACACTGGTTGCACTCTGGTAGCTTCCCCGTATACCCGCTCTGCCTCTGACCTGAGGACGATCCCAAGGCTTCAGTTTTCCTTGCTTGCTGATGTGGCTGGCCCGAACCCGTGGTCTTTCCAGTACTATCCCACTTCCTCTTGTTGTCCCCTGGTGTCTTCTTGTCGGAGCCCCTGGGAGGTAGAATTCCCTCGGTAATCTTTAAGTTAGTCATCTTGGTAGCCGACCGCACAGCCTCAGACATAGTAGTAGGATCCCTTGCAGCCACCAACCCCGCAATCTCAGGCACCAAACCCGCAAGATACTGCTCTACCCTC
Organism: Ambrosia artemisiifolia; assembly: GCA_032199755.1. Classification (NCBI taxonomy): domain Eukaryota; kingdom Viridiplantae; phylum Streptophyta; class Magnoliopsida; order Asterales; family Asteraceae; genus Ambrosia; species Ambrosia artemisiifolia. The sequence goes on along the minus strand of CM063519.1, from coordinate 40,197,101 downwards.
CTGTACTCTGGTGTCGACAAACCTGGACACATCACTGCTAACTCGTTGTGCCTGATCGTGTACTCCTCAACCTCAGAACCCACCATCTTAAGATTCCCATATTCCTGTTCCAACCTCTTAATCTCCTCACGCGGGCAATACTCATCCTTCAACCTACGCACAAAGTCCGCCCAAGGCATGGCGTTGGCCTCCTCAAGACCAAGAGTCTGTGTGACGCAGTTCCACCACGTCAAGGCGGGTCCTAAAAAGGTTCCCGAAGCAAACTTCACCCGATCCGCTGTTGGAGTCTCACATAAAGCAAACACCGACCCCGTCTTCTCCAACCACCTGAGCAACTCCACAGCTCCCTCCGTACCTTGGAAGTTGAGGGGCTGACAATCCTTAAACCGCTTATAGGCAACTCCTGCCGGAACCGGAGGAGCGGTAGCACCCATAAAGGTCTGCTGGGCAGCCTGAAAAGCAGCTAGTGCAACACCCAACTGTTACTGCATCATCTCGTTGAGCTCGTCATACGTCAAGGTGATGTTACCACCACCTCTACCCCCACCAGTGCGGCCTCCACGTCGTCCCCCTGTACGTCCACCAGTGCGTCCTGACATCTTCTGAGAAAGATAAGAAACAAACGCTCAGACCCATCACCAACGCTAAACCAAGAGAATACGAAAAGTCCAGGATTGGGTCCAAACGTGACCATTAATCCCAACACGAGATCCACCAAGTCTTCCATGCATTTCAACTTATGATTTCGTGTGCACCCGAAATTATAAAATTGCTCTACATGGTCCTCAAGGCGTGCCCCGAGCTCGAACCTCAAGTCACCCGATACCCACATCTTAAGAAGATATAACCAACTCAAAAAATCAACAAACAAGTTCCCTCGAGCGCAAACCCGAAGAAGAAGATAAAGTAAAGCTAGGAATAACCAAGGATAAGGTAGGTAACGTGACACTGTGTGGTAAGGATACCGACACCCCGACAAAGTTAGTATGTTTACCAAAAGACACGACTCAAATGTATGTGACCGTCTAGTGTGTGAGACTCGGCTATAGTCTAGACTCTACATGCAGTCCTAGTTCACTATAACCATTGGCTCTGATACCAATCTGTCACACCCTCAAATATCCACATGCGGAGTTCTACCGCGAGGCGTGTGACATACCAGGATCCAAGTCAACGGTCACAATAAACGACGTCTAAATGTAAAACATACGTAATCAAATCCATGCATAAGATTTAAAATTCAACATTTAGTAGTGCGGAAGCATTAAAAGTTTACAAAAGTCATGCCGAAAATAAAACATAAGTTCCAAAGTTTAACATTTCCAAAACATGCCATGAGACCCTAGACGCGAGACGACTCCAGTGCGACTCCGTGCGCCTAGATGACAGCTGCTACCTTAGCGACCTGAGAAAACATGCTAAAAACGTCAGTATGAAATACTGGTGAGTTCACAGGTTTTTAAGGAAAATGTTTCACGAGCTTTTGAAAGAACTATCATGTTACTACTGAATGAAGAAAATACTTGTTTGACGTGTAGACTCTAAGACGAACCAATCAACGAACTATCGTTAGCACGACCAACGCACTATCGTTTACCATGACTAACGAACTATCCAAGTATGTCCAACGAACTGTCACTCCGTGGTCAACGAACTGTGCATTCACAATTAACGAACTACCGCTACAACGGTCAACGAACTATCACAACGTAAACCGCATACACATAGAACATAAGGAAAACGTACAACCAACCCCGCATAACATGATCTTTTACAAAACGAAGTACTAAGCATGTTTCTCCCCCGAAAACGAAAACAGTAAAGAGTGGGGCCGTGAAACTCACCTTAGGTTGCGTCTTCTGTTAAATAAGTAAACCGTTTATATGATATGATAGCCCCAACTAGTGGCGACCTATCATAAAATACGCATTAAGTTAGACTAATAACCCGTCGGGTTCCTTAGTCCCTAAGTCCAGTCCATGACCATTATGTGTCCGAGAAGCGTGTTTGACCGACAACCAGACTACGTAAGACAAGACTCGACATCCCATTTGTGACCCGACATTCCACGTGTTCATCTCATACACAACATACACAAATCATGCACTTAGTACTTAACATGCGTTAAAGTCCAACGATTCTAACACATAGGTCAAATAACGTACGAACAAGTCCAAACACGTGTTACTATGTTACTAGGCATGTCACGGGGTTCCTATCATGTTCCTAGGTGTCGAATCGGGTTTCAGGATATTAAAATACACTTATAACAGCATTATACGCGATTAGGAACTTAGCATGCAATTAGGAAAGTCAACACGTGATTAGGGATGGTCAACAGGAAATTAAAAGGGCTAATCGCCCTTTATGATAGGTGATTAGGGCTAATCACATGCATTATAGGCGATTATGGTCATAATGTATGCAATTTAGGGCTTAACTAGTGATTAGGGTCACAATTGCATGTCATGAAGGCAATTAGGATCACAATTGCATGAACTGAAGGCAATTATGATCATAATCGCCTATGTATCACACGAGTAGGGCTTCATCTTAGGCGATTATGCCCCTAATCGCCTATAACATAGGCGATTAGGATTCCTAATCGCCTATAGTGCAGCAGATGTGGTTTTTTCGCGCGTTTAACCTACCAAATCAGATCCGAAACGTGTAAAAACACCCAATAATCATCCTAACATATTAACAAACATATTTCAAGCAAAACCCCTAAGTTTTCATCATTCTAACAGTCCCGAATGCGAGCGTTTTCCCAAAATAGCAACTTAACATGAAAACATCACATCAACATGCAAGAACTTGCCCTAAATAGCAAATATCCAGATTTAATCACATAACCACGTTGTCCGAAAGCATCCTACTGTTCTAACATCATCCTACAGCAAACCCTAACATCAAACAATCAACAACACATCTCATATGATCCATAATCATCCAAAATCCTTCAAATGGGTCAAGACATCAAGTATCAACAATACACAACCAAAACCATCCAAACTCCTAGGACATCATCATACTAACTTGTAACAGCCATAAACATCATAATAACACCAAAACAACCATGATTCAATCCTAAAAATTCTATCTTTAATCACATATAACACATGTAAAGGTGTGGGTTTGTTTAAAAACGGGTTTTAATGGATTTTCAAAGACAAAAACATTTATAAGTCAGGTCTGGACATTTAGGGAGTAAAACAAAATCATTTAAAGGTTTGGGTTTGAAGAACACACCTTGTATTTAAGAGTAGATGATGGAATAAGCTTGGAAATGGTTGTTTGGGTGTAAAAATGGGTTCCAGAGGGTGTTTGTGGGTTGAGATATGTTATGGGACGGCTAGGGTTGTGTAAGTGATGTTTTGGAGGTTAAGGGTGGTATTTATAGGCGTTTCTAGTCGTCAGGCACGTTATAGGCGATTATGCAGCTTTATCAGGCGATTAGGGCTGCTAATCGCCTTCACTATAGGCGATTAGCCCCATAATCGCCTATAGGACAAGGCTAATCGCCTAAAGGGAGTGGCTAATCGCCACCTTGAAGGCAATTAGCCATGCTAATCGCCTACAGGGTCTGGTGTGGTGTATTTGGCGCGTTAAACTCCGTTTTAACATATGTTAACACATTTTCACATACCGACACGTCACATAATGATTATAAACACAAAATACATGAAAGTAAACACGTTCACACTCGTTCACCAATTCCCGGGACTTGAGACTTGCGTATGTTAAAACCCCAATGATGTGCGACTCGACTCGACTGACATTGTTATGTGTAACGTATGCGCGACTCGCTAAGGTAGACTTTACTAAGTTTTCAAAAGTTAGTTACCGGAAGTTGCCGGGTGTCACATCATCCCCCTGTTGAAAGAATTTTCGTCCCGAAAATTTCCCGAATTCGAAAAGAGAAGACAAATAAGAAGAAAAATTTTCAAATAAGAAGAAAAATTTTCCGGGTCGTCACATAATCCCCCTGTTGGAAGGAATCTCGCCCCGAGATTCTTTTGGCCCAACAGTGATGAGCGTCGACCTCTGTGTGTGCCCAAGTAACGTTCCCAAAAGACAGCGAGTGAATATGAGACAAGAGACCCCCGATCGAAGGCCTACTGGAGACTACTATGATCGGTATAACTAACCCACTGGTGCCGTCCAAGTAGCATCCCCAAAGGACCCTCATCGACCCCAAAGAATGAGAAGTAAAGACCAATCCCCAAGGAAAGCACCCGAAGACACGAACGCACAACAAAGCGAAAAAGTAAAACCAAAGCGTAACAAGAGGTAAGAAGGAATACGTACGAGTAACAGTGTCCGGGTCCACCTGGTCCTCCCTAGCACCAATCACAAAGACACGAGCAGTCGGACCACCACCCCCGTTGTTCCCACCGCCACCTGCGGCCCCAGCTTCAGCCTGGTTCAGTTTCGGGCAGTTGCGCTTGAGATGTCCCAGCTCACCACAGTGATAGCACCCACGATTTCCTTGAGGAACAGGAGCAGGAACGATCGCTTGACCCGGAGTTGTTTGAAGATTGACCCTGCAGTTCTTGGCAACATGACCCACCTGCTTGCAACGGTTACAACGAAACTTCTCGCAATTGCCGAGATGATGGTACCCACACCGGTTGCACTCTGGTAGCTTCCCCGTATACCCGCTCTGCCTCTGACCTGAGGACGATCCCAAGGCTTCAGTTTTCCTTGCTTGCTGATGTGGCTGGCCCGAACCCGTGGTCTTTCCAGTACTATCCCACTTCCTCTTGTTTCTCCTGGTGTCTTCTTGTCGGAGCCCCTGGGAGGTAGAATTCCCTCGGTAATCTTTAAGTTAGTCATCTTGGTAGCCGACCGCACAGCCTCAGACATAGTAGTAGGATCCCTTGCAGCCACCAACCCCGCAATCTCAGGCACCAAACCCGCAAGATACTGCTCTACCCTCCTGTACTCTGGTGTTGACAAACCTGGACACATCACTGCTAACTCGTTGTGCCTGATCGTGTACTCCTCAACCTCAGAACCCACCATCTTAAGATTCCCATATTCCTGTTCCAACCTCTTAATCTCCTCACGCGGGCAATACTCATCCTTCAACCTACGCACAAAGTCCGCCCAAGGCATGGCGTTGGCCTCCTCAAGACCAAGAGTCTGTGTGACGCAGTTCCACCACGTCAAGGCGGGTCCTAAAAAGGTTCCCGAAGCAAACTTCACCCAATCCGCTGTTGGAGTCTCACATAAAGCAAACACCGACTCCGTCTTCTCCAACCACCTGAGCAACTCCACAACTCCCTCCGTACCACGGAAGTTGAGGGGCTGACAATCCTTAAACCGCTTATAGGCAACTCCTGCCGGAACCGGAGGAGCGGTAGCACCCATAAAGGTCTGCTGGGCAGCCTGAAAAGCAGCTAGTGCAACACCCAACTGTTACTGCATCATCTCGTTGAGCTCGTCATACGTCAAGGTGATGTTACCACCACCTCTACCCCCACCAGTACGGCCTCCACGTCGTCCCCCTGTACGTCCACCAGTGCGTCCTGACATCTTCTGAGAAAGACAAGAAACAAACGCTCAGACCCATCACCAACGCTAAACCAAGAGAATACGAAAAGTCCAGGATTGGGTCCAAACGTGACCATTAATCCCAACACGAGATCCACCAAGTCTTCCATGCATTTCAACTTATGATTTCGTGTGCACCCGAAATGATAAAATTGCTCTACATGGTCCTCAAGGCGTGCCCCGAGCTCGAACCTCAAGTCACCCGATACCCACATCTTAAGAAGATATAACCAACTCAAAAGATCAACAAACAAGTTCCCTCGAGCGCAAACCCGAAGAAGAAGATAAAGTGGAGCTAGGAATAACCAAGGATAAGGTAGGTAACGTGACACTGTGTGGTAAGGATACCGACACCCCGACAAAGTTAGTATGTTTACCAAAAGACACGACTCAAATGTATGTGACCGTCTAGTGTGTGAGACTCGGCTATAGTCTAGACTCTACATGCAGTCCTAGTGCACTATAACCATTGGCTCTGATACCAATCTGTCACACCCTCAAATATCCACCTGCGGAGTTCTACCGCGAGGCGTGTGACATACCAGGATCCAAGTCAACGGTCACAGTAAACGACGTCTAAATGTAAAACATACGTAATCAAATCCATGCATAAGATTTAAAATTCAACATTTAATAGTGCGGAAGCATTAAAAGTTTACAAAAGTCATGCCGAAAATAAAACATAAGTTCCAAAGCTTAACATTTCCAAAACATGCCATGAGACCCTAGACGCGAGACGACTCCAGTGCGACTCCGTGCGCCTAGATGACAGCTGCTACCTTAGCGACCTGAGAAAACATGCTAAAAACGTCAGTATGAAATACTGGTGAGTTCACGGGTTTTTAAGGAAAATGTTTCACGAGCTTTTGAAAGAACTATCTTGTTACTACTGACTGAAGAAAATACTTGTTTGACGTGTAGACTCTAAGACGAACCAATCAACGAACTATCGTTAGCACGACCAACGCACTATCGTTTACCATGACTAACGAACTATCCATGTATGTCCAACGAACTGTCACTCCGTGGTCAACGAACTGTGCATTCACAATTAACGAACTACCGCTACAACGGTCAACGAACTATCACAACGTAAACCGCATACACATAGAACATAAGGAAAACGTACAACCAACCCCGCATAACATGATCTTTTACAAAACGAAGTACTAAGTATGTTTCTCCCCCGAAAACGAAAACAGTAAAGAGTGGGGCCGTGAAACTCACCTTAGGTTGCGTCTTCTGTTAAATAAGTAAACCGTTTATATGATATGATAGCCCCAACTAGTGGCGACCTATCATAAGATACGCGTTAAGTTAGACTAATAACCCGTCGGGTTCCTTGGTCCTTAAGTCCAGTCCATGACCATTATGTGTCCGAAAAGCGTGTTTGACCGACAACCAGACTACGTAAGACAAGACTCGACATCCCATTGGTGACCCGACATTCCACGTGTTCATCTCATACACAACATACACAAATCATGCACTTAGTACTTAACATGCGTTAAAGTCCAACGATTCTAACACATAGGTCAAATAACGTACGAACAAGTCCGAACACGTGTTACTATGTTACTAGGCATGTCACGGGGTTCCTATCATGTTCCTAGGTGTCGAATCGGGTTTCAGGATATTAAAATACACTTATAACAGCATTATACGCGATTAGGAACTTAGCATGCAATTAGGAAAGTCAACACGTGATTAGGGATGGTCAACAGGCAATTACAAGGGCTAATCGCCCCTTATGATAGGTGATTAGGGCTAATCACATGCATTATAGGCGATTATGGTCATAATGTATGCAATTTAGGGCTTAACTAGTGATTAGGGTCACAATTGCATGTCATGAAGGCAATTAGGATCACAATTGCATGAACTGAAGGCAATAATGATCATAATCGCCTATGTATCACACGAGTAGGGCTTCATCTTAGGCGATTATGCCCCTAATCGCCTATAACATAGGCGATTAGGATTCCTAATCGCTTATAGTGCAGCAGATGTGTTTTTTCGCGCGTTTAACCTGCCAAATCAGATCCGAAACGTGTAAAAACACCCAATAATCATCCTAACATATTAACAAACATATTTCAAGCAAAACCCCTAAGTTTTCATCATTCTAACAGTCCCGAATGCGAGCGTTTTCCCAAAATAGCAACTTAACATGAAAACATCACATCAACATGCAAGAACTTGCCCTAAATAGCAAATATCCAGATTTAATCACATAACCACGTTGTCCGAAAGCATCCTACTGTTCTAACATCATCCTAGAGCAAACCCTAACATCAAACAATCAACAACACATCTCATATGATCCTTAATCATCCAAAATCCTTCAAATGGGTCAAGACATCAAGTATCAACAATACACAACCAAAACCATCCAAACTCCTAGGACATCATCATACTAACTTGTAACAGCCATAAACATCATAATAACACAAAAACAACCATGATTCAATCCTAAAAATTCTATCTTTAATCACATATAACACATATAACACATGTAAAGGTGTGGGTTTGTTTAAAAACGGTTTTAAATGGATTTTCAAAGACAAAAACATTTATAAGTCAGGTCTGGACATTTAGGGAGTAAAACAAAATCATTTAAAGGTTTGGGTTTGAAGAACACACCTTGTATGTAAGAGTAGATGATGGAATAAGCTTGGAAATGGTTGTTTGGGTGTAAAAATGGGTTCCAGAGGGTGTTTGTGGGTTGAGATATGTTATGGGACGGCTAGGGTTGTGTAAGTGATGTTTTGGAGGTCAAGGGTGGTATTTATAGGCGTTTCTAGTCGTCAGGCACGTTATAGGCGATTATGCAGCTTTATCAGGCGATTAGGGCTGCTAATCGCCTTCACTATAGGCGATTAGCCCCATAATCGCCTATAGGACAAGGCTAATCGCCTAAAGGGAGTGGCTAATCGCCACCTTGAAGGCAATTAGCCATGCTAATCGCCTACAGGGTCTGGTGTGGTGTATTTGGCGCGTTAAACTCCGTTTTAACATATGTTAACACATTTTCACATACCGACACGTCACATAATGATTATAAACACATAATACATGAAAGTAAACACGTTCACACTCGTTCACCAATTCCCGGGACTCGAGACTTGCGTATGTTAAAACCCCAATGATGTGCGACTCGACTCGACTGACCTTGTTATGTGTAACGTATGCGCGACTCGCTAAGGTAGACTTTACTAAGTTTTCAAAAGTTAGTCACCGAAAGTTGCCGGGTGTCACATCATCCCCCTGTTGAAAGAATTTTCGTCCCGAAAATTTCCCGAAGTCGAAAAGAGAAGACAAATAAGAAGAAAAATTTTCAAATAAGAAGAAAAGTTTTCCGGGTCGTCACATCATCCCCCTGTTGGAAGGAATCTCGCCCCGAGATTCTTTTGGCCCCAACAGTGATGAGCGTCGACCTCTGTGTGTGCCCAAGTAACGTTCCCAAAAGACAGCGAGTGAATATGAGACAAGAGACCCCCGATCGAAGGCCTACTGGAGACAACTATGATCGGTATAACTAACCCACTGGTGCCGTCCAAGTAGCATCCCCAAAGGACCCTCATCGACCCCAAAGAATGAGAAGTAAAGACCAATCGCCAAGGAAAGCACCCGAAGACACGAACGCACAACAAAGCGAAAAAGTAAAACCAAAGCGTAACAAGAGGTAAGAAGGAATACGTATGAATAACAGTGTCCGGGTCCACCTGGTCCTCCCTAGCACCAATCACAAAGACACGAGCAGTCGGACCACCACCCCCGTTGTTCCCACCGCCACTTGCAGCCCCAGCTTCAGCCTGGTTCAGTTTCGGGCAGTAGCGCTTGAGATGTCCCAGCTCACCACAGTGATAGCACCCACGATTTCCTTGAGGAACAGGAGCAGGAACGATCGCTTGACCCGGAGTTGTTTGAAGATTGACCCTGCAGTTCTTGGCAACATGACCCACCTGCTTGCAACGGTTACAACGAAACTTCTCGCAATTGCCGAGATGATGGTACCGACACTGGTTGCACTCTGGTAGCTTCCCCGTATACCCGCTCTGCCTCTGACCTGAGGACGATCCCAAGGCTTCAGTTTTCCTTGCTTGCTGATGTGGCTGGCCCGAACCCGTGGTCTTTCCAGTACTATCCCACTTCCTCTTTTTGTCCCCTGGTGTCTTCATGTCGGAGCCCCTGGGAGGTAGAATTCCCTCGGTAATCTTTAAGTTAGTCATCTTGGTAGCCGACCGCACAGCCTCAGACATAGTAGTAGGATCCCTTGCAGCCACCAACCCCGCAATCTCAGGCACCAAACCCGCAAGATATTGCTCTACCCTCCTTTACTCTTGTGTCGACAAACCTGGACACATCACTGCTAACTCGTTGTGCCTGATCGTGTACTCCTCAACCTCAGAACCCACCATCTTAAGATTCCCATATTCCTGTTCCAACCTCTTAATCTCCTCACGCGGGCAATACTCATCCTTCAACCTACGCACAAAGTCCGCCCAAGGCATGGCGTTGGCCTCCTCAAGACCAAGAGTCTGCGTGACGCAGTTCCACCACGTCAAGGCGGGTCCTAAAAAGGTTCCCGAAGCAAACTTCACCCTATCCGCTGTTGGAGTCTCACATAAAGCAAACACCGACTCCGTCTTCTCCAACCACCTGAGCAACTCCACAGCTCCCTCCGTACCACGGAAGTTGAGGGGCTGACCATCCTTAAACCGCTTATAGGCAACTCCTGTCGGAACCGGAGGAGCGGTAGCACCCATAAAGGTCTGCTGGGCAGCCTGAAAAGCAGCTAGTGCAACACCCAACTGTTACTGCATCATCTCGTTGAGCTCGTCATACGTCAAGGTGATGTTACCACCACCTCTAACCCCACCAGTGCGACCTCCACGTCGTCCCCCTGTACGTCCACCAGTGCGTCCTGACATCTTCTGAGAAAGACAAGAAACAAACGCTCAGACCCATCACCAACGCTAAACCAAGAGAATACGAAAAGTCCAGGATTGGGTCCAAACGTGACCATTAATCCCAACACGAGATCCACCAAGTCTTCCATGCATTTCAACTTATGATTTCGTGTGCACCCGAAATGATAAAATTGCTCTACATGGTCCTCAAGGAGTGCCCCGAGCTCGAACCTCAAGTCACCCGATACCCACATCCTAAGAAGATATAACCAACTCAAAAGATCAACAAACAAGTTCCCTCGAGCGCAAACCCGAAGAAGAAGATAAAGTGGAGCTAGGAATAACCAAGGATAAGGTAGGTAACGTGACACTGCGTGGTAAGGATACCGACACCCCGACAAAGTTAGTATGTTTACCAAAAGACACGACTCAAATGTATGTGACCGTCTAATGTGTGAGACTCGGCTATAGTCTAGACTCTACATGCAGTCCTAGTTCACTATAACCATTGGCTCTGATACCAATCTGTCACACCCTCAAATATCCACCTGCGGAGTTCTACCGCGAAGCGTGTGACATACCAGGATCCAAGTCAACGGTCACAATAAACGACGTCTAAATGTAAAACATACGTAATCAAATCCATGCATAAGATTTAAAATTCAACATTTAGTAGTGCGGAAGCATTAAAAGTTTACAAAAGTCATGCCGAAAATAAAACATAAGTTCCAAAGTTTAACATTTCCAAAACATGCCATGAGACCCTAGACGCGAGACGACTCCAGTGCGACTCCGTGCGCCTAGATGACAGCTGCTACCTTAGCGACCTGAGAAAACATGCTAAAAACGTCAGTATGAAATACTGGTGAGTTCACAGGTTTTTAAGGAAAATGTTTCACGAGCTTTTGAAAGAACTATCATGTTACTACTGACTGAAGAAAATACTTGTTTGACGTGTAGACTCTAAGACGAACCAATCAACGAACTATCGTTAGCACGACCAACGCACTATCGTTTACCATGACTAACGAACTATCCAAGTATGTCCAACGAACTGTCACTCCGTGGTCAACGAACTGTGCATTCACAATTAACGAACTACCGCTACAACGGTCAACGAACTATCACAACGTAAACCGCATACACATAGAACATAAGGAAAACGTACAACCAACCCAGCATAACATGATCTTTTACAAAACGAAGTACTAAGCATGTTTCTCCCCCGAAAACGAAAACAGTAAAGAGTGGGGCCGTGAAACTCACCTTAGGTTGCGTCTTCTGTTAAATATGTAAACCGTTTATATGATATGATAGCCCCAACTAGTGGCGACCTATCATAAGATACGCGTTAAGTTAGACTAATAACCCGTCGGGTTCCTTAGTCCCTAAGTCCAGTCCATGACCATTATGTGTCCGAAAAGCGTGTTTGACCGACAACCAGACTACGTAAGACAAGACTCGACATCCCATTGGTGACCCGACATTCCACGTGTTCATCTCATACACAACATACACAAATCATGCACTTAGTACTTAACATGCGTTAAAGTCCAACGATTCTAACACATAGGTCAAATAACGTACGAACAAGTACGAACACGTGTTACTATGTTACTAGGCATGTCACGGGGTTCCTTTCATGTTCCTAGGTGTCGAATCGGGTTTCAGGATATTAAAATACACTTATAACAGTATTATACGCGATTAGGAACTTAGCATGCAATTAGGAAAGTCAACACGTGATTAGGGATGGTCAACAGGCAATTACAAGGGCTAATCGCCCCTTATGATAGGTGATTAGGGCTAATCACATGCATTATAGGCGATTATGGTCATAATGTATGCAATTTAGGGCTTAACTAGTGATTAGGGTCACAATTGCATGTCATGAAGACAATTAGGATCACAATTGCATGAACTGAAGGCAATTATGATCATAATCGCCTATGTATCACACGAGTAGGGCTTCATCTTAGGCGATTATGCCCCTAATCTCCTATAACATAGGCGATTAGGATTCCTAATCGCCTATAGTGCAGCAGATGTGGTTTTTCGCGCGTTTAACCTACCAAATCAGATCCGAAACGTGTAAAAACACCCAATAATCATCCTAACATATTAACAAACATATTTCAAGCAAAACCCCTAAGTTTTCATCATTCTAACAGTCCCGAATGCGAGCGTTTTCCCAAAATAGCAACTTAACATGAAAACATCACATCAACATGCAAGAACTTGCCCTAAATAGCAATTATCCAGATTTAATCACATAACCACGTTGTCCGAAAGCATCCTACTGTTCTAACATCATCCTAGAGCAAACCCTAACATCAAACAATCAACAACACATCTCATATGATCCTTAATCATCCAAAATCCTTCAAATGGGTCAAGACATCAAGTATCAACAATACACAACCAAAACCATCCAAACTCCTAGGACATCATCATACTAACTTGTAACAGCCATAAACATCATAATAACACAAAAACAACCATGATTCGATCCTAAAAATTCTATCTTTAATCACATATAACACATATAACACATGTAAAGGTGTGGGTTTGTTTAAAAACGGTTTTAAATGGATTTTCAAAGACAAAAACATTTATAAGTCAGGTCTGGACATTTAGGGAGTAAAACAAAATCATTAAAAGGTTTGGGTTTGAAGAACACACCTTGTATTTAAGAGTAGATGATGGAATAAGCTTGGAAATGGTTGTTTGGGTGTAAAAATGGGTTCCAGAGGGTGTTTGTGGGTTGAGATATGTTATGGGACGGCTAGGGTTGTGTAAGTGATGTTTTGGAGGTCAAGGGTGGTATTTATAGGCGTTTCTAGTCGTCAGGCACGTTATAGGCGATTATGCAGCTTTATCAGGCGATTAGGGCTGCTAATCGCCTTCACTATAGGCGATTAGCCCCATAATCGCCTATAGGACAAGGCTAATCGCCTAAAGGGAGTGGCTAATCCTAATCGCCTTCACTATAGGCGATTAGCCCCATAATCGCCTATAGGACAAGGCTAATCGCCTAAAGGGAGTGGCTAATCGCCACCTTGAAGGCAATTAGCCATGCTAATCGCCTACAGGGTCTGGTGTGGTGTATTTGGCGCGTTAAACTCCGTTTTAACATATGTTAACACATTTTCACTTACCGACAAGTCACATAATGATTATAAACACATAATACATGAAAGTAAACACGTTCACACTCGTTCACCAATTCCCGGGACTCGAGACTTGCGTATGTTAAAACCCCAATGATGTGCGACTCGACTCGACTGACCTTGTTATGTGTAACGTATGCGCGACTCGCTAAGGTAGACTTTACTAAGTTTTCAAAAGTTAGTTACCGGAAGTTGCCGGGTGTCACATCATCCCCCTGTCGAAAGAATTTTCGTCCCGAAAATTTGCCGAAGTCGAAAAGAGAAGACAAATAAGAAGAAAAATTTTCAAATAAGAAGAAAAATTTTCCGGGTCGTCACATCATCCCCCTGTTGGAAGGAATCTCGCCCCGAGATTCTTTTGGCCCCAACAGTGATGAGCGTCGACCTCTGTGTGTGCCCAAGTAACGTTCCCAAAAGACAGCGAGTGAATATGAGACAAGAGACCCCCGATCGAAGGCCTACTGGAGACTACTATGATCGGTATAACTAACCCACTGGTGCCGTCCAAGTAGCATCCCCAAAGGACCCTCATCGACCCCAAAGAATGAGAAGTAAAGACCAATCCCCAAGGAAAGCACCCGAAGACACGAACGCACAACAAAGCGAAAAAGTAAAACCAAAGCGTAACAAGAGGTAAGAAGGAATACGTACGAGTAACAGTGTCCGGGTCCACCTGGTCCTCCCTAGCACCAATCACAAAGACACGAGCAGTCGGACCACCACCCCCGTTGTTCCCACCGCCACCTGCGGCCCCAGCTTCAGCCTGGTTCAGTTTCGGACAGATGCGCTTGAGATGTCCCAGCTCACCACAGTGATAGCACCCACGATTTCCTTGAGGAACAGGAGCAGGAACGATCGCTTGACCCGGAGTTGTTTGAAGATTGACCCTGCAGTTCTTGGCAACATGACCCACCTGCTTGCAACGGTTACAACGAAACTTCTCGCAATTGCCGAGATGATGGTATCCACACTGGTTGCACTCTGGTAGCTTCCCCGTATACCCGCTCTGCCTCTGACCTGAGGACGATCCCAAGGCTTCAGTTTTCCTTGCTTGCTGATGTGGCTGGCCCGAATCCGTGGTCTTTCCAGTACTATCCCACTTCCTCTTGTTGTCCCCTGGTGTCTTCATGTCGGAGCCCCTGGGAGGTAGAATTCCCTCGGTAATCTTTAAGTTAGTCATCTTGGTAGCCGACCGCACAGCCTCAGACATAGTAGTAGGATCCCTTGCAGCTACCAACCCCGCAATCTCAGGCACCAAACCCGCAAGATACTGCTCTACCCTCCTGTACTCTGGTGTCGACAAACCTGGACACATCACTACTAACTCGTTGTGCCTGATCGTGTACTCCTCAACCTCAGAACCCACCATCTAAAGATTCCCATATTCCTGTTCCAACCTCTTAATCTCCTCACGCGGGCAATACTCATCCTTCAACCTACGCACAAAGTCCGCCCAAGGCATGGCGTTGGCCTCCTCAAGACCAAGAGTCTGTGTGACGCAGTTCCACCACGTCAAGGCGGGTCCTAAAAAGGTTCCCGAAGCAAACTTCACCCAATCCGCTGTTGGAGTCTCACATAAAGCAAACACCGACTCCGTCTTCTCCAACCACCTGAGCAACTCCACAGCTCCCTCCGTACCACGGAAGTTGAGGGGCTGACAATCCTTAAACCGCTTATAGGCAACTCCTGCCGGAACCGGAGGAGCGGTAGCACCCATAAAGGTCTGCTGGGCAGCCTGAAAAGCAGCTAGTGCAACACCCAACTGTTACTGCATCATCTCGTTGAGCTCGTCATACGTCAAGGTGATGTTACCACCACCTCTACCCCCACCAGTGCGGCCTCCACGTCGTCCCCTTGTACGTCCACCAGTGCGTCCTGACATCTTCTGAGAAAGACAAGAAACAAACGCTCAGACCCATCACCAACGCTAAACCAAGAGAATACGAAAAGTCCAGGATTGGGTCCAAACGTGACCATTAATCCCAACACGAGATCCACCAAGTCTTCCATGCATTTCAACTTATGATTTCGTGTGCACCCGAAATGATAAAATTGCTCTACATGGTCCTCAAGGCGTGCCCCGAGCTCGAACCTCAAGTCACCCGATACCCACATCTTAAGAAGATATAACCAACTCAAAAGATCAACAAACAAGTTCCCTCGAGCGCAAACCCGAAGAAGAAGATAAAGTGGAGCTAGGAATAACCAAGGATAAGGTAGGTAACGTGACACTGTGTGGTAAGGATACCGACACCCCGACAAAGTTAGTATGTTTACCAAAAGACATGACTCAAATGTATGTGACCGTCTAGTGTGTGAGACTCGGCTATAGTCTAGACTCTACATGCAGTCCTAGTTCACTATAACCATTGGCTCTGATACCAATCTGTCACACCCTCAAATATCCACCTGCGGAGTTCTACCGCGAGGCGTGTGACATACCAGGATCCAAGTCAACGGTCACAATAAACGACGTCTAAATGTAAAACATACGTAATCAAATCCATGCATAAGATTTAAAATTCAACATTTAGTAGTGCGGAAGCATTAAAAGTTTACAAAAGTCATGCCGAAAATAAAACATAAGTTCCAAACTTTAACATTTCCAAAACATGCCATGAGACCCTAGACGCGAGACGACTCCAGTGCGACTCCGTGCGCCTAGATGACAGCTGCTACCTTAGCGACCTGAGAAAACATGCTAAAAACGTCAGTATGAAATACTGGTGAGTTCACAGGTTTTTAAGGAAAATGTTTCACGAGCTTTTGAAAGAACTATCATGTTACTACTGACTGAAGAAAATACTTGTTTGATGTGTAGACTCTAAGACGAACCAATCAACGAACTATCGTTAGCACGACCAACGCACTATCGTTTACCACGACTAACGAACTATCCAAGTATGTCCAACGAACTGTCACTCCGTGGTCAACGAACTGTGCATTCACAATTAAAGAACTACCGCTACAACGGTCAACGAACTATCACAACGTAAACCGCATACACATAGAACATAAGGAAAACGTACAACCAACCCAGCATAACATGATCTTTTACAAAACGAAGTACTAAGCATGTTTCTCCCCCGAAAACGAAAACAGTAAAGAGTGGGGCCGTGAAACTCACCTTAGGTTGCGTCTTCTGTTAAATAAGTAAACCGTTTATATGATATGATAGCCCCAACTAGTGGCGACCTATCATAAGATACGCGTTAAGTTAGACTAATAACCCGTCGGGTTCCTTAGTCCCTAAGTCCAGTCCATGACCATTATGTGTCCGAAAAGCGTGTTTGACCGACAACCAGACTACGTAAGACAAGACTCGACATCCCATTGGTGACCCGACATTCCACGTGTTCATCTCATACACAACATACACAAATCATGCACTTAGTACTTAACATGCGTTAAAGTCCAACGATTCTAACACATAGGTCAAATAACGTACGAACAAGTACGAACACGTGTTACTATGTTACTAGGCATGTCACGGGGTTCCTATCATGTTCCTAGGTGTCGAATCGGGTTTCAGGATATTAAAATACACTTATAACAGTATTATACGCGATTAGGAACTTAGCATGCCATTAGGAAAGTCAACACGTGATTAGGGATGGTCAACAGGCAATTACAAGGGCTAATCGCCCCTTATGATAGGTGATTAGGGCTAATCACATGCATTATAGGCGATTATGGTCATAATGTATGCAATTTAGGGCTTAACTAGTGATTAGGGTCACAATTGCATGTCATGAAGGCAATTAGGATCACAATTGCATGAACTGAAGGCAATTATGATCATAATCGCCTATGTATCACACGAGTAGGGCTTCATCTTAGGCGATTATGCCCCTAATCGCCTATAACATAGGCGATTAGGATTCCTAATCGCCTATAGTGCAGCAGATGTGGTTTTTCGCGCGTTTAACCTACCAAATCAGATCCGAAACGTGTAAAAACACCCAATAATCATCCTAACATATTAACAAACATATTTCAAGCAAAACCCCTAAGTTTTCATCATTCTAACAGTCCCGAATGCGAGCGTTTTCCCAAAATAGCAACTTAACATGAAAACATCACATCAACATGCAAGAACTTGCCCTAAATAGCAAATATCCAGATTTAATCACATAACCACGTTGTCCGAAAGCATCCTACTGTTCTAACATCATCCTAGAGCAAACCCTAACATCAAACAATCAACAACACATCTCATATGATCCTTAATCATCCAAAATCCTTCAAATGGGTCAAGACATCAAGTATCAACAATACACAACCAAAACCATCCAAACTCCTAGGACATCATCATACTAACTTGTAACAGCCATAAACATCATAATAACACAAAAACAACCATGATTCGATCCTAAAAATTCTATCTTTAATCACATATAACACATATAACACATGTAAAGGTGTGGGTTTGTTTAAAAACGGTTTTAAATGGATTTTCAAAGACAAAAACATTTATAAGTCAGGTCTGGACATTTAGGGAGTAAAACAAAATCATTAAAAGGTTTGGGTTTGAAGAACACACCTTGTATTTAAGAGTAGATGATGGAATAAGCTTGGAAATGGTTGTTTGGGTGTAAAAATGGGTTCCAGAGGGTGTTTGTGGGTTGAGATATGTTATGGGACGGCTAGGGTTGTGTAAGTGATGTTTTGGAGGTCAAGGGTGGTATTTATAGGCGTTTCTAGTCGTCAGGCACGTTATAGGCGATTATGCAGCTTTATCAGGCGATTAGGGCTGCTAATCGCCTTCACTATAGGCGATTAGCCCCATAATCGCCTATGGGACAAGGCTAATCGCCTAAAGGGAGTGGCTAATCCTAATCGCCTTCACTATAGGCGATTAGCCCCATAATCGCCTATAGGACAAGGCTAATCGCCTAAAGGGAGTGGCTAATCGCCACCTTGAAGGCAATTAGCCATGCTAATCGCCTACAGGGTCTTGTGTGGTGTATTTGGCGCGTTAAACTCCGTTTTAACATATGTTAACACATTTTCACTTACCGACAAGTCACATAATGATTATAAACACATAATACATGAAAGTAAACACGTTCACACTCGTTCACCAATTCCCGGGACTCGAGACTTGCGTATGTTAAAACCCCAATGATGTGCGACTCGACTCGACTGACCTTGTTATGTGTAACGTATGCGCGACTCGCTAAGGTAGACTTTACTAAGTTTTCAAATGTTAGTTACCGGAAGTTGCCGGGTGTCACATCATCCCCCTGTTGAAAGAATTTTCGTCCCGAAAATTTGCCGAAGTCGAAAAGAGAAGACAAATAAGAAGAAAAATTTTCAAATAAGAAGAAAAATTTTCCGGGTCGTCACATCATCCCCCTGTTGGAAGGAATCTCGCCCCGAGATTCTTTTGGCCCCAACAGTGATGAGCGTCGACCTCTGTGTGTGCCCAAGTAACGTTCCCAAAAGACAGCGAGTGAATATGAGACAAGAGACCCCCGATCGAAGGCCTACTGGAGACTACTATGATCGGTATAACTAACCCACTGGTGCCGTCCAAGTAGCATCCCCAAAGGACCCTCATCGACCCCAAAGAATGAGAAGTAAAGACCAATCCCCAAGGAAAGCACCCGAAGACACGAACGCACAACAAAGCGAAAAAGTAAAACCAAAGCGTAACAAGAGGTAAGAAGGAATACGTACGAGTAACAGTGTCCGGGTCCACCTGGTCCTCCCTAGCACCAATCACAAAGACACGAGCAGTCGGACCACCACCCCCGTTGTTCCCACCGCCACCTGCGGCCCCAGCTTCAGCCTGGTTCAGTTTCGGGCAGATGCGCTTGAGATGTCCCAGCTCACCACAGTGATAGCACCCACGATTTCCTTGAGGAACAGGAGCAGGAACGATCGCTTGACCCGGAGTTGTTTGAAGATTGACCCTGCAGTTCTTGGCAACATGACCCACCTGCTTGCAACGGTTACAACGAAACTTCTCGCAATTGCCGAGATGATGGTATCCACACTGGTTGCACTCTGGTAGCTTCCCCGTATACCCGCTCTGCCTCTGACCTGAGGACGATCCCAAGGCTTCAGTTTTCCTTGCTTGCTGATGTGGCTGGCCCGAATCCGTGGTCTTTCCAGTACTATCCCACTTCCTCTTGTTGTCCCCTGGTGTCTTCATGTCGGAGCCCCTGGGAGGTAGAATTCCCTCGGTAATCTTTAAGTTAGTCATCTTGGTAGCCGACCGCACAGCCTCAGACATAGTAGTAGGATCCCTTGCAGCCACCAACCCCGCAATCTCAGGCACCAAACCCGCAAGATACTGCTCTACCCTCCTGTACTCTGGTGTCGACAAACCTGGACACATCACTGCTAACTCGTTGTGCCTGATCGTGTACTCCTCAACCTCAGAACCCACCATCTTAAGATTCCCATATTCCTGTTCCAACCTCTTAATCTCCTCACGCGGGCAATACTCATCCTTCAACCTACGGACAAAGTCCGCCCAAGGCATGGCGTTGGCCTCCTCAAGACCAAGAGTCTGTGTGACGCAGTTCCACCACGTCAAGGCGGGTCCTAAAAAGGTTCCCGAAGCAAACTTCACCCAATCCGCTGTTGGAGTCTCACATAAAGCAAACACCGACTCCGTCTTCTCCAACCACCTGAGCAACTCCACAGCTCCCTCCGTACCACGGAAGTTGAGGGGCTGACAATCCTTAAACCGCTTATAGGCAACTCCTGCCGGAACCGGAGGAGCGGTAGCACCCATAAAGGTCTGCTGGGCAGCCTGAAAAGCAGCTAGTGCAACACCCAACTGTTACTGCATCATCTCGTTGAGCTCGTCATACGTCAAGGTGATGTTACCACCACCTCTACCCCCACCAGTGCGGCCTCCACGTCGTCCCCTTGTACGTCCACCAGTGCGTCCTGACATCTTCTGAGAAAGACAAGAAACAAACGCTCAGACCCATCACCAACGCTAAACCAAGAGAATACGAAAAGTCCAGGATTGGGTCCAAACGTGACCATTAATCCCAACACGAGATCCACCAAGTCTTCCATGCATTTCAACTTATGATTTCGTGTGCACCCGAAATGATAAAATTGCTCTACATGGTCCTCAAGGCGTGCCCCGAGCTCGAACCTCAAGTCACCCGATACCCACATCTTAAGAAGATATAACCAACTCAAAAGATCAACAAACAAGTTCCCTCGAGCGCAAACCCGAAGAAGAAGATAAAGTGGAGCTAGGAATAACCAAGGATAAGGTAGGTAACGTGACACTGTGTGGTAAGGATACCGACACCCCGACAAAGTTAGTATGTTTACCAAAAGACATGACTCAAATGTATGTGACCGTCTAGTGTGTGAGACTCGGCTATAGTCTAGACTCTACATGCAGTCCTAGTTCACTATAACCATTGGCTCTGATACCAATCTGTCACACCCTCAAATATCCACCTGCGGAGTTCTACCGCGAAGCGTGTGACATACCAGGATCCAAGTCAACGGTCACAATAAACGACGTCTAAATGTAAAACATACGTAATCAAATCCATGCATAAGATTTAAAATTCAACATTTAGTAGTGCGGAAGCATTAAAAGTTTACAAAAGTCATGCCGAAAATAAAACATAAGTTCCAAACTTTAACATTTCCAAAACATGCCATGAGACCCTAGACGCGAGACGACTCCAGTGCGACTCCGTGCGCCTAGATGACAGCTGCTACCTTAGCGACCTGAGAAAACATGCTAAAAACGTCAGTATGAAATACTGGTGAGTTCACAGGTTTTTAAGGAAAATGTTTCACGAGCTTTTGAAAGAACTATCATGTTACTACTGACTGAAGAAAATACTTGTTTGATGTGTAGACTCTAAGACGAACCAATCAACGAACTATCGTTAGCACGACCAACGCACTATCGTTTACCACGACTAACGAACTATCCAAGTATGTCCAACGAACTGTCACTCCGTGGTCAACGAACTGTGCATTCACAATTAAAGAACTACCGCTACAACGGTCAACGAACTATCACAACGAAACCGCATACACATAGAACATAAGGAAAACGTACAACCAACCCAGCATAACATGATCTTTTACAAAACGAAGTACTAAGCATGTTTCTCCCCCGAAAACGAAAACAGTAAAGAGTGGGGCCGTGAAACTCACCTTAGGTTGCGTCTTCTGTTAAATAAGTAAACCGTTTATATGATATGATAGCCCCAACTAGTGGCGACCTATCATAAGATACGCGTTAAGTTAGACTAATAACCCGTCGGGTTCCTTAGTCCCTAAGTCCAGTCCATGACCATTATGTGTCCGAAAAGCGTGTTTGACCGACAACCAGACTACGTAAGACAAGACTCGACATCCCATTGGTGACCCGACATTCCACGTGTTCATCTCATACACAACATACACAAATCATGCACTTAGTACTTAACATGCGTTAAATTCCAACGATTCTAACACATAGGTCAAATAACGTACGAACAAGTCCGAACACGTGTTACTATGTTACTAGGCATGTCACGGGTTTCCTATCATGTTCCTAGGTGTCGAATCGGGTTTCGGGATATTAAAATACACTTATAACAGCATTATACACGATTAGGAACTTAGCATGCAATTAGGAAAGTCAACACGTGATTAGGGATGGTCAACAGGCAATTACAAGGGCTAATCGCCCCTTATGATAGGTGATTAGGGCTAATCACATGCATTATAGGCGATTATGGTCATAAGGTATGCAATTCAGGGCTTAACTAGTTATTAGGGTCACAATTGCATGTCATGAAGGCAATTAGGATCACAATTGCATGAACTGAAGGCAATTATGATCATAATCGCCTATGTATCACACGAGTAGGGCTTCATCTTAGGCAATTATGCCCCTAATCGCCTATAACATAGGCAATTAGGATTCCTAATCGCCTATAGTGCAGCAGATGTGGTTTTTCGCGCGTTTAACCTACCAAATCAGATCCGAAACGTGTAAAAACACCCAATAATCATCCTAACATATTAACAAACATATTTCAAGCAAAACCCCTAAGTTTTCATCATTCTAACAGTCCCGAATGCGAGCGTTTTCCCAAAATAGCAACTTAACATGAAAACATCACATCAACATGCAAGAACTTGCCCTAAATAGCAAATATCCAGATTTAATCACATAACCACGTTGTCCGAAAGCATCCTACTGTTCTAACATCATCCTAGAGCAAACCCTAACATCAAACAATCAACAACACATCTCATATGATCCTTAATCATCCAAAATCCTTCAAATGGGTCAAGACATCAAGTATCAACAATACACAACCAAAACCATCCAAACTCCTAGGACATCATCATACTAACTTGTAATAGCCATAAACATCATAATAACACAAAAACAACCATGATTCAATCCTAAAAATTCTATCTTTAATCACATATAACACATGTAAAGGTGTGGGTTTGTTTAAAAACGGTTTTAAATGGATTTTCAAAGACAAAAACATTTATAAGTCAGGTCTGGACATTTAGTGAGTAAAACAAAATCATTTAAAGGTTTGGGTTTGAAGAACACACCTTGTATTTAAGAGTAGATGATGGAATAAGCTTGGAAATGGTTGTTTGGGTGTAAAAATGGGTTCCAGAGGGTGTTTGTGGGTTGAGATATGTTATGGGACGGCTAGGGTTGTGTAAGTGATGTTTTGGAGGTCAAGAGTGGTATTTATAGGCGTTTCTAGTCGTCAGGCACGTTATAGGCGATTATGCAGCTTTATCAGGCGATTAGGGCTGCTAATCGCCTTCACTATAGGCGATTAGCCCCATAATCGCCTATAGGACAAGGCTAATCGCCTAAAGGGAGTGGCTAATCGCCACCTTGAAGGCAATTAGCCATGCTAATCGCCTACAGGGTCTGGTGTGGTGTATTTGGCGCGTTAAACTCCGTTTTAACATATGTTAACACATTTTCACATACCGACAAGTCACATAATGATTATAAACACATAATACATGAAAGTAAACACGTTCACACTCGTTCACCAATTCCCGGGACTCGAGACTTGCGTATGTTAAAACCCCAATGATGTGCGACTCGACTCGACTGACCTTGTTATGTGTAACGTATGCGCGACTCGCTAAGGTAGACTTTACTAAGTTTTCAAAAGTTAGTTACCGGAAGTTTCCGGGTGTCACAATAACTATACACACACACTCTGCTACTTAGAATACTCACAAACAAGGCATGGGCCTTGTTTTGGTCAAAAATTACCTAGTAGAAATAATTTTGTATTCCAAATTAGTAAAAGTGAGGTAGAGTGCTAAATGTGTGAAATATAATAAAAACTTAGTGTTATTTTGAAGATGGCAGTTTATTATAATAGAAATAACAACATGACAACTATGCTCAGGATGGCAAAGAAACTGGTCAGGATGCACAGTTATATCCTGAGGATGTAACTGTCTGACAGAATGATGAAATAGGCAAAGATCAATGAATGTAAATGTAATAAAACAAGAGAGCAACACTCGGTGTACGAGGAAAGCCCTTGATCAGTTGATGATCTCCAGCACAAAACCTCGGGAGGAGTCTAAGCCCCTGCCCTGTTAATATTAATAAAGTAGAAATAAGTACAACTTTGGATAGGTGATGAACGAGTATCTAAGATTACAATATGAGTGTTGTGTGTGTGTAGAGAGAGTATCAGGTGTCTATAAAGTGTTAAGCAAGTGAGAAGTGTCCTGTTACTCGTTGATCACCCCCTTTTATAGTTATAAATGAAATAAATATAAGATCACATGAAATCCGCCCTCTTTAATGAGTCTTTTGACTGTTTCCAGCAAGCTTTGATGGTAAATTAACCAATATAGACGTTGGTTAACCGTTTCCTTGAATCTCGCCTCTCATTAATGTCGAGCGGTTACACATTTGACCAATTCTTTAGGCTTTGGACTTGCTTCACACGTATAGCTCTTGCATCCTCAGCTTCTTTGACTTAGTAAGACAATATTACCGTTGGAGAAGAGTTACAAGTCTTGTTATTGATTAATTGTACCTGGAATTACATAATAATAAGATAATTCGTTAGTCTATCCTCAGGATGCACATAAGACAGAACACTGTTACATCCCGAAGTCTGTCCAGTCCTTCAGTATCCTGAGGATGTCACACAGAGAATCATCCTGCAATCATATAACAATAAGATAGTTCGTTAGTCCATTCTTAGGAAGTGCACAAGATAATATTCAATGTCATCCTGATTCCTGTTATGCCTATAGTATCCTGAGGATGTCACATAGAAAATATAGGTTAGTTCTATCCTGAAGATTTCACCACCAACAATTGTCCCCAAAAATATGTCACCGTTAATATCTTAACAGTTATACTATTTTTAATTCTGATGCTTATCTTCTGAGGATGATTAAACATCTGACAGGATATCAATGGCTATATTTCGGTCGATGATTTAGGGATGATCGTTACACCTTATCACCTTTCACAGTCTATATCTAGACTTCAATCCTTCATTTATAATCACAACAAGATTATCAGTAAGGTTATTTCTTCTTTCTTTTCTCTGTTTTTACCAATCTTCGAACTTTTTATACGAAGAATTCTCAGGATGGGTAAAAAATCAACAAGGGCTGCAGGATGTATAGGAGTCCATACGGACTTTATACCACAAAACCTGTTACAAGATCCTGCAAACGAAGTTTGTATATTCATAGATAAAGATATCCTTTCATTTGAAAACTCAGGGGCTTTCCCTGAATCAGCTGTATTTCGGCCATATGACCAGAATGCGAAGTTTAATTTTGCATCCTCTGTATGGATCTGCTTCCTGTACCTGCCTTTCCTTCTTGGCCTAAGATATCAGTTCCCAAATTCATCAAAGATTTCTTTGACGTTACTGGGATGGCCTATGCTCAGGCTATGCCTGAGATTTCGTGGATCTTGATGGTTTTTATCAAGATCATCGAGAATCATGGTATCAATTTTCAGATAGTGACCTGTCTTACCTGTATAAGTTGAAAACTCATGGTTCCAACCGTTATAAAGATCCTCCTTACCTGTATAATGTCATTAAGTCTGACAGGTCTTGAAAATCAAAGTCCTTCTTTGTGATGAGGGATTCCAATCCTTTTGGGGATGATATCTCTTGGCTAAAAAGTGGTAAAGATTTTTTAGGATGTCTAAGTTTATAAAAATTTTGTAGTTATATCCTGAGGATATCACTATCATTCTGAAAAATTTTATGTGACAGGTTCTTCATTTGCCAAACTTGCTCCCCCTTTAACTGATTCTATCATCAGATGCAAGGCTGTTATAGACATACCTGTCACAGCTATTGTTGTGGGTGAAAATCCTCAAGATGATTTTACCATACATCCCTAAGATACCATCCTCGAGATGCTGAAGGACTCTACTAACTTCAGGATGTAACTGTAATTCAGCATGTGCATATCCTGAGAATGAACCAACGAATTAGCTTTCTTATATGATTACAGGTACAACTAAGTTATGATATGGACTTTTATGCTAAGCAACGTCTATATTATAATTCCCAAGTAAAGAAATCAAAGATAGAAGTGTAACTCATGGTCTATGATTGAAGATGAAGTCAAACTTGTAACCGATACACATTTAATATCGATGATAAACAAGGAAACAACTGGATCATTGACTAGCCAAGAAGAAACTCTTAACCAACGACTGGTTTCTGTTAAAAGACCTCCAACGTTCACCTGAAGAAGCTGTTACACAACATTGAAGACTTTAACTACTTAGCGGATGTCACGGGATTCATTAGTTATTCTCATGTAATATATAAATGGGAGTATTGGACGAGTATAGGACATATATACACCTTGCTTACACTATAGCTGCACACTAACACTTAGAAACACTCACACAATCATTGTAATCTTAGTACACTCGTCCACATACTCATCCAAAGTTGTACTTTTTCACCAAATTAATATTAACAAACAAGGCAGGGGCCTAGTCTCCTCCCGAGGTTGTATGCCGGCGATCTACTATTGATCAAGGGCTTTCCTCGTATATCAAGTGCTGTTCTTTGTGTTTTACTCATTTATTCGTTCATTACAAACAGTTCCATCCCGAGAATATAGCTGTCCATCACGAAGCAAACCTAAGCCAACCCGAGCATAGTTGTCACTAAGGTTGCAAGGATTACCTCTCCATCCTGTTCCAGGATGATCAGCCCACCTTCTAGGTCAAAGGCTACATCGATCTTCCCAGAAGAGGAAGACTACTAGAGCTTCTTCCAACCAGGGTGCTTCCTCCTTTGAAGGTCTTTCAGCCCATGATGTTTTGGCTAAAATTTCCTAGTTCACACTCAAGGTATAGTGCCATCCTAGAGATATCATTTAATATTTTCAAGATAAAATACAAAATAGAAGACTTACCTGTTTTCCTTATTTCTTCGTAGGGCCAGGAGTATATGCTCAAATGCCTTGATGATGCTTCTGCTGATATTCAGGATGCCAAAATGGCTTTGGAGGATCACAAGAGGCTTTCCCCTGCAAGAGGGGAACATTATGAAGAGAAGCTATCCAAAATTAGAGCTGAGCTGAAGCAGTTGAAGGCTGAGAAGGCCAAGATGTCTAGGGAGCGTGGAAAAGAGTTGGAGGAGTATTGGCAAAAGCTTATGAAGTCTACCACCCTTACTGTCCTTCAAGTCAGGGTTAAAATGGCCCTCCAAGATGAGCCTGTTCCTACACAATTTGAAGTTCCTGAGGCTGTGGCTACAGAAGCTGGAGTGGTAAATGCTAAGGTGGCTATGGAGTTTAATGTTCTAGTGGGCAATGAAGGATAAGATGACTAGGCCGGAGCCCACTTTTTTAGAATTTTGTGGTTGTTTTTTCGATGGTTGGTTTGTAAACAATTTGAACAGTTTACTTTTTTATGCATGTATGAACAATGAAAGGTTTGGGGTGGAGGGATCTTGGTTTCAAGACGAAGCCCCAAATCTTCTTCTGACCTGGACTACAGATGTTCATCCCTGGTGGATGGGTCTTGGTTTTGGATGAAGCAAGGGGTTGACAACAATCTTGATTATGATGCATTAATAATTGGTAACAACTTTTTGACGCTATTCTCTGTGTTGTTTTCTTTTGTTATTCTGCAAACATTAGCAAATGTTAGGTACAAAGGAAAGATATAAATGATACCTTTATATTCTTTTTATCAAGTAGCTTTCTGAGCTCAATGTCTTCAACATATTCTTTATTCTTTCTGTCATCTTCAGGATGGACTTCATTATCCTGAGGATGTCCCCAGTTCTTTTTTCTTTGTCATCTATGGGATGGTCTTCGTTATCCTGAGGATGTCCCAGTTTATTCCTCTTCTTCATCCTTTGGATGGTCTTTTATCCTGAGGATGTCCCCAGTTTAATATCTTCAAGAGAGACTTTAAGTCCATAATCCTTTCTAAGAAAGAATTAAGCTTTGATAATATCCTGTAAAGGCAACATTGTTATTATACTGGCGACTTAGGCCATTGGTTTAACTGGGATCAAACCCTTTTGTAATAACTTAGTGACAAGACCAATATGTAACATTTTGAGAATAACTAGCGAAAAGGACCTTAGGAATAACTAGCCACAAGGCCCTGGTGACTAGCCCAAATACGTAAGAGACATTGAAAAATGTCTAAACCTTAAGAGCTCAATATATATCTCAAAGATGATGAAATTGTTAGCCACTTTTACATGGACTGGTCCCACCATCCCGAAAATATAAATGAGCAACGTGCGCACCAGGCGGGGGTTGCTAACCCAATGAGAAAGGTGAAAACCTTTAAACCTTAGGAAGGTGTCGGACACCTTAACGGAGGAGAGGGTGGCCAACCCTCTAGTCTTCAAAGCGTTCCATCTACAGGATGGTACTGCAAAATTCTCAGGATGGACTATTTCTAGACCATGTTTAGTAAAAATATAAACGATTGAAATAAGTTAAGGATAAGTACTTACATATGGAGATGATTCATCTCTATCAGCCTTCACCTTCATCCCACCAGTGATTCGGACCATGATTTCTCTTCCAGAGAGATCAGTCGCATGCATCCCAAGACATGGTAATATTTTAGGTGAATAGTATTCCAAGCCCTTGGTAGAGTTTCTCCTTCCATCGTTGACAACCAATATGCTCTTCTGCCAGCTTCAAAGTCCATCAAGTATGGACCTTCCCACTTAGGAGCTAGCTTGTCATCACTTGGTTTCGTTGTATTTTGGAAGGATTTTCTTAGTACCAAGTCTCCTTCTTGAAATCTTCTTACCCTTATATTCTTGTTATAGGCTTTAGCAATCCTTTGTTGATATGCTGCCATCCTTAACTTAGCAACATCCCTGAGTTCATCCACAGCTTCCAAATCCTGCAATAGTACTTCAGAATTGGTAGTTGCATCCTGAAGATGTTTCCTTGCTATGGGCATGACCATCTTGTTTGGGAACATGGCTTCTATTCCAAAGACCAAGGAGAAAGCTGTTTGGCCAGTTGCATTCTTGGAAGTGGTTTTCTTTTACCCATTTTCCTTTCTTTTCTCCAAGCCTCATCTTTAAGTTGTTGATGATGATCTTATTAGAGGATTCTGCTTGTCCATTAGCCTGAGGATGGACTAGTGTTGAAGTTATCATCTTGATTCCCCAACTCTTACAAAAGTCGGTTGTCCTTTTGCTAATGAACTGAGAGCCATTGTCACAAATTATTTCAGATGGCACTCCAAATTTTGTTAGGATGAACGACACCACTTCTTTAACTCTGACTTATACAAATGCTTCGGCTTCAATCCATTTTAAGAAGTAATCAGTCATAACCAACATGAACACTTTTCCACTAGGAGCTTTAGGTAGTTTCCCTACTATGTCCATTCCTCATTTCATAAAAGTCCATGGTGAGATAATAGGGTGTAAAGGTTAAACAGGCTGGTGAAGGATGTTGCTATGTCTTTGGTATGGATCACATTTATGAGAATATAACATGGCATCCTTCTTCATGGTTGGCTAGTAGTATCTTGATGTTCTTGAGAACTTCTTCTGCTTCTTCCTTGTTGAGACATCTTAAGTATGGACCTGCAAGAGATTTTCTATACAATATATTGTCTATAATGGTTAATTTTGATACATTCATCCTGAAAGCTGTTGCATTATCTCCATCAGGGATGGCATCTTCTTGTAAATACTTTATTATAGGAGTCATCCATGATGAAGCATATTTAACCTGAGTGGTTAGAATAGTGTTATCCTTAAGATGCACCGTCTTATCCTCAAGCTGTTCAGTGCTATCCTCAGGATGTGCTTTGCTATCCTCAGGATGGCATTCTTCAACTGCTGGCTTCAGGATGTGGATAATGGGAATCTTGGATCCTTCAGGTAAATTCAAAGAGGATCCCAGATTTGCTAAGGCATCAGTTTCAGCATTTTCTTCCCTAGGTACCTGTGTTAGTGAAAATTCTACAAAAGAAGTTGCTAATTTTTTAACTATTTCAAGATAGATAGCTAACTTTTGACCTTTAACTGCATAAGATCCATTAAAATGGTTAGTAATCAACAAGGAATCATACCTTTGCCATCCCGAACATAGTTGTCATATATTTGTTTCTTTAGCATCCCGATTAACCATTTTCAGAATAAAACTAGATTACAAACTTGACTAACACATATAGCACTCTACCTCACAATTTCTAATTTGGAAAACAAAATTATTTCTACTTTGTAATTTTTGACCAAACCAATTTGGCGCCCACCGTGGGGCAAGTGGTGCTATTTTAACAAAAAACTTTGTTAAGAAACTTTTTTCCAAAAACAACTCACTTTACAAAATCTTGACAACTATGTTTCCTTTTTAGAAAACTGTTTCCTCATTCATGCCATCTTCAGCCTCTACCAGAAATTCTGCACTACCACCCCCACCTGCATTCTCAAGAAGTCCTACTTCCCAGATTCCACCTAGACCAGCAATGGGGACATCTGGATCTGCTCCTCCTGTTTTCGTATCGAATGATGAACTCCTTTCCATGTTTTCAATGGTGAAGGATCAAATGCAGCAACAACAGGAAACCAACAGGATAATAATGAGAGAGATACAATCCCTCAAGACATCCTCAAAGAGACCGACTGAAGATATGGGGACACCATTGCAACCTAGGATGTTAGATTTCAATTCTAGCATATCTGGGGCATTCATCAAGGAGATTTCATCCCCATGAGCACTGGATTCTCTGCCCCAGAAACATCTACTGCACCCAGGAACGCAACCACCAGGGATCCAGGATATGCACCTGGGCCATCCCAAGGATACAAGAATAATGGTAATAATTTAAGTTCCAGTACTTTTACTGCTAATGATGTTGCTTCTTTGCAGGATACAGGTATAAGTCCACAGCTAGCAAGGGAGCTACAGAAAATCAAGGATATGGTATCGAGTGTACCAGGGATAGTGCAACCTATCCCCGAAGTATCCTCAACATGCCATAGGGTGTCTCGATTTGCACCTCCCATTTGCACCTCCCATTTGCGATGCAGAGATCCCAAAGCAGTTTCAAACTCCAAGCATGAAGCTCAATGATGGATCTACAGATCCTGAAGAGCATGTGGCTTAGTATAGGGAAAGGATGGAGATAAATCCAATCCCTGATAATCGTAAGTAAGCATGCTTATGCAAGGGATTTGGTTAAACTCTCACTAGTCAAGCCTTGAAATGGCTCCAAAGTGTTCCTCCCTATTCTATTACTTCTTTTACACATTTAATTAACATGTTTAACAATCAATTTTCTTGTAGTCGAACGTTCAAACGTTTGACAAGTGATCTATACAGGGTAACTCAACCAGAGGGGGAATCACTAAGAGAGTACATTACAAGGTTTGGAAAGGAAGCATTTGACATCCCGAACCTGGATGTCACAACAGCAGTACAAGCATTCAAGATGGGGCTGCAAAGAGATTCACCATTCTAGCAAGAGTTGGTGATGAACCCTTGCAGGAACTTGGATGAAGTCAGGAGCAGGGCTTTGAGGTTCATCCGACTTGAGGATGACAAGAAGATACAAGAGAGGATAGAATCATCCTCAAGATATAACCATCCTAATCGAAAGTCCACTCCTACATATAAACCATACAAGCATAAACCATATGCTAGACCCGATTATAAAATAGTCAATGTGGTGGAGGATGATGATGAGGATGAATGTCCTAAGTTATCAGATTATTGTTTTTCTGTGGATGTAACAGGATTGATGTATGCCATGAAGGATCTCGGGGACAAAGCAAGATGGCCAAAGAAGGATAACAAGACAGGATGGAGGGACAAATCAAAATGGTGTGCCTTCCACGAAGATTTCGGTCACATAACTGAAGATTGTATCGCCTTGAGAAAGGAGATTGCATATCTTCTGAGCAAAGGTCATCTTAAAGATCTCCTGAGCAAGAAGAAACCAAGGGCTCAGGATGGCACCAACATCCCAGAAAGAGCAGCATCCCCACCTAAGGATACTGACATTATTAACTTTATTTCAGGTGGATCAAACATTTGTGGAACCTCATATTCACCTGCTAAAAGGCACACGAGGGAAACAAAGTCAGAAAAAGGAGAAAGACCTACGAATACGACCATCCTGACAACCTCTAAAGTGATCAGCTTTGAGGAAGTTCAGTGAATATAATCCAGCTTGAAGCCCTCAAAAGAAGGAACATCCCGGAATCTGAGATAGTTTCCAGATCGTCAGTCCTGGTGGGTTTCAGTGGAGCAACTAAGAGCACAGTGAGTGACATCAAACTACCGGTATATGTAGAAGGAGTGAATTCTATCCAGAGATTCTGTGTGATAGATGATTCCCCATCCTGCTATAAAGTCATCCTGGGGAGACCCTGGATACATGACATGAAGGTAGTACCTTCAACATATCACCAGTGTGTGAAGCTACCTACACCTTGGGGAGTTGTGAAAGTCAACAGCAATCAACAGGAAGCCAAGGATTGCTACACTACATCAATGAAGGCCTCATCCCGACAAGCATTGCAATTACAGAAGGATGCACAGTGCCATCCTCAGGATGTCAAAGCACATCCTGACCAGGATGTAAAAGCCGTCTGCCTCGACGAAAATAACAAGGATATCACTATGCAAATTGGTAGGTATATGCCTTATGATATTGAACAATCACTAATTTCATGCATGATGTCTACTTTTGCATGGAAGCATGAAGATATGACTGGCATCTCTAAGGATGTCATTACCCACAAACTCGGGATTGATAAGAGTTTCAAACCCATTCTGCAGAAGAGAAGAAAGTTTTCTCCAGAAAGAAACATCATCATACAAGAAAAAGTAGACAAGCTGCTCAAATCCAGTATGATAAGGGAAGTAAAATTCCCAAGATGGCTAGTGAACGTAGTAGTGGTTCAAAAGAAAAAATGGGAAATGGAGAGTGTGTATAGACTATACAGACCTCAACAAGGCCTGTCCTAAGGACCCATTCCCATTACCACTCATAGATTCGATGGTAGATGCTACAGCAGGCCACGATGATGCTGACATTCATGGATGCATCCTCAGGATTCCAACAAATACAGATGGAACCAGATGACCAAGAGGATACAGCATTCATGACACCATCAGGTAT
Organism: Ambrosia artemisiifolia; assembly: GCA_032199755.1. Lineage (NCBI taxonomy): Eukaryota > Viridiplantae > Streptophyta > Magnoliopsida > Asterales > Asteraceae > Ambrosia > Ambrosia artemisiifolia. Next base: position 40,163,835 of record CM063519.1, on the reverse strand, counting down.
ATATTGTTATATAGCCATGCCGTTTGGACTATAAAATGCAGGTGCCACCTACTGTTGGGACAACAAGGATTGAAGAAACCACTTTTTGATAACCTTAGTCCAAATCATATTCTGCTAAGTATGGAAGAAACTGCTGAAGAAGAAAACACAAGTGCTGAAGAAGAAATCAACAAAGTTCTGAAGAACAAACTGATCAGTAGTTCTGAGGTCTAACCAGACACTTCACTTCAGAACTACTGAAGACAAAACTACTCATCAGTAGTTTGTCTTCTCATCAGCAGTTTGTTGATCTTATCTTCTAACCGACTCAGACTTCAGTAGTTTAGTATAATAGTGTTTTGTTAAAGTCTTGGAACAAGTTTCAATGCTACAGCTTGTTGTAAGCATTATCCTAAGTATAATATCTTAGCTAAATATCTTGTATTACTTAGTACAACAGTCTTGTGTATTCGTCTATAAATAGATGAGTTTATTCATCTATTTTAGATATGTGATAACATTGATTTTAATTGAAAATCCTTCAAGGCTTTTATAACTTATTATCCATTTCACATCTGAGAATCATTCAATACTTGCACTTATTGCTTTATACTTTGAATTGCTTTTGATTCTCATTAACTGCTTAGTAAAGGGGGAGTAATAACTCCTGTAAAAGTGATACTTTAAACTTAGAACATTTATCATTCCGCTATGCAAATAACTTTGATATAACTGCAAACACATAAGTGTTCTAATACTTAAACTGATATAAGAGACCACTGATCCAACAATTGGTATCAGAGCATCTGGTTTATCTGATCAAATATCAATCTAACAAATTGAGAATCAGACACAGGCTCTTATTGATATCCAATAAAGGATTAAAAGGTTCACTTTTACTTTTTCATCCATCACTTTAAAGAAGTATTGACAAATCCAAACTTCTTAAAAATGGACCCTTACAATACTGGATCTGCCAATAAACCTCCTATGCTAGTCAGAAATGAATATAATATCTGGCAAAGAAGGTTGGCACACACCATATCTCAGACCAATACTGGCTGTTGGAGGTCTGTAATCTTTGGACCTCACAAACCAGTAGTAACAGATCCAGAAGGTAAAACTGAGAGACCAAAAGACCCTAAAGACTACACTGAAGAAGATTTCCAAAAATATGAGCTAGATGCAAAAGCTTTTTCAATGTTGGCTATGGCTCTCCCAAACGAAATTTATGCTGGACTTTTACATTGTGAAAGTGCCAAAGAGCTGTGGGATTGCCTAAAAGAACAGTTTGCAGGAACTGAAGAGGTGATAGCCAACACCAGAGAAATCCTAGCCCAACAATATGAAACTTTTACTCATGTAGATGGTGAAAGATTAACCCAACAATTTGAAAGATTTTCATCACTCATCTCTGAGTTAAAAATTAATAATCAGACCTATTCAAATGCATCTATGTTACATAGATTTTTAAGGTCTTTACCTTCAAAATGGGAAACTTATTCAATAGTCCTCAGATCAAGTTCAGATTTTAACACCCTGAACCTAACAAGGTTACATGGTAAATTACTAACTTTTGAAAGAGAGATCAATCAAAAGAAAAAGTTACAAGAATCTGGTAAAACTGCTGATGACTATACTCCAGGTAGCACAACCTTATTGGGACATGACTCACCATCTTGTTCTAATAATTTTGGATCTTTTGATCACATTGACATAACTGCTGGGATCTCATCAGAAGGATCTTTCCCAGCTTATGACAATGAAGATCTAAGTCAAACTGCTGATAACATGTGTTTTATCATGGATGACTTAAAATATTTTAGTAGTGATGACTTAGAAGAAATGGATATTTTACACCAACTGGCCTTGTTAAGCATAAAAACTAACAAATTTTACAAAAGGTCAGGAAGGAAATTTCCAGGATTAAACAACTCTACAAAAGTTGGTTTTGACAAATCTAAACTGAGATGTCATAAGTGTCAGAAGTTAGGACACTTTGCTAGAGAGTGTAGAAGCTCTAGCTATAACCAACCCATGTCTGGAAATCAATTTAACCCCAATTATAATAGGAATAATGGAACTCAAGGGAGTGCTTATTTTGTACAGGCACAAGCTCCACAAGTCCAATATGTGCCACAAGTACAATATGTTCAAATGCCTGCTCATCAACAGCAACAAATGCCTCCTTTTCTCAAGAGCAAACGCAAAGCCAAATTGGCTTAGGTTGCCAAATCTAACTAATTTGCTACTTTATGCAGAGGGTCTCCAGAGGTTTGAATAGCATTTGGTATGTTGTTGGTGGAGGCTCAATGCACATGACTGGATGCAGATACCTGATAAACAATTTTATCAGTCAAAGAGAAGGATCTGTGTCCTTTGGGAACAATGCAAAGGGATATGTGCAAGGATATGGCAATGTATCCTCAGGCAAAATGCAGTTTGACAAGGTCAATCTGGTTGAAAACCTTGAGTACAACTTGCTGAGTGTCTCACAAATGTGTGATAAAGGATATTCTTCCATTTTCACAAAGACAGCATGCAAGATCATATCACCAGAAGGCCAGAAGTTGATAGAGAAGATCATTGAAGATCATACTTTGCTGATTGCCAAAAGATGTGGCAATGTCTATGCAGTGGACATTGAAAAAGACAAAGTATTGAACAATACTGCCTGTTTCTTCTCAAAGGCATAAACTTCAGAAACTGATCTCTGGCATAGGAGACTTGGCCATGTGAACTTTAAAACCATCAATAAAGTCACAAAAATGGGCTTGGTCAGGGGTCTACCTTTGAAGGAATATCAGCGTAAAGAACACTGTGTTTCCTGTCTTAAAGGTAAACAGCATAAGTCCTCCTATAAGTCTATTGAAGAATAAAAAACAACTGCATGTTTTCAACTACTCCATATGGACTTATTTGGACCAGTAAAAATCATGAGCCTTGGTAAGAAGAAGTACTGCTTAGTCATCATTGATGACTACTCAAGATTCACATGGGTCTTCTTCTTATATTCCAAGGATGAGGCAGCTGAAATAATCAAGTTCTTCATTCTACAAGTAGAGAAGCAATATTCTCTCTCTATCAAAGTCATCAGGAGTGACAATGGGACAGAGTTCAGGAACAAAACTCTGGATGAATTCTGTTTGTCTAAAGGGATTGTTAGACAATTCAGCATTCCCAGAACTCCTGAACAAAATGGTGTGGTAGAAAGGAAGAACAGAACCTTAATAGAAGCAGCTAGAACAATGTTAGCTGATTCAGGCCTACCTTTGTATTTTTGGGCTGAAGCAGTCAACACAGCTTGTTATGTTTAGAATAGAGTTCTTATCAACAAGAGACATACCAAGACTGCCTATGAAATTCTTCATGGCATAAAGCCCCTTATCTCCTTCTTCAGGGCTTTTGGATGTCAATGTTTTATCCTCAACATCAAAGACTCTATCTCAAAGTTTGCTGCTAAAGTTGATACAGGTTATTTTCTTAGTTACTCTCCAATGAGAAAATCTTACAAAGTTTTTAATTCAAGAACCAAGATAGTTGAAGAAACACTGAATGTCAAGTTCAATGAATCAAAACACACTCTTATTCCAGCAAATCCTGCTGAACTCTTTGATCTTGACAATTTTCATTTCGGACCTGAAAAGACTGTTGAATCATCAAAACCTCCTCAAAATGGTTTTCAAGGATTTGAAGATGATGGTTATACACCATGGACTCTAAACACAGTCATTAAATCAACTTTTAAACCTTCAGAAGTTTCACAAGCTTCTACTTCAAAAACTGCCGATGAACAACTTGAAACTACTGATTCAGCTGAACCAGATATTATCAATCTCAGTGGTTTATTTGAAGAAATACCAGAGCCATCCTCAAGTACAGGCTTACAACAACTGATTGAACACAAGGATCATCCATTGGATCAAATCATGGGTGATATTGCATCAGGGGTACTTACAAGAAACCAGCTCTCCAACTTTTGCTTGTTCTCAGCTTTTATTTCTCAGTTGGAACCAAAGAAGTATCAACAAGCCCTCAAAGATAACAATTGGGTTCAAGCCATGCAAGATGAGCTGCTTCAATTCAAGAAGCAACAGGTTTGGGAAAGTTGTCCCTTACCTCCAAACAAGCAACCAATTGGTACTAGATGGGTCTTCAGAAACAAATCAGATGAAGCTGGTATGATTATCAAGAACAAGGCAAGATTGGTAGTACAAGGCTATTCTCAAGAAGAAGGCATTGACTATGATGAAACCTTTGCACCAGTTGCAAGACTTGAAGCTATCAGGTTATTTTTAGCTTATGCAATTTCCAAAAACATAAAAGTTTATCAAATGGATGTCAAAAGTGCATTTTTGTATGGAAAAATAAAAGAGGAAGTGTATGTCTGTCAACCTCCAGGGTTTGAGGATCCTTCTCATCCTGATTGGGTATACAGACTTGACAAAGCTCTTTATGGGCTAAAACAGGCTCCAAGAGCCTGGTATGAAACACTTTCCAACTTTTTACTTAAGAATCACTTCACAAGAGGCTCCATTGATAAAACACTTTTCATAAAACATGTTGGAAATCATGTCTTACTTGTTCAGATTTATGTTGATGATATCATTTTTGGTTCAACAAATACAAAATTGTGTGAAGATTTTAAGAAACTCATGCAATCAAAATTTGAAATGAGTACAATGGGAGAATTGCAGTACTTTTTGGGACTGCAAATCAAGCAACAATCAAATGGAACATTTATACATCAATCAAAATATGTTAAAGAATTATTAAACAAATTTTCTTTACAAGACTGTAAATCATGTTCCACTCCCATGACACCATCCACACAAGTTGAACCAGATGATCAAGGAAAACAGATTGATCAAACCATGTATAGATGTATGATAGGTTCTCTTTTATATTTAACTGCTTCTAGACTAGATTTTATGTTTTCAACTTGTGTCTGTGCTAGATACTAATCTGCAACAAGAGAATCACACCTAATTGCTGTCAAAAGAATCTTCAAATATCTGAAAGGAACTCCTTCTTTAGGAATTTGTATCCTGCTTCAAGTAATACCAAGTTAACAGCTTTTTCAGATAGTGACTATGCAGGGTGTAAAATGTCAAGAAAATCAACATCTGGTGGTTGTCAATTCTTAGGAAACTGTCTGGTGTCCTTGCAATCAAAGAAACAAACATCTGTGGCAACTTCAACAGCTGAAGCTGAATACATTGTTGCTGCAAGCTGTACATCACAGATACAATGGCTCCAATATCAACTTCTTGATTATGGAATCAAAGAGACCAAGACTCCACTCTTAGTAGACAGTAAATCTGCCATTAGCATCATTCAAAATCCTGTTCAGTTCTCAAAGACTAAACATATTGAAATCAGGTATCATTTCATAAGAGATTGCTATGAAAAAGGCAAGATTGAGGTGAAACATGTCACAACTGCTAATCAAATAGCTGATATGTTCACCAAACCCCTTGATTCAACAACATTTCAGAGGTTAGTATCCATGCTTGGAATGCTAAATTTAGAAGAAAGTCTGTAAGTGTTTTCACTTTTTAGTTCTGCACATATTTTATTTTCACTTACATACTTACCTGTCACAAAACCTCTGATGAATAATTAAAAGAGAGAAATTACTGATATACATCAAAATGGGAAATTTCAGAAAAGAAATAACTACTGATGATTATCAGAAGTTATTCAAGTGTTTTGAAAGTCATTCTCATCAGCTGTTTCAAAACTACTGAAGAGATGACTAAAACCACTGATGAAGAAACCTGCTTCATCAGTAGTTTCATTAAAAAGGGTAAAACTGACATTTCACTCATCAGAAGTTTGATCTAGTCGGTTAAAAACTTCTGATAAATACCTTTTTCAAACACTTATCCATTCAAAAAGCAAAATTCCCTCTTTCTCTCTCAAAGCAAAACCAAAACCCCTTCTCTAACCTAAAATTACTGTTCGATCAAAGAAACCATGGCTCTTGTTCTAAAACAGGGAGATAATCAGAGAGGCTACTTTGAGAAAGATGAAGCATGTTCCTAATACGACGAAATCATTGATTTGGTCGTTAAATCCCAATATTATCAAGCGTTCACCGTTGATCCTCCCATTCATGTAGAAACTCTTAATGAGTTCTGGGCAAATGCAGAGGCAGTCACATTGAACAACAAGGTGATTTCCCTCAATTCAGCAATTCAAGGGAAGCACATGGCAATCACACAATAGTCACTGGGAATAAGGCTTGGCCTTAATGATACTGATGCTCCTGAGCATATTCCCACCTCTGACATTCATCTAACCATGTCTGAGTGTGGTTATCAAGGTACTTTAGCACAAGAAACAATTTATAAGAAATTTTTTGATCCACAATATAAACTGTTATTTCATTATATTATAACGTGTTTAAGTCCCAAAACTGGATCATATGATCAGATGCCTTCAACCTTTCAACCTATTTTTCATTCTATAATAAATGAAACAACTTTTAAGGCATCTTCATTATTTTTCAATGAGTTGGTGTTACATCACCAAAATGATAAGAAAAAGTTTTTACTGTACCCAAGATTTGTTATGCAATGCATAATAAAGGAACTTGGTGAGGGAGTACTTGTGGGGGAGTCAAAAACTTTAAATCCATTGACTTCACAAGTATTCTCAAGGCATAACAAACCGGCACTTTTGCCAGAAGATGACCAAAGGGAACAAGAACCAATCGCTGAGGAACCCACATCTTCGAAACCCAAAACAAAGAAAGCCAAAAAGCCAAAACAGCAAAAACAAAAACCCACCAACCCAAAGAAAAAGGTAGTTCAGGAAGTGGAGATCCCTGAAACTACTGATGTGCAATCTGCACATGAAAAGGTAGTGGCTGAAACATCCTCTCAGTCCACTCCATCTCCACCACCCAAAAGAAAACCAGTTACAGTTATTTTTCAAAGAAAAAGACTTAAGAAAACTGTAACTACTTATTCCTCTTTTCAACCCTTACCCATAACTGATGAACCTGAACCCTTCCACACAACCATAGAAATTGCCCAACTTCTCTCAGGACTAAAAGAGAAGGTCCCATCTAAACATGTCACTCCCCAAGAAACACATCAAACAGCGGAGATGCCTTCAGAAGTTGACATGGATGTGGACTTCTTTAGTCCTAACCAAAGAGATAAGGAGGAACCAGGGTTTCTAAGCCCAAACTTAGATACCTTGGGTACTTTTGAGGCTGCTACTACTCACTTATCACCCAGTGGTGAACCTGAGGACAGTAGTAACATTCCTAAGACCTCAAATGTGGCAACTACTGATGAAGGCTTAATGCCTGAAGTAGGAAATCCTCAGTACCAAGACAAAGAGGTTCATAAGAAGACTAGTTTGGGACTAGCTCATGAGTTAACTGATGATGCCCTCATTGAGGACACCATCAGGGATTCAGATGATTCCATTAGCTTGGATGATGATTCACATACTCCACAACATGAATTGACGACTCATGTTGAAGGTCCTGACTCTAATGTCTCTAAGCTCAAAGAGCTGGTCACGAAAGATCAGGTTAAAGACCACTTAAACCCTGATTCCCCTAAAGTGGCATCTTCAGTACACTCGGAAGATCACCCAAAAACACCCCTTCACTTAAACAGCCTACCCAATTCACTGGGCTTTCCAGCATAGACTTGAACCAACTATGCAGCCCAGATGGTCCCTTGTACCAGATAATAACCAACATTATCTCTAAGCTACTCAAAACCTTCACAACAACTTGGGAGTTGAAGACAAATGAACAATTTGTGGTGCTAAATACCCAACTTGCATCGGAAGATCACCCAAAAACACCCCTTCACTTAAACAGCCTACCCAATTCACTGGGCTTTCCAGCATAGACTTGAACCAACTATGCAGCCCAGATGGTCCCTTGTACCAGATAATAACCAACATTATCTCTAAGCTACTCAAAACCTTCACAACAACTTGGGAGTTGAAGACAAATGAACAATTTGTGGTGCTAAATACCCAACTTGCAGAGCTGAACAAGAAGATTGATCAAAATACAAGACAGCTTGCATTATTATCTGCTACAACTTCTCAATCATTGAAGCTTCCAGAAGTGGATGAAGCCAAAAAGGGGGAGAAGATTAAGGAACCAGTTGAAGTATCTCTTGAAGCTCAGAAGACAACTCATAGACCAGGAAAAGAGATCCTTCAAGAGTTTAGACCATCACCAAGGCAAACTGAAGAAACTCCTGAAGACTATACTTAAACTACTGAAGACAATCCTTCAGTACTTGTGAAAAGAACCAGTACAATCAACCCTTCAGAAGTTTTAACTTCCAAGACTGATCAAGGACAGTCTTCCAAGGCAACTGATCAAGAACCAACTCAAATTCCAAAGCCTGTGCATACAACAACAACTGTTTTAAACCTGTTCCAAGAATGCATTGTCAACAAACTGCTACTGTTCTCAAGAGCAAACCCAAAGCCACACTGGCTTGAGTTCCTAAAACTAACTAATTTGCTATTTTGTGCAGAGGGTCTCCAGAGGTTTGAATAGCATTTGGTATGTTGATAGTGGAGGCTCAATGCACATGACTGGATGCAGATACCTGATAAACAATTTTATCAGCCAAACAGAAGGATCTGTGTCATTTGGGAACAATGCCAAGGGATATGTGCTAGGATATGGCAATGTATCCTCAGGCAAAATGCAGTTTGACAAGGTCAATCTGGTTGAAAACCTTGAGTACAACTTGCTGAGTGTCTCACAAATGTGTGACAAAGGATATTCTTCCTTTTTCACAAAGACAGCATGCAAGATCATATCACCAGAAGGACAAATGTTGATAGAGAAGATCATTGAAGATCATACTTTGCTCATAGCCAAAAGATGTGGCAATGTCTATGCAGTGGACATTGAAAAAGACAAAGTATTGAACAACACTGCTTGCTTCTTCTCAAGAGCATCAACTTCTGAAACTAATCTATGGCATAGGAGACTTGGCCATGTGAACTTTAAAACCATAAATAAAGTCACAAAAATGGGCTTGGTCAGAGGTCTACCTTTGAAGGAATACTAGTGTAAACAACATTGTGTTTGTTGTCTTAAAGGTAAACAGCTTAAGTCCTCCTATAAGTCTATTGAAGAATCCAAAACAACTGCATGTCTTCAACTACTCCATATTGACTTATTTGGACCCGTCAAAATCATAAGCCTTGGTAAGAAGAAATACTGCCTAGTCATCATTGATGACTACTCAAGATTCACATGAGTTTTCTTCTTATATTCCAAGGATGAGGCAGCTGAAATAATCAAGTTCATCATTCTACAAATAGAGAAACAATTCTCTCTCTGTCAAAGTCATCAGGAGTGACAATGGGACAGAGTTCAGTAACAAAACTCTAGATGAATTCTGTTTGTCTAAAGGGATTGTTAGACAATTCAGCATTCCCAGAACTCCAGAACAAAATGGTATGGTGGAAAGGAAGAACAGGACATTGATTGAAGCAGCAAGAACCATGTTAGCAGATTCAGGCCTACGTTTGTATTATTGGGCTGAAGCAGTCAACACAGCTTGTTATGTTCAGAATAGAGTTCTTATCAACAAGAGACATACCAAAACTGCCTATGAAATTCTTCATGGCATGAAGCCCCTCATCTCCTTCTTCAGGGCTTTTGGATGTCAATGTTTTATCCTCAACATCAAAGACTCTATCTCTAAATTTGCTGCTAAAGTTGATTCAGGTTATTTTCTTGGTTATTCTCCAATGAGGAAAGCTTACAAATTCTTCAATTCAAGAACCAAGATAGTAGAAGAAACACTGAATGTCAAGTTCAATGAGACCAAACATTTTCTCATTCCAGCACAACCTGCTGAACTTTTTGATCTTGACAGTTTTCATTTCGGACCTAAAAAAACTGTTACATCATCTAAACCCACTTATTATGGTGATCAAGGGTTCTATGATGATAGTCCTCCACCATGGACTCCAAATACAGTCATCAAATCAACTTTCAAACCATTAGACGTTCAACAAACTTCTACTTCAACAACTGCTGATGATCAAATTCATTCTACTGATTCAGCTCCACAGACTCCTGAACAACAACATACTGTTGAACCAGATATCATTAGCCTTAGTGGCTTGTTTGAAGAAGTTCTAGAGCCATCACCTAGTACAGGGCTACAACAACTGATTGAACACAAGGATCATCCATTGGACCAAATCATGGGAGATATTGCCTCAGGGGTACTTACAAGAAACCAGCTTTCCAACTGTTGCTTTTTCTAAGCATTTATTTCTCAGTTGGAACCAAAGAAGTATCAAGAAGCCCTCAAAGATAACAATTGGGTTCAAGCTATGCAAGAAGAATTGCTTCAATTCAAAAAGCAACAGGTCTGCGAAATCTGTCCCTTACCTCCAAACAAGCTACCAATTGGCACAAGATGGGTTTTCAGAAATAAACAAGCTGAAGCTTGTATGATTATTAAGAACAAGGAAAGAATGGTAGTACAAGGTTATTCACAAGAAGAAGGAATTGATTATGATGAAACTTTTGCTCCATTTGCAAGGCTTGAAGCCATCAGGTTATTTTTGGCAATGGATGTCAAAAGTGCATTTTTATATGGAAAAATAAAAGAAGTATACGTTTATCAACCTCCTGGGTTTAAAGACCCTGCTCATCCTGATTGGGTTTACAAACTGGACAACGCTCTATATGGGCTAAAACAGGCTCCAAGAGACTGGTATGAAACTCTGTCCAACTTCTTACTTAAAAATAACTTTACAAGAGGCTCCATTGATAAAATGAGAATCCGGTTAGACACCGAATTCATGGATCGAATACGCTCCAACAACTCGGTTTCAGACGGGAGATTCGAGACGAGAGAGAAACATACGAAAACAACGTCATCACAGATTTGTATTACTACAGAAACGGTTACAGACACTGTCATCAGTAGGATAAAGATCTATCTAGGGGCCGGGGGAGGTCGGGCATGACCTCCCCCTTGAGAGCATTCTAAGCACAAACTCAAATCATCCAAATGAAAAACACACATGAGATTGCTATTTATAGTCCCACAACACAAAGCCACTTTCTCCCTTTTGATTAGGTCGAATGTGGAACTTTTCCACATTCGACCCTTCAAAGAGTTCGAACCTGGACTTTATGTTCTGGCCTGTATTTACAAGTGCATCAGATCCATACAATGCCCTTATGGATCACCACAATCTCATGTAATACAATACAAGACTCAACCCTAGTCTATTCGAAAGTGACGTCCACATAATAGTGCATCAACAATCTCCCCCTTGGACGTTGCTGGCGAACCCACAAATCTCTTGCACATCAACAGTCAAAATCACAGGTCTCCCCCTCAATACATGCACTATTGCATTGGGTCAGAAATACAATATCCTTCGTGAACTGACCATGTAATGCACTACGGACCCTTGGCATCAATACGCAGGAAGTCAGCTAGACCACGTATATCATTTGCGAAATCAGCGAGCCGCTGAATTACAACCAGATCACCTAGTTACGCCAATGTGAAGTCGACAATGTAATGCACTGCAGTCTCGTAGCATCAGTACCCAGGAATGTCATCTTGACCAAGTACATCACGCGCAATCCAACTAGCCTAATAGGACCCCTGCTAGAAGGATTCCATACTGACCGATCAGATATTCAACGTAACACGTAGGTACTACCACTAATTCACGTCTCATATCTGCACTTAACCTTTGCATCACCCTTTACACCAACTGGAGAAGTCTAACTGTCAGTACCCAATTAAACATCTCAAATGTGACTATGTGCAAAACAATCCACTCAGACACTGGTACTTCTATGAAAATCTTCATCTGTGCTGACTGTGATTGCATTAACACATTCCTCTCTTTGAATGTTCTTGAGTAACTTCATCCGTTCGACAGAATACTAGCCGTAGACGAGTGGATCATGCAATCAGAAGTTTTCAGCGGGAACTACCGGTACAATTATGGACTTGAAATGCTTCAGAAACTGAAGTTTTCGACTGGGCCAATTCTGGACTGTAACCTTGAAACTTTCATTGAATCTACATGCCACATGACTCCTACTAGGATCCCTCATTACTTTTGGAAAATTGACATCTCAGTCTTGATATGCTTGTACATAACAACTTTGTTTAAACAAGTTCCTTCAATCACACTGAAACTGGGTTGACTGTTCCCATCTTGCGGAATAAAATCTGTCTATTTTCTGGTTTTTCTGGCCCATAATACTCAATTGTATCTGATTATCATATTGTTGATTCTCATGACTACCCCACAATAAAACGTTTCATCATCATCATTTCTTCAACAATTTGTGCCACATGACTCCTACTAGGATCCATCACCCCTTAAAATACCAATTTTTCATTCTCAATGTCGAAGGTTCGAATGTGGAAATAAAGTTACATTCGACCCCTGTGTAAGGTCGAATGTACCAAGATTGATTGAAATTCCACATTCGCCCAGTAGTGAGGTTCGAATGTGGAAAATTTTCCAGGTTCGACCTGTCGTGAGGGTCAAATGTGGAAAATTTCCATGTTCGACCTCTAAATCCTACATTCGACCAAATACACTCCACGTTCGACCTCTCGTAGTCAAAACTCTTTTGCACGTTCGACCGTTTGCAGAAAAACGTGTTCTTATTCAATATTTTCTGCAAATCAGTCCATAAACACTCTAAAACTTCGAATTGGATGATGAAACTTGTTCAGAAAGGTGCAGAAATGAAAACCTAACCCTCGAATTCACAAAAACATGGAGAAATCACATGATTTTGGGTTCAATTAAGAATCTAGGGTTTCTAGGGTTTCAACCTTTCAATCAAAAACTAAATTTTAACGTCTGAAATCATGAAATCGAGCTGTGATTGATTCAAACGACTATTAGATCGTTCAAATCGGTACCATAGCTCTGATACCACTTTGTAAAGGATCGTTTTATGTAAAACAGTTGGAAATGATCATACAAATCTCTATTCCAGGTGCGGAAACCCTAGAACAGATACAAAGTGATAGTTTTATGAATCAAACACAGAGATTAAGCTTTTCAATCACCATTCTCATTAATTACTTGTAGAAATATGATAACAATTAGGTTTACAAGCAAAACAGACTGACTTTGAATAAACACAAACTCTAGAGAGGTCTAGCCTGACACACACTACTCGAATGATCAAAGTTACATCATAAAATAGAGTTTTTCCTTATATACTACTGCGGGTTCGACCTATACGTGTGGTCGAATGTGGAATGTTTCCACATTTGCCCTCTTAAACTGCACGAACCTGGAAACCTTCTTCAGTCATTTCTAAATTCGCCCTTTATCTTCGACATTCGCCCCACTCTTTTCCACCTTCGCCCTTACGTTTTTCACAAAACATGTTTATGTTGCAATCCAAAGCACTAGTCGCACAATATGCATCAACAAACTCCCCCTCGACTATTGCTTGGATTGCCTTCGGGCTTCATCCATTCCTTTGTTCATCAGCTTCAGACGAAGTTGTTTACGTTGATCTTTTGTCATAACACTTTGTAAAGGATCGTTTTATGTAAAATAGTTGGAAATGATCATACAAATCTCTATTCCAGTGCGGAAACCCTAGAACAGATACAAAGTGATAGTCTTATGAATCAAACACACAGATTAAGTTTTCAATCACCATTCTCATTAATTACTTGTAGAAATATGATAACAATTAGGTTTACAAGCAAAACAGACTGACTTTGAATAAACACAAACTCTAGAGAGCTCTAGCCTGACAGACACTACTCGAATGATCAAAGTTACATCATAAAATAGAGTTTTTCCTTATATACTACTGCAGGTTCGACCTATACGTGTGATCGAATGTGGAATGTTTCCACATTCGCCCTCTTTTACTGCACAAACCTGGAAACCTTCTTCAGTCATTTCTACATTCGCCCTTTATCTTCTACATTCGCCCCACTCTTTTCCACCTTCGCCCTTACGTTTTTCACAAAACTTGTTTATGTTGCAATCCAAAGCACTAGTCGCACATTATGCATCTACAAACTCTCCCTCGACTATTGCTTGGATTGCCTTCGCGCTTCATCCATTCCTTTGTTCATTAGCTTCAGACAAAGTTGTTTACGTTGATCTTTTGTCATAACACTTTGTAAAGGATCGTTTTATGTAAAACAGTTGGAAATGATCATACAAATCTCTATTCCAGGTGCGGAAACCCTAGAACAGATACAAAGTGATAGTTTTATGAATCAAACACACAGATTAAGCTTTTCAATCACCATTCTCATTAATTACTTGTAGAAATATGATAACAATTAGGTTTACAAGCAAAACATACTGACTTTGAATAAACACAAACTCTAGAGAGCTCTAGCCTGACAGACACTACTCGAATGATCAAAGTTAAATCATAAAATAGAGTTTTTCCTTATATACTACTGCATGTTCGACCTATACGTTTGGTCGAATGTGGAATGTTTCCACATTCGCCCTCTTTTAATGCACGAACCTGGAAACCTTCTTCAGTCATTTCTACATTCGCCCTTTATCTTCTACATTCGCCTCACTCTTTTCCACCTTCGCCCTTACGTTTTTCACAAAACTTGTTTATGTTGCAATCCAGAGCACTAGTCGCACACTATGCATCAACAAACTCCCCCTCTACAATTGCTTGGATTGCCTTCGCGCTTCATCCATTCCTTTGTTCATCAGCTTCAGACGAAGTTGTTTACGTTGATCTTTTGTCATTTCTGGTTCCAATTTTCTCTTCATCGAACGCTTTGGCACTTCATCCACCTTCACACGCTCACCAAGTTTCTTCTCAAGATTGCTACCAGAATTTATATCATATGCAAAGCAAACTCCAACCACCTGTTGATATTTCTTTGCTTGATCTGCATCATTGGGGTCACTGTAGATAGGATTGTAGTATAGCATGATGATGTCTTCAAAAGTACAGTTTATGAGCCACATTGGATCAAAAACATGTATCTTCTTGTAAGCATCCTTCCCATCTCTCAACACGATCACCGCTTCAGCATTTCTCCAATCATAATACCAAACAACAAAATCTGCACTGAAATGCTGTTGTATTGGCATCAGCGGTATCTTCTTCATAACAACCGGAGATTTGTATATCAAAGTCACCTTCTTTCTTCCAGTATTTGGATCAATAGCTTTATGAACTTTCCTTCTTGGGTATATCAAAATGTAAACCGGAGTACAGTTTATGAGCCACATTGGATCAAAAACACTGAAATGTTGTTGTATTGGCATCAGCGGTATCTTCTTCATAACATATTCCACCTCGTCCTGCTCTCCCAAATAAGCTTATCAGCAAACCATCCTACTACGTCATTATTCACTGAAGCACCGGTCATTGGAAACCCGCAAATGTCTCTTACCGCCCAGTACGGTAGAGTTTGTAAATCATGGAATCTATAGAAGTATAGAATTCCCTTCTCCCACTTCACAGCAATACATTTTAGATATATCAGATACTTCCAACCCAATGCTCTTCCTTTAAACACTTGGTTGTGATATTTGTAGAATCCTCCCTGTGCTTCAGGTTTCAGTCTCTTTTTATCTGTTTCTTTCAGTTTCTGCAACAAAGTCTTCAATTCATCACTTTGTTCAGAAGATGGTTTCTGATTACTATCACCAAACACATTCTTCACAAACTCTTTGCTTTTCTGTTAAAACGTGTAGGACCGATACTACATCACCAATTGTAGATGCACTTTATGCGACTAATGCTTCGGATTGTAAATCTTAACATGTGTTTGAGTTTATCAGAAGGTCGAAGGTAGTTCAGAATGGTCGAAGGTAGACTGGAATGGGCGAAGGTGAAAGACAGACTGAAGATTGTGTATGTTCGTACCTTTATATAGGTCGAATGTGGACAAAGTCCACATTCGAACCCTTGTCCTGGTCGAATGTGCAGCAGCTATAAAAGGCTTTAGCTTGTTTTGTAAGTTAGAGTTGTTGGTCATTGTGTGTGTTAAGGTCAGGTGTTTGCTCTCTAGATTGAGTCTATGTGAAAGTCATTAGATTAACCTGTAATCAGTTTATGTAATCAATATTAAGCAAGTTATCTATGAAAATGTCTTTGAAAAGCGTAATTCGTGTGTTGTGATTCGTGTATTATCATTTTGTTCTGTTCTAGGGTTTCCGCACCTGGAATAGTGCCTTGTATGATCATATTTCCTGTTTAAAGCTAAAATTCTTCAATTACAAATTGGTATCAGAGCCGTGGTATCGATTTGAACGATCTAACAGTCGTTTGAATCAATCACAGCTCGAATTCAAGTTTTCAGACGTTAAAATCAGATTTTGAATGAAAGGTTGAAACCCTAGAAACCCTAGATTCTTAATTGAACCCGAAATCATGTGATTTCCCCATGTTTTTATGAATTCGAGGGTTAGGTTTTCATTTCCGCACCTTTCTGAACAAGTTTCATCATCAAATTCAAAGAATTGCAGTGATTATGGACTGATTTGAAGAAAATATTGAAGAAGAACACGTTTTCTCTGCAAATTCGACCCTTGCAGAAAAACGGGAGGGCGAATGTAGGATTTAGAGGACGAACGTGGAGTGTAAATGGACGAATGTAGAACTTTTAGGGCGAAAGTGAAAATTTTCTACATTCGTACCTTATTACTGGGCGAATGTGGAATCTCAGTCACAACCTTGGTACATTCGACCTTACATAGGGGTCGAATGTAACTTCCTTTCCACATTCGTACCTTCGATATATGTGATGAAAAATTGGTATTTTAAGGGGTAAAAAATTTCGAAGAATTGAAGATTTTCGGGAGAATGGTGATTATGTTTACCCAAATTGTTGAAGAATTGATGATGATGATGAAACGTTTCATTGTGGGGTAGTCATGAGAATCAACAGTATGATAATCAGATTCAAATGACTATTATGGGCCAGAAAAATCAGATATATTTTTATTCCGCAAGATGTGAACAGTCAACCCAGTTCCAGTGTGTTTGAAGGAACTTGTTCAAAATGAGTTGTTATGAAGAAGGAAATCAAGTTTGAGATTTCAATGTTCTGAAAGTAATGAGGTATCCTAGTAGGAGTCATGTGGCACGTAGGTTCAACGAAAGTTTCAAGATCATAGTCCTGAAGAATTTCAAGAGCTATTAATAGATATTTTTGGCCCCGTCGGAAACTTCAGTTTCTGAAGCATTTCAAGTCCTCGATATATTGGTAGTTCCCGCTGAAAACTTCTGATTGCTTGATCCACTCGTCTACGGCTTGTATTCTGTCGAACAGATGAAGTTACTCAAGAACATGAGTGATTGATCATACGGGATCTCAGAGAAACTTGATGAAGCATCAGTCAAGG
Organism: Ambrosia artemisiifolia; assembly: GCA_032199755.1. Classification (NCBI taxonomy): domain Eukaryota; kingdom Viridiplantae; phylum Streptophyta; class Magnoliopsida; order Asterales; family Asteraceae; genus Ambrosia; species Ambrosia artemisiifolia. Next base: position 40,146,477 of record CM063519.1, on the reverse strand, counting down.
GGGAGATTGTTGATGTAACAATGTGTCTGATACTTCAACAATAACTGACTAAAGATGCTAGGTGTGTTTAGGATTCGCCAGCAACGTCCAAGGGGGAGATTGTTGATGCACTTTCTGCGGACGTCACTGTCGAATAGGCTAGGGTTGAGTCTTGTATGGTGTTACATGAGATTGTGGTGATCCATAAGGGCATTTTATGGATCTGATGCATTTGTAAATATAGGCCAATACACAAAGTCTAGATTCGACCTTATAGAAGGGGCGAATGTGGAAAACTTCCACATTCGACCTCCTCATAGGGGCGAAAGTGGACATATGTGTTGGACTATAAATAGCAATCTCATGTGTTGGTTTTCATTCTGTAGATTTGAGTTTGTTCTTTGTATGCTCTCAAGTGGGAGGTCATGCCCGACCTCCCCCGGCCCCGAGATAGATGTTTATCCTACTGATGACAGTGTCTGTACCCGTTTCTGTAGTAATACGAATCTGTGATGACTTTGTTATCGTTAATTTCTATCTCGTCTCGAATCTCCCGTCTGAAACCGAGCTGAATTCGCTTAATCGATCCGTGAATTCGGATTCAATGGTTAATTTGTTGATTGGAATCCCACTGTTCTTCTTCCTCAGTCTCTTCTGAATCCACTGAATCCTCGTCTACCAAATAAGTACCCTTCTTTGCAGTACTCTTCTTCCTTGCCCTCTGTTTCTTTCCTGATTCACCTTCATCAGCCTTTGCCTTGCCCTTCCCTTTGGCTCCGGCGTTCTTAACTTGTCTCTTACTCTTGGTACTTGCATCAGCATGCACCAAAGGATCAACGTTATCCGAATCGCTCTTATCATGTCTCGCCTTGTTCAATCCTGGATCAGTGTAACCCGGATTAACTAAATAACCAAACAGACGCTTGTATGGTGGCTTTTCATTATCTGGAATACCCTTATATCCCTTCATTCTCACCAACGTCCTGATGTTCATGTGATCCTGTCCCAACACCATCGTAGGATCTTTCCTCAAGTTAGGATATTTATTATCAAAAATCATCATCAGGAATCTGGGATACATTAAGAACTTATTAGACTTTAATCCCTTCAACATCTCCAGCATGTGATCTAATATCATCCCTGCAATGTTAAATGGTTTGTTGAGTGTCAACGCAACCATTAACGAACTTAGACTTTTTCTCATCACATCGTAACCACCACTAACTGTCCCAAAGACATGGATAATCACATGTGGAAAATACTTGTACTGCACACTGAGCTTCCCTTTATGTAACGCTCCATCAGTGATAGGACCGTTATATTTCATCCTTAGGAAACATACTCGCTGCTCAGTCCCAGACAACACTCTCGGATCAGTACACTCCTCATCTTTAATCCTAAGTGCCTATCTAATGTCTTCTTCAGTGATCAGCATTTCCATCCCTTGAATCTTGCTTCTGATGGCAGTTTTTCCTTCCCAAAAGTCATATCGTGCATTCTTCCAGAAATCTTCAACAATGTCTCTATAAATGATTGCTGGTGTAGCAATAGCATGTATAATTCTGCTCCTCCTGAAAAAATCAACGATCCCTGAAAACTCTGTATTCTTCATCACCTCTCCCACATACGCACAGCATTGTGAGGACCTTCGAATGGCCAAACTTGAGGTGCATTTTCAACTTGAGCTTCCTGTACTGGATCTTCTTGAACAGGCACTTCCAGATTCTCTACTGGAATTTCCACATTCTCAGGTTGTTCTTCCATCTGTAACACAAAAACAAGAAAAATACGTCAGAATAATCAAAAAATGACAAACTTTGAAATTTTTGAGTTTAACAAATTTCCACATTCGCCCCTTTTATAAGTACGAATGTGAGAAAACTTGGGTTCGAAAGTAAGAAATTTGTACGAATGTAAGAATTATCAGTTCGAATGTAAAATGAAATCCACATTCGTCCCATTTATTCCACTTTCGTCCGTTTCTAGTCACTTTCATCCATCTAATTCCACATTCGCCCTCTTTGACTAGGTCGAATGTGTCTGTTAAAAACCCCAAAAATTCAAAATATGTTCTGATGTGTTTAACACTCTGTTTTTTATTCAATCATGGACTAAAGTGACCGACTAAGCCTATGCAACCATCAATTTCGTTTATTATTCAGTGTTTATTGATTTTAAAAGAAAAACTAGGGTTCGGCTTACACATTGAATCAATTAACCTATCAAATCAAAGAATTAAACCTAGTTTTTGTTATATTCTCCCCTTAAAATCAATGAACATTGAATCCCAATCAAAAAATCCGGTTAAATCAGTCCATATAGTTCCAGATTATAAAACCTAGGGTTCGAACACAAAAACCCCAATTGTGACTTTATTTCCAAGCCATTACCTGTGAAATTACAGTCAAACTGATGAGAAATTGATAAGGAATAATAATCTGAATTGAAAAGAAACAGGCAACAAGGTTTGGCACTTTTGAAAATTTTTGAAAACTTTTGAAATGGGAGTTCGAACCTGGTAATCTGAATATATAGAGCTCCACCTTCGCCCCTTGCAGTTGGGCGAATGTAAGATTATTTCCACCTTCGACCCAAATTAATGACCCGAAGGTGAAATATTAACACGAAAGTGAAACTTTTAGATGAAAATCCACCTTCGTCCATCTTGAAAGCACGAAAGTGAAACAATTTTCCACATTGGACCCAATTAAGGGGCGAATGTGAATGGAAAATTTTTGAAAATTTTACCAAATCATGAAATCGAATCCCGTTCAAACATTTTCAACACATTAAGTCTCCAACATGCATTATTTCTGTTTAAATGATACAAAGCTCAGATTGTTTCATCCAATCTCAGAAAATGACCATCAAACACCGTCGGTTATCTAAAAATAACGCAGAAACGTAGAACTTTTGGTTTTTCTGAAATTTATATTAAAACACACCTAAAATCTGTTTGAGTTTTGTATCTTTTTGGAAAACAAAAAAAATGCACAAAAGTAAAATAAAGCAGTAAATGTTTTGTGATGTCCGGTAAGTGGATCATATCAGTTATTTGAGAAATCTGACCACAGTGTTGATCTAAATTTTATATTATCATTAGAAACAGTATGTGACCCGGCAACTGCTGATATTGTTGTCCACATAAGCTCACATGCAGACTGTTATGCAGTGCTTTAAAATGATACGATTTAGGTGTATTATACTAACACGTTGTGGTTCCCACACACACGACATACTCCCGTATCAAGAAATTGCACAAAGCTTCCTCGTAACGCGTGACAATGCCAGAGTTATCCGTTTAGTTACAAGATATATAACACAGAGGTGTACAGGTCAGCAAACGAATGCAGCAAAGTAACATGTGCATATATACCAGGTTGAGGCTAATATCAAATACTGATTTGCATCAGTAAATTGACACGATGTAATTATGATCTTTGATCAATAATAACATGAAGTTCCTCAATTCGGTAACTTGTGGTTTTGCCATTTAAGCTCTTTTAGCAAATATTCTGATTAAACTAGGTCCGTAAATTAATACGACAAAAGTTCAATCAGAATATCCCGGATAACAATAACATAACGACCCAAACCTCAGATTTTGGCAACTCTATCAAACGAAATTACGGTACTAAGACCATATGCCCATGAGGTGTTCAGCCACGAACGAGTAGTTCGTTATGTTTGTATCACTAATGCACGCAGTTATTAGTCTACGAAGCCTATCAGCACATCACACGTAATCAACACACGCCTCATATTGCATTACATTTTTCTAGCCTGTGTCAGATCCCCACTGATGTACTATCATTTCCTCTTTTTATCCTGGAAATCATTTTAGGTTTTTCTATTTTTATGGCTTTTTGAATTTTTTTTTCAATGTTTTTGGTTTTTCTAATAAAAGACTCCCCCTAAAATGTAAAACATATTTTTGGGTTTCTGAATTTTTCTGAAAAACTGTAAAAACTTAAAGAAATTTAAAAACTAAAAAGCGATAAACCGAGGTGATGATCAGTCTTGTTTTTCTTTTATATTGTTTACTTTTAAAAGATATTCGAATCTGGATCTGTCAAAAGCTTTTGTGAACAAATCTTCTCGTTGATAGTCAGTGTGGATTTTGACCATATCGATCAACTCTTTAGCATAACAATCACGGATAAAGTGATACTTAATCCGGATATGTTTAGCTTTTGAGTGATTACCGGTATCTTTAGTTAATGTAACTGCAGCTTCATTATCACAGTGTATAGGGGTTTTAAGAAATTGCAAACCGTAATCCACCATCTGCTGCTGAATCCAGAGAACCTGTGAGCAACAACTCGAGGCTGCTATGTACTCTGCTTCGCAAGTAGACAATGCGACCGAAGTCTGCTTCTTACACTGCCAGGTGACTAAGCTGCTCCCTAAAAATTGGCATCCAGCTGTCGTGGATTTGATGTCCTTGTCATAGCCGCCCCAATCTGCATCACTAAATGCGATAAAGTCAAAATTATCGTCATTAGGGTACCATAGTCCTCTCGAGGGACAACCCTTCAGATATCTAAGGATACGCTTGACCGCTGTCAGATAACTTTGTTTCGGCTTCGATTGGAAACGTGCGCAGAGACATGTAGCAAATATTATGTCTGGCCTTGAGGCAGTTAGATACATCAGAGATCCGATGATTGCTCTGTATGTAAACGGGTCCGTCAGCTCCCCCTTAGCGTCAACACCAATCCCGTGATTAGGTTGAATCGGGGTGTCCAACGGCTTGGAATCCTCCATCTGGAACCGGCTCAAAACTTTGGATACGTATTTTGTTTGATGAATAAAGATCCCCGTTGGTCTTTGATCCACCTGCAAGCCAAGGAAGAACTGCATTTCGCCCATCGCACTCATTTTGAACTCCGTCCCATTATCACTCCGAATTCGCTTGATCTTTAGACCATAGATATTCTCCAATCGAGTGAATAGAACTTTCAGATTATTAAAGGTGTCACTTTTCTGATGCAAACACATTACCCATGAAAATCTTGAATAGTCGTCAGTAACAACTAAACAATAAAGCTCTCCAAGATGACTTTTACGTTTGACAGGTCCGAATAGGTCCATGTGCAATCGCTCAAGCGGCATCTCAACAGAGTTTACTTTCTTCACCTTATGAGATTGCCCGTGTTGCTTTCCTTTCTTACAGCTTACACACTTGTCGTTCAAATGGAAATGTTTAACATTTACGCCTTCGACAAGCCCATTTTTCACCAAGTGGTTCATTTTCCTCAAATGAATATGCCCCATCCTTCTATGCCACATGATTGATTCTTTCTCTGTAGCTTTTGATAGGAAACATGTCACTTGTCCCTGGGTCGTCATTACCTTGGACATATCAAGAATATAGAGATTGTCGACTCGAGGTGCCTTCAACATAACCCACTCTTTTGGAATTTTGAAGCCCGGTTTGAGAATATAGCAAGATTTGTCATCAAAATAAACAGAAAATTGCTTGTCGCATATCTGACTGACACTCAACAGATTATAATCGATCTGCTTCACATACGATATCCTCTCGAAACTCACAATCCCGTTACTCACGCTTCCCTCCATCGTGATGTAACCTCCTTTGTTTCCAGCAAATGCAACATAACCTCCATTGATATTCTTTACGTCAAACAGCAATGCTAAATCCCCTGTCATGTGGCCTGAAGCTCCACTATGAACAATCCAAAGACTTCTAATAGGGCCAGCTGAAGCTCCCTGCACACATCAAGTAAACATGTCAGTTCTTTCGGGGGACCCAAGCCTGTGTGGTCTTGGGTCTTTGAATATCACCCTTCAAAGATTCATTTACTTCAACATTTGGTTTTGAAACAACCGTTTTAGGATCATTCAAAACTTTTTCAACCTTTTCATTTGATTTGAAGTTGAGGCTCCCGGAGTACCATTTGGTGTCCAAGACTGTTCCGAACGTTTTAGAATTCGAATCTGAGACTTTGGATTCTCAGTCGATTTCTTAACATCGTTCACAAATGAAACTTTCTTGACTACCTTCTCGGATTTAACCGATTTAGGTCCAACATTCGATTTGACAGCAGGTTTTTGTGGTACCTTTTGTCTATCCAACTGTTGTGTTCAACATTGGTCTCTTCAAGGGTTGCTCCATGGCTATCCGGTTTCGACGATCATATTGAATTTGACGTTCATTCCTCTTTTGATAAAAATTGTTTTGATTATAAAATGGTGCTGGTTGTGGAACAAATCGTCTTGTGGATAACAATGATTGTCAACCGGCTTTCTCATGGATTGCCTCACTTCAACCTCGTGCCTTTTGTGCCTCACGTACGGGCAGTGAGCAAGTAAATGCCCTCTCTCCCCGCACTTAAAGCATGCACGGTATTCTTCAAACACGTTCTGAGGAGCTGGTCATCAACACATCTACGCCTTAAACTCTCAGGAGCTGGGCCCCTAGAGTAAGCTGGCTCAAGAAAACCATTTGCTTTTTGTTTCGGTTTGATGAATTGGGTGACATGAACTTTTGGTTCTTTAGGAACATCCAAATACAGTTTCTTTAAAATTTCTGGTGGAATATCATTTGATCTTTCATGTTTCGGAAACCATATTGTGCTTTCTTGCCAAATTTTCTCAATTTTAGAATAGTTAGCAAACTTGATTGGATATTCCTCGTCAGAGATAATCTTATCGGATCCTTCCATCCGATAAAACACTTTGACGGGTTTGTCACCAGAATCCTTTTTCACTTCTTTCTTTTCGGACTGTTTAACACGATGCGCATTAGCCATCGGATGCGAATGTTGAGAAGGTGACACAGGTTAATTCGTGATAATGTGATTTTCCTTTGGAATATCACTCACGTTCTCAACTTTCTCATTTTCAGTGTCCGAGTCATCAGTTACAGCAGTAACTCCTTCATCATTCAAACCTAAAATCGGTCTTACATCGGAATTTGGATCTCCGATACTCGAAGTATTGGATTCATCTTCCGATGCAGAATCAGATTTTACTGAGCTCTCCGGTGTCACTTGATGACAATTGTGATTTTCAAACAACACCGGAGATGGCACAGACTTATAATTTGTGGTTTGAGATGGTTCATCAATGATGTGGTCAACAACATAAGCAATGTGCTTGTAGCTTTCAAGCTTCTTGTTGACCTTCTCAGCGAAACACTTGATGGTGGCCATTTCTAACTTAGTGTTTTCAAGCTCATCAATGTAACTATTGATTGCCAAGTGTTTTAATGAAAGAGTTTTCTTTAAATCAGATATGTCCTTTTTGTAACCATCAAGCACTTTGTTGAATGCTATAACTTCCTTGCGAGCAGATTGACAGTTAATCACAGCACTATCACGTTGTACGCGAAGTTGCTTGTTTTCTTCTGTCAATCTATCACAAGTGCCACAATACTTATCACTAGTAATGTCAGTGGTAGATTCAGAACTTACCTGTTTTGGAGGACCTGTCATGGCCATTAGAGCGAAATGAGATTCCTCCCCAGCAAAGAATTTGGAATAATCGATTCTGGTAAAGGCATCATCCACTATGCACGACTTCCTCGTCTTCAGAAAATCAGCTTCAGCCAGCAATTGATCAATATCATCATCTAAAGAAGTCACACTGGCCTCTGAATCTGATTCACTTTCTGAATCTGAATATACTGACTCATTTTCGTCAGGAATGTCTGTGACTGAGTCAATCACAACTTCTGAAATTTTCTCTTCAGCCTGAACTTCAACAGTTTCAGTCTCAACATTCATCTCTTCAACTGCTTCCTCAACCTCATTTTCAGTTTCTTCAACTTGATCAACTATCACCGACTCCTCAATATCAACCTATTGTGCAACACAAGCCACATTCCCACCAGTACTTATCTCCTCCACACCAATTTGCATATCAGTCCAGTCAAATCTCTCATCATTCTGTATCACCAAAGCTTGATTTTGATTGTTATTCTGTGGTTGCTCATTTGGTGTCGTGATGGGTATAACTGTTCTGTTTGGATTATTTGGTGGTTGAGTTTGATTCTGGTTGGTTGTGTTTGGTTGTCTATTTGGGTTGTTTTGAGAGGTGTTTTGTCGGTTTTGGTAATTGTTTTGGTTTTGATAGTTGTTGTTTTGAAAAGAGGCTTGGTTTTGAGATTGGCGGTTTTGGTAGTTTGAGTTGAATGGGTTTCGGTTACCTTGTTTAGCAGGCTGTGTACACTCTCTCTTGAAGTGACCTTTTCCACCACAATTAAAACATGTGACTTTCTCTTTGTAAAGCCATATGTGGTGTTTGGAGAAGTACCCAAATCAGTTCTCCCGGTCTTTTCTATGAATTCGGTTGCTCGTCTCATAATGCTTGCGAAAGCCCACTGAATGTCTATTAGCTCCATTTCCCCTTTATCGATTTGAGCATAGTCTTCATTGGTTAAGTTGTTATTCCCAATTTGACATGCTACTAAACCGTTATACGAAGCAACCATTGCTGAGACTAGCGCAATATGTTGCTGAGCAACTTCCACAGTAACATTATTCATGTTGGATGTCTCCAACACTACCGGTTTCTGATTGGTCTGATTCATTTGAGTCATGTACTGCTGTTGTTGAGGTTGTTGTTGTTGGTTTGCAGAATAACATGCAGCTTGTTGCATTGGAGAAAATGGTGAAATGAAAGAATTTGTGTATTGTTGTGGTGGTGGTGTGTATGATGGTGGTGTGTAAGATGAGGTTTGAGCTATATAGTTGATCGGTTGTTTTGGTGGTTCCATGACACTTGAGACACATGCTATATGAGGAGCCACTGTTCCTCCATGACTTGAGTTACCCACAGTTGATGAAGTACTAGCATGGTACAACTCTGGGTTTTGAGGAATCTGAGATCTTTTTGCTTTCCTCTTCTCCTCGAGTTCTTTGTTTTCCAGCTTTTGGATAAACTCGTTGATGGTCCAGTACTTGTAAGCATCTTTCCCTTTAAGTACCTCGGTATGTTGATCCCAGTACGGTAGTAAAGCATCATCAAATTTGTCCACCAAATCTGTCATAGGAATCTTAATGTCATAACTTGACAATTCAGTTAACAAGTGACAGTATCTGGGAGTCAACTCTTTCAGCATCTCATTCCCAACATAGCTGAAGTTCTCGAATTCTTTCCTCAGCTCTTCCATTCTCAACCTTCTCGTCTTCTCGTTACCATCATGACGATTCTTTAGCACATCCCATAACTGTTTAGAAGTAGTGCACGATCCAAATTGATGTAGCAAATCGTTTGTGATCGCCTGGGTTAGCTGAGAATACGCCTTCTTTTCCACCGCGAATTTCTTCTTCTCGTCATCAGTCAAACTCTCCAGAGGAATCTGCTCACCGGTATTCTCTAACACTGGTGCCACATATCCATTAGCTATCATCTGCCATGCCTCCGTTCCTTCCAATCCCATTCCTTCAAGATGAATCTTGAATTTCTTCTGCCACTGGTTGTACTCCTGCATCTCCATTAGCTTGGGTGGTCTATTCCCGATACCTGAAGATAAATCATTGATTAGTGTAGAAATAGCATTAGTAGTTTGAGTGTTTACCACCGCGGCTGCTACTCCCCAATAATCTGCTGCAGGGTGTTGTGGAGATGATGCAACGCTCTGAGGCATCGAACTCGTCATTGCTAAGTAGTTAATTGGTTGTGACGACTGAGTGTTCGATTTCTGAGCTGCTACTGTCCATGGGTCCAAGGCCACTTGCTGTTGTTGTGTGTTTTCTGGTCTTGGTGTAGTTGGAAATCCCCACATGTTGTTCACAAAGTTAGAAAAGCAACACACTTGAAATTTTCACTACACAGCCTCTACTTTCGCCCCAGAGACTTCACTTTCGTCCCAAATATAAGACCTGAATGTAGAAACTAATCAGATAAAATCCACTTTCAACCAAAAACTTCACTTTTGTACCTCCCAATTCCACTTTTGTACCCCCGACAAACCGAAGTTGGAAATTCTGACCCGAAGGTGAAACTTCAACACAACAAACCTAGATTCGACCCAAATAATGCTACTTTCGTCCAGAAAAAGCTCCAGGTTCGACCTAAAAATCCCATGTTCGACCCATGCTCTCTAGATTCGACCCTTCCATGTTCAAAAAACGGTTACACTTTGAAAAACGGTTATTTTGATCTGAAATTTTCAAAAGTTAATGGATTTTGATGATCTTTATCAGGTTATGATTCGGAATTGATTTGGAACAACTTTAATTCTTGGAATTGTTGATTTTAACCACGAATTGTTGTCCAAAATCTTCAAATTGTATCAAAAACCATTTTTCAATGAAAACAGAGAAAATTTGATCAAAATATGGTCCAAATCAGTTCTGAGATTATCAATTTGTTGTTGTATGATCTCCATGGCTCTGATACCACTTTGAATTTGAAGAATTTTAGCTTTAAACAGGAAATATGATCGTACAAGGCACTATTCCAGGTGCGGAAACCCAAGAACAGAACAAAATGATAATACACGAATCACAACACACGAATTACGCTTTTCAAAGACATTTTCATAGATAACTTGCTTAATATTGATTACATAAACTGATTACAAGTTAATCTAATGACTTTCACACAGACTCAATCTAGAGAGCAATCACCTGACCTTAACACACACAATGACCAACAACTCTAACTTACAAAACAAGCTAAAGCCTTTTATAGCTGCTGCACATTCGACCAGGACAAGGGTTCGAATGTGGACTTTGTCCACATTCGACCTATATAAAGGTACGAACATACACAATCTTCAGTCTGTCTTTCACCTTCGCCCCTTCCAGTCTACCTTCGACCATTCTGAACTACCTTCGACCTTCTGATAAACTCTAACACATGTTAAGATTTACAATCCGAAGCATTAGTCGCATAAAGTGCATCTACAAACTAGCACTCGACTATTGCTCGGATTGCCTTCTGGCTTCATCCATCTGAATATTCATTAACTTGATCCTCAGCTGTTTCTTTTGGTCTTTTGTCATCTCTGGTTCACGTTTTCTCTTCGTAGATTGCTTCGGTACTTCAGCTACCTTCACCTGCTTGCCCAACTTTTGTTCAAGGTTGCTACCGGAGTTGATATCATAAGCAAAGCATACTCCGACAACCTGTTGATACTTCTTAGCTTGTGATGCATCATTGGGATCAGTGTAAATCGGGTTGTAGTACAGCATGATGATGTCCTCAAATGTACAGTTAATGAGCCACATCGGTTCAAAAACATGTATCTTCTTATACGAATCCTTTCCATCTCTCAGCACAATAACAGCTTCAGCATTCCTCCAATCGTAATACCAGAAAATGAAATCTTCACTGAAGTGTTGTTGAATTGGCATTAAAGGAATCTTTCTCATAACTTCAGGAGCTTTGTATATCAAGGTTACTTTCTTCTTACCTGTCTTAGGATCAACATCCCTATGAACCTTCCTTCTTGGGTATTGTGGTTTAAACATACCCACTTTGTCCTACTCTCCCAGATCAATCTGTCAGCAAACCATCCAACTGCCGTATTGTTCACAGATGCACTAGTCAATCTAAATCTGCAGATATCTCTCACCGCCCAGTACGGTAGAGTTAGCAAGTCATAGAATTTGTAGAAGTACAGAATTCCAGTTTCCCATTTGACTGCAATGCATTTCAGACTTCTAAGATATTTCCAACCAAGAGCTCTGCCTTTAAACTTTTGGTTGTCATATCTGTAGAATCCGCCCTGTGCTTCCGGTTTAGGTCTCTTTTCATCAGTTTTTTTCAGCTTCTTTAACAAAGTCTTCAAGTCGTCACTTTGTTCAGATGGTTTCTGTTTATCTTCACCAAACACATTCTTAACAAACTCTTCGCTTCTCTTTTCAGCCTTCTTCTTTGCTTCCCTCTGATGTGTTTCAGTGAAATCTGGGAATACTTCATTTTCATCATTTGTTTTGAAGTATTGAGGATACTCTTCATGAATAATATCTTCTATCTCAATCTCCTCAGTTTTCTGGTGTTTGCTTGTCATCAGAATGATTTCCAATATCCTGCTCAGGAATATCTGGAATCATCTGATCTGACATTATCTCCTCCAGTGTCTTATCTACACGCTGCGCAATCCCTTCCAGAATCTCTTTAGTCACAGCAGTAGATACCTCACCGTCTTCCAAATCAGGATCATTATACTGTAACTCGTATCTCATATCCTCTGTTTGGAATATCTCAGCAAACTTCCCAGTGAACTCTATAGTCCATTCTCTCTTTTCCAACATCTCCCGATATACATCTTTAGCTTCATCTGATAAAGCTCTAACCTTCTCATTCCAGAAAATGCTTTCATCAGAATCAACGTTCTCTCCTGATTTCTTCGAGCTAGACTGACCTGCACTCCCCTTTTTGGTCTGTCTTTGTTCAAACGTGAATTTGCTCGAATCATCACCATCATCATCATCACTGCTACTACTCTCATCATCATTACTTTTATTACCCGATCCACCCTCAGCATCATCATCCCCATCCTTAGATTCATCATCAGATCCATCGTCCGATTCATCCTCTTCTTCTTCTTTATCAGATTCTTCATAATCTACTTGCTCCTCCTCTTTTTCTTTGTCTTCTTCTTCTTCTTTCAGTTTAGGAGCTTCACCATAGAGTTTGTCAAGTAGATCACTCATCCTCTTATTTTCCTTCTTTAACTCTTTGTTCTCTTTTCTAACACTTTTAATCATTCTCCTGTTTCCACTAACTTTGTCATCAAGCTCATTCTTTTCATCCTCTAGTTGTTTCAGCTTCTTTTCAAGCCCATCCTTATTCGTCTTAGAAGCAACAACTATTTGTAACATCTTCTCTTCATTCTTTTTAAACTTCTCAATCTCAGCTTGTTGAGCAACTAACATTTTCATCATTTCTTCCATCTTCTTGTTCACCTGTTTCATCACATCATCTGAAACAGTGACCTTTGATTTGGAAGATACAATCACAGGAGTCTTTTCTTTCTCAGGCTTCTTGAACATATTAAGAACATTTTCTAAAGTAGCTTCTAGATTAGGAACTACTTCAGGTTCTTTAGCCTTCTTCTGTTTCTTTGCAGCAGGTGAGGAAACTTTTGATGAAGTACCAGCTTCCGGAACTTTCTTTCCTTTCAGCAACTTCTCAATCTCCTTCTCTCTCAACTTCTTAGTACTCACCTTCTTAGCCATAGACTTGTGCTTAGGCTTTTTCAGATTAACACCTACTGTTGAACCATCAAAATCTTCAGTATCCAACCCTAAATCACCTTCAGTATCAGTTGGCTCTTTCTGTAATATCTCTTCCACAGATTTATTGAGTGATTCAGACTCTCAAACAGCAGTGGCCTTGCGTTTGGAAGACTTCCTCACCAACTCAGTCTCAGAATCCCACTGTTCTTCTTCCTCAGTCTTCTGAATCCACTGAATCCTCCTCTACCAAACAAATACCCTTCTTTGCAGTACTCTTCTTCCTTGACCTCTGTTTCTTTCCTGATTCACCTTCATCAGCCTTTGCCTTGCCCTTCCCTTTGGCTCCGGCGTTCTTAACTTGTCTCTTCCTTTTGGTACTTGCATCAGCATGCACCAAAGGATCATCGTTATCCGAATCGCTCTTATCATGTCTCGCCTTGTTCAATCCATGGTCAGTGTAACCCGGATTAACTAAATAAACAAACAGACGCTTGTATGGTGGCTTTTCATTATCTGGAATACCCTTATATCCCTTCATTCTCACCAATGTCCTGATGTTCATGTGATCCTGTCCCAACACCATCGTATGATCTTTCCTCAAGTTAGGATATTTATTATCAAAAATCATCATCGGGAATCTGGGATACATCAAGAACTTCTTAGACTTTAATCCCTTCAACATCTCCAGCATGTGATCTAATATCATCCCAGCAATGTTAAATGGTTTGTTGAGTGTCAACGCAACCATTAACGAACTTAGACTTTTTCTCATCACATCGTAACCACCACTAACTGTCCCAAAAACATGGAAAATCACATGTGCAAAATACTTGTACTGCACACTGAACTTCCCTTTATGTAACGCTCCATCAGTGATAGGACCGTTATATTTCATCCTTAGGAAACATACTCTTTGCTCAGTCCAAGACAACACTCTCGGATCAGTACACTCTTCATCCTTAATCCTGAGTGCCTCTCTAATATCTTCTTCAGTGATAAGCATTTCCATCCCTTGAATCTTGCTTCTGATGGCAGTTTTTCCTTCCCATAAGTCATATCGTGCATTCTTTCAGAAATCTTCAACAATGTCTTTATAAATGATTGCTGGTGTAGCAATAACATGTATAATTCTGCTCCTCCTGAGAAAGTCAACGATCCCAGAAAACTCTGTATTCTTCATCACCTCTCCCACATACGCACAACAGTTGTGAGGAGCTTCGAATGGCCAAACTTGAGGTGCATTCTCAACTTGAGCATCCTGTATTGGATCTTCTTGAACAGGAACTTCCAGATTCTCTACTGGAATTTCCACATTCTCAGGTTGTTCTGCCATCTGTAACACAAAAACAAGAAAAATACGTCAGAATAGTCAAAAACGACAAACTTAGAAATTTTTGAGTTTTACACATTTCCACATTCGCCCCTTTTATGGTACGAATGTGAGAAGTTGTGGGTTCGAATGTGTATTATTTGGTTCGAATGTACAATCCTCAGTTCGAATGTGAAATAAAATCCACCTTCGTTCCAAGACTTCCACTTTCGTCCATTGTAAAGCCACATTCGACCTGTTAACTTCACATTCGCCCTTTACAGTTTTGACGAATGTATCAGTTTAAACCCCAAAATTTGAAAATCCTTTTCTGATGTGTTTTAAACTCTATTTTTGATTCAATCAATTCCTAAAACGAACGACTAAGCCATTAAAACAATCAATTGTGATTTTCATTCAGTTTTCATTGATTTTAAAAAAAAAAACTAGGGTTCGGCTTATTATTCAAACAATTAACACATCAAATCAACAAATTAATCCTAGTTTTTCCTATATTCTCCCCCTAAAATCAATGAACATTGAATCCCAATGTTTACGTTCTAAACAAAGCACTATACGGGTTGCACCAGGCTCCACGTCAATGGTACGAGGAGCTGAGCACGTACCTCATGTCGAAAGGATTCAAACGCGGATTGGTCGACTGTACTCTGTCCTCGAAGAAAACAGGAGATGATTTGCTTCTCGTCCAGATCTATGTAGACGATATTATTTTTGGCTCAACTAACGAACTTCTTTACAGTGAATTTGAACGTGTTATGCAGGAAAAGTTCGAAATGAGTGCGATGGGCGAAATGCAGTTCTTCCTCAGCTTGCAGGTGGATCAAAGACCAACGGGGATCTTTATTCATCAAACAAAATACGTATCCGAAGTCTTGAGCCGGTTCCAGATGGAGGATTCCAAGCCGATGGACACCCCGATTCAACCTAATCACGGGATTGGTGTTGACGCTAAGGGGGAGCTGACGGACCCGTTTACATACAGAGCAATCATCGGATCTCTGATGTATCTAACCGCCTCAAGGCCAGACATAATGTTTGCTACATGTCTCTGCGCACGTTTCCAATCGAAGCCGAAACAAAGTCATCTGACATCGGTCAAGCGTATCCTTAGATATCTGAAGGGTTGTCCCTCGAGAGGACTATGGTACCCTAATGACGATAATTTTGACTTTATCGCATTTAGTGATGCAGATTGGGGCGACTGTGACAAGGACAGCAAATCCACGACTGCTGGATGCCAGTTTTTAGGGAGCAGGTTAGTCACCTGGCAGTGTAAGAAGCAGACTTCGGTCGCATTGTCTACTTGCGAAGCAGAGTACATAGCAGCCTCGAGTTGTTGCTCACAGGTTCTCTGGATTCAGCAGCAGATGGTGGATTACGGTTTGCAATTTCTTAAAACCCCTATACATTGTGATAATGAAGCTGCAATTGCAATAACTAAAGATACCGGTAATCACTCAAAAGCTAAACATATCCGGATTAAGTATCACTTTATCCGTGATTGTTATGCTAAAGAGTTGATCGATATGGTCAAAATCCACACTGACTATCAACGAGCAGATTTGTTCACAAAAGCTTTTGACAGATCCAGATTCGAATATCTTTTAAAAGTAAACAATATAAAAGAAAAACAAGACTGATCATCACCTCGGTTTATCGCTTTTTAGTTTTTAAATTTCTTTAAGTTTTTACAGTTTTTCAGAAAAATTCAAAAACCCAAAAATATGTTTTACATTTTAGGGGGAGTCTTTTATCAGAAAAACCAAAACATTAAAAAAAATTCAAAAAGCCATAAAAATAGAAAAACCTAAAATGATTTCCAGGATAAAAAGAGGAAATGATAGTACATCAGTGGGGATCTGACACAAGCTAAAGATATGTAATGCAATATGAGGCGTGTGTTGATTACGTGTGATGTGCTGATAGGCTTCGTAGACTAATAACTGCGTGCCTTAGTGATACAAACATAACGAACTACTCGTTCGTGGCTGAACACCTCATGGGCATATGGTCTTAGTACCGTAATTTCGTTTGATAGAGTTGCCAAAATCTGAGGTTTCGGGTCGTTATGTTATTGTTATCCGGGATATTCTGATTGAACTTTTTTCGTATTAATTTACGGACCTAGTTTAATCAAAATATTTGCTAAAAGAGCTTAAATGCCAAAACCACAAGTTACCGAATTGAGGAACTTCATGTTTTTATTGATCAAAGATCATAATTACATCGTATCAATTTACTGATGTAAATCAGTAGTTGATATCAGCCTCAACCTGGTATATATGCACATGTTACTTTGCTGCATTCGTTTGCTAACCTGTACACCTCTGTGCTATATATCTTGTAACTAAACGGAAAACTCTGGCATAATCACGCGTTACGAGGAAGCTTTGTGCAATTTCTTGATACGGGAGTATGTCGTGTGTGTGAGAACCATAACGTGTTAGTATAATACACCTAAATCGTATCATTTTAAAGCACTGCATAACAGTCTGCATGTGAGCTTATGTGGACAACAATATCAGCAGTTGCCGGGTCACATACTGTTTCTAATGATAATATAAAATTTAGATCAACGCTGTGGTCAGATTTCTCAAATAATTGATATGATCCTCTTACCGGACATCACAAAACATTTACTGCTTTATTTTACTTTTGTGCATTTTTTTTTGTTTTCCAAAAAGATACAAAACTCAAACAGATTTTAGGTGTGTTTTAATATAAATTTCAGGATACCAAAAGTTCTACGTTTCTGCGTTATGTTAGATAACTGACGGTGTTTGATGGTCATTTTCTGAGATTTGATGAAACAATCTGAGCTTTGTATCATTTAAAACTGAAACAATGCGTGTTTGAGATTAAATGTGTTGAAAATGTTTGAACGGGATTCGATGTCGTGATTTGGTAAAATTTTCAAAAATTTTGCATTCACATTCGCCCCTTAATTGGGTCGAATGTGGAAAATTGTTTCACTTTGGTGCTTTAAAGTTGGACGAAGGTGGGTTTTCCTCTAAAAAAATTTCACTTTCGTGGTAAGATTTCACATTCGGGCATTAATTTGGGTTGAATGTGAAATATCTCTCACATTCGTCCAACTGCAACGGGTGAAAGTGGAGTCTATATAACCTATTCACCAGGTTCGAACCCTCATTCGTAACTTCTTCAAAATTTTTCAAAAGTGCCAAACCTTGTTGCCATGTTTCTTTTCATTCCAGATTATTGTTCCTTATCAATTTCTCATCAGTTTGAGTATAATTTTACAGGTAATGGCTTGGAAATAAAGCCAGAATTGGGGATTTTGTTTTCGAACCCTAGACTTAATCATCTGGACTAATATGGACTGATTTAACCTAATCTTTTGATTGGGATTCAGTGTCCATTGATTTTAGGGGGAGAATATAGGAAAAACTAGGATTAATTTGTTGATTTGATGTGTTAATTGTTTGAAAAATAAGCCGAACCCTAGTTTTTGTTTTAAAATCAATGAAAACTGAATGAAAATCACAATTGATTGTTTTAATGGCTTAGTCGGTTGTTTTAGGCATTGATTGAATCAAAAATAGAGTTTAAAACAAATCAGAAAAGGATTTTCAAATTTTGGGGTTTAAACTGATACATTCGTCCAAACTGTAAAGGGCGAATGTGAAGTTAACAGGTCGAATGTGGCTTTACAATGGACGAAAGTGGAAGTCTTGAAACGAAGGTGGATTTTATTTCACATTCGAACTGAGGATTGTACATTCGAACCAAATAATACACATTCGAACCCACAATTTCTCACATTCGTACCATAAAAGGGGCGAATGTGGAAATGTGTAAAACTCAAAAATTTCTAAGTTTGTCGTTTTTTACTATTCTGACGTATTTTTTGTTTTTGTGTTACAGATGGCAGAACAACCTGAGAATGTGGAAATTCCAGTAGAGAATCTAGAACTGCCTGTTCAAGAAGATCCAATACAGGAAGCTCAAGTTGAGAATGCACCTCAAGTTTGGCCATTCGAAGCTCCTCACAACTGCTGTGCGTATGTGGGAGAGGTGATGAAGAATACAGAGTTTTCTGGGATCGTTGACTTTCTCAGGAGGAGAAGAATTATACATGTTATTGCTACACCAGCAATCATTTATAAAGACATTTTTGA
The DNA here is from genome assembly GCA_032199755.1 of Ambrosia artemisiifolia. Lineage (NCBI taxonomy): Eukaryota > Viridiplantae > Streptophyta > Magnoliopsida > Asterales > Asteraceae > Ambrosia > Ambrosia artemisiifolia. The sequence continues at coordinate 40,127,869 of CM063519.1, read as the reverse complement.
AGATTTCTGAAAGAATGCATGATATGACTTATGGGAAGGAAAAACTGCCATCAGAAGCAAGATTCAAGGGATGGAAATGCTTATCACTGAAGAAGATATTAGAGAGGCACTCAGGATTAAGGATGAAGAGTGTACTGATCCGAGAGTGTTGTCTTGGACTGAGCAGAGAATATGTTTCCTAAGGATGAAATATAACGGTCCTATCACTGATGGAGCGTTACATAAAGGGAAGCTCAGTGTGCAGTACAAGTATTTTGCACATGTGATTATCCATGTCTTTGGGACAGTTAGTGGTGGTTACGATGTGATGAGAAAAAGTCTAAGTTCGTTAATGGTTGCGTTGACACTCAACAAACCATTTAACATTGCAGGGATGATGTTAGATCACATGCTGGAGATGTTGAAGGGATTAAAGTCTAAGAAGTTCTTGATGTATCCCAGATTCCTGATGATGATTTTTGATAATAAATATCCTAACTTGAGGAAAGATCCTACGATGGTGTTGGGACGGGATCACATGAACATCAGGACATTGGTGAGAATGAAGGGATATAAGGGTATTCCAGATAATGAAAAGCCACCATACAAACGTCTGTTTGTTTATTTAGTTAATCCGGGTTACACTGATCCTGGATTGAACAAGGCGAGACATGATAAGAGCGATTCGGATAACGATGATCCTTTGGTGCATGCGGATGCAAGTACCAAGAGGAAGAGACAAGTTAAGAACGCCGGAGCCAAAGGGAAGGGCAAGGCAAAGGCTGATGAAGGAGAATCAGGAAAGAAATAGAGGGCAAGGAAGAAGAGTACTGCAAAGAAGGGTACTTATTTGGTAGACGAGGATTCAGTGGATTCAGAAGAGACTGAGGAAGAAGAACAGGGGGATTCTGAGACTGAGTTGGTGAGGAAGTCTTCCAAACGCAAGGCCACTGCTGTTGGAGAGTCTGAATTACTCAACAAATCTGTGGAAGAGATATTACAGAAAGAGCCAACTGATACTGAAGGTGATTTAGGGTTGGATACTGAAGATTTTGATGGTTCAACAGTGGTTGTTAATCTGAAAAAGCCTAAGCACAAGTCGATGGCTAAGAAGGTGAGTACTAAGAAGTTGAGAGAGAAGGAGATTGAGAAGTTGCTGAAAGGAAAGAAAGTTCCGGAAGCTCGTACTTCATCAAAAGTTTCCTCACCTGCTGCAAAGAAACAGAAGAAGGCTAAAGAACCTGAAGTAGTTCCTAATCTAGAAGCTATTTTAGAAAATGTTCTTAATATGTTCAAGAAGCCTGAGAAAGAAAAGACTCCTGTGATTGAATCTTCCAAATCAAAGGTCACTGTTTCAGATGATGTGATGAAACAGGTGAACAAGAAGATGGAAGAGATGATGAAGATGTTAGTTGCTCAACAAGCTGAGATTGAGAAGTTTAAGAAAAATGAAGAGAAGATGTTACAGATAGTTGTTGCTTCCAAGACGAAACAGGATGAGCTTGAAAAGAAGCTGAAACAACTAGAGAATGAAAAGAATGAGCTTGACGATAAAGTTAGTGGAAACAGGAGGATGATTAAGAGTGTTAGAAAAGAGAACAAAGAATTGAAAAAGGAGAATAAGAGGATGAGTGATCTACTTGACAAACTATACGGTGAAGCTCCTAAGTTGAAAGAGGGAGAAGCAAGTAGATTATGAAGAATCTGATAAAGAAGAAGAAGAGGATGAATCAGACGATGGATCTGATGATGAATCTAAGGATGAGGATGATCATGCTGAGGGTGGATCAGGTAATAAGAGTAATGATGATGAAAGTAGTAGAAGTGATGATGATGATGGTGATGGTGAAGATGATTCGAGCAAATTCACGTTTGAACAAAGACAGACCAAAAAGGGAAGTGCAGGTCAGTCTAGCTCGAAGAAATTAGGAGAGAATGTTGATTTTGATGAAAGCATTTTCTAGAATGAGAAGGTTAGAGCTTTATCTGATGAAGCTAAAGATGTTTATCGAGAAATGTTGGAAAAGAGAGAATGGACTATAGAGTTCACTGGGAAGTTTGATGAGATATTCCAAACAGAGGATATGAGATACGAGTTAGAGTATAATGATCCTGATTTGGAAGACGGTGAGGTGTCTGCTGCTGTGACTAAAGAGATTCTGGAAGGGATTGCGCAGCGTGTAGGTAAGACACTGGAGGAGATAATGTCAGATCAGATGATTCCAGATATTCTTGAGAAGGATATTGGAAATCATTCTGATGACAAGCAAACACCAGAGACTAAGGAGATTGAGATAGAAGATATTACTCATGAAGAGTATCTTCAATACTTCAGAACGAATGATGAAAATGAAGTATTCCCAGATTTCACTAAAACACATCAGAGGGATGCAAAGAAGAAAGCTGAAAATAGAAGTGAAGAGTTTGTTAAGAAAGTATTTGGTGAAGATAAACAGAAACCATCTGAACAAAGTGATGATTTGAAGACTTTGTTGCAAAACTTGAAAGAAACTGATGATAAGAGACCTAAACCGGAAGCACAAGGCGGATTCTACAGATATCACAACCAAAAGTTTAAAGGCAGAGCTCTTTGTTGGAAATATCTTAGAAGTCTGAAATGCATTGCAGTCAAATGGGAAACTGGAATTCTGTACTTCTACAGATGCTATGAATTGCTAACTCTACCGTACTGGGCGGTGAGAGATATCTGCAGATTTAGAATGACTGGTGCATCTGTGAACAATACGGCAGTTGGATGGTTTGCTGACAGATTGATCTGGGAGAGTAGGACAAAGTGGAGTATGTTTAAACCACAATACCCAAGAAGGAAGGTTCATAGGGATGTTGATCCTAAGACGGGTAAGAAGAAAGTAACGTTGATATACAAAGCTCCTGAAGTTATGAGAAAGATTCCTTTAATGCCAATTCAACAACACTTCAGTGAAGATTTCATTTTCTGGTATTACGATTGGAGGAATGCTGAAGCTGTTATTGTGCTGAGAGATGGAAAGGATTCGTATAAGAAGATACATGTTTTTGACCCGATGTGGCTCATTAACTGTACATTTGAGGACATCATCATGCTGTACTACAACCCGATTTACAGTGATCCCAATGATGCATCACAAGCTAAGAAGTATCAACAGGTTGTCGGAGTATGCTTTGCTTATGATATCAACCCCGGTAGCGACCTTGAACAAAAGTTGGACAAGCAGGTGAAGGTAGCTGAAGTACCAAAGCAATCTACGAAGAGAAAACTTGAACCAGAGATGACAAAAGACCAAAAGAAACAGCTGAGGATCAAGTTAATGAATATTCAGATGGATGAAGCCAGAAGGCAATCCGAGCAATAGTGGAGGGGGAGTTTGTAGATGCACTTTATGCGACTAATGCTTCGGATTGTAAATCTTAACATGTGTTAGAGTTTATCAGAAGGTCGAAGGTAGTTCAGAATGGTCGAAGGTAGACTGGAAGGGCCGAAGGTGAAAGACAGACTGAAGATTGTGTATGTTCGTACCTTTATATAGGTCGAATGTGGACAAAGTCCACATTCGAACCCTTGTCCTGGTCGAATGTGCAGCAACTATAAAAGGCTTTAGCTTGTTTTGTAAGTTAGAGTTGTTGGTCCTTGTGTGTGTTAAGGTCAGGTGTTTGCTCTCTAGATTGAGTCTGTGTGAAAGTCATTAGATTAACTTGTAATCAATATTAAGCAAGTTATCTATGAAAATGTCTTTGAAAAGCCTAATTCGTGTGTTGTGATTCGTGTATTATCATTTTGTTCTGTTCTAGGGTTTCCGCACCTGGAATAGTGCCTTGTATGATCATATTTCCTGTTTGAAGCTAAAATTCTTCAATTACACCAATCGCTCCTGATTACCTCCACAAGACATCAAACCGAATAGATAAAACAATAAATAATATATGTGTAAAACTAAGAATCTTACTTTCATATATGATAACCAAGTCGGCACGGATTCTTCATACATACACACATACATACGTTATTGAATGGGACACCGGCCTAAGGTGAGCTCAACCTCAGGCCAACCTGGACTAGACCACACACAGTAGTCTTCTCCGAGAGACTGTTGCAACTCTCTCCTTAGAAAACCCTAAACCCTTACACAAATATATATAGGCTAACTAATTAACTAAACTTGGGCTGGGCCTCGGGCATGTCGCCTGGGCTACCACAATCGCCCCTATTCTAGTTCTATTAGACTAAGCCCATGCGAGTTGCATAGCCACGGTCACAAATGCACCAACAAACTCCCCCTTGACCGTTGCTATCAACTCTGACAAACACTGATAATCATCAGTCACAAAACATGCACTAACATTTTCTTCTTTGCTTTATACTCAGCCTCTTTCAAATTTACTACAGTAAGATCTGGGAAAACTTCATTACTTGTATCTCTGAAGTATTCAGGATATTCTTCGTGTGTTATATCCTCTATCTCAATCTCTTCAGTCTCAGGAGTCTGCTTATCATCAGAATGATTACCAACATCGGAATGTCTGGAATCATCTGATCAGCCATGATCTCCTCCAGTGTCTTTCCAAATTGCTGCGCAATACCTTCAAGTATTTCTTTAGAAACAGCAGCTGACACTTCTCTTTCTTCAAGATCTGGATCGTTGTATTCCAATTCAAACCTCATATCATCAGTTTGAAATATTTCATAAAACTTTCCAGTGAATTCAATCGTCCAAACTCTCTTATTCAACATCTCTCTGTAAACATTCTTAGCATCATCAGATAAAGATCTTATCTTCTCTGTCCAAAATTTGTCATCATCAGCATCAACGTTTTCTCCAGATTTCTTCGAACTAGACTGACCAGAACTACCTTTCTTTGTCTGTCTTTCTTCAAAAGTAAACTTAATAGCATCATCATTATCATCATCATCACTACTATCCTCATCATCATCCTTTTTCCCACTATCTTTCCCCTCAGCATCATCATTATCATCAGATCCATCATCTGATTCATCATCATCTCCTTCATCATCAGACGAATCACCATAGTCTAATTTCTCTTCCTCTTCTTCTTTATCCTTCTCTCCTTCTTTCAACTTAGGAGCTTCATTTTAGAGTTTATCAAGCAATTTGCTCATCCTCTTATTGTCTTTCTTCAATCTTTTATCATCAATCTTTATTCCTTTAATCATCATCCTGTTCCCATTACACTTTTCATCAATTTCATTCTTTTCTTCCTCTAGCTGTTTCAATTTCTTTTCCAAATCATCTTGATTAGCTTTAGAGGCAACAACAATCTGTAACATCTTCTCTTCAGTCTTTTTGAATTTTTCTATCTGTGCTTGTTGTGCAGATATCATCTTCATCATCTCTTCCATTTGTTTGTTCACCTTCACCATAACATCATCAGAGACTGTTACTTTGGGTCTGGAAGATTCTGCTTCAGGAGTTTTCTTTTTCTTCTGGAATAAGTTTAAAACATTCTCTAAAGTAGTATCTAAATCAGGAACTACTTTAGATTCTTTGAGGTCTTTTTCTGCTTCTTGGTAACTGGTGAGGAAACTTGTGATGACGTGCCTGCATCCGGAACTTTCTTTCCTTTTAGCAACATCTCAATTTCTTTCTCTCTCAACTTCTTAGTGCTCTCTTTCACATCTCTCTTTGCCATTGACTTGTGATTGGGTTTCTTCAGAATAACATCTACTGTAGAACCCTCAAAATCTTCAACATCAAGTCCTAGATCACCTTCCAGATCTACAGTCTCCTTCTGTAATTGTTCTTCAACAGCCTTATTTAAAGATTCAGACTCTCTAGCAACAGTGGCCTTGCGCTTGGAGTTCTTTTTCAAAGTTTCAGCATCCGAATCCCAACGCTCATCTTCTTCTGTTTCTTCAGAATCTACAGAAGATTCTTCATCGACTAACTAAGTACCTTTCTTTGCTATACTCTTCTTTCTTTTCTTTTGTTTCTTAACTGGTTCATCTTTACTCATCTTTGCCTCACCCTTCCCTTTGGCTCCGGCATTTTACACTTGTCTCTTTCTCTTTGTAGTAACATCAGCATGAACAAGCGGATCATCAGTATCAGATTCACTATTATCATGTCTTGCTTTGTTCTCTCGTGGATCAGTATAACCCGGATTTATCAAATGCCCAAACAGATTCTTATATGGAGGCTTCTCATTGTCAGGAATCCCTTTGTATCCCTTCATTCTCACCAACGTCCTTATATTCATATGATCCTGCCCTAAGATCTTTGTAGGATCTTTCTTCAACTTTGGATACTTATGATCAAAAATCATCATCAGAAATCTGGGATATAATAAGAATATCTTCGACTTCAAACCCTTAAGCATTTCTAACATATGATCCAGAATCATGCCAGCTATATTGAATGGTTTATTCAAAGTTAAAGCAACCATCAACGAGCTTAATCTCTTTCTCATAACATCGTAACCTCCACTCACTGTCCCAAACACGTGAATTATTACATGAGCAAGGTATTTGAATTGAACGCTCAGCTTTCCTTTGTGTAACGCTCCATCAGTAATAGGACCATTATAGTTCATTCATCGAAAACACAGTCTCTGCTCTATCCATGACAAACACCTTGGATCAGTACAATCATCATCTTTGATCATCAACGCTTCTCTGATATCATCTTCTGTTATGATAGCAAATTCACCTTGAATCTCACTAACAATAGCAGTTTTGGACTCCCAGTAGTCATAACGAGCATTTCTCCAGAATTCTTCAACGATATCTTGGTAGATTATAGCAGGTGTTGCAAGAGCATGAATGATCCTGATTCTCTTGAGAAAATCTATTATTCCGGAGAATTCTGTGTTTTTCTGAACGTCTCCAACAAAAGCACAACAATTGTGAGCGGTTTCGAATGGCCACGCTTCTATCACATTCTGAACTGGAGCTTCTTGTTCAGGTATATCAACGTTCTTAGCTTGTTGTTCAGCCATTTGAATATCTGTATTCACAAAACAAAAAAAATGCGTTAAAAAGCAATCAAATCGACAAAATCTAAAAATTTGGTTTTTCAAGATTCCACATTCGCCCCATCGTAGGTACGAATGTAGAGTTTTTGGAGTACGAATGTAAACTTCATGGCTCGAAAGTGAATCAAAAACCACCTTCGTCCCTTAATTCTTACATTCGTCTGTTTAGAGGTTACATTCGACCTGAAATTTCCAGGTTCGACCCTTTCAATCTGGTCGAATATATCTGTTTATAACCAAAATTTCAAAATTTTTATCTATGATGTTTTAAACTTTGATTTTGATTCATTCATATCCTAAACCATCCGACTAACTGTTTTCCTCAATTAATTGAATCTATTGATTAGTTTTTATTGATTTTAAAAGAAATCTAGGGTTCGAAACCTTCAAGAATCAAAATCAACCAATTATACTGATATAACCCTAGATTTTGTAACCTTCTCCCCCTAAAATCAATAAGAACTAAATTTCGATCAAAAACTATATCAACAACAGGTTTAAAAGTGTTCAACAATTCATGTCTAGGGTTCGGCTAAGAAAAACCCGAATCAGACTTCATTTGATGTCCATTACCTGCAATATTGGTGTTAAAATGATGAGTAACAAACAGGGAATAAGAATCAACAATGAGAAAAACCAGGGCAACAAGGGTTTGGGATTTTGAAAAATTTTGAAAAATTTTGAAAAAGTGTTGAATGAGGGGTCGAATGAGCAGAGGGTATATATATAATGTCCACTTTCGACCAGACGGCATGGGCGAATGTGAAATTGTTTCCATATTCGACCCTAATGAAAGGTTCAAATGTGGATACAAGGTTCAAAAGTACAAATTTTAAAAGAACACTCACATTCGACCAGTTTTTAAGGTACGAAAGTAACACAATTTCCATCTTCGACCCAACGAAGGGGTGAAAGTAAAATGGAAATTTTTAAAAATTTACCAAATCTCAAAATCGAATCCCATTCAAACATTTTTCAACATTTTAAGACTCAAACATGCATTGTTTCATATTTAAATGATACAAAACACAGATTGGTTCATCAAATCTCAGAAAATGACCATCAAACACCATCGGTTATCTAAAAGAACTCAGAAATGTAAAAATTTTTGGTTTTTATGAAATTTATTTAAAAACACACCTAAAATCTTTTTGAGTTTTTGTATCAAATGTAAAACAAATGTAAAATGCAGAAATGTAAACACAAATAGTAAATGTTTTGTGATTTCTGGTAAGAGGATCATATCAGTTATTGAGAAATCTGATCACATCGTTGATCTATTTTATATTATCATTAGAAACAATGTGTGATCCGGTAACTGCTGATATTGTTATCCACATAAACTCACATGCAGACTGTTATGCAGTGCGTTAAAATGATACGATATTAGGTGTATTATACTAATACGTTTATGGTTCCCACACACACGACATACTCCTGTATCATGAAATTGCACAAAGCTTCCTCGTAACGCGTGATTATGCCAATGTTATCCGTTTAGTTACAAGATATACAGCGCAGAGGTGTACAGGTCAGGAAATGAATGCAGCAAAGTAACATGTGCATATATACCAGGTTGAGGCTGATATCAATCACAGATTTTCATCAGTGAATTGATACGATGCAATTAATGATCGTTGATCAATAATAAACATGAAGTTCCTCACTTCGGTAACTTTTCGGTTTTGGCATTAAAGCTCTTTTAGCAAATATTCTGATTGAAACTAGGTCCGTAAATTAATACGACAAAAGTTCAATCAGAATATCCCGGATAACAATAACATAACGACCCGAAACCTCAGATTTTGGCAACTCTATCAAACGAAATTACGGCACTAAGACCATATGCCCATGAGGTGTTCAGCCACTAACGAGTAGTTCGTTATGTTTGTATCACTAATGCACGCAGTAATAAGTCTACAAAGCCTATCAGCACATCACACGAAATCAACACACGCCTCATATTGCATTACATATCTTTAGCATGTGTCAGATCCTCACTGATGTACTATCATTTCCTCTTTTTACTCCTGGAAATCATTTTGGATTTTTCTATTTTTTATGGCTTTTTGAATTTTTCAATGTTTTTGGTTTTTCTGAATAAAGACTCCCCCTAAAATGTAAAACATATTTTTGGGTTTTTGAATTTTCTGAAAAACTGTAAAAACTTAATAATTTTAAAACTAAAAGCGATAAACCGAGGTGATGATCAGTCTTGTTTTTCTTTTATACCATTCACTTTTAAAAGATAATCGAATCAGGATTTATCAATAGCTTTTGTGAAAAGATCCGCTCTCTGATAATCAGTGTGGATTTTGACCATATCGATCAACTCTTTTGCATAGCAATCACGGATAAAGTGATACTTAATCCGGATATGCTTAGATTTTGAGTGATTGACCAAGTCTTTAGTTAATGCAATTGCGGCTTCATTATCACAGTGAATAGGGGTTTTCAGAAATTGCAAACCGTAATCGACTATCTGCTGCTGAATCCAGAGAACTTGTGAGCAACAACTCGAGGCTGCTACATACTCAGCTTCGAAAGTGGATAGTGCGACCGATGTTTGCTTCTTACACTGCCAGGTCACGAGCCTGCTCCCTAAAAACTGACATCCAGCCGTTGTGGATTTGCTGTCTTTGTCACAGCCGCCCCAATTTGCATCACTAAATGCGATAAAGTCAAAATTATCGTCATTAGCGTACCATAGTCCTCTCGACGGACAACCCTTCACATATCTAAGGATACGCTTGACCGCCGTCAGATGACTTTGTTTCGGCTTTGATTGGAAACGTGCGCAGAGGCATGTAGCGAACATTATATCTGGCCTTGATGCAGTGAGATACATCAGAGATCCGACGATTGCTCTGTATGTAAATGGGTCTGTCAGCTCCCCCTTAGCGTCAACACCAATCCCGTGATTAGGTTGTATTGGGGTGTCCATCGGCTTTGAATCTTCAATCTAGAACCGGCTCAAGACTTCAGATACGTATTTGGTTTGATGAATAAAGATCCCCGTTGGTCTTTGATCCACCTGCAGGCCGAGGAAAAACTGCATTTCTCCCATCGCACTCATCTCGAACTTTTCTTGCATTACACGTTCAAATTCTCTGCAAAGAAGTTCGTTAGTAGAGCCAAAAATAATATCTTCTACATAAATGTAGACGAGAAGCAAGTCATCCCCTGTTTTCTTCGTAAACAGTGTGCAATCGACCAAGCCTCGTTTGAATTCTTTGGATAGCAGGTACGTGCTTAGCTCCTCATACCATTGGCGTGGAGCCTGGTGCAACCTATATAGCACATTGTTGAGAACATAAACCTTATCCCGGTGGATAGGATCTTCAAAGCCTGGAGGTTGACCGACGTAGACCTCTTCCTTGACCACACCATTGAGAAACGCGCTTTTGACATCCATTTGATACACCTTGAATTTTGAGAATCCGGTTAGGAACCGAATTCACGGATCGATTAAGTGAATTCAGCTCGGTTTCAGACGGGAGATTCGAGACGAGATAGAAATTAATGTTAACAACGTCACCACAGATTCGTATTAATTTAGAAACGGTTGCAGACACTGTCATCAGTAGGATAAACATCTATCTCGGGGCCGGGGGAGGTCCGGCATGTCCTCCCCTTTGAGAGCATTCTAAGCACAAACTCGAATCTACAAATGAAAACCAACACATGAGATTGCTATTTATAGTCCAACACACAAAGCCACTTTCGCCCCTTAGTATAGGTCGAATGTGGAATATTTCCACATTCGCCCTTACCATAGGTTCGAACCTGGACTTTATGTTTTGGCCTATATTTACAAATGCATCAGATCCATAAAATGCCCTTATGGATCACCACAATCTCATGTAATACAATACAAGACTCAACCCTAGTTTATTCAACAGTGACGTCCACATAATAGTGCATCAACAAACATCTTATACGAGGAAAATGCTAGAAACATGCGGATAGCTTCTATACGTGCCACAGGTGCATATATCTCGTTGTAGTCAATTCCTTCAACTTGATGAAATCCTTGAACAACCAATTTGGCTTTGTTTCTAACGATCACGCCTCTGTCATCTTTCTTGCATTTGAATACCCATTTAGTCCCAATCTTCTTCCTACCAGGAGGTAAATCTGTAAGTGTCCATACACCCAACTTCTGGAACTGCAACAACTCTTCTTGCATCGCCTCAACCCAAGCATCATCCAAAAGAGCTTCTTTGTATGTCCGCGGCTCAACCTGTGAAACTTAACATGCAAACGACCAATCATTCTGACAACCAGATTTTGTATTTTTGCATATAAAGCTAAAGCGCCAATATTTTCTAGTGAGTTGACACTGCGTAGTTGTCCTCTAGTCATAACACTGCTACCAGGGTCACCAATAACTTGCTCGAGCGGGTGAATATGATGAATCCGAGATTCCGGATGTTCAGGTACAGTCACTCCCGTCTGAGTAGTCAAGTTCTCCACTGTATCCAGATCATTACCCGTGTTGGATGATGAAGCAACATCTGGATTTGGGTTCATTGGTGGTGCCTCTGTTGCATGATCAGGAATAGCTTCATCAAAGTCTCCATCATCTTCCGATTCTGAAGTATCAAGTGTAGTTGAAGCTTCTTGAAACACCTCTTCTTCAGCTATAGGAGCATTGGTATCATTAGAAGCTGCTGGAGGAGTTACGGTGATCGGACGCACCAATGGTGAAGTCGCCGCATTTTCACACTCGTAAAGTAATCTTATAACAGCCTCTTCAACCAAGCTATCTAGATTGAATGATTTAAAGGAATCTTTGTAATTAAACATCCAGTCAGGACCATTTCCCTGTACGTTTTGAGTATACCGTTGAACCTTTACATTTGCCCAATCCTCCACCTGTCGAGTTCTTTTGTTGAATACCCATTTGAGCGGGGTTGCATATCCAACAAAATATCCCTCTTCAGCTTTTGGACTAAACTTTTCTCCTGGATTCAATATCGTACACGGAGCCCCAAATGGTTCTAGATACTCCAAGTTCGGCTTTCGTCGGTTCAACAGCTCATAAGAAGTTTTGCCAAACTTCTTCACTGTTAACACCCGATTCAGTGTATAACAAGATCCATAGACCGCTTCGTTCTAGAACATTACCGGAAAATTTGAATCTGCGAGCATTGTTCTTGCCGTTTCAATGAGAGTCCTGTTTTTTCTTTCAATGACACCGTTCTGTTGAGGGGTATACGGAGCAGAATATTCATGATGAATTCCTTTGTCTTCACATAAAGCATCCATCTGCGCATTTTTGAACTCAGTCCCCCTTTGTCTTCACATAAAGCATCCATCTGCGCATTTTTGAACTCCGTCCCATTGTCACTCCGAATTCTTTTGATCTTTAGACCATAGACATTCTCCAGTCGAGTGAACAGAACTTTCAGATTGTTAAACGTGTCACTTTTATGTTGTAAGCACATCACCCATGAGAATCGTGAAAAATCATCTGTAACCACTAAACAGTAAAGCTCTCCGATATGACTTTTACGTTTGACAGGTCCGAATATATCCATGTGCAACCGCTCAAGTGGCATCTCAACAGAGTTTACTTTCTTCAGTTTATGGGATTGTTTGTGTTGTTTGCCTTTCTTACAACTCACACACTTGTCGTTTAAATGCAAATGTTTGACATTAACACCTTCGACAAGCCCGTTCTTCACCAAATGGTTCATTTTTCTAAGATGAATATGTCCCATTCTTCTATGCCACATTATCGATTCTTTCTCTGTAGCCTTCGATAGAAAACACGTCACTTGGCCTTGAGTTGTCATCGCTTTCGACATATCAAGAATGTAAAGATTGTTAACTCTCGGTTCCTTCAACATAATCCACTCTTTTGGAATCTTGAAGCTTGGTTTGGGGATATAGAAAGATTTGTCGTCGAAAAGCACAGAAAATTGTTTGTCACAAATTAGACTAACACTTAACAGATTGTAGTCAATTTGCTTCACATAGGAAATCCTCTCAAAACTCACTATCCCGTTACTCACACTTCCCTCCATTGTGATGTAACCTCCTTTATTTCCCGCAAAAGCAACACACCCTCCTTTAATATTTTTCACATCAAACAATAGTGCTAGATCACCAGTCATGTGGCCTGAAGCTCCACTGTCAACAATCCAAAGACTGCTAACAGGGCCAGCTGAAGCTCCGTGCACACATCAAGTAAAATCATTAGTTCTTTCGGGGGACCCAAGCCTGTGTGGTCTTGGGTCTTTGAATATCAGCTTTCAAAGAGTCATTTACATCAACATTTGGTTTTGAATTTATCTTTTTCTGATCGTTCAAAACTTTCTCATCTTTTTCATCTGGTTTTGAGGTAGAAGCTCCCGGAGAACCATTAGGTGTCCAAGATTGTTCCGAACGTTTTAGAATGCGAATCTGAGATGTTGGAATCTCAGTCGATTTCTTAGTATCGTTCTTAAATGAAACTTTCTTGATTACCTTCTCTTATTTAACGGAGACAGGTCCAACAGCTGATTTAACAGCAGGTTTTGGTGGTACCTTTTGTTTATCAACCATTGTGTTGACCATAGGTTTCTTTAACGGTTTTTCCATAGCGATCCGGTTTTGACGATCATAGTTAAATTGACGATTATCCCTCTTTTGGTAAAAATTGTTTTGATTGTAAAATGGTGTTTGTTGAGGAACAAAACGTCTTTGTGAATAACAATGATTATCAACCGGCTTTCTAACAGATTGCCCTATCTCAACTTCGTGCCTCTTGTGTCTCACGTACGGGCAGTGAGCAAGTAAATGCCCTCTCTCCCCGCACATAAAACATGCACGGTATTCTTCAAACACATTCTGAGCATGCGTCTTAGCAAATGTTTTGATAGGATATTGATCATTTACGCATCTGCACCTTAAACTCTCAGGAGCTGGGTCCTTTGAGTAAGCCGGCTCAAGAAAACCATTTGCCCTTTGCTAAGGCTTGATGAATTCAGTGACATGAACCTTAGGTTCTCTCGGAGTATCCAGATATAGTTTCTTCACAATTTCTGGTGGTACATCATTGGTCCTTTCGTGTTTAGGAAACCAAATAGTACTTTCTTGCCAGATTTTCTCAATTTTAGAATAATTTGCAAATTTAATTGGATACTCCTCGTCAGAGATAATCTTATCGGATCCTTCCATCCGATAAAATACTTTGACGGGTTTGTCAACTGATTCATTTTTAACCTCTTTCTTCTCTGATTGATTGACATGATGTGCGTTAGCCATCGGATGACAAAGCAAAGAAGGTGAAACTGTTTCTTTTGTGATAATGTGATTTGCCTTAGGAATATCACTCACATTCTCAGTTTTCTCACTTTCTGTGTCAGAATCATCAGTCACAGCAATTACGCCTTCATCATTCACACCCAAAATCGGTCGTACATCGGAATTTGGATCTCCAACACTAGAAGTGTTAGATTCATCTTCCGATGCAGGGTCAGATTTGACTGAGCTCTCCGGTGTTATTGAGTGACAATTATGATTCTCAAATAACACTGGTGATGGAACAGCCTTGTAATTTGCATTACTGGGTTGTGATGGCTTTTCAATGATATGGTCAACCACATATGCAATGTGCTTATAGCTTTCAAGCTTTTTGTTGACCTTTTCTGCAAAGCACTTGATGGTGGCCATTTCTAACTTGGTTTCTTCAAGTTCATTGATATAACTATTAATTGCAAGTTGTTTTAAAGAAAGTGTTTTCTTTAAGTCAGAAATGTCCTTTTTGTAACCATCAAGTACCTTGTTGAATTCTATAACTTCCTTGCGAGAAGATTCACAGTTGATTATGGCACTCTCAAGTTGAACCTTGAGTTGCTTGTATTCCTCTGGCAATCTATCACAAGTACCACAATACTTATCACTATGCATATCAGTTGTAGATTCAGAACTTACCTGCTTCGGAGGATCTGTCATAGCCATTAAAGCGAAATGAGCTTCCTTCCCAGCAAAGAACTTGGAATAATCGATTCTGGTAAAAGCATCATCCACAATACACGACTTCCTAGTCATCAGAAAATCAGCTTCGACCAACAGTTGATCAATTTCATCGTCCAATGAGTTCACACTTGCTTCCGAATCTGATTCACTCTCCGAATCTGAATACACTGATTCACTCTCTTCAGGAACATCTGCGACTGAATCAATAATGATTCCCAAACTCTTCTCTTCATGGTGTTCTTCAACTGGATCAGCCACCGAAACATCCATCTCTTCAATTGACTCCTCAATCTCTTCTTCAGAAATACTTTCAGTTTCTTCAACTTTCTCAACTATCTCCGACTCCTCCATATCAATCTGTTGAGCAACACAAGCTACATTCCCAGCTTCTATCTCTTGAACACCAAGTGGTATCAGAGCCAATAGAGATGCAGGAGTATAATCAATGGCAGAAGAAATTCAAGATTCATTTGGAAGGAATGGGACTTGAAGGAACTGAGGCGTGGCAAATGATTGCAAAGGGATATGTGGCACCAGTGTTAGAGAATACCGGTGAACAGATTCCACTTGAGAGTTTGTCTGAAGACGAGAAGAAGAAGTTTGCGGTGGAGAAGAAGGCATATTCTCAACTAACCCAAGCCATTACCAATGATCTTTTACATCAGTTTGGATCGTGTACTACTTCCAAACATTTGTGGGATATGTTGAAGAATCATCATGATGGTAATGAGAAGACAAGGAGGCTAAGGATTGAGGAATTGAAGAAGGAATTTGAAAACTTCAGTTATGTTGGGAATGAAACACTGAAAGAGTTGACTCCTAGATATTTTCATCTATTAACTGAATTGTCAAATTATGAAATTCAGATTCCAATGTCAGACTTGGTGGATAAATTTGCTGATTCTTTACCACCATACTGGGATCAACACATTGAGGTACTTAAGGAGAAAGATGCTTACAAGTACTGGACCATCAATGAATTCATTCAGAAATTGGAAAACAAAGAACTTGAGGAGAAGAGGAAAGCAAAAAGATCACAAATTCCTCAGAACCCAGAGTTGTACCATGCTAGTACATCGTCTACAATTTACACGTTCGACCTCTAAATCCTACGTTCGACCGAATACTCGTAGCCAAAACTCTTCTGCACGTTCGACCGTTTGCAGAAAAACGTGTTCTTCTTCAATATTTTCTGCAAATCAGTCCATAAACACTCTAAAACTTCAAATTTGATGATGAAACTTGTTCAGAAAGGTGCGGAAATGAAAACATAACCCTTGAATTCACAAAAACATGGAGAAATCACATGATTTTGGGTTCAATTAAATATCTAGGGTTTCTAGGCTTTCAACCTTTCAATCAAAAACTGAATTTTGACGTCTGAAATCATGAAATCAAGCTGTGATTGATTCAAACGACTGTTAGATCGTTCAAATCGGTACCATAGCTCTGATACCAGTTGAGAATCCGGTTAGACACCGAATTCATGGATCGAATATGCTCCAACAACTCGGTTTCAGACGGGAGATTTGAGACGAGACAGAAATATGTGAAAACAACATCATCACAGATTCGTATTACTACAGAAACGGTTACAGACACTGTCATCAGTAGGATAAACATCTATCTAGGGGGGGGGGAGGTCGGGCATGACCCCCCCCCCCCCCTTGAGAGCATTCTAAGCACAAACTCAAATCATCCAAATGAAAAATACACATGAGATTGCTATATATAGTCCCACAACAGAAAGCCACTTTCGCCCTTTTGATTATTCAAAGAATTCGAACATGGAATTTATGTTCTGGCCTATATTTACAAGTGCATCAGATCCATACAATGCCCTTATGGATCACCACAATCTCATGTAATACAATACAAGACTCAACCCTAGTCTATTTGACAGTGACGTCCACATAATTGTGCATCAACATAAAACTCTGTTTATAAAACATGTTGGAAATCATGTCTTACTTGTTCAGATTTATGTTGATGACATCATTTTTGGTTCAACAAACACTAAGTTGTGTGATGATTTTAAGAAACTCATGCAATCAAAATTTGAAATGAGTACAATGGGAGAATTGCAGTACTTTTTGGGACTGCATATCAAACAATAGACAAATGGAACTTTTATACATCAATCTAAATATGTTAAAGAATAATTAAACAAATTTTCTTTACTTGTTCAGTTCTAGGGTTTCCGCACCTGGAATTGTGACTTGTATGATCAGATTTCCTGTCTATTACTAAAATTCTTCGTTTACAAATCATTTTCTTTACACCTCTGTGCTATATATCTTGTAACTAAACGGATAACTCTGGCATAATCACGCGTTACAAGGAAGCTTTGTGCAATTTCTTGATACGAGAGTATGTCGTGTGTGTGGGAACCACAACGTGTTAGTATAATACATCTAAATCGTATCATTTTAAAGCACTGCATAAAAGTCTGCATGTGAGCTTATGTGGACGACAATATCAGCAGTTGCCGGGTCACATACTGTTTCTAATGATAATATAAAAGTTTAGATCAACGCTGTGGTCAGGTTTCTCAAACAACTGATATGATCCTCTTACCGGACATCACAAAATGTTTACTGCTTTATTTACTTTTATGCATTTTAGTTTGTTTGTCAAAAAGATACAAAACTCAAAAAGATTTTAGGTGTGTTTTGATATAAATTTCAGAAAAACCAAAAATTTTACATTTCTGCGTTATTTTTAGATAACCGACGGTGTTTGATGGTCAATTTCTGAGATTTGATGAAACCATCTTAGCTTTGTATCATTCTAAACTGACATAATGCATGTTTGTGACTTAACGTGTTGAAAAAAATGTTTGAACGGGATTCGATTTCGTGATTTGGTAAAATTTCAAAATTTTCCAATTCACATTCGCCCCTTAATTGGGTCGAATGTGGAAAATTTTTCAATTTCGTGCTTTTCAGTTTGGACGAAGGTGGATTTCTCTATAAAAATTTCATTTTCATGTGTCTTTTTCACCTTCGGGTCATTTAGTTGGGGCGAAGGTGGAAACCATCTTACATTCGTCCAACTGACATGGGCGAAAGTGGACTCTATATATACACTGATTCACTTTCGAACTCCCATTCTGAATTTTTTCAAAATTTTTCTAAGTACCAAGATCTTGTTGCCCTGTTTCTATTGATTCAAGAATAATATTCCCTACCTATTGCTGATCATTTTAACTAAATTTTCACAGGTAATGGCTCAATATCAAAGACGGAGTTGGGGTTTTGGTTTTCGAACCCTAATTTGTTTAATCTGGACATTCTTGGAGTGTTTTATCTCATTGTTTTGATGAGGATTCAATCCTTATTAGTTTTAGGGGGAGAGTATAGAAAGAATTAGGTTAATTCAGTGTTTATGATTGATAATCGATTGTTTGAAACCTTCGAACCCTAATTCTTTTTGAAAACAAATAAGAATTGAATGTTAAACAAAATTGATTGTTCTATAAGCTTAGTCGGCTGTTTTAGGGCTAGTTTGAATCAAATAAAAAGTTCAAATCACAACAGATAACAAATTTCAAATTTTGGGTCAAAACAGGTTCACATTCGTCCTGTAAGAACGGGCGAATGTAAACTCAAAGGGACGAAGGTGATCAAAAACGGACGAATGTAGGTTTTGTTTAAAGAATTTTCACAATCGGGCCTAAAATTCACTTTCGAACCACAATTTCTCACTTTCGTACCTACTAAAACGGGCAAATGTGGAATTTGTAAAAAACCTGAAATTTTCTAAGTTTGTCGCTTTTGCTTGTTTTGACGAATTTTTGTGTTTATGCTTTACAGATGGCTGAACAACCTGAGAACGTAGAGATTCCTGTTGAGGATGTGATAGTTCAAAATCCGGTGCCAGAAGCTGAAGAGGAAAATGTTCCAAAAGCATGGTCGTTTGAACCTCCGCACAACTGTTGTGCATATGTTGGCGATGTTTTGAAGAACACAGAGTTTTCAGGAATCGTTGATTTTCTTAAGAGAAGCTGAATCATCCATGCCATTGCTACACCAGCAATTATTTACAATGACATTGTGGAGGATTTCTGGAAGAATGCGAAATATGACTTCTGGAAGGATAAAACTATTATCAGAAGTGTAATTCAAGGAATGGAGATGTTTATCACTGAGGAAGATATCAGAGATTAAGTTTGAAGAGAGTACAGATCCCAGAGTTTTATCATGGACCGAGCAGAGGGTTTGTTTCTTAAGAATGAAATACAAAGGTCCGATAACAGATGGTGCTTTGCACAAAGGAAAGCTCAGTGTGCAGTTTAAGTACTTTGCACATGTGATCATTCATGTCTTTGGGTGTGTTAGTGGTGGTTACGATGTGATGAGGAAGAGTCTTAGTTCGTTAATGGTTGCGTTGACTCTCAACAAACCATTTAACATTGCTGGAATGATATTGGACCACATGCTGGAGATGTTGAAGGGTTTAAAGTCGAAGAAGTTTTTGTTATACCCAAGATTCTTGATGATGATCTTTGACAACAAGTATCCACATTTGAGGAAAGATCCGACGATGGTGTTAGGTCAAGATCACATGAATATCAGAACGCTTGTGAGGAGGAAAGGTTATAAAGGTGTGCCTGATAATGAGAAGCCACCAAATAGACGTTTGTTTGGAGCTTTGGTAAATCCGGGTTACACTGACCCAGGATTGAACAAAGCGAGACACGATAAGAGTGATTCTGATACTGATGATCCTTTAGTGCATGCTGATGCAAGTACTAAAAGGAAGAGACAAGTAAAGAACACTGGAGCCAAAGGGAAGGGCAAAGCGAAAGCTGATGAGGGTGAATCAAAGAAACAGAGTGCAAGAAAGAGAACTACTGCAAAGAAGGGTACGAGTTTCGTTGATGAAGACTCAGTGGATTCAGAGGAAACTGAAGAAGAAGAGCAGTGGGATTCTTAAGCTGAGTTAGTGAAGAGGTC
Source organism: Ambrosia artemisiifolia (assembly GCA_032199755.1). NCBI lineage: Eukaryota > Viridiplantae > Streptophyta > Magnoliopsida > Asterales > Asteraceae > Ambrosia > Ambrosia artemisiifolia. The sequence continues at coordinate 40,107,977 of CM063519.1, read as the reverse complement.
TTCCAAACGCAAGGCCACTGCGGTTGGGAGTCCGAATCACTCAACAATCTGTTGAAGAGATACTACAGAAAGAACCTATTGATGTTGAAGGAGAGTTAGGTGTTGATGTTGAAGATTTTGGTGGATCAACGGTCGTAGTTAACCTGAAGAAGCCAAAGAACAAGTCAATGGCTAAGAAGGTTAGTACGAAGAAATTGAGAGAGAAAGAAATAGAGATATTGCTGAAAGGTAAGAAAGTGCCTGAAGCTGGTACATCATCTAAGGTATCTTCACCTGTTACGAAGAAACAGAAAAGGCGAAAGAACCTGAAGTAGTTCCTGATTTTGAAGCTACTTTAGAGAATGTTCTCAATATGTTCAAGAAGCCTGAGAAAGAGAAGACTTCTGTGATTGAATCTTCCAAATCATCTAAGGTTACTGTTTCAGACGATGTGATGAAACAGGTTAACAAGAAAATGGAAGAAATGATGAAGATGATTGTTGCTCAACAAGCTGAGATTAATAAGTTCAAAAAGAATGAAGAAAAGATGCTTCAGATTGTTGTTGCTTCCAAAACAAATCAGGATGAAATTGATAGGAAGCTGAAGCAACTTGAAGAAGATAAGAAAGAACTTGATGAAAAGTGTAACAGAAATAGAAGAATGATAAAGCTTGTAAAGGTTGAGAACAAAGAGTTAAAGAAAGAGAATAAACGGATGAGCGATCTACTTGACAAACTTTATGGTGAAGCTCCAAAGTTGAAAGATGGAGAGGAAGATAAAGAGAAAGAGGAAGAACAAGTAGATTACGAAGAATCTGATAAAGAAGATGAAGAAGAGGATGAATCAGAGGAAGGTTCTGATGATGATAATGATGATGATAAAGATGATGATGCTGAGGGATCGGGTAGTAAGAATGATGATGATGAATGTGATAGTAGTGATGATAATGATGGAGATGACTCGAGCAAGTTCACTTTTGAACAAAGGAAGACTAAAAAGGGTGATGCAGGATAGTCGAGTTCGAAAAAGAAATCAGGAGAGAATATGGATTCTGATGAGAGTATCTTTTGGAATGAGAAAGTGAGATCTCTATCGGATGATGCTAAAGATGTGTATCGTGAGATGTTAGAGAAGAGAGAGTGGACAATTGAATTCACTGGGAAGTTTGCTGAGATCTTTCAGACTGAAGATATGAGATACGAATTGGAGTATAATGATCCTGATCTGGAAGAGGGTGAAGTGTCTGCTGCTGTGGCTAAAGAGATTCTAGAAGGAATAGCACAGCGAGTAGGGAAGACACTGGAAGAGATTATGGCAGATCAAATGATTCCAAATATTCCTGAAAAGGAAATTGGAAATCATTCTGATGATAAGCAAACACCAGAGATGGAGGAGATTGAGATAGAGGACATTACTCATGAAGAGTACTCTCAATACTTCAGAGAGACTGATGAAAATGAAGTATTCCCAGACTTCACCGAAACACGTCAAAGGGAAGCTATAAAGAAAGCTAAGAAACGAAGTGAAGATTTTGTTGAGAAGGTGTTTGGTGAAATAAGCAGAAACCGTCTGATCAGAATGATGACTTAAAGACTTTGTTAAGAAAGCTGAAAGAAATTGATGATAAGAGGCCAAAGCCGGAAGCACAAGGCGGATTCTATAGATATCACAACCAAAAGTTTAAAGGCAGAGCTCTTGGTTGGAAATATCTTGGAAGACTTAAATGCATTGCAGTCAAGTGGGAAACAGGAATTCTGTACTTTTACAGATTCTATGACCTACTAAGTCTACCGTACTGGGCGGTTAGAGACATTTGCAGATTTCCAATGACTGGTGCATCGGTGAATAATACGGTTGTGGGATGGTTTGCTGATAGACTGGTCTGGGAGAATAGGACGAAATGGAATATGTTTAAACCGCAATACCCGAGGAGGAAAGTTCATAGGGATGTTGATCCTAAGACGGGTAGGAAACGAGTGACTTTGATATACAAAGCTCCTGAAGTGATGAGAAAGATTCCTTTGATGCCAATTCAACAACACTTCAGTGAAGACTTTATCTTTTGGTATTACGATTGGAGGAATGTAGAGGCCGTGATAGTGTTGAGAGATGGGAAGGATAAGTATAAGAAGATACATGTTTTTGACCCGATGTGGCTCATTAACTGTACGTTTGAAGACATCATCATGCTTTACTACAACCCGATATACAGTGATCCCAATGATGCATCGCAGGCGAAGAAGTATCAACAGGTTGTCGGAGTGTGCTTTGCGTATGATATCAACTCCGGTAGCAACCTGGATCTGAAGTTGGGCAAGAAGGTGACGGTGGTTGATGTACCGAAGCGATTGACCAAGAGAAAACTTGAGCCTGAGATGACTAAAGAACAAAAGAAGCAACTGAGGATCAAGTTAATAAACAAAGAGATGGATGAAGCCAGAAGGCAATCCGAGCAATAGTCGAGGGGGAGTTTGTAGATGCACTTTATGCGACTAATGCTTCGGATTGTAGTTTAACATATGTTAGAAGATTATAGAAGGGGCGAAGGTGGTTTAAGAAGGTCGAAGGTGTGTTCTGAAGGACGAAGGTAGAATCTAGTGGGCGAATGTGGGAATGGTCTTTGATGTAATGTACATTCGTACTATGTTAGTGGGCGAATGTGGACAAAGTCCACATTCGTACCTTAATAGAAGGCGAATGTGCAGGTCCTATAAATAGTTTTTGCTTATTTGATAAGTTAGACTAGTTGGTTATTGTGTGTGTGAAAGTCAGGTTATAGCTCTCTAGATTAAGTGTGTTTGAAAGGCTATAGATTAACTTGTAAAGCGTTTGTATTGATATTTTGAATCAAGTTATCTATAAAATGATGTTTGAAAAGGTAATCCGTGTGTTGTGATTTGCGTATTATCATTTTGTTCAGTTCTAGGGTTTCCGCACCTGGAATTGTGACTTGTATGATCAGATTTCCTGTCTATTACTAAAATTCTTTGTTTACAAAGTTTCTGAATCATTTTGCACGATCGTTGGGGATTCCGCACCCTACGGTTGGTATTCGTGAGATCACGTTTCTTGATTACGATCCGAAACGAATTTTCAATTGGTATCAGAGCATAGGCTCGATTTCACGATTGCAAATTGATTTGAATTGGTGAAAACAGATTAGAATTCAGTTTTAAAGATCAAAACCCTAGAAATTTTGAAGCTTTTCATAAAAACATGGTTTTTGATTAAATTGGAGTTGAATTCAGTGTTGATTTCAAAAATTCTTTCACAAAAACTTGTCTAAAAACAATTACGCACAAAACCTATCCAAAATCATTACATTTGGTGAAAATTTTGTCAAAAATCGTTCAGATTCGTGTTCTTGAGGTTGAAGATGATGAACAGGTCTGCAAGGGGCGAATGTGCAGACAATTTGTGAGTTCGTGAGGGCGAAGTGGGTTTTTAGGTCGAACCTAGGGTAATTTCTGGACGAAAGTAGCTTTATTTAGGTCGAACCTAGATTTGTTGTGTGGAATTTTTACTTTCGGGTCATATATTCCACTTTCGGGTGATCGGGGGTACGAAAGTGGAAAAAGGAAGGATGAAAGTGCAACAGTTTAGGTCGAAAGTGGGTTTCATCAGTTGAATTCTACATTCGGGTCATATTTTGAGGACGAAAGTGAAGAAATTTCCACATTCGTACTCACATTTTATTAGAAAGGGACGAACGTAGGATTTAAGGTGTAAAAAAAAATTTCGAAAATTTTAAGCCTGATTTCAGAAAATTTTTGAAATATTTTTTGTTGAAAAATGATAAATTACTTGACCATATCAAGAACTGATGAGCAGATAAGAGCTCAGATAGAAGCTGAACGACAACAATTACAAAGACAAAATTCTAAGATTGACAATTTTTGGGGATTTCCAATGGTACATGTTGACAAGTGTGTTAACAGAGAAGGTGTTCAAAGTAATGTTCTATGTTTAGTCAAACAAATGAGAAATGATGATTCCAGTGAATTTTCAGAGAGTGTATGGAGTTCTGATATGAATTCAGAACAGAGTGAATCAAGATAGAGTAATATCTCAAATGTTGATGTTATATCTGATAATGGTAATAAATCAGATGATGAGGTAAGATCTAGTGTTGACTGTGTTGGTTGTTCTGAATGTGTCAAGTTGAATCGTGAATTGATCACACTTATTGAGGACAAACAGAACCTAGCAAATGAACTAAAAAATTGTCAAAATCAAAATAAAGTTTTTGAAAAGAATGAAAAAGATTTGTTAAATAAAATTGAATCTTTAAAGCAAGAAATTTTAGAAATGAATAAAAGTTTTTCAATAAATAACACCACATCAGAGTTGAAAGACACAACATCGCGTGTTGAAGTTTCAAACTCTGAGGTGAAGTCCGATTCTAGTCAGAAAATTGAAAAGGTGGTAGTCACTTCAGAACCTGAGTATGAAGAGAAAACCATATTTAAATTTCCTGATTGAATGGAAGGATCCTATATGTTGGAAGGACATGACAAGTTGATTCTCAATAAAGATTTTCCAATTGATAATATTGAATAATCTTTAATCAAATGTATATATGTTGATAATATCGATTTGTTAAATCAATTTAAAAATCAATTTGGTCATTTGTCCTTTGAACTAAATCCTAACCAACATGAGGATCAGAAGAAAAATGTTGAAAATAAGAAAGGTTCTAAAGTAAAAGGACCGAAACCAAACAAATCGAAAGGAAATGATCAGATGAAAATTTCTCATCAAAAGAATTCAAGAAATTTTTCATCTAGATCATATGACTCTTATGATTATTCATATACCTCTCGATTTGATGGTTACTGGGGAAACAACTCACCACAGTATTCTCATGGTTATGTTGAACGGAGAAGTTGTTTTGAATGTGGTGAAGTTGGTCATATTGCTGCTTATTGTCCCTACTGGTATTGGGATGACATGTATGCATGTGATTTTGAAGAGTATAGGTCTTGTTTTAACTGTGGAGAGTGTGGGCATTTAGTTGCTGCCTGTCCGTATGTTAAACAGAAAAGGACCGAAGTGAAATTTGCTAAAAATTCAGGCAAAGTCAAAAAGCCTGTATCCCCAAAACCAATGAAAAAGCAAAAGGGGAAACAAGTTGTGTATGACAATCGTAACAAAATTGCCTTGAATAAAAATGGAGATTGTGAACAGGTTGCTAAGGTAAGGGGGAGTTCGAAGGCTAAGCCTAAGAATAACTCTAAACCTGGGTCTTCATCATTTAAGTCTAAGAAGATTCCAAACAAAGTTCAGAAGCAAGTTTCAAATAAGAAATCTGGAAAGTCAAAAATCAAAACAATTTCAACAAAATCTAAAATAAACTCTGAACGTGTTTGGAAACCCAAGTCAATTTCTAGATCAATAGCAATTTCTACTTCAAATCAATCCATTGAAAAACCAATTGATTTTTCAAAAGGAGAATGGATTGATGTTCCGAGGATTGATGACCTTGGACGACCCATCATTGTGAAGGGATGGGTACCTCTTTTGTGCTAATTGTTTAACAAGTGTGCAGATTGTTCCAGACAGACCTATTAGCTATCTTTTGATAGTTGATAGTGGAGCATCTGTATACAAGCTATTTATTGGAGAGGTGAAGGTCAAAAGGAAGGGATATTGAAGAAGGAAAACATGATTTCAACAGAGAGGAGAGTGTTTGTAGTCTGTTTCCAACCTGTGAAGCCGGAAAACATTGTAATCTCATGCAATTGCTCTCAGGTTTTGGATTTTAACAACAGATACGACAAAACGGTTTATTCTAAACTCTCTTATCTTTGTTAATGGTTTGCTAATTGAAAGATCTTATTGAGTAATGTAATCTGAGTGGAAAATGGTTTTTGAAACTCAATGAGTAAACCGCATCAGATATCATTTTATTTTGTTTTTCTTCAAAAGTTTAAAAATCCAAAAATATGCTTATTTTTAAATTTTTAGGGGGAGAAAATTTCAGAAAAATCAAAATAAAAAATAGAAAATCAAAAATGAGTTTTCCTGGATAAAAAGAGGAGATGATAGTACATCAGTGGACTGTCAGACTACTATAAAAACAAAAAATGAATTGATAAACGTTGAGTAGCCACTACAATTATATATTGGTAGGCTTGAAATCAAAGTTTAAAGTTCAGCATGGTGATATAAACTTAAATCAATAACTGATAATCATGTGGATCAACGTATCGTTGGCATTTGGTCTTAGTACCGAAATTTCGTTTGATAGATTGCCAAAATCAGAGGTTTCGGGTTGTTATATTGAAAGTTATCTGGGGATGGCCTAACTGATCTTTTGCTGTATTGATTTACAGACCTAGATTCAGTCAGGGTATCTTATTAAAAGAGCTAATAAAGCCAAAACCATAAGTTACCGAATGAGGAACTTAACATGTGTGATGATAATCAAAGATTATCTAATGCATCGTATCAATACAATGATGAAAGTCATGTATGATATTAGTCCTCAACCTGGTAGAGTGCATAAGTCGCTTTGAAGCATTAATTTGCTAACCTGTCACCACTGTGCCTCATACCTTGTAACTAACGGATAACTTCAGTATAATCACGCGTTACGATGAAGCTTTGTGCAATTCTTGATACGGGAATGTGTCGCGAACGCGGGCACCATAGATTACTCAGTATCTAATATTACCATAATGTATCTAAAGTGCTGAGCAATAAATAATGATTTTGAGTTTAAGTGGACAAACATACTGGTAATGGTTGTAGGATGCTCAATGACAAAAACAGAAAATTGATCAAAAAGAGGTTTTACTGACTGTTTCAATACTGATATGATCCTCCTACCGGAAAATTTACAAAAATATGTTTAGTTTACTTTTATGTAAATACATTTGAAAATTCAAAAAGATTTTTGGTGTGTTTTAGCATAAACTTTGAAAAATCAAAAAGTTTGTTTCAATTTTATTTTCGATAACCGATGTTGGGATACTGAATGTGCAGGCTCAGATACTTAAAAGTTGAAAAAGACTTCAAATTTTCAAGTTTCTGGTACATATTGAAAATGTTTTATAGTTCAGGGCAGAACTATTGAGGGTTAAAAGGAATGTGAAGAGTACTTCCGAGATATTTGTCGTGTTTAACGCTGGTTGTAGTTTGTGCAGTTTTTAGTAATTTTTTCTGCAGAATCAAATACAACAGGTGCACTACTCAAGACTTATCGACAATGCATGTAACTGAACAAGACCCTAACCTGAACATCATGAGTTCCAGAACCATGATCATCCAAATGAAGTTGTTAAAGAATTGATTGGAGATTGAAGAATTCAAGATTATTGTCTATCTTCATCTCTGGACCAACAAATGACAAAGCCAAGATTTCTTGAGTCTGTCTGAGATTTCGAAGCTTACAGCAGAGATAGACAGGAACCTCGACACAAACGTGCATGAAGATGGAAAGTTTTCAAGTCGTTCAAGATGATGTGATCAAGACTTGAAGAATTGATAACTTTCTGATTTGGTACATCACTAGCTAGGTCCAAGGGGGAGATTGTAAGTGCATTATTCATGTATGTCCCTAGCTAGTGATCCGGTACTGAATGTCGGAGGTTCAGATAATCAGAAAACGACCAAGACTTTAACTGGAAGGTACATTCGACCAGACGAAAGGTCGAATGTAGGTTGTCTTGGGTCGAATGTAGAATGGTTGAAAGGAAAGGGCTACATTCATCCATTACAATAGGGGCGAATGTGTAAAACATCCACATTCGACCATATGACAGGGGCGAAGGTGGGAGCCTATATATAGGGAAAGTTAGTTATTTTGAAAGTGAGTTTTTTGAGAGTTAGTTATCATTTGAGCTTTTCCCTAGAGTGTGTATGTGTGTTTTTCTCTGTATTAGGTCTAAGATTTCATTTGTAAACATCTTGATTTGATCTAATACAAAGATTAAATTATGGAAATTGCTCGGTGATTCGTTATCTGTTTTCATCACGTTCGATTACGCTCATTTCTGAATCATTTTGCACGATCGTTGGGGATTCCGCACCCTACGGTTGGTATTCGTGAGATCACGTTTCTTGATTACGATCCGAAACGAATTCTCAGTTGAACCAGATGATCAAGGAAAAAAGATTGATCAAACCATGTATAGATGTATGATAGGTTCTCTATTATATTTAACTGCTTCTAGACCAAATATTATGTTCTCAACTTGTGTTTGTGCTAGATATCAGTCTGCGCCAAGAGAATCACACCTACTTGCTGTCAAAAGAATCTTCAGATATCTGAAAGGAACTCCTACTTTAGGAATTTGGTATCCTGCTTCAAGCAATATCAAATTAACAGCTTTTTCAGATAGTGACTATTCAGGGTGTAAAATGTCAAGAAAATCAACATCTGGTGGTTGTCAATTCTTGGGAAACTGTCTGGTGTCCTGGCAATCAAAGAAACAAACATCTGTGGCAACTTCAACAGCTGAAGCTGAATACATTGCTGCTGCAAGCTGCACATCACAGATCCAATGGCTCCAATATCAACTTCTTGATTATGGAATCAAAGAAACCAAGACTCCACTTTTAGTAGACAGCAAATCTGCCATTAGCATCATTCAAAACCCTGTTCAGTTTTCAAAGACAAAACATATAGAAATAAGATATCATTTCATTAGGGACTGTTATGAAAACGGCAAGATTGAAGTTAAACATGTCACAACAGCTAATCAAATAGCTAATGTCTTCACTAAACCCCTTGATACATCAACATTTCAGAGGTTAGTTTCCATGCTTGGAAGGCTAAACTTTGAGTAAACCGTGTAAGTGTTTTCATTTTTCTGTATATATTTTACTTTCACTTACTTGTTTACTAACCTTATATTCAAACCTCTGTTAAAAAATAAAAGGAGAGAGAAACTAATGATGTACAAAACATTTGTAAGGGAAAAATCTATGAAAAGAAAATCTACTGATAAAAATATCAAGTATTGATTTTAAGGGGTATTCTTCTGTTGAGACTTCTTAGAAGTTCGAAACTACTAAAGAATAATATAGGAAACTCCTAATGAACCACCATGCATCAGAGGTTTAAGACACAAAGGGTAAAACCGTCTTTTCCTATAGTTCTCAGTAGTTTAACCTAAAAAGTCTATTAATCTTCTAAAACCCCTCTTTTCATTATTATTGTTTCAAAAACAACTTCCCTCTCTCTCAAGAAAAAAATCCTCTGTGAATCATTCAACTGTTCCATCAACAAACAATGGCTTTAGTTCTTAAACAGGGACATAATCAAAGAGGCTACTTCATGAAAGACAAAGCCTGGTCTTAATACGATGAAATCATTGATTTGATCGTAAAGTCACAATTTTACACAGCGTTCACTATAAACCCACCAATCCACACTGACACTCTTAATGAGTTTTGGGCAAACGCCGAGACTGTTACCGAAGATGGTAAGGCCCTTTCCTTGAAGACGAAGATCAAAGGGAAAGAATTGATAATCACACCGGCAACTCTGGGAGACACATAAGGTCTTGAAGATGCTGAAGCGCCTGATCATATTTCCAGTGGAACAATTCAATCAACCATAGTTGAATGTGGTTATCAAGGTACACTATCACTTGCTACTATTTATAAGAAATACTTTGATGCAAAATACAAACTTTTGTTTCATTATATTATCATGTGTTTAAGTCCAAAGACTGGATCTTCTGATCAGATGTCCTCAACCATGTAATCAATTTTTCACTTAATTATAAATGAATCAAAGTTTAGGGCATCTGCTTTCTTGTTTAATGAGTTGGTGTTGCATCACCAAAATGATAAAAAGAAATTTTTGTTGTATCCAAGGTTCATCATGCAACATATTATTAAGGAACTTGGACAAGAGGTGCTTGTGGGTAAAACAATTGTTTTAAACCCTTTATCCTCACAAGCATACTCTAGGCATGACAAACCGGCACTTCTGCTAGAGGATGACCAAGGGGAACATGTCACAGTCCCTAAGGAACCGACATCCTCCAAACCCAAATCTAAAAAGCCAAAAGAACCCAAACAACAAAAATCCAAACCTCCAACCCAAAAAGAAAAGCAATTCAGGAAGATGAGATACCTAAAAATGCTAATGTGCTATCTGCACTTTTAAAGGATGTGACTGAAACTTCCTCTCAGTCTCATTCATCTCCAATACCTGAAAGAGCACCCGTATCCATTCTGTATAATAGAAAGAGATTTAAAAAGTCAAAAACTTCTGACACTTCTTTCAACCAAACTGAAGCTACTGAACAAAACTCAACTGTTGATCCTTTAACTTCTGAAAAAGAAACCTCTCCAGTAGTTGAGATTGCTAATATTCTCTCCGGGCTGAAACAAATCAACTCATCATCAAATGTCAATCCCCAATCACCATATCAAACAGGGGATGAAACCACAGAGATGGACATTGATGAGAATGTTGTCAGTCCTAACCCAAGAGATGAGGAGGGACCAAGGTCTCTAAGCCCAAACTTAGAAACCTTCAGTATATTTGAGGCTGCTACTACTCCTTTACCATCAAGTAATGGATTGGAGGACAGTAGTACCATAGCTAAGACCTCAAATGTGGCAACTATTGATGAAGGCCATGTGCCTGAGATAGGAAATCCTCAGTTCCAAGAAAATGAGGTTCATGAGACAACTAGGTTGGGCCTGGCTTATGAGACAACTGATACTGTTCTCGTTGAGGACTATGTCAGTGATTCAGATGATTCCATTAATTTGGATGAGGGATCAAAAACAAAAATAAAATGAATTGACGGCTGACTGTGAAGTTCCTGATTCTAATCTATCTGTTCTCAAGGAGACAGTCACAGAAGAACAGGTTGAAGTCCACGTAAACCCTAATTCCCCAAAAGTGGCATCCCCAGTTCAAACTGAGGATCACCCCAAAACACCCCCTCCACAATCACAAAAGCCTACCCAATTCTCTGAGTCAACAAGCAGCATAGAACTAAACCAACTATGCAGCCCAGATGGTCCTTTATACCAGATGGTACACCAGCTTATTTTTGCTCATCTTCAAACATTCATGACTTATGGAGTTAAAGAACAAAACTCCACTAGAGATGATAAACAATGCAATTGATCACAAGCTTGGTGAATTGTCAAGAAAGATGGAAGACAATAGAAGACAATTGGCCCATCTATCTGGTGTAACACCTCCACCTCCATGGTTTCCTGAAGTGGATGAAGCCAAAAAGGGGGAGATGTCAAAGGACCCAGTTGTGTCTCTCGAAGCTGCAAAAAGAGCTGCTAGAGAAGCACAACATCTCAAGGATTCTCAAAAATTAACTGCCATGACCAGACAAGAAAAAGCTCTGAAAGAAAGAGCTGACTGGTATGAGAAGGAAGGAAGAAGCCTTAGAGAGATAGCTGAAAAGCCTGCCCAAGGCCTTATTGAAGCTGTTGCTGCAGTCAATACCAAAAGTACCGAAGACAATCCTTCAGTAGTTGATACTGCTCAGATCAACACTCTAGTAGTTAACATTTCCTGCACTGAACCCGATCAATCATCTAATGCAACAGAAACAGACACTACTTAATTTCCAAAGCCTGTTCCCTTAAACTCCTCTTCTATAATTACTGAAGATCAAGAAGAAGTAAAGGAACCAACCGAAGAAGAGAAAAGAAAAGCAGAAAGAGAGGCAAAGGAAAAGAAAATATTGGAAAGCGTAGATGAAAGGGAAGACTTAAGCTATGATGATAAACTGATAGAATATGAAAAGAAGCTAGGAGAGTTAGATGAACAAGAAAGAATGGCTGAGCAATTTCTCCTTGCATCAGAAGAAGACAAAAGGCAACAGCTGATGAACTTTATCAGCAAACATTCAAAGACAAGGAAATACACTCTCAAGGGACTCTCAACTGAAGAACTCTCAAGACAGGCAACACTTGCATCTGAAAGGCTTGCCACAGAAAAACAGAGAAAGGAGAAGAGAGCCCGGATTATTCAAGAATTGGTAGATAATGGATATGGTTCAAAACAACAGATATGTAAGTGGAAAGAAGATGTACTTTATGATACTTACAAAAAGTTCAAAGCTGACAAAATTGTACATCAAGAAAAATACCAATCCACACAGCCTACTACCAATTAGAAATCACGGGAAACCACAAAGACAGACTTCAAAATGCTCTTAGTTGAAAAGAATGTCATTGTTCAAAATGACTTTTCTATTGATGAGAAGCCTCTGATAATTCAACACAGGGATCCTGCAACCTTTGCTTATCAACTGACATAGACCATCAAAGATAAAGAACAGACCAAGGTAGTCACAGAACATCACAAGATCATAGGAAAAGGTGATAAACCTGGTACTGTACTAGTTGAAAAGGCAAGGAAATCCAATCTGATCAATGCTGAAAAAGAAGCACCTCCAACATCAGATCAACATTCAAACCTGCAGATAGTACCATACAGAGACAGATTCTTCATCTCTATATCTCCAATCAAAAGATGCTACTTCACCCAAAAGTCCACTTCCATCATTCTAGAAAGACAAGACTGTTCAATGAAAGCTCTTCAAAGCTTAACTGATTTGGAAAGGTTATCTGACAAAGATGTACTAATCCTTCAGGAGTTAAGACCAAAACATGGACTACTTCTAGAAGAAGAAGTTAGAGAACTCAGACATTAAGTACTTGAAGAAATTGAAAGAGTTCTTGACTCAAGGAAGAGAGGATCTTAAATAAAGATAGATAAAGGTTTTGGCTTCATCAATCCAAGGGGAGATTGTAAGGTCAAAGAGGATTGACAAGCCAGAATAAACCTTTGTCTTATATCCTCTTATTATTTTGTGAAACTGCTGAAGAAAGAAGAAAACATGTGAAGTTCTGAAGAGTAAATTGCATCAGAAGTTTTGAAGATAAACCAGACAAAATATCTGAAGAACTGCTGAAGACTCATTAATACTTAACATCAGCACTTTGATTAGAATATTCTAACCACCCTTAAATCTCAGCAGTTTAGTAGTATATTAATTAACTTAAAGTCTTTGTTCAAGTTTCGATGCTACAGCATGTTGTAGCCTTATCTAAACAATATTATAAGCTTTTTTCCTTAATATCTATGTAATCTTTCGTCTATAAATAGAGGGGTTACTCCTACTATTTTAGATGTACGAATATATATCTATCAAGAATCATTTGAACTATTTCCTTCAATCTACTTTATTGTTTATCCATTTTATTTACTTCTGAGAATCATCTTGCTTTAACTGCTTTATTTACTACTATTGATTCTCATCTTTAATTTCCTAGTTCATTGATTGAGGGGGAGTCTTAACTCCTGTTAAAAGTGACTTTTTAACTTAGAACACTTATTATTCCGCTTTGCAAACTACTTTGATAAACTTAGAACACTTAAGTGTTCTTGAATATAAACTGCAATAGAGACCACTGATCCAACAAGGATTCTCCATTTACTTTCATGTATTATATAAATGAGAATGATGGATGAGTATAGGACTCACATTGCTATCACTAGAACTATACACACACACTCTGCTACTTAGAATACTCACAAATCATTGTAATCTTAGATCACTCGTCCACTCATTCATCTAAAGTTGTAATTCTTTTTACCATATTAATATTAACAAACAAGGCAGGGGCCTAGTCTCCTCCCAAGGTTTTATGCCGGTGATCTACAAGTGATCAAGGGCTTTCCTCATACGTCGAGTGTTGTTCTTTGTGTTTTAGTGCTTTTCATACTTATTCCTTGAATCTGCCAACAGTTGCATCCTTAGGATATAACTGTCTATCCCGAATCATACCTTTGCCATCCCGAACATAGTTGTCATATATTTGTTTCTATAGCATCCTGATTAACCATTTTCATAATATAACTAGATTACAAACATGACTGACACATATAGCACTCTACCTCACAATTTCTAATTTGGAAAACAAAATTATTTCTACTTAGTAATTTTTGACCAAAACACTTGTTACCCAATATTCCCATTAAATATTTCCGTTAAGAAAAGCCAAAGACTTCAAGTCAGCTAGGCTTACTTAGATCAAGATGTAAGGCCACAGATGAGTCAATTACTCCATGACATATAACTTTCTCACAATAAAAAACAATTACAATAGTTATATTTTGTTCATGAAATCATACTCCTCGACTATTCATCATTTTTAATCTTGGTAAGGAGGTCACCATCTTCGACATCATACGACAAGTCTGCCTTGTGATAGTTCCCGGGGGTTGGGGGATTTTGTACTTGTAAGGGAGCTTTCCGACATCACCAACTTTGGCTGAAGATGATATTTTTATAGAGTTATCTTGATATAGAATCATCTAGGCCATGATCAAATAGTATAAATAGGCCATTTAGGGTCTTATTTGAGACATCATTGCATCATGTAAACCAACAAACCTTTGCACTATTCACTAGTAACACACTAAGTCTTTTAGTTGTGAACTAGTGATTCAAGTCTTACAAGCTTTTACTTGCGACCCAACATTCCCATTAATTATTTCCGCTAAGAAAACCCAACGACTTCAAGTCGGCTAGGCTTACTTAGATGAAGATGTAAGGCCGCACATGAGTCAATGGAGGTACTCCATGAAATATAGCTCTCTCACTATCAACAAAAACAATTACATGAGTTACATTTTGTTCATGAAATCATACTCCTCGACTCTTTATCATTTGTAATCTTGATAAGGAGGTCACCATCTTCAACATCATACGATATGTTTGCCTTGTGATAATCCCTGGGGGTAGGGGGATTTTGTACATGTAAGGGAGCTTTCTGACGTCACCAACTTTGGCTGAAGTTGAAGTGGGATCCATTAGTAATTTCGGTGTATCATTGGAAGTTACCTCCACAATGAGGCACCAATTCTTAACACTAAACACAATCATTCGGATGTCCGCTTTACTACTTAAACCATTTATTTAACACCCCAACCGATGGTGGAAACATCGGGATGTCACGTATTGATGATTGTTCAGTAGCTCATGGTAAATAATAAATTTCAATAATTGATTTAAATAAATTACATACAATTGTTCTAAAGAATTTTATACATCAAAATGTAAAATACTAGTTACACATCTTCAAGCATTAACTCTAATCTTTAAGCACGCTCTAACCTAAAACATGTTAAGTTTGAAAATATTTTGGGTCAACAAAAGTTGGTGAGAATTACATAGGTTTGAATATTGAATAAAAACTTGTACAATTCGAGTGTCATGGCAAGTCTAGTCCATATGTGAAAACAAAACTATTAGGTAAATCGAGTGCATAATCAAACCTTGTGACTAGAATATTGTGGTCCATCCCATACGCATATGGTTCACTCGATTTTGTTATATGTTCGATAACAATCACCCACGCTACCTATGTAGGAGGTACACGTATCCGGGTGGGGTTGTCAGTCCAATAGATCTATCATTGTATATCGTTGGCTTGTATGGAGTTAATGATTATGCTAGAATAATTGTGCTTACCATAGTAATGTTTAAGACATAATGTAACATAGAATAACACATAGACACTTATGTTGAATTGTAAATTTATGTTGTAACATGTTTCACCCCAAAATAGTGAAATGGTAAAAGGGGCTATGTAAACTCACCTTAGCACAAGTCTTGAATCCTTTGAAATAGTTTAAATGTGGCACAAACGATTCCAAGTATTACCCTAAGTTCAATGCAATAAAATAAGTCTAAGTTTTCTAGTCTACAGGTATTCTAGGGTTCCTAATTTGGGGATTGACAATTGATTGGTGATTAATTTAGAATAATTGTTAATTACATAATTAAATAAAGAAATAATTAATAAAAAGGATTTTTGAGAACTCTTAATTAAAGATAGTTGTATTAAAATGTAGTAAATGTGGAAATAATTTTTATAAAATTATTTTCCTAATTAATAAATATATAATATATTAATATTTATTTGTCAAGACATAATATTAATATCCAAAAATGTTAAAATTATTAAAGTTTCACAATAAAATTTATATTTCCATTCTAAATGAATTGAAATAATTTATGTAAAATTTTGGTATAAAAATAGTGAAAAATGAATTTATTATGAATTTAATACCATTAAAATAGATTAAATTGCTTAAAAATAAATAAACTAATATTTTTCAAAAATAAAATTTTGTTTTATAAAGTTCATCAGTTTATAAGTCTAGAATAGTTTTTGTGAAATTTTACAAATCTGTTTAGTTATTTTTCTAGAATTTTGGATTAATTTATAAATAAATTTGTAATATTTATTATATATATTAAATAACTAAATTTTCTGAAAATAAAAGTTGTATAATAAAGTTTATTAGTCATATAATATAAAATAAATTTTGTAGAATTTATATATCACAGTAGCTATTTTAAATATAATATACATTAATAATCACACAAAATAACAAAAGAAATAAAGAAAACAAAACCAAAAAAAAGATTGCAGCTTAAGGGAATCGAACCCGGAGCTCTAGCTGGTTCCTTGGTTTTAAATCACAAGTCCAGACCATCTGGTCTGGACCTTGAGAACGAGATGTTTTGGTTTCGGTTTTTATATATCCTTTATTTAGATTAAATCATGAAATCCGCATAAAAAGAAAAGGTGTGGCTCGGTTTCGAACTCACGACCCGAGCCGGTTCTTATATTAACACAACCAAGGTATCACCAACTGGTCTATCGATAAGTTGGTGTTGGTTTCTTTTCTGTTTTAAATTTAAACGATGGTCGATTGTTATCATCTTCCCCAAATATTAACTTAAGAACCCTAGATTTATCAATTAAACAAATTAGTGAATAATAACCCGATTATTCATGGGGTTATTGTCGATGCAGGGCCGATTAAGACAGACATAAAACGAATTGGAACGTACCCGAACGTAATGGTTCTGAATCACGAGTCAAAGAAAAGTCAAACGATCTTCTAATCGGGAGTTTTAGTATGAATCAGAGAGAGAATTGAGAGAGGGGTTTTGTTTTTCGGCAATAATAGGCTCTGATGACAGGTTCAATTTAAACTATAATCGTTAATATGGAAGTTTTCGATTGTTTGACTTGGATTAGTCCAATACGCGTATAATTGACTAAAAATGGAATGATTGGGAGAATTATTGTTGAAGAATTAAAGGTTTGATTGTGTCGGTCACCAATCAATCCGAATCGTTTCCAAAAATTGAGATTAGACACGTTAATTTGCGAATCAAAGTGTCGGTGTTTGGGATTTTGACTTTCTTCGATTTTGACCAAGGACTTTGGGGTTCCTTTACGTATTAATCGATTTCAACCAGGTTTCTAAAAGACACCGTGGCCTAGTGGTTGAATGTTGTTTGTGTTGGAGGTTTGGACACGGGTTCGAGTCCTGGTTCAAACGCTATTATTTTTAAAGAATTTTTTTCTTATAAACTTTATTATTATATGCTTGTAATGATAATATTAGATTAAAAATGTTACGAAGATTTATTTTTTTAAACGCACTAAAACGTCAAGATTCAAGGATTTTTATTGAATAATCATTATTACAAGATGGATTTAAAATTATGAAACGTTACAGTCACCCCAACTTTTGGGAACTTCGTCCCGAAGTTATTAAAAAACACAGGATTGAGGGTGATTGAGTAGAAATTAGGGCAACTGTGGTTTGGAAAATTTGTGTTAAGGCACGACATGAATTTATAAGTAAATAGAATAAACTGTTTCGAATAATTTGGATAAGAGGATTGATATGTATGAGCTTTAAGGGTTGGGTTAGGTTGGTCTGAAATAGCAAGGAGAATAAGAATCTAGCAAAACACTAGACTTGAGTTTTAGGAATCCTAAAAGAAATGCATGAGTTGATTGACTATAGAAAGACTAAATGAACTACGAGGTAACTAGAGTTTATAATTGGTTATCTACCGAAAAACCTTGATAGAATTTCACACTACCTTAACGTACCTGTAAATTAATGATTACGTTCCGGACCACAATCACCAATTTACCTTACATTAGGGTTTTGTGTCCTTCTATGACTCTAATCACACATGTAAAACAAACAACGCAAAATAATCTTGTGATTGAATCTTTGTATCAATGAGTCTAATAAATCTTTGTATCAATTTACGTGTATAACGTATCCAAAAATTGAGTCCAACTGTTGAGCAGGAAAAAGACTTCTACCAGTCAGTGAGTAGGAACCTCTACCGATTGTTGAGCAGGTGTGTGTAACATCCCGTTTTTGTTATATAAATAAAATGTGTTGGTTCATATTTATTAATAAATGAAACGGGTCGTTAACCGTCAAAACGAACCAATAACATTTGAGATGGATATTTGTGTATTTAAAATTAGTTAACGAGTAAGTGATGGTCATTATGATTATTTGAGATATGAAATCTAGGCGAGTGGTTAGTATTATAGGAGACTGTTTAGTAATAATATAATATATTATATTATATTATATTTGAGCCTACTCCGTTTTTAATGAAACTTGGGTCAAAGCGTAGAGAATAATAAGCTCATTTCAAAAGTGTATTCAAAATAAACTTATACGAGATAATCGAATGAAGCAGGTGAAATAATAATAATAATAATAATAATAATAATAATAATAATAATAATAATAATAATAATAAATAATGTGCTCGTGTGATTGTGTGACAAGAACAAGAAACAATCTTCATCATGAAGACTTGTAAACCGACTAAAGTCGGTTAGTGGTTCATTTATTATTAACAAATAATATTAAGAACTTATCAAAAGGAATTATATAAACGGGTGTGTATAAATTAATAATAGAACAATTACGTAGGCATTAATTGGAGAATGTGAAATATAAACCCACATGGTAAAGGCGGTTACATCACTTATAAATAGGGACGGGTTTCATTCTTAACTTCACGCCTCAACCTTACGTACCTCTGTCACTACTTGAAGCAGGAAAACGTTTAGGTATGACTTTTACTTCTAAGTTTAATTTATAATTTACTAGTTCACTACAATAGTACGAATAAGGTTTAGGTTCACAATCAGAGTACGTATCCGGTATTTTAACTTTGGTTAGGCATGGATTGATCACCCATGTTTAAACAAAGTGAAGTATCCGACACTAATCATGATAATAATTAATTAGGTGTACCATTACCTAACATAGAAGTATATATTTGTATCAGGACCCTGAGATATTACCGGGTTGTATTAGAGTTGTCAATTGCAAAGGGTCGATAAAGAGGTGAGTTACTTAAACTATTTTCAAAACCTGATACTTGCTCATAAAACTGTTTTGATGGTGATTGATCATGTATATGCATCGAACCATAGGTGTGTGGCATCTAGGGTGTTATATATATTATAATGATCATTATATTTTCCAGGCGTGGACATACACTTACAGCCTCATGGGGTGTATTTAGGTTGTTACTTACAGCCTCATGGGGTGTATCTAGGCTGTATGTGTGAATATATAATGCTTAGTCCGGATTATGATTATGGTGACATGCAGGGAGCTCATACTTGATCAATAAATTGTTTATGTGGTTGTTTTACTAATGAGTCGGTTTATGTGACTCACCAGCTGTGTGCTGACGTATTTTTACTACTCGAGCATGTATCACAGGTTGATGGTGTAAGGAATGGAGTTCCTAACTGAGAGTTGAAGTACTTTAGACGGTTCATCTTATTATAGTTAAGCTTTGTTTAGCTTGGTGGTACTTGGATCGTACTGGCTTGTAATAAATACTCAACTTATGTAATGAGATTACGTTTCCGCGTTAAGTTTGCGCCGACTGGTCACTGTAAGTGCCCCAGCCTGGGCGGGGTGTGACAAGTTGGTATCAGAGCTTTAGTTTAAGAGATTTAGGTACTTATTGAAGTATCTAGACTTAAACTAGGACTTGTAAGCCAAGGGGAAGTGCTAGTCTTGGTAGGTAAAGGCTAGTATAATAGAGGATGTATAAGATTGGTATGCCGAACTTTATGATGGAAGGACCATATGATAGTTGGGAGTATCATGGTGTGTATCATAGATTGTGTTCATACCTGGCCAGTATGAAGGTTAATGTATGATACCGCTATGATCTCGCAAACATCATATTGTACTGAAATCATAAAATAGTAGGCAGAGTTTTAAGAATATGGTTGAGCTCTAGTACTTTGCTACTAAAACTTGTATATATATATAGGTGTATCTATGGGAGCGTACATTGCTTATCCTATCCTCATTTGTTTTTCTAGGGTGGCAATGATTGATAGGATAATAAGAGCTGATTTTATGTGTCCGAGGTAACTAGGGGAGTTTGTATACATAGTCTAGCTATACGAGTGCATGTCTTAAAGTATGCCAACGGTTTGTGTGTAGCATAGGTGAGTATGCATATTTGTGGGTGTTAAATGAAACCATGGTATACGTAAAGCAGGTAGGCGATATAAGGCCTGAATAAAATACCCTAGACAAGTTAGTTGTGTAATCAAGAAAGGAACTTAACCAAACTTGGTATCTCCACTTTCCCATGACAATTAATTGGAACTAGGCTCGGAAGTGATCCAAAGATAGATTGTGGGGTAGTAAGGATGGCGTTTGAAGCCAACATTACCTTTCTACTGGATGACTTATAGAACTCTCCTAGGAGTTTAGTCAAAATCTCAGATTTGCATTAGTTGAAGAACCTCCTGAAAAGGTTAATATTGTATCAATGGTTAATGTTCAATCAACCAGGCGCACGTACAAGGACGGTAGGCCTTGTAGGCTGAGGCATTAGAAACCAAAGTAATAATCACTGTTGGGGTACTTTAGAAGAAAATCTTAGACGTTATTATTAAGAGTAAATGGGATAATAATCAGGATCAGTAGAGATCTAATTTTAGGGATTAGAAAGGGAGACCTGGACCCGCACCTCAATGACCAACATGTGGAGAAGGACATTCTTGTTCATGCCATTAGTTAGTTTATAGAAATTCTAAGAAAGCCAAACATACCCTTGATTATTATAAAGGGCCCCGTAAGTGTTTTTGACATTTTAAGGAGTACTGCCTTAAAAATAATAATAAAAGAATGAAGAAGTCGATGGATGAAGGTGTAGAGCTTTAGACATAAAAACGGAGGAAGCCATAGGAACCTTGATATGATAATGGGTACGATACTAGTAAACAACTTCTATGCTAAGATACTTTCTGATACTGGTGTTGATAGAAGTTTTATATGTGAACCTTTTAGAGTTTTGGTTAACTAGGTTCTCTGCAAGTTAGATAAACCATTTATAATAATAGTAGCAAATTGAAGGGAATAAGAAATTGAGAGCTATATCAAGGGTTGTACCATCTAAATTAGTAAATACTTCGATACCTATAGACTTACTATCAATGAAACTTGGATTGGTAGATATAGTACTAGGGATGGATTGGTTATCATGCCGAACTCGTATTTTAGGTGATAAGAAGCAAATTCGAATCAAGGACCTGAAAATGGAAACCTTTGATAACTCGAGGGGAAAATCTAGTAAACCTATAAGTTTCAGTATGATGATAAATGCAATTAAGTGTATCCGAAAGGTCATCTAGATTAACTAGTAAGTGCACCAGAGACTAAGGAAGATAAGAATTTAATGGAGGTGCCAATAGTGGTCAAATTTCATAAGGCATTCCCTAAGGGTCATTCTAGACTATCAGCCGATAGAAAAAAATGAATTTAGAATCGACTTGATCCCGGGGGCAACCCGTATTGCTAGAGCCATTTACTGTCTTACCTTGACTTTCAATGGAGGAATTAAGAAATCAAATGTTGGAGTTACTGGATAAGGTTTTATGTATTCAAGCACGTCGACATGGTTCATTGTCAGGACACAATACGATGTGTAGTGGTTGACACCCATAGCCAAGAGGTTAGGACACGAAACAATACGAACATTATGAGTTGTTAGTAATGTTATAAGATCAACATATCGGTAGTATTCGTAGATCTCATTAATTTAATTGTAAGACAAATGCGTTGTGGATCCATTCACTAGAAAAGAAAGAGCCCAACCGGTAATAAACTTCATACATCATGAAGTGGTGTTAAGGTAAATATTTTATACCAAATTAAGAATGCAATGATAGGTCTTATCAAGAAGGAAATGATGGTTGGTAGCCAAGACAATTAATATCTATGAATGATAGTATTTTAAGTTTCGAGAATGGAATATGAGACTCCTAGTTTTGACAGGTAGGGGATATGATACCAAAGGAAGCTCATAAGTCAAAATACACCATATACCCTAGTAGCAATAAAAGGTAGGATTTAAGAAATAATTATGGTTAGCTAGGAATAAAAAGCCATATCACAAGACAAGTAGAGAAATACTGTACCTACCTAAAGGTCAAGGCAGAGCATCTGAAACCATTTGGCTATCTATAGGAACCTGAAATTCCATAAAGGAAACGACAGACGATACTAATGGACTTTGTTTCTAAACTCCCAAGATCGAGTCATGGGCACAAATTAGACAATAATTGATAGATCGAGTCATGAGCACTTTGTCTATCCTTGAAGACAACTGGAATGAAGTCAAGCCTTATACTAAATAGATTGTCTTATGACACGATGTGCTTGCCTGAGCTATATTCAAAAGAGATATTTGTTCTCCTTGCGATTCGGGCAAGGTTTTAGAAAAAAAAAAAAACCTGGGAATTCAAATATATCTGAGTAGTGCATATGACACCCAGACTAAAGGGCAAAATGAATGCACCAATCAAACCTTCGTACAATAATAGCTACCACGCCAATATTATGACGACACCATATGAATCCTTATATGAGAAGAAATGTAGAACGCCCATCTTCTAGACTGAAGTATGCGACAACTTATCTAGACATGAGGTCTTATATGAAACAACTGATAAAGCAGTGATGCCACTAAGCGATAAAAACAAATATTAGAATATTGGAACATAGAAACGATAAAATATTACATAGAAAGTGATGACGAGACGAAGAGGTTCTTACCTCATTTGTTTGAAGTTGACAGGTTTCGAGGACGAAACCTAATTTAAGGGGGGTATATTTGTAACATCCCGTTTTTGTTATATAAATAAAATGTGTTGGTTCATATTTATTAATAAATGAAACGGGTCGTTAACCGTCAAAACGAACCAATAACATTTGAGATGGATATTTGTGTATTTAAAATTAGTTAACGAGTAAGTGATGGTCATTATGATTATTTGAGATATGAAATCTAGGCGAGTGGTTAGTATTATAGGAGCTGTTTAGTAATAATATAATATATTATATTATATTATATTTGAGCCTACTCCGTTTTTAATGAAACTTGGGTCAAAGCGTAGAGAATAATAAGCTCATTTCAAAAGTGTATTCAAAATAAACTTATACGAGATAATCGAATGAAGCAGGTGAAATAATAATAATAATAATAATAATAATAATAATAATAATAATAAATAATGTGCTCGTGTGATTGTGTGACAAGAACAAGAAACAATCTTCATCATGAAGACTTGTAAACCGACTAAAGTCGGTTAGTGTTTCATTTATTATTAACAAATAATATTAAGAACTTATCAAAAGGAATTATATAAACGGGTGTGTATAAATTAATAATAGAACAATTACGTAGGCATTAATTGAAGAATGTGAAATATAAACCCACATGGTAAAGGCGGTTTTTTTTTTTTGAACGGCAAATTTCTTCTTCTTATGGGACTTGAACCCATAACCTCCCCCTTAGGTGTTCCTAGAAGCTTTGCTTCTACCATTGGGCCACCAACCCCAATGGCGGTAAAGGCGGTTACATCATTTATAAATAGGGACGGGTTTCATTCTTAACTTCACGCCTCAACCTTACGTACCTCTGTCACTACTTGAAGCAGGAAAACGTTTAGGTATGACTTTTACTTCTAAGTTTAATTTATAATTTACTAGTTCACTACAATAGTAGGAATAAGGTTTAGGTTCACAATCAGAGTACGTATCCGGTATTTTAACTTTGGTTAGGCATGGATTGATCACCCATGTTTAAACAAAGTGAAGTATCCGACACTAACCATGATAATAATTAATTAGGTGTACCATTACCTAACATAGAAGTATATATTTGTATCAGGACCCTGAGATATTACCGGGTTGTATTAGAGTTGTCAATTGCAAAGGGTCGATAAAGAGGTGAGTTACTTAAACTATTTTCAAAACCTGATACTTGCTCATAAAACTGTTTTGATGGTGATTGATCATGTATATGCATCGAACCATAGGTGTGTGGCATCCAGGGTGTTATATATATTATAATGATCATTATATTTTCCAGGCGTGGACATACACTTACAGCCTCATGGGGTGTATTTAGGCTGTTACTTACAGCCTCATGGGGTGTATCTAGGCTGTATGTGTGAATATATAATGCTTAGTCCGGATTATGATTATGGTGACATGCAGGGAGCTCATACTTGATCAATAAATTGTTTATGTGGTTGTTTTACTAATGAGTCGGTTTATGTGACTCACCAGCTGTGTGCTGACGTATTTTTATTACTCGAGCATGTATCACAGGTTGATGGTGTAAGGAATGGAGTTCCTAACTGAGAGTTGAAATACTTTAGACGGTTCATCTTATTATAGTTAAGCTTTGTTTAGCTTGGTGGTACTTGGATCGTACTGGCTTGTAATAAATACTCAACTTATGTAATGAGATTACGTTTCCGCGTTAAGTTTGCGCCGACTGGTCACTGTAAGTGCCCCAGCCTGGGCGGGGTGTGACAGTGTGATAGCCTCTACCAGTCGTTGAGCAGGTTATTATGTACTTTACTAACTGTTGAGCAAGTACTTCATCCTCTACCAGTTGTTTGATTAAGTGTAACAATTGTTTTTGGTTTAACACATAAGTTGCAAATGGATAATACATACATGTGAGTAAGTTTGTAAATGCATCAAGTATCAAGTATAGCATGCGAGTTGCAATAGAGTTTCCCTAGACAAGGTTAATGACTCTAGGTGCGTTTATAGCAAATAGTTTATATTCCATGCTTTCAAGTATCATGAATAATCAAATTTTCAGGTAGATAATCAAATCCTCATGTATAGCTAAGAATCAAGTTTGATGTGACGAACAATCAAGTTTTCAATAGTTTGGTTATCGTAGGGATCAAGTTCATGTTCAAGAAGATAAAGAATATGAATTTAGTTCTTGAGAAGATGATGAAGAACTCAAAGTATCAACAAGGTTATGAAAGATAGTGTATGTGAAGGTAGTTAATAACGGTTTTCAAAGAGGCACAACTAGTTAGGAGATTATGTAGTAGTTTAAAGCGTGAGGTTTGAATCAAAGGGTAGAATCAAGTGTATGAGAAAACATGATTGTGGTACATACCAAAAATTGTAAAAGTTCGAACAAGTTGAAAATAAGTAGTTGTCAATGGAGTATTTGGAGACTAAATATTGTTCTTATAGTTGAGAAGATTTCATTTTCAAAATTGATCTTGTACTTTAAAGCAAAAGTCATTAAATAGTATAAACTAAGTGAGCTTAGATCAGATTATCCCAGTTAGTCAAAGATTTTAAACACGACAATAGGCTTTTATAGATCAAAGTAACATTATATCGAAAATCTTTTGTTATGCTAATGAATAAACGTTTGAATTTAGAAATTAAGTTTATGGACATCTTTTGACAAAAATATATATTTTCCATAGTTTATAGGTGATGAACATTTGACAATATTAAGAAATCTTTAGTATTGTGCTAAGGTATGAGGTTATACTTTTAAAAATATGTAACATGTTGAAAAAGGCAATAATATGATTTGGGTAGGGTGTTGAAAATAACCAAACATGTGGCTAAGATGGTAAGATGAAGTGTGATTGTGAAATCCATATATGATTATGAAATGGATTGATTTAAGCTGTAAAATTTTGAGATTTTAGAGCTTAGTTTCAAGGAAAGTGAGTGTAATCATTTATTCATTAATTAAAACGAATAAACGAAAACGTTGACTTATCAAAGCTTCTAGATTCTAATAATATTGTGAAGACATGCTTTAGCCTATAAGTGAACACTCATCCCGAGAATTCCCAGGTAGGCATCTGGGTCCCTCGTCTGATTGGGATTTACGTGCAATGCCAGTCCTAGACAGAAAACTCAGAATACAGACGTTCACCCTTCCAGATTGCACGTGTTCATTATTAAAATCTAGAACTTCGACAGGATCTTCAAGGCAGTTCAGGTTAGGACCTGAGAATTTGTCCTATTAGTCTAAGGGTAGATCCAGTGATGGAGAATATCATCTTGTAGGGGCTAAAGTAGGAATAAGAAGTAGGATGGAGATAGAGAATAGAAATAAGTAGAGTTGCAAGTAAGAGAAGCAAGTACTGGTTAAAAACCTAAAGTTATAGACTAGATTATTTTTCTAATAACCTAATTCCCTATAACCAAGGCTCTGATACCAATCTGTAACACCCCAACCGATGGCAGAAACATCAGGATGTCACGTATTGATGATTGTTCAGTAGCTCATGGTAAATAATAAATTTCAATAATTGATTTAAATAAATTACATACACTTGTTCTAAAGAATTTTATACATCAAAATGTAAAATACTAGATACACATCTTCAAGCATTAACTCTAATCTTCAAGCACGCTCTAACCTGAAACATGTTAAGTTTGAAAATATTTTGGGTCAACAAAAGTTGGTGAGAATTACATAGGTTTGAATATTGAATAAAAACTTGTACAATTCGAGTGTCATGGCAAGTCTAGTCCATATGTGAAAACAAAACTATTAGGTAAATCGAGTGCATAATCAAACCTTGTGACTAGAATATTGTGGTCCATCCCATACGCATATGCTTCACTCGAATTTGTTATATGTTCGATAACAATCACCCACACTACCTATGTAGGAGGTACACGTATCCGGGTGGGGTTGTCAGTCCAATAGATCTATCATTGTATCTCGTTGGCTTGTATGGAGTTAATGATTATGCTAGAATAATTGTGCTTACCATAGTAATGTTTAAGACATAATGTAACATAGAAAAAAACATAGACACTTATGTTGAATTGTAAATTGATGTTGTAACATGTTTCACCCCCAAAATAGTGAAATGGTAAAAGGGGCTATGTAAACTCACCTTAGCACAAGTCTTGAATCCTTTGAAATAGTTTAAATGTGGCACAAACGATTCCATGTATTACCCTAAGTTCAAAGCAATAAAATAAGCCAAAGTTTTCTAGTCTACAGGTATTTTAGGGTTCCTAATTTGGGGATTGATAATTGATTGGTGATTAATTTAGAATAATTGTTAATTACATAATTAAATAAAGAAATAATTAATAAAAAGGATTTTTGACAACTCGTAATTAAAGATAGTTGTATTAAAATGTAGTAAATGTGAAAATAATTTTTATAAAATTATTTTCCTAATTAATGAATATATAATATATTAGTATTTATTTGTCAAGACATAATATTAATATCTAAAAATGTTTAAATTATTAAAGTTTCACAATAAAATTTATATTTCTGTTCTAAATGAATAGAAATAATTTATGTAAAATTTTGGTATAAAAATAGTGAAAAATGAATTTATTATGAATTTAATACCATTAAAATAGATTAAATTGCTTAAGAATAAATAAATTAATATTTTACAAAAATAAAATTTAGTTTTATAGAGTTCATGTTGGATCAGTGGCTATGTTTATGAACACTTATGTGTTTATCAGATTTATATATGAGTTATTAAGCAGCGGAAATACAAGTGTTCAAAGGTCTAAAAGATCACTTTGATGAGGAGTTATTACTCCCCCTTGACTGAACAATAAATGAGAAACAATAAATGGTTTAAGTACAAAGCAGTAATAGCAGTTTATGTTTCTCAGATGTGAAATGGAATTATAAGTTTAAAGCCCGAAGGATTTCAATATAAGTTCAAAGATATTACACAAAATCACATCTGTGAAAATAGATGAACAAACTCATCTATTTATAGACTAATGTACTAAACTGTAGTCTGAAGTAATCTAAGATATTTAGCAAAGATATTATGCTAAGATAAGGTTACTACAGTCTGTACATTGAAACTTGAAATCAAGACTTTAACAAAACTATATAATAATCAAACTGCTGATCTTTCAGTCGGTTAGAAGCTTCTGAGGTAAAGTGCTGATGAGTGACAAACTGCTGATGAGCAGTTTGTCTTCAGCAGTTCTTCAGTGAAATGTCTGGTTAGACTTCAGAACTTCTGATGAGTTTACTCTTCAGTACTTTGGTGTTTGTTCTTCAGCATTTCTTCTTTTGTTCTTCAGCAGTTCTATACTTTGGCAGATATGAAATATACTAAGGTTATCAAAAAGGTGGTTTCGTCAATCCTCTTTGTCCCAACAATCTCCCCCTGGATTGATGAAGCCAAAACCTTATCTATCCTTTATTGTTGTCCTTTTCTCTCTTCTAGCATCCTCCAGATCTTTGCTGTCATCCGGGTGGTAAGTGTACATCTTTGTTGCTCAGTGAGAGGACCAAGTTCAGGTGTTAAATGTTGAATGGTGAGAAGGTCTTTGGACGATAAAACACTCAACTCCTTTGAGTTTCTATAGACCTTACTTGAACGGTCTCTCCTGGTCACAAGTACTGAGTTGGATTCAGTAAATGACCATTTCACAATGTTTACCTTTGACCTGTCAAAGTCAGAGGCATAGGAAATTAAGCCAGTTTCCTTAGGTTGACCTGATTGAGGAATGTCTTCTATTTCAGTGACTCTCAGGTGAGATTCTTGACTTCCTTGTAGTTCAGCAGCACCTTGGATTGGCATGTTGGGCAGGTGATGCTCTGTAATAACCCTTGTATGTGTCTTCTCTTGGATGGATTGTTGTAACTGATAGGCATAGGTAGCCTTGTCTCTGAATTGGGTCAAGATGGGTTTCTCTTCAACATCAAAATCACCATGTACAAGCTGATCTCCTTCTAGCAAAATCATTTTGAAGTCAGTCTTGACAATGGGATCTCCATCTGCTTTTCTCTTGGTGGCTGGCCTTCTTAATGCACCAGATGATCTCTTGACAATAGAAGTTGTTTGGACTTCTGGGGTTTCAAATCTTTCTGGTTCAGCAACTTTCTTTGCTTTGAATTTCTTGTAAGCCTCATAGAGAGTTTGTTCTTTCCATTTGCTGATTGAGGCTTTTGAACCATAGCCATTTGCCACTAACTCTTCAATCACTTCAGCTCTTTTGGCTTTCCTCTCATTTTCTGTTGCTATTCTATCAGATAGCATTTGTGCTCTTCTGGTCAGCTCTTGTGTTGAGAGTCTTTTGAGGGCCACTTGCTTTGATTTGGAGTTCTTTGTAATGAATGCTATAAGCTGTGCTCTTTTGTTTTCTTCAGCAGCAGCTTCAAGTGCTCTCTCTTCAGCCTCAAGCTCATCAAGTTTCTCTTGGTACTTGATCAGTTTTTCTTCAAAGCTCAAGTCATCTCTGGTTTCTAGGCTGTTCCATACTCTATCTTCTTTTGCCTTCTTTGCAGCTTCTTTTAAACTCTTCTCCAATAAATCTTTTGACATGCTGATGGGAGTAGGGTTTAAGACAGCTGTGGAAGTTGTTGTAGGCAAAGGAGTGGGAGCAGGTTCTTTTTCAGTTGCCTTAGGAACTTCTGATGATGGTTTAGGAGGTAAACTGCTGATGTGGTAATTGGGGTCACAACTGCTGAAGGATTGTCTTCAGTAGTTTGAGAAATGTGTTCAGCAGTTCCCTCTGATGCCTTAGACAATTTGAACTCTGGTGCTACTTCTTTTCCTGGTCTTTGTTTTGGCATATCAGCTTCTTGATCAGGAGTTTGTCTTTGTGTAGCAACTTCAGTTGGTTCCTTAATCATCTCCCCCTTTTTGGCTTCATCCACTTCTGGAAGCCTAATAGAATGAGATGTTGCAGCAGACAACCTTGCCAGTTGATCTTGTGTTTCATCCATCTTCTTGTTCAACTCAGCAAGTCTCGAGTTGATCAACCCAAACTGATTGTTAGCTTTTAACTCCCAAGCAGTTGTGAAGGGTTTGAGTTGATCAGTTATGATTTGTTTGAGTGCCTGATACAGGGGACCATCTGGGCTGCATAGTTGGTTCAGATCTATGCTTGTGAGCCCAGTGAATTGGGTAGGTTGTTTTGGTGAAGGGGTGCTTTTTGGGTGATCTTCAGATTGCTCTGAAGATGCCAGTTTTGGGGATTTTTGGGCTAACTGGTCTTTAACCTGATCTTTGGTGACCAGCTTCTTGAGCTTGGATACCTTAGATGCAGGACCTTCAATATCAACCGTCAATTCTGTTTGTGGAATGTTTGATTCATCAACCAACTTAATGGAATCATCTGAATCCCTGATAGTGTCCTCAGAGAGGGCAGGATCAGTTATATCATGAGCTGGACCCAAACCAGTAGTCTCATGAACCTCTTTGTCTTGGTTCTGAGGTTTTCCTACTTCTGGCCTTAGGCCTTCATCAGTAGTTGCCAAGTTTGAGGTCTTAGCTATGTTACTACTGTCCTCAGGTTCACCACTGGGTGATAAGTGAGTAGTAGCAGCCTCAAAAGTATCAAAAGTTTGCAAGTTTGGGCTTACAAACTCTTGTTCATCCTCATCTCTCTGGGTTGAGCTAAGAGGATCCACATTCATGTCAACTTCTGAAGGCATCTCCCCAATTTGATGTGTTGCTAGGGGAGTGACATGTGGTGAATGGGTTCCTTTAAGTCCTGAGAGAAGTTGGGCAATTTCTATGGTTGTATGTGAGGGTTCAGGTTCAGTAGTTGTTATGGGTTGGTGTTCAGGAGTTTGTAAGGGTTCAGGGATGGTTTCAGCAGTTTCAAAGGCAGGGTCAACAGTTATTGGTTTCTTAAATCTTTTTCTTTGGAAAATAACTGTGACTGGTTTTCTTTTGGTTGGTGGAGAAGGAGTGTGCTGAGAGGATGTTTCAGCCACTTCCTTTTCAAGTGCAGATTGCACATCAGTAGTTTCAGGTTTCTCCACTTCCTGAACTTTCTTTTTCACTGACTTGGTTGTTTTTGGTTTTTGTTGTTTAGGCTTCTTAGTTTTCTTTTTGGGTTTGGAAGATGTGGGTTCCTTGGGGATGGGTTGTTCTTCCCCTTGGTCATCTTCTAGCAAAAGTGCTGGTTTGTTGTGCCTAGAGAATACTTGAGCAGTTAAAGGGTTTAAAGTTGTTGTTTCTCCCTCAAGTACTCCCTCTCCAAGTTCTTTTATTATGCATTGCATAACAAACCTTGGATACAACAAAAATTTCTTTTTATCATTTTCATGATGTAAAACCAGTTCATTGAAAAACAATTTTGATGCCTTGAAAGAAATTTCATTTATGATGGAATGAAAAATAGGTTGAAAGGTTGAAGGCATCTGATCTATTGACCCAGTTTTTGGACTAAGACACATAATAATATAATGAAATAACAGTTTATATTGTGGGTCAAAATATTTTTTGTAAACTGTTGCTTGTGCCAAAGTACCTTGGTAGCCACACTCTGTCATGGTCAGATGAATATCTGAGGTTGGAATATGCTCAGGTGCCTCAGAATCCTTCAAACCAAGCCTGATGCTTAGTGTTTCTGGTGAGATGGCCATCATTTTCCCTTTTATTGATGATCTGAGGGAAATCACTTCATTGTTTACCTTCACCGTCTCTGAATTTGCCCAGAACTCATATAGAGTCTCTTCATGAATGGGTGGATCGATGGTGAAAGCATCATAGTATTGGGATTTCATGATGATATCAAGTATCTCATCATACTGGGACCAGGCTTCATCTTTAACAAAGTAGCCTCTTTGGTTGTGTCCCTGTTTTAACACGAGAGCCATGGATGTTTTTGATCGAACAGTGATTTTTAGGTTAGAGAAGGGGTTTTGCTTTGAATTTGAGAGAGAGAGAGGGAATTTTGCTTTTTGAATGGATAAGTGTTGGAACAGGGTATTTATCAGAAGTTTTTAACCGACTAGGTCAAACTTCTGATGAGTGAAAAGTCTGTTTTACCCTTTTTGTCAAACTGCTGAAGAAGACAGGTTTCTTCATCAGTGGTTTTAGTTATCTCATCAGCAGTTTCAACTGCTGATGCAAATGACTTTTAAAACACTTTTCTAACTTCTGATTTTCATCAGTAGTTATATCCATTTTGAAAATATCCCATTTTTGATATTTATCAGTAGTTTTCAAAATTTGTTCATCAGAACTTTCTCTTTCTCAAATTTTTGGTCTTCAGAGGTTTGTGACAGATAAGTATGTAAGTGAAAAATAAAATATGTGCAGAACTAAAAAGTGAAACACTTACAGACTTTCTTCTAAGTTTAACATCCCAAGCATGGATACTAACCTCTGAAAAGTTGTTGAATCAAGGGGTTTGGTGAAAATGTCAGCTATTTGATTAGCTGTTGTGACATGCTTCACCTCAATCTTGCCTTTTTCATAGCAATCTCTTATGAAATGATACCTGATTTCAATGTGTTTAGTTTTTGAAAACTGAACAGGATTTTGAATGATGCTAATGGCAGATTTGCTGTCTACTAAAAGTGGGGTCTTGGTCTCTTTGATTCCATAATCAAGCAGTTGATATTGGAGCCATTGTATCTGTGAAGTATAGCTTGCAGCAGCAATGTATTCAGCTTCAGCTGTTGAAGTTGCCACAGATGTTTGTTTCTTTGATTGCCAGGACACCAGACAGTTTCCTAAGAATTGACAACCACCAGATGTTGATTTTCTTGACATTTTGCAGCCTGCATAGTCACTATCTGAAAAAGCAGTTAACTTGGTATTGCTTGAAGCAGGATACCAAATTCCTAAAGTAGGAGTTCCTTTCAGATATCTGAAGATTCTTTTGACTGCAATTAGATGAGATTCTCTTGGTGCAGATTGGTATCTAGCACAGACACAAGTTGAAAACATGATATCTGGTCTAGAAGCAGTTAGATATAAAAGAGAACCTATCATACATCTATACATGGTTTGATCAATGTGTTTCCCTTGATCATCTGGTTCAACTTGTGTGATTGGTGTCATGGGAGTGGAACATGTTTTACAGTCTTGTAAAGAAAATTTGTTCAATAATTCTTTAACATATTTTGATTGATGTATAAATGTTCCATTTGACTGTTGCTTGATTTGCAGTCCCAAAAAGTACTGCAATTCTCCCATTGTACTCATTTCAAATTTTGATTGCATGAGTTTCTTAAATTCTTCACACAATTTTGAATTTGTTGAACCAAAAATGATATCATCAACATATATTTGAACAAGTAAGACATGATTTCCAACATGTTTTATGAAAAGAGTTTTATCAATGGATCCCCTTGAGAAGTGATTCTTAAGTAAAAAGTTTGAAAGTGTTTCATACCAGGCTCTTGGAGCCTGTTTTAGCCCATAAAGAGCTTTGTCAAGTCTGTAAACCCAATCAGGATGAGAAGGATCCTCAAACCCTGGAGGTTGACAGACATACACTTCCTCTTTTATTTTTCCATATAAAAATGCACTTTTGACATCCATTTGATAAACTTTAATGTTGTTGGAAATTGCATAAGCTAAAAATAACCTGATAGCTTCTAGTCTTGCAACTGGTGCAAAGGTTTCATCATAATCAATTCCTTCCTCTTGGGAATAACCTTGTACCACTAGTCTTGCTTTGTTCTTGATGATCATACCAGCCTCATCTGACTTGTTTCTGAAGACCCATCTTGTTCCAATTGGTTGCTTGTTTTCAGGTAAGGGACAGATTTCCCAAACCTGTTGTTTCTTGAATTGAAGCAACTCTTCTTGCATTGCTTGCACCCAATTGTTGTCTTTGAGGGCTTCTTGATACTTCTTTGGTTCCAACTGAGAGATGAATGCTGAGAATAAGCAAAAGTTGGAAAGCTGGTTTCTTGTGAGTACCCCTGATGCAATATCACCCATGATTTGATCTAATGGATGATCTTTGTGTTCAATCAATTATTGTAAACCTGTACTGGATGATGGCTCTACAGGTTCTTCAAATAAACCACTGAGATTGATAATATCTGGTTCAGCTGTTATTTGAACTTCAGGAGTTTTAGGTTCAGCTGAATCAGTAGTTTCAAAATGTTCATCAGTAGTTCCTGAAGTTGAAGCTATTGAAACTTCTGAAGGTTTGATAGTTGATCTTCTGACTGTGTTTGGAGTCCATGGTGCAGGACTATCATCTTCAAATCCTTGAAAACCATTTTGAGGAGGTTTGGATGATTCAACAGTCTTTTCAGGTCCGAAATGAAAATTGTCAAGATCAAATAATTCAGCAGGATTTGCTGGAATAAGAGTGTGTTTTGATTCATTGAACTTGACATTCAGTGTTTCTTCTACTATCTTGGTTCTTGAATTAAAAACTTTGTAAGCTTTTCTCAAAGGAGAATAACCAAGAAAATAACCTGTGTCAACTTTTGCAGCAAACTTAGAAATAGAGTCTTTGATGTTGAGGATAAAACATTGACATCCAAAAGCCCTGAAGAAGGAGATAAGGGGCTTAATGCCATGAAGAATTTCATAGGCAGTCTTGGTATGTCTCTTATTGATAAGAACTCTATTCTGAACATAACATGCAGTGTTGACTGCTTCAGCCCAAAAATACAAAGGTAGGCCTGAATCAGCTAACATTGTTCTGGCTGCTTCAATTAATGTTCTGTTCTTTCTTTCTACCACACCATTTTGTTCAGGAGTTCTGGGAATGCTGAACTGTCTAACAATCCCTTTAGACAGACAGAATTCATCCAGAGTTTTGTTCCTGAACTCTGTCCCATTGTCACTCCTGATGACTTTGACAGATAGAGAGTATTGCTTCTCTACTTGTAGAATAAAGAAGTTGATGATTTCAGCTGCCTCATCCTTGGAATATAAGAAGAAGACCCATGTGAATCTTGAGTAGTCATCAATGATGACCAAGCAGTACTTCTTCTTACCAAGGCTCATAATCTTGACTGGTCCAAATAAGTCCATATGGAGTAGTTGAAGACATGCAGTTGTTTTTGATTCTTCAATAGACTTATAAGAGGACTTATGCTGTTTACCTTTAAGACAGGAAACACAGTGTTCTTTGCACTGATATTCCTTCAAAGGTAGACCTCTGACCAAGCACATTTTTGTGACTTTATTGATGGTTTTAAAGTTCACATGGCCAAGTCTCCTATGCCAGAGATCATTTTCTGAAGTTGATGCTTTTGAGAAGAAGCAGGCAGTCTTGTTCAATACTTTGTCCTTTTCAATGTCCACTGCATAGACATTGCCACACCTTTTGGCAATCAGCAAAGTATGATCTTCAATAATCTTCTCTATCAACTTCTGGCCTTCTGGTGATATGATCTTGCATGCTGTCTTTGTGAAAAAGGAAGAATATCCTTTGTCACATATTTGAGAGACACTCAGCAAGTTGTACTCAAGGTTTTCAACCAGATTGACCTTGTCAAACTGCATTTTGCCTGAGGATACATTGCCATATCCTAGCACATATCCCTTGGCATTGTTCCCAAAGGACACAGATCCTTCTCTTTGACTGATAAAATTGTTTATCAGGTATCTGCATCCAGTCATGTGCATTGAGCCCCCACTATCCACATACCATATGCTATTCAAACCTCTGGAGACTCTCTGCACAAGATAGCAAATTAGTTAGTTTTGGCAACCCAAGCCAGTTTGGCTTTGGGTTTGCTCTTGAGAACAGGTGCAGCTTGTTGTGGACCATTTTTAGTAATCCATGTCTTTTTGGCAATGGATTTGTCATTAAGAACAATGGTGGGTTCTTTTTGGTTTCCACCATCAACTTTGGTCATCAGAAGTTTAACCAGGTTTATCAAATCTTTAACTTCAGCAGTTTGTGAAACTGCTGATGAGTTAGGTGAAACTTCTGAAATTGAACTTTGAGAAGATGACCTTTGTTGAGATAAAGGCCTCTTCTTAGAAAGGGTTTTATTTGATTGTTGTTTGTTGGGAAAAAAGGTATTTTGATAATCTTGTTTTATCTGTTTTCCCACAATCAGTTGATGTCTTTGTTTATTTAACTGATTTACCTTTCTAAATCTGCAAAGTTCAGTTATGTGGTTAAACAGACCACATATTTCACATGCTTTTGCCTTCTCTTTCCTTTTAGATAGATCAAGAGAGCTGGAAGGCAATTTACTGACAAAATCTGATTTTTGAAATAGGTCATCAGCAGTTTTCAGGGTCTCAACTCCTGATGTAGTTGAAACTGCTGATGGCTTATTGTCAGTAGTTTTAACTTCTGCAGTACTTCCCTTTTTGAGGAAGTTCTGATGGTAGGATGTGCATTCCTCCATATCAGAAGTTTGAATCAATTTCTTCCCATCATTATCAGTTTTGTGGGTGAAATCTGTTGGTGATTCAGTGTGGGTATATCCAACGCCAAACTTAACATTGGCTGCAGTTTGTTTGTTAAGTAACATTTGATACCCTTTACAAGACTCAACCCATTTTTCACAATCAACCTTGGTGTCAGCAAGCTCTTGTCTGACATTTCCTAGGCTGTCTATCATGGTTTTAATTTGTGCTTCTGTTTCAATGGATTTATCATTCAGTTTGGAAATTTCTTTGTTTTTCAACATAATTTTTCTTTCCAAATCACACTTCATTTGTGTGTATTTTCTTTCCATGTCATTGGATTTGCCTTGTAAATGCACATTAGTTTCTCTAATTAAAGCAAATGATTCTTTGCAAGATTTAGTGCAAAGCTTTAACAGAGATTGTTGTGATACCTGTGTGAGAGCAGAATTTGAAGAGTATCCTTCAAAAGCCATTAAGGCAAAATTCTTTCTGCCATTATCAGGTTCTCCCCAGTTGACATCATAGACCTTATTGTCTGCATCCTGACTGCATTCTGATGTGTCATAAGGAAGACTACTCCAGTCAACATACCCTGAGGTAAATAAGCTTTGTTGCTGAGGGGGTTGTTGAGTTTGTGCAGGTTGTTGAGCAGTTGGAAATGGAGGCATGAGCTGCTGTTGTTGTTGAGCAGGCATCTGGACATATTGTACTTGTGGCACATATTGGACATTTGGAGCTTGTGCCTGTACAAAATGAGCACTCCCATTAGTTCCATTATTCCTATTATATGAGGGGTTATATTGATTTCCAGAGGACATTGGTTGGTTATAGCTAGAGCTTCTACACTCTCTAGCAAAGTGTCCCAACTTCTGACACTTATGACATCTCAGTTTAGATTTGTCAAAACCAACTTTTGTTGAATTGTTTAGTCCTGGAAATTTCCTTCCTGGCCTTTTATAAAATTTGTTAGTTTTTAAGCTTAACAAGGCCAGTTGGTGCAATATTTCCATTTCTTCTAAGTCATCACTGCTAAAGTATTTTAAATCATCCATGATGAAACACATGTTGTCAGCAGTTTGACTTAGTTCTTCATTGTCATAAGCTGGGAAAGACCCATCTGATGAGATCCCAGCTGTTATGTCAATGTGGTCAAAAGAACCAAAATTATTAGAACAGGATGGTGAGTCATGTCCTAATAAGGCTGTGCTACCCGGAGTATAGTCATCAGCAGTTTTGCCAAATTCTTGCAACTTTTTCTTTTGATTGATTTCACTTTCAAAAGTTAGTAATTTACCATGTAACCTAGTTAGGTTCAAGGTGTTAAAATCTGAACTGGTTCTGAGGACTATAGAGTAAGTTTCCCATTTTGAAGGTAAAGACCTTAAAAATCTATGCAACATAGACTCAGTTGTATAGGTCTGATTGTTTATTTTTAACTCAGAGATGAGTGAAGAAAATCTTTCAAATTGTTGAGTTAAAGTTTCACCCTCTATGTGAGTAAAAGTTTCATATTGTTGAGCCAATATTTCTCTGATGTTGGCTATCACCTCAGCAGTTCCTGCAAACTGCTCTTTTAGGCAGTCCCACAGCTCTTTGGCACTTTCACAGTGTAAAAGGCCAGCATAAATTTCATTTGGGAGAGCCATAGCCAACATGGAGAAAGCTTTTGCATCAAGCTCAAACTTTTGGAAATCTTCCTCCGTGTATTCTTTTGGATCCTTTGGTCTTTCAGTCTTTCCCTCTGGATCACTAACAACTGGTTTGTGAGGTCCAAAAACTACAGACCTCCAACATCCAGTGTTTGTTTCTGAAATAGTATGTGCCAACCTTTTTGACCATATGTTATATTCATTTCTGACTAACATAGCAGGTTTGTTGGCAGATCCAGTATTGTAGGGATCCATTTTTAAGAAGTTTGGATTTGTCAATACTTCCTTAAAGTGATGGATTAAAAAGTGAGCCTTTTATCCTTTTTATTGAATATCAATATTGAGCCTGTGTCTGAATCTCAATTTGTTAGATTGATTTTGATCAGATTAACCAGATGCTCTGATACCAATTGTTGGATCAGTGGCTATGTTTATGAACACTTATGTGTTTATCAGATTTATATATGAGTTATTAAGCAGCGGAAATACAAGTGTTCAAAGGTCTAAAAGATCACTTTGATGAGGAGTTATTACTCCCCCTTGACTGAACAATAAATGAGAAACAATAAATGGTTTAAGTACAAAGCAGTAATAGCAGTTTATGTTTCTCAGATGTGAAATGGAATTATAAGTTTAAAGCCCGAAGGATTTCAATATAAGTTCAAAGATATTACACAAAATCACATCTGTGAAAATAGATGAACAAACTCATCTATTTATAGACTAATGTACTAAACTGTAGTCTGAAGTAATCTAAGATATTTAGCAAAGATATTATGCTAAGATAAGGTTACTACAGTCTGTACATTGAAACTTGAAATCAAGACTTTAACAAAACTATATAATAATCAAACTGCTGATCTTTCAGTCGGTTAGAAGCTTCTGAGGTAAAGTGCTAATGAGTGACAAACTGCTGATGAGCAGTTTGTCTTCAGCAGTTCTTCAGTGAAATGTCTGGTTAGACTTCAGAACTTCTGATGAGTTTACTCTTCAGTACTTTGGTGTTTGTTCTTCAGCATTTCTTCTTTTGTTCTTCAGCAGTTCTATACTTAGGCAGATATGAAATAGACTAAGGTTATCAAAAAGGTGGTTTCGTCAATCCTCTTTGTCCCAACAGTTCATCAGTTTATAAGTCTAGAATAGTTTTTGTGAAATTTTACAAATCTGTTTAGTTATTTTTCTATAATTTTGGATTAATTTGTAAATAAACTTGTAATATTTATTATATATATTAAATAATTAAATTTTCTGAAAATAAAAGTTGTATAATAAAGTTTATTAGTCATATAATATAAAATAAATTTTGTAGAATTTATATTTCAAAGTAGCTATTTTAAATATAATATACATTAATAATCAAACAAAATAACAAAAGAAATAATGAAAAAAAACAAAAAAAAAAAGATTGCAGCTTAAGGGAATCGAACCCGGACCTCTAGCTGGTTCCTTGGTTTTAAATCACAAGTCCAGACCATCTGGTCTGGACCCTCAGAATGAGATGTTTTGGTTTCGGTTTTTATATATCCTTTATTTAGAATAAATCATGAAATCCTCATAAAAAGAAAAGGTGTGGCTCGGTTTCGAACTCACGACCCGAGCCGGTTCTTATCTTAACACAACCAAGGTATCACCAACTGGTCTATCGATCAGTTGGTGTTGGTTTCTTTTCTGTTTTAAATTTAAACGATGATCGATTGTTATCATCTTCACCAAATATTAACTTAAGAACCCTAGATTTATCAATTAAACAAATTAGAGAACAATAACCCGATTATTCATGGGGTTATTGTCGATGCAGGGCCGATTAAGACAGAGATAAAACGAATTGGAACGTACCCGAACGTAATGGTTCTGAATCACAAGTCAAAGAAAAGTCAAACGATCTTCTAATCGGGAGTTTTAGTATGAATCAGAGAGAGAATTGAGAGAGGGGTTTTGTTTTTCGGCAATCATAGGCTCTAATGACAGGTTCAATTTATAGTATAATCGTTAATATGGAAGTTTTCGATTGTTTGACTTAGATTAGTCCAATACACGTATAATCGACTCAAAAATGGATGATTGGGACAATTATTGTTGCGGAATTAAAGGTTTGATTGTGTCGGTCACCAATCAATCTGAATCGTTTCCAAAAATTGAGATTAGACGCGTTAATTTGCGAATCAAAGTGTCGGTGTTTGGGGTTTTGACTTTCTTCGATTTTGACCCAGGACTTTGGGGTTCCTTTATGTATTAATCGATTTCAACCAGGTTACTAAAAGACACCGTGGCCTCGTGGTTGAATGTTGTTTGTGTTGGAGGTTTGGACACGGGTTCGAGTCCCGGTTCAAACGCTATTATTTTTAAAGCATTTTTTTCTTATAAACTTTATTATTATATGCTTATAATGATAATATTAGATTAAAAATGTTACGAAGATTTTTTTTTTAAAACGCACTAAAACGTCAAAATTCAAGGATTTTTATTGAATAATCATTATTACAAGATGGATTTAAAATTACGAAACGTTACAATTTAAGACATTAGGTAGATGAGTTCATTACTATCTAGGTTTACTTTTCAATCACGTTTTGGGGAAGCTTATGGCGTCCCCAAGACCCCTTTGACTTTTTCCAAGAACTTCTATGCTAGTATCTTCCTGAATTCATTCATAAAACTCTTTACCGTTGGATATATAGACCAGACACCTGAAACCAAAAATAACTAAGTTAGGTGATATTCAAGATGAGAATGTTAATAAATAAAAAATAGTACACTAATTAACTTAGTTAACTAGAGGGCACACTTTGTAAGGATTAATTCAGAAAATTTGTCCTGCAGACGTTGTTTTATGTAATCGTTGACACTTTGCAGAAACGCATAGTAGAATCACGTGCATCATCTGGCAATTGGAACAAAACAGTTTAATAATAAGATCTTCAACAATTAATCCAATATCTTACTTAACAACTAAGTAAAAAACCAATAATACTATAAAAAACTTAAAGAATTACTTTTTTATATTAAACAATATTTAATGGTTATGATCACTTAATTATCACATTCATTAAAAAAGTTTAAAATTCTAAAAATCCAACCAAACCTATAACGTCATATATATTATTCTTTAAGTTTTTTAAGGTAGATATAATAATTAATCCAAAAATGTTATGGTATATAGAAGACACTAAACAACCAAATACATGCTTTAGAAATCAATAATTTAAACATACTTTTTATATGAACTAATCATTGTTAACTATCACATGTAAACAAAAGGTCAATATAATCCATTTTTAACAATTAATAAAGTTGATCATGCATAACTACTATCGTAGCTTTGTCATCATTTACCACTGTCTTAGCTCTATTTGTTGTAGTTTGGAGTTCTTTTCTCGCAATATAATCTATGTGGTACACCTTGTGCTTCAACCCCTTGATAATTCATTTGCAGTCTGCAGTAATTGAGAGTTATAGTTATTAATGATCAGTATTACCTAACTAGGTATGGAGTAAAATTTAGTGACCTTTCATCTCCTCGGCCACAATCACCGGAGGTTTTTGGATCTCCAATGATTTTTGGACGATGGCTTCCTAATCCCAGTGAACAACGTCATTGATTATTTTTCTTAATTAGTTATACACTCAGGACTAACACCAGATTACAAATACATATATTAATCGAAGGAAAAGTCAGATTTTGTATAGATTGAATAAATTTGACTGTTTTAGTATTTTTATTATTTATGTTTATTAATCGATAATTAAAATATGTTACAAAGAATAGTTAATAAATTCTCTTTGAAATATTGTTGTAAATTTTTCTAAACGAATTCATGGAATTAAATTCTACAAGTCAAGCACTTAAGCCTCTTTCCCCAAAACCAGAAAACCCTAAACGATCGACCTAGGAATTTTAGACTTGTTAGACATATGATACTTAGACTTTATAATGCGTAATCTAGGTTGATTTCTTTGGGAATCAATATACATGCTATTGTATACATGGGATTTTGGCTTACTTGCTAAGGTGAGTTTACATATCCCCACTTTTTACTGTTTTCAATATTTTTGGGGTGAAACATGTTAAAAACTTGTGCAATTACATTTACGCATTATACAATAAACTCATATACTTTTGAACTGGTTGTGGTATATAGTCCGACTCAGTACATTCATTAACTTTGATCAAGCGCCTGTGTATATTATAGCGCTATAGGTCTGACAAAACCATCCCCGGCATAATTCAGGGATGATCGACACAGTAACAACATTTACTAACTTGCGAGTTAGGTCTGAGTCGACACAAGGGTTGATTGTTGTAATTGAAGAATTTTAGCTTTAAACAGGAAATCTGATCATACAAGGCACTATTCCAGGTGCGGAAACCCTAGAACAGAACAAAATGATAATACACGAATCACAACACACGAATTACGCTTTTCAAAGACATTTTCATAGAAAACTTGCTTAATATTGCTTACATAAACTGATTACAAGTTAATCTAATGACTTTCACACACACTCAATCTAGAGAGCAAACACCTGACCTTAACACACACAATGACCAACGACTCTCACTTACAAAACAAGCTAAACCCTTATATAGTAACTGCACGTTCGCCCATTTCTGAAGTACGAATGTGGACTTTGTCCACATTCGACCATTCACTTAGTACGAACCAAGCTTGTCTTCTGAGTAGTTTCCACCTTCGCCCATAGTCTTTCACCTTCGACCTTGAATAAAGTCACCTTCGACCCTTCTTGAACTTCTAACATATGTTAAGATTACAATCCGAAGCATTAGTCGCATAAAGTGCATTTACAAACTCCCCCTCGACTATTGCTCGGATTGCCTTCTGGCTTCATCCATCTGCAAGTTCATCAACTTGATTCTCAGCTGCTTCTTTTGGTCTTTAGTCATCTCTGGTTCAAGTTTTCTCTTCGTTGATTGCTTCGGTACTTCAGCTACCTTCACCTGCTTGCCCAACATTTGTTCAAGGTTGCTACCGGAGTTGATATCATACGCAAAGCATACTCCGACAACCTGTTGATACTTCTTCGCTTGTGATGCATCATTGGGATCACTATAAATCGGGTTGTAGTAAAGCATGATGATGTCTTCGAATGTACAGTTAATGAGCCACATCAGGTCAAAAACATGTATTTTCTTATATGCATCCTTCTGATCTCTCAGTATAATAACAGCTTCAGCATTCCTCCAATCGTAATACCAGAAAATGATATCTTCACTGAAGTGTTGTTGAATTGGCATTAAAGGAATCTTTCTCATCACTTCAGGAGCTTTGTATATCAACGTCACTCGCTTCTTACCCGTCTTCGGATCAACATCTCTATGAACTTTCCTTCTTGGGTATTGTGGTTTAAACATACTCCACTTCGTCCTACTCTCCCAAATCAATCTATCAGCAAACCATCCAACTGCCGTATTGTTCACAGATGCACCAGTCATTCTGAATCTGCATATATC
The DNA here is from genome assembly GCA_032199755.1 of Ambrosia artemisiifolia. Lineage (NCBI taxonomy): Eukaryota > Viridiplantae > Streptophyta > Magnoliopsida > Asterales > Asteraceae > Ambrosia > Ambrosia artemisiifolia. The sequence goes on along the minus strand of CM063519.1, from coordinate 40,064,605 downwards.
TCTCACCGCCCAGTACGGTAGAGTTAGCAAGTCATAGAATCTGTAGAAATACAGAATTCCAGTTTCCCATTTGACTGCAATGCATTTCAGACTTCTAAGATATTTCCAACCAAGAGCTCTACCTTTAAACTTTTGGTTGTGATATCTATAGAATCCGCCCTGTGCTTCCGGTTTAGGTCTCTTTTCATCCTTTTCCTTCAGCTTCTGCAACAAAGTCTTCAAGTCGTCACTTTGTTCAGATGGTTTCTGTTTCTCTTCACCAAACACTTTCTCAACAAACTCTTCGCTTCTTTTCTCAGCTTTCTTCTTTGCTTCCCTCTGATGTGTTTCAGTGAAATCTGGGAATACTTCATTCTCATCATTCGTTCTGAAGTATTGAGGATACTCTTCATGAGTAATATCTTCTATCTCAATTTCCTCCATCTCTGGTGTTTGCTTGTCATCAGAATGATTTCCAACATCCTTTTCAGGAATGTCTGGAATCATTTGATCTGACATTATCTCTTCCAGTGTCTTTCCTACTCGCTGCGCAATCCCTTGTAGAATTTCTTTAGTCACAGCAGCAGACACCTTACCATCCTCCAAATCAGGATCATTATACTCTAACTCGTATCTCATATCCTCTGTTTGGAATATCTCAGCAAACTTCCCAGTGAATTCTATCGTCCATTCTCTTTTTCCCAACATCTCTCGATATACATCTTTAGAATCATCTGATAAAGCTCTAACCTTCTCATTCCAGAAAATGCTTTCATCAGAATCAACGTTCTCTCCTGATTTCTTCGAGCTCGACTGACCTGCACTAACCTTTTTGGTCTGTCGTTGTTCAAATGTAAACTTGCTCGAGTCATCATCACCATCATCATCATCACTACTGCTCTCATCATCATCATTACTCTTATTACCCGATCCACCCTCAGCATCATCATCATCATCATCTTTAGATTCATCATCAGATCCATCGTCTGATTCATCCTCTTCTTCTTCTTTATCAGATTCTTCATAATCTACTTGCTCCTCCTCTTTCTCTTTGTCTTCTTCTCCCTCTTTCAACTTAGGAGCTTCAACGTATAGTTTGTCAAGTAGATCACTCATCCTCTTATTTTCTTTCTTCAACTCCTTGTTTTCTCTTTTAACACCTTTGATCGTCCTCTTGTTTCCATTACACTTAACATCAAACTCATTTTTCTCATTCTCAAGTTGCTTTAGCTTTTTCTCAAGTTCGTCTTGATTTGTCTTTGAAGCAAAAATAATCTGTAACATCTTTTCTTCATTCTTTTTAAACTTTTCTATCTCAGCTTGTTGAGCAACTAACATCTTCATCGTTTCTTCCATCTTCTTGTTCGCCTGTTTCATTACGTCATCTGAAACAGTGACCTTTGATTTAGAAGATTCAATCCCAGGAGTCTTTTCCTTCTCAGGCTTCCTGAACATGTTAAGAACATTTTCTAAAGTAGCTTCTAGGTTAGGAACTACTTCAGGTTCTTTAGCCTTCTTCTATTTCTTTGCAGCAGGTGAAGATACATTTGATGACGTACCAGCCTCAGGAACTTTCTTTCCTTTCAGCAACTTCTCAATCTCCTTCTCTCTCAACTTCTTAGTACTCACCTTCTTAGCCATCGACTTGTGCTTAGGCTTTTTCAGATTAACAACCACTGTAGACCCATCAAAGTCTTCAGTATCCACACCTAACTCACCTTCAGTATCAATTGCCTCTTTCTGTAACATCTCTTCCACTGATTTGTTGAGTGATTCAGACTCCCCAACAGCAGTGGCCTTGCGTTTGGAAGACTTCCTCACCAAATCAGTCTCAGAATCCCACTGTTCCTCTTCCTCAGTCTCTTCTAAATGCACTGAGTCCTCATCTACCAAACAAGTACCTTTCTTTGCAGTACTCTTCTTCCTAGCCCTCTGTTTCTTTCCAGATTCACCTTCATCAGCCTTTGCCTTGCCCTTCCCTTTGGCTCCGGCATTTTTAACTTGTCTTTTCCTCTTGGTACTTGCATCAGCATGCACTAAAGGATCATCGTTATCAGAATCACTCTTGTCATGTCTCGCCTTGTTCAATCCTGGGTCAGTGTAACCCGGATTAACCAAATATCCAAACAGACGCTTGTATGGTGGTTTCTCATTATCTGGAATACCCTTATATCCCTTCATGCTTACTAGCGTTCAGATGTTCATGTGATCCTGTTCCAACACCATTGTAGGATCCTTCCTCAAGTTAGGATACTTATTATCAAAGATCATCATCAAGAATCTAGGATACATCAAAAACTTCATAGACTTTAGTCCTTTCAACATCTCCAGCATGTGATCTAATATCATTCCAGCAATGTTAAAGGGTTTGTTAAGTGTTAACGCAACCATTAACAACTTAGACTTTTCCTCATCACATCGTAACCACCACTAACTGTTCCAAAGACATGGATAATCACATGTGCAAAATACTTGAACTGCACACTAAGCTTCCCTTTATGTAATGCTCCATCTGTGATCGGACCGTTGTACTTCATTCGTAAAAAGCATACTCTCTGCTCAGTCCACGATAACACTCTCGGATCAGTACACTCTTCATCTTTAATCCTGAGTGCCTCTCTAATGTCTTCTTCTGTTATCAGCATTTCCATTCCCTGAATCTTGCTTACGATGGCAGTTTTTCCCTCCCAAAAGTCGTATCATGCATTCTTCCGGAAATCTTCAACAATGTCTTTATAAATGATTGCTGGTGTAGCAATAGCATGTATGATCCTGCTCCTTCTTAGAAAGTCAACTATAGCAGAAAACTCTGTGTTCTTTAATACTTCTCCCACGTACGCACAGCAATTGTGTGGAGGTTCGAATGACCACACTTTTGGTACGTTCTCTTCTTGAGCTTCCGACACTGGATCTTGAACAATCACTTCCTCCACAGGAATCTCCACATTTTCTGGTTGTTCTGCCATCTGTAACACAGAAACACGAAAAATACGTCAAAATTGTTAAAAACGACAAACTTTGAAAATTTTTGAGTTTATCAAATTTCCACATTCGCCCCTTTTATAGGTACGAATGTGAGAAAACTTGGGTTCGAAAGTAAGAAATTTGTACGAATGTAAGAATTATCAGTTCGAATGTAAAATAAAATCCACATTCGTCCCATTTATTCCACGTTCGTCCATTAGAATTCCACATTCGACCAGTTGAATCCACCTTCGCCCTAACCAACTGGGACGAATGTGTTCTGCTTTTCAAAAAAATTCAAAAATGTTATCTATTGTGTTTTAAACTGTAATTTTGATTCAAACATGGTCTAAAGTGACCGACTAAGCCTATTCAACCATCAATTTCTGTTTTCATTCAGTTTTCATTGATTCTAAAACAAAAACTAGGGTTCGGCTTAATATTCAAACAATTTACACATCAATTCAACAAATTAATCCTAGTTTTTCCTATATTCTCCCCCTAAAATCAATGGAGACTGAATCCCAACCAAAAGATTAGATTAAATCAGTCCATATTAGTCCAGATGATTAAGTCTAGGGTTCGAAAACAAAATCCCCAAATCTGACTTTATTTCCAAGCCATTACCTGTGAAATTAGGATCAAACTGATGAGAAAATGCTAGGGAATAATAATCTGGATTAAAAAGAAACAGGGCAACAAGGTTTGGCACTTTTGAAAACTTTTGAAATGAAGGTTCAAACCTGCTGATTTGATTATATAGGCTCCACTTTCGTCCCTTGCAGTTGGTCGAATGTGAGAAAATCTCCACATTCGACCCAAATTAATGACTCGAATGTGAAATGTTAACCCGAAAGTGAAAATTGTAAAGAAAAATCCACCTTCGTCCAACTGTAAAGCATGAAAGTGAAAAATTTTCCACATTCGACCCACCTAAGGGGCGAATGTGAATGAAAATTTTTGAAAATTTTACCAAATCACGAAATCGAATCCCGTTCAAACATTTTTCAACACATTAAGTCTCAAACATGCATTATTTCAGTTTTGAATGATACAAAGCTCAGGTTGTTTCATCAAATCTCAGAAAATGACCATCAACACCATCGGTTATCTAAAAATAACGCAGAAATATAAAACTTTTAGTTTTTCTGAAATTTATATTAAAACACACCTAAAATCTTTTTGAGTTTTGTATCTTTTTGGAAAACAAAAATGCACAAAAGTAAAATAAAGCAATAAACGTTTTGTGATGTCCGGTAAGAGGATAATATCAGTTGTTTGAGAAATCTGACCACAGCGTTGATCTAAACTTTTATATTATCATTAGAAACAGTATGTGATCTGACAACTGCTGATATTGTTGTCCACATAAGCTCACATGCAGACTGTTATGCAGTGCTTTAAACTGATACGATTTAGGTGTATTATACTAACACGTTATGGTTCCCACACACACGACATACTCCCGTATCAAGAAATTGCACAAAGCTTCCTCGTAACGCGTGATTATGCCAGAGTTATCCGTTTAGTTACAAGATATATAGCACAGAGGTGTACAGCAAATGAATGCAGCAAAGTAACATGTGCATATATACCAGGTTGAGGCTGATATCAACTACTGATTCGCATTAGTAAATTGACACGATGTAATTATGATCTTTGATCAATAATAACATGAAGTTCCTCAATTCGGTAACTTTTGGTTTTGGCATTTAAGCTCTTTTAGCAAATATTCTGATTAAACTAGGTCCGTAAATTAATACGACAAAAGTTCAATCAGAATATCCCGGATAACAATAACATAACGACCCGAAACCTCAGATTTTGGCAACTTTATCAAACGAAATTACGGTACTAAGACCATATGCCCATGAGGTGTTCAGCCACGAACGAGTAGTTCGTTATGTTTGTATCACTAATGCACGCAGTTATTAGTCTACGAAGCCTATCTGCACATCACACGTAATCAACACACGCCTCATATTGCATTACATATTTTTAGCCTGTGTCAGATCCCCATTGATGTACTATCATTTCCTCTTTTTATCCTGGAAATCATTTTTGGTTTTTCTATTTTTATGGATTTTTGAATTTTTCAATGTTTTTGGTTTTTCTAATAAAAGGCTCCCCCGAAAATGTAAAACATATTTTTGGGTTTTTGAATTTTTCTGAAAACTGTAAAAACTTTAAAAAATTTGAAAACTAAAAAGCGATAAACCGAGTTGATGATCAGTCTAGTTTTTCTTTTATATTGTTAACTTTTAAAAGATATTCGAATCTGGATCTGTCAAAAGCTTTTGTGAACAAGTCTGCTCGTTGATAGTCCGTGTGGATTTTGACCATATCGATCAACTCTTTGGCATAACAATCACGGATAAAGTGATACTTAATCCGGATATGTTTAGCTTTCGAGTGATTGCCCGTATCTTTAGTTAATGCAATTGCGGCTTCATTATCACAGTGTATAGGGGTTTTAAGAAATTGCAAAACGTAATCCACCATCTGCTGCTGAATCCAGAGAACCTGAGAGCAACAACTTGAGGCTGCTATGTACTCTGCTTCGCAGGTAGAAAATGCGACTGAAGTCTGCTTCTTACACTGCCAGGTGACTAACATGCTCCCTAAAAACTGGCATCCAGCTATCGTGGATTTGCTGTCTTTGTCACAGCCGCCCCAATCTGCATCACTAAATGCGATAAAGTCAAAATTATCGTCATTAGGGTACCAAAGTCCTCTCGAGGACAACCCTTCAGATATCTAAGGATACGCTTGACCGCTGTCAGATGACTTTGTTTCGGCTTCGATTGGAACCGTGCACAGAGGCATGTAGCAAACATTATGTCTGGCCTTGAGGCGGTTAGATACATCAGAGATCCGATGATTGATCTGTATGTAAACGGGTCCGTCAGCTCCCCCTTAGCGTCAACACCAATCCCGTGATTAGGCTGAATCGAGGTGTCCATCGGCTTGGAATCCTCCATCTGGAACCGGCTCAAGACTTCGGATACATATTTTGTTTGATGAATAAAGATCCCCGTTGGTCTTTGATCCACCTGCAAGCCGAGGAAGAACTGTATTTCGCCCATCGCACTCATTTCGAACTTTTCCTGCATAACATGTTCAAATACCCTGCAAAGAAGTTCGTTAGTTGAGCCAAAAATAATATCGTCTACATAAATCTGGACTTGAAGCAATCATCTCCTGTTTTCTTTTTAAACAGAGTACAGTCGACCAATCCGCGTTTAAATCCTTTCGACATGAGGTACGTGCTCAGCTCCTCATACCATTGGCGTGGAGCCTGGTGCAACCCGTACAGTGCTTTGTTCAAGACGTACACCTTATCCCGGTGGATAGGATCTTCAAAGCCCGGTGGTTGACCGACGTAGACCTCTTCTTTGACCACACCGTAAAGTAAAGCACTTTTGACGTCCATTTGATACACCTTAAATTTCTTGTAGGAGGCAAACGCTAGAAACATTCGGATTGCTTCTATGCGCGCCACAGGTGCATATATTTCATTATAATCAATTCCCTCGATCTGATGAAAACCTTGAACTACCAATATGGCATTGTTCCTTACGATCACTCCTTTATCGTCTTTCTTACACTTAAAGACCCATTTGGTACCAATCTTCTTCCGTCCTGGAGGTAAATCCGTCAGTGTCCAGACTCCCAACTTCTGAAATTGCAACAACTCCTCTTGCATCGCTTCAACCCAGACATCATCCAAAAGAGCTTCTTTGTATGTCCGCGGCTCGACCTGCGAAACATAACATGCAAACGACCAATCATTCTGACAACCAGACTTTTGTATTTTTGCATATAAAGCTAAAGCACCAAAACTTTCTGGTGAATTGACACTTCTTAGCTGTCCTCTCGTCATAGCACTTCTACCAGGGTCACCGATAACTTGCTCTAGCGGGTGAATACGATGAATCCGAGATTCCGGATGTTCAGGTACAATCACTCCCGTCTGAGTAGTCAAGTTCTCTACTGCATCCAGATCTTGATCCGTGTTAGAGGATGAAGCAACATCTGGATTTGGGTTCACTGGCGGTGCCTCTGTTGCATGTTCAAGAATAACTTCTTCGAAATCTCCATCATCTTCCGATTCTGAAGTATCTAAAGTAGTTGAAGCCTCTTGAAACACTTCTTCCTCAGGTACAGGAGCATTGGTATCATTAGAAGCTGTTGGAGGAGTTACGGTGATCGGACGCACCAATGGTGAAGTCGCTGCGTTTTCACACTCGTAAAGTAATCTGATAACAGCCTCTTCAACCAAGCTATCTAGATTGAATGATTCAAAGAAATCTTTGTAATCAAATATCCAATCGGGACCATTTCCTTGCACATTTTGAGTATACCATTGAACTTCAACATTAGCCCAGTCTTCCACCTGTCGAGTTCTTTTGTTAAATACCCGTTTAAGCGGGGATGGATATCCAACAAAGTATCCCTCTTCAGCTTTCGGACTAAACTTTTCGCCTGGATTCAACATCATGCACGGAGCCCCAAAAGGTTCTAGATACTCCAAGTTCGGCTTTCTTCGGTGTAACAGCTCATAAGAAGTTTTACCAAACTTCTTCACTGTTAAGACCCGATTTAGTGTATAATTTGCAGCATAAATCGCCTCATTCCAGAACATTACTGGAAGATTCGAGTCTGCTAGCATTGTTCTTGCCGTTTCTATGAGAGTCCTGTTTTTCCGTTCAGCAACACCGTTTTGTTGAGGGGTATACGGAGCAGAATATTCATGATGAATTCCTTTGTTTTCACAAAGATCATCCATCTTGGCATTTTTGAACTCCGTCCCATTATCACTCCGAATTCGCTTGATCTTTAGACCATAGATATTTTCCAATCGAGTGAAAAGAACTTTCAGATTATTAAAGGTGTCACTTTTCTGATGCAAACACATTACCCATGAGAATCTTGAATAGTCGTCAGTAACAACTAAACAATAAAGCTCTCCAAGATGACTTTTACGTTTGACAGGTCCGCATAGGTCCATGTGCAATCGCTCAAGCGGCATCTCAACAGAGTTTACTTTCTTCACCTTATGGGATCGTTTGTGTTGCTTTCCTTTCTTACAACTCACACACTTGTCGTTCAAGTGGAAATGTTTAACATTTACGCCTTCGACAAGCCCATTTTTCACCAAGTGGTTCATTTTCCTTAGGTGAATATGCCCCATCCTTCTATGCCACATAATCGATTCCTTCTCTGTAGCCTTTGATAGGAAACATGTCACTTGTCCCTGGGTCGTCATTGCTTTGGACATATCAAGAATCTAGAGATTGTTGACTCGAGGTGCCTTCAACATAACCCACTCTTTTGGAATTTTGAAGCCCGGTTTGAGAATATAGCAATATTTGTCATCAAAATAAACAGAAAATTGTTTGTCACATATTTGACTGACACTCAACAGATTATAATCGATCTGCTTCACATACGATATCCTCTCGAAACTCACAATCCCGTTACTCACGCTTCCCTCCATCGTGATGTAGCCTCCTTTGTTTCCAGCAAATGCAACGTATCCTCCATTGATATTCTTTACGTCGAACAGCAATGCTAAATCCCCTGTCATGTGGCCTGAAGCTCCACTATCAACAATCCAAAGACTGCTAATGGGGCCAGCTGAAGCTCCCTGCACACATCAAGTAAACATGTCAGTTCTTTCGGGGGACCCAAGCCTGTGTGGTCTTGGGTCTTTGAATATCACCCTTCAAAGATTTATTTTCATCAACATTTGGTTTTGAATCGATCTTTTTCGGATCATTCAAAACTTTTTCAACCTTTTCATTTGATTTTTTAGTAGACTCTCCCGGAGTACCATTTGGTGTCCAAGACTGTTCCGAACGTTTTAGAATACGAATCTGAGATTTTGGAGTCTCAGTCGATTTCTTATTATCGTTCACAAATGAAACTTTCTTGACTACCTTCTCGGATTTAACCGATTTAGGTCCAACATTTGATTTGACAGCAGGTTTTGGTGGTACCTTTAGTCTATCAACTGTCGTATTCACCATTGGTCTCTTTAAAGGTTTCTCCAAGGCTATCCGGTTTCGACGATCATATTGAAATTGACGTTCATTCCTCTTTTGATAAAAATTGTTTTGATTATAAACTTGTGCTGGTTGAGGAACAAATCGTCTTTGAGGATAATAATGATTGTCGACCGGCTTTCTCATAGATTGCCTCACTTCAACCTCGTGCCTTTTGTGCCTTACGTACGGGCAGTGAGCAAGTAAATGCCCTCTCTCCCCGCACTTAAAACATGCACGATACTCTTCAAATGTGTTCTGAGCATGCGGCTTTGCAAATGTATTGATGGGATATTGGTCATCAACACATCTACGCCTTAAACCCGCAGGAGCTGGGCCCCTAGAGTAAGCTGGCTCAAGAAAACCATTTGCTTTTTGTTTCGGTTTGATGAATTGGGTGACATGAACTTTTGGTTCTTTTGGAACATCCAAATACAGTTTCTTTAAAATTTCTTGTGGAATATCATTTGATCTTTCATGTTTCGGAAACCGTATTGTGCTCTCTTGCCAAATTTTCTCAATTTTAGAATACTTAGCAAACTTGATTGGATATTCCTCGTCAGAGATAATCTTATCGGATCCTTCCATCCGATAAAATACCTTGACTGGTTTGTCACCTTAATCCTTTTTCACTTCTTTCTTTTCGGACTGTTTGACACGATGTGTGTTAGTCATCAGATGAGAATGTTGAGAAGGTGACACAGGTTCATTCGTGATTATGTGATTTTCCTTCGGAATATCACTCACGTTCTCAACTTTCTCACTCTCAGTGTCCGAATCATCGGTTACAGCAGTAACTCCTTCATCATTGAAACCTAAAATCCGTCTTACATCGAAATTTGGATCTCCGATACTTGAAGTATTGGATTCATCTTCCGATGCAGAATCAGATTTTACTGAGCTCTCCGGTGTGACTTGATGACAATTGTGGTTTTCAAACAGCACCGGAGATGGCACAGACTTATAACTTGTGGTTTGAGATGGTTCATCAATGATGTGGTCAACGACATATGCAATGTGCTTGTAGCTTTCAAGCTTTTTGTTGACCTTTTCAACAAAACACTTGATGGTGGCCATTTCTAACTTAGTGTTTTCATGTTCATCAATATAACTATTGATTGCTAATTGTTTTAATGAAAGAGTTTTCTTTAAGTCAAAAATGTCCTTTTTGTAACCATCAAGCACTTTGTTGAATGCTATGACTTCTTTGCGAGCAGATTGACAGTTAATCACAGCACTATCACGTTGTACGCGAAGTTGTTTGTTTTCTTCTGTCAATCTATCACAAGTGCCACAGTACTTATCACTAGTAATGTCAGTGGTAGATTCAGAACTTACCTGTTTTGGAGGATCTGTCATGGCCATTAGAGCGAAATGAGCTTCCTTCCCAGCAAAGAACTTCGAATAATCGATTCTGGTAAAGGTGTCATCCACTATGCATGACTTCCTCGTCTTCAGAAAATCAGCTTCAGCCAGCAATTGATCAATGTCATCATCTAAAGAAGTCACACTGGCCTCTGAGTCTGATTCACTTTATGAATCTGAATATACTGACTCATTTTCTTCAGGAATGCCTGTGACTGAATCAATCACAACTCCTGAACTTTTCTCTTCACACTGAACTTCAATTGTTTCAGTCTCAACATTCATCTCTTCAACTGATTCCTCAACCTCATTCTCAGTTTCTTCAACTTGATCAACTATCACCGACTCCTCAATATCAACCTGTTGTGCCACACAAGCCACATTCCCACCAGTGCTTATCTCCTCAACACCAATTTGCATATCAGTCCAGTTAAATCTCTCATCATTCTGTATCACCAAAGCTTGATTTTGATTCTGCGGTTGCTCATTTGGTGTAGTGATGGGTATAACTGTTCTGTTTGGATTATTTAGTGGTTGAGTTTGATTCTGGTTGGTTGTGTTTGGTTGTCTATTTGGGTTGTTTTGAGAGGTGTTTTGTCGGTTTTGGTAATTGTTTTGGTTTTGATAGTTGTTATTTTGAAAAGAGACTTGATTTTGAGATTGGCGGTTTTGGTAGTTTGAATTGAATGGGTTTCGGTTACCTTGTTTAGCAGGCTGTGTACACTCTCTCTTGAAGTGACCTTTTCCACCACAATTAAAACATGTGACATCTCTTTATTAAAGCCATATGTGGTGTTCGGAGAAGTACCCAAATCAGTTCTCCTGGTCTTTTCTATGAATTCAGTTGCTTGCCTCATAATGCTTGCGAAAGCCCACTGAATGTCTATTAGCTCCATCTCCTCTTTATCGATTTGAACATAGTCTTCATTGGTTAAGTTGTTATTCCTAATTTGACTTGCTACTAAACCGTTATACGAAGCAACCATTGCTGAGACTAGCGCAATATGTTGCTGAGCAACTTCCACAGTAACGTTATTCATGTTGGATGTCTCCAACACTACCGGTTTCTGATTGGTTTGATTCATTTGAGTCATGTACTGTTGTTGATGAGGTTGTTGTGGTTGGTTTGCAGAATAACATGCAGCTTGTTGCATCGGAGAAAATGGTGAAATGAAAGAAGTTGTGTATTGTTGTTGTGGTGGTGTGTATGATGGTGGTGTGTAAGATGAGGTTTGAGCTATATAGTTGATCGGTTGTTTGGGTGGTTCCATGACGCTTGAGACACATGCTATATGAGGAGCCACTGTTCCACCAACACTTGAATTCCCCACAGTTGATGAAGTACTAGCATGATACAACTCTGGGTTTTGAGGAATCTGAGATCTTTTGGCTTTCCTCTTCTACTCAAGTTCTTTGTTTTCCAGCTTCTGGATAAAGTCGTTGATGGTCCAGTACTTGTATGCATCTTTCTCCTTAAGTACCTCGATATGTTGATCCCAGTATGGTGGTAAGGCATCAGCAAATTTGTCCACCAAATCTGTCATGGGAATCTTAATGTCATAGCTTGACAATTCTGTTAACAAGTGACAGTATCTGGGAGTCAACTCTTTCAACGTCTCATTCCCAACATAGCTGAAGTTCTCAGATTCTTTCCTCAGCTCTTCCATTCTCAACCTTCTCGTCTTCTCGTTACCATCATGACGATTCTTTAGCACATCCCATAACTGTTTAGAAGTAGTGCACGACCCAAACTGATGTAGCAAATTGTTTGTGATCGCCTGGGTTAGCTGAGAATACGCCTTCTTCTCCACCGCGAATTTCTTCTTCTCATCATCAGTCAAACTCTCCAGAGGAATCTGCTCACCGGTATTCTCTAACACGGGTGCCACATATCCTTTTGCAATCATCTGCGACGCCTCCGTTCCTTCCAACCCCATGCCTTCAAGATGAATCTTGAATTTCTTCTGCCACTGGTTGTACTCCTGCAACTCCATTAGCTTGGGTGGTCTGTTCCCGCTACCTGAAGATAAATGATTGATTAGTGTAGAAATAGCATTAGTAGTTTGAGTGTTTACCACCGCGGCTGCTACTCCATAATAATCTGCTGCAGGTTGTTGTGAAGATGATGCAACGTTCTGAGGCATCGAACTCGTCATAGCTAAATAGTTAATTGGTTGTGACGACTGAGTGTTCGATTTCTGAGCTGCTACTGTCCACGGGTCCATGGTCACTTGTTGTTGCTGTGTTGTCCCCGGTCTCGGTGTAGTTGGAAATCCCCACATGTTGTTCACAAAGTTAGAAATTCAACACACTTGAATATTTCCCAAAACAACTTCTACTTTTGTCCTGACAAACTCACTTTCGCCCTTAAAATAAGACCCGAATGTAGAATATTCAAGATAATCACCACGTTCGACCACTTTTGTTCACTTTCGTCCCTCTAAAATCCACTTTCGTACCCCCGATGAACCGAAGGTAGAAACTATGACCCGAAAGTGAAACAATCAACACAACAAACCTAGGTTCGATCTAAAATCAGCTACTTTCGTCCAAAAAAACTCCAGGTTCGACCTAAAAATCCCACGTTCGACCCATGCTCTCTAGATTCGACCCTCACATGTTCAAAAAACGGTTACACTTTGAAAAACGGTTATTTTGATCTGAAATTTTCAAAAGTTAATGGATTTTGATGATCTTTATCAGGTTATGATTCAGAATTGATTTGAAACAACTTTAATTCTTGGAATTGTTGATTTTAACCACGAATTGTTATCCAAATCCTTCAAATTGTATCAAAAACCATTTTCAATGAAAAACAGAGAAAATTTGATCAAAATAGGGTCCAAATCAGTTTTGAGATTATCAATTTGTTGTTGTATGATCTCTATGGCTTTGATACCACTTTGTAATTGAAGAATTTTAGCTTTAAACAGGAAATCTGATCATACAAGGCACTATTCCAGGTGCGAAAACCCTAGAACAGAACAAAATGATAATACACGAATCACAACACACGAATTACGCTTTTCAAAGACATTTTCATAGATAACTTGCTTAATATTGCTTACATAAACTGATTACAAGTTAATCTAATGACTTTCACACACACTCAATCTAGAGAGCAAACACCTGACCTTAACACACACAATGACCAACGACTCTCACTTACAAAACAAGCTAAACCCTTATATAGTAACTGCACGTTCGCCCATTTCTGAAGTACGAATGTGGACTTTGTCCACATTCGACCATTCACTTAGTAGAACCAAGCTTGTCTTCTGAGTAGTTTCCACCTTCGCCCATAGTCTTTCACCTTCGACCTAGAATAAAGTCACCTTCGACCCTTCTTGAACTTCTAACACATGTTAAGATTACAATCCGAAGCATTAGTCGCATAAAGTGCATTTACAGCGACAATGACATAGAGATTCGTAGACAAGAAAAGACTCGAGTTTTTAAGGTCATAACTATCAGTACATTTGAAGTTTCAGGCACCCGAATGGAGAAACGGGAAAGCCGTAAGATATCTAGTCATGCAATAGACTCAAACAAAGGATACGAAGCAGACCGAATGGTAATCAAACTCACGATGCGACAATGACATAAAGATTCGTACACAAGAAAAGACTTGAGTTTTTAAGGTCGTAACTATCGGTACATTTGAAGTTTCGGGCACCCGAATGGAGGAACGGGAAAGCCTAAGATATCTGATCATGCAATAGACTCAAATAAAGGATACGAAGCAAACCGTATGGTAATCGAACTCACGATGCGATAATGACATAGAGATTCGTAGACATGAAAAGACACGAGTTTTTTAGGTCGTAACTATCGGTACATTTGAAGTTTCGGGCACCCGAATGGAGGAACCGGAAAGCCGTAAGATATCTGATCATGCAATAGACTCAAATAAAGGGTACGAAGCGGACCGGATGGTAATCGGACTCACGATGCAACAATCACATAGAGATTCGTACACAAGAAAAAACTCGAGTTTTTAAGGTCGCAACTATCGGTACATTTGAAGTTTCGGGCACCCGAATGGAGGATCGGGAAGGCCGTAAGATATCTGATCATGCAATAGACTCAAATAAACGATACGAAGCGGACCGGATGGTAATTGAACTCACGATGCGACAATGACATAAAGATTCATACACAAGAAATTACTTGAGTTTTTAATGTCGTAACTATCGCTACATTTGAAGTTCCGGGCACCCGAACTGAGGAACGGGACGCCCGTAAGATTTCTGATCATGCAATAGACTCAAATAAAGGATACTAAGCTGACCGGACGCTAATCGGACTCACGATGCGACAATGACATATAGATTCGCACACAAGAAAAGACTCGAGTTTTAAAGGACGTAACTATCGGTACATTTGAAGTTTCGGGCACCCGAATGGAGGAACGGGAAATCTGTAAGATATCTGATCATGGAATAGATTCAAATAAAGGATACAAAGCAGACCGGATGGTAATCGAACTCACGATGCGACAATGACATAGAGATTCATACACAAGAAAAGACTTGAGTTTTTATGTTTGTAACTATCTTTACATTTGAAGTTTCGGGCACCCAAATGGAGGAACGCGAAGGCCTTAAGATATTTGATCATGCACTCGACTCAAATTAAGGACACGAAGCGGACCGGTTGGTAATTGAATTCACGATGCGACAATGACATAAAGATTCGTAGACAAGAAAAGACTTGAGTTTTTAATGTCATAACTATCCGTACATTTGAAGTTTCGGGCACCCGAATGGAGGAACGGGAAGCCCGTAAGATATCTGATCTTGCAATAGACTCAAATAAAGGATACGAAGCAGACCGGATAGTAATCGGACTCACGATGCGACAATGACATAGAGATTCGTACACAAGAAAAGACTCAAGTTTTTATGGTCGTAACTATCGGTACACTTGAAGTTTCGGGCACCCGAATGGAGGAACGGGAAGGCCGTAAGATATCAAATCAAGCAATAGAATCAAATAAGGGATACGAGGCGGACCGGATGGTAATCGAACTCACGACGCAACAATGACATAAAGATTCGTACACAAGAGAAGACTCGAGTTTTAAAGGACGTAACTATCGGTACATTTGAAGTTTCGGGCACCCGAATGTAGGAACGGGACGGTCGTAAGATATTTGATCATGCAATAGATTCAAATAAGGGATACGAAGCGGACCGGATGGTAATCGAACTCACGACGCAACAATGACATAAAGATTCGTACTCAAGAAAAGACTCGAGTTTTTAAGGTCATAACTATCGGTACATTTGAAGTTTCGGGCACCCGAATGGAGGAACGGGACGGCCGTAAGATATCTGATCATGCAATAAACTCAAATAAAGGATACAAAGCAGACCGTATGGTTATCGAACTCACGATGCGATAATGACATAGAGATTCGTACGCAAGAAAAGACACGAGTTTTTAAAGTCGTAACTATCGGTACATTTGAAGTTTCGGGCACCCGAATGGAGGAACGGGAAAGCCGTAAGATATCTGATCAAGCAATAGACTCAAATAAAGGATGCGAAGCAAACCGTATGGTAATCGAACTCACGATGCGATAATGACATAGAGATTCGTAGACATGAAAAGACACGAGTTTTTTAGGTCGTAACTATCGGTACATTTGAAGTTTCGGGCACCCGAATGGAGGAACCGGAAAGCCGTAAGATATCTGATCATGCAATAGACTCAAATAAACGATGCGAAGCGGACCGGATGGTAATTGAACTCACGATGCGACAATGACATAAAGATTCATACACAAGAAATGACTTGAGTTTTTAATGTCGTAACTATCGGTACATTTGAAGTTCCGGGCACCCGAACTGTGGAAAGGGACGCCCGTAAGATATCTGATCATGCAATAGACTCAAATAAAGGATACGAAGCAGACCGAATGGTAATCGGACTCACGTTGCGACAATGACATAAAGATTCGTACACAAGAAAAGACTTGAGTTTTTAAGGTCGTAACTATCGGTACATTTGAAGTTTCGGGCACCCGAATGGAGAAACGGGAAAGCCGTAAGATATCTGATCATGCAATAGACTTAAATAAAGGATACGAAGCAAACCGTATGGTAATCGAACTCACGATGTGATAATGACATAGAGATTCGTAGACATGAAAAGACACGAGTTTTTTAGGTCGTAACTATCGGTACATTTGAAGTTTCGGGCACCTAAATGGAGGAACGCGAAGGCCTTATGATATTTGATCATGCAATCGACTAAAAATTAAGGATACGAAGCGGACCGGATGGTAATTGAATTCACGATGCGACAATGATATAAAGATTCGTAGACAAGAAAAGACTTGAGTTTTTAATGTCGTAACTATCCGTACATTTGAAGTTTCGGGCACCCGAATGGAGGAACGGGAAGCCCGTAAGGTATCTGATCATGCAATAGACTCAAATAAAGGATACGAAGCAGACCGGATAGTAATCGGACTCACGATGCAACAATGACATAGAGATTCGTACACAAGAAAAGACTCAAGTTTTTATGGTCGTAACTATCGGTACACTTGAAGTTTCGGGCACCCGAATGGAGGAACGGGAAGGCCGTAAGATATCAAATCATGCAACAGAATCAAATAATGGATACGAGGCGGACCGGATGGTAATCGAACTCACGACGCAACAATGACATAAAGATTCGTACTCAAGAAAAGACACGAGTTTTTAAGGTCATAACTATCGGTACATTTGAAGTTTCGGGCACCCGAATGGAGGAACAGGACGGCCGTAAGATATCTGATCATGCAATAGACTCATATAAAGGATACGAAGCAGACCGTATGGTTATCGAACTCACGATGCGATAATGACATAGAGATTCGTACGCAAGAAAAGACACGAGTTTTTAAAGTCGTAACTATCGGTACATTTGAAGTTTCGGGCACCCGAATGGAGGAACGGGAAAGCCGTAAGATATCTGATCATGCAATAGACTCAAATAAAGGATACGAAGCAAACCGTATGGTAATCGAACTCACGATGCGATAACGACATAGGGATTCGTAGACATGAAAAGACACGAGTTTTTTAGGTCGTAACTATCGGTACATTTGAAGTTTCGGGCGCCCGAATGGAGGAACCGGAAAATCCGTAAGATATCTGATCATGCAATAGACTCAAATAAACGATACGAAACGGACCGAATGGTAATTGAACTCACGATGCGACAATGACATAAAGATTCATACACAAGAAGTGACTTCAGTTTTTAATGTCGTAACTATCGGTACATTTTAAGTTCCGGGCACCCGAACTGAGGAACGGGACGCCCGAAGATATCTGATCATGCAATAGACTCAAATAAAGTATACGAAGCAGACCGGATGGTAATCGGACTCACGATGGGACAATGACATAGAGATTCGTACACAAGAAAAGACTCGAGTATTTAAGGTCGTAACTATCGATACATTTGAAGTTTCGGGCACCCGAATGGAGGAACGGGAAGGCCGTAAGATATCTGATCATGCAATAGACTCAAATAAAGGATACAAAGCTGACCGGATGCTAATCGGACTCACGATGCGACAATGACATATAGATTCGTACACAAGAAAAGACTCGAGTTTTAAAGGACGTAACTATCGGTACATTTGAAGTTTCGGGCACCCGAATGGAGGAACGGGAAATTCGTAAGATATCTGATCATGCAATACACTCAAATAAAGGATACGAAGTAGACCGGATGGTAATCGGACTCACGATGTGACAATGACATAGAGATTTGTACTCAAGAAAAAACTTGAGTTTCTAAAGTCATAACAATTGGTACATTTGAAGTTTCGGGCACACGAATGGAGGAACGGGAAGGCCATAAGATATCAAATCATGCAATAGACTCAAATAAAGGATAAGAAGCTGACCGGATGGTAATCGGACTCACGATGCGACAATGACATAGAGATTCGTACACTAGAAAAACTCGAGTTTTAAAGGACATAACTATCGTTATATTTGATGTTTCGGGCACCCGAATGGAGGAACGGGAAGATAGTAAGATATCTGATCATACAATAGACTCAACTAAAGGATAAGAAGCTGACCGGATGGTAATCGGACTCACGATGCGACAATGACATGGAGATTCGTACACAAGAAAAGTCTCGAATTTTAAAGTACGTAACTATCGGTATATTTGAAGGTTCGGGCACCCGAATGGAGGAACGGGAAGTCCGTAAGATATCTGATCATGGAATAGATTCAAATAAAAGATAGGAAGCAGACCGGATGGTAATGGAAGTCACGAAGCGACAATGACATAGAGATTCGTACACAAGAAAAGACTCGAGTTTTAAAGGACGTAACTATCGGTATATTTGAAGTTTCGGGCACCCGAATGGAGGAACGGGAAGTCCGTAAGATATCTGATAATGCAATAGACTCAAATAAACGATACGAAGCGGACTGGATGGTAATTGAACTCACGACGCAACAATGACATAAAGATTCGTACTCAAGAAACGACTCGAGTTTTTAAGGTCATAACTATTGCTACATTTGAAGTTTCGGGCACCCGAATGGAGGAACGGGACGGCCGTAAGATATCTGATCATGCAATAGACTCAAATAAAGGATACGAAGCAGACCGTATGGTTATCGAACTCACGATGCGATAATGACATAGAGATTCGTACGCAAGAAAAGACACGAGTTTTTAAAGTCTTAACTATCGGTACATTTGAAGTTTCGGGCACCCGAATGGAGGAACGGGAAAGCCGTAAGATATCTGATCATGAAATAGACTCAAATAAAGGATACGAAGCGGACCGAATGGTAATCGAACTCCCGATGCGACAATGACATAAAGATTCGTACACAAGAAAAGACTTGAGTTTTTAAGCTCGTAACTATCGATACATTTTTAGTTTCGGGCACCCGAATGGAGGAAACGGAAAGCCGTAAGATATCTGATCATGCAATAGACTCAAATAAAGGATACGAAGCGGACCGGATGGTAATCGAACTCACGATGCGACAATGACATAGAGATTCGTACTCAAGAAAAGACACGAGTTTTTAAGGTCGCCACTATCGGTACATTTGAAGTTTCGGGCACCCCGAATGGAGGAACGGGAAGGCCATAAGATATCTGATCATGCAATAGACTCAATTAAATGATACAAAGTGGACTGGATGGTAATCGAACTCAAGATGCGACAATGACATAGAGATTCGTACACAAGAAAAGGCTCGAGTTTTTAAGGTCGTAACTATCGGTACATTTGAAGTTTCGGGCACCCGAATGGAGGAACAGGAATGCCGTAAGATATCTGATCATGCAATAGACTCAAATAAAGGATACGAAGCGGACAGAATGGTAATCGAACTCACGATGCGACAATGACATAAAGATTCGTACACAAGAAAAGACTTGAGTTTTTAAGGTCGTAACTATCGGTACATTTAAAGTTTCGGGCACCCGAATGGAGAAACCGGAAATCCGTATGATATCTGATCTTGAAGTAGACTCAAATAAAGGATACGAAGCACACCGGATGGTAATCGGACTCACGATGCGACAATGACATAGAGATTCATACACAAGAAAACACACGAGTTTTTTAGGTCGTAACTATCGGTACATTTGATGTTTCGGGCACCCGAATGGAGGAACCGGAAAGCCGTAAGATATCTGATCATGCAATAGACTCAAATAAAGGGTACGAAGCGGACCGGATGGTAATCGGACTCGCGATCCAACAATGACATAGAGATTCGTACACAAGAAAAAACTCGAGTTTTTAAGGTCGCAACGATAGGTACATTTGAAGTTTCGGGCACCCGAATGGAGGAACGGGAAGGCCGTAAGATATCCGATCATGCAATAGACTCAAATAAACGATACGAAGCGGACTGGATGGTAATTGAACTCACGATGCGACAATGACATAGTGATTCGTACACAAGAAAAGACTCGAGTTTTTAAGTTCGTAACTATCGGTACATTTGAAGTTTCGGGCACCCGAATGGAGGAACGCGAAGGCCGTAAGATATTTGATCATGCAATAGACTCAAATAAAGGATATGAAGCAGACCGGATGGTAATTGAACTCACGATGCGACAATGACATAAAGATTCGTACACAAGAAAAGACTTGAGTTTTTAATGTCGTAACTATCGGTACATTGGAAGTTTCGGGCACCCGAATGGAGGAACAGGAAGCCCGTAAGATATCTGATCATGCAATAGACTCAAATAAAGGATACGAAGTAGACCGGATGGTAATCGGACTCACGATGCGACAATGACATAGAGATTCGTACACCAGAAAAGACTCGAGTTTTAAAGGACGTAACTATCGTTATATTTGATGTTTCGGGCACCCGAATAGAGGAACGGGAAGATAGTAAGATATCTGATCATACAATAGACTCAACTAAAGGATAAGAAGCTGACCGGATGGTAATCGGACTCACGATGCGACGATGACATAGAGATTCGTACACAAGAAAAGTCTCGAATTTTAAAAGTACGTAACTATCGGTATATTTGAAGGTTCGGGCACCCGAATGGAGGAACGGGAAGTCCGTAAGATATCTGATCATGGAATAGATTCAAATAAAAGATAGGAAGCAGACCGGATGGTAATCGAAGTCACGAAGCGACAATGACATAGAGATTCGTACACAAGAAAAGACTCGAGTTTTAAAGGACGTAACAATCGGTATATTTGAAGTTTCGGGCACCCGAATGGAGGAACGGGAAGTCTGTAAGATATCTGATCATGGAATAGATTCAAATAAAGGATACAAAGCGGACCGAATGGTAATCGAACTCATGATGCGACAATGACATAAAGATTCGTACACAAGAAAAGACTTGAAGTAATCGTACATTTGAAGTTTCTGGCACCCGAATGGAGGAACGGGAAAGCCGTAAGATATCAAACCATGCAATCGACTAAAATAAGGGATACAAAGCGGACTGGATGGTAATCGAACTCACGATGCGACAATGACATAGAGATTCGTACTCAAGAAAGGACTCGAGTTTTTAAGGTCGTAACTATCGTTACATTTGATGTTTCGGGCACCCGAATGGAGGAACGGGAAGGCCGTAAGATATCTGATCATGCAATAGATTCAAATAAAGAATATGAAGCAGACCGGACGGTAATCGAACTCACGATGCGACAATGACATAGAGATTCGTACACAAGAAACGACTCGAGTTTTTAAGTTCGCAACTATCGGTACATTTGAAGTTTCGGGCACCAGAATGGAGGAACGGGAAGGTCGTAAGATATCTGATCATGCAATAGACTCAAATAAACGATACGAAGCCGACTTGATGATAATCGAACACACGATGCGACAATGACATAGAGATTCGTACACAAGAAAAGACTTGAGTTTTTAAGTTCGTGACTATCGGTACATTTGAAGTTTCGGGCACCCGAATGGAGGAACGGGAAGGCTGTAAGATATTTGATCATGCAATAGACTCAAATAAAGGATACAAGCGGACCGAATGGAAATTGAACTTACGATGCGACAATGACATAAGGATTCGTAAACAAGAAAAGACTCGAGTTTTAAAGGTCGTAACTATCGGTACATTTGAAGTTTCGGGCACCTGAATGGAGGAACAGGAAGGCCGTAAGATATCTGATCATGCAATAGACTCAAATAAAGGATAAGAAGCTGACCGGACGGTAATCGGACTCACGATGCGACAATGACATAGAGATTCGTACACAAGAAAAGAGTGGAGTTTTAAAGGACGTAACTATCGGTATATTTGAAGTTTCGGGCACCCGAATGGAGGAACGGGAAGTCCGTAAGATATCTGATCATGGAATAGATTCAAATAAAGGATACGAAGCGGACCGGATGGTAATCGAACTCACGATGCGACAATGACATAGAGATTGGTACACAAGAAAAGACTCGAGTTTTTAAGTTCATGACTATCGGTACATTTGATGTTTCGGGCACCCGGATGGAGGAACGGGAAGCCCGTAAGATATCTGATCATGCAATAGACTCAAATAAACGATACGAATCAGACCGGATGGTAATCGGACTCACGATGCGACAATGACATAGAGATTCGTACACAAGAAAAGACTCAAGTTTTTATGGTCGTCACTATCGTTACATTTGAAGTTTGGGGCACCCAAATGTAGGAACGGGAAGGCCGTAAGATATCAAATCATGCAATAGACTCAAATAAGGGATACGAAGCGGACCGGATGGTAATCGAACTCACGATGCGACAATGACATAGAGATTCGTACTCAAGAAAAGACTCGTGTTTTTAAGGTCGTAACTATCGTTACATTTGAAGTTTCGAGCACCCGAATGGAGGAACGGGAATGTCGTAAGATATCTGATCATGCAATAGACTCAAATAAAGGATAAGCAGCTGACCGGATGGTAATCGGACTCACGATGCGACAATGACATAGAGATTCGTACACCAGAAAAGTCTCGAGTTTTAAAGGACGTAACTATCGGTATATTTGAAGTTTCGGGCATCCGAATGGAGGAATGGGAAGTCCGTAAGATATCTGATCATGGAATAGATTCAAATAAAGGATACGAAGCGGACCGGATGGTAATCGAACTCACGAGGCGACAATGACATAGAGATTCGTACACAAGAAAAGACTCGAGTTTTTAAGGTCGTAACTATCGGTACATTTGAAGTTTCGGGCACCCGAATGGAGGAACAGGAAGGCCGTAAAATATCTGATCATGCAATAGACTCAAATAAAGGATACGAAGTGGACCGGATGGTAATCGAACTCACGATGCGACAATGACATAGAGATTCGTACACAAGAAATGACACGAGTTTTTAAGGTCGTAACTATCGGTACATTTGAAGTTTTGGGCACCCGAATGGAGGAACGGGAAGGCCGTATGATATCTGATCATACAATAGACTCAAATAAAGGATATGAAGCTGACCGGATGGTAATCGGACTCACGATGTGTAACATTTCGTATTATTTTCTTGTACGTTCGAGAGTTTTATTAATAAAACATCGCATTTTTTTATCATTATCGTACCTTTTAAAAATATTTTGTGACACATTCGGGTTTATATAATCATATTATATACTTATAATAATACTATAATAGAGGGATAATTACAAAAAAAATAAGAAAAAATAAGTGGATGGGCCGGGGTTCGAACCCGCGTCCCAACCCGGTCCAAAGACTTAACTCAAACATACCAACCAGCTGATCCACACCATCTGTTTGTATTAAAACCAACGCATTTAATACTTAACCCTCTTCCTTATTCTTCCCAGTCAACTGAGGAAAGTCAAAACCCTAGCTGACAGGTTTGATTCAAAATTGACGTGCCTTCGTTCATGTTTTGGAAACAATTGTGATTGATTCGGGAATTAAACGACCATCCTCGTCATTGCCAGCTACCAATTACGTGTAAACATCCCTAATCGAAGCCTCTAGACGCGTCTCTAATAAATGAGAGGTCAAACTTCCAAATTCAATCAACCCGTACATAGTAGTATAAATTGAACCCCTCATTCCAAGCCCTAATCGCCGATAAGAAAACCCTCATACCCAAAACATCTTAACACACCTTCTTTTCTGCAAAAATCGTTCCTGTTGACTTTCTTTTTGACCTCACAATTGAAGCCGTAAACGCATTGTAAGTTAATTTCGTTTGGTTGGTTTTGTTCATCGGCACCATAACAGCAATAACCCTATGAATAATCGGGTTATTGCTCGTTAATTTTGTTTATTAGAAATCCTAGCGTTCATACGATTATAATTGGGGACAATCACTTGCAGACATCGTTATATAGTTTAAACAGAACAATATCTATCATCAACTGATCAGTAGATCAGTTGGTATGGTCTCTTTTCATTAAGAACGAACCGGCCTAAGGCCTGGGTTCGATTCCCATATGTGCATTTTTGTTTTCTTTTTCTAAATCAATTAAATAAACAAAACGGATAACTGTTATAGTTAATTAAAACTAAAATAAACTCGTTCTCAGGGTCAGACCAGTTGGTCTGGCTTGTGATTATAAGAGCATTGAACCGGCCAGGACTCGGGTTCGAGTCCTGGCACATGCAACCATTTTTTTTTACTCTTTTATACTTATATATTCAATATTATTTTTAAAAATAGATTTTAAATACTAAACATGGCTTATAAATTCTATAAAATTTATTTTAAGTTATTCTGAGGATAAAGTTTATTACCCAACTTTTAGTTTTTCAAAAATAATTTATTTAATATATATTATAAATATTACAAGTTTATTCATTTATAGCTTTAAAATTCTATAAAAATATCTAAACGATTTTATAAAATTCCACAAAAATTATCCTAAACGTGTAAAACAGTAAACATTCCAGAAATGATTTTTATTTCTGAAAAATCATTTATTTAATATTTTTAATCAATTTTTGTTAGTTTTAATCATAAATAAATCATAATAAAGTCATTTTTCAATATTTTTTGCACCAAAATTTTATATAAATTATTTCTATTTATTTGGAACAGAAATACAATTTTTAATTTATTAATTCTTTAATTTTAATATTTTTAAATATTAAAGTTATATTTTGACAATTTGAAATAAATAGATTTAATATTCTATTTTTAAGGAAATAATTTTATAAGAATTATTTTCATACTTAAAACTTATTACTGTGACCATCTTTAATTTAAAATTTACAAAAAGACTTTTGTTTATTTATTTATCAAATTTCTCTTATTTATTAAACAATTTATTTATTAATCAAACGAACACTTATCCCCAATTCGAAACCCTAGAATATATTCGTAGACTAGAAAGACTTAGACATATTTATTACCTCAATTATAGGGTAATACTTGGCATCGTTGGGCAACACATATTCTATTTTCACGAGACATAACATTTTGCTAAGGTGAGTTTACATAGCCCCTTTTTCCATTCACTACTTTGGGTGAAACATGTTACAACATTCAATTTACAATTCAATCATAAGTGTCTATGTGTTATTCTATGTTGCATTATGTCTTAAACATTACTAGGGTAAGCACATTATTCTAGCATAATCATTAACATTGATCAGCCGACGGTATACAATGATAGATCTATTGGACTGACAATCCCACCCGGATACGTGCCTCCTACATAGGTAGCGTGGGTGATTGTTATCGCATAACATAATCGAGTGAACCATGATCGTATGGGATGGACCACAATATAACAGTCACAAGGGTTGATTATGCACTCGATTTACTTCTAGTATGTTTTCACATATGGACTAGACTTGCCATGACACTTGAATTGTACAAGCTTTATTCGATTATCAAAACCTATGTAATTCTCACCAACTTTTGTTGACCCAAAATATTTTCAAACTTAACATGTTTCAGGTTGTAGCTTGCTTGAAGATTAGAGTTAATGCTTGAAGATGTGTAGCTAGTATTTTTTTATTTTGATGTACAAATTCTTAGAACAATTGTATGTAATTTATTTAAATCATTTAATGAAATTTATTATTTACCATGAGCTACTGAACAATCGTCAATATGTGACATCCCGATGTTTCCGCCATCGGTTGGGGTGTTACAGATTGGTATCAGAGCCATGGTTATAGGGAATTAGGTTATTAGAAAAATAATCTAGTCTATAACCACAGGATTTTAACCAGTACTTGCTTCTTTTACTTGCAACCCTACTTGTTTCTATTCTCCATCTCCCTCCTACTTCTTATCCCTACTTTAGTCCCTACAAGAAGATTGTTCTCCATCACTGGATGTACCTTTAGATTAATAGGACAAAATCCTCAGGTTTAGCTTGAATTGCCTTGAAGATCCTGTCGAAGTTCTATATTTTAATAACGAACACGTGCAATCTGGAAGGGTGAACGCCTGTATTATGAGTTTTCTGTCTAGGACTGGCATCGCGCATAAATCCCAATCAGACGAGGGACCCGGATGCCTACCTGGGAATTCTCGGGATGAGTGTTCACTTATAGGCTAAAGCATGTCTTCACTATGTTATTAGAATCTAGAAGTTTTGATAAGTCAGCGTTTTCGTTTATTCGTTTTTATTATTGAATAAATACACTCACTTTCCTTAAACTAAGCTCTAAAATCTCAAAATTTTACAGCTTAAATCAATCTCATTTCATAACCATCTATGGATCACACTTCACCTTACCATCTTAGCCACTTTTTAAATTTTCAACACCCTACCCAAACCATATTATTCCCTTTCTCCACATGTTACCTATTTTTTAAAAACTATAACCTCATACCTTAGCACAAACTAAAGATTTCTAAATCTTGTTGTATTTTCATTACCTAGAAACTTTACAAAGTACATATTTTTGTCAAAAGATGTCCTCGAACTTAAATTCAATTGTTTATTTATTGACGTAACAAACGATTTTCTATATAATGCTTTAAACTATTTAATAGAACCTTGATCTTCAAAAACCTAATGTCATGTTTGAAATCCCCAACTAACAGGAATATTTTAATCAAAGCCCACTTAGCATGTACTATCTAACTTTTGCTTTATGTACAAAACCAATTTTGAAAAATAAAATTTTTAATCCATAGGAATAATATCTAGTCTCTAAATTCTCCATCGACACTCACTCATTTTCAACTTGTTCAAATTTTTTTTACAATATTTGGCATATACCACAATCATGTTTTCTTATACACTTCATTATAACCTTTGATCCAAACCCCAAAATTTACACTGCTACATAATCTCCTTACTATAAAATTAAATCTTTATCAACTATCTTCACATTCACTATCTCTCACAACCTTGATTCCGCTTCAAGATTTTTCATCGTCCTCTCAAGAACTAAATTCATATCCTTAACCTTCTCACACATGAGCTAGTTACCCATGATAACCAAACTATTGAAACTCGATTGTGTGATTGCATCAAACATAATCCTTTGTTATACATGAAGATTCGACTATCTACCATATTTGAACATTTGAAACTAGATTTCATGGAATATAAACTATTTGCTATAGACACAGCTAGAGTCGTTAACCTTGTCTAGGGCAACTCTATTACAACTCGTATGCTATACTTGATACTTGATTGCTTACATGTACATATTATCAATTTGCAATTTATGTGTGTAATAATTGGTACACTTAATCAAGCAGCCGATAAAGGATGAAGTACTTGCTCAACAGTTAGTTGAGTATCAAATAACCTACTCAACGATTGCTTGAGGTCATCATGCCTTTTCAACAGTCGGGAGAGGCCCTACAACCTACTCAACGACTGGTGGGGGCTATCGAACCTGCCCAACAATCGGTAGAGGTTCCTACTCACTAACTGGTAGATGAGTCTTTTTCCTGCTCAGCAGTTGGACTCATTAATACAAAGGTTCAACCACAGGATTATTTTGGAATTACTTACATGTGTGTTAGAGTCATAGAAGGCCACGAAACCCTAATGTAAGGTAAATTGGTGATTGCGGTCCGGAACGTAATCACGAATTTACAGGTACGTTAAGGTAGTGTGAAATTCTATCAAGGTTTTCGATAAATAACCAATTATAAACTCTAGTTACCTGGTAGTTCATTTAGTCTTTCTATAGTCCATCAACTCATTTCTTTTAGGAAAACTTAATGCTTTGGTAGATCCTTACCCTCCTTGCGATTTCAGACGAACCTAATCCAACCCTTAAAGCTCACACATAGCAGACCTCTTATCCAAATTATTCGAAACAACTATTCTATTACCAATAAATTTATGCTATGCCTTAATCAAAAACTTCCGAACCACAGTTGTCCCAATTCTTACCTAACCACCCTCAACCATGTGTCCTTAATAACTTCGGGACGAAGTTCCTAAAAGTAGGGGAGACTGTAACATTTCATATTATTTTCTTGTACGTTCGAGACTTTTATTAATAAAACATCGCATTTTTTTATCATTATCGTACATTTTAAAAATATTTTGTGACACATTCGGGTTTATATAATCATATTATATACTTATAATAGTACTATAATAGAGGGATAATTACAAAAAAAAATAAGAAAAAATAAGTGGTTGGGCCGGGGTTTGAACCCGCGTCCCAACACGGTCCAAAGACTTAACTCAAACATACCAACCAGCTGATCCACACCATCTGTTTGTATTAAAACCAACGCATTTAATACTTAACCCTCTTCCTTATTCTTCCCAGTCAAGTGAGGAAAGTCAAAACCCTAGCCGACAGGTTTGATTCAAAATTGAATCGCCTTCGTTCATGTTTTGGAAACAATTGTGATTGATTCGGGAATTAAACGACCATCCTCGTCATTGCCAGCTACCAATTACGTGTAAACATCCCTAATCGAAGCCTCTAGACGCGTCTCTAATAAATGAGAGGTCAAACTTCCAAATTCAATCAACCCGTACATAATAGTATAAATTGAACCCCTCATTCCAAGCCCTAATCGCCGATAAGAAAACCCTCATACCCAAAACATTTTAACACACCTTCTTTTCTGCAAAAATCGTTCCGGTTGACTTTCTTTTTGACCTCACAATTGAAGCCGTAAACGCATTGTAAGTTAATTTCTTTTGGTTGGTTTTGTTCATCGGCACCATAACAGCAATAACCCCATGAATAATCGGGTTATTTCTCGTTAATTTTGTTTATTAGAAATCCTAGGGTTCATACGATTATAATTGGGGACAATCACGTGCAGACATCATTATATAGTTTAAACAGAACAATATCTATCATCAACTGATCAGTAGATCAGTTGGTATGGTCTCTTTTCATTAAGAACGAACCGGCCTAAGGCCTGGGTTCGATTCCCACATGTGCATTTTTGTTTTCTTTTTCTAAATCAATTAAATAAACAAAACGGATAACTGTTATAGTTAATTAAAACTAAAATAAACTCATTCTCAGGGTCAGACCAGTTGGTCTGGCTTGTGATTATAAGAGCATTGAACCGGCCAGGACTCGGGTTCGAGTCCTGGCACATGCAACCATTTTTTTTTACTCTTTTATACTTATATATTCAATATTATTTTTAAAAATAGATTTTAAATACTAAACATGGCTTATAAATTCTATAAAATTTATTTTAAGTTATTCTGAGGATAAAGTTTATTACCCAACTTTTAGTTTTTCAAAAATAATTTATTTAATATATATTATAAATATTACAAGTTTATTCATTTATAGCTTTAAAATTCTATAAAAATATCTAAACGATTTTATAAAATTCCACAAAAATTATCCTAAACTTATAAAACAGTAAACATTCCAGAAATGATTTTTATTTCTGAAAAATCATTTATTTAATATTTTTAATCAATTTTTGTTAGTTTTAATCATAAATAAATTATAATAAAGTCATTTTTCAATATTTTTTGCACCAAAATTTTATATAAATTATTTCTATTTATTTGGAACAGAAATACAATTTTTAATTTAATAATTCTTTAATTTTAATATTTTTAAATATTAAAGTTATATTTTGACAATTTGAAATAAATAGATTTAATATTCTATTTTTAAGGAAATAATTTTATAAGAATTATTTTCATACTTAAAACTTATTATTGTGACCATCTTTAATTTAAAATTTACAAAAAGACTTTTGTTTATTTATTTATCAAATTTCTCTTATTTATTAAACAATTTATTTATTAATCAAACGAACACTTATCCCCAATTCGAAACCCTAGAATATATTCGTAGACTAGAAAGACTTAGACATATTTATTACCTCAATTATAGGGTAATACTTGGCATCGTTGGGCAACACATATTCTATTTTCACGAGACATAACATTTTGCTAAGGTGAGTTTACATAGCCCCTTTTTCCATTCACTATTTTGGGGTGAAACATGTTACAACATTCAATTTACAATTCAATCATAAGTGTCTATGTGTTATTCTATGTTGCATTATGTCTTAAACATTACTAGGGTAAGCACATTATTCTAGCATAATCATTAACATTGATCAGCCGACGGTATACAATGATAGATCTATTGGACTGAACATCCCACCCGGATACGTGCCTCCTACATAGGTAGCGTGGGTGATTGTTATCGCATAACATAATCGAGTGATTGTTATTGCAATAGACTCAAATAAAGGATAAGAAGCTGACCGGATGGTAATCGGACTCACGATGCGACAATGACATAGAGATTCGTACACCAGAAAAGTGTGGAGTTTTAAAGGACGTAACTACCGGTATATTTGAAGTTTCGGGCACCCGAATGGAGGAACGGGAAGTCCGTAAGATATCTGATCATGGAATAGATTCAAATAAAGGATACGAAGCGGACCGGATGGTAATCGAACTCACGATGTGACAATGACATAGAGATTCGTACACAAGAAAAGACTCGAGTTTTTAAGGTCTTAACTATCGGTACATTTGAAGTTTCGGGCACCCGAATGGAGGAACCGGAAGGCCGTAAGATATCTGAACATGCAATAGACTCAAATAAAGGATACGAAGTGGACGGGACGGTAATCGAACTCACGATGCGACAATGACATAGAGATTCGTACACAAGAAAAGACTCGAGTTTTTAAGGTCGTGACTATCGGTACATTTGAAGTTTCGGGCACCCGGATGGAGGAACGGGAAGCCCGTAAGATATCTGATCATGCAATAGACTCAAACAAAGGTTA
Source organism: Ambrosia artemisiifolia (assembly GCA_032199755.1). Classification (NCBI taxonomy): domain Eukaryota; kingdom Viridiplantae; phylum Streptophyta; class Magnoliopsida; order Asterales; family Asteraceae; genus Ambrosia; species Ambrosia artemisiifolia. The sequence goes on along the minus strand of CM063519.1, from coordinate 40,033,577 downwards.
CGAATCGGACCGGATGGTAATCGGACTCACGATGCGACAATGACATAGAGATTCGTACACAAGAAAAGACTCAAGTTTTTATGGTCGTCACTATCGGTACATTTGAAGTTTCAGGCACCTAAATGTAGGAACGGGAAGGCCGTAAGATATCAAATAATGCAATAGACTCAAATAAGGGATACGAAGCGGACCGGATGGTAAGCGAACTCACGATGCGACAATGACATAGAGATTCGTACTCAAGAAAAGACTCGAGTTTTATGGTCGTAACTATCGTTACATTTGAAGTTTCGGGCACCCGAATGGAGGAACGGGAAGGCCGTAAGATATCTGATCATGCAATAGACTCAAATAAAGGATAAGAAGCTGACCGGACGGTAATCGGACTCACGATGCGACGATGACATAGAGATTCGTACACCAGAAAAGACTCGAGTTTTAAAGGACGTAACTATCGGCATATTTGAAATTTCGGGCGCCCGAATGGAGGAACGGGAAGTCCGTAAGACATCTGATCATGCAATAGATTCAAATAAAGGATATGAAGCGGACTGGATGGTAATCGAACTCACGATGTGACAATGACATAGAGCTTCGTACACAAGAAACGACTCGAGTTTTTAAGTTCGCAACTATCGGTACATTTGAAGTTTCGGGCACCAGAATGGAGGAACGGGAAGGCCGTAAGATATCTGATCATGCAATAGACTCAAATAAACGATACGAAGCCGACTGGATGGTAATCGAACTCACGATTCGACAATGACATAGAGATTCGTACACAAGAAAAGACTTGAGTTTTTAAGTTCGTGACTATCGGTACATTTGAAGTTTCAGGCACCCGAATGGAGGAACGGGAAGGCCGTAAGATATTTGATCATGCAATAGACTCAAATAAAGGATACGAAGCGGACCGGATGGAAATTGAACTCACGATGCGACAATGACATAAAGATTCGTAAACAAGAAAAGACTCGAGTTTTAAATGTCGTAACTATCTGTACATTTGAAGTTTCGGGCACCTAAATGGAGGAACAGGAAGGCCGTAAGATATCTGATCATGTAATAGACTCAAATAAAGGATAAGAAGCTGACCGGACGGTAATCGGACTCACGATGCGACAATGACATAGAGATTCGTACACCAGAAAAGAGTGTAGTTTTAAAGGACGTAACTATCGGTATATTTGAAGTTTCGCACACCCGAATGGAGGAACGGGAAGTCCGTATGATATCTGATCATGGAATAGATTCAAATAAAGGATACGAAGCGGACCGGATGGTAATCGAACTCACGATGTGACAATGACATAGAGATTCGTACACAAGAAAAGACACGAGTTTTTAAGGTCGTAACTATCGGTACATTTGAAGTTTCGGGCACCCGAATGGAGGAACAGGAAGGCCGTAAGATATCTGAACATGAAATAGACTCAAATAAAGGATACGAAGTGGACCGGATGGTAATCGAACTCACGATGCGACAATGACATAGAGATTCGTACACAAGAAAAGACTTGAGTTTTTAAGTTCGTGACTATAGGTACATTTGAAGTTTCGGGCACCCGGATTGAGGAACGGGAACCCCGTAAGATATCTGATCCTGCAATAGACTCAAATAAAGGATACGAATCAGACCGGATGGTAATCGGACTCACGATGCGACAATGACATAGAGATTCGTACACAAGAAAAGACTCAAGTTTTTATGGTCGTCACTATCGGTACATTTGAAGTTTCGGGCACCCAAATGTAGGAACGGGAAGGCCGTAAGATATCAAATCATGCAATAGACTCAAATAAGGGATACGAAGTGGACCGGATGGTAATCGAACTCACGATGCGACAATGACATAGAGATTCGTACTCAAGAAAAGACTCGAGTTTTAAGGTCGTAACTATCGTTACATTTGAAGTTTCGGGCACCCGAATGGAGGAACGGGAAGGCCGTAAGATATCTGATCATGCAATAGACTCAAATAAAGGATAAGAAGCTGACCGGACGGTAATCGGACTCACGATGCGACGATGACATAGAGATTCGTACACCAAAAAAGACTCGAGTTTTAAAGGACGTAACTATCGGTATATTTGAAATTTCGGGCGCCCGAATGGAGGAACGGGAAGTCCGTAAGATATCTGATCATGCAATAGATTCAAATAAAGGATATGAAGCGGACCGGATGGTAATCGAACTCACGATGTGACAATGACATAGAGCTTCGTACACAAGAAACGACTCGAGTTTTTAAGTTCGCAACTATCGGTACATTTGAAGTTTCGGGCACCAGAATGGAGGAACGGGAAGGCCGTAAGATATCTGATCATGCAATAGACTCAAATAAACGATACGAAGCCGACTTGATGGTAATCGAACTCACGATTCGACAATGACATAGAGATTCGTACACAAGAAAAGACTTGAGTTTTTAAGTTCGTGACTATCGGTACATTTGAAGTTTCAGGCACCCGAATGCAGGAACGGGAAGGCCGTAAGATATTTGATCATGCAATAGACTCAAATAAAGGATACGAAGCGGACCGGATGGAAATTGAACTCACGATGCGACAATGACATAAAGATTCGTAAACAAGAAAAGACTCGAGTTTTAAACGTCGTAACTATCTGTACATTTGAAGTTTCGGGCACCTAAATGGAGGAACAGGAAGGCCGTAAGATATCTGATCATGTAATAGACTCAAATAAAGGATAAGAAGCTGACCGGACGGTAATCGGACTCAGGATGCGACAATGACATAGAGATTCGTACACCAGAAAAGAGTGTAGTTTTAAAGGACGTAACTATCGGTATATTTGAAGTTTCGCACACCCGAATGGAGGAACGGGAAGTCCGTATGATATCTGATCATGGAATAGATTCAAATAAAGGATACGAAGCGGACCGGATGGTAATCGAACTCACGATGTGACAATGACATAGAGATTCGTACACAAGAAAAGACACGAGTTTTTAAGGTCGTAACTATCGGTACATTTGAAGTTTCGGGCACCCGAATGGAGGAACAGGAAGGCCGTAAGATATCTGAACATGAAATAGACTCAAATAAAGGATACGAAGTGGACCGGATGGTAATCGAACTCACGATGCGACAATGACATAGAGATTCGTACACAAGAAAAGACTCGAGTTTTTAAGTTCGTGACTATAGGTACATTTGAAGTTTCGGGCACCCAAATGTAGGAACGGGAAGGCCGTAAGATATCAAATCATGCAATAGAATCAAATAAGGGATACGAAGCGGACCGGATGGTAATCGAACTCACGATGCGACAATGACATAGAGATTCGTACTCAAGAAAAGACTCGAGTTTTAAATGTCATAACTATCGTTACATTTGAAGTTTCGGGCACCCGAATGGAGGAACGGGAAGGCCGTAAGATATCTGATCATGCAATAGACTCAAATAAAGGATAAGAAGCTGACCGGACGGTAATCGGACTCACGTTGCGACAATGACATAGAGATTCGTACACCAGAAAAGACTCGAGTTTTAAAGTACGTAACTATCGGTATATTTGAAGTTTCGGGCATCCGAATGGAGGAACGGGAAGTCCGTAAGATATCTGATCAGGGAGTAGATTCAAATAAAGGATACGAAGGGGACCGGATGGTAATCGAACTCACGATGCGACAATAACATAGAGATTCGTACACAAGAAAAGTCTCGAGTTTTAAAGAACGTAACTATCGGTATATTTGAAGTTTCGGGCACCCGAATGGAGGAACGGGATGTCCGTAAGATATCTGATCATTGAATAGATTCAAATAAACGATACAAAGCCGACTGGATGGTAATCGAACTCACGATGCGACAATGACATAGAGATTCGTACACAAGAAAAGACTTGAGTTTTCAAGTTCGTGACTATCGGTACATTTGAAGTTTCGGGCACCCAAATGTAGGAACGGGAAGCCCGTAAGATATCAAATCATGCAATAGACTCAAATAAGGGATACGAAGCGGACCGGATGGTAATCGAACTCACGATGCGACAATGACATAGAGATTCGTACTCAAGAAAAGACTCGAGTTTTAAATGTCATAAATATTGTTACATTTGAAGATTCGGGCACCCGAATGGAGGAACGGGAAGGCCGTAAGATATCTGATCATGTAATAGACTCAAATAAAGGATAAGAAGCTGACCGGACGGTAATCGGACTCACGATGCGACAATGACATAGAGATTCGTACACCAGAAAAGACTCGAGTTTTAAAGTACGTAACTATCGGTATATTTGAAGTTTCGGGCATCCGAATGGAGGAACGGGAAGTCCGTAAGATATCTGATCAGGGAGTAGATTCAAATAAAGGATACGAAGGGGACCGGATGGTAATCGAACTCACGATGCGACAATAACATAGAGATTCGTACACAAGAAAAGTCTCGAGTTTTAAAGGACGTAACTATCGGTATATTTGAAGTTTCGGGCACCCGAATGGAGGAACGGGATGTCCGTAAGATATCTGATCATTGAATAGATTCAAATAAACGATACAAAGCCGACTGGATCGTAATCGAACTCACGATGCGACAATGACATAGAGATTCGTACACAAGAAAAGACTTGAGTTTTTAAGTTCGTGACTATCGGTACATTTGAAGTTTCGGGCACCCAAATGTAGGAACGGGAAGGCCGTAAGATATCAAATCATGCAATAGACTCAAATAAGGGATACGAAGCGGACCGGATGGTAATCGAACTCACGATGCGACAATGACATAGAGATTCGTACTCAAGAAAAGACTCGAGTTTTAAATGTCATAACTATCGTTACATTTGAAGATTCGGGCACCCGAATGGAGGAACGGGAAGGCCGCAAGATATCTGATCATGCAATAGACTCAAATAAAGGATAAGAAGCTGACCAGACGGTAATCGGACTCACGATGCGACAATGACATAGAGATTCGTACACCAGAAAAGACTCGAGTTTTAAAGTACGTAACTATCGGTATATTTGAAGTTTCGGGCATCCGAATGGAGGAACGGGAAGTCCGTAAGATATCTGATCATGGAATAGATTCAAATAAAGGATACGAAGTGGACCGGATGGTAATCGAACTCACGATGCGACAATAACATAGAGATTCGTACACAAGAAAAGTCTCGAGTTTTAAAGGACGTAACTATCGGTATATTTGAAGTTTCGGGCACCCGAATGGAGGAACGGGATGTCCGTAAGATATCTGATCATTGAATAGATTCAAATAAACGATACAAAGCCGACTGGATCGTAATCGAACTCACGATGCGACAATGACATAGAGATTCGTACACAAGAAAAGACTTGAGTTTTCAAGTTCGTGACTATCGGTACATTTGAAGTTTCGGGCACCCAAATGTAGGAACGGGAAGCCCGTAAGATATCAAATCATGCAATAGACTCAAATAAGGGATACGAAGCGGACCGGATGGTAATCGAACTCACGATGCGACAATGACATAGAGATTCGTACTCAAGAAAAGACTCGAGTTTTAAATGTCATAAATATTGTTACATTTGAAGATTCGGGCACCCGAATGGAGGAACGGGAAGGCCGTAAGATATCTGATCATGTAATAGACTCAAATAAAGGATAAGAAGCTGACCGGACGGTAATCGGACTCACGATGCGACAATGACATAGAGATTCGTACACCAGAAAAGACTCGAGTTTTAAAGTACGTAACTATCGGTATATTTGAAGTTTCGGGCATCCGAATGGAGGAACGGGAAGTCCGTAAGATATCTGATCAGGGAGTAGATTCAAATAAAGGATACGAAGGGGACCGGATGGTAATCGAACTCACGATGCGACAATAACATAGAGATTCGTACACAAGAAAAGTCTCGAGTTTTAAAGGACGTAACTATCGGTATATTTGAAGTTTCGGGCACCCGAATGGAGGAACGGGATGTCCGTAAGATATCTGATCATTGAATAGATTCAAATAAACGATACAAAGCCGACTGGATCGTAATCGAACTCACGATGCGACAATGACATAGAGATTCGTACACAAGAAAAGACTTGAGTTTTTAAGTTCGTGACTATCGGTACATTTGAAGTTTCGGGCACCCAAATGTAGGAACGGGAAGGCCGTAAGATATCAAATCATGCAATAGACTCAAATAAGGGATACGAAGCGGACCGGATGGTAATCGAACTCACGATGCGACAATGACATAGAGATTCGTACTCAAGAAAAGACTCGAGTTTTAAATGTCATAACTATCGTTACATTTGAAGATTCGGGCACCCGAATGGAGGAACGGGAAGGCCGCAAGATATCTGATCATGCAATAGACTCAAATAAAGGATAAGAAGCTGACCAGACGGTAATCGGACTCACGATGCGACAATGACATAGAGATTCGTACACCAGAAAAGACTCGAGTTTTAAAGTACGTAACTATCGGTATATTTGAAGTTTCGGGCATCCGAATGGAGGAACGGGAAGTCCGTAAGATATCTGATCATGGAATAGATTCAAATAAAGGATACGAAGTGGACCGGATGGTAATCGAACTCACGATGCGACAATAACATAGAGATTCGTACACAAGAAAAGTCTCGAGTTTTAAAGGACGTAACTATCGGTATATTTGAAGTTTCGGGCACCCGAATGGAGGAACGGGATGTCCGTAAGATATCTGATCATTGAATAGATTCAAATAAACGATACAAAGCCGACTGGATCGTAATCGAACTCACGATGCGACAATGACATAGAGATTCGTACACAAGAAAAGACTTGAGTTTTCAAGTTCGTGACTATCGGTACATTTGAAGTTTCGGGCACCCAAATGTAGGAACGGGAAGCCCGTAAGATATCAAATCATGCAATAGACTCAAATAAGGGATACGAAGCGGACCGGATGGTAATCGAACTCACGATGCGACAATGACATAGAGATTCGTACTCAAGAAAAGACTCGAGTTTTAAATGTCATAAATATTGTTACATTTGAAGATTCGGGCACCCGAATGGAGGAACGGGAAGGCCGTAAGATATCTGATCATGTAATAGACTCAAATAAAGGATAAGAAGCTGACCGGACGGTAATCGGACTCACGATGCGACAATGACATAGAGATTCGTACACCAGAAAAGACTCGAGTTTTAAAGTACGTAACTATCGGTATATTTGAAGTTTCGGGCATCCGAATGGAGGAACGGGAAGTCCGTAAGATATCTGATCAGGGAGTAGATTCAAATAAAGGATACGAAGGGGACCGGATGGTAATCGAACTCACGATGCGACAATAACATAGAGATTCGTACACAAGAAAAGTCTCGAGTTTTAAAGGACGTAACTATCGGTATATTTGAAGTTTCGGGCACCCGAATGGAGGAACGGGATGTCCGTAAGATATCTGATCATTGAATAGATTCAAATAAACGATACAAAGCCGACTGGATCGTAATCGAACTCACGATGCGACAATGACATAGAGATTCGTACACAAGAAAAGACTTGAGTTTTTAAGTTCGTGACTATCGGTACATTTGAAGTTTCGGGCACCCAAATGTAGGAACGGGAAGGCCGTAAGATATCAAATCATGCAATAGACTCAAATAAGGGATACGAAGCGGACCGGATGGTAATCGAACTCACGATGCGACAATGACATAGAGATTCGTACTCAAGAAAAGACTCGAGTTTTAAATGTCATAACTATCGTTACATTTGAAGATTCGGGCACCCGAATGGAGGAACGGGAAGGCCGCAAGATATCTGATCATGCAATAGACTCAAATAAAGGATAAGAAGCTGACCAGACGGTAATCGGACTCACGATGCGACAATGACATAGAGATTCGTACACCAGAAAAGACTCGAGTTTTAAAGTACGTAACTATCGGTATATTTGAAGTTTCGGGCATCCGAATGGAGGAACGGGAAGTCCGTAAGATATCTGATCATGGAATAGATTCAAATAAAGGATACGAAGTGGACCGGATGGTAATCGAACTCACGATGCGACAATAACATAGAGATTCATACACCAGAAAAGTCTCGAGTTTTAAAGGACGTAACTATCGGTATATTTGAAGTTTCGGGCACCCGAATGGAGGAACGGGATGTCCGTAAGATATCTGATCATTGAATAGATTCAAATAAACGATACAAAGCCGACTGGATCGTAATCGAACTCACGATGCGACAATGACATAGAGATTCGTACACAAGAAAAGACTTGAGTTTTTAAGTTCGTGACTATCGGTACATTTGAAGTTTCGGGCACCCAAATGTAGGAACGGGAAGCCCGTAAGATATCAAATCATGCAATAGACTCAAATAAGGGATACGAAGCGGACCGGATGGTAATCGAACTCACGATGCGACAATGACATAGAGATTCGTACTCAAGAAAAGACTCGAGTTTTAAATGTCATAAATATTGTTACATTTGAAGATTCGGGCACCCGAATGGAGGAACGGGAAGGCCGTAAGATATCTGATCATGTAATAGACTCAAATAAAGGATAAGAAGCTGACCGGACGGTAATCGGACTCACGATGCGACAATGACATAGAGATTCGTACACCAGAAAAGACTCGAGTTTTAAAGTACGTAACTATCGGTATATTTGAAGTTTCGGGCATCCGAATGGAGGAACGGGAAGTCCGTAAGATATCTGATCAGGGAGTAGATTCAAATAAAGGATACGAAGGGGACCGGATGGTAATCGAACTCACGATGCGACAATAACATAGAGATTCGTACACAAGAAAAGTCTCGAGTTTTAAAGGACGTAACTATCGGTATATTTGAAGTTTCGGGCACCCGAATGGAGGAACGGGATGTCCGTAAGATATCTGATCATTGAATAGATTCAAATAAACGATACAAAGCCGACTGGATCGTAATCGAACTCACGATGCGACAATGACATAGAGATTCGTACACAAGAAAAGACTTGAGTTTTTAAGTTCGTGACTATCGGTACATTTGAAGTTTCGGGCACCCAAATGTAGGAACGGGAAGGCCGTAAGATATCAAATCATGCAATAGACTCAAATAAGGGATACGAAGCGGACCGGATGGTAATCGAACTCACGATGCGACAATGACATAGAGATTCGTACTCAAGAAAAGACTCGAGTTTTAAATGTCATAACTATCGTTACATTTGAAGATTCGGGCACCCGAATGGAGGAACGGGAAGGCCGCAAGATATCTGATCATGCAATAGACTCAAATAAAGGATAAGAAGCTGACCAGACGGTAATCGGACTCACGATGCGACAATGACATAGAGATTCGTACACCAGAAAAGACTCGAGTTTTAAAGTACGTAACTATCGGTATATTTGAAGTTTCGGGCATCCGAATGGAGGAACGGGAAGTCCGTAAGATATCTGATCATGGAATAGATTCAAATAAAGGATACGAAGTGGACCGGATGGTAATCGAACTCACGATGCGACAATAACATAGAGATTCATACACCAGAAAAGTCTCGAGTTTTAAAGGACGTAACTATCGGTATATTTGAAGTTTCGGGCACCCGAATGGAGGAACGGGATGTCCGTAAGATATCTGATCATTGAATAGATTCAAATAAACGATACAAAGCCGACAGGATGGTAATCGAACTCACGATGCGACAATGACATAGAGATTCGTACACAAGAAAAGACTTGAGTTTTTAAGTTCGTGACTATCGGTACATTTGAAGTTTCGGGCACCAGAATGGAGGAACGGGAAGGCCGTAAGATATTTGATCATGCAATAGACTCAAATAAAGGATACAAAGCGGACCGGATGGAAATTGAACTCACGATGCGACAATGACATAAGGATTCGTAAACAAGAAAAGACTCGAGTTTTAAAGGTCATAACTATCGGTACATTTGAAGTTTCGAGCACTTGGATGGAGGAACAGGAAGGCCGTAAGATATCTGATCGTGCAATAGACTCAAATAAAGGATAAGAAGCTGACCGGACGGTAATCGGACTCACGATGCGACAATGACATAGAGATTCGTACACAAGAAAAGACTCAAGTTTTTATGGTCGTCACTATCGGTACATTTGAAGTTTCGGGCACCCAAATGTAGGAACGGGAAGGCCGTAAGATATCAAATCATGCAATAGACTCAAATAAGGGATACGAAGCGGACCGGGTGGTAATCGAACTCACGATGTGACAATGACATAGAGATTCGTACTCAAGAAAAGACTCGAGTTTTTAAGTTCGTGACTATAGGTACATTTGAAGTTTCGGGCACCCGGATGGAGGAACGGGAACCCCGTAAGATATCTGATCATGCAATAGACTCAAATAAAGGATACGATTCAGACCGGATGGTAATCGGACTCACGATGCGACAATGACATAGAGATTCGTACACCAGAAAAGAGTGTAGTTTTAAAGGACGTAACTATCGGTATATTTGAAGTTTCGCACACCCGAATGGAGGAACGGGAAGTCCGTATGATATCTGATCATGGAATAGATTCAAATAAAGGATACGAAGCGGACCGGATGGTAATCGAACTCACGATGTGACAATGACATAGAGATTCGTACACAAGAAAAGACACGAGTTTTTAAGGTCGTAACTATCGGTACATTTGAAGTTTCGGGCACCCGAATGGAGGAACAGGAAGGCCGTAAGATATCTGAACATGAAATAGACTCAAATAAAGGATACGAAGTGGACCGGATGGTAATCGAACTCACGATGCGACAATGACATAGAGATTCGTACACAAGAAAAGACTCGAGTTTTTAAGTTCGTGACTATAGGTACATTTGAAGTTTCGGGCACCCGGATGGAGGAACGGGAACCCCGTAAGATATCTGATCCTGCAATAGACTCAAATAAAGGATACGAATCAGACCGGATGGTAATCGGACTCACGATGCGACAATGACATAGAGATTCGTACACAAGAAAAGACTCAAGTTTTTATGGTCGTCACTATCGGTACATTTGAAGTTTCGGGCACCCAAATGTAGGAACGGGAAGGCCGTAAGATATCAAATCATGCAATAGACTCAAATAAGGGATACGAAGCGGACCGGATGGTAATCGAACTCACGATGCGACAATGACATAGAGATTCGTACTCAAGAAAAGACTCGAGTTTTAAATGTCATAACTATCGTTACATTTGAAGTTTCGGGCACCCGAATGGAGGAACGGGAAGGCCGTAAGATATCTGATCATGCAATAGACTCAAATAAAGGATAAGAAGCTGACCGGACGGTAATCGGACTCACGATGCGACAATGACATAGAGATTCGTACACCAGAAAAGACTCGAGTTTTAAAGTACGTAACTATCGGTATATTTGAAGTTTCGGGCATCCGAATGGAGGAACGAGAAGTCCGTAAGATATCTGATCATGGAATAGATTCAAATAAAGGATACGAAGTGGACCGGATGGTAATCGAACTCACGATGCGACAATAACATAGAGATTCGTACACAAGAAAAGTCTCGAGTTTTAAAGGACGTAACTATCGGTATATTTGAAGTTTCGGGCACCCGAATGGAGGAACGGGATGTCCTTAAGATATCTGATCATTGAATAGATTCAAATAAACGATACAAAGTCGACTGGATGGTAATCGAACTCACGATGCGACAATGACATAGAGATTCGTACACAAGAAAAGACTTGAGTTTTTAAGTTCGTGACTATCGGTAAATTTGAAGTTTCGGGCACCCGAATGGAGGAACGGGATGGCCGTAAGATATTTGATCATGCAATAGACTCAAATAAAGGATACGAAGCGGACCGGATGGAAATTGAACTCACGATGCGACAATGACATAAGGATTCGTAAACAAGAAAAGACTCGAGTTTTAAAGGTCATAACTATCGGTACATTTGAAGTTTCGAGCACTTGGATGGAGGAACAGGAAGGCCGTAAGATATCTGATCGTGCAATAGACTCAAATAAAGGATAAGAAGCTGACCGGACGGTAATAGGACTCACGATGCGACAATGACATAGAGATTCGTACACAAGAAAAGACTCAAGTTTTTATGGTCGTCACTATCGGTACATTTGAAGTTTCGGGCACCCAAATGTAGGAACGGGAAGGCCGTAAGATATCAAATCATGCAATAGACTCAAATAAGGGATACGAAGCGGACCGGATGGTAATCGAACTCACGATGTGACAATGACATAGAGATTTGTACTCAAGAAAAGACTCGAGTTTTTAAGTTCGTGACTATAGGTACATTTGAAGTTTCGGGCACCCGGATGGAGGAACGGGAACCCCGTAAGATATCTGATCATGCAATAGACTCAAATAAAGGATACGATTCAGACCGGATGGTAATCGGACTCACGATGCGACAATGACATAGAGATTCGTACACAAGAAAAGACTCAAGTTTTATGGTCGTCACTATCGGTACATTTGAAGTTTCGGGCACCCAAATGTAGGAACGGGAAGGCCGTAAGATATCAAATCATGCAATAGAATCAAATAAGGGATACGAAGCGGACCGGATGGTAATCGAACTCACGATGCGACAATGACATAGAGATTCGTACTCAAGAAAAGACTCGAGTTTTAAATGTCATAACTATCGTTACATTTGAAGTTTCGGGCACCCGAATGGAGGAACGGGAAGGCCGTAAGATATCTGATCATGCAATAGACTCAAATAAAGGATAAGAAGCTGACCGGACGGTAATCGGACTCACGTTGCGACAATGACATAGAGATTCGTACACCAGAAAAGACTCGAGTTTTAAAGTACGTAACTATCGGTATATTTGAAGTTTCGGGCATCCGAATGGAGGAACGGGAAGTCCGTAAGATATCTGATCAGGGAGTAGATTCAAATAAAGGATACGAAGGGGACCGGATGGTAATCGAACTCACGATGCGACAATAACATAGAGATTCGTACACAAGAAAAGTCTCGAGTTTTAAAGAACGTAACTATCGGTATATTTGAAGTTTCGGGCACCCGAATGGAGGAACGGGATGTCCGTAAGATATCTGATCATTGAATAGATTCAAATAAACGATACAAAGCCGACTGGATGGTAATCGAACTCACGATGCGACAATGACATAGAGATTCGTACACAAGAAAAGACTTGAGTTTTTAAGTTCGTGACTATCGGTACATTTGAAGTTTCGGGCACCCAAATGTAGGAACGGGAAGCCCGTAAGATATCAAATCATGCAATAGACGCAAATAAGGGATACGAAGCGGACCGGATGGTAATCGAACTCACGATGCGACAATGACATAGAGATTCGTACTCAAGAAAAGACTCGAGTTTTAAATGTCATAACTATTGTTACATTTGAAGATTCGGGCACCCGAATGGAGGAACGGGAAGGCCGTAAGATATCTGATCATGTAATAGACTCAAATAAAGGATAAGAAGCTGACCGGACGGTAATCGGACTCACGATGCGACAATGACATAGAGATTCGTACACCAGAAAAGACTCGAGTTTTAAAGTACGTAACTATCGGTATATTTGAAGTTTCGGGCATCCGAATGGAGGAACGGGAAGTCCCTAAGATATCTGATCATGGAATAGATTCAAATAAAGGATACGAAGTGGACCGGATGGTAATCGAACTCACGATGCGACAATAACATAGAGATTCGTACACAAGAAAAGTCTCGAGTTTTAAAGGACGTAACTATCGGTATATTTGAAGTTTCGGGCACCCGAATGGAGGAACGGGATGTCCGTAAGATATCTGATCATTGAATAGATTCAAATAAACGATACAAAGCCGACTGGATCGTAATCGAACTCACGATGCGACAATGACATAGAGATTCGTACACAAGAAAAGACTTGAGTGTTTAAGTTCGTGACTATCGGTACATTTGAAGTTTCGGGCACCCAAATGTAGGAACGGGAAGGCCGTAAGATATCAAATCATGCAATAGAATCAAATAAGGGATACGAAGCGGACCGGATGGTAATCGAACTCACGATGCGACAATGACATAGAGATTCGTACTCAAGAAAAGACTCGAGTTTTAAATGTCATAACTATCGTTACATTTGAAGATTCGGGCACCCGAATGGAGGAACGGGAAGGCCGCAAGATATCTGATCATGCAATAGACTCAAATAAAGGATAAGAAGCTGACCGGACGGTAATCGGACTCACGATGCGACAATGACATAGAGATTCGTACACCAGAAAAGACTCGAGTTTTAAAGTACGTAACTATCGGTATATTTGAAGTTTCGGGCATCCGAATGGAGGAACGGGAAGTCCGTAAGATATCTGATCATGGAATAGATTCAAATAAAGGATACGAAGTGGACCGGATGGTAATCGAACTCACGATGCGACAATAACATAGAGATTCATACACCAGAAAAGTCTCGAGTTTTAAAGGACGTAACTATCGGTATATTTGAAGTTTCGGGCACCCGAATGGAGGAACGGGATGTCCGTAAGATATCTGATCATTGAATAGATTCAAATAAACGATACAAAGCCGACAGGATGGTAATCGAACTCACGATGCGACAATGACATAGAGATTCGTACACAAGAAAAGACTTGAGTTTTTAAGTTCGTGACTATCGGTACATTTGAAGTTTCGGGCACCCAAATGTAGGAACGGGAAGGCCGTAAGATATCAAATCATGCAATAGAATCAAATAAGGGATACGAAGTGGACCGGATGGTAAGCGAACTCACGATGCGACAATGACATAGAGATTCGTACTCAAGAAAAGGCTCGAGTTTTTAAGTTCGTAACTATCGTTACATTTGAAGTCTCGGGCACCCGAATGGAGGAACGGGAAGGCCGTAAGATATCTGATCATGCAATAGACTCAAATAAAGTATAAGAAGCTGACCGGACGGTAACGGACTCACGATGCGACGATGACATAGAGATTCGTACACCAGAAAAGACTCGAGTTTTAAAGGACGTAACTATCGGTATATTTGAAATTTCGGGCGCCCGAATGGAGGAACGGGAAGTCCGTAAGATATCTGATCATGCAATATTCAAATAAAGGATATGAAGCGGACCGGATGGTAATCGAACTCTCGATGTGACAATGACATAGAGCTTCGTACACAAGAAACGACTCGAGTTTTTAAGTTCGCAACTATCGGTACATTTGAAGTTTCGGGCACCAGAATGGAGGAACGGGAAGGCCGTAAGATATCTGATCATGCAATAGACTCAAATAAATGATACGAAGCCGACTGGATGGTAATCGAACTCACGATTCGACAATGACATAGAGATTCGTACACAAGAAAAGACTTGAGTTTTTAAGTTCGTGACTATCGGTACATTTGAAGTTTCAGGCACCCGAATGGAGGAACGGGAAGGCCGTAAGATATTTGATCATGCAATAGACTCAAATAAAGGATACGAAGCGGACCGGATGGAAATTGAACTCACGATGCGACAATGACATAAAGATTCGTAAACAAGAAAAGACTCGAGTTTTAAACGTCGTAACTATTTGTACATTTGAAGTTTCGGGCACCTAAATGGAGGAACAGGAAGGCCGTAAGATATCTGATCATGTAATAGACTCAAATAAAGGATAACAAGCTGACCGGACGGTAATCGGACTCACGATGCGACAATGACATAGAGATTCGTACACCAGAAAAGAGTGGAGTTTTAAAGGACGTAACTATCGGTATATTTGAAGTTTCGCACACCCGAATGGAGGAACGGGAAGTCCGTAAGATATCTGATCATGGAATAGATTCAAATAAAGGATACGAAGCGGACCGGATGGTAATCGAACTAACGATGTGACAATGACATAGAGATTCGTACACAAGAAAAGACACGAGTTTTTAAGGTCGTAACTATCGGTACATTTGAAGTTTCGGGCACCCGAATGAAGGAACAGGAAGGCCGTAAGATATCTGAACATGAAATAAACTCAAATAAAGGATACGAAGTGGACCGGATGGTAATCGAACTCATGATGCGACAATGACATAGAGATTCGTACACAAGAAAAGACTTGTGTTTTTAAGTTCGTGACTATCGGTACATTTGAAGTTTCGGGCACCCGAATGGAGGAACGGGAAGGCCGTAAGATATTTGATCATGCAATAGACTCAAATAAAGGATACGAAGCAGACCGGATGGAAATTGAACTCACGATGCGACAATGACATAAGGATTCGTAAACAAGAAAAGACTCGAGTTTTAAAGGTCGTAACTATCGGTACATTAGAAGTTTCGAGCACTTGGATGGAGGAACAGGAAGGCCGTAAGATATCTGATCATGCAATAGACTCAAATAAAGGATAAGAAGCTGACCGGACGGTAATCGGACTCACGATGCGACAATGACATAGAGATTCGTACACCAGAAAAGAGTGGAGTTTTAAAGGACGTAACTATCGGTATATTTGAAGTTTCGGGCACCCGAATGGAGGAACGGGAAGTCCGTAAGATATCTGATCATGGAATAGATTCAAATAAAGGATACGAAGTGGACCGGATGGTAATCGAACTCACGATGTGACAATGACATAGAGATTCGTACACAAGAAAAGACACGAGTTTTTAAGGTCGTAACTATCGGTACATTTGATGTTTCGGGCACCCGAATGGAGGAACAGGAAGGCCGTAAGATATTTGAACATGCAATCGACTCAAATAAAGGATACGAAGTGGACCGGATGGTAATCGAACTCACGATGCGACAATGACATAGAGATTCGTACACAAGAAAACACTCGAGTTTTTAAGTTCGTGACTATCGGTACATTTGAAGTTTCGGGCACCCGGATGGAGGAACGGGAACCCCGTAAGATATCAAATAATGCAATAGACTCAAATAAGGGATACGAAGCGGACCGGATGGTAAGCGAACTCACGATGCGACAATGACATAGAGATTCGTACTCAAGAAAAGCCTCGAGTTTTTAAGGTCGTAACTATCGTTACATTTGAAGTTTCGGGCACCCGAATGGCGGAACGGGAAGGCCGTAAGATATCTGATAATGCAATAGACTCAAATAAAGGATAAGAAGCTGATCGGACGGTAATCGGACTCACGATGCGACGATGACATAGAGATTCGTACACCAGAAAAAGACTCGAGTTTTAAAGGACGTAACTATCGGTATATTTGAAATTTCGGGCGCCCGAATGGAGGAACGGGAAGTCCGTAAGATATCTGATCATGCAATAGACTCAAATAAACGATACGAATCAGACCGGATGATAATCGGACTCACGATGCGACAATGACATAGAGATTCGTACACAAGAAAAGACTCAAGTTTTTATGGTCGTCACTATCGGTACATTTGAAGTTTCGGGCACCCAAATGTAGGAACGGGAAGGCCGTAAGATATCAAATCATGCAATAGACTCAAATAAGGGATACGAAGTGGACCGGATGGTAATCGAACTCACGATGCGACAATGACATAGAGATTCGTACTCAAGAAAAGACTCGAGTTTTAAATGTCGTAACTATCGTTACATTTGAAGTTTCGGTCACCCGAATGGAGGAACGGGAAGGCCGTAAGATATCTGATCATGCAATAGACTCAAATAAAGTATAAGAAGCTGACCGGACGGTAATCAGACTCACGATGCGACAATGACATAGAGATTCGTACACAAGAAAAGACTCGAGTTTTAAAGGACGTAACTATCGGTATATTTGAAGTTTCGGGCATCCGAATGGAGGAACAGGAAGTCCGTAAGATATCTGATCATGGAATAGATTCAAATAAAGGATACGAAGCGGACCGGATGGTAATCGAACTCACGATGTGACAATGACATAGAGATTCGTAGACAAGAAACGACTCGAGTTTTTAAGTTCGCAACTATCGGTACATTTGAAGTTTCGGGCACCGGAATGGAGGAACGGGAAGGCCGTAAGATATCTGATCATGCAATAGACTCAAATAAACGATACGAAGCCGACTGGATGGTAATCGAACTCACGATTCGACAATGACATAGAGATTCGTACACAAGAAAAGACTTGAGTTTTTAAGTTCGTGACTATCGGTACATTTGAAGTTTCAGGCACTCGAATGGAGGAACGGGAAGGCCATAAGATATTTGATCATGCAATAGACTCAAATAAAGGATACGAAGCGGACCGGATGGAAATTGAACTCACGATGCGACAATGACATAAATATTCGTAAACAAGAAAAGACTCAAGTTTTATAGGTCGTAACTATCGGTACATTTGATGTTTCGGGCACCTGAATGGAGGAACAGGAAGGCCGTAAGATATCTGATCATGCAATAGACTCAAATAAAGGATAAGAAGCTGACCGGACGGTAATCGGACTCACGATGCGACAATGACATAGAGATTCGTAAACCAGAAAAGAGTGGAGTTTTAAAGGACGTAACTATCGGTATATTTGATGTTTCGGGCACCCGAATGGAGGAACGGGAAGTCCGCAAGATATCTGATCATGGAATAGATTCAAATAAAGGATACGAAGCGGACCGGTTGGTAATCGAACTCACGATGTGACAATGACATAGAGATTCGTACACAAGAAAAGACTCGAGTTTTTAAGGTCGTAACTATCGGTACATTAGAAGTTTCGGGCACCCGAATGGAGGAACAGGAAGGCCGTAAGATATCTGAACATGCAATAGACTCAAATAAAAGATATGAAGTGGACCGGATGGTAATCGAACTCACGATGCGACAATGACATAGAGATTCGTACACAAAAGACTCGAGTTTTTAAGTTCGTGACTATCGGTACATTTGAAGTTTCGGGCACCCGGATGGAGGAACGGGAAGCCCGTAAGATATCTGATCATGCAATAGACTCAAATAAAGGATACGAATCAGACCGGATGGTAATCGGACTCACGATGCGACAATGACATAGAGATTCGTACACAAGAAAAGACTCAAGTTTTTATGGTCGTCACTATCGGTACATTTGAAGTTTCGGGCACCCAAATGTAGGAACGGGAAGGCCGTAAGATATCAAATCATGCAATAGACTCAAATAAGGGATACGAAGCGGACCGAAGGGTAATCGAACTCACGATGCGACAATGACATAGAGATTCGTACTCAAGAAAAGACTCGTGTTTTTAAGGTCGTACCTATCGTTACATTTGAAGTTTCGGGCAACCAAATGGAGGAACGGGAAGGCCGTAAGATATCTGATCATGCAATAGACTCAAATAAAGGATACGAAGCGGACCGGATGGAAATTGAACTCACGATGCGACAATGACATAAGGATTCGTAAACAAGAAAAGACTCGAGTTTTAAAGGTCGTAACTATCGGTACATTTGAAGTTTCGAGCACCTGGATGGAGGAACAGGAAGGCTGTAAGATATCTGATCATGCAATAGACTCAAATAAAGGATAAGAAGCTGACCGGACGGTAATCAGACTCACGATGCGACAATGACATAGAGATTCGTACACCAGAAAAGGCTCGAGTTTTAAAGGACGTAACTATCGGTATATTTGAAGTTTCGGTCATCCGAATGGAGGAACGGGAAGTCCGTAAGATATCTGATCATGGAATACATTCAAATAAAGGATACGAAGCGGACCAGATGGTAATCGAACTCACGATGTGACAATGAGATAGAGATTCGTACACAAGAAAAGACTCGAGTTTTTAAGGTCGTAACTATCGGTACATTTGAAGTTTCGGGCACCCGAATGGAGGAACAGGAAGGCCGTAAAATATCTGATCATGCAATAGACTCAAATAAAGGATACGAAGTGGACCGGATGGTAATCGAACTCACGATGCGACAATGACATAGAGATTCGTACACAAGAAAAGTCTCGAGTTTTAAAGGACGTAACCATCGGTATATTTGAAGTTTCGGGCACCCAAATGGAGGAACGGGATGTCCGTAAGATATCTGATCATAGAATAGATTCAAATAAATGATACGAAGCTGACTGGATGGTAATCGAACTCACGATGCGACAATGACATAGAGATTCGTACACAAGAAAAGACTTGAGTTTTTAAGTTCGTGACTATCGGTACATTTGAAGTTTCGGGCACCCGAATGGAGGAACGGGAAGGCCGTAAGATATTTGATC
The DNA here is from genome assembly GCA_032199755.1 of Ambrosia artemisiifolia. Classification (NCBI taxonomy): domain Eukaryota; kingdom Viridiplantae; phylum Streptophyta; class Magnoliopsida; order Asterales; family Asteraceae; genus Ambrosia; species Ambrosia artemisiifolia. Next base: position 40,013,519 of record CM063519.1, on the reverse strand, counting down.
ATGCAATAGACTCAAATAAAGGATACCAAGCGGACCGGATGGAAATTGAACTCACGATGCGACAATGACATAAGGATTCGTAAACAAGAAAAGACTCGAGTTTTAAAGGTCGTAACTATCGGTACATTTGAAGTTTCGAGCACCTGGATGGAGGAACAGGAAGGCCGTAAGATATCTGATCATGCAATAGACTCAAATAAAGGATAAGAAGCTGACCGCACGGTAATCGGACTCACGATGCGACAATGACATAGAGATTCGTACACCAGAAAAGAGTGGAGTTTTAAAGGACGTAACTATCGGTATATTTGAAGTTTCGGGCACCCGAATGGAGGAACGGGAAGTCCGTAAGATATCTGATCATGGAATAGATTCAAATAAAGGATACGAAGCGGACCGGATGGTAATCAAACTCACGATGTGACAATGACATAGAGATTCGTACACAAGAAAAGACACGAGTTTTTAAGGTCGTAACTATCGCTACATTTGAAGTTTCGGGCACCCGAATGGAGGAACAGGAAGGCCGTAAGGTATCAAATCATGCAATAGACTCAAATAAGGGATACGAAGAGGACCGGATGGTAATCGAACTCACGATGCGACAATGACATAGAGATTCGTTCTCAAGAAAAGACTCGAGTTTTAAATGTCGTAACTATCGTTAAATTTGAAGTTTCCGGCACCCGAATGGAGGAACGGGAAGGCCGTAAGATATCTGAACATGCAATAGACTCAAATAAAGGATACGAAGTGGACCGGATGGTAATCGAACTCACGATGCGACAATGACATAGAGATTCGTACACAAGAAAAGACTCGAGTTTTTAAGTTCGTGACTATCGGTACATTTGAAGTTTCGGGCACCCGGATGGAGGAACGGGAACTCCGTAATATATCTGATCATGCAATAGACTCAAATAAAGGATATGAATCAGACCGAAGGGTAATCGGACTCACGATGCGACAATGACATAGAGATTCGTACACAAGAAATGACTCAAGTTTTTATGGTCGTCACTATCGGTACATTTGAAGTTTCGGGCACCCTAATGTAGGAACGGGAAGGCCGTAAGGTATCAAATCATGCAATAGACTCAAATAAGGGATACGAAGAGGACCGGATGGTAATCGAACTCACGATGCGACAATGACATAGAGATTCGTACTCAAGAAAAGACTCGAGTTTTAAATGTCGTAACTGTCGTTACATTTGAAGTTTCGGGCACCCGAATGGAGGAACGGGAAGGCCGTAAGATATCTGATCATGCAATAGACTCAAATAAAGGATAAGAAGCTGACCGGACGGTAATCGGACTCACGATGCGACAATGACATAGAGATTCGTACACCAGAAAAGGCTCGAGTTTTAAAGGACGTAACTATCGGTATATTTGAAGTTTCGGGCATCCGAATGGAGGAACGGGAAGTCCGTAAGATATCTGATCATGGAATTGATTCAAATAAAGGATACGAAGCGGACCAGATGGTAATCGAACTCACGATGTGACAATGATATAGAGATTCGTACACAAGAAAAGACTCGAGTTTTTAAGGTCGTAACTATCGGTACATTTGAAGTTTCGGGCACCCGAATGGAGGAACAGGAAGGCCGTAAAATATCTGATCATGCAATAGACTCAAATAAAGGATACGAAGTGGACCAGATGGTAATCGAACTCACGATGCGACAATGACATAGAGATTCGTACACAAGAAAAGTCTCGAGTTTTAAAGGACGTAACTATCGGTATATTTGAAGTTTCGGGCACCCGAATGGAGGAACGGGATGTCCGTAAGATATCTGATCATAGAATAGATTCAAATAAACGATACGAAGCCGACTGGATGGTAATCGAACTCACGATGCGACAATGACATAGAGATTCGTACACAAGAAAAGACTTGAGTTTTTAAGTTCGTGACTATCGGTACATTTGAAGTTTCGGGCACCCGAATGGAGGAACGGGAAGGCCGTAAGATATTTGATCATGCAATAGACTCAAATAAAGGATACGAAGCGGACCGGATGGAAATTGAACTCACGATGCGACAATGACATAAGGATTCGTAAACAAGAAAAGACTCGAGCTTTAAAGGTCGTAACTATCGGTACATTTGAAGTTTCGAGCACCTGGATGGAGGAACAGGAAGGCCGTAAGATATCTGATCATGCAATAGACTCAAATAAAGGATAAGAAGCTGACCGGACGGTAATCAGACTCACGATGCGACAATGACATAGAGATTCGTACACCAGAAAAGAGTGGAGTTTTAAAGGACGTAACTATCGGTATATTTGAAGTTTCGGGCACCCGAATGGAGGAACGGGAAGTCCGTAAGATATCTGATCATGGAATAGATTCAAATAAAGGATACGAAGCGGACCGGATGGTAATCAAACTCACGATGTGACAATGACATAGAGATTCATACACAAGAAAAGACACGAGTTTTTAAGGTCGTAACTATCGCTACATTTGAAGTTTCGGGCACCCGAATGGAGGAACAGGAAGGCCGTAAGATATCTGAACATGCAATAGACTCAAATAAAGGATACGAAGTGGACCGGATGGTAATCGAACTCACGATGCGACAATGACATAGAGATTCGTACACAAGAAAAGACTCAAGTTTTTAAGTTCGTGACTATCGGTACATTTGAAGTTTCGGGCACCCGGATGGAGGAACGGGAACCTCGTAAGATATCTGATCATGCAATAGACTCAAATAAAGGATACGAATCAGACCGAATGGTAATTGGACTCACGATGCGACAATGACATAGAGATTCGTACACAAGAAAAGACTCAAGTTTTTATGGTCGTCACTATCGGTACATTTGAAGTTTCGGGCACCCAAATGTAGGAACGGGAAGGCCGTAAGGTATCAAATCATGCAATAGACTCAAATAAGGGATACGAAGAGGACCGGATGGTAATCGAACTCACGATGCGACAATGACATAGAGATTCGTACTCAAGAAAAGACTCGAGTTTTAAATGTCGTAACTATCGTTAAATTTGAAGTTTCCGGCACCCGAATGGAGGAACGGGAAGGCCGTAAGATATCTGATCATGCAATAGACTCAAATAAAGGATAAGAAGATGACCAGACGGTAATCGGACTCACGATGCGACAATGACATAGAGATTCGTACACCAGAAAAGGCTCGAGTTTTAAAGGACGTAACTATCGGTATATTTGAAGTTTCGGGCATCCGAATGGAGGAACGGGAAGTCCGTAAGATATCTGATCATGGAATAGATTCAAATAAAGGATACGAAGCGGACCGGATGGTAATCGAACTCACGATGTGACAATGATATAGAGATTCGTACACAAGAAAAGACTCGAGTTTTTAAGGTCGTAACTATCGGTACATTTGAAGTTTCGGGCACCCGAATGGAGGAACAGGAAGGCCGTAAAATATCTGATCATGCAATAGACTCAAATAAAGGATACGAAGTGGACCGGATGGTAATCGAACTCACGATGCGACAATGACATAGAGATTCGTACACAAGAAAAGTCTCGAGTTTTAAAGGACGTAACTATCGGTATATTTGAAGTTTCGGGCACCCGAATGGAGGAACGGGATGTCCGTAAGATATCTAATCATAGAATAGATTCAAATAAACGATACGAAGCTGACTGGATGGTAATCGAACTCACGATGCGACAATGACATAGAGATTCGTACACTAGAAAAGACTTGAGTTTTTAAGTTCGTGACTATCGGTACATTTGACGTTTCGGGCACCCGAATGGAGGAACGGGAAGGCCGTAAGATATTTGATCATGCAATAGACTCAAATAAAGGATATGAAGAGGACCGGAGGGAAATTGAACTCGCGATGCTACAATGACATAAGGATTCGTAAACAAGAAAAGACTCGAGTTTTAAAGGTCGTAACTATCGGTACATTTGAAGTTTCGAGCACCTGGATGGAGGAACAGGAAGGCCGTAAGATATCTGATCATGCAATAGACTCAAATAAAGGATAAGAAGCTGACCGGACGGTAATCGGAATCACGATGCGACAATGACATAGAGATTCGTACACCAAAAAAGAGTGGAGTTTTAAAGGACGTAACTATCGGTATATTTGAAGTTTCGGGCACCCGAATGGAGGAACGGGAAGTCCGTAAGATATCTGATCATGGAATAGATTCAAATAAAGGATATTAAGCGGACCGGATGGTAATCGAACTCACGATGTGACAATGACATAGAGATTCGTAGACAAGAAACGACTCGAGTTTTTAAGTTCGCAACTATCGGTACATTTGAAGTTTCGGGCACCAGAATGGAGGAACGGGATGGCCGTAAGATATCTGATCATGCAATAGACTCAAATAAACGATACGAAGCCGACTTGATGGTAATCGAACTCACGATTCGACAATGACATAGAGATTCGTACACAAGAAAAGACTTGAGTTTTTAAGTTTGTGACTATCGGTACATTTGAAGTTTCAGGCACCCGAATGGAGGAACGGGAAGGCCGTAAGATATTTGATCATACAATAGACTCAAATAAAGGATACGAAGCAGACCGGATGGAAATTGAACTCATGATGCGACAATGACATAAAGATTCGTAAACAAGAAAAGACTCAAGTTTTAAAGGTCGTAACTATCGGTACATTTAAAGTTTCGGGCACCTGAATGGAGGAACAGGAAGGCTGTAAGATATCTGATCATGCAATAGACTCAAATAAAGGATAAGAAGCTGACCGGACGGTAATCAGACTCACGATGCGACAATGACATAGAGATTCGTAAACCAGAAAAGTGTGGAGTTTTAAAGGACGTAACTATCGGTATATTTGAAGTTTCGGGCACCCGAATGGAGGAACGGGAAGTCCGCAAGATATCTGATCATGGAATAGATTCAAATAAAGGATACGAAGCGGACCGGATGGTAATCGAACTCACGAGGCGACAATGATATAGAGATTCGTACACAAGAAAAGACTCGAGTTTTTAAGGTCGTAACTATCGGTACATTTGAAGTTTTGGGCACCCGAATGGAGGAACGGGAAGGCCGTAAGATATCTGATCATACAATAGACTCAAATAAAGGATATGAAGCTGACTGGATGGTAATCGGACTCACGATGCGACAATGACATAGAGATTCGTACACAAGAAAAGTCTCGAGTTTTAAAGGACGTAACTATCGGTATATTTGAAGTTTCGGGCACCCGAATGGAGGAACGGGAAGTCCGCAAGATATCTGATCATGGAATAGATTCAAATAAAGGATACGAAGCGGACCGGATGGTAATCGAACTCACGAGGCGACAATGATATAGAGATTCGTACACAAGAAAAGACTCGAGTTTTTAAGGTCGTAACTATCGGTACATTTGAAGTTTCGGGCACCTGAATGGAGGAACGGGAAGGCCGTAAGATATCTGATCATGCAATAGACTCAAATAAAGGATACAAAGTGGACCGGATGGTAATCGAACTCACGATGCGACAATGACATAGAGATTCGTACACAAGAAAAGACTCGAGTTTTTACGTTCGTGACTATCCGTACATTTGAAGTTTCGGGCACCCGAATGGAAGAACAGGAAGGCCGTAAGATATTTGATAATGCAATAGACTCAAATAAAGGATACGAAGCGGACCGGATGGAAATTGAACTCACGATGCGACAATGACATATAGATTCGTAAACAAGAAAAGACTCGAGTTTTAAAGGTCGTAACTATCAGTACATTTGAAGTTTCGGGCACCTGAATGGAGGAACAGGAAGGCCGTAAGATATCAGATCATGCAATAGACTCAAATAAAGGATAAGAAGCTGACCGGACGGTAATCAAACTCACGATGCGACAATGACATAGAGATTCGTACACCAGAAAAGAGTGGAGTTTTAAAGGACCTAACTATCGGTCTATTTGAAGTTTCAGGCACCCGAATGGAGGAACGGGAAGTCCGTAAGATATCTGATCATGGAATAGATTCAAATAAAGGATACGAAGCGGACCGGATGGTAATCGAACTCACGATGTGACAATGACATAGAGATTCGTACACAAGAAAAGACTCGAGTTTTTAAGGTCGTAACTATCGGTACATTTGAAGTTTCGGGCACCTGAATGGAGGAACGGGAAGGCCTTAAGATATCTGATCATGCAAAAGACTCAAATAAAGGATACAAAGTGGACCGGATGGTAATCGAACTCACGATGCGACAATGACATAGAGATTTGTACACAAGAAAAGACTCGAGTTTTTACGTTCGTGACTATCCGTACATTTGAAGTTTCGGGCACCCGAATGGAGGAACAGGAAGGCCGTAAGATATTTGATAATGCAATAGACTCAAATGAAGGATACGAAGCGGACCGGATGGAAATTGAACTCACGATGCGACAATGACATATAGATTCGTAAACAAGAAAAGACTCGAGTTTTAAAGGTCGTTACTATCAGTACATTTGAAGTTTCGGGCACCTGAATGGAGGAACAGGAAGGCCGTAAGATATCAGATCATGCAATAGACTCAAATAAAGGATAAGAAGCTGACCGGACGGTAATCAAACTCACGATGCGACAATGACATAGAGATTCGTACACCAGAAAAGAGTGGAGTTTTAAAGGACCTAACTATCGGTCTATTTGAAGTTTCAGGCACCCGAATGGAGGAACGGGAAGTCCGTAAGATATCTGATCATGGAATAGATTCAAATAAAGGATACGAAGCGGACCGGATGGTAATCGAACTCACGATGTGACAATGACATAGAGATTCGTACACAAGAAAAGACTCGAGTTTTTAAGGTCGTAACTATCGGTACATTTGAAGTTTCGGGCACCCGAATGGAGGAACAGGAAGGCCATAAGATATCTGAACATGCAATAGACTCAAATAAAGGATACGAAGTGGACCGGATGGTAATCGAACCAACGATGCGACAATGACATAGAGATTCGTACACAAGAAAAGACTCGAGTTTTTAAGTTCGTGACTATCGGTACATTTGACGTTTCGGGCACCCGGATGGAGGAACGGGAAGCCCGTAAGATATCTGATCATGCAATAGCCTCAAATAAAGGATACGAAGTGGACCGGATGGTAATCGGACTCACGATGCGACAATGACATAGAGATTCGTACACAAGAAAAGACTCAAGTTTTTATGGTCGTCACTATCAGTACATTTGAAGTTTCGGGCACCCAAATGTAGAAACGGGAAGGCCGTAAGATATCAAATCATGCAATAGACTCAAATAAGGGATACGAAGCGGACCGGATGGTAATCGAACTCACGATGCGACAATGACATAGAGATTCGTACTCAAGAAAAGACTCGAGTTTTTAAGGTCGTAACTATCGTTACATTTGGAATTTCGGGGACCCGAATGGAGGAACGGGAAGGTCGTAAGATATCTGATCATGCAATAGACTCAATTAAAGGATAAGAAGCTGACCGGACGGTAATCGGACTCATGATGCGACAATGACATAGAGATTCGTTCACAAGAAAAGACTCGAGCTTTTAAGGTCGTAACTATCGTTATATTTGATGTTTCGGGCACCCGAATGGAGGAACGGGATGTCCGTAAGATATCTGATCATGGAATAGATTCAAATAAAGGATACGAAGCAGACCGGATGGTAATCAAACTCACGAGGCGACAATGACATAGAGATTCGTACACAAGAAAAGACTCGAGTTTTTAAGGTTGTAAGTATCGGTACATTTGAAGTTTCGGGCACCCGAATGGAGGAACAGGAAGGCCGTAAGATATCTGATCATGCAATAGACTCAAATAAAGGATATGAAGTGGACCGGATGGTAATCGAACTCACGATGCGAGAATGACATAGAGATTCGTACACAAGAAAAGACACGAGTTTTTAAGGTCGTAACTATCGGTACATTTGAAGTTTTGGGCACCCGAATGAAGGAACGGGAAGGCCGTAAGATATCTGATCATGGAATAGATTCAAATAAAGGATACGAAGCGGACCAGATGGTAATCGAACTCACGAGGCGACAATGACATAGAGATTCGTACACAAGAATATACTCGAGTTTTTAAGGTTGTAATTATCGGTACATTTGAAGTTTCGGGCACCCGAATGGAGGAACAGGAAGGCCGTAAAATATCTGATCATGCAATAGACTCAAATAATGGATATGAAGTGGACCGGATGGTAATCGAACTCACGATGCTACAATGACATAGAGATTCGTACACAAGAAAAGACACGAGTTTTTAAGGTCGTAACTATCGGTACATTTGAAGTTTTGGGCACCCGAATGAAGGAACGGGAAGGCCGTAAGATATCTGATCATGGAATAGATTCAAATAAAGGATACGAAGCGGACCAGATGGTAATCGAACTCACGAGGCGACAATGACATAGAGATTCGTACACAAGAATATACTCGAGTTTTTAAGGTTGTAATTATCGGTACATTTGAAGTTTCGGGCACCCGAATGGAGGAACAGGAAGGCCGTAAAATATCTGATCATGCAATAGACTCAAATAATGGATATGAAGTGGACCGAATGGTAATCGAACTCACGATGCGACAATGACATAGAGATTCGTACATAAGAAAAGACACGAGTTTTTAAGGTCGTAACTATCGGTACATTTGAAGTTTTGGGCACCCGAATGGAGGAACGGGAAGGCCGTAAGATATCTGATCATGGAATAGATTCAAATAAAGGATACGAAGCGGACCGGATGGTAATCGAACTCATGATGCGACAATGACATAGAGATTCGTACTCAAGAAAAGACTCGAGTTTTTAAGGTCGTAACTATTGTTACATTTGAAATTCCGGGCACCCGAATGGAGGAACAGGAAGGCCGTAAGATATCTGATCATGCAATAGACTCAAATAAAGGATACGAAGTGGACCGGATGGTAATCGAACTCACGATGCGACAATGACATAGAGATTTGTACACAAGAAAAGGCTCGAGTTTTTAAGGTCGTAACTATCGTTATATTTGATGTTTCGGGCACCCGAATGGAGGAACGGGAAGTCCGTAAGACATCTGATCATGGAATAGATTCAAATAAAGGATACGAAGCAGACCGGATGGTAATCGAACTCACGAGGCGACAATGACATAGAGATTCGTACACAAGAAAAGACTCGAGTTTTTAAGGTTGTAAGTATCGGTATATTTGAAGTTTCGGGCACCCGAATGGAGGAACGGGAAGTCCGTAAGATATCTGATCATGGAATAGATTCAAATAAAGGATATTAAGCGGACCGGATGGTAATCGAACTCACGATGTGACAATGACATAGAGATTCGTAGACAAGAAACGACTCGAGTTTTTAAGTTCGCAACTATCGGTACATTTGAAGTTTCGGGCACCAGAATGGAGGAACGGGATGGCCGTAAGATATCTGATCATGCAATAGACTCAAATAAACGATACGAAGCCGACTTGATGGTAATCGAACTCACGATTCGACAATGACATAGAGATTCGTACACAAGAAAAGACTTGAGTTTTTAAGTTTGTGACTATCGGTACATTTGAAGTTTCAGGCACCCGAATGGAGGAACGGGAAGGCCGTAAGATATTTGATCATACAATAGACTCAAATAAAGGATACGAAGCAGACCGGATGGAAATTGAACTCATGATGCGACAATGACATAAAGATTCGTAAACAAGAAAAGACTCAAGTTTTAAAGGTCGTAACTATCGGTACATTTAAAGTTTCGGGCACCTGAATGGAGGAACAGGAAGGCTGTAAGATATCTGATCATGCAATAGACTCAAATAAAGGATAAGAAGCTGACCGGACGGTAATCAGACTCACGATGCGACAATGACATAGAGATTCGTAAACCAGAAAAGTGTGGAGTTTTAAAGGACGTAACTATCGGTATATTTGAAGTTTCGGGCACCCGAATGGAGGAACGGGAAGTCCGCAAGATATCTGATCATGGAATAGATTCAAATAAAGGATACGAAGCGGACCGGATGGTAATCGAACTCACGAGGCGACAATGATATAGAGATTCGTACACAAGAAAAGACTCGAGTTTTTAAGGTCGTAACTATCGGTACATTTGAAGTTTTGGGCACCCGAATGGAGGAACGGGAAGGCCGTAAGATATCTGATCATACAATAGACTCAAATAAAGGATATGAAGCTGACTGGATGGTAATCGGACTCACGATGCGACAATGACATAGAGATTCGTACACAAGAAAAGTCTCGAGTTTTAAAGGATGTAACTATCAGTATATTTGAAGTATCGGGCACCCGAATGGAGGAACGGGATGTCCGTAAGATATCTGATCATGGAATAGATTCAAATAAAGGATAGGAAGTGGACCAGATGGTAATCAAACTCACGATGCGATAATGACATAGAGATTCGTACACAAGAAAAGACTCGAGTTTTTAAGGTCGTAACATTCGGTACATTTGAACTTTCGGGCACCTGAATGGAGGAACGGGAAGGCCGTAAAATATCTGATCATGCAATAGACTCAAATAAAGGATAACAAGCTGACCGGACGGTAATCGGAGTCACGATGCGACAATGACATAGAGATTCGTACACAAGAAAAGTCTCGAATTTTAAAGGATGTAACTATCGGTATATTTGAAGTTTCGGGCACCCGAATGGAGGAATGGGAAGTCCGTAAGATATCTGATCATAGAATAGATTCAAATAAAGGATAGGAAGCGGACCAGATGGTAATCAAACTCACGATGCGATAATGACATAGAGATTCGTACACAAGAAAAAAGATTCGAGTTTTTAAGGTCGTAACTATCGGTACATTTGAAGTTTCGGGCACCTGAATGGAGGAACGGGAAGGCCGTAAGATATCTGATCATGCAATAGACTCAAATAAAGGATACAAAGTGGACCGGATGGTAATCGAACTCACGATGCGACAATGACATAGAGATTCGTACACAAGAAAAGACTCGAGTTTTTACGTTCGTGACTATCCGTACATTTGAAGTTTCGGGCACCCGAATGGAAGAACAGGAAGGCCGTAAGATATTTGATAATGCAATAGACTCAAATAAAGGATACGAAGCGGACCGGATGGAAATTGAACTCACGATGCGACAATGACATATAGATTCGTAAACAAGAAAAGACTCGAGTTTTAAAGGTCGTAACTATCAGTACATTTGAAGTTTCGGGCACCTGAATGGAGGAACAGGAAGGCCGTAAGATATCAGATCATGCAATAGACTCAAATAAAGGATAAGAAGCTGACCGGACGGTAATCAAACTCACGATGCGACAATGACATAGAGATTCGTACACCAGAAAAGAGTGGAGTTTTAAAGGACCTAACTATCGGTCTATTTGAAGTTTCAGGCACCCGAATGGAGGAACGGGAAGTCCGTAAGATATCTGATCATGGAATAGATTCAAATAAAGGATACGAAGCGGACCGGATGGTAATCGAACTCACGATGTGACAATGACATAGAGATTCGTACACAAGAAAAGACTCGAGTTTTTAAGGTCGTAACTATCGGTACATTTGAAGTTTCGGGCACCTGAATGGAGGAACGGGAAGGCCTTAAGATATCTGATCATGCAAAAGACTCAAATAAAGGATACAAAGTGGACCGGATGGTAATCGAACTCACGATGCGACAATGACATAGAGATTTGTACACAAGAAAAGACTCGAGTTTTTACGTTCGTGACTATCCGTACATTTGAAGTTTCGGGCACCCGAATGGAGGAACAGGAAGGCCGTAAGATATTTGATAATGCAATAGACTCAAATGAAGGATACGAAGCGGACCGGATGGAAATTGAACTCACGATGCGACAATGACATATAGATTCGTAAACAAGAAAAGACTCGAGTTTTAAAGGTCGTTACTATCAGTACATTTGAAGTTTCGGGCACCTGAATGGAGGAACAGGAAGGCCGTAAGATATCAGATCATGCAATAGACTCAAATAAAGGATAAGAAGCTGACCGGACGGTAATCAAACTCACGATGCGACAATGACATAGAGATTCGTACACCAGAAAAGAGTGGAGTTTTAAAGGACCTAACTATCGGTCTATTTGAAGTTTCAGGCACCCGAATGGAGGAACGGGAAGTCCGTAAGATATCTGATCATGGAATAGATTCAAATAAAGGATACGAAGCGGACCGGATGGTAATCGAACTCACGATGTGACAATGACATAGAGATTCGTACACAAGAAAAGACTCGAGTTTTTAAGGTCGTAACTATCGGTACATTTGAAGTTTCGGGCACCCGAATGGAGGAACAGGAAGGCCATAAGATATCTGAACATGCAATAGACTCAAATAAAGGATACGAAGTGGACCGGATGGTAATCGAACCAACGATGCGACAATGACATAGAGATTCGTACACAAGAAAAGACTCGAGTTTTTAAGTTCGTGACTATCGGTACATTTGACGTTTCGGGCACCCGGATGGAGGAACGGGAAGCCCGTAAGATATCTGATCATGCAATAGACTCAAATAAAGGATACGAAGTGGACCGGATGGTAATCGGACTCACGATGCGACAATGACATAGAGATTCGTACACAAGAAAAGACTCAAGTTTTTATGGTCGTCACTATCAGTACATTTGAAGTTTCGGGCACCCAAATGTAGAAACGGGAAGGCCGTAAGATATCAAATCATGCAATAGACTCAAATAAGGGATACGAAGCGGACCGGATGGTAATCGAACTCACGATGCGACAATGACATAGAGATTCGTACTCAAGAAAAGACTCGAGTTTTTAAGGTCGTAACTATCGTTACATTTGGAATTTCGGGGACCCGAATGGAGGAACGGGAAGGTCGTAAGATATCTGATCATGCAATAGACTCAATTAAAGGATAAGAAGCTGACCGGACGGTAATCGGACTCATGATGCGACAATGACATAGAGATTCGTTCACAAGAAAAGACTCGAGCTTTTAAGGTCGTAACTATCGTTATATTTGATGTTTCGGGCACCCGAATGGAGGAACGGGATGTCCGTAAGATATCTGATCATGGAATAGATTCAAATAAAGGATACGAAGCAGACCGGATGGTAATCAAACTCACGAGGCGACAATGACATAGAGATTCGTACACAAGAAAAGACTCGAGTTTTTAAGGTTGTAAGTATCGGTACATTTGAAGTTTCGGGCACCCGAATGGAGGAACAGGAAGGCCGTAAGATATCTGATCATGCAATAGACTCAAATAAAGGATATGAAGTGGACCGGATGGTAATCGAACTCACGATGCGACAATGACATAGAGATTCGTACACAAGAAAAGACACGAGTTTTTAAGGTCGTAACTATCGGTACATTTGAAGTTTTGGGCACCCGAATGAAGGAACGGGAAGGCCGTAAGATATCTGATCATGGAATAGATTCAAATAAAGGATACGAAGCGGACCAGATGGTAATCGAACTCACGAGGCGACAATGACATAGAGATTCGTACACAAGAATATACTCGAGTTTTTAAGGTTGTAATTATCGGTACATTTGAAGTTTCGGGCACCCGAATGGAGGAACAGGAAGGCCGTAAAATATCTGATCATGCAATAGACTCAAATAATGGATATGAAGTGGACCGGATGGTAATCGAACTCACGATGCTACAATGACATAGAGATTCGTACACAAGAAAAGACACGAGTTTTTAAGGTCGTAACTATCGGTACATTTGAAGTTTTGGGCACCCGAATGAAGGAACGGGAAGGCCGTATGATATCTGATCATGGAATAGATTCAAATAAAGGATACGAAGCGGACCAGATGGTAATCGAACTCACGAGGCGACAATGACATAGAGATTCGTACACAAGAATATACTCGAGTTTTTAAGGTTGTAATTATCGGTACATTTGAAGTTTCGGGCACCCGAATGGAGGAACAGGAAGGCCGTAAAATATCTGATCATGCAATAGACTCAAATAATGGATATGAAGTGGACCGAATGGTAATCGAACTCACGATGCGACAATGACATAAAGATTCGTACATAAGAAAAGACACGAGTTTTTAAGGTCGTAACTATCGGTACATTTGAAGTTTTGGGCACCCGAATGGAGGAACGGGAAGGCCGTAAGATATCTGATCATGGAATAGATTCAAATAAAGGATACGAAGCGGACCGGATGGTAATCGAACTCATGATGCGACAATGACATAGAGATTCGTACTCAAGAAAAGACTCGAGTTTTTAAGGTCGTAACTATTGTTACATTTGAAATTCCGGGCACCCGAATGGAGGAACAGGAAGGCCGTAAGATATCTGATCATGCAATAGACTCAAATAAAGGATACGAAGTGGACCGGATGGTAATCGAACTCACGATGCGACAATGACATAGAGATTTGTACACAAGAAAAGGCTCGAGTTTTTAAGGTCGTAACTATCGTTATATTTGATGTTTCGGGCACCCGAATGGAGGAACGGGAAGTCCGTAAGACATCTGATCATGGAATAGATTCAAATAAAGGATACGAAGCAGACCGGATGGTAATCGAACTCACGAGGCGACAATGACATAGAGATTCGTACACAAGAAAAGACTCGAGTTTTTAAGGTTGTAAGTATCGGTACATTTGAAGTTTCGGGCACCCGAATGGAGGAACAGGAAGGCCGTAAAATATCTGATCATGCAATAGACTCAAATAAAGGATTTGAAGTGGCCGGATGGTAATCGAACTCACGATGCGACAATGACATAGAGATTCGTACACAAGAAAAGACACGAGTTTTTAAGGTTGTAACTATCGGTACATTTGAAGTTTTGGGCACCCGAATGGAGGAACGGGAAGGCCGTAAGATATCTGATCATGGAATAGATTCAAATAAAGGAAACGAAGCGGACCAGATGGTAATCGAACTCACGATGCGACAATGACATAGAGATTCGTACACAAGAAAAGACACGAGGTTTTAAGGTCGTAACATTCGGTACATTTGAACTTTCGGGCACCTGAATGTAGGAACGGGAAGGCCGTAAGATATCTGATCATGCAATAGACTCAAATAAAGGATAACAAGCTGACCGGACGGTAATCGGAGTCACAATGCGACAATGACATAGAGATTCGTACACAAGAAAAGTCTCGAATTTTAAAGGATGTAACTATCGGTATATTTGAAGTTTCCGGCACCCGAATGGAGGAATGGGATGTCTGTAAGATATCTGATCGTAGAATAGATTCAAATAAAGGATAGGAAGCGGACCAGATGGTAATCAAACTCATGATGCGATAATGACATAGAGATTCGTACACAAGAAAAAAGACTCGAGTTTTTAAGGTCGTAACTATCGGTACATTTGAAGTTTCGGGCACCTGAATGGACGAACGGGAAGGCCGTAAGATATCTGATCATGCAATAGACTCAAATAAAGGATACGAAGTGGATCGGATGGTAATCGAACTCACGATGCGACAATGACATAGAGATTCGTACACAAGAAAAGACTCGAGTTTTTACGTTCGTGACTATCCGTACATTTGAAGTTTCGGGCACCCGAATGGAGGAACGGGAAGGCCGTAAGATATTTGATAATGCAATAGACTCAAATAAAGGATACGAAGCGGACCGGATGGAAATTGAACTCACGATGCGACAATGACATATAGATTCGTAAACAAGAAAAGACTCGAGTTTTAAAGGTCGTAACTATCGGTACATTTGAAGTTTCGGGCACCTGAATGGAGGAACAGGATGGCCGTAAGATATCAGATCATGCAATAGACTCAAATAAAGGATAAGAAGCTGACCGGACGGTAATCGGACTCACGATGCGACAATGACATAGAGATTCGTACACTAGAAAAGAGTGGAGTTTTAAAGGACCTAACTATCGGTATATTTGAAGTTTCGGGCACCCGAATGGAGGAACGGGAAGTCCGTAAGATATCTGATCATGGAATAGATTCAAATACAGGATACGAAGCGGACCGGATGGTAATCGAACTTACGATGTGACAATGACATAGAGATTCGTACACAAGAAAAGACTCGAGTTTTTAAGTTCGTGACTATCGGTACATTTGACGTTTCGGGCACCCGGATGGAGGAACGGGAAGCCCGTAAGATATCTGATCATGCAATAGACTCAAATAAAGGATACGAAGTGGACCGGATGGTAATCGGACTCACGATGCGACAATGACATAGAGATTCGTACACAAGAAAAGACTCAAGTTTTTATGGTCGTCACTATCGGTACATTTGAAGTTTTGGGCACCCAAATGTAGAAACGGGAAGGCCGTAAGATATCAAATCATGCAATAGACTCAAATAAGGGATACGAAGCGGACCGGATGGTAATCGAGATCACGATGCGACAATGACATAGAGATTCGTACTCAAGAAAAGACTCGAGTTTTTAAGGTCGTAACTATCGTTACATTTGGAATTTCGGGCACCCGAATGGAGGAACGGGAAGGCCGTAAGATATCTGATCATGCAATAGACTCAAATAAAGGATAAGAAGCTGACCGGACGGTAATCGGACTCACGATGGGACAATGACATAAAGATTCGTTCACAAGAAAAGACTCGAGTTTTTAAGGTCGTAACTATCGATACATTTGAAGTTTTGGGCACCCTAATGGAGGAACGGGAAGGCCGTAAGATATTTGATCATACAATAGACTCAAATAAAGGATATGAAGCTGACCGGGCGGTAATCGGACTCACGATGCGACAATGACATAGAGATTCGTACACAAGAAAAGACTCGAGTTTTTAAGTTCGTGACTATCGGTACATTTGACGTTTTGGGCACCCGGATGGAGGAACGGGAAGCCCGTAAGATAACTGATCATGCAATAGACTCAAATAAAGGATACGAAGTGGACCGGATGGTAATCGAACTCACGATGCGACAATGACATAGAGATTTGTACACAAGAAAAGGCTCGAGTTTTTAAGGTCGTAACTATCGTTATATTTGATGTTTCGGGCACCCGAATGGAGGAACGGGAAGTCCGTAAGACATCTGATCATGGAATAGATTCAAATAAAGGATACGAAGCAGACCGGATGGTAATCGAACTCACGAGGCGACAATGACATAGAGATTCGTACACAAGAAAAGACTCGAGTTTTTAAGGTTGTAAGTATCGGTACATTTGAAGTTTCGGGCACCCGAATGGAGGAACAGGAAGGCCGTAAAATATCTGATCATGCAATAGACTCAAATAAAGGATTTGAAGTGGCCGGATGGTAATCGAACTCACGATGCGACAATGACATAGAGATTCGTACACAAGAAAAGACTCGAGTTTTTACGTTCGTGACTATCCGTACATTTGAAGTTTCGGGCACCCGAATGGAGGAACGGGAAGGCCGTAAGATATTTGATAATGCAATAGACTCAAATAAAGGATACGAAGCGGACCGGATGGAAATTGAACTCACGATGCGACAATGACATATAGATTCGTAAACAAGAAAAGACTCGAGTTTTAAAGGTCGTAACTATCGGTACATTTGAAGTTTTGGGCACCTGAATGGAGGAACAGGAAGGCCGTAAGATATCAGATCATGCAATAGACTCAAATCAAGGATAAGAAGCTGACCGGACGGTAATCGGACTCACGATGCGACAATGACATAGAGATTCGTACACCAGAAAAGTGTGGAGTTTTAAAGGACCTAACTATCGGTATATTTGAAGTTTCGGGCACCCGAATGGAGGAACGGGAAGTCCGTAAGATATCTGATCATGGAATAGATTCAAATAAAGGATACGAAGCGGACCGGATGGTAATCGAACTCACGATGTGACAATGACATAGAGATTCGTACACAAGAAAAGACTCGAGTTTTTAAGTTCGTGACTATCGGTACATTTGACGTTTCGGGCACCCGGATGGAGGAACGGGAAGCCCGTAAGATATCTGATCATGCAATAGACTCAAATAAAGGATACGAAGTGGACCGGATGGTAATCGGACTCACGATGCGACAATGACATAGAGATTCGTACACAAGAAAAGACTCAAGTTTTTATGGTCGTCACTATCGGTACATTTGAAGTTTTGGGCACCCAAATGTAGAAACGGGAAGGCCGTAAGATATCAAATCATGCAATAGACTCAAATAAGGGATACGAAGCGGCCCGGATGGTAATCGAGATCACGATGCGACAATGACATAGAGATTCGTACTCAAGAAAAGACTCGAGTTTTTAAGGTCGTAACTATCGTTACATTTGGAATTTCGGGCACCCGAATGGAGGAACGAGAAGGCCGTAAGATATCTGATCATGCAATAGACTCAAATAAAGGATAAGAAGCTGACCGGACGGTAATCGGACTCACGATGCGACAATGACATAAAGATTCGTTCACAAGAAAAGACTCGAGTTTTTAAGGTCGTAACTATCGATACATTTGAAGTTTTGGGCACCCTAATGGAGGAACGGCAAGGCCGTAAGATATTTGATCATACAATAGACTCAAATAAAGGATATGAAGCTGACCGGGCGGTAATCGGACTCACGATGCGACAATGACATAGAGATTCGTACACAAGAAAAGACTCGAGTTTTTAAGTTCGTGACTATCGGTACATTTGACGTTTCGGGCACCCGGATGGAGGAACGGGAAGCCCGTAAGATAACTGATCATGCAATAGACTCAAATAAAGGATACGAAGTGGACCGGATGGTAATCGGACTCACGATGCGACAATGACATAGAGATTCGTACACAAGAAAAGACTCAAGTTTTTATGGTCGTCACTATCGGTACATTTGAAGTTTCGGGCACCCAAATGTAGAAACGGGAAGGCCGTAAGATATCAAATCATGCAATAGACTCAAATAAGGAATACGAAGCGGACCGAATGGTAACCGAACTCACGATGCGACAATGACATAGAGATTCGTACTCAAGAAAAGACTCGAGTTTTTAAGGTCGTAACTATCGTTACATTTGGAATTTCGGGGACCCGAATGGAGGAACGGGAAGGTCGTAAGATATCTGATCATGCAATAGACTCAAATAAAGGATAAGAAGCTGACCGGACGGTAATCGGACTCATGATGCGACAATGACATAGAGATTCGTTCACAAGAAAAGACTCAAGTTTTTAAGGTCGTAACTATCGGTACATTTGAAGTTTTGGGCACCCTAATGGAGGAACGGGAAGGCGGTAAGATATTTGATCATACAATAGACTCAAATAAAGGATATGAAGCTGACCGGGCGGTAATCGGACTCACGATGCGAAAATGACATAGAGATTTGTACACAAGAAAAGGCTCGAGTTTTTAAGGTCGTAACTATCGTTATATTTGATGTTTCGGGCACCCGAATGGAGGAACGGGAAGTCCGTAAGACATCTGATCATGGAATAGATTCAAATAAAGGATACGAAGCAGACCGGATGGTAATCGAACTCACGAGGCGACAATGACATAGAGATTCGTACACAAGAAAAGACTCGAGTTTTTAAGGTTGTAAGTATCGGTACATTTGAAGTTTCGGGCACCCGAATGGAGGAACAGGAAGGCCGTAAAATATCTGATCATGCAATAGACTCAAATAAAGGATTTGAAGTGGCCGGATGGTAATCGAACTCACGATGCGACAATGACATAGAGATTCGTACACAAGAAAAGACACGAGTTTTTAAGGTCGTAACTATCGGTACATTTGAAGTTTTGGGCACCCGAATGGAGGAACGGGAAGGCCGTAAGATATCTGATCATGGAATAGATTCAAATAAAGGATACGAAGCGGACCAGATGGTAATCGAACTCACGATGCGACAATGACATAGAGATTCGTACACAAGAAAAGACACGAGGTTTTAAGGTCATAACTATCGGTACATTTGAAGTTTTGGGCACCCGAATGGAGGAACGGGAAGGCCGTAAGATATCTGATCATGGAATAGATTCAAATAAAGGATACGAAGCGGACCGGATGGTAATCGAACTCACGAGGCGACAATGACATATAGATTCGTAAACAAGAAAAGACTCGAGTTTTAAAGGTCGTAACTATCGGTACATTTGAAGTTTTGGGCACCTGAATGGAGGAACAGGAAGGCCGTAAGATATCAGATCATGCAATAGACTCAAATCAAGGATAAGAAGCTGACCGGACGGTAATCTGACTCACGATGCGACAATGACATAGAGATTCGTACACCAGAAAAGTGTGGAGTTTTAAAGGACCTAACTATCGGTATATTTGAAGTTTCGGGCACCCGAATGGAAGAACGGGAAGTCCGTAAGATATCTGATCATGGAATAGATTCAAATAAAGGATACGAAGCGGACCGGATGGTAATCGAACTCACGATGTGACAATGACATAGAGATTCGTACACAAGAAAAGACTCGAGTTTTTAAGTTCGTGACTATCGGTACATTTGACGTTTCGGGCACCCGGATGGAGGAACGGGAAGCCCGTAAGATATCTGATCATGCAATAGACTCAAATAAAGGATACGAAGTGGACCGGATGGTAATCGGACTCACGATGCGACAATGACATAGAGATTCGTACACAAGAAAAGACTCAAGTTTTTATGGTCGTCACTATCGGTACATTTGAAGTTTTGGGCACCCAAATGTAGAAACGGGAAGGCCGTAAGATATCAAATCATGCAATAGACTCAAATAAGGGATACGAAGCGGACCGGATGGTAATCGAGATCACGATGCGACAATGACATAGAGATTCGTACTCAAGAAAAGACTCGAGTTTTTAAGGTCGTAACTATCGTTACATTTGGAATTTCGGGCACCCGAATGGAGGAACGAGAAGGCCGTAAGATATCTGATCATGCAATAGACTCAAATAAAGGATAAGAAGCTGACCGGACGGTAATCGGACTCACGATGCGACAATGACATAAAGATTCGTTCACAAGAAAAGACTCGAGTTTTTAAGGTCGTAACTATCGATACATTTGAAGTTTTGGGCACCCTAATGGAGGAACGGCAAGGCCGTAAGATATTTGATCATACAATAGACTCAAATAAAGGATATGAAGCTGACCGGGCGGTAATCGGACTCACGATGCGACAATGACATAGAGATTCGTACACAAGAAAAGACTCGAGTTTTTAAGTTCGTGACTATCGGTACATTTGACGTTTCGGGCACCCGGATGGAGGAACGGGAAGCCCGTAAGATAACTGATCATGCAATAGACTCAAATAAAGGATACGAAGTGGACCGGATGGTAATCGGACTCACGATGCTACAATGACATAGAGATTCGTACACAAGAAAAGACTCAAGTTTTTATGGTCGTCACTATCGGTACATTTGAAGTTTCGGGCACCCAAATGTAGAAACGGGAAGGCCGTAAGATATCAAATCATGCAATAGACTCAAATAAGGAATACGAAGCGGACCGAATGGTAACCGAACTCACGATGCGACAATGACATAGAGATTCGTACTCAAGAAAAGACTCGAGTTTTTAAGGTCGTAACTATCGTTACATTTGGAATTTCGGGGACCCGAATGGAGGAACGGGAAGGTCGTAAGATATCTGATCATGCAATAGACTCAAATAAAGGATAAGAAGCTGACCGGACGGTAATCGGACTCATGATGCGACAATGACATAGAGATTCGTTCACAAGAAAAGACTCAAGTTTTTAAGGTCGTAACTATCGGTACATTTGAAGTTTTGGGCACCCTAATGGAGGAACGGGAAGGCGGTAAGATATTTGATCATACAATAGACTCAAATAAAGGATATGAAGCTGACCGGGCGGTAATCGGACTCACGATGCGAAAATGACATAGAGATTTGTACACAAGAAAAGGCTCGAGTTTTTAAGGTCGTAACTATCGTTATATTTGATGTTTCGGGCACCCGAATGGAGGAACGGGAAGTCCGTAAGACATCTGATCATGGAATAGATTCAAATAAAGGATACGAAGCAGACCGGATGGTAATCGAACTCACGAGGCGACAATGACATAGAGATTCGTACACAAGAAAAGACTCGAGTTTTTAAGGTTGTAAGTATCGGTACATTTGAAGTTTCGGGCACCCGAATGGAGGAACAGGAAGGCCGTAAAATATCTGATCATGCAATAGACTCAAATAAAGGATTTGAAGTGGCCGGATGGTAATCGAACTCACGATGCGACAATGACATAGAGATTCGTACACAAGAAAAGACACGAGTTTTTAAGGTCGTAACTATCGGTACATTTGAAGTTTTGGGCACCCGAATGGAGGAACGGGAAGGCCGTAAGATATCTGATCATGGAATAGATTCAAATAAAGGATACGAAGCGGACCAGATGGTAATCGAACTCACGATGCGACAATGACATAGAGATTCGTACACAAGAAAAGACACGAGGTTTTAAGGTCATAACTATCGGTACATTTGAAGTTTTGGGCACCCGAATGGAGGATCGGGAAGGCCGTAAGATATCTGATCATGGAATAGATTCAAATAAAGGATACGAAGCGGACCGGATGGTAATCGAACTCACGAGGCGACAATGACATAGAGATTCGTACACAAGAAAAGACTCGAGTTTTAAAGGATGTAACTATCAGCATATTTGAAGTTTCGGGCACCCGAATGGAGGAACGGGATGTCCGTAAGATATCTGATCATGGAATAGATTCAAATAAAGGATAGGAAGTTGACCAGATGGTAATCAAACTCACGATGCGATAATGACATAGAGATTCGTACACAAGAAAAGACTCAAGTTTTTAAGGTCGTAACATTCGGTACATTTGAACTTTCGGGCACCTGAATGGAGGAACGGGAAGGCCTTAAGATATCTGATCATGCAATAGACTCAAATAAAGGATACGAAGTGGATCGGATGGTAATCGAACTCACGATGCGACAATGACATAGAGATTCGTACACAAGAAAAGACTCGAGTTTTTACGTTCGTGACTATCCGTACATTTGAAGTTTCGGGCACCCGAATGGAGGAACGGGAAGGCCGTAAGATATTTGATAATGCAATAGACTCAAATAAAGGATACGAAGCGGACCGGATGGAAATTGAACTCACGATGCGACAATGACATATAGATTCGTAAACAAGAAAAGACTAGAGTTTTAAAGGTCGTAACTATCGGTACATTTGAAGTTTTGGGCACCTGAATGGAGGAACAGGAAGGCCGTAAGATATCAGATCATGCAATAGACTCAAATCAAGGATAAGAAGCTGACCGGACGGTAATCGGACTCACGATGCGACAATGACATAGAGATTCGTACACCAGAAAAGTGTGGAGTTTTAAAGGACCTAACTATCGGTATATTTGAAGTTTCGGGCACCCGAATGGAGGAACGGGAAGTCCGTAAGATATCTGATCATGGAATAGATTCAAATAAAGGATACGAAGCGGACCGGATGGTAATCGAACTCACGATGTGACAATGACATAGAGATTCGTACACAAGAAAAGACTCGAGTTTTTAAGTTCGTGACTATCGGTACATTTGACGTTTCGGGCACCCGGATGGAGGAACGGGAAGCCCGTAAGATATCTGATCATGCAATAGACTCAAATAAAGGATACGAAGTGGACCGGATGGTAATCGGACTCACGATGCGACAATGACATAGAGATTCGTACACAAGAAAAGACTCAAGTTTTTATGGTCGTCACTATCGGTACATTTGAAGTTTTGGGCACCCAAATGTAGAAACGGGAAGGCCGTAAGATATCAAATCATGCAATAGACTCAAATAAGGGATACGAAGCGGACCGGATGGTAATCGAGATCACGATGCGACAATGACATAGAGATTCGTACTCAAGAAAAGACTCGAGTTTTTAAGGTCGTAACTATCGTTACATTTGGAATTTCGGGCACCCGAATGGAGGAACGAGAAGGCCGTAAGATATCTGATCATGCAATAGACTCAAATAAAGGATAAGAAGCTGACCGGACGGTAATCGGACTCACGATGCGACAATGACATAAAGATTCGTTCACAAGAAAAGACTCGAGTTTTTAAGGTCGTAACTATCGATACATTTGAAGTTTTGGGCACCCTAATGGAGGAACGGCAAGGCCGTAAGATATTTGATCATACAATAGACTCAAATAAAGGATATGAAGCTGACCGGGCGGTAATCGGACTCACGATGCGACAATGACATAGAGATTCGTACACAAGAAAAGACTCGAGTTTTTAAGTTCGTGACTATCGGTACATTTGACGTTTCGGGCACCCGGATGGAGGAACGGGAAGCCCGTAAGATAACTGATCATGCAATAGACTCAAATAAAGGATACGAAGTGGACCGGATGGTAATCGGACTCACGATGCGACAATGACATAGAGATTCGTACACAAGAAAAGACTCAAGTTTTTATGGTCGTCACTATCCGTACATTTGAAGTTTCGGGCACCCAAATGTAGAAACGGGAAGGCCGTAAGATATCAAATCATGCAATAGACTCAAATAAGGAATACGAAGCGGACCGAATGGTAACCGAACTCACGATGCGACAATGACATAGAGATTCGTACTCAAGAAAAGACTCGAGTTTTTAAGGTCGTAACTATCGTTACATTTGGAATTTCGGGGACCCGAATGGAGGAACGGGAAGGTCGTAAGATATCTGATCATGCAATAGACTCAAATAAAGGATAAGAAGCTGACCGGACGGTAATCGGACTCATGATGCGACAATGACATAGAGATTCGTTCACAAGAAAAGACTCAAGTTTTTAAGGTCGTAACTATCGGTACATTTGAAGTTTTGGGCACCCTAATGGAGGAACGGGAAGGCGGTAAGATATTTGATCATACAATAGACTCAAATAAAGGATATGAAGCTGACCGGGCGGTAATCGGACTCACGATGCGAAAATGACATAGAGATTCGTACACAAGAAAAGGCTCGAGTTTTTAAGGTCGTAACTATCGTTATATTTGATGTTTCGGGCACCCGAATGGAGGAACGGGAAGTCCGTAAGATATCTGATCATGGAATAGATTCAAATAAAGGATACGAAGCAGACCGGATGATAATCGAACTCATGAGGCGACAATGACATAGAGATTCGTACACAAGAAAAGACTCGAGTTTTTAAGGTTGTAAGTATCGGTACATTTGAAGTTTCGGGCACCCGAATGGAGGAACAGGAAGGCCGGAAAATATCTGATCATGCAATAGACTCAAATAAAGGATATGAAGTGGACCGGATGGTAATCGAACTCACGATGCGACAATGACATAGAGATTCGTACACAAGAAAAGACACGAGTTTTTTAGGTCGTAACTATCGGTACATTTGAAGTTTTGGGCACCCGAATGGAGGAACGGGAAGGCCGTAAGATATCTGATCATGGAATAGATTCAAATAAAGGATACAAAGTGGACCGGATGGTAATCGAACTCACGAGGCGACAATGACATAGAGATCCGTACACAAGAAAAGACTCGAGTTTTTAAGGTTGTATTTATCGGTACATTTGAAGTTTCGGGCACCCGAATGGAGGAACAGGAAGGCCGTAAAATATCTGATCATGCAATAGACTCAAATAAAGGATATGAAGTGGACCGGATGGTAATCGAACTCACGATGCGACAATGACATAGAGATTCGTACACAAGAAAAGACTCGAGTTTTTAAGGTCGTAACTATCGGTACATTTGAAGTTTCGGGCACCCGAATGGAGGAACGGGAAGGCCGTATGATATCTGATCATACAATAGACTCAAATAAAGGATATGAAGCTGACTGGACGGTAATCGGACTCACGATGCGACAATGACATAGAGATTCGTACACAAGAAAAGTCTCGAGTTTTAAAGGATGTAACTATCAGTATATTTGAAGTTTCGGGCACCCGAATGGAGGAACGGGATGTCCGTAAGATATCTGATCATGGAATAGATTCAAATAAAGGATAGGAAGTGGACCAGATGGTAATCAAACTCACGATGCGATAATGACATAGAGATTCGTACACAAGAAAAGACTCGAGTTTTTAAGGTCGTAACATTCGGTACATTTGAACTTTCGGGCACCTTAATGGAGGAACGGGAAGGCCGTAAGATATCTGATCATGCAATAGACTCAAATAAAGGATAACAAGCTGACCGGACGGTAATCGGACTCACGATGCGACAATGACATAGAGATTCGTACACAAGAAAAGACTCGAGTTTTTAAGTTCGTGACTATCGGTACATTTGACGTTTCGGGCACCCCGGATGGAGGAACGGGAAGCCCGTAAGATAACTGATCATGCAATAGACTCAAATAAAGGATACGAAGTGGACCGGATGGTAATCGAACTCACGATGCGACAATGACATAGAGATTTGTACACAAGAAAAGGCTCGAGTTTTTAAGGTCGTAACTATCGTTATATTTGATGTTTCGGGCACCCGAATGGAGGAACGGGAAGTCCGTAAGACATCTGATCATGGAATAGATTCAAATAAAGGATACGAAGCAGACCGGATGGTAATCGAACTCACGAGGCGACAATGACATAGAGATTCGTACACAAGAAAAGACTCGAGTTTTTACGTTCGTGACTATCCGTACATTTGAAGTTTCGGCACCCGAATGGAGGAACGGGAAGGCCGTAAGATATTTGATAATGCAATAGACTCAAATAAAGGATACGAAGCGGAACGGATGGAAATTGAACTCACGATGCGACAATGACATATAGATTCGTAAACAAGAAAAGACTCGAGTTTTAAAGGTCGTAACTATCGGTACATTTGAAGTTTTGGGCACCTGAATGGAGGAACAGGAAGGCCGTAAGATATCAGATCATGCAATAGACTCAAATCAAGGATAAGAAGCTGACCGGACGGTAATCGGACTCACGATGCGACAATGACATAGAGATTCGTACACCAGAAAAGTGTGGAGTTTTAAAGGACCTAACTATCGGTATATTTGAAGTTTCGGGCACCCGAATGGAGGAACGGGAAGTCCGTAAGATATCTGATCATGGAATAGATTCAAATAAAGGATACGAAGCGGATCGGATGGTAATCGAACTCACGATGTGACAATGACATAGAGATTCGTACACAAGAAAAGACTCGAGTTTTTAAGTTCGTGACTATCGGTACATTTGACGTTTCGGGCACCCGGATGGAGGAACGGGAAGCCCGTAAGATATCTGATCATGCAATAGACTCAAATAAAGGATACGAAGTGGACCGGATGGTAATCGGACTCACGATGCGACAATGACATAGAGATTCGTACACAAGAAAAGACTCAAGTTTTTATGGTCGTCACTATCGGTACATTTGAAGTTTTGGGCACCCAAATGTAGAAACGGGAAGGCCGTAAGATATCAAATCATGCAATAGACTCAAATAAGGGATACGAAGCGGACCGGATGGTAATCGAGATCACGATGCGACAATGACATAGAGATTCGTACTCAAGAAAAGACTCGAGTTTTTAAGGTCGTAACTATCGTTACATTTGGAATTTCGGGCACCCGAATGGAGGAACGGGAAGGCCGTAAGATATCTGATCATGCAATAGACTCAAATAAAGGATAAGAAGCTGACCGGACGGTAATCGGACTCACGATGCGACAATGACATAAAGATTCGTTCACAAGAAAAGACTCGAGTTTTTAAGGTCGTAACTATCGATACATTTGAAGTTTTGGGCACCCTAATGGAGGAACGGCAAGGCCGTAAGATATTTGATCATACAATAGACTCAAATAAAGGATATGAAGCTGACCGGGCGGTAATCGGACTCACGATGCGACAATGACATAGAGATTCGTACACAAGAAAAGACTCGAGTTTTTAAGTTCGTGACTATCGGTACATTTGACGTTTCGGGCACCCGGATGGAGGAACGGGAAGCCCGTAAGATAACTGATCATGCAATAGACTCAAATAAAGGATACGAAGTGGACCGGATGGTAATCGGACTCACGATGCGACAATGACATAGAGATTCGTACACAAGAAAAGACTCAAGTTTTTATGGTCGTCACTATCGGTACATTTGAAGTTTCGGGCACCCAAATGTAGAAACGGGAAGGCCGTAAGATATCAAATCATGCAATAGACTCAAATAAGGAATACGAAGCGGACCGAATGGTAACCGAACTCACGATGCGACAATGACATAGAGATTCGTACTCAAGAAAAGACTCGAGTTTTTAAGGTCGTAACTATCGTTACATTTGGAATTTCGGGGACCCGAATGGAGGAACGGGAAGGTCGTAAGATATCTGATCATGCAATAGACTCAAATAAAGGATAAGAAGCTGACCGGACGGTAATCGGACTCATGATGCGACAATGACATAGAGATTCGTTCACAAGAAAAGACTCAAGTTTTTAAGGTCGTAACTATCGGTACATTTGAAGTTTTGGGCACCCTAATGGAGGAACGGGAAGGCGGTAAGATATTTGATCATACAATAGACTCAAATAAAGGATATGAAGCTGACCGGGCGGTAATCGGACTCACGATGCGAAAATGACATAGAGATTCGTACACAAGAAAAGGCTCGAGTTTTTAAGGTCGTAACTATCGTTATATTTGATGTTTCGGGCACCCGAATGGAGGAACGGGAAGTCCGTAAGATATCTGATCATGGAATAGATTCAAATAAAGGATACGAAGCAGACCGGATGATAATCGAACTCATGAGGCGACAATGACATAGAGATTCGTACACAAGAAAAGACTCGAGTTTTTAAGGTTGTAAGTATCGGTACATTTGAAGTTTCGGGCACCCGAATGGAGGAACAGGAAGGCCGGAAAATATCTGATCATGCAATAGACTCAAATAAAGGATATGAAGTGGACCGGATGGTAATCGAACTCACGATGCGACAATGACATAGAGATTCGTACACAAGAAAAGACACAAGTTTTTTAGGTCGTAACTATCGGTACATTTGAAGTTTTGGGCACCCGAATGGAGGAACGGGAAGGCCGTAAGATATCTGATCATGGAATAGATTCAAATAAAGGATACAAAGTGGACCGGATGGTAATCGAACTCACGAGGCGACAATGACATAGAGATCCGTACACAAGAAAAGACTCGAGTTTTTAAGGTTGTATTTATCGGTACATTTGAAGTTTCGGGCACCCGAATGGAGGAACAGGAAGGCCGTAAAATATCTGATCATGCAATAGACTCAAATAAAGGATATGAAGTGGACCGGATGGTAATCGAACTCACGATGCGACAATGACATAGAGATTCGTACACAAGAAAAGACTCGAGTTTTTAAGGTCGTAACTATCGGTACATTTGAAGTTTCGGGCACCCGAATGGAGGAACGGGAAGGCCGTATGATATCTGATCATACAATAGACTCAAATAAAGGATATGAAGCTGACTGGACGGTAATCGGACTCACGATGCGACAATGACATAGAGATTCATACACAAGAAAAGTCTCGAGTTTTAAAGGATGTAACTATCAGTATATTTGAAGTTTCGGGCACCCGAATGGAGGAACGGGATGTCCGTAAGATATCTGATCATGGAATAGATTCAAATAAAGGATAGGAAGTGGACCAGATGGTAATCAAACTCACGATGCGATAATGACATAGAGATTCGTACACAAGAAAAGACTCGAGTTTTTAAGGTCGTAACATTCGGTACATTTGAACTTTCGGGCACCTTAATGGAGGAACGGGAAGGCCGTAAGATATCTGATCATGCAATAGACTCAAATAAAGGATAACAAGCTGACCGGACGGTAATCGGACTCACGATGCGACAATGACATAGAGATTCGTACACAAGAAAAGACTCGAGTTTTTAAGTTCGTGACTATCGGTACATTTGACGTTTCGGGCACCCCGGATGGAGGAACGGGAAGCCCGTAAGATAACTGATCATGCAATAGACTCAAATAAAGGATACGAAGTGGACCGGATGGTAATCGAACTCACGATGCGACAATGACATAGAGATTTGTACACAAGAAAAGGCTCGAGTTTTTAAGGTCGTAACTATCGTTATATTTGATGTTTCGGGCACCCGAATGGAGGAACGGGAAGTCCGTAAGACATCTGATCATGGAATAGATTCAAATAAAGGATACGAAGCAGACCGGATGGTAATCGAACTCACGAGGCGACAATGACATAGAGATTCGTACACAAGAAAAGACTCGAGTTTTTACGTTCGTGACTATCCGTACATTTGAAGTTTCGGGCACCCGAATGGAGGAACGGGAAGGCCGTAAGATATTTGATAATGCAATAGACTCAAATAAAGGATACGAAGCGGACCGGATGGAAATTGAACTCACGATGCGACAATGACATATAGATTCGTAAACAAGAAAAGACTCGAGTTTTAAAGGTCGTAACTATCGGTACATTTGAAGTTTTGGGCACCTGAATGGAGGAACAGGAAGGCCGTAAGATATCAAATCATGCAATAGACTCAAATCAAGGATAAGAAGCTGACCGGACGGTAATCGGACTCACGATGCGACAATGACATAGAGATTCGTACACCAGAAAAGTGTGGAGTTTTAAAGGACCTAACTATCGGTATATTTGAAGTTTCGGGCACCCGAATGGAGGAACGGGAAGTCCGTAAGATATCTGATCATGGAATAGATTCAAATAAAGGATACGAAGCGGACCGGATGGTAATCGAACTCACGATGTGACAATGACATAGAGATTCGTACACAAGAAAAGACTCGAGTTTTTAAGTTCGTGACTATCGGTACATTTGACGTTTCGGGCACCCGGATGGAGGAACGGGAAGCCCGTAAGATATCTGATCATGCAATAGACTCAAATAAAGGATACGAAGTGGACCGGATGGTAATCGGACTCACGATGCGACAATGACATAGAGATTCGTACACAAGAAAAGACTCAAGTTTTTATGGTCGTCACTATCGGTACATTTGAAGTTTTGGGCACCCAAATGTAGAAACGGGAAGGCCGTAAGATATCAAATCATGCAATAGACTCAAATAAGGGATACGAAGCGGACCGGATGGTAATCGAGATCACGATGCGACAATGACATAGAGATTCGTACTCAAGAAAAGACTCGAGTTTTTAAGGTCGTAACTATCGTTACATTTGGAATTTCGGGCACCCGAATGGAGGAACGGGAAGGCCGTAAGATATCTGATCATGCAATAGACTCAAATAAAGGATAAGAAGCTGACCGGACGGTAATCGGACTCACGATGCGACAATGACATAAAGATTCGTTCACAAGAAAAGACTCGAGTTTTTAAGGTCGTAACTATCGATACATTTGAAGTTTTGGGCACCCTAATGGAGGAACGGCAAGGCCGTAAGATATTTGATCATACAATAGACTCAAATAAAGGATATGAAGCTGACCGGGCGGTAATCGGACTCACGATGCGACAATGACATAGAGATTCGTACACAAGAAAAGACTCGAGTTTTTAAGTTCGTGACTATCGGTACATTTGACGTTTCGGGCACCCGGATGGAGGAACGGGAAGCCCGTAAGATAACTGATCATGCAATAGACTCAAATAAAGGATACGAAGTGGACCGGATGGTAATCGGACTCACGATGCGACAATGACATAGAGATTCGTACACAAGAAAAGACTCAAGTTTTTATGGTCGTCACTATCGGTACATTTGAAGTTTCGGGCACCCAAATGTAGAAACGGGAAGGCCGTAAGATATCAAATCATGCAATAGACTCAAATAAGGAATACGAAGCGGGCCGAATGGAAACCGAACTCACGATGCGACAATGACATAGAGATTCGTACTCAAGAAAAGACTCGAGTTTTTAAGGTCGTAACTATCGTTACATTTGGAATTTCGGGGACCCGAATGGAGGAACGGGAAGGTCGTAAGATATCTGATCATGCAATAGACTCAAATAAAGGATAAGAAGCTGACCGGACGGTAATCGGACTCATGATGCGACAATGACATAGAGATTCGTTCACAAGAAAAGACTCAAGTTTTTAAGGTCGTAACTATCGGTACATTTGAAGTTTTGGGCACCCTAATGGAGGAACGGGAAGGCGGTAAGATATTTGATCATACAATAGACTCAAATAAAGGATATGAAGCTGACCGGGCGGTAATCGGACTCACGATGCGAAAATGACATAGAGATTCGTACACAAGAAAAGGCTCGAGTTTTTAAGGTCGTAACTATCGTTATATTTGATGTTTCGGGCACCCGAATGGAGGAACGGGAAGTCCGTAAGATATCTGATCATGGAATAGATTCAAATAAAGGATACGAAGCAGACCGGATGATAATCGAACTCATGAGGCGACAATGACATAGAGATTCGTACACAAGAAAAGACTCGAGTTTTTAAGGTTGTAAGTATCGGTACATTTGAAGTTTCGGGCACCCGAATGGAGGAACAGGAAGGCCGGAAAATATCTGATCATGCAATAGACTCAAATAAAGGATATGAAGTGGACCGGATGGTAATCGAACTCACGATGCGACAATGACATAGAGATTCGTACACAAGAAAAGACACGAGTTTTTTAGGTCGTAACTATCGGTACATTTGAAGTTTTGGGCACCCGAATGGAGGAACGGGAAGGCCGTAAGATATCTGATCATGGAATAGATTCAAATAAAGGATACAAAGTGGACCGGATGGTAATCGAACTCACGAGGCGACAATGACATAGAGATCCGTACACAAGAAAAGACTCGAGTTTTTAAGGTTGTATTTATCGGTACATTTGAAGTTTCGGGCACCCGAATGGAGGAACAGGAAGGCCGTAAAATATCTGATCATGCAATAGACTCAAATAAAGGATATGAAGTGGACCGGATGGTAATCGAACTCACGATGCGACAATGACATAGAGATTCGTACACAAGAAAAGACTCGAGTTTTTAAGGTCGTAACTATCGGTACATTTGAAGTTTCGGGCACCCGAATGGAGGAACGGGAAGGCCGTATGATATCTGATCATACAATAGACTCAAATAAAGGATATGAAGCTGACTGGACGGTAATCGGACTCACGATGCGACAATGACATAGAGATTCGTACACAAGAAAAGTCTCGAGTTTTAAAGGATGTAACTATCAGTATATTTGAAGTTTCGGGCACCCGAATGGAGGAACGGGATGTCCGTAAGATATCTGATCATGGAATAGATTCAAATAAAGGATAGGAAGTGGACCAGATGGTAATCAAACTCACGATGCGATAATGACATAGAGATTCGTACACAAGAAAAGACTCGAGTTTTTAAGGTCGTAACATTCGGTACATTTGAACTTTCGGGCACCTTAATGGAGGAACGGGAAGGCCGTAAGATATCTGATCATGCAATAGACTCAAATAAAGGATAACAAGCTGACCGGACGGTAATCGGACTCACGATGCGACAATGACATAGAGATTCGTACACAAGAAAAGACTCGAGTTTTTAAGTTCGTGACTATCGGTACATTTGACGTTTCGGGCACCCCGGATGGAGGAACGGGAAGCCCGTAAGATAACTGATCATGCAATAGACTCAAATAAAGGATACGAAGTGGACCGGATGGTAATCGAACTCACGATGCGACAATGACATAGAGATTTGTACACAAGAAAAGGCTCGAGTTTTTAAGGTCGTAACTATCGTTATATTTGATGTTTCGGGCACCCGAATGGAGGAACGGGAAGTCCGTAAGACATCTGATCATGGAATAGATTCAAATAAAGGATACGAAGCAGACCGGATGGTAATCGAACTCACGAGGCGACAATGACATAGAGATTCGTACACAAGAAAAGACTCGAGTTTTTAAGGTTGTAAGTATCGGTACATTTGAAGTTTCGGGCACCCGAATGGAGGAACAGGAAGGCCGTAAAATATCTGATCATGCAATAGACTCAAATAAAGGATTTGAAGTGGCCGGATGGTAATCGAACTCACGATGCGACAATGACATAGAGATTCGTACACAAGAAAAGACACGAGTTTTTAAGGTCGTAACTATCGGTACATTTGAAGTTTTGGGCACCCGAATGGAGGAACGGGAAGGCCGTAAGATATTTGATCATACAATAGACTCAAATAAAGGATATGAAGCTGACCGGGCGGTAATCGGACTCATGATGCGACAATGACATAGAGATTCGTACACAAGAAAAGACTCGAGTTTTTAAGTTCGTGACTATCGGTACATTTGACGTTTCGGGCACCCGGATGGAGGAACGGGAAGCCCGTAAGATAACTGATCATGCAATAGACTCAAATAAAGGATACGAAGTGGACCGGATGGTAATCGAACTCACGATGCGACAATGACATAGAGATTTGTACACAAGAAAAGGCTCGAGTTTTTAAGGTCGTAACTATCGTTATATTTGATGTTTCGGGCACCCGAATGGAGGAACGGGAAGTCCGTAAGACATCTGATCATGGAATAGATTCAAATAAAGGATACGAAGCAGACCGGATGGTAATCGAACTCACGAGGCGACAATGACATAGAGATTCGTACACAAGAAAAGACTCGAGTTTTTAAGGTTGTAAGTATCGGTACATTTGAAGTTTCGGGCACCCGAATGGAGGAACAGGAAGGCCGTAAAATATCTGATCATGCAATAGACTCAAATAAAGGATTTGAAGTGGCCGGATGGTAATCGAACTCACGATGCGACAATGACATAGAGATTCGTACACAAGAAAAGACACGATTTTTTAAGGTCGTAACTATCGGTACATTTGAAGTTTTGGGCACCCGAATGGAGGAACGGGAAGGCCGTAAGATATTTGATCATACAATAGACTCAAATAAAGGATATGAAGCTGACCGGGCGGTAATCGGACTCATGATGCGACAATGACATAGAGATTCGTACACAAGAAAAGACTCGAGTTTTTAAGTTCGTGACTATCGGTACATTTGACGTTTCGGGCACCCGGATGGAGGAACGGGAAGCCCGTAAGATAACTGATCATGCAATAGACTCAAATAAAGGATACGAAGTGGACCGGATGGTAATCGAACTCACGATGCGACAATGACATAGAGATTTGTACACAAGAAAAGGCTCGAGTTTTTAAGGTCGTAACTATCGTTATATTTGATGTTTCGGGCACCCGAATGGAGGAACGGGAAGTCCGTAAGACATCTGATCATGGAATAGATTCAAATAAAGGATACGAAGCAGACCGGATGGTAATCGAACTCACGAGGCGACAATGACATAGAGATTCGTACACAAGAAAAGACTCGAGTTCTTAAGGTTGTAAGTATCGGTACATTTGAAGTTTCGGGCACCCAAATGGAGGAACAGGAAGGCCGTAAAATATCTGATCATGCAATAGACTCAAATAAAGGATTTGAAGTGGCCGGATGGTAATCGAACTCACGATGCGACAATGACATAGAGATTCGTACACAAGAAAAGACACGAGTTTTTAAGGTCGTAACTATCGGTACATTTGAAGTTTTGGGCACCCGAATGGAGGAACGGGAAGGCCGTAAGATATCTGATCATGGAATAGATTCAAATAAAGGATACGAAGCGGACCAGATGGTAATCGAACTCACGATGCGACAATGACATAGAGATTCGTACACAAGAAAAGACACGAGGTTTTAAGGTCATAACTATCGGTACATTTGAAGTTTTGGGCACCCGAATGGAGGAACGGGAAGGCCGTAAGATATCTGATCATGGAATAGATTCAAATAAAAGATACGAAGCGGACCGGATGGTAATCGAACTCACGAGGCGACAATGACATAGAGATTCGTACACAAGAAAAGACTCGAGTTTTAAAGGATGTAACTATCAGCATATTTGAAGTTTCGGGCACCCGAATGGAGGAACGGGATGTCCGTAAGATATCTGATCATGGAATAGATTCAAATAAAGGATAGGAAGTTGACCAGATGGTAATCAAACTCACGATGCGATAATGACATAGAGATTCGTACACAAGAAAAGACTCAAGTTTTTAAGGTCGTAACATTCGGTACATTTGAACTTTCGGGCACCTGAATGGAGGAACGGGAAGGCCGTAAGATATCTGATCATGCAATAGACTCAAATAAAGGATAACAAGCTGACCGGACGGTAATCGGACTCACAATGCGACAATAACATAGAGATTCGTACACAAGAAAAGTCTCGAATTTTAAAGGATGTAACTATCGGTATATTTGAAGTTTTCGGCACCCGAATGGAGGAATGGGATGTCCGTAAGATATCTGATCGTAGAATAGATTCAAATAAAGGATAGGAAGCGGACCAGATGGTAATCGAACTCATGATGCGATAATGACATAGAGATTCGTACACAAGAAAAAAGACTCGAGTTTTTAAGGTCGTAACTATCGGTACATTTGAAGTTTCGGGCACCTGAATGGACGAACGGGAAGGCCGTAAGATTTCTGATCATGCAATAGACTCAAATAAAGGATACGAAGTGGATCGGATGGTAATCGAACTCACGATGCGACAATGACATAGAGATTCGTACACAAGAAAAGACTCGAGTTTTTACGTTCGTGACTATCCGTACATTTGAAGTTTCGGGCACCCGAATGGAGGAACGGGAAGGCCGTAAGATATCAAATCATGCAATCGACTCAAATAAAGGATACGAAGCGGACCGGATGGTAATCGAGATCACGATGCGACAATGACATAGAGATTCGTACTCAAGAAAAGACTCGAGTTTTTAAGGTCGTAACTATCGTTACATTTGGAATTTCGGGCACCCGAATGGAGGAACGGGAAGGCCGTAAGATATCAGATCATGCAATAGACTCAAATAAAGGATAAGAAGCTGACCGGACGGTAATCGGACTCACGATGCGACAATGACATAAAGATTCGTTCACAAGAAAAGACTCGAGTTTTTAAGGTCGTAACTATCGATACATTTGAAGTTTTGGGCACCCTAATGGAGGAACGGCAAGGCCGTAAGATATTTGATCATACAATAGACTCAAATAAAGGATATGAAGCTGACCGGGCGGTAATCGGACTCACGATGCGACAATGACATAGAGATTCGTACACAAGAAAAGACTCGAGTTTTTAAGTTCGTGACTATCGGTACATTTGACGTTTCGGGCACCCGGATGGAGGAACGGGAAGCCCGTAAGATAACTGATCATGCAATAGACTCAAATAAAGGATACGAAGTGGACCGGATGGTAATCGGACTCACGATGCGACAATGACATAGAGATTCGTACACAAGAAAAGACTCAAGTTTTTATGGTCGTCAGTATCGGTACATTTGAAGTTTCGGGCACCCAAATGTAGAAACGGGAAGGCCGTAAGATATCAAATCATGCAATAGACTCAAATAAGGAATACGAAGCGGACCGGATGGTAACCGAACTCACGATGCGACAATGACATAGAGATTCGTACTCAAGAAAAGACTCGAGTTTTTAAGGTCGTAACTATCGTTACATTTGGAATTTCGGGGACCCGAATGGAGGAACGGGAAGGTCGTAAGATATCTGATCATGCAATAGACTCAAATAAAGGATAAGAAGCTGATCGGACGGTAATCGGACTCATGATGCGACAATGACATAGAGATTTGTTCACAAGAAAAGACTCAAGTTTTTAAGGTCGTAACTATCGGTACATTTGAAGTTTTGGGCACCCTAATGGAGGAACGGGAAGGCGGTAAGATATTTGATCATACAATAGACTCAAATAAAGGATATGAAGCTGACCGGGCGGTAATCGGACTCACGATGCGAAAATGACATAGAGATTCGTACACAAGAAAAGGCTCGAGTTTTTAAGGTCGTAACTATCGTTATATTTGATGGTTCGGGCACCCGAATGGAGGAACGGGAAGTCCGTAAGATATCTGATCATGGAATAGATTCAAATAAAGGATACGAAGCAGACCGGATGGTAATCGAACTCATGAGGCGACAATGACATAGAGA
The DNA here is from genome assembly GCA_032199755.1 of Ambrosia artemisiifolia. Classification (NCBI taxonomy): domain Eukaryota; kingdom Viridiplantae; phylum Streptophyta; class Magnoliopsida; order Asterales; family Asteraceae; genus Ambrosia; species Ambrosia artemisiifolia. Next base: position 39,975,613 of record CM063519.1, on the reverse strand, counting down.
TTCGTACACAAGAAAAGACTCGAGTTTTTAAGGTTGTAAGTATCGGTACATTTGAAGTTTCGGGCACCCGAATGGAGGAACAGGAAGGCCGGAAAATATCTGATCATGCAATAGACTCAAATAAAGGATATGAAGTGGACCGGATGGTAATCGAACTCACGATGCGACAATGACATAGAGATTCGTACACAAGAAAAGACACGAGTTTTTTAGGTCGTAACTATCGGTACATTTGAAGTTTTGGGCACCCGAATGGAGGAACGGGAAGGCCGTAAGATATCTGATCATGGAATAGATTCAAATAAAGGATACAAAGCGGACTGGATGGTAATCGAACTCACGAGGCGACAATGACATAGAGATTCGTACACAAGAAAAGACTCGAGTTTTTAAGGTTGTAATTATCGGTACATTTGAAGTTTCGGGCACCCGAATGGAGGAACAGGAAGGCCGTAAAATATCTGATCATGCAATAGACTCAAATAAAGGATATGAAGTGGACCGGATGGTAATCGAACTCACGATGCGACAATGACATAGAGATTCGTACACAAGAAAAGACTCGAGTTTTTAAGGTCGTAACTATCGGTACATTTGAAGTTTCGGGCACCCGAATGGAGGAACGGGAAGGCCGTATGATATCTGATCATACAATAGACTCAAATAAAGGATATGAAGCTGACTGGACGGTAATCGGACTCACGATGCGACAATGACATAGAGATTCGTACACAAGAAAAGTCTCGAGTTTTAAAGGATGTAACTATCAGTATATTTGAAGTTTCGGGCACCCGAATGGAGGAACGGGATGTTCGTAAGATATCTGATCATGGAATAGATTCAAATAAAGGATAGGAAGTGGACCAGATGGTAATCAAACTCACGATGCGATAATGACATAGAGATTCGTACACAAGAAAAGACTCGAGTTTTTAAGGTCGTAACATTCGGTACATTTGAACTTTCGGGCACCTTAATGGAGGAACGGGAAGGCCGTAAGATATCTGATCATGCAATAGACTCAAATAAAGGATAACAAGCTGACCGGACGGTAATCGGACTCACGATGCGACAATGACATAGAGATTCGTACACAAGAAAAGTCTCGAGTTTTAAAGGATGTAACTATCAGTATATTTGAAGTTTCGGGCAACCGATGGAGGAATGGGATGTCCGTAAGATATCTGATCGTAGAATAGATTCAAATAAAGGATAGGAAGCGGACCAGATGGTAATCAAACTCACGATGCGATAATGACATAGAGATTCGTACACAAGAAAAAAGACTCGAGTTTTTAAGGTCGTAACTATCGGTACATTTGAAGTTTCGGGCACCTGAATGGAGGAACTGGAAGGCCGTAAGATATCTGATCATGCAATAGACTCAAATAAAGGATACGAAGTGGACCGGATGGTAATCGAACTCACGATGCGACAATGACATAGAGATTCGTACACAAGAAAAGTCTCGAGTTTTAAAGGTCGTAACTATCGGTACATTTGGAGTTTCGGGCACCCGAATGGAGGAACGGGAAGGCCGTATGATATCTGATCATACAATAGACTCAAATAAAGGATATGAAGCTGACTGGACGGTAATCGGACTCACGATGCGACAATGACATAGAGATTCGTACACAAGAAAAGTCTCGAGTTTTAAAGGATGTAACTATCAGTATATTTGAAGTTTCGGGCACCCGAATGGAGGAACGGGATGTCCGTAAGATATCTGATCATGGAATAGATTCAAATAAAGGATAGGAAGTGGACCAGATGGTAATCAAACTCACGATGCGATAATGACATAGAGATTCGTACACAAGAAAAGACTCGAGTTTTTAAGGTCGTAACATTCGGTACATTTGAACTTTCGAGCACCTTAATGGAGGAACGGGAAGGCCGTAAGATATCTGATCATGCAATAGACTCAAATAAAGGATAACAAGCTGACCGGACGGTAATCGGACTCACGATGCGACAATGACATAGAGATTCGTACACAAGAAAAGTCTCGAGTTTTAAAGGATGTAACTATCGGTATATTTGAAGTTTCGGGCAACCGAATGGAGGAATGGGATGTCCGTAAGATATCTGATCGTAGAATAGATTCAAATAAAGGATAGGAAGCGGACCAGATGGTAATCAAACTCACGATGCGATAATGACATAGAGATTCGTACACAAGAAAAAAGACTCGAGTTTTTAAGGTCGTAACTATCGGTACATTTGAAGTTTCGGGCACCTGAATGGAGGAACTGGAAGGCCGTAAGATATCTGATCATGCAATAGACTCAAATAAAGGATACGAAGTGGACCGGATGGTAATCGAACTCACGATGCGACAATGACATAGAGATTCGTACACAAGAAAAGACTCGAGTTTTTACGTTCGTGACTATCCGTACATTTGAAGTTTCGGGCACCCGAATGGAGGAACGGGAAGGCCGTAAGATATTTGATAATGCAATAGACTCAAATAAAGGATACGAAGCGGACCAGATGGAAATTGAACTCACGATGCGACAATGACATATAGATTCGTAAACAAGAAAAGACTCGAGTTTTAAAGGTCGTAACTATCGGTACATTTGAAGTTTCGGGCACCTGAATGGAGGAACAGGAAGGCCGTAAGATATCAGATCATGCAATAGACTCAAATAAAGGATAAGAAGCTGACCGGACGGTAATCGGACTCACGATGCGACAATGACATAGAGATTCGTACACCAGAAAAGAGTGGAGTTTTAAAGGACCTAACTATCGGTATATTTGAAGTTTCGGGCACCCGAATGGAGGAACGGGAAGTCCGTAAGATATCTGATCATGGAATAGATTCAAATAAAGGATACGAAGCGGACAGGATGGTAATCAAACTCACGATGTGACAATGACATAGAGATTCGTACACAAGAAAAGACTCGAGTTTTTAAGTTCGTGACTATCGGTACATTTGACGTTTCGGGCACCCGGATGGAGGAACGGGAAGCCCGTAAGATATCTGATCATGCAATAGACTCAAATAAAGGATACAAAGTGGACCGGATGGAATCGGACTCACGATGCGACAATGACATAGAGATTCGTACTCAAGAAAAGACACGAGTTTTTAAGGTCGTAACTATCGTTACATTTGGAATTTCGGGCACCCGAATGGAGGAACGGGAAGGCCGTAAGATATCTGATCATGCAATAGACTCAAATAAAGGATAAGAAGCTGACCGGACGGTAATCGGACTCACGATGCGACAATGACATAAAGATTCGTTCACAAGAAAAGACTCGAGTTTTTAAGGTCGTAACTATCAGTACATTTGAAGTTTTGGGCACCCTAATGGAGGAACGGGAAGGCCGTAAGATATTTGATCATACAATAGACTCAAATAAAGGATATGAAGCTGACCGGGCGGTAATCGGACTCACGATGCGACAATGACATAGAGATTCGTACACAAGAAAAGACTCGAGTTTTTAAGGTCGTAACTATCGTTATATTTGATGTTTCGGGCACCCGAATGGAGGAACGGGATGTCCGTAAGATATCTGATCATGGAATAGATTCAAATAAAGGATACGAAGCAGACCGGATGGTAATCAAACTCACGAGGCGACAATGACATGGAGATTCGTACACAAGAAAAGACTCGAGTTTTTAAGGTTGTAAGTATCGGTACATTTGAAGTTTCGGGCACCCGAATGGAGGAACAGGAAGGCCGTAAGATATCTGATCATGCAATAGACTCAAATAAAGGATATGAAGCGGACCGGATAGTAATCGAACTCATGATGCGACAATGACATAGAGATTCGTACTCAAGAAAAGACTCGAGTTTTTAAGGTCGTAACTATTGTTACATTTGAAATTCCGGGCACCCGAATGGAGGAACAGGACGGCCGTAAGATATCTGATCATGCAATAGACTCAAATAAAGGATACGAAGTGGACCGGATGGTAATCGAACTCACGATGCGACAATGACATAGAGATTCGTTCACAAGAAAAGACTCGAGTTTTTAAGGTCGTAACTATCGGTACATTTGAAGTTTTGGGCACCCTAATGGAGGAACGGGAAGGCCGTAAGATATTTGATCATACAATAGACTCAAATAAAGGATATGAAGCTGACCGGGCGGTAATCGGACTCACGATGCGACAATGACATAGAGATTCGTACACAAGAAAAGACTCGAGTTTTTAAGGTCGTAACTATCGTTATATTTGATGTTTCGGGCACCCGAATGGAGGAACGGGAAGTCCGTAAGATATCTAATCATGGAATAGATTCAAATAAAGGATACGAAGCGGACCGGATGGTAATCGAACTCACGAGGCGACAATGACATAGAGATTCGTACACAAGAAAAGACTCGAGTTTTTAAGGTTGTAATTATCGGTACAATTGAAGTTTCGGGCACCCGAATGGAGGAACAGGAAGGCCGTAAAATATCTGATCATGCAATAGACTCAAATAAAGGATATGAAGTGGACCGGATGGTAATTGAACTCACGATGCGACAATGACGTAGAGATTCGTACACAAGAAAAGACACGAGTTTTTAAGGTCGTAATTATCGGTACATTTGAAGTTTTGGGCACCTGAATGGAGGAACGGGAAGGCCGTAAGATATCTGATCATACAATAGACTCAAATAAAGGATATGAAGCTGACCGGACGGTAATCGGACTCACGATGCGACAATGACATAGAGATTCGTACACAAGAAAAGACTCAAATTTTTATGGTCGTCACTATCGGAACATTTGAAGTTTCGGTCACCCAAATGTAGGAACGGGAAGGCCGTAAGATATCAAATCATGCAATAGACTCAAATAAGGGATACGAAGCGGACCGGATGGTAATCGAACTCACGATGCGACAATGACATAGAGATTCGTACTCAAGAAAAGACTCGAGTTTTTAAGGTCGTAACTATCGTTACATTTGAAGTTTCGGGCACCCGAATGGAGAAACGGGAAGGCCGTAAGATATCTGATCATGCAATAGACTCAAATAAAGGATAAGAAGCTGACCAGACGGTAATCGGACTCACGATGCGACAATGACATAGAGATTCGTACACCAGAAAAGACTCGAGTTTTAAAGGACGTAACTATCGGTATATTTGAAGTTTCGGGCATCCGAATGGAGGAACGGGAAGTCCATAAGATATCTGATCATGGAATAGATTCAAATAAAAGATACGAAGCGGACCGGATGGTAATCGAACTCACGAGGCGACAATGACATAGAGATTCGTACACAAGAAAAGACTCGAGTTTTTAACGTCGTAATTATCGGTACATTTGAAGTTTCGGGCACCCGAATGGAGGAACAGGAAGGCCGTAAAATATCTGATCATGCAATAGACTCAAATAAAGGATACGAAGGGGACCGGATGGTAATCGAACTCACGATGCGACAATGACATAGAGATTCGTACACAAGAAAAGACACGAGTTTTTAGGTCGTAACTATCGGTACATTTGAAGTTTTGGGCACCCGAATGGAGTAACGGGAAGGCCGTAAGATATCTGATCATACAATAGACTCAAATAAAGGATATGAAAGAGAATCTCATAAAAATATGGCATAAATATGGGGTGACATCAATTATTAAGAAAAGTGGAGGATTTTATTTCTTCAAGTTTGCTAATGATGATGGTTTACTTCATGTCCTTGAAAGGAACCCTTGGTTAGTTAAAAATGTTCCTTTGGTTCTACAACTTTGGGAACCGGATACAATTTTGTCTAAACCGGACCCATCTTCGGTTCCAATTTGGGTGACTATTAAGGATTTGCCCCTATGTTTATGGAATGGTGGTAATATTGGGCAACTTGCTAGTTGTGTTGGAAGGCCGCTTATGTTGGACAAAGCTACTTATGATCGTTGTGAGAAAAAGTCGGGACCTTTATCTTTTGCTCGAGTGTTAGTGGAAGCAAGTGCCTCATGTGGTCTTCCGGATCGCACTAAGGTAAGATTCCCACCTCGTAATGGTTTACCAGGTAAAATAGCTTGGTTGGATTTTGGGTATAAATGGAAACCTCCTTTATGTCATTTGTGTGGTGTTTTTGGGCACTTAACTTCGAAACATGAACCTAAAATTCATGAGCCGACTATTAATAACCCAAAGCCACATATTGATATTATTAATGAGAACAAAATGAGCCAAAAAAAGATTCGGATGGCTTTACAATGGTTCAAAAAAAGAAACGGAAACAAAAGAAAAAGAATGTGGTTACTTGGGCTCCGGTTGTTAAATTGGGCCAGGGGGCAGGTCCATCGGGTACAAAAAATAGCGACCAGGAGAAGGGTATGGAACAAGTTATAAAGGCCCAAACAATGGCAAGCCCATCCGGTATAAAGAAAATGGAACAGGGGTGTTTATTGCAACTGTTGGGCCGAATATAAGCCCAAAAAAGAAAGATAATGAAACAGCAAATCTGGCCCATTTGGATATAAATGTTCCAGCCACGAGAATGAATTCTGGGCCGCTAAGCAACCAAATGTTGGATTCTTTGGGCTTTAAGGATTCTAATCCTTTACTTGGGCCTGTTATTGGGCCTGTTGAAGATCCAAAAAAGAAATCCCAAGTGAATGAATCAAATAGATTTTATGCTCTAGCCGATGAGGATGATGATGAGTGCTTTGATGCGGATTTGGGTATTTGGGCCCATGAACTCGCATTGGCGCATAAGTTCTTCAACTCTAATACTCGGCCACCGGATGATGAGTATGAAAAATGGTCAAAGGAGCTCAAGGCATACTTTAGGAGTTTAAAGAAGAATTCGCCACCAAAGGGATCTCCAAAAAAGAATGTTGTGAGTGTTGTGCAAGGTGATGGCAAGGAAGATGATAGTGATGATGTGGAGTCCGAGATGCATGAGTCGGCCCGATTCATGTGCTTGTCTTAGCATTGTTCCTTTTATTTTTCTTGATTGTATGTTTTAGTTTGTTTGGTTGTTTGGGCCGTGGGCCTTTGTTTGGTTGTGTTGGGCTTAGAGCCTAGTTTGGTTGGTTGGTTGGGCTTTGTGCCTTAGTTTGTAATCCCTTTACTTGAGTTATTAATAAAAGTTTGCCGGGGTACCGTCCCCTTTTTCAAAAAAAAAAAAATAAAGGATATGAAGCTGACCGGACGGTAATCAGACTCACAATGCGACAATGACATAGAGATTCGTACACAAGAAAAGACTTGAGTTTTTAAGGTCGTAACTATCGGTACATTTGAAGTTTCGGACACCCGAATGGAGGAACGGGAAGGCCGTAAGATATCAAATCCTGCAATAGACTCAAATAAAGGATACGAAGCGGACCAGATGGTAATCGAACTCACGATGCGACAATGACATAGAGATTCGTACTCAAGAAAAGACACGAGTTTTTTAGGTCGTAACTATCGGTACATTTGAAGTTTCGGGCACCCGAATGGAGGAACCGGAAAGCCGTAAGATATCTGATCATGCAATAGACTCAAATAAAGGATACGAAGCGGACCGGATGGTAATCGAACTCCCGATGCGACAATGACATAGAGATTCCTACTCAAGAAAAGACACGAGTTTTTAAGTTTGAAACTATCGGTACATTTGAAGTTTCGGGCAGCCGAATGGAGGAACGGGAAGCCCGTAAGATATCTGATCATGCAATAGACTCAAATAAAGGATACGAAGTGGACCGGATGGTAATCGAACTCACGATGCGACAATGACATAGAGATTCGTACACAAGAAAAGACTCGAGTTTTTAAGTTCGTGACTATCGGTACATTTGAAGTTTCGGGCACCCGGATGGAGGAACGGGAAGCCCGTAAGATATCTGATCATGCAATAGACTCAAATAAAGGATACGAAGCAGACCGGATGGTAATCGAACTCACGATGCGATAATGACATAGAGATCGTAGAAAAGAAAAGACACGAGTTTTTACGTTCGTAACTATCGGTACAATTGAAATTTCGGGCACCCGAATGGAGAAAACGGGAAGGCCGTAAGATATCTGATCATGAAATAGACTCAAATAAAGAATACGAAGTGGACCGAATGGTAATCGAACTCAAGATGTGACAATGACATAGAGATACGTACACAAGAAAAGACTCGAGTTTTTAAGGTCGTAACTATCGGTACATTTGAAGTTTCGGGCACCCGAATGGGGGAACAGGAAGGCCGTATGATATCTGAACATGCAATAGACTCAAATAAAGGATACAAAGTGGACCGGATGGTAATCGAACTCACGATGCGACAATGACATAGAGATTCGTACACAAGAAAAGACTCGAGTTTTTAAGTTCGTGACTATCGGTACATTTGAAGTTTCGGGCACCCGGATGGAGGAACGGGAAGCCCGTAAGATATCTGATCATGCAATAGACTCAAATAAAGGATACGAATCAGACCGGATGGTAATCGGACTCACGATGCGACAATGACATAGAGATTCGTACACAAGAAAAGACTCAAGTTTTTATGGTCGTCACTATCGGAACATTTGAAGTTTCGGGCACCCAAATGTAGGAACGTGAAGGCCGTCAGATATCAAATCATGCAATAGACTCAAATGAGGGATACGAAGCGGACTGGATGGTAATCAAACTCACGATGCGACAAGGACATAGAGATTCGTACTCAAGAAAAGACTCGAGTTTTTAAGGTCGTAACTATCGTTACATTTGAAGTTTCGGGCACCCGAATGGAGGAACGGGAAGGCCATAAGATATTTGATCATGCAATAGACTCAAATAAAGGATAAGAAGCTGACTGGACGGTAATCGGACTCACGATGCGACAATGACATAGGGATTCGTACACCAGAAAAGACTCGAGTTTTAAAGGACGTAACTATCGGTATATTTGAAGTTTCGGGCATCCGAATGGAGGAACGGGAAGTCCGTAAGATATCTGATCATGGAATAGATTCAAATAAAGGATACGAAGCGGACCGGATGGTAATCGAACTCACGAGGCGACAATGACATAGAGATTCGTACACAAGAAAAGACTCGAGTTTTTAAGGTCGTAATTATCGGTACATTTGAAGTTTCGGGCACCCGAAAGGAGGAACAGGATGGCCGTAAAATATCTGATCAGGCAATAGACTCAAATAAAGGATATGAAGTGGACCGGATGGTAATCGAACTCACGATGCGACAATGACATAGAGATTCGTACACAAGAAAAGACACGAGTTTTTAAGGTCGTAACTATCGGTACATTTGATGTTTTGGGCACCCGAATGGAGGAACGGGAAGGCCGTAAGATATCTGATCATACAATAGACTCAAATAAAGGATATGAAGCTGACCGGACGGTAATCGGACTCACGATGCGACAATGACATAGAGATTCGTACACAAGAAAAGTCTCGAGTTTTAAAGGACGTAACTATCGGTATATTTGAACTTTCGGGAACCCGAATGGAGGAAAGGGATGTCCATAAGATATCTGATCATAGAATAGATTCAAATAAAGGATAGGAAGCGGACCGGATGGTAATCAAACTCACGATGCGATAATGACATAGAGATTCGTACACAAGAAAGGACTCGAGTTTTTAAGGTCGTAACTATCGGTACATTTGAAGTTTTGGGCACCTGAATGGAGGAACGGGAAGGCCGTAAGATATCTGATCATGCAATAGACTCAAATAAAGGATACGAAGTGGACCGGATGGTAATCGAACTCACGATGCGACAATGACATAGAGATTCGTACACCAGAAAAGACTCGAGTTTTAAAGGACGTAACTATCGGTACATTTGAAGTTTCGGCACCCGAATGGAGGAACGGGAAGTCCGTAAGATATCTGATCATGGAATAGATTCAAATAAAGGATACGAAGCGAACTGGATGGTAATCAAACTCACGATGCGATAATGACATAGAGATTCGTAGACAAGAAAAGACTCGAGTTTTTAAGGTCGTAACTATCGGTACATTTGAAGTTTCGGGCACCCGAATGGAGGAACAGGAAGGCCGTAAGATATCTGATCATGCAATAGACTCAAATAAAGGATACGAAGTGGAACGGATGGTAATCGAACTCACGATGCGACAATGACATAGAGATTCGTACACAAGAAAAGACTCGAGTTTTTAAGGTCGTAACAATCGGTACATTTGAAGTTTTGGGCACCCGAATGGAGGAACGGGAAGGCCGTAAGATATCTGATCATACAAAAGACTCAAATAAAGGATATGAAGCTGACCGGACGGTAATCGGACTCACGATGCGACAATGACATAGAGATTCGTACACAAGAAAAGACTCGAGTTTTTAAGGTCGTAACTATCGGTACATTTGAAGTTTCGGACACCCGAATGGAGGAACGGGAAGGCCGTAAGATATCAAATCATGCAATAGACTCAAATAAGGGATACGAAGTGGACCGGATGGTACTCGAACTCACGATGCGACAACGATATAGAGGTTCGTACTCAAGAAAAGACACGAGTTTTTTAGTTCGTAACTATCGGTACATTTGAAGTTTCGGGCACCCGAATGGAGGAACCGGAAAGCCGTAAGATATCTGATCAAGCAATAGACTGAAATAAAGGATACGAAGCGGACCGGATGGTAATCGAACTCACGATGCGACAATGACATAGAGATTCGTACTCAAGAAAAGACACGAGTTTTTAAGTTCGTAACTATCGGTACATTTGAAGTTTCAGGCACCCGAATGGAGGAACGGGAAGCCCATAAGATATCTGATCATGCAATAGACTCAAATAAAGGATACGAAGCGGACCGGATGGTAATCGAAATCACGACGCGACAATGACATAGAGATTCGTACACAAGAAAAAACTCGAGTTTTTAAGTTCGTGACTATCGGTACATTTGAAGTTTCGGGCACCCGAAAGGAGGAACAGGAAGGCCGTAAAATATCTGATCATGCAATTGACTCAAATAAAGGATATGAAGTGGACCGGATGGTAATCGAACTCACGATGCGACAATGACATAGAGATTCATACACAAGAAAAGACACGAGTTTTTAAGGTCGTAACTATCGGTACATTTGAAGTTTTGGGCACCCGAATGGAGGAACGAGAAGGCCGTAAGATATCTGATCATACAATAGACTCAAATAAAGGATATGAAGCTGACCGGACGGTAATCGGGCTCACGATGCGACAATGACATAGAGATTCGTACACAAGAAAAGTCTCGAGTTTTAAAGGACGTAACTATCGGTATATTGAACTTTCGGGCACCCGAATGGAGGAAAGGATGTCCGTAAGATATCTGATCATAGAATAGATTCAAATAAAGGATAGGAAGCGGACCGGATGGTAATCAAACTCACAATGCGATAATGACATAGAGATTCGTACACAAGAAAAGACTCGAGTTTTTAAGGTCGTAACTATCGTTATATTTGATGTTTCGGGCACCCGAATGGAGGAACGGGATGTCCGTAAGATATCTGATCATGGAATAGATTCAAATAAAGGATACGAAGCAGACCGGATGGTAATCAAACTCACGAGGCGACAATGACATAGAGATTCGTACACAAGAAAAGACTCGAGTTTTTAAGGTTGTAAGTATCGGTACATTTGAAGTTTCGGGCACCCGAATGGAGGAACAGGAAGGCCGTAAGATATCTGATCATGCAATAGACTCAAATAAAGGATATGAAGTGGACCGGATGGTAATCGAACTCACGATGCGACAATGACATAGAGATTCGTACACAAGAAAAGACACGAGTTTTTAAGGTCGTAACTATCGGTACATTTGAAGTTTTGGGCACCCGAATGAAGGAACGGGAAGGCCGTAAGATATCTGATCATGGAATAGATTCAAATAAAGGATACGAAGCGGACCAGATGGTAATCGAACTCACGAGGCGACAATGACATAGAGATTCGTACACAAGAATATACTCGAGTTTTTAAGGTTGTAATTATCGGTACATTTGAAGTTTCGGGCACCCGAATGGAGGAACAGGAAGGCCGTAAAATATCTGATCATGCAATAGACTCAAATAATGGATATGAAGTGGACCGGATGGTAATCGAACTCACGATGCGACAATGACATAGAGATTCGTACACAAGAAAAGACACGAGTTTTTAAGGTCGTAACTATCGGTACATTTGAAGTTTTGGGCACCCGAATGAAGGAACGGGAAGGCCGTAAGATATCTGATCATGGAATAGATTCAAATAAAGGATACGAAGCGGACCAGATGGTAATCGAACTCACGAGGCGACAATGACATAGAGATTCGTACACAAGAATATACTCGAGTTTTTAAGGTTGTAATTATCGGTACATTTGAAGTTTCGGGCACCCGAATGGAGGAACAGGAAGGCCGTAAAATATCTGATCATGCAATAGACTCAAATAATGGATATGAAGTGGACCGAATGGTAATCGAACTCACGATGCGACAATGACATAGAGATTCGTACACAAGAAAAGACACGAGTTTTTAAGGTCGTAACTATCGGTACATTTGAAGTTTTGGGCACCCGAATGGAGGAACGGGAAGGCCGTAAGATATCTGATCATGGAATAGATTCAAATAAAGGATACGAAGCGGACCGGATGGTAATCGAACTCATGATGCGACAATGACATAGAGATTCGTACTCAAGAAAAGACTCGAGTTTTTAAGGTCGTAACTATTGTTACATTTGAAATTCCGGGCACCCGAATGGAGGAACAGGAAGGCCGTAAGATATCTGATCATGCAATAGACTCAAATAAAGGATACGAAGTGGACCGGATGGTAATCGAACTCACGATGCGACAATGACATAGAGATTCGTTCACAAGAAAAGACTCGAGTTTTTAAGATCGTAACTATCGGTACATTTGAAGTTTTGGGCACCCTAATGGAGGAACGGGAAGGCCGTAAGATATTTGATCATACAATAGACTCAAATAAAGGATATGAAGCTGACCGGGCGGTAATCGGACTCACGATGCGACAATGACATAGAGATTCGTACACAAGAAAAGACTCGAGTTTTTAAGGTCGTAACTATCGTTATATTTGATGTTTCGGGCACCCGAATGGAGGAACGGGAAGTCCGTAAGATATCTGATCATGGAATAGATTCAAATAAAGGATACGAAGCGGACCGGATGGTAATCGAACTCACGAGGCGACAATGACATAGAGATTCGTACACAAGAAAAGACTCGAGTTTTTAAGGTTGTAATTATCGGTACAATTGAAGTTTCGGGCACCCGAATGGAGGAACAGGAAGGCCGTAAAATATCTGATCATGCAATAGACTCAAATAAAGGATATGAAGTGGACCGGATGGTAATCGAACTCACGATGCGACAATGACGTAGAGATTCGTACACAAGAAAGGACACGAGTTTTTAAGGTCGTAACTATCGGTACATTTGAAGTTTTGGGCACCCGAATGAAGGAACGGGAAGGCCGTAAGATATCTGATCATACAATAGACTCAAATAAAGGATACGAAGCGGACCAGATGGTAATCGAACTCACGAGGCGACAATGACATAGAGATTCGTACACAAGAATATACTCGAGTTTTTAAGGTTGTAATTATCGGTACATTTGAAGTTTCGGGCACCCGAATGGAGGAACAGGAAGGCCGTAAAATATCTGATCATGCAATAGACTCAAATAATGGATATGAAGTGGACCGGATGGTAATCGAACTCACGATGCGACAATGACATAGAGATTCGTACACAAGAAAAGACACGAGTTTTTAAGGTCGTAACTATCGGTACATTTGAAGTTTTGGGCACCCGAATGAAGGAACGGGAAGGCCGTAAGATATCTGATCATGGAATAGATTCAAATAAAGGATACGAAGCGGACCAGATGGTAATCGAACTCACGAGGCGACAATGACATAGAGATTCGTACACAAGAATATACTCGAGTTTTTAAGGTTGTAATTATCGGTACATTTGAAGTTTCGGGCACCCGAATGGAGGAACAGGAAGGCCGTAAAATATCTGATCATGCAATAGACTCAAATAATGGATATGAAGTGGACCGAATGGTAATCGAACTCACGATGCGACAATGACATAGAGATTCGTACACAAGAAAAGACACGAGTTTTTAAGGTCGTAACTATCGGTACATTTGAAGTTTTGGGCACCCGAATGGAGGAACGGGAAGGCCGTAAGATATCTGATCATGGAATAGATTCAAATAAAGGATACGAAGCGGACCGGATGGTAATCGAACTCATGATGCGACAATGACATAGAGATTCGTACTCAAGAAAAGACTCGAGTTTTTAAGGTCGTAACTATTGTTACATTTGAAATTCCGGGCACCCGAATGGAGGAACAGGAAGGCCGTAAGATATCTGATCATGCAATAGACTCAAATAAAGGATACGAAGTGGACCGGATGGTAATCGAACTCACGATGCGACAATGACATAGAGATTCGTTCACAAGAAAAGACTCGAGTTTTTAAGATCGTAACTATCGGTACATTTGAAGTTTTGGGCACCCTAATGGAGGAACGGGAAGGCCGTAAGATATTTGATCATACAATAGACTCAAATAAAGGATATGAAGCTGACCGGGCGGTAATCGGACTCACGATGCGACAATGACATAGAGATTCGTACACAAGAAAAGACTCGAGTTTTTAAGGTCGTAACTATCGTTATATTTGATGTTTCGGGCACCCGAATGGAGGAACGGGAAGTCCGTAAGATATCTGATCATGGAATAGATTCAAATAAAGGATACGAAGCGGACCGGATGGTAATCGAACTCACGAGGCGACAATGACATAGAGATTCGTACACAAGAAAAGACTCGAGTTTTTAAGGTTGTAATTATCGGTACAATTGAAGTTTCGGGCACCCGAATGGAGGAACAGGAAGGCCGTAAAATATCTGATCATGCAATAGACTCAAATAAAGGATATGAAGTGGACCGGATGGTAATCGAACTCACGATGCGACAATGACGTAGAGATTCGTACACAAGAAAGGACACGAGTTTTTAAGGTCGTAATTATCGGTACATTTGAAGTTTTGGGCACCCGAATGGAGGAACGGGAAGGCCGTAAGATATCTGATCATACAATAGACTCAAATAAATGATATGAAGCTGACCGGACGGTAATCGGAGTCACGATGCGACAATGACATAGAGATTCGTACACAAGAAAAGACTCAAATTTTTATGGTCGTCACTATCGGAACATTTGAAGTTTCGGTCACCCAAATGTTGGAACGGGAAGGCCGTAAGATATCAAATCATGCAATAGACTCAAATAAGGGATACGAAGAGGACCGGATGGTAATCGAACTCACGATGCGACAATGACATAGAGATTCGTACTCAAGAAAAGACTCGAGTTTTTAAGGTCGTAACTATCGTTACATTTGAAGTTTCGGGCACCCGAATGGAGAAACGGGAAGTCCATAAGATATCTGATCATGGAATAGATTCAAATAAAAGATACGAAGCGGACCGGATGGTAATCGAACTCACGAGGCGACAATGACATAGAGATTCATACACAAGAAAAGACTCGAGTTTTTAACGTCGTAATTATCGGTACATTTGAAGTTTCGGGCACCCGAATGGAGGAACAGGAAGGCCGTAAAATATCTGATCATGCAATAGACTCAAATAAAGGATACGAAGTGGACCGGATGGTAATCGAACTCACGATGCGACAATGACATAGAGATTCGTACACAAGAAAAGACACGAGTTTTTAGGTCGTAACTATCGGTACATTTGAAGTTTTGGGCACCCGAATGGAGGAACGGGAAGGCCGTAAGATATCTGATCATACAATAGACTCAAATAAAGGATATGAAAGAGAATCTCATAAAAATGTGGCATAAATATGGGGTGACATCAATTATTAAGAAAAGTGGAGGATTTTATTTCTTCAAGTTTGCTAATGATGATGGTTTACTTCAAGTCCTTGAAAGGAACCCTTGGTTAGTTAAAAATGTTCCTTTGGTTCTCAACTTTGGGAACCGGATACAATTTTGTCTAAACCGGACCCATCTTCGGTTCCAATTTGGGTGACTATTAAGGATTTGCCCCTATGTTTATGGAATGGTGGTAATATTGGGCAACTTGCTAGTTGTGTTGGAAGGCCGCTTATGTTGGACAAAGCTACTTATGATCGTTGTGAGAAAAAGTCGGGACCTTTATCTTTTGCTCGAGTGTTAGTGGAAGCAAGTGCCTCATGTGGTCTTCCGGATCGCACTAAGGTAAGATTCCCACCTCGTAATGGTTTACCGGGTAAAATAGCTTGGTTGGATTTTGGGTATAAATGGAAACCTCCCAATGTTGGATTCTTTGGATTCTTTGGGCTTTAAGGATTCTAATCCTTTACTTGGGCCTGTTATTGGGCCTGTTGAAGATCCAAAAAAGAAATCCCAAGTGAATGAATCAAATAGATTTTATGCTCTAGCCGATGAGGATGATGATGAGTGCTTTGATGCGGATTTGGGTATTTGGGCCCATGAACTCGCATTGGCGCATAAGTTCTTCAACTCTAATACTCGGCCACCGGATGATGAGTATGAAAAATGGTCAAAGGAGCTCAAGGCATACTTTAGGAGTTTAAAGAAGAATTCGCCACCAAAGGGATCTCCAAAAAAGAATGTTGTGAGTGTTGTGCAAGGTGATGGCAAGGAAGATGATAGTGATGATGTGGAGTCCGAGATGCATGAGTCGGCCCGATTCATGTGCTTGTCTTAGCATTGTTCCTTTTATTTTTCTTGATTGTATGTTTTAGTTTGTTTGGTTGTTTGGGCCGTGGGCCTTTGTTTGGTTGTGTTGGGCTTAGAGCCTAGTTTGGTTGGTTGGTTGGGCTTTGTGCCTTAGTTTGTAATCCCTTTACTTGAGTTATTAATAAAAGTTTGCCGGGGTACCGTCCCCTTTTTCAAAAAAAAAAAAAATAAAGGATATGAAGCTGACCGGACGGTAATCAGACTCACAATGCGACAATGACATAGAGATTCGTACACAAGAAAAGACTCGAGTTTTTAAGGTCGTAACTATCGGTACATTTGAAGTTTCGGACACCCGAATGGAGGAACGGGAAGGCCGTAAGATATCAAATCCTGCAATAGACTCAAATAAAGGATACGAAGCGGACCAGATGGTAATCGAACTCACGATGCGACAATGACATAGAGATTCGTACTCAAGAAAAGACACGAGTTTTTTAGGTCGTAACTATCGGTACATTTGAAGTTTCGGGCACCCGAATGGAGGAACCGGAAAGCCGTAAGATATCTGATCATGCAATAGACTCAAATAAAGGATACGAAGCGGACTGGATGGTAATCGAACTCACGATGCGACAATGACATAGAGATTCCTACTCAAGAAAAGACACGAGTTTTTAAGTTTGAAACTATCGGTACATTTGAAGTTTCGGGCAGCCGAATGGAGGAACGGGAAGCCCGTAAGATATCTGATCATGCAATAGACTCAAATAAAGGATACGAAGTGGACCGGATGGTAATCGAACTCACGATGCGACAATGACATAGAGATTCGTACACAAGAAAAGACTCGAGTTTTTAAGTTCGTGACTATCGGTACATTTGAAGTTTCGGGCACCCGGATGGAGGAACGGGAAGCCCGTAAGATATCTGATCATGCAATAGACTCAAATAAAGGATACGAAGCGGACCGGATGGTAATCGAACTCACGATGCGATAATGACATAGAGATCGTAGAAAAGAAAAGACACGAGTTTTTACGTTCGTAACTATCGGTACAATTGAAATTTCGGGCACCCGAATGGAGAAAACGGGAAGGCCGTAAGATATCTGATCATGAAATAGACTCAAATAAAGAATACGAAGTGGACCGGATGGTAATCGAACTCAAGATGTGACAATGACATAGAGATACGTACACAAGAAAAGACTCGAGTTTTTAAGGTCGTAACTATCGGTACATTTGAAGTTTCGGGCTCCCGAATGGGGGAACAGGAAGGCCGTATGATATCTGAACATGCAATAGACTCAAATAAAGGATACAAAGTGGACCGGATGGTAATCGAACTCACGATGCGACAATGACATAGAGATTCGTACACAAGAAAAGACTCGAGTTTTTAAGTTCGTGACTATCGGTACATTTGAAGTTTCGGGCACCCGGATGGAGGAACGGGAAGCCCGTAAGATATCTGATCATGCAATAGACTCAAATAAAGGATACGAATCAGACCGGATGGTAATCGGACTCACGATGCGACAATGACATAGAGATTCGTACACAAGAAAAGACTCAAGTTTTTATGGTCGTCACTATCGGAACATTTGAAGTTTCGGGCACCCAAATGTAGGAACGTGAAGGCCGTCAGATATCAAATCATGCAATAGACTCAAATGAGGGATACGAAGCGGACTGGATGGTAATCAAACTCACGATGCGACAAGGACATAGAGATTCGTACTCAAGAAAAGACTCGAGTTTTTAAGGTCGTAACTATCGTTACATTTGAAGTTTCGGGCACCCGAATGGAGGAACGGGAAGCCCATAAGATATCTGATCATGCAATAGACTCAAATACAGGATAAGAAGCTGACTGGACGGTAATCGGACTCACGATGCGACAATGACATAGGGATTCGTACACCAGAAAAGACTCGAGTAATAAAGGACGTAACTATCGGTATATTTGAAGTTTCGGGCATCCGAATGGAGGAACGGGAAGTCCGTAAGATATCTGATCATGGAATAGATTCAAATAAAGGATACGAAGCGGACCGGATGGTAATCGAACTCACGAGGCGACAATGACATAGAGATTCGTACACAAGAAAAGACTCGAGTTTTTAAGGTCGTAATTATCGGTACATTTGAAGTTTCGGGCACCCGAAAGGAGGAACAGGAAGGCCGTAAAATATCTGATCATGCAATAGACTCAAATAAAGGATATGAAGTGGACCGGATGGTAATCGAACTCACGATGCGACAATGACATAGAGATTCGTACACAAGAAAAGACACGAGTTTTTAAGGTCGTAACTATCGGTACATTTGATGTTTTGGGCAGCCGAATGGAGGAACGGGAAGGCCGTAAGATATCTGATCATACAATAGACTCAAATAAAGGATATGAAGCTGACCGGACGGTAATCGGACTCACGATGCGACAATGACATAGAGATTCGTACACAAGAAAAGTCTCGAGTTTTAAAGGACATAACTATCGGTATATTTGAACTTTCGGGAACCCGAATGGAGGAAAGGGATGTCCGTAAGATATCTGATCATAGAATAGATTCAAATAAAGGATAGGAAGCGGACCGGATGGTAATCAAACTCACGATGCGATAATGACATAGAGATTCGTACACAAGAAAAGACTCGAGTTTTTAAGGTCGTAACTATCGGTACATTTGAAGTTTTGGGCACCTGAATGGAGGAACGGGAAGGCCGTAAGATATCTGATCATGCAATAGACTCAAATAAAGGATACGAAGTGGACCGGATGGTAATCGAACTCACGATGCGACAATGACATAGAGATTCGTACACCAGAAAAGACTCGAGTTTTAAAGGACGTAACTATCGGTACATTTGAGGTTTCGGCACCCGAATGGAGGAACGGGAAGTCCGTAAGATATCTGATCATGGAATAGATTCAAATAAAGGATACGAAGCGGACTGGATGGTAATCAAACTCACGATGCGATAATGACATAGAGATTCGTACACAAGAAAAGACTCGAGTTTTTAAGGTCGTAACTATCGGTACATTTGAAGTTTCGGGCACCCGAATGGAGGAACAGGAAGGCCGTAAGATATCTGATCATGCAATAGACTCAAATAAAGGATACGAAGTGG
This sequence comes from Ambrosia artemisiifolia, assembly GCA_032199755.1. Taxonomy (NCBI): domain Eukaryota; kingdom Viridiplantae; phylum Streptophyta; class Magnoliopsida; order Asterales; family Asteraceae; genus Ambrosia; species Ambrosia artemisiifolia. Next base: position 39,955,796 of record CM063519.1, on the reverse strand, counting down.
ACCGGATGGTAATCGAACTCACGATGCGACAATGACATAGAGATTCGTACACAAGAAAAGACTCGAGTTTTTAAGGTCGTAACAATCGGTACATTTGAAGTTTTGGGCACCCGAATGGAGGAACGGGAAGGCCGTAAGATATCTGATCATACAAAAGACTCAAATAAAGGATATGAAGCTGACCGGACGGTAATCGGACTCACGATGCGACAATGACATAGAGATTCGTACACAAGAAAAGACTCGAGTTTTTTAGTTCGTAACTATCGGTACATTTGAAGTTTCGGGCACCCGAATGGAGGAACCGGAAAGCCGTAAGATATCTGATCATGCAATAGACTGAAATAAAGGATACGAAGCGGACCGTATGGTAATCGAACTCACGATGCGACAATGACATAGAGATTCGTACTCAAGAAAAGACACGAGTTTTTAAGTTCGTAACTATCGGTACATTTGAAGTTTCGGGCACCCGAATGGAGGAACGGGAAGCCCGTAAGATATCTGATCATGCAATAGACTCAAATAAAGGATACGAAGCGGACCGGTTGGTAATCGAACTCACGACGCGACAATGACATAGAGATTCGTACACAAGAAAAGACTCGAGTTTTTAAGGTCGTAACAATCGGTACATTTGAAGTTTCGGGCACCCGAAAGGAGGAACAGGAAGGCCGTAAAATATCTGATCATGCAATTGACTCAAATAAAGGATATGAAGTGGACCGGATGGTAATCGAACTCACGATGCGACAATGACATAGAGATTCGTACACAAGAAAAGACACGAGTTTTTAAGGTCGTAACTATCGGTACATTTGAAGTTTTGGGCACCCGAATGGAGGAACGGGAAGGCCGTAAGATATCTGATCATGCAATAGACTCAAATAAAGGATACGAAGTGGACCGGATGGTAATCGAACTCACGATGCGACAATGACATAGAGATTCGTACACAAGAAAAGACTCGAGTTTTTAAGGTCGTAACAATCGGTACATTTGAAGTTTCGGGCACCCGAAAGGAGGAACAGGAAGGCCGTAAAATATCTGATCATGCAATTGACTCAAATAAAGGATATGAAGTGGACCGGATGGTAATCGAACTCACGATGCGACAATGACATAGAGATTCGTACACAAGAAAAGACACGAGTTTTTAAGGTCGTAACTATCGGTACATTTGAAGTTTTGGGCACCCGAATGGAGGAACGGGAAGGCCGTAAGATATCTGATCATGCAATAGACTCAAATAAAGGATACGAAGTGGACCGGATGGTAATCGAACTCACGATGCGACAATGACATAGAGATTCGTACACAAGAAAAGACTCGAGTTTTTAAGGTCGTAACAATCGGTACATTTGAAGTTTCGGGCACCCGAAAGGAGGAACAGGAAGGCCGTAAAATATCTGATCATGCAATTGACTCAAATAAAGGATATGAAGTGGACCGGATGGTAATCGAACTCACGATGCGACAATGACATAGAGATTCGTACACAAGAAAAGACACGAGTTTTTAAGGTCGTAACTATCGGTACATTTGAAGTTTTGGGCACCCGAATGGAGGAACGGGAAGCCCGTAAGATATCTGATCATACAATAGACTCAAATAAAGGATATGAAGCTGACCGGACGGTAATCGGACTCACGATGCGACAATGACATAGAGATTCGTACACAAGAAAAGTCTCGAGTTTTAAAGGACGTAACTATCGGTATATTTGAACTTTCGGGCACCCGAATGGAGGAAAGGGATGTCCGTAAGATATCTGATCATAGAATAGATTCAAATAAAGGATAGGAAGCGGACCGGATGGTAATCAAACTCACAATGCGATAATGACATAGAGATTCGTACACAAGAAAAGACTCGAGTTTTTAAGGTCGTAACTATCGGTACATTTGAAGTTTTGGGCACCTGAATGGAGGAACGGGAAGGCCGTAAGATATCTGATCATGCAATAGACTCAAATAAAAGATACGAAGTGGACCGGATGGTAATCGAACTCACGATGCGACAATGACATAGAGATTCGTACACCAGAAAAGACTCGAGTTTTAAAGGACGTAACTATCGGTATATTTGAAGTTTCGGCACACGAATGGAGGAACGGGAAGTCCGTAAGATATCTGATCATGGAATAGATTCAAATAAAGGATACGAAGCGGACCGGATGGTAATCAAACTCACGATGCGATAATGACATAGAGATTCGTACACAAGAAAAGACTCGAGTTTTTAAGGTCGTAACTATCGGTACATTTGAAGTTTCGGGCACCCGAATGGAGGAACAGGAAGGCCGTAAGATATCTGATCATGCAATAGACTCAAATAAAGGATACGAAGTGGACCGTATGGTAATCGAACTCACGATGCGACAATGACATAGAGATTTGTACACAAGAAAAGACTCGAGTTTTTAAGGTCGTAACAATCGGTACATTTGAAGTTTTGGGCACCCGAATGGAGGAACGGGAAGGTCGTAAGATATATGATCATACAAAAGACTCAAATAAAGGATATGAAGCTGACCGGACGGTAATCGGACTCACGATGCGACAGTGACATAGAGATTCATACACAAGAAAAGACTCGAGTTTTTAAGGTCGTAACTATCGGTACATTTGAAGTTTCGGACACCCGAATGGATGAACGGGAAGGCCGTAAGATATCAAATCATGCAATAGACTCAAATAAGGGATACGAAGTGGACCGGATGGTACTCGAACTTACGATGCGACAATGACATAGAGGTTCGTACTCAAGAAAAGACACGAGTTTTTTAGGTCGTAACTATCGGTACATTTGAAGTTTCGGGCACCCGAATGGAGGAACCGGAAAGCCGTAAGATATCTGATCATGCAATAGACTCAAATAAAGGATACGAAGCGCACCGGATGGTAATCAAACTCACGATGCGACAATGACATAGAAATTCGTACTCAAGAAAAGACACGAGTTTTTAAGTTCGTAACTATCAGTACATTTGAAGTTTCGGGCACCCGAATGGAGGAACGGGAAGCCCGTAAGATATCTGATCATGCAATAGACTCAAATAAAGGATACGAAGCGGACTGGATGGTAATCGAACTCACGATGCGACAATGACATAGAGCTTCGTACACAAGAAAAAACTCGAGTTTTTAAGTTCGTGACTATCGGTACATTTGAAGTTCCGGGCACCCGAAAGGAGGAACAGGAAGGCCGTAAAATATCTGATCATGCAATAGACTCAAATAAAGGATATGAAGTGGACCGGATGGTAATCGAACTCACGATGCGACAATGACATAGAGATTCGTACACAAGAAAAGTCTCGAGTTTTAAAGGACGTAACTATCGGTATATTTGAACTTTCGGGCACCCAAATGGAGGAAAGGGATGTCCGTAAGATATCTGATCATAGAATAGATTCAAATAAAGGATAGGAAGTGGACCGGATGGTAATCAAACTCACGATGCGAAAATGACATAGAGATTCGTACACAAGAAAAGACTCGAGTTTTTAAGGTCGTAACTATCGGTACATTTGAAGTTTTGGGCACCTGAATGGAGGAACGGGAAGGCCGTAAGATATCTGATCATGCAATAGACTCAAATAAAGGATACGAAGTGGACCGGATGGTAATCGAACTCACGATGCGACAATGACATAGAGATTCATACACCAGAAAAGACTCGAGTTTTAAAGGACGTAACTATCGGTACATTTGAAGTTTCGGCGCCCGAATGGAGGAACGGGAAGTCCGTAAGATATCTGATCATGGAATAGATTCAAATAAAGGATACGAAGCGGACTGGATCGTAATCAAACTCACGATGCGATAATGACATAGAGATTCGTACACAAGAAAAGACTCGAGTTTTTAAGGTCGTAACTATCGGTACATTTGAAGTTTCGGGCACCCGAATGGAGGAACAGGAAGGCCGTAAGATATCTGATCATGCAATAGACTCAAATAAAGGATACGAAGTGGACCGGATGGTAATCGAACTCACGATGCGACAATGACATAGAGATTCGTACACAAGAAAAGACTCGAGTTTTTAAGGTCGTAACAATCGGTACATTTGAAGTTTTGGGCACCCGAATGGAGGAACGGGAAGGCCGTAAGATATCTGATCATACAAAAGACTCAAATAAAGGATATGAAGCTGACCGGACGGTAATCGGACTCACGATGCGACAATGACATAGAGATTCGTACACAAGAAAAGACTCGAGTTTTTAAGGTCGTAACTATCGGTACATTTGAAGTTTCGGACACCCGAATGGAGGAACGGGAAGGCCGTAAGATATCAAATCATGCAATAGACTCAAATAAGGGATACGAAGTGGACCGGATGGTACTCGAACTCACGATGCGACGACGATATAGAGGTTCGTACTCAAGAAAAGACACGAGTTTTTTAGTTCGTAACTATCGGTACATTTGAAGTTTCGGGCACCCGAATGGAGGAACCGGAAAGCCGTAAGATATCTGATCATGCAATAGACTGAAATAAAGGATACGAAGCGGACCGGATGGTAATCGAACTCACGATGCGACAATGACATAGAGATTCGTACTCAAGAAAAGACACGAGTTTTTAAGTTCGTAACTATCGGTACATTTGAAGTTTCGGGCACCCGAATGGAGGAACGGGAAGCCCGTAAGATATCTGATCATGCAATAGACTCAAATAAAGGATACGAAGCGGACCGGTTGGTAATCGAACTCACGACGCGACAATGACATAGAGATTCGTACACAAGAAAAGACTCGAGTTTTTAAGGTCGTAACAATCGGTACATTTGAAGTTTCGGGCACCCGAAAGGAGGAACAGGAAGGCCGTAAAATATCTGATCATGCAATTGACTCAAATAAAGGATATGAAGTGGACCGGATGGTAATCGAACTCACGATGCGACAATGACATAGAGATTCGTACACAAGAAAAGACACGAGTTTTTAAGGTCGTAACTATCGGTACATTTGAAGTTTTGGGCACCCGAATGGAGGAACGGGAAGGCCGTAAGATATCTGATCATGCAATAGACTCAAATAAAGGATACGAAGTGGACCGGATGGTAATCGAACTCACGATGCGACAATGACATAGAGATTCGTACACAAGAAAAGACTCGAGTTTTTAAGGTCGTAACAATCGGTACATTTGAAGTTTCGGGCACCCGAAAGGAGGAACAGGAAGGCCGTAAAATATCTGATCATGCAATTGACTCAAATAAAGGATATGAAGTGGACCGGATGGTAATCGAACTCACGATGCGACAATGACATAGAGATTCGTACACAAGAAAAGACACGAGTTTTTAAGGTCGTAACTATCGGTACATTTGAAGTTTTGGGCACCCGAATGGAGGAACGGGAAGGCCGTAAGATATCTGATCATACAATAGACTCAAATAAAGGATATGATGCTGACCGGACGGTAATCGGACTCACGATGCGACAATGACATAGAGATTCGTACACAAGAAAAGTCTCGAGTTTTAAAGGACGTAACTATCGGTATATTTGAACTTTCGGGCACCCAAATGGAGGAAAGGGATGTCCGTAAGATATCTGATCATAGAATAGATTCAAATAAAGGATAGGAAGTGGACCGGATGGTAATCAAACTCACGATGCGAAAATGACATAGAGATTCGTACACAAGAAAAGACTCGAGTTTTTAAGGTCGTAACTATCGGTACATTTGAAGTTTTGGGCACCTGAATGGAGGAACGGGAAGGCCGTAAGATATCTGATCATGCAATAGACTCAAATAAAGGATACGAAGTGGACCGGATGGTAATCGAACTCACGATGCGACAATGACATAGAGATTCATACACCAGAAAAGACTCGAGTTTTAAAGGACGTAACTATCGGTACATTTGAAGTTTCGGCGCCCGAATGGAGGAACGGGAAGTCCGTAAGATATCTGATCATGGAATAGATTCAAATAAAGGATACGAAGCGGACTGGATCGTAATCAAACTCACGATGCGATAATGACATAGAGATTCGTACACAAGAAAAGACTCGAGTTTTTAAGGTCGTAACTATCGGTACATTTGAAGTTTCGGGCACCCGAATGGAGGAACAGGAAGGCCGTAAGATATCTGATCATGCAATAGACTCAAATAAAGGATACGAAGTGGACCGGATGGTAATCGAACTCACGATGCGACAATGACATAGAGATTCGTACACAAGAAAAGACTCGAGTTTTTAAGGTCGTAACAATCGGTACATTTGAAGTTTTGGGCACCCGAATGGAGGAACGGGAAGGCCGTAAGATATCTGATCATACAAAAGACTCAAATAAAGGATATGAAGCTGACCGGACGGTAATCGGACTCACGATGCGACAATGACATAGAGATTCGTACACAAGAAAAGACTCGAGTTTTTAAGGTCGTAACTATCGGTACATTTGAAGTTTCGGACACCCGAATGGAGGAACGGGAAGGCCGTAAGATATCAAATCATGCAATAGACTCAAATAAGGGATACGAAGTGGACCGGATGGTACTCGAACTCACGATGCGACGACGATATAGAGGTTCGTACTCAAGAAAAGACACGAGTTTTTTAGTTCGTAACTATCGGTACATTTGAAGTTTCGGGCACCCGAATGGAGGAACCGGAAAGCCGTAAGATATCTGATCATGCAATAGACTGAAATAAAGGATACGAAGCGGACCGGATGGTAATCGAACTCACGATGCGACAATGACATAGAGATTCGTACTCAAGAAAAGACACGAGTTTTTAAGTTCGTAACTATCGGTACATTTGAAGTTTCGGGCACCCGAATGGAGGAACGGGAAGCCCGTAAGATATCTGATCATGCAATAGACTCAAATAAAGGATACGAAGCGGACCGGTTGGTAATCGAACTCACGACGCGACAATGACATAGAGATTCGTACACAAGAAAAGACTCGAGTTTTTAAGGTCGTAACAATCGGTACATTTGAAGTTTCGGGCACCCGAAAGGAGGAACAGGAAGGCCGTAAAATATCTGATCATGCAATTGACTCAAATAAAGGATATGAAGTGGACCGGATGGTAATCGAACTCACGATGCGACAATGACATAGAGATTCGTACACAAGAAAAGACACGAGTTTTTAAGGTCGTAACTATCGGTACATTTGAAGTTTTGGGCACCCGAATGGAGGAACGGGAAGGCCGTAAGATATCTGATCATGCAATAGACTCAAATAAAGGATACGAAGTGGACCGGATGGTAATCGAACTCACGATGCGACAATGACATAGAGATTCGTACACAAGAAAAGACTCGAGTTTTTAAGGTCGTAACAATCGGTACATTTGAAGTTTCGGGCACCCGAAAGGAGGAACAGGAAGGCCGTAAAATATCTGATCATGCAATTGACTCAAATAAAGGATATGAAGTGGACCGGATGGTAATCGAACTCACGATGCGACAATGACATAGAGATTCGTACACAAGAAAAGACACGAGTTTTTAAGGTCGTAACTATCGGTACATTTGAAGTTTTGGGCACCCGAATGGAGGAACGGGAAGGCCGTAAGATATCTGATCATACAATAGACTCAAATAAAGGATATGATGCTGACCGGACGGTAATCGGACTCACGATGCGACAATGACATAGAGATTCGTACACAAGAAAAGTCTCGAGTTTTAAAGGACGTAACTATCGGTATATTTGAACTTTCGGGCACCCGAATGGAGGAAAGGGATGTCCGTAAGATATCTGATCATAGAATAGATTAAAATAAAGGATAGGAAGCGGACCGGATGGTAATCAAACTCACAATGCGATAATGACATAGAGATTCGTACACAAGAAAAGACTCGAGTTTTTAAGGTCGTAACTATCGGTACATTTGAAGTTTTGGGCACCTGAATGGAGGAACGGGAAGGCCGTAAGATATCTGATCATGCAATAGACTCAAATAAAAGATACGAAGTGGACCGGATGGTAATCGAACTCACGATGCGACAATGACATAGAGATTCGTACACCAGAAAAGACTCGAGTTTTAAAGGACGTAACTATCGGTATATTTGAAGTTTCGGCACACGAATGGAGGAACGGGAAGTCCGTAAGATATCTGATCATGGAATAGATTCAAATAAAGGATACGAAGCGGACCGGATGGTAATCAAACTCACGATGCGATAATGACATAGAGATTCGTACACAAGAAAAGACTCGAGTTTTTAAGGTCGTAACTATCGGTACATTTGAAGTTTCGGGCACCCGAATGGAGGAACAGGAAGGCCGTAAGATATCTGATCATGCAATAGACTCAAATAAAGGATACGAAGTGGACCGGATGGTAATCGAACTCACGATGCGACAATGACATAGAGATTCGTACACAAGAAAAGACTCGAGTTTTTAAGGTCGTAACTATCGGTACATTTGAAGTTTTGGGCACCCGAATGGAGGAACGTGAAGGCCGTAAGATATCTGATCATACAATAGACTCAAATAAAGGATATGAAGCTGACCGGACGGTAATCGGACTCACGATGCGACAATGACATAGAGATTCGTACACAAGAAAAGTCTCGAGTTTTAAAGGACGTAACTATCGGTATATTTGAACTTTCGGGCACCCAAATGGAGGAAAGGGATGTCCGTAAGATATCTGATCATAGAATAGATTCAAATAAAGGATAGGAAGTGGACCGGATGGTAATCAAACTCACGATGCGAAAATGACATAGAGATTCGTACACAAGAAAAGACTCGAGTTTTTAAGGTCGTAACTATCGGTACATTTGAAGTTTTGGGCACCTGAATGGAGGAACGGGAAGGCCGTAAGATATCTGATCATGCAATAGACTCAAATAAAGGATACGAAGTGGACCGGATGGTAATCGAACTCACGATGCGACAATGACATAGAGATTCATACACCAGAAAAGACTCGAGTTTTAAAGGACGTAACTATCGGTACATTTGAAGTTTCGGCGCCCGAATGGAGGAACGGGAAGTCCGTAAGATATCTGATCATGGAATAGATTCAAATAAAGGATACGAAGCGGACTGGATCGTAATCAAACTCACGATGCGATAATGACATAGAGATTCGTACACAAGAAAAGACTCGAGTTTTTAAGGTCGTAACTATCGGTACATTTGAAGTTTCGGGCACCCGAATGGAGGAACAGGAAGGCCGTAAGATATCTGATCATGCAATAGACTCAAATAAAGGATACGAAGTGGACCGGATGGTAATCGAACTCACGATGCGACAATGACATAGAGATTCGTACACAAGAAAAGACTCGAGTTTTTAAGGTCGTAACAATCGGTACATTTGAAGTTTTGGGCACCCGAATGGAGGAACGGGAAGGCCGTAAGATATCTGATCATACAAAAGACTCAAATAAAGGATATGAAGCTGACCGGACGGTAATCGGACTCACGATGCGACAATGACATAGAGATTCGTACACAAGAAAAGACTCGAGTTTTTAAGGTCGTAACTATCGGTACATTTGAAGTTTCGGACACCCGAATGGAGGAACGGGAAGGCCGTAAGATATCAAATCATGCAATAGACTCAAATAAGGGATACGAAGTGGACCGGATGGTACTCGAACTCACGATGCGACGACGATATAGAGGTTCGTACTCAAGAAAAGACACGAGTTTTTTAGTTCGTAACTATCGGTACATTTGAAGTTTCGGGCACCCGAATGGAGGAACCGGAAAGCCGTAAGATATCTGATCATGCAATAGACTGAAATAAAGGATACGAAGCGGACCGGATGGTAATCGAACTCACGATGCGACAATGACATAGAGATTCGTACTCAAGAAAAGACACGAGTTTTTAAGTTCGTAACTATCGGTACATTTGAAGTTTCGGGCACCCGAATGGAGGAACGGGAAGCCCGTAAGATATCTGATCATGCAATAGACTCAAATAAAGGATACGAAGCGGACCGGTTGGTAATCGAACTCACGACGCGACAATGACATAGAGATTCGTACACAAGAAAAGACTCGAGTTTTTAAGGTCGTAACTATCGGTACATTTGAAGTTTCGGGCACCCGAATGGAGGAACAGGAAGGCCGTAAGATATCTGATCATGCAATAGACTCAAATAAAGGATACGAAGTGGACCGGATGGTAATCGAACTCACGATGCGACAATGACATAGAGATTCGTACACAAGAAAAGACTCGAGTTTTTAAGGTCGTAACTATCGGTACATTTGAAGTTTTGGGCACCCGAATGGAGGAACGTGAAGGCCGTAAGATATCTGATCATACAATAGACTCAAATAAAGGATATGAAGCTGACCGGACGGTAATCGGACTCACGATGCGACAATGACATAGAGATTCGTACACAAGAAAAGTCTCGAGTTTTAAAGGACGTAACTATCGGTATATTTGAACTTTCGGGCACCCAAATGGAGGAAAGGGATGTCCGTAAGATATCTGATCATAGAATAGATTCAAATAAAGGATAGGAAGTGGACCGGATGGTAATCAAACTCACGATGCGAAAATGACATAGAGATTCGTACACAAGAAAAGACTCGAGTTTTTAAGGTCGTAACTATCGGTACATTTGAAGTTTTGGGCACCTGAATGGAGGAACGGGAAGGCCGTAAGATATCTGATCATGCAATAGACTCAAATAAAGGATACGAAGTGGACCGGATGGTAATCGAACTCACGATGCGACAATGACATAGAGATTCATACACCAGAAAAGACTCGAGTTTTAAAGGACGTAACTATCGGTACATTTGAAGTTTCGGCGCCCGAATGGAGGAACGGGAAGTCCGTAAGATATCTGATCATGGAATAGATTCAAATAAAGGATACGAAGCGGACTGGATCGTAATCAAACTCACGATGCGATAATGACATAGAGATTCGTACACAAGAAAAGACTCGAGTTTTTAAGGTCGTAACTATCGGTACATTTGAAGTTTCGGGCACCCGAATGGAGGAACAGGAAGGCCGTAAGATATCTGATCATGCAATAGACTCAAATAAAGGATACGAAGTGGACCGGATGGTAATCGAACTCACGATGCGACAATGACATAGAGATTCGTACACAAGAAAAGACTCGAGTTTTTAAGGTCGTAACAATCGGTACATTTGAAGTTTTGGGCACCCGAATGGAGGAACGGGAAGGCCGTAAGATATCTGATCATACAAAAGACTCAAATAAAGGATATGAAGCTGACCGGACGGTAATCGGACTCACGATGCGACAATGACATAGAGATTCGTACACAAGAAAAGACTCGAGTTTTTAAGGTCGTAACTATCGGTACATTTGAAGTTTCGGACACCCGAATGGAGGAACGGGAAGGCCGTAAGATATCAAATCATGCAATAGACTCAAATAAGGGATACGAAGTGGACCGGATGGTACTCGAACTCACGATGCGACGACGATATAGAGGTTCGTACTCAAGAAAAGACACGAGTTTTTTAGTTCGTAACTATCGGTACATTTGAAGTTTCGGGCACCCGAATGGAGGAACCGGAAAGCCGTAAGATATCTGATCATGCAATAGACTGAAATAAAGGATACGAAGCGGACCGGATGGTAATCGAACTCACGATGCGACAATGACATAGAGATTCGTACTCAAGAAAAGACACGAGTTTTTAAGTTCGTAACTATCGGTACATTTGAAGTTTCGGGCACCCGAATGGAGGAACGGGAAGCCCGTAAGATATCTGATCATGCAATAGACTCAAATAAAGGATACGAAGCGGACCGGTTGGTAATCGAACTCACGACGCGACAATGACATAGAGATTCGTACACAAGAAAAGACTCGAGTTTTTAAGGTCGTAACAATCGGTACATTTGAAGTTTCGGGCACCCGAAAGGAGGAACAGGAAGGCCGTAAAATATCTGATCATGCAATTGACTCAAATAAAGGATATGAAGTGGACCGGATGGTAATCGAACTCACGATGCGACAATGACATAGAGATTCGTACACAAGAAAAGACACGAGTTTTTAAGGTCGTAACTATCGGTACATTTGAAGTTTTGGGCACCCGAATGGAGGAACGGGAAGGCCGTAAGATATCTGATCATGCAATAGACTCAAATAAAGGATACGAAGTGGACCGGATGGTAATCGAACTCACGATGCGACAATGACATAGAGATTCGTACACAAGAAAAGACTCGAGTTTTTAAGGTCGTAACAATCGGTACATTTGAAGTTTCGGGCACCCGAAAGGAGGAACAGGAAGGCCGTAAAATATCTGATCATGCAATTGACTCAAATAAAGGATATGAAGTGGACCGGATGGTAATCGAACTCACGATGCGACAATGACATAGAGATTCGTACACAAGAAAAGACACGAGTTTTTAAGGTCGTAACTATCGGTACATTTGAAGTTTTGGGCACCCGAATGGAGGAACGGGAAGGCCGTAAGATATCTGATCATACAATAGACTCAAATAAAGGATATGATGCTGACCGGACGGTAATCGGACTCACGATGCGACAATGACATAGAGATTCGTACACAAGAAAAGTCTCGAGTTTTAAAGGACGTAACTATCGGTATATTTGAACTTTCGGGCACCCGAATGGAGGAAAGGGATGTCCGTAAGATATCTGATCATAGAATAGATTAAAATAAAGGATAGGAAGCGGACCGGATGGTAATCAAACTCACAATGCGATAATGACATAGAGATTCGTACACAAGAAAAGACTCGAGTTTTTAAGGTCGTAACTATCGGTACATTTGAAGTTTTGGGCACCTGAATGGAGGAACGGGAAGGCCGTAAGATATCTGATCATGCAATAGACTCAAATAAAAGATACGAAGTGGACCGGATGGTAATCGAACTCACGATGCGACAATGACATAGAGATTCGTACACCAGAAAAGACTCGAGTTTTAAAGGACGTAACTATCGGTATATTTGAAGTTTCGGCACACGAATGGAGGAACGGGAAGTCCGTAAGATATCTGATCATGGAATAGATTCAAATAAAGGATACGAAGCGGACCGGATGGTAATCAAACTCACGATGCGATAATGACATAGAGATTCGTACACAAGAAAAGACTCGAGTTTTTAAGGTCGTAACTATCGGTACATTTGAAGTTTCGGGCACCCGAATGGAGGAACAGGAAGGCCGTAAGATATCTGATCATGCAATAGACTCAAATAAAGGATACGAAGTGGACCAGATGGTAATCGAACTCACGATGCGACAATGACATAGAGATTCGTACACAAGAAAAGACTCGAGTTTTTAAGGTCGTAACTATCGGTACATTTGAAGTTTTGGGCACCCGAATGGAGGAACGGGAAGGCCGTAAGATATCTGATCATACAATAGACTCAAATAAAGGATATGAAGCTGACCGGACGGTAATCGGACTCACGATGCGACAATGACATAGAGATTCGTACACAAGAAAAGTCTCGAGTTTTAAAGGACGTAACTATCGGTATATTTGAACTTTCGGGCACACGAATGGAGGAACGGGAAGTCCGTAAGATATCTGATCATGGAATAGATTCAAATAAAGGATACGAAGCGGACCGGATGGTAATCAAACTCACGATGCGAAAATGACATAGAGATTCGTACACAAGAAAAGACTCGAGTTTTTAAGGTCGTAACTATCGGTACATTTGAAGTTTCGGGCACCCGAATGGAGGAACAGGAAGGCCGTAAGATATCTGATCATGCAATAGACTCAAATAAAGGATACGAAGTGGACCGGATGGTAATCGAACTCACGATGCGACAATGACATAGAGATTTGTACACAAGAAAAGACTCGAGTTTTTAAGGTCGTAACAATCGGTACATTTGAAGTTTTGGGCACCCGAATGGAGGAACGGGAAGGTCGTAAGATATCTGATCATACAAAAGACTCAAATAATGGATATGAAGCTGACCGGACGGTAATCAGACTCACGATGCGACAATGACATAGAGATTCATACACAAGAAAAGACTCGAGTTTTTAAGGTCGTAACTATCGGTACATTTGAAGTTTCGGACACCCGAATGGATGAACGGGAAGGCCGTAAGATATCAAATCATGCAATAGACTCAAATAAGGGATACGAATTGGACCGGATGGTACTCGAACTTACGATGCGACAATGACATAGAGGTTCGTACTCAAGAAAAGACACGAGTTTTTTAGGTCGTAACTATCGGTACATTTGAAGTTTCGGGCACCCGAATGGAGGAACCGGAAAGCCGTAAGATATCTGATCATGCAATAGACTCAAATAAAGGATACGAAGCACACCGGATGGTAATCGAACTCACGATGCGACAATGACATAGAGATTCGTACTCAAGAAAAGACACGAGTTTTTAAGTTCATAACTATCGGTACATTTGAAGTTTCGGGCACCCGAATGGAGGAACGGGAAGCCCGTAAGATATCTGATCATGCAATAGACTCAAATAAAGGATACGAAGCGGACTGGATGGTAATCGAACTCACGATGCGACAATGACATAGAGATTCGTACACAAGAAAAAACTCGAGTTTTTAAGTTCGTGACTATCGGTACATTTGAAGTTTCGGGCACCCGAATGGAGGAACCGGAAAGCCGTAAGATATCTGATCATGCAATAGACTCAAATAAAGGATACGAAGCACACCGGATGGTAATCGAACTCACGATGCGACAATGACATAGAGATTCGTACACAAGAAAAGACACGAGTTTTTAAGGTCGTAACTATCGGTACATTTGAAGTTTTGGGCACCCGAATGGAGGAACGGGAAGGCCGTAAGATATCTGATCATACAATAGACTCAAATAAAGGATATGAAGCTGACCGGACAGTAATCGGACTCATGATGCGACAATGACATAGAGATTCGTACACAAGAAAAGTCTAGAGTTTTAAAGGACGTAACTATCGGTATATTTGAACTTTCGGGCACCCGAATGGAGGAAAGGGATGTCCGTAAGATATCTGATCATAGAATAGATTCAAATAAAGGATAGGAAGCGGACCGGATGGTAATCAAACTCACGATGCGATAATGACATAGAGATTCGTACACAAGAAAAGACTCGAGTTTTTAAGGTCGTAACTATCGGTACATTTGAAGTTTTGGGCACCTGAATGGAGGAACGGGAAGGCCGTAAGATATCTGATCATGCAATAGACTCAAATAAAGGATACGAAGTGGATCGGATGGTAATCGAACTCACGATGCGACAATGACATAGAGATTCGTACACCAGAAAAGGCTCGAGTTTTAAAGGACGTAACTATCGGTATATTTGAAGTTTCGGCACCCGAATGGAGGAACGGGAAGTCCGTAAGATATCTGATCATGGAATAGATTCAAATAAAGGATACGAAGCGGACCGGATGGTAATCAAACTCACGATGCGATAATGACATAGAGATTCGTACACAAGAAAAGACTCGAGTTTTTAAGGTCGTAACTATCGGTACATTTGAAGTTTCGGGCACCCGAATGGAGGAATAGGAAGGCCGTAAAATATCTGATCATGCAATAGACTCAAATAAAGGATATGAAGTGGACCGGATGGTAATCGAACTCACGATGCCACAATGACATAGAGATTCGTACACCAGAAAAGACTCGAGTTTTAAAGGACGTAACTATCGGTATATTTGAAGTTTCGGCACCCGAATGGAGGAACGGGAAGTCCGTAAGATATCTGATCATGGAATAGATTCAAATAAAGGATATGAAGCGGACCGGATGGTAATCAAACTCACGATGCGATAATGACATAGAGATTCGTACACAAGAAAAGACTCAAGTTTTTAAGGTCGTAACTATCGGTACATTTGAAGTTTCGGGCACCCGAATGGAGGAACAGGAAGGCCGTAAAATATCTGATCATGCAATAGACTCAAATAAAGGATATGAAGTGGACCGGATGGTAATCGAACTCACGATGCGACAATGACATAGAGATTCGTACACCAGAAAAGACTCGAGTTTTAAAGGACGTAACTATCGGTATATTTGAAGTTTCGGCACCCGAATGGAGGAACGGGAAGTCCGTAAGATATCTGATCATGGAATAGATTCAAATAAAGGATACGAAGCGGACCGGATGGTAATCAAACTCACGATGCGATAATGACATAGAGATTCGTACACAAGAAAAGACTCGAGTTTTTAAGGTCATAACTATCGGTACATTTGAAGTTTCGGGCACCCGAATGGAGGAACAGGAAGGCCGTAAGATATCTGATCATGCAATAGACTCAAATAAAGGATACGAAGTGGACCGGATGGTAATCGAACTCACGATGCGACAATGACATAGAGATTCGTACACAAGAAAAGACTCGAGTTTTTAAGGTCGTAACAATCGGTACATTTGAAGTTTTGGGCACCCGAATGGAAGAACGGGAAGGCCGTAAGATATCTGATCATACAAAAGACTCAAATAAAGGATATGAAGCTGACCGGATGGTAATCGGACTCACGATGCGACAATGACATAGAGATTCGTACACAAGAAAAGACTCGAGTTTTTAAGGTCGTAACTATCGGTACATTTGAAGTTTCGGACACCCGAATGGAGGAACGGGAAGGCCGTAAGATATCAAATCATGCAATAGACTCAAATAAGGGATACAAAGTGGACCGGATGGTACTCGAACTCACGATGCGACAACGATATAGAGGTTCGTACTCAAGAAAAGACACGAGTTTTTTAGTTCGTAACTATCGGTACATTTGAAGTTTCAGGCACCCGAATGGAGGAACGGGAAGCCCGTAAGATATCTGATCATGCAATAGACTCAAATAAAGGATACGAAGTGGACCGGATGGTAATCGAACTCACGACGCGACAATGACATAGAGATTCGTACACAAGAAAAAACTCGAGTTTTTAAGTTCGTGACTATCGGTACATTTGAAGTTTCGGGCACACGAAAGGAGGAACAGGAAGGCCGTAAAATATCTGATCATGCAATTGACTCAAATAAAGGATATGAAGTGGACCAGATGGTAATCGAACTCACGATGCGACAATGACATAGAGATTCGTACACAAGAAAAGACACGAGTTTTTAAGGTCGTAACTATCGGTACATTTGAAGTTTCGGACACCCGAATGGAGGAACGGGAAGGCCGTAAGATATCAAATCATGCAATAGACTTAAATAAGGGATACGAAGTGGACCGGATGGTACTCGAACTCACGATGCGACAACGATATAGAGGTTCGTACTCAAGAAAAGACACGAGTTTTTTAGTTCGTAACTATCGGTACATTTGAAGTTTCGGGCACCCGAATGGAGGAACCGGAAAGCCGTAAGATATCTGATCATGCAATAGGCTGAAATAAAGGATACGAAGCGGACCGGATGGTAATCGAACTCACGATGCGACAATGACATAGAGATTCGTACACCAGAAAAGACTCGAGTTTTAAAGGACGTAACTATCGGTATATTTGAAGTTTCGGCACCCGAATGGAGGAACGGGAAGTCCGTAAGATATCTGATCATGGAATAGATTCAAATAAAGGATACGAAGCGGACCGGATGGTAATCAAACTCACGATGCGATAATGACATAGAGATTCGTACACAAGAAAAGACTCGAGTTTTTAAGGTCATAACTATCGGTACATTTGATGTTTCGGGCACCCGAATGGAGGAACAGGAAGGCCGTAAGATATCTGATCATGCAATAGACTCAAATAAAGGATACGAAGTGGACCGGATGGTAATCGAACTCACGATGCGACAATGACATAGAGATTCGTACACAAGAAAAGACTCGAGTTTTTAAGGTCGTAACAATCGGTACATTTGAAGTTTTGGGCACCCGAATGGAGGAACGGGAAGGCCGTAAGATATCTGATCATACAAAAGACTCAAATAAAGGATATGAAGCTGACCGGATGGTAATCGGACTCACGATGCGACAATGACATAGAGATTCGTACACAAGAAAAGACTCGAGTTTTTAAGGTCGTAACTATCGGTACATTTGAAGTTTCGGACACCCGAATGGAGGAACGGGAAGGCCGTAAGATATCAAATCATGCAATAGACTCAAATAAGGGATACGAAGTGGACCGGATGGTACTCGAACTCACGATGCGACAACGATATAGAGGTTCGTACTCAAGAAAAGACACGAGTTTTTTAGTTCGTAACTATCGGTACATTTGAAGTTTCAGGCACCCGAATGGAGGAACGGGAAGCCCGTAAGATATCTGATCATGCAATAGACTCAAATAAAGGATACGAAGTGGACCGGATGGTAATCGAACTCACGACGCGACAATGACATAGAGATTCGTACACAAGAAAAAACTCGAGTTTTTAAGTTCGTGACTATCGGTACATTTGAAGTTTCGGGCACACGAAAGGAGGAACAGGAAGGCCGTAAAATATCTGATCATGCAATTGACTCAAATAAAGGATATGAAGTGGACCGGATGGTAATCGAACTCACGATGCGACAATGACATAGAGATTCGTACACAAGAAAAGACACGAGTTTTTAAGGTCGTAACTATCGGTACATTTGAAGTTTCGGACACCCGAATGGAGGAACGGGAAGGCCGTAAGATATCAAATCATGCAATAGACTCAAATAAGGGATACGAAGTGGACTGGATGGTACTCGAACTCACGATGCGACAACGATATAGAGGTTCGTACTCAAGAAAAGACACGAGTTTTTTAGTTTGTAACTATCGGTACATTTGAAGTTTCGGGCACCCGAATGGAGGAACCGGAAAGCCGTAAGATATCTGATCATGCAATAGGCTGAAATAAAGGATACGAAGCGGACCGGATGGTAATCGAACTCACGATGCGACAATGACATAGAGATTCGTACTCAAGAAAAGACACGAGTTTTTAAGTTCGTAACTATCGGTACATTTGAAGTTTCGGGCACCCGAATGGAGGAACGGGAAGCCCGTAAGATATCTGATCATGCAATAGACTCAAATAAAGGATACGAAGCGGACCAGATGGTAATCGAACTCACGACGCGACAATGACATAGAGATTCGTACACAAGAAAAAACTCGAGTTTTTAAGTTCGTGACTATCGGTACATTTGAAGTTTCGGGCACACGAAAGGAGGAACAGGAAGGCCGTAAAATATCTGATCATGCAATTGACTCAAATAAAGGATATGAAGTGGACCGGATGGTAATCGAACTCACGATGCGACAATGACATAGAGATTCGTACACAAGAAAAGACACGAGTTTTTAAGGTCGTAACTATCGGTACATTTGAAGTTTTGGGCACCCGAATGGAGGAACGGGAAGGCCGTAAGATATCTGATCATACAATAGACTCAAATAAAGGATATGAAGCTGACCGGACGGTAATCGGACTCACGATGCGACAATGACATAGAGATTCGTACACAAGAAAAGTCTCGAGTTTTAAAGGACGTAACTATCGGTATATTTGAACTTTCGGGCACCCGAATGGAGGAAAGGGATGTCCGTAAGATATCTGATCATAGAATAGATTCAAATAAAGGATAGGAAGCGGACCGGATGGTAATCAAACTCACAATGCGATAATGACATAGAGATTCGTACACAAGAAAAGACTCGAGTTTTTAAGGTCGTAACTATCGGTACATTTGAAGTTTTGGGCACCTGAATGGAGGAACGGGAAGGCCGTATGATATCTGATCATGCAATAGACTCAAATAAAGGATACGAAGTGGACCGGATGGTAATCGAACTCACGATGCGACAATGACATAGAGATTCGTACACCAGAAAAGACTCGAGTTTTAAAGGACGTAACTATCGGTATATTTGAAGTTTCGGCACCCGAATGGAGGAACGGGAAGTCCGTAAGATATCTGATCATGGAATAGATTCAAATAAAGGATACGAAGCGGACCGGATGGTAATCAAACTCACGATGCGATAATGACATAGAGATTCGTACACAAGAAAAGACTCGAGTTTTTAAGGTCGTAACTATCGGTACATTTGAAGTTTCGGGCACCCGAATGGAGGAACAGGAAGGCCGTAAGATATCTGATCATGCAATAGACTCAAATAAAGGATACGAAGTGGACCGGATGGTAATCGAACTCACGATGCGACAATGACATAGAGATTTGTACACAAGAAAAGACTCGAGTTTTTAAGGACGTAACAATCGGTACATTTGAAGTTTTGGGCACCCGAATGGAGGAACGGGAAGGTCGTAAGATATCTGATCATACAAAAGACTCAAATAAAGGATATGAAGCTGACCGGACGGTAATCGGACTCACGATGCGACAATGACATAGAGATTCATACACAAGAAAAGACTCGAGTTTTTAAGGTCATAACTATCGGTACATTTGAAGTTTCGGACACCCGAATGGATGAACGGGAAGGCCGTAAGATATCAAATCATGCAATAGACTCAAATAAGGGATACGAATTGGACCGGATGGTACTCGAACTTACGATGCGACAATGACATAGAGGTTCGTACTCAAGAAAAGACACGAGTTTTTTAGGTCGTAACTATCGGTACATTTGAAGTTTCGGGCACCCGAATGGAGGAACCGGAAAGCCGTAAGATATCTGATCATGCAATAGACTCAAATAAAGGATACGAAGCACACCGGATGGTAATCGAACTCACGATGCGACAATGACATAGAGATTCGTACTCAAGAAAAGACACGAGTTTTTAAGTTCGTAACTATCGGTACAATTGAAGTTTCGGGCACCCGAATGGAGGAACGGGAAGCCCGTAAGATATCTGATCATGCAATAGACTCAAATAAAGGATACGAAGCGGGCTGGATGGTAATCGAACTCACGATGCGACAATGACATAGAGATTCGTACACAAGAAAAAACTCGAGTTTTTAAGTTCGTGACTATCGGTACATTTGAAGTTCCGGGCACCCGAAAGGAGGAACAGGAATGTCACACCACGCCAGCGGCGGAAACACGTGGCGCAACGCTCGAAAAGTATATCAAAGTCAAGATTAACACAAACAATAATTATTTAGAAAAGATCATATTATTAAGACGTCGTAAGATGTTTTCGTTGTCCCAAACGTTCACATCCACACAAGTTCAATTTATACAAAAGGGTTTTTCGACTATATTCCGAACCAACGGAAAATAAAAGTAAAACCCCCAAAAGACCGACGTCCCCGATTCCCCCGCACTAGCCATTCCTTTCAGCAGTCTAATTACCTGAAAGATATGTTTAAAAGACACGTCAATATATACATATTGGTGAGTTCACAGGTTTTAATTTCATAAGCAAAACATTTCAATACCGGCATGTAACAGAAATATAATATAAGTAGTGTCATATATGTGGAGTAGCTAGCTCCTACATGACGATGGCGACTACCTCCCGGGCCCATAACCAAACCAAGACTATACGACAGATTGCCCCGCGAGTTGCTTCTTGGACAACAACTCAGTTCAGAATACATGCACCTCTTGTCTTTACCGGGTTGACGCTATCAACCAGAGGTGGGCCTTGTCAGGCACCGATAGTACTACCCAGATATCCCTTTGGTTTGATTTCCCTGAATTAATGGTTACAGTAAACAGCGAGGTCTTACCCCAAGTGGTTTCCAGTTACCCAGGTACCCATCGTGCTAAATATTATATTCCACGTGTTACAGCAATTTAACAAAACATATCTTTCCCCCGAAAACGTAAAAACAGTTTAAAATGGGGCCGTGAAACTCACCTCAAACTCAGCGTGCACAAATACCAGAGAATAGCAGATATCCAAGGTCAAATACCTACAGGCGTTCTTAGACGTATAAGTCACTAAGCCTATCATGTGTGTTTTACCGGCAAGTTGTACACCCAACTCCCAACGACACAATTGTTATATAATTCCCCGTTTAAAACATGTGTCTAGGTCCGTTGGTGATGGATTACCCCCGTTATAAGTTTCACTTAACTTATGTTTAATAAACATATCAACATTATCCTTGAAGTTAGTTAGGTTCGTCGCCGCGAACTAAGATCATTTCCCGATTTTATCACATCATGATCTTATTATTTAATATATCTGTTTTCAATATATTTACTAACTCGGATAAACTTATCTCCGACTCGACTCACTTTACCGCATAACTACTTTCCCATTAAGTAGTTATACTAGGATCTTGTCGTTCGAGATTTCATTTTCCAACACTCGCCTCGACTCACTTTACCGTATATTTATTTTCCCATTAAATAAATATACTAGGATCTTGTCGATTTGATATTCCCGCGACTCGACTCACTGTTCCATATATTTATTTTCCCATTCAAATAAATATACTAAGATCTTGTCGATTCGACTTTTCGTTTTATAACTTTCGACTCGACTCACTGTTCCATATATTTATTTTCCCATTCAAATAAATATACTGAGGTCTTGTCGATTCGATTTTATATTTTTAACGCCCGACTCGACTCACCACACCGCATATTTACTTTCCCATTGAGTAAATATACTAGGATCTCGTCGATTCGGTATACATATATATATATATGTATTTTCCTCGTTAAATCCATATGTTCGTTTAACGTTTAATCGTTAGATTATTTACGTTACTTTTCTCCCACGAATATTTTTCAACACTTAGGAAAGTGTTATATATATATTTTTCACCCATGATAGTTCATATATTTTATCTCATAAAATATATATTTCCTTGACGTAATACATACTCGTATCTCGTACGATATATATATTCTCGTCCGTTTTACATCTTTGTCCGATAACTCGTTGTGTTAAAACATATTTATGTCCGAACGTTCAACTTATATATTTTCGCTTCACGAATAATATAAGTTACGTATATATATATTTTGTAGAAATAAATACTTCACGTCGAGTATTGTTTTCCTACTTCCGAAAATATATATGTATCTAGTTATTCATCCCCAAATTTCCGACAATATGATTTACTCGAAATTAATCACTATTAATTTCACCATATTTTTACTTGGAAATTTATAAAATAACTTTTGTATCTTTCCAAAACCAAGACTTAGTCGTTTTAACTCCAAAACGCTCCAACATTTTTATACTCCCATAAATATAAAAATGTTCATTTTTATAAAAGTTTACTAAGTCTTTAAAATTACCAATTTTTTTGTAATAAAAACTCTAGTTTTTATTTTTCCCACATCTTTGGTAATTTATATTTTTATAAAATCCCATTTTATAAAAATGACTTTTAATATCAAAATACAATATTTTGTAAGTCTTGGAAATCATTTATCATTAATCACCCTTGACTAAACAACTTTACATTTTTAACACCAAACTTTAAAATGTCACATTTTTAGACTTAAGTTTCAAAAATGGCATTTTACACCCCTTAACTTTTAAAGTTACCAAATAACACCCTTAACTTTTAAAAGTTACATTTTCATCCTTAATCTTCCAAAAGTGACCATTTTCTACTAAATTTAGTAATCTTGATTATGTCCACTTTGTCATGAAAGATTATTATTATGATCTAATCTTGTCCATAGTCTATAATAACTTATTTAAGGATAATAATAAGTGTACTTTGTGTATTAAGTCCATTTTGCCCAAAATGTTAACATTATGTTTGTTTCTAATGTTATGTAAACTTTTATTTCAACATTTCTCACAAGATCAACATGATATCAAGCTTTAGATAATCATTTTAAGATGATCAACACCACTTTTAAGTGTATTCAAGTTACATTAACAATCTATGCTTTGATCATCATTTTAAACATGATTATGTAACTTTTTTTGAACTCAAAACATCATCATCCATCATCAACACCCCACGGTTCCCACACACACTCTTAAGCCTCCATTTTAACTTGATAAAACATATTATATCTTATGTTAAAATCCTTGTTAAACATTTGTATACAACTTGCTTTAAAAACATCAACACATAGACTTTTAAAAGCAAGATCAAGAGGGAAAAATACTTACAACTAGCACAAGGCTAGGGAAGACAAAATCACTTGTTTTGGAGGAGGTTTAGTGTGTTCTTCCAAGGGGTTAAGCTCCTAGCTTGATAACACACACTTAGGGTATGGAAATGGATGTTTAGATGGATGGATTTTAGTGTTAATAACTTGAAAATGGGTGGTTTCTTGGCTCTAGAACCCACGGCCCAACAAAGGAAAAGAAGAAGGGAATTTGTGATGGTTGAAGATATTATCATGTGTAGAGTTTATATAAAATATCCATGATTACATTATCTATTATTATATTACAACACCATACCTCAAATCTACCATCTTTGCAAGACAAAGATTTGAGGCATGGCTTGGGTATGGGCCGGTTCTAATGGGGGATTTTGTGGGGCCCAAGTGCCTCACAATATCTCCCATTTTTCCCAAAGTTGTACCGCGTATTTTTCGTGTTTCGTTCGGGTTTTTATTCACGAGTTATCCGGACATTAAAAATGCCTCTAATAACCCTTAAACATAGCCTAGTTTAAGTGTTGGTTAGTTATTTAGGCTTTGATTGGGTGAAATTATAATTTACACGCGTATCGGGTGCGACACGCGCACTTTATTCGTTACCGGGAGATTTGTATGTAAAGTTTTCACTTATGGTTTTGGAGTTCCAAAACACATAATATTTCATGAAAGTACCCTTTATTTTATATCCTGGGTGTCCGGGATAATTTTGTTTATTAAATTTTACCGGGTAATCACCAACGTCCGTTCCAACACAAGTTAATTTGCACGCGATTCCACCGTGCCTCAAATTAAACACATGCATTCCTATGCATCTTATGGGGAATTTGCTATTCTCTAAATGCCAAATTAATATAATTAATTCGAAATTGCACGTAATTAAGTTAATCACTCATAATTAATTTGTACGGAATTACCTCATTTTTGCCGTTTGTCACATTCTCCCCCCCGTTAAGAGAATTCCGTCCCGGAATTCAGTTCAAGTCCCTCGGTACTGGGGTCTTCTTGAATAGGTCAGGATATTTCTGCTTCATATGATCCAATCTTTCCCATGTGAACTCCGGTCCACGTTTGGCATTCCAACGTACTTTGACCAACCTGATCTTACTACGCCTAAGCTTCTGAACCTTCCAATCAGTCACCTCGATTGGTTCTTCGACAAAGTGAAGCTTATCGTCGATGTGGATCTCGTCCGCAGGTATAATCAGGGTCTCGTCGGATAAACACTTTTTCAAGTTTGATACATGAAATGTATCGTGTATTCCGCTAAGCTCTTGTGGCAACTTGAGCTTATAGGCCACCGGGCCTACCCTTGCCAAAATTTCGAAAGGACCAACATACCGGGGATTCAATTTCCCACGCTTCCCAAAGCGTGCAACACCTTTCCAAGGTGAGACTTTAAGCAGAACTTTATCACCGACTTGGAACTCCAAAGGCTTACGCCTCATATCCGCATAACTTTTCTGTCGATCACGAGCCGCTTTCAAGCGCTCCTTGATCAGAAAAATCTTATCAGTAGTTTCTTGAACAATCTCGGGTCCCGTAAGCTGCTTCTCTCCGACTTCAGCCCAACATAGCGGAGATCGACACTTACGCCCGTATAATGCTTCAAATGGTGCAGCCTGGATGCTCGTATGGTAGCTATTATTGTACGAGAATTCCACGAGTGGCAGGTGCGTGTCCCAATTACCACCAAAATCAATTGCACATGCTCGCAACATATCCTCCAAGGTTTGGATGGTGCGTTCACTTTGACCATCGGTTTGGGGGTGATAAGCAGTACTCATATCCAAACGAGTACCTAGAGCAGCATGCAAGCTTTGCCAAAACCTAGAGGTAAAATGGCTATCACGGTCTGAAATTATAGAGACAGGCACACCATGCTTCGACACCACTTCCTTAATATACAATTGGGCCAATTTTTCCGTTTTATCCGTCCCGCGGATTGGAAGGAAGTGTGCCGACTTCGTCAAACGATCCACGATTACCCAGATCGTATCGTGGCCACTCGATGTCCTGGGCAATTTAGTAATAAAATCCATGGAAATTTGTTCCCATTTCCATTCTGGAATTTCTGGTTGCTGAAGCAAACCAGATGGCCTTTGGTGCTCGGCTTTAACCTTTGAACACGTTAAACAACGCGCAACATAAGCCGCTATATCTCTCTTAAAATTCGGCCACCAATAATGTTCCTTTAAATCATGGAACATCTTATCTGCCCCGGGATGAACCGAATATCGAGAACTGTGAGCTTCAGCCAAAACTAGCTCACGTATACCACCATACAGAGGTACCCAGACTCTATTCATGAAGTACAAATTCTGATCCGTCTTAGACTCCAGCGAGTCCAACATGCCTCGTAGCCTCTCCTTCCTGAAATTTTCGGGCTTAAGCGCATTACTTTGGGCCTCACGAATCCGATCCGTCAAATTCGTGTGAATAGTCAGACCCAAAGATCGAACCCGCAACGGCTTAACCCGTTCCTTGCGACTTAAGGCATCCGCTACGACGTTCGCCTTTCCGGGATGGTATTTTATTTCACAATCATAATCATTCAATAATTCCACCCATCTCCGTTGTCGCATATTCAAATCCTTTTGGTCAAAAATGTGTTGCAAACTCTTATGATCTGTGAAGATCTTGCACTTAGTGCCATAGAGATAATGCCTCCAAATTTTGAGAGCGAACACCACTGCACCCAATTCCAAATCGTGTGTAGTGTAGTTTTTCTCATGAATTTTCAATTGCCTGGAAGCATATGCAATCACTTTGTTCCGTTGCATCAACACGCATCCCAACCCTTGATGCGATGCATCACAATAGACTACGAAGTCTTCAGTACCATCAGGAAGTGATAAGATAGGCGCTTCACATAGCTTATCCTTCAGTAACTGGAACGCCGACTCTTGCTTTTCCGTCCACTCGAACTTTTTATCCTTTTGGGTTAACAGGGTCAAAGACTGCGCTATCTTGGAAAAATTCTTAATGAATCTCCTGTAGTAACCCGCAAGTCCAAGAAATTGCCGAACTTCAGTCGGAGTTTTAGGCACTTCCCAATTCTTGATTGCCTCGATCTTGGCAGGATCAACGTGTATACCTTTTTCATTTACCACATGGCCTAAGAAATGAACTTCTCTAATCCAGAATTCACACTTAGAGAACTTGGCATACAACTTCTCCTTACGTAATAACTCCAAAATCAAACGAAGGTGATCTTTGTGTTCTTCCTTGGTGCGAGAATAGATCAAAATATCATCAATGAACACGATTACGAATTTGTCCAAGTAGGGCTTGCACACACGATTCATCAAATCCATGAAAACTGCTGGAGCGTTGGTCAATCCGAACGGCATCACCAAGAACTCATAATGACCATAGCGAGTACGAAAAGCAGTTTTCGATACATCCTACTCTTGGATACGAAGTTGATGATAGCCAGACCTTAAATCAATCTTGGAGTAATAACTAGATCCTTGGAGTTGATCAAACAAGTCATCGATCCTGGGAAGGGGATAACGATTCTTGATGGTCAATTTGTTCAACTCACGATAATCTATGCACATACGAAAGGTACCATCCTTCTTTTTCACGAACAAGACTGGAGCTCCCCAAGGTGAGAAACTCGGTCTTATAAAACCTTTATCCAACAATTCTTGCAATTGATTGGACAGTTCTTGCATCTCTGATGGAGCTAAGCGATACGGCGATCGTGCTACAGGAGCGGCTCCAGGAACAAGGTCAATACGAAATTCGACTTGTCGAGGGGGTGGCAACCCCGGCAAATCTTCAGGGAATACATCAGGAAAATCTTTCACAATCGGGATACTCTCGAGTTTCTGTTCGTCAGCCTTTTTATCTACCACATGTGCCAAGAACGCAACCTGACCCTTCCGCAAGCACTTCCGGGCCTTCATGCAAGTAATAATTCTCAATGGCGTCCCACGCCTCTCCCCTTGAATCGAAAGAATTTCACCATTCGCAAGAGGGATTTGAATTATTTTATCATTACAGACAACAATGGCGCTCTGTGTAGATAACCAATCCATGCCCACGACTATGTCGAAACTACCCAAAGTAACCGGTAAAAGATCAATGCTAAACTCATGCCCACAAAGGTTTAACTTACAATCTTTCGCTACTTCACCCGTTTCTATTGTTTTACCATTGGCCAACTCTATGGAGTAAGGTGTATCTAGTTCACTAGTTTCCAAACCAAGAACTCGCTTAAAATCTATAGATACGAAACTAAAATCGGCACCGGTATCAAATAAAACTGAAGCATAATGATTGTTGAGTAGGAACGTACCGGTGACCACATTCGGGTCCTGACGCGCATCACCAGCACCAATGACAAACGCCCTTCCATGTGCTTGGTTGTTCACTTTAGGACAATCCTTCCTCCAATGGTCGAAGGATCCACAGCCAAAGCACGGTCGTTTTTCTCCAGCCTTAGGCACTCCAGACCTACAGTCTTCGCCTTTGTGGCCAGTACGGCGACATTTCCAACACGTTTGATCATTTTTCCTTCCCTGGGCACCAGTTTTCTTTTCTCCTGACTGTCCCGTAGCAACATAACCTTTTCCCTTTTTCCCCTGAGATGCTTGATTTTCAGAAGGACCATTCTTTTTACTATCACTTCTCTTCCTCTTCCAAGACCCAGAGCGGTTAGAACGCTCGCTTGAACCAGTACTAACACCAGACACTTTCCCATCAGACGCTTTCTGTTCAACATTCTTGGAAGCAGACCCTTTGCGCACGAGTGTACCCATGCGAATTGCATCTTTAGTTAAGCTTAAGGCTAGATCAATGGCCTCACGCATGGTTGTTGGTTTAGAAGAGGTAACCATGCTTCGGATCTGTGGGGCCAATCCATACAGGTATCGCTCGATTCGTTTGTTCTCTGGAGTCACTAGCCGGGGAACTAAACGTGCAAGATCATGAAAACGAGAGGTATAACCCTCTATGTCAGCACCAATCATGGTATGCTTCCAGAATTCTGTCTCGAGCTTCTGAACTTCACTGGCAGGACAGTATTCACGAACCATCAGTTCTTTGAGATCCACCCAAGACATGGCATAAGCAGCATCTTCACCCAGTGACCGCACCTGATCATTCCACCATGTCAGTGCCTGATCCAGGAACAAGTTGGTGGCATACATAACAGCTTGTGGGGCAGTACAGCCACTGATGCGTATCACAGCTTCAGTCTTTTCGAACCACTTAATCAGGCCAACCGAACCTTCAGTTCCACTAAAGTTAATAGGCTTGCAGCCTAAAAAGGTCTTGAACGTACAGCCACGCTCTGGAGTGGTCGTTTCTGAAATGACATAAATGCATTTAGTAATAGTTGAAAATGTATCGGGACAACATCCCGACGTTCCACTTATTGAAGCTGCTTACCAGTGTGGGACCGTTCACGTCGGTCGCTTCCACCATTTCCGCCAGATCCGCCCTGCCCGCCGCTGTGACGAGTGCGGTTAGTTTCCATTTCTGCTACAGCAATCGCGACACGATCCGCAATGATTCGCTCGAGTTCGGCCTGCGAGGTAGGCAGACCGTCCAAATTGCCGGTACTTCTTGTTGCTGGTGCCATTACTTACACTTCAATAGTAAATATTAAAGGTTAGTCAGACAAATTTTCCATCAAAATATTGTCACACCCAACGCACAAGTAAGCATCACAACAGAAGATACAACTCATCAAACCACAACATCACAAACTATCTCCATAATCACAATATTACAGAATACCATGGCATACAATCATCACATCAATACACAACCACAAGAAGTAAATAGAGAATGCATAAGATAACGACAATATATTTTACCATAATTTACAACATGATTTTCATTAACTTTCAATATAACGAGTACATCATTTGTTCATATGACAACAAAAGTGGGTCATAACTTCCCAATACATCGTTTGAAACTTAACAACATGTCATAACCAAAAGCTGGCACATCCCGTCAGGCTAGGCAAAATACAAAAGTCCATCATCTAATACAAGCGCTATAACTAAGACTGTCATCACATGCTGCTGCTACTACTACCATACTGCTGTGCTGCTACATAAACCAATCACTGAGGAGGTGGGGGCTGGTAGGAGTACTGTGGGGCATAAAGACTGATGGCGATATTGATCGCTGTGATGCGATCATACAAGTACTGCATGTGAGCAAAGTGATCATCACCTGTGATGCCACGGAAGGCATCCATCCTCAGAAGCTCATCAGCATAGTGTGTCAAAGCTAAGCTCGCATCAATGATGCGGGCCCACATAATCCGTACCTGGTAATCCATGTGTACGACCGTACCATGGATCATATCCGATAAGCTCTGAAAATCATGCTCGAGTGAAAGTAGGGTGGTCATAGCCACAGCTGGCAAACGGGCCGCCTCGAAGGGCTGTGAGGGTCCAGCCATATCAGGAACAGTAGGCTGCGATGGACCAATAATATCCGGTACATGATAAGGTCTAGGTGCAAATGGCTGGGGCAGGTCTGCCGCCCCATGAGCAATATGTGAACCAACCAAATAAGGGTCACCCGCACCCAAGGTATATAGCATAGAAGGTGGGGTCATAGACACAACATGAAGTTTCGGGCACCCGAATGGAGGAACCGGAAAGCCGTAAGATATCTGATTATGCAATAGACTCAAATAAAGGATACGAAGCGGACCGGATGGTAATCGAACTCACGCTGTGACAATGACATAGAGATTCGTACTCAAGAAAAGACACGAGTTTTTAAGTTCGTAACTATCGGTACATTTGAAGTTTCGGGCACCCGAATGGAGGAACGGGAAGCCCGTAAGATATCTGAGCATGCAATAGACTCAAATAAAGGATACGAAGCGGACCGGATGGTAATCGAACTCACGATGCGACAATGACATAGAGATTCGTACACAAGAAAAGACTCGACTTTTTAAGGTCGTAACTATCGGTACATTTGAAGTTTCGGGCACCCGAATGGAGGAACAGGAAGGCCGTAAAATATCTGATCATGCGATAGACTCAAATAAAGGATATGAAGTGGACCGGATGGTAATCGAACTCACGATGCAACAATGACATAGAGATTCGTACACCAGAAAAGACTCGAGTTTTAAAGGACGTAACTATCGGTATATTTGAAGTTTCGGCACACGAATGGAGGAACGGGAAGTCCGTAAGATATCTGTTCATGGAATAGATTCAAATAAAGGATACGAAGCGGACCGGATGGTAATCAAACTCACGATGCGATAATGACATACAGATTCGTACACAAGAAAAGACTCGACTTTTTAAGGTCGTAACTATCGGTACATTTGAAGTTTCGGGCACCCGAATGGAGGAACAGGAAGGCCGTAAGATATCTGATCATGCAATAGACTCAAATAAAGGATACGAAGTTGACCGGATGGTAATCGAACTCACGATGCGACAATGACATAGAGATTCGTACACAAGAAAAGACTCGAGTTTTTAAGGTCGTAACAATCGGTACATTTGAAGTTTCGGGCACCCGAATGGAGGAACGGGAAGGCCGTAATATATCTGATCATACAAAAGACTCAAATAAAGGATATGAAGCTGACCGGACGGTAATCGGACTCACGATGCGACAATGACATAGAGATTCGTACACAAGAAAAGACTCGAGTTTTTAAGGTCGTAACTATCGGTACATT
Organism: Ambrosia artemisiifolia; assembly: GCA_032199755.1. Taxonomy (NCBI): domain Eukaryota; kingdom Viridiplantae; phylum Streptophyta; class Magnoliopsida; order Asterales; family Asteraceae; genus Ambrosia; species Ambrosia artemisiifolia. The sequence continues at coordinate 39,924,163 of CM063519.1, read as the reverse complement.
TGAAGTTTCGGACACCCGAATGGAGGAACGGGAAGGCCGTAAGATATCAAATCATGCAATAGACTCAAATAAGGGATACGAAGTGGACCGGATGGTACTCGAACTCACGATGCGACAATGACATAGAGGTTCGTACTCAAGAAAAGACACGAGTTTTTTAGGTCGTAACTATCGGTACATTTGAAGTTTCGGGCACCCGAATGGAGGAACCGGAAAGCCGTAAGATATCTGATTATGCAATAGACTCAAATAAAGGATACGAAGCGGACCGGATGGTAATCGAACTCACGCTGTGACAATGACATAGAGATTCATACTCAAGAAAAGACACGAGTTTTTAAGTTCGTAACTATCGGTACATTTGAAGTTTCGGGCACCCGAATGGAGGAACGGGAAGCCCGTAAGATATCTGAGCATGCAATAGACTCAAATAAAGGATACGAAGCGGACCGGATGGTAATCGAACTCACGATGCGACAATGACATAGAGATTCGTACACAAGAAAAAACTCGAGTTTTTAAGTTCGTGACTATCGGTACATTTGAAGTTTCGGGCACCCGAAAGGAGGAACAGGAAGGCCGTAAAATATCTAATCATGCAATAGACTTAAATAAAGGATATGAAGTGGACCGGATGGTAATCGTACTCACGATGCGACAATGACATAGAGATTCGTACACAAGAAAAGACACGAGTTTTTAAGGTCGTAACTATCGGTACATTTGAAGTTTTGGGCACCCGAATGGAGGAACGGGAAGGCCGTAAGATATCTGATCATACAATAGACTCAAATAAAGGATATGAAGCTGACCGGACGGTAATCGGACTCACGATGCGACAATGACATAGAGATTCGTACACAAGAAAAGTCTCGAGTTTTAAAGGACGTAACTATCGGTATATTTGAACTTTCGGGCACCCGAATGGAGGAAAGGGATGTCCGTAAGATATCTGATCATAGAATAGATTCAAATAAAGGATATGAAGCGGACCGGATGGTAATCAAACTCACGATGTGATAATGACATAGAGATTCGTACACAAGAAAAGACTCGAGTTTTTAAGGTCGTAACTATCGGTACATTTGAAGTTTTGGGCACCTGAATGGAGGAACGGGAAGGCCGTAAGATATCTGATCATGCAATAGACTCAAATAAAGGATACGAAGTGGACCGGATGGTAATCGAACTAACGATGCGACAATGACATAGAGATTCGTACACCAGAAAAGACTCGAGTTTTAAAGGACGTAACTATCGGTATATTTGAAGTTTCGGCACCCGAATGGAGGAACGGGAAGTCCGTAAGATATCTGATCATGGAATAGATTCAAATAAAGGATACGAAGCGGACCGGATGGTAATCAAACTCACGATGCGATAATGACATAGAGATTGCTACACAAGAAAAGACTCGAGTTTTTGAGGTCGTAACTATCGGTACATTTGAAGTTTCGGGCACCCAAATGGAGGAACAGGAAGGCCGTAAGACATCTCATCATGCAACAGACACAAATAAACGATACGAAGGTGACCGGACAGTAATCGGACTCACGATGTGACAACGACATAGAAATTCATAAAAAAGAAAACACTCGAGTTTTAAAGGACGTAACTATCGGTATTAACGCACGCGAATGGAGAATCGGGAAGGCCATAAGACATCTCATCATGCAACAGACACAAATAAACGATACGAAGGTGACCGGACAGTAATCGGACTCACGATGTGACAATGACATAGAAATTCGTACAAAAGAAAACACTCAAGTTTTAAAGGACGTAACTATCGGTACATCTGAAGTTTCGGGCACCCGAATTGAGGAACGGGAAGGCCATAAGATATCTAATCATGCTACAGATACAAATAAAGGATACGAAGCTGACCAGATGGTAATCGGACGCACGATGCGACAATGACATAGAAATTCATAAAAAAGAAAACACTCGAGTTTTAAAGGACGTAACTATCGGTATTCAGGCACCCGAATGGAGAAACGGGAAGGCCATAAGACATCTCATCATGCAACAGACACAAATAAACGATACGAAGGTGACCGGACAATAATCGGACTCACGATGTGACAATGACATAGAAATTCGTACAAAAGAAAACACTCGAGTTTTAAAGAACGTAACTATCGGTATTCTGGCACCCGAATGGAGAAACGGGAAGGCCATAAGACATCTCATCATGCAACAGACACAAATAAACGATACGAAGGTGACCGGACAGTAATCGGACTCACGATGTGACAATGACATAGAAATTCGTACAAAAGAAAACACTCGAGTTTTAAAGGACGTAACTATCGGTACATCAGAAGTTTCGGGCATTCTAATGGCGGAACGGGAAGGCCATAAGATATCTAATCATGCTACAGACCCATCTAAAGGATACAAACCTTATCGGACGGTAATCAGACTCATGATGCGACAACGACATAGAGATTCGTACACAACAAGAGACTCGAGTTTGAAAGGACGTAACTATCGGTACATTTGAAGTTTCAGGCACCCGAATGGAGGAACGGGAAGGCCATAAGACATCTCATCATGCAATAGACACAAATAAAGGATACGAAGGTGACCAGATGGTAATCGGACTCACGATGCGACAATGACATAGATATTCATAAAAAAGAAAACACTCGAGTTTTAAAGGACGTAACTGTCGGTACGTCTGAAGTTTCGGGCACCCGAATGGAGGAACGGGAAGGCCATAAGATACCTAATCATGCTACAGACCCATCTAAAGGATACAAAGCGTATCAGACGCTAATCAGACTCACGATGCGACAACGACATAGAGATTCGTACACAACAAAAGACTCGAGTTTTAAAGGACGTAACTATCGGTACATTTGAAGTTTCAGGCACCCGTATGGAGGAACAGGAAGGACATAAGACATCTCATCATGCAACAGAAACAAATAAAGGATATGAAGGTGACCGGACGGTAATCGGACTCACGATGCGACAATGACATAGAAATCCGTACAAAAGAAAACACTCGAGTTTTAAAGGACGTAACTATCGGAACATCTGAAGTTTCGGGCACTCTAATGGAGGAACGGGAAGGCCATAAGATATCTAATCATGCTACAGACCCATCTAAAGGATACAAAGCTTATCGGACGGTAATCAGACTCACGATGCGACAACTACATAGACATTCGTACACAACAAGAGACTCGAGTTTGCAAGTACGTAACTATCGGTACATTTGAAGTTTCAGGCACCCGAATGTAAGAATGGGAAGGCCATAAGACATCTCATCATGCAACAAACACGAATAAAGGGTACGAAGGTGACCGGACGGTAATCGGACTCACGATGCGATAATGACATAGAAATTCGTACAAAAGAAAACACTCGAGTTTTAAAGGACGTAACTATCGGTACATCTGAAGTTTCGGGCACCCGAATGGAGGAACGGGAAGGCCATAGGATATCTAATCATGCAACAGACACACATAAAAGATACGAAGGTGACCGGACGGTAATCAGACTCACGATGTGACTACGACATAGAGATTCGTACACAACAAGAGACTCGAGTTTGAAAGGACGTAACTATCGGTACATTTGAAGTTTCAGGCACCCGAATGGAGGAAAGGGAAGGCCATAAGACATCCCATCATGCAACAGACACAAATAAAGGATACAAAAGTGACTAGATGGTAATCGGACTCACGATGCGTTAATGACATAGAAATTCATACAAAAGAAAACACTCGAGTTTTAAAGGACGTAAAAATCGGTACATTTGAAGTTTCAGGCACCCGAATGGAGGAACAGGAAGGACATAAGACATCTCATCATGCAACAGACACAAATAAAGGATACGAAGGGGACCGGACGGTAATCGGACTCTCGATGCGACAATGACATAGAAATCCGTACAAAAGAAAACACTCGAGTTTTAAAGGACGTAACTATCGGTACATCTGATGTTTCGAGCACTCTAATGGAGGAACGGGAAGGCCATAAGATATCTAATCATGCTACAGACCCATCTAAAGGATACAAAGCTTATCGGACGGTAATCAGACTCACGATGCGACAACTACATAGACATTCGTACACAACAAGAGACTAGAGTTTGAAAGGACGTAACTATCGGTACATTTGAAGTTTCAGGCACCCGAATGGAGGAATGGGAAGGCCATAAGACATCTCATCATGCAACAGACACGAATAAAGGATACGAAGGTGACCGGACGGTAATCGGACTCAAGATGCGACAATGACATAGAAATTCGTACAAAAGAAAACACTCGAGTCTTAAAGGACGTAACTATCGGTATATTTGAAGTTTCAGGCACCCGAATGGAGGAACGTGAAGGCCATAAGACATCTCATCATGCAACAGACACAAATAAACGATACGAAGGTCACCGGACGGTAATCGGACTCACGATGCGACAATGACATAGAAATTCGTACAAAAGAAAACACTCGAGTTTTAAAGGACGTAACTATCGGTACATCTGAAGTTTCGGGCACCCGAATGGAGGAACGGGAAGGCCATAAGATATCTAATCATGCTACAGTAAAGGATACAAAGCTTATCGGACGGTAATCAGACTCACGATGCGACAACGACATAGAGATTCGTACACAACAAGAGACTCGAGTTTGAAAGGACGTAACTATCGGTACATTTGAAGTTTCAGGCACCCGAATGGAGGAAAGGGAAGGCCATAAGACATCTCATCATGCAACAGACATAAATAAAGGATACGAAAGTGACCCGATGGTAATCAGACTCACGATACGATAATGACATAGAAATTCGTACAAAAGAAAACACTCGAGTTTTAAAGGACGTAAAAATCGGTACATTTGAAGTTTCAGGCACCCGAATGGAGTAACAGGAAGGACATAAGACATCTCATCAAGCAACAGACACAAATAAAGGATACGAAGGTGACCGGACGGTAATCGGACTCACGATGCGACACTGACATAGAAATCCGTACAAAAGAAAACACTCGAGTTTTAAAGGACGTAACTATCGGTACATCTGAAGTTTCGGGCACTCTAATGGAGGAACGGGAAGGCCATAAGATATCTAATCGTGCTACAGACCCATCTAAAGGATACAAAGCTTATCGGACGGTAATCAGACTCACGATGCGACAACGACTTAGAGATTCGTACACAACAAGAGACTCGAGTTTGAAAGGACGTAACTATCGGTACATTTGAAGTTTCAGGCACCCGAATGGAAGAATAGGAAGGCCATAAGACATCTCATCATGCAAATGACACAAATAAAGGATACGAAGGTGACCAGATGGTAATCGGACTCACGATGCGACAATGACATAGAAATTCATAAAAAAGAAAACACTCGAGTTTTAAAGGACGTAACTATCGGTATTCAGGCACCCGAATGGAGGAACGGGAAGGCCATAAGACATCTCATCATGCAACAGACACAAATAAACGATACGAAGGTGACCGGACGGTAATCGGACTCACGATGCCACAATGACATAGAGATTCGTACACAACAAAAGACTCGAGTTTTAAAGGATGTAACTATCGGTACATTTGATGTATCGGGCACCCGAATGGACGAACGGGAAGGCCATAAGATATCTGATCATTCAACAGACTCAGATAAAGGATACCAAGGTGACCGGACGGTAATCAGACTCACGATACAACAATGACATAGAAATTCGTACATAAGAAAAGACTCCAGTTTTAAAGGACGTAACTATCGGTACGTCCGAAGTTTCGGGCACCCGAATGGAGGAACGGGAAGGCCATAAGATACCTAATCATGCTACAGACCCATCTCAAGGATACGAAGCTTATCGGACGGTAATCAGACTCACGATGCGACAACTACATAGACATTCGTACACAACAAGAGACTCGAGTTTGCAAGTACGTAACTATCGGTACATTTGAAGTTTCAGGCACCCGAATGGAAGAATGGGAAGGCCATAAGACATCTCATCATGCAACAAACACGAATAAAGGGTACGAAGGTGACCGGACGGTAATCGGACTCACGATGCGATAATGACATAGAAATTCGTACAAAAGAAAACACTCGAGTTTTAAAGGACGTAACTATCGGTATATTTAAAGTTTCAGGCACCCGAATGGACGAACGGGAAGGCCATAAGACATCTCATCATGCAACAGACACACATAAAAGATACGAAGGTGACCGGACGGTAATCGGACTCACGATGCGACAATGACATAGAAATTCGTACAAAAGAAAACACTCGAGTTTTAAAGGATGTAACTATCGGTACATCTGAAGTTTCGGGCACCCGAATGGAGGAACGGGAAGGCCATAAGATATCTAATCATGCTACAGACCTATCTAAAGGATACAAAGCTTATCGGACGGTAATCAGACTCACGATGTGACTACGACATAGAGATTCGTACACAACAAGAGACTCGGGTTTGAAAGGACGTAACTATCGGTACATTTGAAGTTTCTGGCACCCGAATGGAGGAAAGGGAAGGCCATAAGACATCTCATCATGCAACAGACACAAATAAAGGATACGAAAGTGACTAGATGGTAATCGGACTCACGATGCATTAATGACATAGAAATTCATACAAAAGAAAACACTCGAGTTTTAAAGGACGTAAAAATCGGTACATTTGAAGTTTCAGGCACCCGAATGGAGGAACAGGAAGGACATAAGACATCTCATCATGCAACAGACACAAATAAAGGATACGAAGGTGACCGGACGGTAATCGGACTCACGATGCGACAATGACATAGAAATCCGTACAAAAGAAAACACTCGAGTTTTAAAGGACGTAACTATCGGTACCTCTGAAGTTTCGGGCACCCGAATGGAGGAACGGGAAGGCCATAAGATATCTAATCATGCTACAGACCCATCTAAAGGATGCAAAGCTTATCGAACGGTAATCAGACTCACGATGCGACAACGACATAGAGATTCGTACACAACAAGAGACTCGAGTTTGAAAGGACGTAACTATCGGTACATTTGAAGTTTCAGGCACCCGAATGGAGGAAAGGGAAGGCCATAAGACATCTCATCATGCAACAGACACAAATAAAGGATACGAAGGTGACCGGACGGTAATCGGACTCACGATGCGACAATGACATAGAAATCCGTACAAAAGAAAACACTCGAGTTTTAAAGGACGTAACTATCGGTACATCTGATGTTTCGAGCACTCTAATGGAGGAACGGGAAGGCCATAAGATATCTAATCATGCTACAGACCCATCTAAAGGATACAAAGCTTATCGGACGGTAATCAGACTCACGATGCGACAACTACATAGACATTCGTACACAACAAGAGACTCGAGTTTGAAAGGACGTAACTATCGGTACATTTGAAGTTTCAGGCACCCGAATGGAGGAATGGGAAGGCCATAAGACATCTCATCATGCAACAGACACGAATAAAGGATACGTAGGTGACCGGACGGTAATCGGACTCAAGATGCGACAACGACATAGAAATTCGTACAAAAGAAAACACTCGAGTTTTAAAGGACGTAACTATCGGTACCTCTGAAGTTTCGGGCACCCGAATGGAGGAACGGGAAGGCCATAAGATATCTAATCATGCTACAGACCCATCTAAAGGATGCAAAGCTTATCGAACGGTAATCAGACTCACGATGCGACAACGACATAGAGATTCGTACACAACAAGAGACTCGAGTTTGAAAGGACGTAACTATCGGTACATTTGAAGTTTCAGGCACCCGAATGGAGGAAAGGGAAGGCCATAAGACATCTCATCATGAAACAGACACAAATAAAGGATACGAAGGTGACCGGACGGTAATCGGACTCACGAAGCGACAATGACATAGAAATCCGTACAAAAGAAAACACTCGAGTTTTAAAGGACGTAACTATCGGTACATCTGATGTTTCGAGCACTCTAATGGAGGAACGGGAAGGCCATAAGATATCTAATTATGCTACAGACCCATCTAAAGGATACAAAGCTTATCGGACGGTAATCAGACTCACGATGCGACAACTACATAGACATTCGTACACAACAAGAGACTCGAGTTTGAAAGGACGTAACTATCGGTACATTTGAAGTTTCAGGCACCCGAATGGAGGAATGGGAAGGCCATAAGACATCTCATCATGCAACAGACACGAATAAAGGATACGTAGGTGACCGGACGGTAATCGGACTCAAGGTGCGACAATGACATAGAAATTCGTACAAAAGAAAACACTCGAGTCTTAAAGGACGTAACTATCGGTATATTTGAAGTTTCGGGCACCCGAATGGAGGAACGTGAAGGCCATAAGACATCTCATCATGCAACAGACACAAATAAACGATACGAAGGTCACCGGACGGTAATCGGACTCACGATGCGACAATGACATAGAAATTCGTACAAAAGAAAACACTCGAGTTTTAAAGGACGTAACTATCGGTACATCTGAAGTTTCGGGCACCCGAATGGAGGAACGGGAAGGCCATAAGATATCTAATCATGCTACAGTAAAGGATACAAAGCTTATCGGACGGTAATCAGACTCACGATGCGAGAACGACATAGAGATTCGTACACAACAAGAGACTCGAGTTTGAAAGGACGTAACTATCGGTACATTTGAAGTTTCAGGCACCCGAATGGAGGAAAGGGAAGGCCATAAGACATCTCATCATGCAACAGACATAAATAAAGGATACGAAAGTGACCAGATGGTAATCAGACTCACGATACGATAATGACATAGAAATTCGTACAAAAGAAAACACTCGAGTTTTAAAGGACGTAAAAATCGGTACATTTGAAGTTTCAGGCACCCGAATGGAGGAACAGGAAGGACATAAGACATCTCATCATGCAACAGGCACAAATAAAGGATACGAAGGTGACCGGACGGTAATCGGACTCACATTGCGACACTGACATAGAAATCCTTACAAAAGAAAACACTCGAGTTTTAAAGGACGTAACTATCGGTACATCTGAGGTTTAGGGCACTCTAATGGAGGAACGGGAAGGCCATAAGATATCTAATCATGCTATAGACCCATCTAAAGGATACAAAGCTTATCGGACGGTAATCAGACTCACGATGCGACAACGACTTAGAGATTCGTACACAACAAGAGACTCGAGTTTGAAACGACGTAACTATCGGTACATTTGAAGTTTCAGGCACCCGAATGGAAGAATGGGAAGGCCATAAGACATCTCATCATGCAAATGACACAAATAAAGGATACGAAGGTGACGAGATGGTAATCGGACTCACGATGCGACAATGACATAGAAATTCATAAAAAAGAAAACACTCGAGTTTTAAAGGACGTAACTATCGGTATTCAGGCACCCGAATGGAGGAACGGGAAGGCCATAAGACATCTCATCATGCAACAGACACAAATAAACGATACGAAGGTGACCGGACGGTAATCGGACTCACGATGCGACAATGACATAGAAATTCGTACAAAAGAAAACACTCGAGTTTTAAAGGACGTAACTATCGATACATCTGAAGTTTCGGGCACCCGAATGGAGGAACGGGAAGGCCATAAGATATCTAATCATGCTATAGACCCATCTAAAGGATACAAAGCATATCGGACGGTAATCAGACTCACGATGCGACAACGACTTAGAGATTCGTACACAACAAGAGACTCGAGTTTGAAAGGACCTAACTATCGGTACATTTGAAGTTTCAGGCACCCGAATGGAAGAACGGGAAGGCCATAAGACATCTCATCATGAAACAGACACAAATAAAGGATACGAAGGTGACCGAATGGTATTCGGACTCACGATGTGACAATGACATAGAAATTCGTACAAAAGAAAACACTCGAGTTTTAAAGGACATAACTATCGGTACATTTGAAGTTTCAAGCACCCGAATGGAGGAACGGGAAGGCCATAAGACATCTCATCATGCAACAGACACAAATAAAGGATACGAAAGTGACCGGATGGTAATCGGACTCACGATGCGACAATGACATTGAAATTCATACAAAAGAAAACACTCGAGTTTTAAAGGACGTAAATATCGGTACATTTGAAGTTTCAGGCACCCGAATGGAGGAACGGGAAGGCCATAAGACATCTCATCATGCAACAGACACAAATAAAGGATACGAAGGTGAACGGATGGTAATCGGACTCACGATGCGACAATGACATAGAAATTCGTACAAAACAAAACACTCGAGTTTTAAAAGACGTAACTATCGGTACATCTGAAGTTTCGGGCACCTGAGTGGGAGAACGGGACTGACATAAAATATCTGATCATGCTACAGACCCATATATAGGATCCGAAGCTTACCGTGCGGTAATCCGACTCATGATGCCACAATGACATAGAGATTCGTACACAACAAAAGACTCGAGTTTTAAAGGACGTAACTATCGGTACATTTGATGTATCGGGCACCCGAATGGACGAACGGGAAGGCCATAAGATATCTGATCATTCAACAGACTCAGATAAAGGATACCAAGGTGACCGGACGGTAATCAGACTCACGATGCAACAATGACATAGAAATTCGTACATAAGAAAAGACTCCAGTTTTAAAGGACGTAACTATCGGTACGTCTGAAGTTTCGGGCACCCGAATGGAGGAACGGGAAGGCCATAAGATACCTAATCATGCTACAGACCCATCTAAAGGATACAAAGCATATCGGACGCTAATCAGACTCACGATGCGACAACGACATAGAGATTCGTACACAACAAAAGACTCTAGTTTTAAAGGACGTAACTATCGGTACATTTGAAGTTTCAGGCACCCGTATGGAGGAACGGGAAGGCCATTAGACATCTCATCATGCGACAGGCACAAATAAAGCATACGAAGGTGACCGGGCGGTAATCGGACTCACGATGCGACAATGACATAGAAATTCGTACAAAAGAAAACACTCGAGTTTTAAAGGACGTAACTATCGGTACATCTGAAGTTTCGGGCACTCGAATGGAGGAACGGGAAGGCCATAAGATACCTAATCATGCTACAGACCCATCTAAAGGATACAAAGCTTATCGGACGGTAATCAGACTCACGATGCGACAACGACACAGAGATTCGTACACAACAAAAGACTCGAGTTTGAAAGGACGTAACTATTGGTACATTTGAAGTTTTAGGCACCCGAATGGAGGAACGGGAAGGCCATAAGACATCTCATCATGCAACAGACACAAATAAAGGATACGAAGGTGACCGGACGGTAATCGGACTCACGATGCGTCAATGACATGGAAGTTCGTACAAAAGAAAACACTTGAGTTTTAAAGGACGTAACCATCGGTACATTGGAAGTATCTGGCACCCGAATGGAGGAACGAAATGGCCATAAGATATCTGATCATTCAACAGACTCAAAAGGATACGAAGGTTACCAGGCGGTAATCGGACTCACGATGCGACAATGACATATAGATTCACACACAAGAAAAGACTAGAGTTTTAAAGGACGTAACTATCGGTACAACTTAAGTTTCGGGCACCCGAGTGGAGGAACGGGATGGACATAAAATATCAGATCATGCTACAGAACCATATAAAGGATACGAAGCTTACCGGGAGGTAATCCGACTCACGATGCGACAATGACATAGAGATTCGTACACAACAAAAGACTCGAGTTTTAAAGGACGTAACTATTGGTCCATTTGATGTATCGGGCACCCGAATAGACCAACGGGAAGGCAATAAGATATCTCATTATTAAACAGACTCAGATAAAGGATACCAAGGTGACCGGACGGTAATCAGACTCACGATGCGACAATGACATAGAAATTCGTACATAAGAATAGACTCGAATTTTAAAGGACGTAACTATCGGCACATGTGAAGTTTCGGGCACCCGAATGGAGGAACGGGAAGGACATAAGATATCTAATCATGCTACAGACCCATCTAAAGGATACAAAGCTTATCGGACGGTAATCAGACTCACGATGCGACAACGACATAGAGATTCGTACACAACAAAAGACCCGAGTTTGAAAGGACCTAACTATCGGTACATTTGAAGTTTCAGGCACTCGAATGGAAGAACGGGAAGGCCATAAGACATCTCATCATGCAACAGACACAAATAAAGGATACGAAGGTGACCGAACGGTATTCGGACTCACGATGTGACAATGACATAGAAATTCGTACAAAAGAAAACACTCGAGTTTTAAAGGACGTAACTATCGGTACATTTGAAGTTTCAAGCACCCGAATGGAGGAACGGGAAGGCCATAAGACATCTCATCATGCAACAGACACAAATAAAGGATACGAAGGTGACCGGATGGTAATCGGACTCACGATGCGACAATGACATTAAAATTCGTACAAAAGAAAACACTCGAGTTTTAAAGGACGTAAATATCGGTACATTTGAAGTTACAGGCACCCGAATGGAGGAACGGGAAGGCCATAAGACATCTCATCATGCAACAGACACAAATAAAGGATACGAAGGTGAACGGATGGTAATCGGACTCACGATGCGACAATGACATAGAAATTCGTACAAAACAAAACACTCGAGTTTTAAAGGACGTAACTATCGGTACATCTGAAGTTTCGGGCACCTGAGTGGGAGAACGGGACTGACATAAAATATCTGATCATGCTACAGACCCATATATAGGATCCGAAGCTTACCGTGCGGTAATCCGACTCATGATGCCACAATGACATAGAGATTCGTACACAACAAAAGACTCGAGTTTTAAAGGACGTAACTATCGGTACATTTGATGTATCGGGCACCCGAATGGACGAACGGGAAGGCCATAAGATATCTGATCATTCAACAGACTCAGATAAAGGATACCAAGGTGACCGAACGGTAATCCGACTCACGATGCAACAATGACATAGAAATTCGTACATAAGAAAAGACTCCAGTTTTAAAGGACGTAACTATCAGTACGTCTGAAGTTTCGGGCACCCGAATGGAGGAACGGGAAGGCCATAAGATACCTAATCATGCTACAGACCCATCTAAAGGATACAAAGAATATCGGACGCTAATCAGACTCACGATGCGACAACGACATAGAGATTCGTACACAACAAAAGACTCTAGTTTCAAAGGACGTAACTATCGGTACATTTGAAGTTTCAGGCACCCGTATGGAGGAACGGGAAGGCCCTTAGACATCTCATCATGCGACAGACACAAATAAAGCATACGAAGGTGACCGGGCGGTAATCGGACTCACGATGCGACAATGACATAGAAATTCGTACAAAAGAAAACACTCGAGTTTTAAAGGACGTAACTATCGGTACATCTGAAGTTTCGGGCACTCGAATGGAGGAACGGGAAGGCCATAAGATACCTAATCATGCTACAGACCCATCTAAAGGATACAAAGCTTATCGGACGGTAATCAGACTCACGATGCGACAACGACACAGAGATTCGAACACAACAAAAGACTCGAGTTTGAAAGGACGTAACTATTGGTACATTTGAAGTTTTAGGCACCCGAATGGAGGAACGGGAAGGCCATAAGACATCTCATCATGCAACAGACACAAATAAAGGAAACGAAGGTGACCGGACGGTAATCGGACTCACGATGCGACAATGACATAGAAGTTCGTACAAAAGAAAACACTTGAGTTTTAAAGGACGTAACCATCGGTACATTGGAAGTATCTGGCACCCGAATGGAGGAACGAAATGGCCATAAGATATCTGATCATTCAACAGACTCAAAAGCATACGAAGGTTACCAGGCGGTAATTGGACTCACGATGCGACAATGACATATAGATTCACACACAAGAAAAGACTAGAGTTTTAAAGGACGTAACTATCGGTACAACTTAAGTTTCGGGCACCCGAGTGGAGGAACGGGATGGACATAAAATATCAGATCATGCTACAAAACCATATAAAGGATACGAAGCTTACCGGGAGGTAATCCGACTCACGATGCGACAATGACATAGAGATTCGTACACAACAAAAGACTCGAGTTTTAAAGGACGTAACTATTGGTCCATTTGATGTATCGGGCACCCGAATAGACCAACGGGAAGGCCATAAGATATCTGATTATTCAACAGACTCAGATAAAGGATACCAAGGTGACCGGACGGTAATCAGACTCACGATGCGACAATGACATAGAAATTCGTACATAAGAAAAGACTCGAGTTTTAAAGGACGTAACTATCGGTACATCTGAAGTTTCGGGCACCCGAATGGAGGAACGGGAAGGACATAAGATATCTAATCATGCTACAGACCCATCTAAAGGACACAAAGCTTATCGGACGGTAATCAGACTCACGATGCGACAACGACATAGAGATTCGTACACAACAAAAGACTCGATTTTTAAAGGACGTAACTATCGGTACACTTGAAGTTTCAGGCACCCGAATGAAGGAACGGGAAGGCCATAAGACATTTCATCATGAAACAGACACAAATAAACGATACGAAGGTGACCGGACGGTAATCGGACTCACGATGCGACAATGACATAGAAATTCGTACAAAAGAAAACACTCGAATTTTAAAGGACGTAACTATCGGTATATTTGAAGTTTCAGGCACCCGTATGGAGGAACGGGAAGGCCATAAGACATCTGATCATTCAACAGACTCAGCTAAAGGAAACCAAGGTGACCGGACGGTAATCAAACTCACGATGCGACAATGACATAGAAATTCGTACATAAGAAAAGACTCGAGTTTTAAAGGACGTAACTATCGGTACATCTGAAGTTTCGGGCACCCGAATGGAGGAACGGGAAGGCCATAAGATACCTAATCATGCTACAGACCCATCTAAAGGATACAAAGCTTATCGGACGGTAATCATACTTACGATGCAACAACGACATAGATATTCGTACACAACAAAAGACTCGAGTTTGAAAGGACGTAACTATCGGTACATTTGAAGTTTCAGGCACCCGAATGGAGGAACGGGAAGGCCACAAGACATCTCATCATGCAACAGACACAAATAAAGGATACGAAGGTGACCGGACGGTAATCGGACTCACGATGCGACAATGACATAGAAATTCGTACAAAAGAAAACACTTGAGTTTTAAAGGACGTAACCATCAGTACATTAGAAGTTTCGGGCACCCTAATGGAGGAACGAAATGGCCATAAGATATCTGATCATTCAACAGACTCAGATAAAGGATACGAAGGTTACCAGGCGGTAATCGGACTCACGATGAGACAATGACATATAGATTCACACACAAGAAAAGACTAGAGTTTTAAAGGACGTAACTATCGGTACAACTTAAGTTTCGGGCACCCAAGTGGAGGAATGGGATGGGCAAAAAATATCAGATCATGCTACAAAACCATATAAAGGATACGAAGCTTACCGGGCGGTAATCCCACTCATGATGCGACAATGACATAGAGATTCGTATACAACAAAAGACTCGAGTTTTAAAGGACGTAACTATCGGTACATTTGATGTATCGGGCACCCGAATGGACGAACGGGAAGGCCATAAGATATCTGATCATTCAACAGACTCAGATAAAGGATACCAAGGTGACCGGAGGGTAATCAGACTCACGATGCGACAATGACATAGAAATTCGAACATAAGAATAGACTCGAGTTTTAAAGGACGTAACTATCGGTACATCTGAAGTTTCGGGCACCCGAATGGAGGAACGGGAAGGACATAAGATATCGAATCATGCTACAGACCCATCTAAAGGATACAAAGCTTATCGGACGGTAATCAGACTCACGATGCAACAACGACATAGGGATTCGTACACAACAAAAGACTCGAGTTTTAAAGGACGTAACTAAAGGATACGAAGGTGACCGGACGGTAACCGGACTCACAATGCGACAATGACATAGAAATTCGTACAAAAGAAAACACTCGAGTTTAAAGGACGTAACTATCGGTACATTTGAAGTTTCAGGCACCTGAATGGAGGAACGGGAAGGCCATAAGACATCTCATCATGCAACAGACACAAATAAAGGATACGAAGCTGACCGGACGGTAATCAGACTCACGATGCGACAATGACATTGAAATTCGTACAAAAGAAAACACTCGAGTTTTAAAGGACGTAAATATCGGTACATTTGAAGTTTCAGGCACCCGAATGGAGGAACGGGAAGGCCATAAGACATCTCATCATGCAATAGACACAAATAAAAATACGAAGGTGACCGGACGGTAATCGGACTCACGATGCGACAATGACATAGAAATTCGTACAAAAGAAAACACTCGTGTTTTAAAGGACGTAACTATCGGTACATCTGTAGTTTCAGGCACCCGAATGGAGGAACGGGAAGGCCATAAAATACCTAATCATGCTATAGACCCATCTAAAGGATACAAAGCTTATCGGACGGTAATCAGACTCACGATGCGACAACGACACAGAGATTCGTACACAACAAAAGACTCGAGTTTGAAAGGACGTAACTATTGGTACATTTGAAGTTTTAGGCACCCGAATGGAGGAACGGGAAGGCCATAAGACATCTCATCATGCAACAGACACAAATAAAGGATACGAAGGTGACCGGACGGTAATCGGACTCACGATGCGACAATGACATAGAAGTTCGTACAAAAGAAAACACTTGAGTTTTAAAGGACGTAACCATCGGTACATTGGAAGTATCTGGCACCCGAATGGAGGAACGAAATGGCCATAAGATATCTGATCATTCAACAGACTCAAAAGGATACGAAGGTTACCAGGCGGTAATCGGACTCACGATGCGACAATGACATATAGATTCACACACAAGAAAAGACTAGAGTTTTAAAGGACGTAACTATCGGTACAACTTAAGTTTCGGGCACCCGAGTGGAGGAACGGGATGGACATAAAATATCAGATCATGCTAC
Source organism: Ambrosia artemisiifolia (assembly GCA_032199755.1). Lineage (NCBI taxonomy): Eukaryota > Viridiplantae > Streptophyta > Magnoliopsida > Asterales > Asteraceae > Ambrosia > Ambrosia artemisiifolia. The sequence goes on along the minus strand of CM063519.1, from coordinate 39,907,246 downwards.
AGAACCATATAAAGGATACGAAGCTTACCGGGAGGTAATCCGACTCACGATGCGACAATGACATAGAGATTCGTACACAACAAAAGACTCGAGTTTTAAAGGACGTAACTATTGGTCCATTTGATGTATCGGGCACCCGAATAGACCAACGGGAAGGCCATAAGATATCTGATTATTCAACAGACTCAGATAAAGGATACCAAGGTGACCGGACGGTAATCAGACTCACGATGCGACAATGACATAGAAATTCGTACATAAGAAAAGACTCGAGTTTTAAAGGACGTAACTATCAGTACATCTGAAGTTTCGGGCACCCGAATGGAGGAACGGGAAGGACATAAGATATCTGATCATGCTACAGACCCATCTAAAGGATACAAAGCTTATCGGACGGTAATCAGACTCACGATGCGACAACGACATAGAGATTCGTACACAACAAAAGACTCGAGTTTTAAAGGACGTAACTATCGGTACACTTGAAGTTTCAGGCACCCGAATGAAGGAACGGGAAGGCCATAAGACATTTCATCATGGAACAGACACAAATAAACGATACGAAGGTGACCGGACGGTAATCGGACTCACGATGCGACAATGACATAGAAATTCGTACAAAAGAAAACACTCGAATTTTAAAGGACGTAACTATCGGTATATTTGAAGTTTCAGGCACCCGTATGGAGGAACGGGAAGGCCATAAGACATCTGATCATTCAACAGACTCAACTAAAGGAAACCAAGGTGACCGGATGGTAATCAAACTCACGATGCGACAATGACATAGAAATTCGTACATAAGAAAAGACTCGAGTTTTAAAGGACGTAACTATCGGTACATCTGAAGTTTCGGGCACCCGAATGGAGGAAGGGGAAGGCCATAAGATACCTAATCATGCTACAGACCCATCTAAAGGATACAAAGAATATCGGACGCTAATCAGACTCACGATGCGACAACGACATAGAGATTCGTACACAACAAAAGACTCTAGTTTCAAAGGACGTAACTATCGGTACATTTGAAGTTTCAGGCACCCGTATGGAGGAACGGGAAGGCCCTTAGACATCTCATCATGCGACAGACACAAATAAAGCATACGAAGGTGACCGGGCGGTAATCGGACTCACGATGCGACAATGACATAGAAATTCGTACAAAAGAAAACACTCGAGTTTTAAAGGACGTAACTATCGGTACATCTGAAGTTTCGGGCACTCGAATGGAGGAACGGGAAGGCCATAAGATACCTAATCATGCTACAGACCCATCTAAAGGATACAAAGCTTATCGGACGGTAATCAGACTCACGATGCGACAACGACACAGAGATTCGAACACAACAAAAGACTCGAGTTTGAAAGGACGTAACTATTGGTACATTTGAAGTTTTAGGCACCCGAATGGAGGAACGGGAAGGCCATAAGACATCTCATCATGCAACAGACACAAATAAAGGAAACGAAGGTGACCGGACGGTAATCGGACTCACGATGCGACAATGACATAGAAGTTCGTACAAAAGAAAACACTTGAGTTTTAAAGGACGTAACCATCGGTACATTGGAAGTATCTGGCACCCGAATGGAGGAACGAAATGGCCATAAGATATCTGATCATTCAACAGACTCAAAAGGATACGAAGGTTACCAGGCGGTAATTGGACTCACGATGCGACAATGACATATAGATTCACACACAAGAAAAGACTAGAGTTTTAAAGGACGTAACTATCGGTACAACTTAAGTTTCGGGCACCCGAGTGGAGGAACGGGATGGACATAAAATATCAGATCATGCTACAAAACCATATAAAGGATACGAAGCTTACCGGGAGGTAATCCGACTCACGATGCGACAATGACATAGAGATTCGTACACAACAAAAGACTCGAGTTTTAAAGGACGTAACTATTGGTCCATTTGATGTATCGGGCACCCGAATAGACCAACGGGAAGGCCATAAGATATCTGATTATTCAACAGACTCAGATAAAGGATACCAAGGTGACCGGACGGTAATCAGACTCACGATGCGACAATGACATAGAAATTCGTACATAAGAAAAGACTCGAGTTTTAAAGGACGTAACTATCGGTACATCTGAAGTTTCGGGCACCCGAATGGAGGAACGGGAAGGACATAAGATATCTAATCATGCTACAGACCCATCTAAAGGACACAAAGCTTATCGGACGGTAATCAGACTCACGATGCGACAACGACATAGAGATTCGTACACAACAAAAGACTCGATTTTTAAAGGACGTAACTATCGGTACACTTGAAGTTTCAGGCACCCGAATGAAGGAACGGGAAGGCCATAAGACATTTCATCATGAAACAGACACAAATAAACGATACGAAGGTGACCGGACGGTAATCGGACTCACGATGCGACAATGACATAGAAATTCGTACAAAAGAAAACACTCGAATTTTAAAGGACGTAACTATCGGTATATTTGAAGTTTCAGGCACCCGTATGGAGGAACGGGAAGGCCATAAGACATCTGATCATTCAACAGACTCAGCTAAAGGAAACCAAGGTGACCGGACGGTAATCAAACTCACGATGCGACAATGACATAGAAATTCGTACATAAGAAAAGACTCGAGTTTTAAAGGACGTAACTATCGGTACATCTGAAGTTTCGGGCACCCGAATGGAGGAACGGGAAGGCCATAAGATACCTAATCATGCTACAGACCCATCTAAAGGATACAAAGCTTATCGGACGGTAATCATACTTACGATGCAACAACGACATAGATATTCGTACACAACAAAAGACTCGAGTTTGAAAGGACGTAACTATCGGTACATTTGAAGTTTCAGGCACCCGAATGGAGGAACGGGAAGGCCACAAGACATCTCATCATGCAACAGACACAAATAAAGGATACGAAGGTGACCGGACGGTAATCGGACTCACGATGCGACAATGACATAGAAATTCGTACAAAAGAAAACACTTGAGTTTTAAAGGACGTAACCATCAGTACATTAGAAGTTTCGGGCACCCTAATGGAGGAACGAAATGGCCATAAGATATCTGATCATTCAACAGACTCAGATAAAGGATACGAAGGTTACCAGGCGGTAATCGGACTCACGATGAGACAATGACATATAGATTCACACACAAGAAAAGACTAGAGTTTTAAAGGACGTAACTATCGGTACAACTTAAGTTTCGGGCACCCAAGTGGAGGAATGGGATGGGCAAAAAATATCAGATCATGCTACAAAACCATATAAAGGATACGAAGCTTACCGGGCGGTAATCCCACTCATGATGCGACAATGACATAGAGATTCGTATACAACAAAAGACTCGAGTTTTAAAGGACGTAACTATCGGTACATTTGATGTATCGGGCACCCGAATGGACGAACGGGAAGGCCATAAGATATCTGATCATTCAACAGACTCAGATAAAGGATACCAAGGTGACCGGAGGGTAATCAGACTCACGATGCGACAATGACATAGAAATTCGAACATAAGAATAGACTCGAGTTTTAAAGGACGTAACTATCGGTACATCTGAAGTTTCGGGCACCCGAATGGAGGAACGGGAAGGACATAAGATATCGAATCATGCTACAGACCCATCTAAAGGATACAAAGCTTATCGGACGGTAATCAGACTCACGATGCAACAACGACATAGGGATTCGTACACAACAAAAGACTCGAGTTTTAAAGGACGTAACTAAAGGATACGAAGGTGACCGGACGGTAACCGGACTCACAATGCGACAATGACATAGAAATTCGTACAAAAGAAAACACTCGAGTTTAAAGGACGTAACTATCGGTACATTTGAAGTTTCAGGCACCTGAATGGAGGAACGGGAAGGCCATAAGACATCTCATCATGCAACAGACACAAATAAAGGATATGAAGCTGACCGGACGGTAATCAGACTCACGATGCGACAATGAGATTGAAATTCGTACAAAAGAAAACACTCGAGTTTTAAAGGACGTAAATATCGGTACATTTGAAGTTTCAGGCACCCGAATGGAGGAACGGGAAGGCCATAAGACATCTCATCATGCAATAGACACAAATAAAAATACGAAGGTGACCGGACGGTAATCGGACTCACGATGCGACAATGACATAGAAATTCGTACAAAAGAAAACACTCGTGTTTTAAAGGACGTAACTATCGGTACATCTGTAGTTTCGGGCACCCGAATGGAGGAACGGGAAGGCCATAAAATACCTAATCATGCTATAGACCCATCTAAAGGATACAAAGCTTATCGGACGGTAATCAGACTCACGATGCGACAACGACACAGAGATTCGTACACAACAAAAGACTCGAGTTTGAAAGGACGTAACTATTGGTACATTTGAAGTTTTAGGCACCCGAATGGAGGAACGGGAAGGCCATAAGACATCTCATCATGCAACAGACACAAATAAAGGATACGAAGGTGACCGGACGGTAATCGGACTCACGATGCGACAATGACATAGAAGTTCGTACAAAAGAAAACACTTGAGTTTTAAAGGACGTAACCATCGGTACATTGGAAGTATCTGGCACCCGAATGGAGGAACGAAATGGCCATAAGATATCTGATCATTCAACAGACTCAAAAGGATACGAAGGTTACCAGGCGGTAATCGGACTCACGATGCGACAATGACATATAGATTCACACACAAGAAAAGACTAGAGTTTTAAAGGACGTAACTATCGGTACAACTTAAGTTTCGGGCACCCGAGTGGAGGAACGGGATGGACATAAAATATCAGATCATGCTACAGAACCATATAAAGGATACGAAGCTTACCGGGAGGTAATCCGACTCACGATGCGACAATGACATAGAGATTCGTACACAACAAAAGACTCGAGTTTTAAAGGACGTAACTATTGGTCCATTTGATGTATCGGGCACCCGAATAGACCAACGGGAAGGCCATAAGATATCTGATTATTCAACAGACTCAGATAAAGGATACCAAGGTGACCGGACGGTAATCAGACTCACGATGCGACAATGACATAGAAATTCGTACATAAGAAAAGACTCGAGTTTTAAAGGACGTAACTATCAGTACATCTGAAGTTTCGGGCACCCGAATGGAGGAACGGGAAGGACATAAGATATCTAATCATGCTACAGACCCATCTAAAGGATACAAAGCTTATCGGACGGTAATCAGACTCACGATGCGACAACGACATAGAGATTCGTACACAACAAAAGACTCGAGTTTTAAAGGACGTAACTATCGGTACACTTGAAGTTTCAGGCACCCGAATGAAGGAACGGGAAGGCCATAAGACATTTCATCATGGAACAGACACAAATAAACGATACGAAGGTGACCGGACGGTAATCGGACTCACGATGCGACAATGACATAGAAATTCGTACAAAAGAAAACACTCGAATTTTAAAGGACGTAACTATCGGTATATTTGAAGTTTCAGGCACCCGTATGGAGGAACGGGAAGGCCATAAGACATCTGATCATTCAACAGACTCAACTAAAGGAAACCAAGGTGACCGGATGGTAATCAAACTCACGATGCGACAATGACATAGAAATTCGTACATAAGAAAAGACTCGAGTTTTAAAGGACGTAACTATCGGTACATCTGAAGTTTCGGTCACCCGAATGGAGGAACGGGAAGGCCACAAGATACCTAATCATGCTACAGACCCATCTAAAGGATACAAAGCTTAACGGACGGTAATCATACTTACGATGCAACAACGACATAGATATTCGTACACAACAAAAGACTCGAGTTTGAAAGGACGTAACTATCGGTACATTTGAAGTTTCAGGCACCCGAATGGAGGAACGGGAAGGCCATAAGACATCTCATCATGCAACAGACACAAATAAAGGATACGAAGGTGACCGGACGGTAATCGGACTCACGATGCGACAATGACATAGAAATTCGTACAAAAGAAAACACTTGAGTTTTAAAGGACGTAACCATCAGTACATTAGAACTTTCGGGCACCCTAATGGAGGAACGAAATGGCCATAAGATATCTGATCATTCAACAGACTCAGATAAAGGATACGAAGGTTACCAGGCGGTAATCGGACTCACGATGAGACAATGACATATAGATTCACACACAAGAAAAGACTAGAGTTTTAAAGGACGTAACTATCGGTACAACTTAAGTTTCGGGCACCCAAGTGGAGGAATGGGATGGGCAAAAAATATCAGATCATGCTACAAAACCATATAAAGGATACGAAGCTTACCGGGCGGTAATCCCACTCATGATGCGACAATGACATAGAGATTCGTATACAACAAAAGACTCGAGTTTTAAAGGACGTAACTATCGGTACATTTGATGTATCGGGCACCCGAATGGACGAACGGGAAGGCCATAAGATATCTGATCATTCAACAGACTCAGATAAAGGATACCAAGGTGACCGGAGGGTAATCAGACTCACGATGCGACAATGACATAGAAATTCGAACATAAGAATAGACTCGAGTTTTAAAGGACGTAACTATCGGTACATCTGAAGTTTCGGGCACCCGAATGGAGGAACGGGAAGGACATAAGATATCGAATCATGCTACAGACCCATCTAAAGGATACAAAGCTTATCGGACGGTAATCAGACTCACGATGCAACAACGACATAGGGATTCGTACACAACAAAAGACTCGAGTTTTAAAGGACGTAACTAAAGGATACGAAGGTGACCGGACGGTAACCGGACTCACAATGCGACAATGACATAGAAATTCGTACAAAAGAAAACACTCGAGTTTAAAGGACGTAACTATCGGTACATTTGAAGTTTCAGGCACCTGAATGGAGGAACGGGAAGGCCATAAGACATCTCATCATGCAACAGACACAAATAAAGGATACGAAGCTGACCGGACGGTAATCAGACTCACGATGCGACAATGACATTGAAATTCGTACAAAAGAAAACACTCGAGTTTTAAAGGACGTAAATATCGGTACATTTGAAGTTTCAGGCACCCGAATGGAGGAACGGGAAGGCCATAAGACATCTCATCATGCAATAGACACAAATAAAAATACGAAGGTGACCGGACGGTAATCGGACTCACGATGCGACAATGACATAGAAATTCGTACAAAAGAAAACACTCGTGTTTTAAAGGACGTAACTATCGGTACATCTGTAGTTTCGGGCACCCGAATGGAGGAACGGGAAGGCCATAAAATACCTAATCATGCTATAGACCCATCTAAAGGATACAAAGCTTATCGGACGGTAATCAGACTCACGATGCGACAACGACACAGAGATTCGTACACAACAAAAGACTCGAGTTTGAAAGGACGTAACTATTGGTACATTTGAAGTTTTAGGCACCCGAATGGAGGAACGGGAAGGCCATAAGACATCTCATCATGCAATAGACACAAATAAAGGATACGAAGGTGACCGGACGGTAATCGGACTCACGATGCGACAATGACATAGAAGTTCGTACAAAAGAAAACACTTGAGTTTTAAAGGACGTAACCATCGGTACATTGGAAGTATCTGGCACCCGAATGGAGGAACGAAATGACCATAAGATATCTGATCATTCAACAGACTCAAAAGGATACGAAGGTTACCAGGCGGTAATCGGACTCACGATGCGACAATGACATATAGATTCACACACAAGAAAAGACTAGAGTTTTAAAGGACGTAACTATCGGTACAACTTAAGTTTCGGGCACCTGAGTGGAGGAACGGGATGGACATAAAATATCAGATCATGCTACAGAACCATATAAAGGATACGAAGCTTACCGGGAGGTAATCCGACTCACGATGCGACAATGACATAGAGATTCGTACACAACAAAAGACTCGAGTTTTAAAGGACGTAACTATTGGTCCATTTGATGTATCGGGCACCCGAATAGACCAACGGGAAGGCCATAAGATATCTGATTATTCAACAGACTCAGATAAAGGATACCAAGGTGACCGGACGGTAATCAGACTCACGATGCGACAATGACATAGAAATTCGTACATAAGAAAAGACTCGAGTTTTAAAGGACGTAACTATCAGTACATCTGAAGTTTCGGGCACCCGAATGGAGGAACGGGAAGGACATAAGATATCTAATCATGCTACAGACCCATCTAAAGGATACAAAGCTTATCGGACGGTAATCAGACTCACGATGCGACAACGACATAGAGATTCGTACACAACAAAAGACTCGAGTTTTAAAGGACGTAACTATCGGTACACTTGAAGTTTCAGGCACCCGAATGAAGGAACGGGAAGGCCATAAGACATTTCATCATGGAACAGACACAAATAAACGATACGAAGGTGACCGGACGGTAATCGGACTCACGATGCGACAATGACATAGAAATTCGTACAAAAGAAAACACTCGAATTTTAAAGGACGTAACTATCGGTATATTTGAAGTTTCAGGCACCCGTATGGAGGAACGGGAAGGCCATAAGACATCTGATCATTCAACAGACTCAACTAAAGGAAACCAAGGTGACCGGATGGTAATCAAACTCACGATGCGACAATGACATAGAAATTCGTACATAAGAAAAGACTCGAGTTTTAAAGGACGTAACTATCGGTACATCTGAAGTTTCGGGCACCCGAATGGAGGAACGGGAAGGCCATAAGATACCTAATCATGCTACAGACCCATCTAAAGGATACAAAGCTTATCGGACGGTAATCATACTTACGATGCTACAACGACATAGATATTCGTACACAACAAAAGACTCGAGTTTGAAAGGACGTAACTATCGGTACATTTGAAGTTTCAGGCACCCGAATGGAGGAACGGGAAGGCCATAAGACATCTCATCATGCAACAGACACAAATAAAGGATACGAAGGTGACCGGACGGTAATCGGACTCACGATGCGACAATGACATAGAAATTCGTACAAAAGAAAACACTTGAGTTTTAAAGGACGTAACCATCAGTACATTAGAAGTTTCGGGCACCCTAATGGAGGAACGAAATGGCCATAAGATATCTGATCATTCAACAGACTCAGATAAAGGATACGAAGGTTACCAGGCGGTAATCGGACTCACGATGAGACAATGACATATAGATTCACACACAAGAAAAGACTAGAGTTTTAAAGGACGTAACTATCGGTACAACTTAAGTTTCGGGCACCCAAGTGGAGGAATGGGATGGACAAAAAATATCAGATCATGCTACAAAACCATATAAAGGATACGAAGCTTACCGGGCGGTAATCCCACTCATGATGCGACAATGACATAGAGATTCGTATACAACAAAAGACTCGAGTTTTAAAGGACGTAACTATCGGTACATTTGATGTATCGGGCACCCGAATGGACGAACGAGAAGGCCATAAGATATCTGATCATTCAACAGACTCAGATAAAGGATACCAAGGTGACCGGAGGGTAATCAGACTCACGATGCGACAATGACATAGAAATTCGAACATAAGAATAGACTCGAGTTTTAAAGGACGTAACTATCGGTACATCTGAAGTTTCGGGCACCCGAATGGAGGAACGGGAAGGACATAAGATATCTAATCATGTTACATACCCATCTAAAGGATACAAAGCTTATCGGACGGTAATCAGACTCACGATGCGACAACGACATAGAGATTCGTACACAACAAAAGACTCGAGTTTTAAAGGACGTAACTAAAGGATACGAAGGTGACCGGACGGTAACCGGACTCACAATGCGACAATGACATAGAAATTCGTACAAAAGAAAACACTCGAGTTTTAAAGGACGTAACTATCGGTACATTTGAAGTTTCAGGCACCTGAATGGAGGAACGGGAAGGCCATAAGACATCTCATCATGCAACAGACACAAATAAAGGATACGAAGCTGACCGGACGGTAATCAGACTCACGATGCGACAATGACATTGAAATTCGTACAAAAGAAAACACTCGAGTTTTAAAGGACGTAAATATCGGTACATTTGAAGTTTCAGGCACCCGAATGGAGGAACGGGAAGGCCATAAGACATCTCATCATGCAACAGACACAAATAAAGAATACGAAGGTGACCGGACGGTAATCGGACTCACGATGCGACAATGACATAGAAATTCGTACAAAAGAAAACACTCGTGTTTTAAAGGACGTAACTATCGGTACATCTGTAGTTTCGGGCACCCGAATGGAGGAACGGGAAGGCCATAAAATACCTAATCATGCTACAGACCCATCTAAAGGATACAAAGTTTATCGGACGGTAATCAGACCCACGATGCGACAACGACATAGAGATTCATACACAACAAAAGACTCGAGTTTTAAAGGACAAAACTATCGGTACATTTGAAGTTTCAGGCACCCGAATGGAGGAACGGGAAGGCCATAAGACATCTCATCATGCAACAGACTCAGAAAAAGGAAACGAAGTCGAGCGGACCGTAATCGGACTCACGTTGCGACAATGACATATAGATTCACACACAAGAAAAGACTCGAGTTTTAAAGGACGTAACTATCGGTACATCTGAAGTTTCGGGCACCCGAGTGGAGGAACGGGACTGACATAAAATATCTGATCATGCTACAGACCCATATATAGGATTCGAAGCTTACCGTGCGGTAATCCGACTCATGATGCGACAATGACATAGAGATTCGTACACAACAAAAGACTCGAGTTTTAAAGGACGTAACTATCGGTACATTTGATGTATCGGGCACCCGAATGGACGAACGGGAGGCCATAAGATATTTGATCATTCAATAGACTCAGATAAAGGATACCAAGGTGACCGGACTGTAATCAGACTCACGATGCGACAATGACATAGAAATTCGTACATAAGAAAAGACTCTAATTTTAAAGGACGTAACTATCGGTACATCTGAAGTTTCGGGCACCCGAATGGAGGAACGGGAAGGCCATAAGATATCTAATCATGCTACAGACCCATCTAAAGGATACAAAGCTTATCGGACGGTAATCAGACTCACGATGCGACAACGACATAGAGATTCGTACACAACAAAAAACTCGAGTTTAAAAGGATGTAACTATCGGTACATTTGAAGTTTCAGGCACCCGAATGGAGGATTGAAGAAACCACCTTTTGATAACCTTAGTCCAATTCATATCTGCCTAAGTATAGAACTGCTGAAGAACAAAAGAAGAAGTGCTGAAGAACAAACACCAAAGTACTGAAGAGTAAATCATCAGAAGTTCTGAAGTCTAACCAGACATTTCACTGAAGAACTGCTGAAGACAAACTGCTCATCAGCAGTTTGTCACTCATCAGCACTTTGCCTCAGAAGCTTCTAACCGACTGAAGATCAGCAGTTTCCTTATTATATTGTTTTGTTAAAGTCTTGATTTCAAGTTTCGATGTACAGACTGTAGTAACCTTATCTTTGCATAATATCTTTGTTAAATATCTTAGATTACTTCAGACTACAGTTTAGTACATTAGTCTATAAATAGATGAGTTTGTTCATCTATTTTAGATATGTGATTTTGTGTAATATCTTTGATCTAAATTGAAATCCTTCGGGCTTTAAACTTATAATTCCATTTCACATCTGAGAAACATAAACTGCTCTTACTGCTTTATACTTAAACTGTTTATTGTTTCTCATCTATTATTCAGTCAAGGGGGAGTAATAACTCCTCATCAAAGTGATCTTTTAGACCTTTGAACACTTGTCTTTCCACTGCTTAATAACTCATACATAAATCTGATAACACATAAGTGTTCATAAACTAAGCCACTGATCCAACAATTGGTATCAGAGCTCTGGTTAATCTGATCAAAATCAATCTAACAAATTGAGATTCAGACACAGGCTCAATATTGATATTCAATAAAGGATAAAAGGCTCACTTTTTAATCCATCACTTTAAAGAAGTATTGACAAATCCAAACTTCTTAAAAATGGACCCCTACAATACTGGATCTGCCAACAAACCTCCTATGTTAGTCAGAAATGAATATAACATATGGTCTAAAAGGTTGGCACACACTATTTCCCAAACAAACACTGGATGTTGGAGGTCTGTAGTTTTTGGACCTCACAAACCAGTAGTAAGTGATCCAGAGGGAAAGACTGAAAGACCAAAAGATCCAAAAGAATACACGGAGGAAGATTTCCAAAAGTTTGAGCTTGATGCAAAAGCTTTCTCCATGTTGGCTATGGCTCTCCCAAACGAAATTTATGCTGGCCTTTTACATTGTGAAAGTGCCAAAGAGCTGTGGGACTGCCTAAAAGAGCAGTTTGCAGGAACTGCTGAGGTGATAGCCAACATCAGAGAAATATTGGCTCAACAATATGAAACTTTTACTCACATAGAGGGTGAATCTTTAACACAACAATTTGAAAGATTTTCTTCACTCATCTCTGAGTTAAAAATAAACAATCAGACCTATTCAAATGAGTCTATGTTGCATAGATTTTTAAGGTCTCTACCTTCAAAATGGGAAACTTACTCTATAGTCCTCAGAACAAGTTCAGATTTTAATACCTTGAACCTAACTAGGTTACATGGTAAATTACTAACTTTTGAGAGAGAAATCAATCAAAAGAAAAAGTTGCAAGAATCTGGTAAAACTGCTGATGACTATACTCCGGGTAGCACAGCCTTATTAGGACATGACTCACCATCCTGTTCTAATAATTTTGGTTCTTTTGACCACATTGACATAACAGCTGGGATCTCATCAGATGGATCTTTCCCAGCTTATGACAATGAAGAACTGAGTCAAACTGCTGACAACATGTGTTTCATCATGGATGATTTAAAATATTTCAGCAGTGATGACTTAGAAGAAATGGAAATATTGCACCAACTGGCCTTGTTAAGCTTAAAAACTAACAAATTTTATAAAAGGTCAGGAAGGAAATTTCCAGGACTAAACAACTCAACAAAAGTTGGTTTTGACAAATCTAAACTTAGATGTCATAAGTGTCAAAAGTTGGGACACTTTGCTAGAGAGTGTAGAAGCTCTAGCTACAACCAACCAATGTCTGGAAATCAATTTAATCCCTCATATAATAGGAATAATGGAACTCAAGGGAGTGCTCATTTTGTACAGGCACAAGCTCCACATGTTCAATATGTGCCACAAGTACAATATGTTCAGATGCCTGCTCAGCAACAACAGCAGCTGATGCCTCCTTTTCCAACTGCTCAACAACCTGCACAAACTCAACAACCCCCTCAGCAACAAAGCTTATTTACCTCAGGGTATGTTGACTGGAGCAGTCTTCCTTATGACACATCAGAATGCAGTCAGGATGCAGACAATAAGGCCTATGATGTCAACTGGGGAGAACCTGATAATGGCAGAAAGAACTTTGCCTTAATGGCTTTTGAAGGATACTCTTCAAATTCTGCTCTCACACAGGTATCACAACAATCTCTGTTAAAGCTTTGCACCAAATCTTGCAAAGAATCTTTTGCTTTAATTAGAGAAACTAATGTGCATTTACAAGGCAAATCCAATGACATGGAAAGAAAATTCACACAAATGAAGTGTGATTTGGAAAGAAAAATTGTTTTGAAAAACAAAGAAATTTCCAAACTGAATGATAAATCCATTGAAACAGAAGCACAAATTAAAACAATGATATACAGCCTAGGAAATGTCAGACAAGAGCTTGCTGACACCAAGGTTGATTGTGAAAAATGGGTTGAGTCTTGTAAAGGGTATCAAATGTTGCTTAACAAACAAACTGCAGCCAATGTTAAGTTTGGCATTGGATATACCCACACTGAATCACCAACAGATTTCACCCACAAAACTGATAATGATGGGAAGAAATTGATTCAAACTTCTGATATGGAGGAATGCACATCCTACCATCAGAACTTCCTCAAAAAGGGAAGTACTGCAGAAGTTAAAACTACTGACAATAAGCCATCAGCAGTTTCAACTACATCAGGAGTTGAGACCCTGAAAACTGCTGATGACCTATTTCAAAAATCTGATTTTATCAGTAAATTGCCTTCCAGCTCTCTTGATTTAACTAAAAAGAAAGAGAAGGCAAAAGCATGTGAAATATGTGGTCTGTTTAACCACATAACTGAACTTTGCAGATATAGAAAGGTAAATCAGTTAAACAAACAAAGACAACAACTAATTGTGGGAAAACAGATAAAACAAGATTTTGAAAATACCTTTTTTCCCAACAAACAACAATCAAACAAAACCCTTTCTAAGAAGAGGCCTTTATCTCAACAAAGGTCATCTTCTCAAAGTTCAACTTCAGAAGTTTTACCTAACTCATCAGCAGTTTCACAAACTGCTGAAGTTAAAGATTTGATAAACCTGGTTAAACTTCTGATGACCAAAGTTGATGGTGGAAACCAAAAAGAACCCAAAGCCAAACTGGCTTGGGTTGCCAAAACTAACTAATTTGCTATCTTGTGCAGAGGGTCTCCAGAGGTTTGAATAGCATATGGTATGTGGATAGTGGAGGCTCAATGCACATGACTGGATGCAGATACCTGATAAACAATTTTATCAGCCAAAGAGAAGGATCTGTGTCCTTTGGGAACAATGCCAAGGGATATGTGCTAGGATATGGCAATGTATCCTCAGGCAAAATGCAGTTTGACAAGGTCAATCTGGTTGAAAACCTTGAGTACAACTTGCTGAGTGTCTCACAAATGTGTGACAAAGGATATTCTTCCTTTTTCACAAAGACAGCATGCAATATCATATCACCAGAAGGCCAGAAGTTGATAGAGAAGATTATTGAAGATCATACTTTGCTGATTGCCAAAAGATGTGGCAATGTCTATGCAGTGGACATTGAAAAAGACAAAGTATTGAACAAGACTGCCTGTTTCTTCTCAAAGGCATCAACTTCAGAAAATGATCTCTGGCACAGGAGACTTGGCCATGTGAACTTTAAAACCATCAATAAAGTCACAAAAATGGGCTTGGTCAGAGGTCTACCTTTGAAGGAATATCAGTGCAAAGAACACTGTGTTTCCTGTCTTAAAGGTAAACAGCATAAGTCCTCCTATAAGTCTATTGAAGAATCAAAAACAACTGCATGTCTTCAACTACTCCATATGGACTTATTTGGACCAGTCAAGATTATGAGCCTTGGTAAGAAGAAGTACTGCTTGGTCATCATTGATGACTACTCAAGATTCACATGGGTCTTCTTCTTATATTCCAAGGATGAGGCAGCTGAAATCATCAAGTTCTTCATTCTACAAGTAGAGAAGCAATATTCTCTATCTGTCAAAGTCATCAGGAGTGACAATGCGACAGAGTTCAGGAACAAAACTCTGGATGAATTCTGTCTGTCTAAAGGGATTGTTAGACAGTTCAGCATTCCCAGAACTCCTGAACAAAATGGTGTGGTAGAAAGAAAGAACAGAACATTAATTGAAGCAGCCAGAACAATGTTAGCTGATTCAGGCCTACCTTTGTATTTTTTGGCTGAAGCAGTCAACACCGCATGTTATGTTCAGAATAGAGTTCTTATCAACAAGAGACATACCAAGACTGCCTATGAAATTCTTCATGGCATAAAGCCCCTTATCTCCTTCTTCAGGGCTTTTGGATGTCAATGTTTTATCCTCAACATCAAAGACTCTATCTCTAAGTTTGCTGCAAAAGTTGATACAGGTTATTTTCTTGGTTATTCTCCTTTGAGAAAAGCTTACAAAGTTTTCAATTCAAGAACCAAGATAGTAGAAGAAACACTGAATGTCAAGTTCAATGAATCAAAACACACTCTTATTCCAGCAAATCCTGCTGAATTATTTGATCTTGACAACTTTCATTTCGGACCTGAAAAGACTGTTGAATCATCCAAACCTCCTCAAAATGGTTTTCAAGGATTTGAAGATGATAGTCCTGCACCATGGACTCCAAATACAGTCAGAAGATCAACTATTAAACCTTCAGAAGTTTCAATAGCTTCAACTTCAGGAACTACTGATGAACATTTTGAAACTACTGATTCAGCTGAACCTAAAACTCCTGAAGTTCAAATAACAGCTGAACCAGATATTATCAATCTCAGTGGTTTATTTGAAGAACCTGTAGAGCCATCATCCAGTACAGGTTTACAACAACTGATTGAACACAAAGATCATCCATTGGATCAAATCATGGGTGATATTGTATCAGGGGTACTCACAAGAAACCAGCTTTCCAACTTTTGCTTCTTCTCAGCATTCATTTCTCAGTTGGAACCAAAGAAGTATCAAGAAGCCCTCAAAGACAACAATTGGGTGCAAGCAATGCAAGAAGAGTTGCTTCAATTCAAGAAACAATAGGTTTGGGAAATCTGTCCCTTACCTGAAAACAAGCAACCAATTGGAACAAGATGGGTCTTCAGAAACAAATCAGATGAAGCTGGTATGATCATCAAGAACAAAGCAAGACTAGTGGTACAAGGTTATTCCCAAGAGGAAGGAATTGATTATGATGAAACCTTTGCACCAGTTGCAAGACTTGAAGCTATCAGGTTATTTTTAGCTTATGCAATTTCCAACAACATTAAAGTTTATCAAATGGATGTCAAGAGTGCATTTTTGTATGGAAAAATAAAAGAGGAAGTGTATGTCTGTCAACCTCCAGGGTTTGAGGATCCTTCTCATCCTGATTGGGTTTACAGACTTGACAAAGCTCTTTATGGGCTAAAACAGGCTCCAAGAGCCTGGTATGAAACACTTTCCAACTTTTTACTGAAGAATCACTTCTCAAGGGGATCCATTGATAAAACTCTTTTCATAAAACATGTTGGAAATCATGTCTTACTTGTTCAAATCTATGTTGATGATATCATATTTGGTTCAACAAACTCAAAACTGTGTGAAGAATTTAAGAAACTCATGCAATCAAAATTTGAAATGAGTACAATGGGAGAATTGCAGTACTTTTTGGGACTGCAAATCAAGCAACAGTCAAATGGAACATTTATACATCAATAAAAATATGTTAAAGAATTATTGAATAAATTTTCTTTACAAGACTGTAAAACATGTTCCACTCCCATGACACCAATCACACAAGTTGAACCAGATGATCAAGGGAAACACATTGATCAAACCATGTATAGATGTATGATAGGTTCTCTTTTGTATTTAACTGCTTCTAGACCAGATATCATGTTTTCAACTTGTGTCTGTGCTAGATACCAATCTGCACCAAGAGAATCACATCTAATTGCAGTCAAAAGAATCTTCAGATATCTGAAAGGAACTCCTACTTTAGGAATTTGGTATCCTGCTTCAAGCAATACCAAGTTAACTGCTTTTTCAGATAGTGACTATGCAGGCTGCAAGATGTCAAGAAAATCAACATCTGGTGGTTGTCAATTTTAGGAAACTGTCTGGTGTCCTGGCAATCAAAGAAACAAACATCTGTGGCAACTTCAACAGCTGAAGCTGAATACATTGCTGCTGCAAGCTGTACTTCACAGATACAATGGCTCCAATATCAACTGCTTGATTATGGAATCAAAGAGACCAAGACCCCACTTTTAGTAGACAGCAAATCTGCCATTAGCATCATTCAAAATCCTGTTCAGTTTTCAAAGACTAAACACATTGAAATCAGGTATCATTTCATAAGAGATTGCTATGAAAAAGGCAAGATTGAGGTGAAGCATGTCACAACAGCTAATCAAATAGCTGACATTTTCACCAAACCCCTTGATAGAAGACTCGAGTTTGAAAGGACAAAACTATCGGTACATTTAAAGTTTCAGGCACCCGAACGGAGGAACGGGAAGGCCATAAGGTATTTGATCATGCAACAGACTCAGAAAAAGGAAACGAAGTCGAGCGGACCATAATCGGACTCACATTCCGACAATGACATATAGATTCACACACAAGAAAAGACTCGAGTTTTAAAGGACGTAACTATCGGTACATCTGAAGTTTCGGGCACCCGAGTGGAGGAATGGGACTGACATAAAATATCTGATCATGCTACAGACCCATATATAGGATCCGAAGCTTACCGTGCGGTAACCCGACTCATGATGCCACAATGACATAGAGATACGTACACAACAAAAGACTCGATGTAGATGCGTTTTGCGACTAGTGATTGGATATTAACATGTGTTAGAGTGCTGATGGGTAGAATGTAGAACTGGTCTGGGCGAATGTGAGACAAAGTGGGCGAAGGAAGAAGAAAGTGGGCGAAGGTAGATGGAGCTTGACAGAAGACTTACATTCGTACCATGCAAGTGGGCGAATGTGGAACAAGTCCACATTCGACCAGTGCATGTGGGCGAATGTGCAGGTCCTATAAATAGAAATTGTGATTTTGTAATGTACAGAGAGTGATTAGTTGTGTGTGTTTTGAGGTCAGGTTCCAGAATAGATTGAGAGTGTTTGTGTGTGTTCTAGATTAACCTAAAACTCATTGTAATCAAGTTTATGCAAAAGTTAATCTATGAAAACCTTTGAAAATGACTTTGATTCTGTTTTGATTTGAGTTTATATCAGTTTGTTCAAAGCTAGGGTTTCCGCACCTGGTCTTGTAACTTGTATGATCATATAATCCTGTTTTCAGTAAAAATCATCCTCTAACAAAGTGGTATCAGAGCATAGAGGATCATACAACAACAAATTGATAAACTCAGAGCTGATTTGGACCTATTTTTGATCAATTCACATCTGTTTTTGCATAAAAATGGTTTTTGAGTGTTTTTGATTGATTTGAAGTTGATTTTGTGGTTAAAATTCAAAATTCCAAGAATTAAAGTTGCTCCAAATCAATTCCGAATCAAAACCTGATTAAGATCATTCAAATTCACAAACTTTTGAAAATCAGAGATCAAAATAACCGTTTTTCAAAGTGTAACCGTTTTTCAAACCTGAAATGGGCGAATCTGGAACCTGAGTGGTCGAACGTAGGAATTTTTGGGCGAACCTGAGTGATTTTTGGGCGAACCTGAGTATTTTTGGTCGAACCTGAAAATTTTCTGTTGAAGTTTTCACTTTCGAGTCACAATTTCCACCTTCGATTGATCGGGCGGGCGAACGTAGAATAGAAACGGGCGAACCTGAACTTTTCTGGGCGAACGTGGAATTGTGTTAGTGTGTTTTTACATTCTGGTGAGATCTACCTTCGATTGTTACTGTGTGGGCGAACCTGCATCAGAAGGGACGAAAGTGAGAAGTTATTGGGCGAACCTAGGACTAAAGTTTGGAAAATTTTCTAAGTGTTAAAGTTTTCGAAGTTCGTGATCATGTGGAATTTTCCGACTACTCCAGCAACGACACAACCACAACAGCAAGTGATGGACCCATGGACGGTGGCAGCACAAAAGACGAGCACACAGTCTTTGCAACCGGTTAACTACATGGCTCAAAGTGCACCTTCAGCACCACAATCTGACTACTGGGGAGTAGCAGCAGCGGTGGTAAATACTCAAACTACAAATGCTATTTCCACACTGATTAATGATTTGTCTTCAGGTAGCGGGAATCGGCCACCGAAGCTCATGGATATACAAGAATATAATCAGTGGCAGACCAAGTTCAAGATTCACTTGGAAGGCATGGGAGTGGAGGGTGCAGAGGCATGGAACATGATTGCTAGAGGTTACACGGCACCAGTTTTGGAGAATACAGGTGAACCGGTTCCATTGGAGAGCATGGCTGAGGATGAGAAAAAGAAGTTTGCTGTGGAGAAGAAAGCTTTTTCACAATTGACTCAGGCAATCACAAATGATCTTTTGCATCAGTTTGGGACTTGTACTACGTCTAAGCAATTGTGGGATATGCTTAAAAGGAGGCATGATGGGAATGAGAAGACTAGAAGTTTAAGGATGGAAGAATTGAGGAAGGAGTTTGAGAATTTTTCTTATATTGGCAATGAAACTTTGAAAGAATTAACTCCTAGATATAGTCATTTACTAACTGAATTGGCTAGTTATGGTATACAGATTCCTATGACAAAGCAGGTGGATAAGTTTGCAGATGCATTACCACCAAACTGGGATCAGCATGTGGAAGTCCTCAGGGAGAAGGATGCATATCAATTCTGGTCTATTCAAGAGTTTATAGAGAAGCTGGAAAACAAGGAGATGGAAGAAAGGAGGAAAGCTAGAAGATCACAGATTCCTCAGAATCCTAGCTTATATTTTGGAGTCACTTCAGTTCCAGCTAGTAGCTCAAGTTCAGGAGTTGTTGCACCACATGTTGCGTGCATTTCCAATGTTACGGAATCACCAAAACCTACCATCAACTACATGGCACAAACATCATCCTACTCACAACCATCAAACTCACAACCATCACCACAACAACAATACAACAATTCCTACATTCCACCATTCTCCCCAATGCAACAAGCAGCTTTCTACACTGCTAGCCAATCTCAACAACCACTTCACTCAATGAACCAAAGTACTCAACAACAACCAGTGGTTTTGGAGACTTCTAACTTGGGAAATGTGACAGTGGAAGTTGCTCAGCAACATATTGCATTAGTCTCTGCAATGGTCTCATCCTACAATGGATTAGTTGCTAGTCAAATTGGGAATAACAACTTAACCAATGAAGACTATGCACAGATCGACAAGGAAGAGATGGAACTCATTGATATCCAATGGGCTTTTGCGAGCATAATGAGAAGAGCAACGGAGTTTATTGAGAAGACAGGTAGAACGGATTTGGGGACTTCTCCTAACACAACCTACGGGTTCAACAAGGAGAAAGTTACTTGTTTTAACTGTGGAGGGAAAGGTCATTTTAAAAGAGAATGCACCCAGCCACCAAAACAAGGCAATAGGAACCCATTCAATGCAAGCTATCAGAATCGTCAACAACAAAACCAAAACCAAGTTTCTTACCAAAACAACAACAACTACCAAAACCGTCAAAACAACTTTAATAACAACCAAAATAGACAACCAAACACACCAAACCAGACACAAAACCAATCACCTAACAATGCTAACCGAACAGTCATACCAATCACTACCCCTAATGAGACACATCAGAACAACAATCAGAATCAAGCATTGGTGACTCAACAAGATGAGAGGTTTGATTGGTCGAGTATGCAAATAGGTGTTGAGGAAATTACTACTGGTGGCAATGTGGCTTGTGTTGCATATCAGGTTGATATTGAAGATTCGGTGACAGTTGATGAGAAGGTAGAAACTGAGGTTGAAAGTGATGAGTCTGAGGCTGAAATGGATGTGGAAACTGAATCTGTTGAGGTTAAGGCTGAAGAAACTAATTCTGGAGTTGTGATTGACACGGTTTCTGATGTTCCTGAGGAGTGTGAATCGGTTTATTCTGATTTAGACAGTGAATCGGATACGGAAGCAAGTGTTAATTCTCTAAATGATGACATTGATCAGTTGCTAGCAGAAGCGGATTTTCTGATGACAAGGAAGTCGTGCATTGCTGATGATGCTTTCACCAAGATTGACTATTCAAGATTCTTTGCAGGAAAGGAAGCTCATTTCGCATTGATGGCCATGACTGATCCGCCAAAACCTGTAAGTTCTGATTGTAGCACTGATGTTAAAAATGATAAATTTTGTGGTACATGTGATAGATTGACTTAGGAGAACAAACAACTCCGTGTTCAACGTGATAGTGCTATCATGAACAGTCAATCTACTCGCAAAGAGTTGAATGCTTTTAACAAGGTATTAGATGGTTATAAAAAGGACATTTCCTACTTGAAAAATACTTTATCATTGAAACAATTGGCTATCAACAACTATATCAATGAAATTGAAAATACCAAGTTGGAAATGGCCGCCATCAAATGCTTTGCAGAGAAAGTAAACAAAAAGCTGGAAAGCTATAAGCACATTGCT
Organism: Ambrosia artemisiifolia; assembly: GCA_032199755.1. NCBI lineage: Eukaryota > Viridiplantae > Streptophyta > Magnoliopsida > Asterales > Asteraceae > Ambrosia > Ambrosia artemisiifolia. Next base: position 39,885,406 of record CM063519.1, on the reverse strand, counting down.
TATGTAGTAGACCACATCATAGATGATCAAACCACTAATTACCGGTCTGTGCCATCTCCGGTTCTTTTTGAAAACCATAATTGTCATCAAGTGACACCGGAGAGTTCGGTAAAATCAAACTTATCATCGGAAAATGAATCTAATACCTCGAGTATTGGTGATCCAAATTCCGATGTGAGACCGATCTTAGGTTTGAATGATGAGGGTGTTACTGCTGAGAGTGTAGATTCAGACACTGAGAGTGATGACTCTGGTAATGTTCAAAATGTTAATGCATGTGAAGTTCCAAAAGAAAATCACATCATTACAAATGAACCAGTTTAACCATCTCAGATTGTGATTCCGATGGCAAATGCTCATCGTGAGAAAAAGTCTGAAAAGAATGTTGTTAAGAAAGATCTTGAGAAGAATGTGGTAAAGAAAGATCTTGAAAAGAGTGTTAAGAATGAACCGTGTGATAAACCTGTCAAGGTGTTCTATCGGATGGAAGGATCCAATAAGATCATCTCTGACGAGGAATTTCCAATCAAAAATGCTAACTATGCTAAAATAGAAAAGATTTGGCAAGAAAGCACTATTTGGTTCCCAAAACATGAGAGAACAAATGAGATTCCACCAGCAATTTTAAAGAAATTGTATTTGGATGTTCCTCAAGAACCAAAGGTCCATGTCACAGAGTTCATTCGACCCAAAAACAGAGCTAATGGTTTTCATGAGCCTACTTACTCAAAAGGGCCACTCCCTGAGAGTTTAAGGAAGCAACAGTATAATGATCAATACCCTGTTAGATCATTTGCTCAACCAAATGCTCCGAATGTTTTTGAAGAGTACCGTGCATGCTTTAAATGTGGGGAACGAGGGCATTTACTTGCTCAGTGCCCATATGTAAGGCATAAGAGGCACGAGGTTGAAGTGAGGAATTCCATGAGGAAACCGATTGATCATTATGTGCCACCACATAGGCGCGTTGTTCCTCAACAAACACAACAGTTTTATAATCAAAACAATTTTCACCAAATGAGGAACAATCGTCCAATTCAATATGATCGAAGGAATCGAATTGCTATGGAACAATCATGGAGGAAGCCAGTGGTGAACGCAACAATTGATAGGCAAAAGGTTTCACCTAAACCGATTGTCAAATCAAGTGTTGGACCTAAGTCTGTTAAATCAGATAAGGTAACCAAGAAAGTTACATTTGTTAACAATGTTCAGAAACCAACTGAGAACCCAAAGTCTCAGATTCGTATTTTGAAACGAACTGAACAATCTTGGACACCCAATGGTACTCCAGGAGCCTCTACTTCAAAGGTTAATGAGAAAAAGGAAACTATTTTGAACAATCAGAAAAAGATTGATCAAAAAGTTGTTGAAAATGCTTGTGAAAATGTTACTTTGAAACCTGATGTTCAAAGACCCAAGACTCAGGCTTGGGTCCCCCGAAAGAACTAAATGATTTACTTTTTGTGTGCAGGGAGCTTCAGCTGGCCCTATTAGCAGTCTTTGGATTGTTGATAGTGGAGCTTCAGGCCACATGACTGGGGATCTTGCATTGTTGTTCGACGTGAAGAACATCAATGGAGGGTATGTCGCATTCGCTGGAAATAAAGGTGGATATATCACAATGGAAGGAAGTGTGAGCAATGGGATAGTGAGCTTTGAGCGAATTTCTTATGTGAAGCAGATTGATTATAATCTGTTGAGTGTCAGTCAAATATGTGATAAACAATTTACTGTGCATTTTGATGACAAATCCTGCTATATTCTGAAACCGGGCTTCACAATTCCTAAAGAGTGGATAATGTTGAAGGCACCTCGCGTCAACAATCTATACATTCTTGATATGTCCAAGGCGATGACATCACACGGGCAAATAACATGTTTTCTATCAAAAGCGACAGAGAAAGAATCGATAATGTGGCACAGAAGAATGGGGCACATTCATCTGAGAAAAATGAATCAACTTGTGAGAAATGGGCTTGTCGATGGAGTAAACGTGAAACATTTCCATCTGAATGACAAGTGTGTAAGTTGTAAGAAGGGGAAGCAACACAAACAGTCCCACAAAGTGAAGAAAGTAAACTCTGTAGAGATGCCACTTGAGCGGTTGCACATGGATTTATTCGGACCGGTCAAGCGCAAAATTCATCTTGGAGAGCTTTATTGTTTACTCGTCACTGATGATTACTCAAGATTTTCATGGGTGATGTGTTTGCAGAACAAAAGTGACACCTTTAACAACCTAAAAGTTCTGTTCACTCGATTGGAGAATCTCTACAATGTGAAAATAAAGAGAATTCGGAGTGACAATGGGACGGAGTTCAAAAATGCCAAGATGGATGAACTTTGTGAAAGCAAAGGGATACATCATGAATATTCGGCTCCGTACACCCCACAACAGAACGGTGTTGCTGAACGAAAGAATAGGACTCTAATTGAAGCGGCTAGAACAATGCTCGCTGATTCAAATCTTCCGGTAATGTTCTTGAACGAGGCGATTTATGCAGCTAACTACACACTAAATCGGGTTCTAACAGTGAAGAAGTTTGGTAAAACATCTTATGAGCTGTTACACCGACGAAAGCCGAACTTAGAGTATCTAGAACCTTTTGGGGCGCCATGCACGATGTTGAATCCAAGCGAAAAGTTTAGTCCTAAAGCTGAGGAGGGATACTTTGTTGGATATGCAACCCCGCTCAAACGGGTATACAACAAGCGAACTCGTCGAGTGGAGGATTGGGCTAACGTGGAAGTTCAACGATATACTCAAAATATACAAGGCACGGGTCCTGATTGGATGTTTGATTACAAAGATTTCTTTGAATCATTCAATCTAGATAGCTTGGTTGAAGAAGCTGTTATCAGATTACTTTACGAGTGTGAAAATGCAACGACTTCACCGTTGGTGCGTCCGATCACCGTGAACCCCCTACCAGCTTCTAATGATACCAATGCTCCTATACAAGAGGAAGAAGTGTTTCAAGAGGCTTCAACTTCATTAGAATCTTCAGAATCTGAAGATGAACAATTTGAAGAAGTTATTCTTGAACATGCAGAAGAACCAGAGGCACCACCAGTGAACCCAACTCCAACTCCAGATGTTGCTTCATCATCAAATACGGGTCATGATCTGGATGCTGTAGAGAACTTGACTGTTCAGACGGGAGTTTCTGTACCTGATTATCCGGAATCTCGGATTCATCGTATTCACCCGCTGGAGCAAGTTATCGGTGATCCTGGAAGTAGTGTTATGACCAGAGGGCAGCTAAAAAGCGTTAACTCGCCAGAGAGTTTTGGTGCTTTAGCTTTATATGCCAAAATTCAACAATCTGGTAGTCAAAATGATTGGTCGTTTGCGTGTTATGTGTCGCAGGTAGAGCCAAGGACATACAAGGACGCTTTGAAGGATGATGCCTGGGTGGAAGCTATGCAGGAGGAGTTATTACAATTTCAGAAATTGGGAGTTTGGACGCTCACGGATTTGCCACCGGATAGGAAGAAAATAGGCACTAAATGGGTGTTTAAGTGCAAGAAAGATGATCGTGGGGTTATTGTTCGTAACAAAGCCAGATTGGTCGTGCAGGGTTTCCATCAAATCAAAGGAATTGATTATAACGAAATCTATGCACCGGTAGCACGAATTGAAGCTATTCGGATGTTCCTCGCGTTTGCTTCATACAAGAAATTCAAAGTGTATCAAATGGACGTTAAGAGCGCATTTCTGTACGGGAAAGTCAAGGAAGAGGTTTATGTCGGGCAGCCACCGGGCTTTGAGGACCCAATCCACCGGGATAAGGTCTACGTGCTGAACAAAGCTCTATATGGCTTGCACCAGGCTCCGAGACAGTGGTACGAGGAGCTAAGTACATACCTCATCTCCAAAGGATTTAAGCGCGGCCTCGTCGATTGCACCCTCTTTACGAAAAAGACGGGAGATGATTTGCTTCTAGTGCAGATTTACGTTGATGATATAATATTTGGTTCAACTAACGAGCTTTTATGCAGGGAGTTCGAAACTGTCATGCAGGAAAAGTTCGAAATGAGCGCAATGGGGGAGATGCAGTTTTTCCTAGGCTTGCAGGTGGACCAAAGACCCGACGGGATCTTCATTCACCAGACGAAATATGTCTCCGACATCTTGAGCCGGTTCCAGATGGAGGACTCCAAGCCGATGGATACCCCGATTCAACCCAATCACGGGATTGGAGTGGACGCTAAGGGGGAGCTGACGGACCCATTTACATACAGAGCAATCATCGAATCTCTGATGTATTTGACGGCGTCTCGACCAGATATTATGTACGCAACGTGTCTCTGTGCCCGCTATCAATCGAAGCCGAAACAAAGTCATCTGACGGCGGTCAAGCGTATCCTTAGATATCTGAAGGGTTGTCCCTCAAAAGGAATTTGGTACCCTAATGATGATGATTTTGATTTTATTGCGTTTAGTGATGCAGATTGGGGCGGCTGTGACAAAGATAGCAAATCTACAACAGCTGGTTGCCAGTTTTTAGGGAGCAGGTTAATCACCTGGCAATGCAAGAAACAGACTTCCGTGGCTCTATCTACCTGTGAAGCCGAGTACATTGCAGCCTCGAGTTGCTGTTCGCAAGTACTCTGGATCCAACAGCAGATGGTGGATTACGGTTTGCAGTTTCTTAAAACCCCTATACACTGTGACAATGAAGCCGCAATTGCATTAACTAAAAATACTGAAAATCATTCTAAAGAGAAACATATCCGGATCAAATATCATTTTATCCGTGATTGTTACGCCAAAGAATTGATAGATATGGTCAAAATCCATACTGACTACCAACGTGCAGATTTGTTTACAAAGGCTTTTGACAGATCACGCTTTGAATATCTTTTAAAAGTAAACAATATAAAAGAAAAACAGGACTAATCGGCACCTCGGTTTATCGCTTTTTAGTTTTAGTTTTTAATATTTTGCTAATTGGGAGTTTCTCTTTGCTAATTGGGAATTTCTCTTTACTATCGTAATCCTCAAAGAAGTTGATGCTTTCGAGGGGATTGTTTAATCCTCAAAGAAGTTGATGCTTTCGAGTGGATTGTTTCTTTCAAATTTTTGTTTTTATTGTTTTTCAGAAAAATCAAAAACCCAAAAATATGTTCTTTATTTTAGGGGGAGCCATTTTATCAGAAAAACCAAAAACATTATAAAATTCAAAAAGACCTAAAAATTAGAAAATCAAAAATGATTTCCTGGATAAAAAGAGGAAATGATAGTACATCAGTGGGGATCTGACACAGGCTAAAGAATTGTATAGTATAATGAGGCGTGTGTTGACTACGTGTGATATGCTGATAGGCTTCGTAGACTAAATATTGTGTGCATTAGTGATACAAACATAACGAACTACGCGTTCGTGGCTGAACACCTCATGGGCATATGGTCTTAGTACCGTAATTTCGTTTGATAGGATTGCCAAAATCTGAGGTTTCGGGTCGTTATGTTATGGTTATCCGGGATATTCTGATAAACTTTTGTCGTATTGATTTACGGACCTAGTTTTATCAGAATATTTGCTAAAAGAGCTTAATTGCCAAAACCGGAAGTTACCGAATTGAGGAACTTTATGTTTTAATTGATCAAAGATCATTATTACATCGTATTGATCATCTGATGCAAATCAGTGATTAATATCAGCCTCAACCTAGTGTATATGCACATGTTACTCTGCTGCATTCGTTTGCTGACCTGTACACCTCTGTGCTATATACTTTGTAACTTTTACGGATAACTCTGGCATAATCACGCGTTACGACGAAGCTTTGTGCAATTACTTGATACGGGAGTATGTCGTGTGTGTGGGCACCACATCGTGTTAGTCTAATACATCTAACTCGTATCATTTTAAAGCATTGCGTAATTGTCTGCATGTGAGCTTACGTGGACCACAATATCCGCAATTGTCGTGTCACATACTGTTTCTAATGATAATATTAGACAAATAGATCAACGTTGTGATCAGATTTCTCAGAAAACTGATTTGATTCTCTTACCGGACATCACAAAAAGTTTACTGCTTTCATTTTACTTTGATGCATTTTACTTTTATTATCAAAAAGATACAAAATCCAAAAAGATTCTAGGTGTGTTTTGATAAAATTTCAGAAAAATCCAAATTTTTTTTTGCATTTCTGCTTTATTTTTGATAACCGGGGATGCTTGATGGTCAATTTCTGAGATTTGATAACATCATCTGGACTTTGTATCATTCTAAATGTGAAAATTTGTGTTTTGGAAGTTTAACAGATTGAAAAATGTTGAACGGGATTCGAATTCGTGATTTGGCAAATTTTTCAGAATTTTCCATTTCACATTCGCCCCTTAATTGAGTCGAATGTGGAAAATTCTTCACCTTCGGTTGTTTAAAAACGGGCGAATGTGGGTTGTTTATACACACTTCACATTCGGGTAGACAAGTTTTACATTCGGCCAATTTGTTTTGGGCGAATGTGGAATATACCCACATTCGACCACCAAAACGGTCGAAGGTGCACACTCTATATAAGCCAAACCCAGGTTCGAACCCACATTCTGTTTTTCAAAATTTTTCTTTCGAACGAAGACACCTTGTTGCTTTGATTTTTATTGTTTGTGTGTTTGATTCCCTACGTTTTACTGATCACTTCTATATCAAAATTACAGGTAAAGGAGCAGAAACAAGTGCAGAATCATCGTTTTTATATATGGCCTAGGGTTTTAGATTTTAGGCACTTTGAGTGTTTTCTGATGCTTGTTCTTGTTAGCATTTCAATACACATCAGTTTTAGGGGGAGAATTTTAAAGGAATTAGATTATTAACAAGGTTTAATGTGTTGATTGATTGAACGAAAATTTTTGACCTAATTCCATAAGAAAACTGATGTATATTGATTAATTGGACAAATTGGTTATCCACGAGTCTTAATCGGCCAATGTAGTACACATCCTGATCAAAACCAAGTGTTAAAAACATAGTTGAAATTTTTTTCAAATTTTAGGGTTTATCAGATTCTACCTTCGGGTCTTCGATTGGACGAAGGTGGAATATGATTGGACGAATGTATTTCAAAACGGGCGAATGTGATTGTTATTCAAAAATTATCCACATTCGACCAAAACAGTTTACATTCGACCAGAAAATCACACATTCGACCTTGTTAAAACGGGCGAATGTGGAAACTTAAAAATGTTAAAATTTTGAATTTTGTCGATTTTGTGTTTTAACGTTTGTTTCTGATTTTGTGTGTTCAGATGGCTGACCAGACTGAGAATGTTGAAATTCCAGTTGAGACTGTTGTTCCAGATCTAGTCCCAGAAAATGTTCAAGAAGGAGAATTTTCGAGCAAAAGCAAATGGCCGTTCGAGAAAAATCATAATTGCTGTGCTTATCTGGGAGAAGTGGAAAAGAACGTGGAGTTTACTGATATTATCAAGTTTTTAAAGAGAAGCAGAGTAGTGTATGCTTTGGCTACTCCGACTATTATCTACAAGGATATAGTTGAAGACTTCTACAACAACGCGAAGTATGACTTTTTGGATAATCAGACTATCATAAGGAGCAAGATTCAAGACATGGAGATGTTTATTACAGAGTCTGATATCAGAGAAGCGCTCCAGATAAAGTTTGAAGTTAGTGAAGATCCAAGAGAACTATCATGGACTGAGCAGAAAGCTTGTTTCCTCAGAATGAAATACAAAGGACCTATAACTGATGGTTCAATGTACAAAGGAAAGTTGAGCGTTCAGTTTAAGTACTTTGCACACGTCATAATCCATGTGTTTGGATGTGTAAGTGGAGGATATGACGTGATGAGGAAGAGTTTGAGTTCGTTAATGGTTGCGTTGACTCTCAACAAACCATTTAACGTTTCTGGAATGATATTGGATCACATGCTGGAGATGCTAAAGGGATTAAAGAAGAAGTATTTTATGTTATACCTAAGATTCCTGATGATGATCTTTGATCACAAGTATCCAAATCTGAGGAAGGATCCAACTCAGATACTTGCTCTAGATCACATGAACATTCGTACATTGGTTAGAATGAAAGGATACAAGGGTGTGCCAGACAATGAAAGGCCACCATACAGAAGGTTGTTTGGAGCCTTAGCTAGAGAGGATTACACTGATCCTGGAAAGAATACGGCTAGGCATCCTGGAAGTGATTCTGATAACGATGATCCCTTAGTATATGCTGATGCTAATACTAAGAGGAAGAGGCAAATAGTCAATCCCGGAGCCAAAGGGAAGGGTAAGGGAAAGGCTGATCAGGGAAGCTCAAAGCAACAGGTGGTTAGAAAGAAATCAACTGCTAAGAAAGGTACTAGTTTGGTGGATGAAGAATCAGTGGATTCGGAAGAGACAGAGGTTGAAGAACAATGGGATTCGGATGCTGAGAATGTCCGGGCCACCAAACGTAAGGACACTATGGTTGGTGAGTCTGAATCATTAAACAGATCAATTGCAGAAGCTGAGAAAAGCAAGAAGTCTGTTGGTGCTGAAGATGAAGGTTTAGGTGTGAATATGGATGAGTTGAATGAAGGAGAAACTGTAGTAGTAAACTTGCCCAAGCCTAAGCACAAGACCATGGCTAAAAAGACAAGTACAAAGCAACTGAGAGAGAAAGAGTTAGCTCAACTCTTGAGAGGAAAAAGAGTACCCGATGCTGGTACGTCATCAAAGTTATCTTCACCGGTCACTAAAAAGCAAAAGAAATCTAAAGAGGCAGAGACATTACCAGTTGATAAATTCAATGTTGCACTGGATAATGTACTTAACTTGTTTACAAAGCCTCAGAAAGAGAAAGAAGCTGAAGTTGAGCCATCCAGATCTAAATCTAAGAAAGTCACTGTGGATGATGATATTATGAAGCAGGTGAACAAGAAGATGGATGACATGATGAAGATGATAGTGGCTCAACAAGCTGAAATAGCCAAGTTCAAGCAAAATGAAGAAAAGATGCTTCAGATTGTAGTAGCTTCAAAGTCAAATCAGGATGAGATTGACGAGAAAGTAAAGAAGCTTGAAGCAAAGAACAAGAAGCTTGAAGGAAAGTGTTCAAGAAACAAGAACAGGTTAAAGTTGATTAAGGAAGACAACAAAGAACTAAAGGCTGAGAATAAACGCCTGAGTGGGTTGATTGATAACCTGTACAATGTTGCACCCAAATTGAAGGAGGGTGAAGAAGATAAAGAAAAAGAAGAGGAACAGGTTGATTTTGAACCATCTGAATCGGATAAGGAGAAAGATGATGATGAGGATGATGAAGAATCAGAGAAAAGTGATGATGAGGATGATAAGGATGATGATGATGATGATGCAGAAGGTTCGGGAAGTCAGAAAGAAGATGATAGTAGTAGTGATGATGATAATGATGGAGGAGATGATACATCAAAGTTTACATTTGAAAAGAGGACACCTAAGAAGAAAGATACTGGAGAATCAAGCTCAAAGAAGAAGAAAGGTGAGAACGTTGATTCAGATGAAAGTATTTTCTGGAATGAGAAGGTGAGGTCTTTGACTGATGATGCTAAACAAGTGTACAAAGACATGTTGGAAAGAAGAGAATGGACCATTGAGTTCACAGGTCGTTTTGCTGAAATATTTCAAACTGACGATATGAGATATGAATTGGAATACAACGATCCTGATCTTGAAGAAGGGGAAGTACCTGCTTCTGTGGCAAAGGAGATTTTAGATGGACTTGCACAGAGAGTAGGGAAAACGTTTGAGGAGTTTATCGTAGATGAGTCGATTCCAAATATTCCTGAAAAGGATGTTGGAAGTCACTCTGATGATAAGAATACCCCTGAGTTTGAAGAAGTGGAGATTGAAGACATAACGCATGAGGAATACCCACAGTACTTCAGACAAACTGATGAAGATGTGGTGTTTCCTGATTTCACTGAAATTCCAAAAACTTCGGCGAAGAAGAAAGCCAAGATAAGAAGTGTAGAGTTTGTGGAGAAAGTTTTTGGTGCTGATAAGCAAGAATCTTCAAATAAATCTGATGAATTGAAGAGTTATTTGAAGAAGTTAAGAGAAATGGATGAAAACCGACCGAAGCCTGAAGCTCAAGGAAACTTTTATAGATTCCATAATGCTAAGTTCAAAGGCAGAGCTCTTGGGTGGACATATTTGGGCAGGCTGAAGTGTCTAGCTGCCAAATGGGAATCAGGGATCTTGTACTTTTACAGATTTATTGACTTGCTAACTCTACCGTACTGGGCGGTCAGAGATTTATGCAGATTCCCTATGTCGGGTGCTTCAGTGAACAATACACATGTCGGTTGGTGTGCAGACAAGCTGGTTTGGGAAAGCAGAACAAAATGGAGTAGATTCAAGCCACAATATCCCCGAAGGAAAGTTCATAGGGATATTGATCCCAGAACTAAGCTGAAGCGGGTTACTTTGATATATAAGGCACCTGAAGTGATGAGGATAATACCTTTGATGCCCATGCCACAACATTTCAGTGCTGACTTTATCTTCTGGTATTATGATTGGAGAAAGGCAGAAGCGGTGATAGTGTTGAGAGACGGGAAGGACAAATACAAGCATGTTCACGTATTTGATCCGATGTGGTTGATAAACTGTACTTTCGAAGACATCATCATGCTCTTTTACAATCCGATTCATTATGAGCCGAATGACGCTGATCAGGCAAAGAAATATACTCAAGTGGTTGGTGTATGCTTTGCATATGATATAAATGCGGGAAGCAATTTGGATGGCAAACTTGGCAAGATGGTGAAGATGGCAAACGTGTCGAAACCGGTGAAGAGACAGTTAGAGCCTGAAATGACCAAAGAGCAGAAGAAACAGCTCAGAATCAAGTTGTTGAACAAAGCCATGGACGAAGACAGAAGACGATCCAATCAATAGTCGAGGGGGAGTTTGTAGATGCGTTTTGCGACTAGTGATTGGATATTAACATGTGTTAGAGTGCTGATGGGTAGAATGTAGAACTAGTCTGGGCGAATGTGAGACAAAGTGGGCGAAGGAAGAAGAAAGTGGGCGAAGGTAGATGGAGCTTGACAGAAGACTTACATTCGTACCATGCAAGTGGGCGAATGTGGAACAAGTCCACATTCGACCAGTGCATGTGGGCGAATGTGCAGGTCCTATAAATAGAAATTGTGATTTTGTAATGTACAGAGAGTGATTAGTTGTGTGTGTTTTGAGGTCAGGTTCCAGAATAGATTGAGAGTGTTTGTGTGTGTTCTAGATTAACCTAAAACTCATTGTAATCAAGTTTATGCAAAAGTTAATCTATGAAAACCTTTGAAAATGACTTTGATTGTGTTTTGATTTGAGTTTATATCAGTTTGTTCAAAGCTAGGGTTTCCGCACCTGGTTTTGTAACTTGTATGATCATATAATCCTGTTTTCAGTAAAAATCATCCTCTAACACTCGAGTTTTAAAGGACGTAACTACCGGTACATTTGATGTATCGTGCACCCGAATGGACGAACGGGAAGGCCATAACATATCTGATCATTCAACAGACTCAGATAAAGGATACCAAGGTGACCGGACGGTAATCAGACTCACGATGCGACAATGACATAGAAATTCGTACATTAGAAAAGACTCTAGTTTTAAAGGACGTAACTATCGGTACATCTGAAGTTTCGGGCACCCGAATGGAGTAACGGGAAGGCCATAAGATACCTAATCATGCTACAGACCCATCTAAAGGATACAAAGCGTATCAGATGCTAATCAGACTCACGATGCGACAACGACATAGAGATTCGTACACAACAAAAGACTCGAGTTTTAAAGGACGTAACTATCGGTACATTTGAAGTTTCAGGCACCCGTATGGAGGAACGGGAAGGCCATTAGACATCTCATCATGCAACAGACACAAATAAAGGATACGAAGGTGACCGTACGGTAATCGGACTCACGATGCGACAATGACATAGAAATTCGTACAAAAGAAAACACTCGAGTTTTAAAGGACGTAACTATAGGTACATCTGAAGTTTCGGGCACCCGAATGGAGGAACGGGAAGGCCATAAGATACCTAATCATGCTACAGACCCATCTAATGGATACAAAGCTTATCGGACGGTAATCAGACTCACGATGCGACAACGACATAGAGATTCGTACACAACAAAAGACTCGAGTTTGAATGGACGTAACTATCGGTACATTTGAAGTTTCAGGCACCCGAATGGAGGAATGGGAAGGCCATAAGACATCTCATCATGCAACAGACACAAATATAGGATACGAAGGTGACCGGATGGTAATCGGACTCACGATGTGACAATAACATAGAAATTCGTACAAAAGAAAACACTTGAGTTTTAAAGGACGTAACCATCGGTACATTAGAAATATCGGGCACCCGAATGGAGGAACGAAATGGCCATAAGATATCTGATCATTCAACAGACTCAGATAAAGGATACGAAGGTTACCAGGCGGTAATCGGACTCACGATACGACAATGACATATACATTCACACACAAGAAAAGACTAGAGTTTTAAAGGACGAAACTATCGGTACAACTTAAGTTTCGGGCACCCGAGTGGAGGAACGGGATGGACATAAAATATCAGATCATGCTACAGAACCATATAAAGGATAGGAAGCTTACCGTGCGGTAATCCGACTCATGATGCGACAATGACATAGAGATTCGTACACAACAAAAGACTTGAGTTTTAAAGGACATAACTATCGGTACATCTGAAGTTTCGGGCACCCGAATGGACGAACGGGAAGGCCATAAGATATCTGATCATTCAACAGACTCAGATAAAGGATACCAAGGTGACAGGAGGGTAATCAGACTCATGATGCGACAATGACATAGAAATTCGTACATTAGAAAAGACTCGAGTTTTAAAGGACGTAACTATCGGTACATCTGAAGTTTCGGGCACCCGAATGGAGGAACGGGAAGAACATAAGATATCTAATCATGCTACAGACCCATCTAAAGGATACAAAGCTTATCGGACGGTAATCAGACTCATGATGCGACGACATAGAAATTCGTACACAACAAAAGACTCGAGTTTTAAAGGACGTAACTATCGGTACACTTGAAGTTTCAGGCACCCGAATGGAGCAACGGGCAGGCCATAAGACATCTCATCATGCAACAGACACAAATAAAGGATACGAAGGTGACCGGACGGTAATCGGACTCACGATGCGACAATGACATAGAAATTCGTATAAAAGAAAACACTCGAGTTTTAAAGAATGTAACTATCGGTAGATTTGAAGTTTCAGGCACCCGAACGGAGGAACGGGAAGGCCATATGATATCTCACCATGCAACAGACACAAATAAAGGATACAAAGGTGACCGGACGGTAATCGGACTCACGATGCGACAATGACATTGAAGTTCGTACAAAAGAAAACACTCGAGTTTTAAAGGACGTAAATATCGGTACAATTGAAGTTTCAGGCACCCGAATGGAGGAACGGGAAGGCAATAAGACATCTCATCATGCAACAGACACAAATAAAGGATACGAAGGTGACTGGACGTTAATCGGACTCACGATGCGACAATGACATAGAAATTTGTACAGAAGAAAACACTCGAGTTTTAAAGGACGTAACTATCGGTACATCTGAAGTTTCGGGCAACCGAATGGAGGAACGGGAAGGCCATAAGATATCTAATCATGCTACAGACCCATCGAAAGGATACAAAGCTATTCGGACGGTAATCAGACTCACGATGCGACAACGACATAGAGATTCATACACAACAAAAGACTCGAGCTTAAAAGGACAAAACTATCGGTACATTTGAAGTTTAAGGCACCCGAATGGAGGAACGGGAAGGCCATAAGATATCTGATCATGCAACAGACTCAGAAAAAGGAAACGAAGTCGAGCGGACCGTAATCGGACTCACGTTGCGACAATGACATATAGATTCACACACAAGAAAAGACTCAAGTTTTAAAGGACGTAAATATCGGTACATCTGAAGTTTCGGGCACCCGAGTGGAGGAACGGGACTGGCATAAAATATCTGATCATGCTACAGACCCATATATAGGATCCGAAGTTTACCGTGCGGTAATACGACTCATGATGCGACAATGACATAGAGATTCGTACACAACAAAAGACTCGAGTTTTAAAGGACGTAACTATCGGTACATTTGATGTATCGGGCACCCGAATGGACGAACGGGAAGGCCATAAGATATTTGATCATTCAACAGACTCAGATAAAGGATACCACGGTGACCGGATGATAATCAGACTCACGATGCGACAATGACATAGAAATTCGTACATAAGAAAAGACTCTAGTTTTAAAGGACGTAACTATCGGTACATCTGAAGTTTTAGGCACCTGAATGGAGGAACAGGAAGGCCATAAGATATCTAATCATGCTACAGACCCATCTAAAGGATACAAAGCTTATCGGACGGTAATCAGACTCACGATGCGACAACGACATAGAGATTCGTACACAACAAAAGACTCGAGTTTTAAAGGACGTAACTATCGGTACATTTGAAGTTTCAGGCACCCGAATGGAGGAATAGGAAGGCAATAAGACATCTCATCATGCAACAGACACGAATAAAGGATACGAAGGTGACCGGACGGTAATCGGACTCATGATACGACAATGACATAGAAGTTCGTACAAAAGAAAACGCTCGAGTTTTAAAGGACGTAACTATCGGTACATTTGAAGTTTCAGGCACCCGTATGGAGGAACGGGAAGGCCATAAGACATCTCATCATGCAACAGACACAAATAAAGGATACGAAGGTGACCGGACGGTAATCGGACTCACGATGCGACAATGACATAGAAATTCGTACAAAAGAAAACACTCGAGTTTTAAAGGACGTAACTATCGGTACATCTAAAGTGTCGGGCACCCGAATGGAGGAACGGGAAGGCCATAAGATACCTAATCATGCTACAGACCCATCTAAAGGATACAAAGCGTATCGGACGCTAATCAGACTCACGATGCGACAACGACATAGAGATTCGTACACAACAAAAGACTCGAGTTTTAAAGGACGTAACTATCGGTACATTTGAAGTTTCAGGCACCCGTATGGAGGAACGGGAAGGCCATTAGACATCTCATCATGCAACAGACACAAATAAAGGATACGAAGGTGACCGAACAGTAATCGGACTCACGATGCGACAATGACATGGAAATTCGTACAAAAGAAAACACTCGAGTTTTAAAGGACGTAACTATGGGTACATTAGAAGTATCGGGCACCCGAATGGAGAACGGGAAGGCCATAAGATACCTAATCATGCTACAGACCCATCTAAAGGATACAAAGCTTATCGGACGGTAATCAGACTCACGATGCTACAACGACATAGAGATTCGTACACAACAAAAGACTCGAGTTTGAAAGGACGTAACTATCGGTACATTTGAAGTTTCAGGCACACGAATGGAGGAATGGGAAGGCCATAAGACATCTCATCATGCAACAGACACAAATAAAGGATACGAAGGTGACCGGACGGTAATCGGACTCAGGATGCGACAATGACATAGAAATTCGTACAAAAGAAAACACTTGTGTTTTAAAGGACGTAACCATCGGTACATTAGAAGTATCGGGGACCCGAATGGAGGAACGAAATGGCCATAAGATATCTGATCATTCAACAGACTCAGATAAAGGATACGAAGGTTACCAGGCGGTAATCAGACTCACGATGCGACAATGACATATAGATTCACACACAAGAAAAGACTAGAGTTTTAAAGGACGTAACTATCGGTACAACTTAAGTTTCGGGCACCCGAGTGAAGGAACGGGATGGACATAAAATATCAGATCATGCTACAGAACCATATAAAGGATACGAAGCTTACCGGGCGGTAATCCGACTCATGATGCGACAACGACATAGAGATTCGTACACAACAAAAGACTCGAGTTTTAAAGGACGTAACTATCGGTACATTTGAAGTTTCAGGCACCCGAATGGAGGAACGGGAAGGCCATAACACATCTTATCATGCAACAGACACAAATAAAGGATACGAAGGTGACCGGACGGTAATCGGACTCACGATGCGACAATGACATTGAAATTCGTACAAAAAAAACACTTGAGTTTTAAAGGACGTAACCATCGGTACATTAGAAGTATCGGGCACTCGAATGGAGGAACGAAATGGCCATAAGATATCTCATCATTCAATAGACTCAGATAAAGGATACGAAGGTTACCAGGCGGTAATCGGACTCACGATGCGACAATGACATATAGATTCACACACAAGAAAAGACTAGAGTTTTAAAGGACGTAACTATCGGTACAACTTAAGTTTCGGGCACCCGAGTGGAGGAACGGGATGGACATAAAATATCAGATCATGCTACAGAACCATATAAAGGATACGAAGCTTACCGGGCGGTAATCCGACTCATGATGCGACAAGGACATAGAGATACGTACACAACAAAAGACTCGAGTTTTAAAGGACGTAACTATCGGTACATTTGATGTATCGGGCACCCGAATGGACGAACGGGAAGGCCATAAGATATCTGATCATTCAACAGACTCAGATAAAGGATACCAAGGTGACCAGACGGTAATCAGACTCAAAATGCGACAATGACATAGAAATTCGTACATAAGAAAAGACTCGAGTTTTAAAGGACGTAACTATCGGTACATCTGAAGTTTCGGGCACCCGAATGGAGGAACGGGAAGGACATAAGATATCTAATCATGCTACAGACCCATCTAAAGGATACAAAGCTTATCGGACGGTAATCAGACTCACGATGCGACAACGACAAAGAGATTCGTACACAACAAAAGACTCGAGTTTTAAAGGACGTAACTATCGGTACACCTGAAGTTTCATGCACCCGAATGGAGGAACGGGAAGGCCATAAGACATCTCATCATGCAACAGACACGAATAAAGGATACGAAGGTGACCGGACGGTAATCGGACTCACGATGCGACAATGACATAGAAATTCGTACAAAAGAAAACAATTAAGTTTTAAAGGACGTAACTATCGGTACATTAGAAGTATCGGGCACTCGAATGGAGGAACGAAATGGCCATAAGATATCTGATCATTCAACAGACTCAGATAAAGGATACGAAGGTTACCAGGCAGTAATCGGACTCACGATGCAACAATGACATATAGATTCACACACAAGAAAAGACTAGTGTTTTAAAGGACGTAACTATCGGTACAACTTAAGTTTCGGGCACCCGAGTGAAGGAACGGGATGGACATAAAATATCAGATCATGCTACAGAACCATATAAAGGATACAAAGCTTTCTTGGCGGTAATCCGACTCATGATGCGACAATGACATAGAGATTCGTACACAACAAAAGACTCGAGTTTTAAAGGACGTAACTATCGGTACATTTGATGTATCGGGCACCCGAATGGAAGAACGGGAAGGCCATAAGATATCTGATCATTCAACAGACTCAGATAAAGGATACCAAGTTGACCGGACGGTAATCAGACTCACGATGCGACAATGACATAGAAATTCGTACGTATGAAAAGACTCGAGTTTAAAAGGACGTAACTATCGGTACATCTGAAGTTTCGGGCACCCGAATGGAGGAACGGGAAGGACATAAGATATCTAATCATGCTACAGACCCATCTAAAGGATACAAAGCTTATCGGATGGTAATCAGACTCACGATGTGACAACGACATAGAGATTCGTATACAACAAAAGACTCGAGTTTTAAAGGACGTAACTATCGGTACACCTGAACTTTCAGGCACCCGAATGGAGGAACGGGAAGGCCATAAGACATCTCATCATGCAACAGACACGAATAAAGAATACGAAGGTGACCGGACGGTAATCGGACTCACGATGCGACAATGACAAAGAAATTCGTACAAAAGAAAACACTCGAGTTTTAAAGGACGTAACTATCGGTACATCTGAAGTTTCGGGCACCCGGATGGAGGAACGGGAAGGCCATAAGATATCTAATCATGCTACAGACCCATCTAAAGGATACAAAGCTTAACAGACGGTAACCAGACTCACGATGCGACAACGACATAGAAATTCATACACTACAAAAGATTCGAGTTTGAAAGGACAAAACTATCGGTACATTTGAAGTTTCAGGCACCCGAATGGAGGAACGGGAAGGCCATAAGATATCTAAGCATGCAACAGACTCAGATAAAGGATATGAAGCTTAACGGACGGTAATCGGACTCACGATGGGACAATGACATATAGATTCACACACAAGAAAAGATTCGTGTTTTAATGGACGTAACTAGTGGTTCATTTGAAGTTTCGGGCACCCGAATGGAGGAACGGGAAGGCCATAAGATCTCTGAGCATGCAACAAACTCAGATAAGGGATATGAAGCTTACCGGACGGTAATCGGACTCACGATGGGACAATGACACAGAGATTCGTACACAAGAAAAGACTCAAGTTTTAATGGACGGAACTATCGGTCCATATGAAGTTTCGGGCACCCGAATGGAGGAACGGGAACGCCATAAGATATCTGATCATGCAACAAACTATGTTAATGGATACGAAGCAGACCGGATGGTAATCGGACTCACGATGTGACATTGACACATAGATTGCTATACAAGAAAAGACTCATGTTTTAATGGACGTAACTAGCGGTTCATTTGAAGTTTCGGGCACCCGAATGGAGGAACGGGAAAGCCATAAGATATCTAAGCATGCAACAGACTCAGATAAAGGATATGAAGCTTAACGGAGGTAATCGGACTCACGATGGGACAATGACACAGAGATTCGTACACAAGAAAAGACTCGTGTTTTAATGGACGTAACTAGTGGTTCATTTGAAGTTTCGGGCACCCGAATGGAGGAACGGGAAGGCCATAAGATCTCTGAGCATGCAACAGACTCAGATAAAGGATATGAAGCTTACCGGACGGTAATCGGACTCACGATGGGACAATGACACAGAGATTCGTACACAAGAAAAGACTCAAGTTTTAATGGACGGAACTATCGGTTCATATGAAGTTTCGGGCACCCGAATGGAGGAACGGGAACGCCATAAGATATCTGATCATGCAACAAACTATGTTAATGGATACGAAGCAGACCGGACGGTAATCGGACTCACGATGTGACAATGACACATAGATTGCTACACAAGAAAAGACTCATGTTTTAATGGACGTAACTAGCGGTTCATTTGAAGTTTCGGGCATCCTAATAGAGGAACGGGAAGGCCATAAGATATCTAAGCATGCAACAGACTCAGATAAAGGATATGAAGCTGACCAGACGGTAATCGGACTCACGATACGACAATGACATAGAGATTCGTACACAAGAAATGACTCGAGTTTTAAAGGACGTAACTATCTGTACATTTGAAGTGTCAGGCACCCGAATGGAGGAACGGGAAGGCCATAAGATATCTGAGCATGGAATAGACTCAGATAAAGGATATGAAGCTGACGGACGGTAATCGGACTCACGATGGTACAATGACACAGAGATTCGTACACAAGAAAAGACTCGTGTTTTAATGAACGTAAAAAGCGGTTCATTTGAAGTTTCGGACACCCGAATGGAGGAACGGGAAAGCCATAAGATATCTAAGCATGCAACAGACTCAGATAAAGGATATGAAGCTGACCGGACGTAATCGGACCCACGATGCGACAATGACATAGACTTTCGTACACAAGAAAAGACTCGAGTTTTAAAGGACGTAACTATCTGTACATTTGAAGTTTCAGGCACCCGAATGGAGGAACGGGAAGGCCATAAGATATCTAAGCATTCAACAGACTCAGATAAAGGATATGAAGCTGACCGGATGGTAATCGGACTCACGATGCGACAATGACATAGAGATTCATACACAAGAAAAGACTCGAGTTTTAATGGACGTAACTAGCGGTTCATTTGAAGTTTCGGGCACCCGAATGGAGGAACGGGAAAGCCATAAGATATCTAAGCATGCAACAGACTCAGATAAAGGATATGAAGCTTAACGGACGGTAATCGGACTCACGATGGGACAATGACACAGAGATTCGTACACAAGAAAAGACTCGTGTTTTAATGGACGTAACTAGTGGTTCATTTGAAGTTTCGGGCACCCGAATGGAGGAACGGGAAGGCCATAAGATCTCTGAGTATGCAACAGACTCAGATAAAGGATATGAAGCTTACCGGACGGTAATCGGACTCACGATGGGACAATGACACAGAGATTCGTACACAAGAAAAGACTCAAGTTTTAATGGACGGAACTATCGGTCCATATGAAGTTTCGGGCACCCGAATGGAGGAACGGGAACGCCATAAGATATCTGATCATGCAACAAACTATGTTAATGGATACGAAGCAGACCGGACGGTAATCGGACTCACGATGTGACAATGACACATAGATTGCTACACAAGAAAAGACTCATGTTTTAATGGACGTAACTAGCGGTTCATTTGAAGTTTCGGGCATCCGAATAGAGGAACGCGAAGGCCATAAGATATCTAAGCATGCAACAGACTCAGATAAAGGATATGAAGCTGACCGGACGGTAATCGGACTCACGATACGACAATGACATAGAGATTCGTACACAAGAAATGACTCGAGTTTTAAAGGACGTAACTATCTGTACATTTGAAGTGTCAGGCACCCGAATGGAGGAACGGGAAGGCCATAAGATATCTGAGCATGGAATAGACTCAGATAAAGGATATGAAGCTAACGGACGGTAATCGGACTCACGATGGGACAATGACACAGAGATTCGTACACAAGAAAAGACTCGTGTTTTAATGAACGTAAAAAGTGGTTCATTTGAAGTTTTGGGCACCCGAATGGAGGAACGGGAAAGCCATAAGATATCTAAGCATGCAACAGACTCAGATAAAGGATATGAAGCTGACCGGACGTAATCGGACCCACGATGCCACAATGACATAGAGTTTCGTACACAAGAAAAGACTCGAGTTTTAAAGGACGTAACTATCTGTACATTTGATGTTTCAGGCACCCGAATGGAGGAACGGGAAGGCCATAAGATATCTAAGCATTCAACAGACTCAGATAAAGGATATGAAGCTGACCGGATGGTAATCGGACTCACGATGCGACAATGACATAGAGATTCGTACACAAGAAAAGACTCGAGTTTTAATGGACGTAACTAGCTGTTCATTTGAAGTTTCGGGCACCCGAATGGAGGAACGGGAAAGCCATAAGATATCTAAGCATGCAACAGACTCAGATAAAGGATATGAAGCTTAACGGACGGTAATCGGACTCACGATGGGACAATGACACAGAGATTCGTACACAAGAAAAGACTCAAGTTTTAATGGACGGAACTATCGGTCCATATGAAGTTTCGGGCACCCGAATGGAGGAACGGGAACGCCATAAGATATCTGATCATGCAACAAACTATGTTAATGGATACGAAGCAGACCGGACGGTAATCAGACTCACGATGTGACAATGACACATAGATTGCTACACAAGAAAAGACTCATGTTTTAATGGACGTAACTAGCGGTTCATTTGAAGTTTCGGGCATCCGAATGGAGGAACGGGAAGGCCATAAGATATCTAAGCATGCAACAGACTCAGATAAAGGATATGAAGCTAACTGGACGGTAATCGGACTCACGATGGGACAATGACACAGAGATTCGTACACAAGAAAAGACTCAAGTTTTAATGGACGGAACTATCGGTCCATATGAAGTTTCGGGCACCCGAATGGAGGAACGGGAACGCCATAAGATATCTGATCATGCAACAAACTATGTTAATTGATACGAAGCAGACCGGACGGTAATCGGACTCACGATGTGACAATAACACATAGATTCGTACACAAGAAAAGACTCATGTTTTAATGGATGTAACTAGCGGTTCATTTGAAGTTTTGGGCATCCGAATGGAGGAACGGGAAGGCCATAAGTTATCTAAGCATGCAACAGACTCAAATAAAGGATATGAAGCTGACCGGACGGTAATCGGACTCACGATACGACAATGACATAGAGATTCGTACACAAGAAAAGACTCGAGTTTTAAAGGACGTAACTATCTGTAAATTGGAAGTGCCGGGCACCCGAATGGAGGAACGGGAAGGCCATAAGATATTTGAGCATGGAACAGACCCAGATAAAGGATATGAAGCTGACCGGACGGTAATCGGACTCACGATGGGACAATGACACAGAGATTCGTACACAAGAAAAGACTCGTGTTTTAATGGACGTAATTGGCGGTTCATTTGAAGTTTCGGGCACCCGAATGGAGGAACGGGAAACCCATAAGATATCTAAGCATTCAACAGACTCAGATAAAGGATATGAAGCTGACCGGATGGTAATCGGACTCACGATGCGACAATGACATAGACATTCGTACACAAGAAAAGACTCGAGTTTTAATGGACGTAACTAGCGGTTCATTTGAAGTTTCGGGCACCCGAATGGAGGAACGGGAAAGCCATAAGATATCTAAGCATGCAACAGACTCAGATAAAGGATATGAAGCTTAACGGACGGTAATCGGACTCACGATGGGACAATGACACAGAGATTCGTACACAAGAAAAGACTCGTGTTTTAATGGACGTAACTAGTGGTTCATTTGAAGTTTCGGGCACCCGAATGGAGGAACGGGAAGGCCATAAGATCTCTGAGCATGCAGCAGACTCAGATAAAGGACATGAAGCTTACCGGACGGTAATCGGACTCACGATGGGACAATGACACAGAGATTCGTACACAAGAAAAGACTCAAGTTTTAATGGACGGAACTATCGGTCCATATGAAGTTTCGGGCACCCGAATGGAGGAACGGGAACGCCA
Organism: Ambrosia artemisiifolia; assembly: GCA_032199755.1. Taxonomy (NCBI): domain Eukaryota; kingdom Viridiplantae; phylum Streptophyta; class Magnoliopsida; order Asterales; family Asteraceae; genus Ambrosia; species Ambrosia artemisiifolia. The sequence continues at coordinate 39,862,515 of CM063519.1, read as the reverse complement.
TAAGATATCTGATCATGCAACAAACTATGTTAATGGATACGAAGCAGACCGGACGGTAATCAGACTCACGATGTGACAATGACACATAGATTGCTACACAAGAAAAGACTCATGTTTTAATGGACGTAACTAGCGGTTCATTTGAAGTTTCGGGCATCCGAATGGAGGAACGGGAAGGCCATAAGATATCTAAGCATGCAACAGACTCAGATAAAGGATATGAAGCAAACTGGACGGTAATCGGACTCACGATGGGACAATGACACAGAGATTCGTACACAAGAAAAGACTCAAGTTTTAATGGACGGAACTATCGGTCCATATGAAGTTTCGGGCACCCGAATGGAGGAACGGGAACGCCATAAGATATCTGATCATGCAACAAACTATGTTAATTGATACGAAGCAGACCGGACGGTAATCGGACTCACGATGTGACAATGACACATAGATTCGTACACAAGAAAAGACTCATGTTTTAATGGATGTAACTAGCGGTTCATTTGAAGTTTTGGGCATCCGAATGGAGGAACGGGAAGTCCATAAGATATCTAAGCATGCAACAGACTCAAATAAAGGATATGAAGCTGACCGGACGGTAATCGGACTCACGATACGACAATGACATAGAGATTCGTACACAAGAAAAGACTCGAGTTTTAAAGGACGTAACTATTTGTAAATTGGAAGTGCCGGGCACCCGAATGGAGGAACGGGAAGGCCATAAGATATTTGAGCATGGAACAGACCCAGATAAAGGATATGAAGCTGACCGGACGGTAATCGGACTCACGATGGGACAATGACACAGAGATTCGTACACAAGAAAAGACTCGTGTTTTAATGGACGTAATTGGCGGTTCATTTGAAGTTTCGGGCACCCGAATGGAGGAACGGGAAGGCCATAAGATATCTGAGCATGGAATAGACTCAGATAAAGGATATGAAGCTGACGGACGGTAATCAGACTCACGATGGTACAATGACACAGAGATTCGTACATAAGAAAAGACTCGTGTTTTAATGAACGTAAAAAGCGGTTCATTTGAAGTTTCGGGCACCCGAATGGAGGTACGGGAAAGCCATAAGATATCTAAGCATGCAACAGACTCAGATAAAGGATATGAAGCTGACCGGACGTAATCGGACCCACGATGCGACAATGACATAGAGTTTCGTACACAAGAAAAGACTCGAGTTTTAAAGGACGTAACTATCTGTACATTTGAAGTTTCAGGCACCCGAATGGAGGAACGGGAAGGCCATAAGATATCTAAGCATTCAACAGACTCAGATAAAGGATATGAAGCTGACCGGATGGTAATCGGACTCACGATGCGACAATGACATAGAGATTCGTACACAAGAAAAGACTCGAGTTTTAATGGACGTAACTAGCGGTTCATTTGAAGTTTCGGGCACCCGAATGGAGGAACGGGAAAGCCATAAGATATCTAAGCATGCAACAGACTCAGATAAAGGATATGAAGCTTAACGGACGGTAATCGGACTCACGATGGGACAATGACACAGAGATTCGTACACAAGAAAAGACTCGTGTTTTAATGGACGTAACTAGTGGTTCATTTGAAGTTTCGGGCACCCGAATGGAGGATCGGGAAGGCCATAAGATCTCTGAGCATGCAACAGACTCAGATAAAGGATATGAAGCTTACCGGACGGTAATCGGACTCACGATGGGACAATGACACAGAGATTCGTACACAAGAAAAGACTCAAGTTTTAATGGACGGAACTATCGGTCCATATGAAGTTTCGGGCACCCGAATGGAGGAACGGGAACGCCATAAGATATCTGATCATGCAACAAACTATGTTAATGGATACGAAGCAGACCGGACGGTAATCGGACTCACGATGTGACAATGACACATAGATTGCTACACAAGAAAAGACTCATGTTTTAATGGACGTAACTAGTGGTTCATTTGAAGTTTCGGGCATCCGAATGGAGGAACGGGAAGGCCATAAGATATCTAAGCATGCAACAGACTCAGATAAAGGATATGAAGCTGACCGGACGGTAATCGGACTCACGATGGGACAATTACACAGAGATTCGTACACAAGAAAAGACTCAAGTTTTAATGGACGGAACTATCGGTCCATATGAAGTTTCGGGCACTCGAATGGAGGAACGGGAACGCCATAAGATATCTGATCATGCAACAAACTATGTTAATGGATACAAAGCAGACCGGACGGTAATCGGACTCACGATGTGACAATGACACATAGATTCGTACACAAGAAAAGACTCATGTTTTAATGGACGTAACTAGCGGTTCATTTGAAGTGCCGGGCACCCGAATGGAGGAACGGGAAGGCCATAAGATATTTGAGCATGGAACAGACCCAGATAAAGGATATGAAGCTGACCGGACGGTAATCGGACTCACGATGGGACAATGACACAGAGATTCGTACACAAGAAAAGACTCGTGTTTTAATGGACGTAACTAGCGGTTCATTTGAAGTTTCTGGCACCCGAATGGAGGAACGGGATGGCCATAAGATATCTGAGTATGCAACAGACTCAGATAAAGGATATGAAGCTGACCGAACGGTAATCGGACTCACGATGGGACAATGACACAGAGATTCGTACACAAGAAAAGACTCGTGTTTTAATGAACGTAAATAGCGGTTCATTTGAAGTTTCGGACACCCGAATGGAGGAACGGGAAAGCCATAAGATATCAAAGCATGCAACAGACTCAGATAAAGGATATGAAGCTGACCGGACGGCAATCGGACCCACGATGCGACAATGACATAGAGATTCGTACACATGAAAAGACTCGAATTTTAAAGGACGTAACTATCTGTACATTTGAAGTTTCGGGCACCCAAATGGAGGTACGGGAAGGCCATAAGATATCTAAGCATGCAACAGACTCAGATAAAGGATATATAGCTGACCGGATGGTAATCAGACTCACGATGCGACAATGACATAGAGATTCGTACACAAAAAAAGACTCGAGTTTTAATGGACGTAACTAGCGGTTCATTTGAAGTTTCGGGCACCCGAATGGAGGAACGGGAAAGCCATATGATATCTAAGCATGCAACAGACTCAGATAAAGGATATGAAGTTGATCGGACGGTAATCGGACTCACGATGTGACAATGACATAGAGATTCGTACACAAGAAAAGACTCGAGTTTTAATGGAAGAAACTATCGGTTCATATGTAGTTTCGGACACCCGAATAGAGGAACGGGAACTCCATAAGATATCTGATCATGCAACAAACTATGTTAAAGGATACGAAGCAGACCGGGTGGCAATCGGACTCATGATGTGACAATGACACAGAGTTTCGTACACAAGAAAAGACTCGAGTTTTAATGGACGTAACTAGCGGTTCATTTGAAGTTTCGGGCACCCGAATAGAGGAACGGGAAAGCCATAAGATATCTAAGCATGCAACAGACTCAGATAAAGGATATGAAGCTTACCGGACGGTAATCGGACTCACGATGGGACAATGACACAGAGATTCGTACACAAGAAAAGACTCGTGTTTTAATGGACGTAACTAGCGGTTCATTTGAAGTTTCGGGCACCCGAATGGAGGAACGGGAAAGCCATAAGATATCTAAGCATGCAACAGACTTAGATAAAGGATATGGAGCTGACTGGACGGTAATCGGACCCACGATGCGACAATGACATAGAGATTCGTACAAAAGAAAAGACTCGAGTTTTAAAGGACGTAACTATCTGTACATTTGAAGTTTTGGGCACCCGAATGGAGGTACTGGAAGGCCATAAGATATCTAAGCTTGCAACAGACTCAGATAAAGGATATGAAGCTGACCGGATGGTAATCGGACTCACGATGCGACAATGACATAGAGATACGTACTCAAGAAAAGACGTTTAATGGACGTAACTAGCAGTTCATTTGAAGTTTCGGGCACCCGAATGGAGGAACGGGAAAGCCATAAGATATCTAAGCATGCAACAGACTCAGATAAAGGATATGAAGCTTACCGGACGGTAATCGGACTCACGATGGGACAATGACACAGAGATTCGTACGCAAGAAAAGACTCGTGTTTTAATGGACGTAACTAGCGGTTCATTTGAAGTTTCGTGCACCCGAATGGAGGAACGGGAAGGCCATAAGATATCTGAGCATGCAACAGACTCAGATAAAGGATATGAAGCTTACCGGACGGTAATCGGACTCACGATGGGACAATGACACAGAGATTCGTACACAAGAAAAGACTCAAGTTTTAATGGACGGAACTATTGGTCCATATGAAGTTTCGAGCACCCGAATGGAGGAACGGGAACGCCATAAGATATCTGATCATGCAACAAACTATGTAAATGGATACGAAGCAGACCGGACGGTAATCGGACTCACGTTGTGACAATGACACAGAGATTCGTACACAAGAAAAGACTCATGTTTTAATGGACGTAACTAGCGGTTCATTTGAAGTTTCGGGCAAACGAATGGAGGAACGGGAAGGCCATAAGATATCTAAGCATGCAACAGACTCAGATAAAGGATTGAAGCTGACTGGACGGTAATCGGACTCACGATACGACAATGACATAGAGATTCGTACACAAGAAAAGACTCGAGTTTTGAAGGACGTAACTATGTGTACATTTGAAGTGTCGGGCAACCGAATGGAGGAACGGGAAGGCCATAAGATATCTGAGCATGGAACAGACTCAGATAAAGGATATGAAGCTGACCGGACGGTAATCAGACTCACGATGGGACAATGACACAGAGATTCGTACACAAGAAAAGACTCAAGTTTTTGTGGACGGAACTATCGGTCCATATGAAGTTTCGGGCACCCGAATGGAGGAACGGGAACGCCATAAGATATCTGATCATGCAACAAACTATGTTAATGGATACGAAGCAGACCGGACGGTAATCGGACTCACGATGTGACAATGACACAGAGATTCGTACACAAGAAAAGACTCATGTTTTAATGGACGTAACTAGCGGTTCATTTGAAGTTTCGGGCACCCGAATGGAGGAACGGGAAGGCCATAAGATATCTACGCCTGCAACAGACTCAGATAAAGGATATGAAGTTGACCGGACGGTAATCGGACTCACGATACGACAATGACATAGAGATTCGTACACAAGAAAAGACTCGAATTTTAAAGGACGGAACTATCAGTCCATATGAAGTTTCGGGCACCCGAATGGAGTAACGGGAAGGCAATAAGATATCTGAGCATGGAAAAGACTCAGATAAAGGATATGATGCTGACCGGACGGTAATCAGACTCACGATGGGACAATGACACAGAGATTCGTACACAAGAAAAGACTCAAGTTTTAATGGACGGAACTATCAGTCCATATGAAGTTTCGGGCACCCGAATGGAGGAACGGGAACGCCATAAGATATCTGATCATGCAACAAACTATGTTAATGGATACGAAGCAGACCGGACGGTAATCGGACTCACGATGTGACAATGACACAGAGATTCGTACACAAGAAAAGACTCATGTTTTAATGGACGTAACTAGCGGTTCATTTGAAGTTTCGGGCACCCGAATGGAGGAACGAGAAGGCCATAAGATATCTAAGCATGCAACAGACTCAGATAAAGGATATGAAGTTGACCGGACGGTAATCGGACTCACGATACGACAATGACATAGAGATTCGTACACAAGAAAAGACTCGAGTTTTAAATGACGTAACTATGTGTACATTTGAAGTGTCGGGCACCCGAATTGAGGAACGGGAAGGCCATAAGATATCTAAGCATGGAACAGACTCAGATAAAGGATATGAAGCTGACCGGACAGTAATCAGACTCACGATGGGACAATGACACATAGATTCGTACACAAGAAAAGACTCAAGTTTTAATGGACGGAACTATCGGTCCATATGAAGTTTCGGGCACCCGAATGGAGGAACGGGAACACCATAAGATATCTGATCATGCAACAAACTATGTTAATGGATACGAAGTAGGCCGAACGGTAATCGGACTCACGATGTGACAATGACACAGAGATTCGTACACAAGAAAAGACTCTTGTTTTAATGGACGTAACTAGCGGTTCATTTGAAGTTTCGGGCACCCGAATGGAGGAACGGGAAGGCCATAAGATATCTGAGCATGCAACAGACTCAGATAAAGGATATGAAGCTGACGGACGGTAATCGGACTCACGATGGGACAATGACACAGAGATTCGTACACAAGAAAAGACTCGTGCTTTAATGAACGTAAATAGCGGTTCATTTGAAGTTTCGGGCACCCGAATGGAGGAACGGGAAAGCCATAAGATATCTAAGCATGCAACAGACTCAGATAAAGGATATGAAGATGACCGGACGTAATCGGACCCACGATGCGACAATGACATAGAGTTTTGTACACAAGAAAAAACTCGAGTTTTAAAGGACGTAACTATCTGTACATTTGAAGTTTCAGGCACCCGAATGGAGGAACGGGAAGGCCATAAGATATCTAAGCATGCAACAGACTCAGATAAAGGATATGGAGCTGACTGGACGGTAATCGGACCCACGATGCGACAATGACATAGAGATTCGTACAAAAGAAAAGACTCGTGTTTTAATGGACGTAACTAGCGGTTCATTTGAAGTTTCGGGCACCCGAATGGAGGAACGGGAAAGCCATAAGATATCTAAGCATGCAACAGACTTAGATAAAGGATATGGAGCTGACTGGACGGTAATCGGACCCACGATGCGACAATGACATAGAGATTCGTACAAAAGAAAAGACTCGAGTTTTAAAGGACGTAACTATCTGTACATTTGAAGTTTCGGGCACCCGAATGGAGGTACTGGAAGGCCATAAGATATCTAAGTATGCAACAGACTCAGATAAAGGATATGAAGCTGACCGGATGGTAATCGGACTCACGATGCGACAATGACATAGAGATTCGTACTCAAGAAAAGACGTTTAATGGACGTAACTAGCAGTTCATTTGAAGTTTCGGGCACCCGAATGGAGGAACGGGAAAGCCATAAGATATCTAAGCATGCAACAGACTCAGATAAAGGATATGAAGCTTACAGGACGGTAATCGGACTCACGATGGGACAATGACACAGAGATTCGTACGCAAGAAAAGACTCGTGTTTTAATGGACGTAACTAGCGGTTCATTTGAAGTTTCGCGCACCCGAATGGAGGAACGGGAAGGCCATAAGATATCTGAGCATGCAACAGACTCAGATAAAGGATATGAAGCTTACCGGACGGTAATCGGACTCACGATGGGACAATGACACAGAGATTCGTACACAAGAAAAGACTCAAGTTTTAATGGACGGAACTATTGGTCCATATGAAGTTTCGAGCACCCGAATGGAGGAACGGGAACGCCATAAGATATCTGATCATGCAACAAACTATGTAAATGGATACGAAGCAGACCGGACGGTAATCGGACTCACGTTGTGACAATGACACAGAGATTCGTACACAAGAAAAGACTCATGTTTTAATGGACGTAACTAGCGGTTCATTTGAAGTTTCGGGCAAACGAATGGAGGAACGGGAAGGCCATAAGATATCTAAGCATGCAACATACTCAGATAAAGGATATGAAGCTGACTGGACGGTAATCGGACTCACGATACGACAATGACATAGAGATTCGTACACAAGAAAAGACTCGAGTTTTAAAGGACGTAACTATGTGTACATTTGAAGTGTCGGGCAACCGAATGGAGGAACGGGAAGGCCATAAGATATCTGAGCATGGAACAGACTCAGATAAAGGATATGAAGCTGACCGGACGGTAATCAGACTCACGATGGGACAATGACACAGAGATTCGTACACAAGAAAAGACTCAAGTTTTAATGGACGGAACTATCGGTCCATATGAAGTTTCGGGCACCCGAATGGAGGAACGGGAACGCCATAAGATATCTGATCATGCAACAAACTATGTTAATGGATACGAAGCAGACCGGACGGTAATCGGACTCACGATGTGACAATGACACAGAGATTCGTACACAAGAAAAGACTCATGTTTTAATGGACGTAACTAGCGGTTCATTTGAAGTTTCGGGCACCCGAATGGAGGAACGAGAAGGCCATAAGATATCTAAGCATGCAACAGACTCAGATAAAGGATATGAAGTTGACCGGACGGTAATCGGACTCACGATACGACAATGACATAGAGATTCGTACACAAGAAAAGACTCGAGTTTTAATGGACGTAACTAGCGGTTCATTTGAAGTTTCGGGCACCCGAATGGAGGAACGAGAAGGCCATAAGATATCTAAGTATGCAACAGACTCAGATAAAGGATATGAAGCTGACCGGATGGTAATCGGACTCACGATGCGACAATGACATAGAGATTCGTACTCAAGAAAAGACGTTTAATGGACGTAACTAGCAGTTCATTTGAAGTTTCGGGCACCCGAATGGAGGAACGGGAAAGCCATAAGATATCTAAGCATGCAACAGACTCAGATAAAGGATATGAAGCTTACAGGACGGTAATCGGACTCACGATGGGACAATGACACAGAGATTCGTACGCAAGAAAAGACTCGTGTTTTAATGGACGGAACTATCGGTCCATATGAAGTTTCGGGCACCCGAATGGAGGAACGGGAACGCCATAAGATATCTGATCATGCAACAAACTATGTTAATGGATACGAAGTAGGCCGAACGGTAATCGGACTCACGATGTGACAATGACACAGAGATTCGTACACAAGAAAAGACTCATGTTTTAATGGACGTAACTAGCGGTTCATTTGAAGTTTCGGGCACCCGAATGGAGGAACGGGAAGGCCATAAGATATCTGAGCATGGAACAGACTCAGATAAAGGATATGAAGCTGACGGACGGTAATCGGACTCACGATGGGACAATGACACAGAGATTCGTACACAAGAAAAGACTCGTGCTTTAATGAACGTAAATAGCGGTTCATTTGAAGTTTCGGGCACCCGAATGGAGGAACGGGAAAGCCATAAGATATCTAAGCATGCAACAGACTCAGATAAAGGATATGAAGATGACCGGACGTAATCGGACCCACGATGCGACAATGACATAGAGTTTCGTACACAAGAAAAAACTCGTGTTTTAAAGGACGTAACTATCTGTACATTTGAAGTTTCAGGCACCCGAATGGAGGAACGGGAAGGCCATAAGATATCTAAGCATGCAACAAACTCAGATAAAGGATATGGAGCTGACTGGACGGTAATCGGACCCACGATGCGACAATGACATAGAGATTCGTACAAAAGAAAAGACTCGTGTTTTAATGGACGTAACTAGCGGTTCATTTGAAGTTTCGGGCACCCGAATGGAGGAACGGGAAAGCCATAAGATATCTAAGCATGCAACAGACTTAGATAAAGGATATGGAGCTGACTGGACGGTAATCGGACCCACGATGCGACAATGACATAGAGATTCGTACAAAAGAAAAGACTCGAGTTTTAAAGGACGTAACTATCTGTACATTTGAAGTTTCGGGCACCCGAATGGAGGTACTGGAAGGCCATAAGATATCTAAGTATGCAACAGACTCAGATAAAGGATATGAAGCTGACCGGATGGTAATCGGACTCACGATGCGACAATGACATAGAGATTCGTACCCAAGAAAAGACGTTTAATGGACGTAACTAGCAGTTCATTGGAAGTTTCGGGCACCCGAATGGAGGAACGGGAAAGCCATAAGATATCTAAGCATGCAACAGACTCAGATAAAGGATATGAAGCTTACAGGACGGTAATCGGACAAACGATGGGACAATGACACAGAGATTCGTACGCAAGAAAAGACTCGTGTTTTAATGGACGTAACTAGCGGTTCATTTGAAGTTTCGCGCACCCGAATGGAGGAATGGGAAGGCCATAAGATATCTGAGCATGCAACAGACTTAGATAAAGGATATGAAGCTTACCGGACGGTAATCGGACTAACGATGGGACAATGACACAGAGATTCGTACACAAGAAAAGACTCAAGTTTTAATGGACGGAACTATTGGTCCATATGAAGTTTCGAGCACCCGAATGGAGGAACGGGAACGCCATAAGATATCTGATCATGCAACAAACTATGTAAATGGATACGAAGCAGACCGGACGGTAATCGGACTCACGTTGTGACAATGACACAGAGATTCGTACACAAGAAAAGACTCATGTTTTAATGGACGTAACTAGCGGTTCATTTGAAGTTTCGGGCAAACGAATGGAGGAACGGGAAGGCCATAAGATATCTAAGCATGCAACAGACTCAGATAAAGGATATGAAGCTGACTGGACGGTAATCGGACTCACGATACGACAATGACATAGAGATTCGTACACAAGAAAAGACTCGAGTTTTAAAGGACGTAACTATGTGTACATTTGAAGTGTCGGGCAACCGAATGGAGGAACGGGAAGCCCATAAGATATCTGAGCATGGAACAGACTCAGATAAAGGATATGAAGCTGACCGGACGGTAATCAGACTCACGATGGGACAATGACACAGAGATACGTACACAAGAAAAGACTCAAGTTTTAATGGACGGAACTATCGGTCCATATGAAGTTTCGGGCACCCGAATGGAGGAACGGGAACGCCATAAGATATCTGATCATGCAACAAACTATGTTAATGGATACGAAGCAGACCGGACGGTAATCGTACTCACGATGTGAAAATGACACAGAGATTCGTACACAAGAAAAGACTCATGTTTTAATGGACGTAACTAGCGGTTCATTTGAAGTTTCGGGCACCCGAATGGAGGAACGGGAAGGCCATAAGATATCTAAGCCTGCAACAGACTCAGATAAAGGATATGAAGTTGACCGGACGGTAATCGGACTCACGATACGACAATGACATAGAGATTCGTACACAAGAAAAGACTTGAATTTTAAAGGGCGGAACTATCAGTCCATATGAAGTTTCGGGCACCCGAATGGAGGAACGGGAAGGCCATAAGATATCTGAGCATGGAACAGACTCAGATAAAGGATATGAAGCTGACCGGACGGTAATCAGACTCACAATGGGACAATGAGACAGAGATTCGTACACAAGAAAAGACTCAAGTTTTAATGGACGGAACTATCGGTCCGTATGAAGTTTCGGGCACCCGAATGGAGGAACGGGAACGCCATAAGATATCTGATCATGTAACAAACTATGTTAATGGATACGAAGCAGATCGGACGGTAATCGGACTCACGATGTGACAATGACACAGAGATTCGTACACAAGAAAAGACTCATGTTTTAATGGACGTAACTAGCGGTTCATTTGAAGTTTCGGGCACCCGAATGGAGGAACGGGATGGCCATAAGATATCTAAGCATGCAACAGACTCAGATAAAGGATATGAAGATGACCGGACGTAATCGGACCCACGATGCGACAATGACATAGAGTTTCGTACACAAGAAAAAACTCGAGTTTTAAAGGACGTAACTATGTGTACATTTGAAGTGTCGGGCACCCGAATTGAGGAACGGGAAGGCCATAAGATATCTAAGCATGGAACAGACTCAGATAAAGGATATGAAGCTGACCGGACAGTAATCAGACTCACAATGGGACAATGACACAGAGATTCGTACACAAGAAAAGACTCAAGTTTTAATGGACGGAACTATCGGTCCAAATGAAGTTTCGGGCACCCGAATGGAGGAACGGGAACGCCATAAGATATCTGATCATGCAACAAACTATGTTAATGGATACGAAGTAGGCCAAATGGTAATCGGACTCACGATGTGACAATGACACAGAGATTCGTACACAAGAAAAGACTCATGTTTTAATGGACGTAACTAGCGGTTCATTTGAAGTTTCGGGCACCCGAATGGAGGAACGGGAAGGCCATAAGATATCTGAGCATGGAACAGACACATATAAAGGATATGAAGCTGGCGGACGGTATTCGGACTCACGATGGGACAATGACACAGAGATTCGTACACAAGAAAAGACTCGTGCTTTAATGAACGTAAATAGCGGTTCATTTGATGTTTCGGGCACCCGAATGGAGGAACGGGAAAGCCATAAGATATCTAAGCATGCAACAGACTCAGATAAAGGATATGAAGATGACCGGACGTAATCGGACCCACGATGCGACAATGACATAGAGTTTCGTACACAAGAAAAAACTCGAGTTTTAAAGGACGTAACTATCTGTACATTTGAAGTTTCAGGCACCCAAATGGAGGAACGGGAAGGCCATAAGATATCTAAGCATGCAACAGACTCAGATAAAGGATATGAAGCTTAACGGACGGTAATCGGACTCACGATGTGACAATGACACAGAGATTCGTACACAAGAAAAGACTCATGTCTTAATGGACGTAACTAGTGGTTCATTTGAAGTTTCGGGCACCCGAATGGAGGAACGGGAAAGACATAAGATCTCTGAGCACGCAACAGACTCAGATAAAGGATATGAAGCTTACCGGACGGTAATCGGACTCACGATGGGACAATGACACAAAGATTCGTACACAAGAAAAGACTCAAGTTTTAATGGACGGAACTATCGGTCCATATGAAGTTTCGGGCACCCGAATGGAGGAACGGGAACGCCATAAGATATCTGATCATGCAACAAACTATGTTAATGGATACGAAGCAGACCGGACGGTAATCGGACTCACGATGTGAAAATGACACATAGATTGCTACACAAGAAAAGACTCATGTTTTAATGGACGTAACTAGCGGTTCATTTGAAGTTTCGGGCATCCGAATGGAGGAACGGGAAGGCCATAAGATATCTAAGCATGCAACAGACTCAGATAAAGGATATGAAGCTGACCGGACGGTAATCGGACTCACGATGGGACAATGACACGGAGATTCGTACACAAGAAAAGACTCAAGTTTTAATGGACGGAACTATCGGTCCATATGAAGTTTCGGGCACCCGAATGGAGGAACAGGAATGCCATAAGATATCTGATCATGCAACAAACTATGTTAATGGATACGAAGCAGACCGGACGGTAATCGGACTCACGATGTGACAATGACACAGAGATTCGTACACAAGAAAAGACTCATGTTTTAATGGACGTAACTAGCGGTTCATTTGAAGTTTCGGGCACCCGAATGGAGGAACGGGAAGGCCATAAGATATCTAAGCATGCAACAGACTCAGATAAAGGATATGAAGTTGACCGGACGGTAATCGGACTCACGATACGACAATGACATAGAGATTCGTACACAAGAAAAGACTCGAGTTTTAAAGGACGGAACTATCAGTCCATATGAAGTTTCGGGCACCCGAATGGAGGAACGGGAAGGCCATAAGATATCTGAGCATGGAACAGACTCAAATAAAGGATATGAACCTGACCGGACGGTAATCAGACTCACGATGGGACAATGACACAGAGATTCGTACACAAGAAAAGACTCAAGTTTTAATGGACGGAACTATCGGTACATATGAAGTTTCGGGCACCCGAATGGAGGAACGGGAACGCCATAAGATATCTGATCATGCAACAAACTATGTTAGTGGATACGAAGCAGACCGGACGGTAATCGGACTCACGATGTGACAATGACACAGAGATTCGTACACAAGAAAAGACTCATGTTTTAATGGACGTAACTAGCGGTTCATTTGAAGTTTCGTGCACCCGAATGGAGGAACGGGAAGGCCATAAGATATCTAAGCATGCAACAGACTCAGATAAAGGATATGAAGTTGACCGGACGGTAATCGGACTCACGATACGACAATGACATAGAGATTCGTACACAAGAAAAGACTCGAGTTTTAAAGGACGTAACTATGTGTACATTTGAAGTGTCGGGCAACCGAATGGAGGAACGGGAAGGCCATAAGATATCTGAGCATGGAACAGACTAAGATAAAGGATATGAAGCTGACCGGACAGTAATCAGACTCACGATGGGACAATGACACAGAGATTCGTACACAAGAAAAGACTCAAGTTTTAATGGACGGAACTATCGATCCATATGAAGTTTCGGGCACCCGAATGGAGGAACGGGAACGCCATAAGATATCTGATCATGCAACAAACTATGTTAATGGATACGAAGCAGACCGGACGGTAATCGTACTCACGATGTGAAAATGACACAGAGATTCGTACACAAGAAAAGACTCATGTTTTAATGGACGTAACTAGCGGTTCATTTGAAGTTTCGGGCACCCGAATAGAGGAACGGGAAGGCCATAAGATATCTAAGCCTGCAACAGACTCATATAAAGGATATGAAGTTGACCGGACGGTAATCGGACTCACGATACGACAATGACATAGAGATTCGTACACAAGAAAAGACTCGAATTTTAAAGGGCGGAACTATCAGTCCATATGAAGTTTCGGGCACCCGAATGGAGGAACGGGAAGGCCATAAGATATCTGAGCATGGAACAGACTCAGATAAAGGATATGAAGCTGACCGGACGGTAATCAGACTCACGATGGGACAATGACACAGAGATTCGTACACAAGAAAAGACTCTAGTTTTAATGGACGGAACTATCGGTCCATATGAAGTTTCGGGCACCCGAATGGAGGAACGGGAACGCCATAAGATATCTGATCATGCAACAAACTATGTTAATGGATACGAAGCAGACCGGACGGTAATCGGACTCACGATGTGACAATGACACAGAGATTCGTACACAAGAAAAGACTCATGTTTTAATGGACGTAACTAGCGGTTCATTTGATGTTTCGTGCACCCGAATGGAGGAACGGGAAGGCCATAAGATATCTAAGCATGCAACAGACTCAGATAAAGGATATGAAGTTGACCGGACGGTAATCGGACTCACGATACGACAATGACATAGAGATTCGTACACAAGAAAAGACTCGAGTTTTAAAGGACGTAACTATGTGTACATTTGAAGTGTCGGGCAACCGAATGGAGGAACGGGAAGGCCATAAGATATCTGAGCATGGAACAGACTAAGATAAAGGATATGAAGCTGACCGGACAGTAATCAGACTCACGATGGGACAATGACACAGAGATTCGTACACAAGAAAAGACTCAAGTTTTAATGGACGGAACTATCGATCCATATGAAGTTTCGGGCACCCGAATGGAGGAACGGGAACGCCATAAGATATCTGATCATGCAACAAACTATGTTAATGGATACGAAGCAGACCGGACGGTAATCGTACTCACGATGTGAAAATGACACAGAGATTCGTACACAAGAAAAGACTCATGTTTTAATGGACGTAACTAGCGGTTCATTTGAAGTTTCGGGCACCCGAATAGAGGAACGGGAAGGCCATAAGATATCTAAGCCTGCAACAGACTCAGATAAAGGATATGAAGTTGACCGGACGGTAATCGGACTCACGATACGACAATGACATAGAGATTCGTACACAAGAAAAGACTCGAATTTTAAAGGGCGGAACTATCAGTCCATATGAAGTTTCGGGCACCCGAATGGAGGAACGGGAAGGCCATAAGATATCTGAGCATGGAACAGACTCAGATAAAGGATATGAAGCTGACCGGACGGTAATCAGACTCACGATGGGACAATGACACAGAGATTCGTACACAAGAAAAGACTCAAGTTTTAATGGACGGAACTATCGGTCCATATGAAGTTTCGGGCACCCGAATGGAGGAACGGGAACGCCATAAGATATCTGATCATGCAACAAACTATGTTAATGGATACGAAGAACACCGGACGGTAATCGGACTCACGATGTGACAATGACACAGAGATTCGTACACAAGAAAAGACTCATGTTTTAATGGACGTAACTAGCGGTTCATTTGAAGTTTCGGGCACCCGAATGGAGGAACGGGAAGGCCATAAGATATCTAAGCATGCAACAGACTCAGATAAAGGATATGAAGTTGACCGGACGGTAATCGGACTCACGATACGACAATGACATAGAGATTCGTACACAAGAAAAGACTCGAGTTTTAAAGGACGTAACTATGTGTACATTTGAAGTGTCGGGCACCCGAATTGAGGAACGGGAAGGCCATAAGATATCTAAGCATGGAACAGACTCAGATAAAGGATATGAAGCTGACCGGACAGTAATCAGACTCACAATGGGACAATGACACAGAGATTCGTACACAAGAAAAGACTCAAGTTTTAATGGACGGAACTATCGGTCCATATGAAGTTTCGGGCACCCGAATGGAGGAACGGGAACGCCATAAGATATCTGATCATGCAACAAACTATGTTAATGGATACGAAGTAGGCCGAACGGTAATCGGACTTACGATGTGACAATGACACAGAGATTCGTACACAAGAAAAGACTCATGTTTTAATGGACGTAACTAGCGGTTCATTTGAAGTTTCGGGCACCCGAATGGAGGAACGGGAAGGCCATATGATTTCTGAGCATGGAACAGACTCAGATAAAGGATATGAAGCTGACGGACGGTAATCGGACTCACGATGGGACAATGACACAGAGATTCGTACACAAGAAAAGACTCGTGCTTTAATGAACGTAAATAGCGGTTCATTTGAAGTTTCGGGCACCCGAATGGAGGAACGGGAAAGCCATAAGATATCTAAGCATGCAACAGACTCAGATAAAGGATATGAAGATGACCGGACGTAATCGGACCCCCGATGCGACAATGACATAGAGTTTCGTACACAAGAAAAAACTCGAGTTTTAAAGGACGTAACTATCTGTACATTTGAAGTTTCAGGCACCCGGATGGAGGAACGGGAAGGCCATAAGATATCTAAGCATGCAACAGACTCAGATAAAGGATATGAAGCTTAACGGACGGTAATCGGACTCACGATGTGACAATGACACAGAGATTCGTACACAAGAAAAGACTCGTGTCTTAATGGACGTAACTAGTGGTTCAATTGAAGTTTCGGGCACCCGAATGGAGGAACGGGAAGGCCATAAGATCTCTGAGCACGCAACAGACTCAGATAAAGGATATGAAGCTTACCGGACGGTAATCGGACTCACGTTGGGACAATGACACAAATATTCGTACACAAGAAAAGACTCAAGTTTTAATGGACGGAACTATCGGTCCATATGAAGTTTCGGGCACCCGAATGGAGGAACGGGAACGCCATAAGATATCTGATCATGCAACAAACTATGTTAATGGATACGAAGCAGACCGGACGGTAATCGGACTCAGGATGTGACAATGACACATAGATTGCTACACAAGAAAAGACTCATGTTTTAATGGACGTAACTAGCGGTTCATTTGAAGTTTCGGGCATCCGAATGGAGGAACGGGAAGGCCATAAGATATCTAAGCATGCAATAGACTCAGATAAAGGATATGAAGCTGACCGGACGGTAATCGGACTCACGATGGGACAATGACACGGAGATTCATACACAAGAAAAGACTCAAGTTTTAATGGACGGAACTATCGGTCCATATGAAGTTTCGGGCACCCGAATGGAGGAACGGGAACGCCATAAGATATCTGATCATGCAACAAACTATGTTAATGGATACGAAGCAGACCGGACGGTAATCGGACTCACGATGTGACAATGACACGTAGATTCGTACACAAGAAAAGACTTATGTTTTAATGCACGTAACTAGCGGTTCATTTGAAGTTTCGGGCATCCGAATAGAGGAACGGGAAGGCCATAAGATATCTAAGCATGCAACAGACTCAGATAAAGGATATGAAGCTGACTGGACGGTAATCGGACTCACGATACGACAATGACATAGAGATTCGTACACAAGAAAAGACTCGAGTTTTAAAGGACGTAACTATCTGTACATTTGAAGTGTCGGGCACCCGAATGGAGGAACGGGAAGGCCATAAGATATCTGAGCATGGAACAGACCCAGATAAAGGATATGAAGCTGACCGGACGGTAATCGGACTCACGATGGGACAATGACACAGAGATTCGTACACAAGAAAAGACTCGTGTTTTAATAGACGTAACTAGCGGTTCATTTGAAGTTTCAGGCACCCGAATGGAGGAACGGGAAGGCCATAAGATATCTGAGTATGCAACAGATTCAGCTAAAGGATATGAAGCTGACCGGACGGTAATCGGACTCACGATGGGACAATGACACAGAGATTCGTACACAAGAAAAGGCTCGTGTTTTAATGGACGTAACTAGCGGTTCATTTGAAGTTTCGGGCACCCGAATGGAGGAACGGGAAGGCCATAAGATATCTGAGCATGGAACAGACTCAGATAAAGGATATGAAGCTGACGGACGGTAATCGGACTCACGATGGGACAATGACACAGAGATTCGTACACAAGAAAAGACTCGTGCTTTAATGAATGTAAATAGCGGTTCATTTGAAGTTTCGGGCACCTGAATGGAGGAACGGGAAAGCCATAAGATATCTAAGCATGCAACAGACTCAGATAAATAATATGAAGATGACCGGACGTAATCGGACCCACGATGCGACAATGACATAGAGTTTCGTACACAAGAAAAAACTCGAGTTTTAAAGGACGTAACTATCTGTACATTTGAAGTGTCGGGCACCCGAATGGAGGAACGGGAAGGCCATAAGATATCTGAGCATGGAACAGACCCAAATAATGGATATGAAGCTGACCGGACGGTAATCGGACTCACGATGGGACAATGACACAGAGATTCGTACACAAGAAAAGACTCGTGTTTTAATAGACGTAACTAGCGGTTCATTTGAAGTTTCGGGCACCCGAATGGAGGAACGGGAAGGCCATAAGATATCTAAGCATGCAACAGACTCAGATAAAGGATATGAAGTTGACCGGACGGTAATCGGACTCACGATACGACAATGACATAGAGATTCGTACACAAGAAAAGACTCGAGTTTTAAAGGACGTAACTATGTGTACATTTGAAGTGTCGGGCAACCGAATGGAGGAACGGGAAGGCCATAAGATATCTGAGCATGGAACAGACTCAGATAAAGGATATGAAGCTGACCGGACAGTAATCAGACTCACGATGGGACAATGACACAGAGATTCGTACACAAGAAAAGACTCAAGTTTTAATGGACGGAACTATCGATCCATATGAAGTTTCGGGCACCCGAATGGAGGAACGGGAACGCCATAAGATATCTGATCATGCAACAAACTATGTTAATGGATACGAAGCAGACCGGACGGTAATCGTACTCACGATGTGAAAATGACACAGAGATTCGTAAACAAGAAAAGACTCATGTTTTAATGGACGTAACTAGCGGTTCATTTGAAGTTTCGGGCACCCGAATAGAGGAACGGGAAGGCCATAAGATATCTAAGCCTGCAACAGACTCAGATAAAGGATATGAAGTTGACCGGACGGTAATCGGACTCACGATACGACAATGACATAGAGATTCGTACACAAGAAAAGACTCGAATTTTAAAGGGCGGAACTATCAGTCCATATGAAGTTTCGGGCACCCGAATGGAGGAACGGGAAGGCCATAAGATATCTGAGCATGGAACAGACTCAGAAAAAGGATATGAAGCTGACCGGACGGTAATCAGACTCACGATGGGACAATGACACAGAGATTCGTACACAAGAAAAGACTCAAGTTTTAATGGACGGAACTATCGGTCCATATGAAGTTTCGGGCACCCGAATGGAGGAACGGGAACGCCATAAGATATCTGATCATGCAACAAACTATGTTAATGGATACGAAGCAGACCGGACGGTAATCGGACTCACGATGTGACAATGACACAGAGATTCGTACACAAGAAAAGACTCATGTTTTAATGGACGTAACTAGCGGTTCATTTGAAGTTTCGGGCACCCGAATGGAGGAACGGGAAGGCCATAAGATATCTAAGCATGCAACAAACTCAGATAAAGGATATGAAGTTGACCGGACGGTAATCGGACTCACGATACGACAATGACATAGAGATTCGTACACAAGAAAAGACTCGAGTTTTAAAGGACGTAACTATGTGTACATTTGAAGTGTCGGGCACTCGAATTGAGGAACGGGAAGGCCATAAGATATCTAAGCATGGAACAGACTCAGATAAAGGATATGAAGCTGACCGGATAGTAATCAGACTCACAATGGGACAATGACACAGAGATTCGTACACAAGAAAAGACTCAAGTTTTAATGGACGGAACTATCAGTCCATATGAAGTTTCGGGCGCCCGAATGGAGGAACGGGAACGCCATAAGATATCTGATCATGCAACAAACTATGTTAATGGATACGAAGTAGGCCGAACGGTAATCGGACTTACGATGTGACAATGACACAGAGATTCGTACACAAGAAAAGACTCATGTTTTAATGGACGTAACTAGCGGTTCATTTGAAGTTTCGGGCACCCGAATGGAGGAACGGGAAGGCCATATGATGTCTGAGCATGGAACAGACTCAGATAAAGGATATGAAGCTGACGGACGGTAATCGGACTCACGATGGGACAATGACATAGAGATTCGTACACAAGAAAAGACTCGTGCTTTAATGAACGTAAATAGTGGTTCATTTGAAGTTTCGGGCACCCGAATGGAGGAACGGGAAAGCCATAAGATATCTAAGCATGCAACAGACTCAGATAAAGGATATGAAGATGACCGGACGTAATCGGACCCACGATGCGACAATGACATAGAGTTTCGTACACAAGAAAAAACTCGAGTTTTAAAGGACGTGACTATCTGTACATTTGAAGTTTCAGGCACCCGGATGGAGGAACGGGAAGGCCATAAGATATCTAAGCATGCAACAGACTCAGATAAAGGATATGAAGCTTAACGGACGGTAATCGGACTCACGATGTGACAATGACACAGAGATTCGTACACAAGAAAAGACTCGTGTCTTAATGGACGTAACTAGTGGTTCATTTGAAGTTTCGGGCACCCGAATGGAGGAACGGGAAGGCCATAAGATCTCTGAGCACGCAACAGACTCAGATAAAGGATATGAAGCTTACCGGACGGTAATCGGACTCACGATGGGACAATGACACAAATATTCGTACACAAGAAAAGACTCAAGTTTTAATGGACGGAACTATCGGTCCATATGAAGTTTCGGGCACCCGAATGGAGGAACGGGAACGCCATAAGATATCTGATCATGCAACAAACTATGTTAATGGATACGAAGCAGACCGGACGGTAATCGGACTCACGATGTGACAATGACACATAGATTGCTACACAAGAAAAGACTCATGTTTTAATGGACGTAACTAGCGGTTCATTTGAAGTTTCGGGCATCCGAATGGAGGAACGGGAAGGCCATAAGATATCTAAGCATGCAATAGACTCAGATAAAGGATATGAAGCTGACCAGACGGTAATCGGACTCACGATGGGACAATGACACGGAGATTCGTACACAAGAAAAGACTCAAGTTTTAATGGACGGAACTATCGGTCCATATGAAGTTTCGGGCACCGAATGGAGGAACGGGAACGCCATAAGATATCTGATCATGCAACAAACTATGTTAATGGATACAAAGCAGACCGGACAGTAATCGGACTCACGATGTGACAATGACACGTAGATTCGTACACAAGAAAAGACTTATGTTTTAATGCACGTAACTAGCGGTTCATTTGAAGTTTCGGGCATCCGAATAGAGGAACGGGAAGGCCATAAGATATCTAAGCATGCAACAGACTCAGATAAAGGATATGAAGCTGACTGGACGGTAATCGGACTCACGATACGACAATGACATAGAGATTCGTACACAAGAAAAGACTCGAGTTTTAAAGGACGTAACTATCTGTACATTTGAAGTGTCGGGCACCCGAATGGAGGAACGGGAAGGCCATAAGATATCTGAGCATGGAACAGACCCAGATAAAGGATATGAAGCTGACCGGACGGTAATCGGACTCACGATGGGACAATGACACAGAGATTCGTACACAAGAAAAGACTCGTGTTTTAATAGACGTAACTAGCGGTTCATTTGAAGTTTCGGGCACCCGAATGGAGGAACGGGAAGGCCATAAGATATCTGAGTATGCAACAGATTCAGCTAAAGGATATGAAGCTGACCGGACGGTAATCGGACTCACGATGGGACAATGACACAGAGATTCGAACACAAGAAAAGGCTCGTGTTTTAATGGACGTAACTAGCGGTTCATTTGAAGTTTCGGGCACCCGAATGGAGGAACGGGAAGGCCATAAGATATCTGAGCATGGAACAGACTCAGATAAAGGATATGAAGCTGACGGACGGTAATCGGACTCACGATGGGACAATGACACAGAGATTCGTACACAAGAAAAGACTCGTGCTTTAATGAATGTAAATAGCGGTTCATTTGAAGTTTCGGGCACCCGAATGGAGGAACGGGAAAGCCATAAGATATCTAAGCATGCAACAGACTCAGATAAATAATATGAAGATGACCGGACGTAATCGGACCCACGATGCGACAATGACATAGAGTTTCGTACACAAGAAAAAACTCGAGTTTTAAAGGACGTAACTATCTGTACATTTGAAGTGTCGGGCACCCGAATGGAGGAACGGGAAGGCCATAAGATATCTGAGCATGGAACAGACCCAGATAAAGGATATGAAGCTGACCGGACGGTAATCGGACTCACGATGGGACAATGACACAGAGATTCGTACACAAGAAAAGACTCGTGTTTTAAAGGACGTAACTATCTGTACATTTGAAGTGTCGGGCACCCGAATGGAGGAACGGGAAGGCCATAAGATATCTGAGCATGGAACAGACTCAGATAAAGGATATGAAGCTGACGGATGGTAATCGGACTCACGATGGGACAATGACACAGAGATTCGTACACACGAAAAGACTCGTGCTTTAATGAACGTAAATAGCGGTTCATTTGAAGTTTCGGGCACCCGAATGGAGGAACGGGAAAGCCATAAGATATCTAAACATGCAACAGACTCAGATAAATAATATGAAGATGACCGGACGTAATCGGACCCACGATGCGACAATGACATAGAGTTTCGTACACAAGAAAAAACTCGAGTTTTAAAGGACGTAACTATCTGTACATTTGAAGTTTCAGGCACCCGAATGGAGGAACGGGAAGGCCATAAGATATCTAAGCATGCAACAGACTCAGATAAAGGATATGAAGCTTAACGGACGGTAATCGGACTCACGATGTGACAATGACACAGAGATTCGTACACAAGAAAAGACTCATGTCTTAATGGACGTAACTAGTGGTTCATTTGAAGTTTCGGGCACCCGAATGGAGGAACGGGAAAGCCATAAGATCTCTGAGCACGCAACAGACTCAGATAAAGGATATGAAGCTTACCGGACGGTAATCGGACTCACGATGGGACAATGACACCAAGATTCGTGCACAAGAAAAGACTCAAGTTTTAATGGACGGAACTATCGGTCCATATGAAGTTTCGGGCACCCGAATGGAGGAACGGGAACGCCATAAGATATCTGATCATGCAACAAACTATGTTAATGGATACGAAGCAGACCGGACGGTAATCGGACTCACGATGTGACAATGACACATAGATTGCTACACAAGAAAAGACTCATGTTTTAATGGACGTAACTAGCGGTTCATTTGAAGTTTCGGGCATCCGAATGGAGGAACGGGAAGGCCATAAGATATCTAAGCATGCAACAGACTCAGATAAAGGATATGAAGCTGACCGGACGGTAATCGGACTCACGATGGGACAATGACACGGAGATTCGTACACAAGAAAAGACTCAAGTTTTAATGGACGGAACTATCGGTCCATATGAAGTTTCGGGCACCCGAATGGAGGAACGGGAACGCCATAAGATATCTGATCATGCAACAAACTATGTTAATGGATACGAAGCAGACCGGACGGTAATCGGACTCACGATGTGACAATGACACAGAGATTCGTACACAAGAAAAGACTCATGTTTTAATGGACGTAACTAGCGGTTCATTTGAATTTTCGGGCACCCGAATGGAGGAACGGGAAGGCCATAAGATATCTAAGCATGCAACAGACTCAGATAAAGGATATGAAGTTGACCGGACGGTAATCAGACTCACGATACGACAATGACATAGAGATTCGTACACAAGAAAAGACTCGAGTTTTAAAGGACGTAACTATGTGTACATTTGAAGTGTCGGGCACCCGAATGGAGGAACGGGAAGGCCATAAGATATCTAAGCATGGAACAGACTCAGATAAAGGATATGAAGCTGACCGGACAGTAATCAGACTCACGATGGGACAATGACACAGAGATTCGTACACAAGAAAAGACTCAAGTTTTAATGGACGGAACTATCGGTCCATATGAAGTTTCGGGCGCCCGAATGGAGGAACGGGAACGCCATAAGATATCTGATCATGCAACAAACTATGTTAATGGATACGAAGTAGGCCGAACGGTAATCGGACTCACGATGTGACAATGACACAGAGATTCGTACACAAGAAAAGACTCATGTTTTAATGGACGTAACTAGCTGTTCATTTGAAGTTTCGGGCACCCGAATGGAGGAACGGGAAGGCCATAAGATATCTGAGCATGGAACAGACTCAGATAAAGGATATGAAGCTGACGGACGGTAATCGGACTCACGATGGGACAATGACAAAGAGATTCGTACACAAGAAAAGACTCATGCTTTAATGAACATAAATAGCGGTTCATTTGAAGTTTCGGGCACCCGAATGGAGGAACGGGAAAGCCATAAGATATCTAAGCATGCAACAGACTCAGATAAAGGATATGAAGATGACCGGACGTAATCGGACCCACGATGCGACAATGACATAGAGTTTCGTACACAAGAAAAAACTCGAGTTTTAAAGGACGTAACTATCTGTACATTTGAAGTTTCAGGCACCCGAATGGAGGAACGGGAAGGCCATAAGATATCTAAGCATGCAACAGACTCAGATAAAGGATATGAAGCTTAACGGACGGTAATCGGACTCACGATGTGACAATGACACAGAGATTCGTACACAAGAAAAGACTCGTGTCTTAATGGACGTAACTAGTGGTTCATTTGAAGTTTCGGGCTCCCGAATGGAGGAACGGGAAAACCATAAGATCTCTGAGCACGCAACAGACTCAGATAAAGGATATGAAGCTTACCGGACGGTAATCGGACTCACGATGGGACAATGACACAAAGATTCGTACACAAGAAAAGACTCAAGTTTTAATGGACGGAACTATCGGTCCATATGAAGTTTCGGGCACCCGAATGGAGGAACGGGAACGCCATAAGATATCTGATCATGCAACAAACTATGTTAATGGATACGAAGCAGACCGGACGGTAATCGGACTCACGATGTGACAATGACACATAGATTGCTACACAAGAAAAGACTCATGTTTTAATGGACGTAACTAGCGGTTCATTTGAAGTTTCGGGCATCCGAATGGAGGAACGGGAAGGCCATCAGATATCTAAGCATGCAACAGACTCAGATAAAGGATATGAAGCTGACCGGACGGTAATCGGACTCACGATGGGACAATGACACGGAGATTCGTACACAAGAAAAGACTCAAGTTTTAATGGACGGAACTATCGGTCCATATGAAGTTTCGGGCACCCGAATGGAGGAACGGGAACGCCATAAGATATCTGATCATGCAACAAACTATGTTAATGGATACGAAGCAGACCGGACGGTAATCGGACTCACGATGTGACAATGACACGTAGATTCATACACAAGAAAAGACTCATGTTTTAATGCACGTAACTAGCGGTTCATTTGAAGTTTCGGGCATCCGAATGGAGGAACGGGAAGGCCATAAGATATCTAAGCATGCAACAGACTCAGATAAAGGATATGAAGCTGACCGGACGGTAATCGGACTCACGATACGACAATGACATAGAGATTCGTACACAAGAAAAGACTCGAGTTTTAAAGGACGTAACTATCTGTACATTTGAAGTGTCGGGCACCCGAATGGAGGAACGGGAAGGCCATAAGATATCTGAGCATGGAACAGACCCAGATAAAGGATATGAAGCTGACCGGACGGTAATCGGACTCACGATGGGACAATGACACAGAGATTCGTACACAAGAAAAGACTCGTGTTTTAATAGACGTAACTAGCGGTTCATTTGAAGTTTCGGGCACCCGAATGGAGGAACGGGAAGGCCATAAGATATCTGAGTATGCAACAGATTCAGCTAAAGGATATGAAGCTGACCGGACGGTAATCGGACTCACGATGGGACAATGACACAGAGATTCGTACACAAGAAAAGACTCGTGTTTTAATGAACGTAAATAGCGGTTCATTTGAAGTTTTGGGCACCCGAATGGAGGAACGGGAAAGCCATAAGATATCAAAGCATGCAACAGACTCAGATAAAGGATATGAAGCTGACCGGACGACTGTAGATGCGTTTTGCGACTAGTGATTGGATATTAACATATGTTAGAATGCTGATTTGGGCGAAGGTAAATAGTTCTGGGCGAATGTAAGATTGAAGTGGGCGAAGGTAGACAGAAGTGGACGAACATGGAATGGAACCTGACAGAAGAACACATTCGACCATTCATATGGGAGAATGTGGAATGAGATCACATTCGACCAGGTTAAATGGGCGAATGTGCAGTGCTTATAAATAGAATTTGTGATTTTGTAATGTGAAGAGAGTCATTAGTTGTGTGTGTTTTGAGGTGAGGTTCCAGAATAGTTTGAGAGTGTCTGTGTGTGTTCTAGATTAACCTAAACTCAGTGTAATCAAGTTTATGCATGTGTTAATCTATGAAAACGTTTGAAAATGACTTTGATTGTGTTTTGATTTGAGTTTATATCAGTTTGTTCAAAGCTAGGGTTTCCGCACCTGGTTTTGTAACTTGTATGATCATATAATCCTGTTTTCATGTAAAATCATCCCCTAACAAAGTGGTATCAGAGCTTAGAGGATCATACAACAACAAATTGATAAACTCAGAGCTGATTTGGACATTATTTTGATCAATTCACATCTGTTTTTGCATAAAAATGGTTTTTGAGTGTTTTTGAAAGATTTAGAGTTGATTTTGTGGTTAAAATTCAAAATTCCAAGAATTAAACTTGTTCCAAATCAATTCCGAATCAAAACCTGATTAAGATCATTCAAATTCACAAACTTTTGAAAATCAGAGATCAAAATAACCGTTTTTCAAAGTGTAACCGTTTTTCAAACCTGAAATGGGCGAATCTGGAACCTGAGTGGTCGAACGTGTGTGTTTTTGGGCGAACCTGAGTATTTTCGGGTCGAACCTAGGTTAATTGGGCGAACCTGGAAATTTTCTGTTGAATTTTTCACTTTCGGGTTACAATTTCCACCTTCGATTGATCGGGCGGGCGAATGTGGAATTGAAACGGTCGAACCTAGATCATTTTGGGCGAACCTGGAAGTGTGTTTGTGTGTTTTTACATTCTGGTGAGTTTTTACCTTCGAGTGTTACTGTTTGGGCGAACCTACATCAGAAAAGGGACGAAAGTGAAGATTTTGGGCGAACCTAGGACTAGTTGTTGGAAATTTTTCTAAGTGTTGAATTTTTCGAAGTTCGTGATCATGTGGAATTTTCCGACTACTCCGACACCAGCAACAACACAACCACAACAGCAAGTGATGGACCCATGGACGGTGGCAGCACAGAAGACGAGCACACAGTCTTCGCAGCCGATTAACTACATGGCTCAAAGTGCACCTCCAGCACCACAATCTGACTACTGGGGAGTAGCAGCAGCGGTGGTAAACACTCAAACTACAAATGCTATTTCCACACTGATTAATGATTTGTCTTCAGGTAGCGGGAATCGGCCACCGAAGCTCATGGAGATACAAGAATACAATCAGTGGCAGAAAAAGTTCAAGATACATTTGGAAGGCATGGGAGTGGAGGGTGCAGAGGCATGGAACATGATTGCTAGAGGCTACACAGCACCAGTGTTGGAGAATACAGGTGAACCAGTTCCATTGGAGAGCATGGCTGAGGATGAGAAAAAGAAGTTTGCTGTGGAGAAGAAGGCGTTTTCCCAATTGACACAGGCAATCACAAATGATCTTTTGCATCAGTTTGGGACTTGTACAACGTCTAAGCAATTGTGGGAATCAGTTAAAAGAAGGCATGATGGTAATGAGAAGACTAGAGGTCTAAGGATGGAAGAATTGAGAAAGGAGTTTGAGAATTTTTCTTATATTGGCAATGAAACTTTGAAAGAATTAACTCCTAGATATAGTCATTTGTTATCTGAATTGTCTAGTTATGGTATACAGATTCCTATGACAAAGCAGGTGGATAAGTTTGCAGATGCCTTACCACCAAACTGGGATCAGCATGTGGAAGTTCTCAGGGAGAAGGATGCATACCAATTCTGGTCTATTCAAGAGTTTATAGAAAAGCTGGAAAACAAAGAATTGGAAGAGAAGAGGATAGCTAGAAGAGCACAGATTCCTCAGAATCCCAACTTATATTTTGGAGGTACTCCAGTTCCAGCTAGTAACTCAAGCTCAGGAGGGCTAGTGGCACCACATGTTGCATGTATTTCCAATGTTATGGAATCACCTACCATCAACTACCATCAACAAACATCATCTTTTTCACAACCATCAAATCCACCACCACAACAACAATACAACAATTCATACATTCCAACATTCTCCCCAATGCAACAAGCAGCTTTCTACACTGCTAGCCAATCTCAACAACCAATGAACCAACCTAATCAACAAACGGTGGTTTTGGAGACTTCTAACCTGGGTAATGTGACGGTTGAAGTTGCTCAGCAACACATTGCATTAGTCTCTGCAATGGTCTCCTCCTACAATGGATTAGTTGCTAGTCAAATTGGGAATAACAACTTAACCAATGAAGACTACGCACAGATTGACAAGGAAGAGATGGAACTCATTGATATCCAATGGGCTTTTGCGAGCATAATGAGAAGAGCAACGGAGTTTATTGAAAAGACAGGTAGAACGGATTTGGGAACTTCTCCTAACACGACCTACGGGTTCAATAAGGAGAAAGTTACTTGCTTTAACTGTGGAGGGAAAGGTCACTTTAAAAGAGAATGCACCCAGCCACCAAAACAAGAGGAACCCATTCAATGCTAGCTACCAGAATCGTCAACAACAAAACCAAAACCAAGTTTCTTACCAAAACAACAACAACTACCAAAACCGTCAAAACAACTTTAATAACAACCAAAACAGACAACCAAACACATCAAACCAGACACAAAACCAATCACCTAACAATGCTAACCGAACAGTCATACCAATCACTACACCTAATGAGACACATCAGAACACCAATCAGAATCAAGCATTGGTGACTCAACAAGATGAGAGGTTTGATTGGTCGAGTATGCAAATAGGTGTTGAGGAAATTACTACTGGTGGCAATGTGGCATGTGTTGCTTATCAAGTTGATATTGAAGAGTCGGTGCCGGTGGATGAGAAGGTAGAAACTGAGTGTGAAAGTGATGAGTCTGAGGCTGAGATGGATGTGGAGACTGAACCTGTTGAGGTTAAGGTTGAAGAAACTAATTCTGGAGTTGTGATTGATACTGTTTCTGATGTTCCTGAGGAGTGTGAATCGGTTTATTCTGATTCAGACAGTGAATCAGATACGGAAGCAAGTGTGAATTCTCTAGACGATGACATTGATCAGTTGCTAGCAGAAGCGGATTTTCTGATGACAAGGAAGTCGTGCATTGCAGATGATGCTTTTACCAAGATTGATTATTCAAGATTCTTTGCAGGAAAGGAAGCTCATTTCGCATTAATGGCCATGACTGATCCGCCAAAATCTGTAAGTTCTGAGTGTAGCACTGATGTTAAAAGTGATAAATATTGTGGTACATGTGATAGATTTACTGAAGAGAATAAACAACTCCGTGTTCAACGTGATAGTGCTATCATGAACAGTCAATCTACTCGCAAAGAGTTGAATGCTTTCAACAAGGTATTAGATGGTTACAAAAAGGACATTTCCGACTTGAAAAATACTTTATCATTGAAACAACTTGCAATTAATAACTATATCAATGAAATTGAAAATACCAAGTTGGAAATGGCCACCATCAAATGCTTTGCTGAGAAAGTAAACAAAAAGTTAGAAAGCTATAAGCACATTGCTTATGTGGTATTCCACATCATTGATGATCAAACCACTAATTACCGATCTGTGCCATCTCCGGTTCTCTTTGAAAACCATAATTGTCACCAAGTGACACCGGAGAGTTCGGTAAAATCAGACTCAGCATCGGAAAATGAATCTAATACCTCGAGTATTGGTGATCCACATTCCGATGTGAGACCGATTTTAGGTGTCAATGATGAGGGTGTTACTGCTGAAAGTGTGGATTCAGACACTGAGAGTGATGACACTGGTTGTAATCAAACTGTTAATGCATGTGAAATTCCAAAAGAAAATCACATCATTACAAATGAACCAGTTTCACCATCTCAGATTGTGATTCCGATGGCAAATGCTCATCGTGAAAAGAAGTCTGAAAAGAATGTTGTGAAGAAAGATCTTGAGAAAAATGTGGTAAAGAAAGATCTTGAAAATTGTGAAAAGAATGAACCGTGTGACAAACCTGTCAAAGTGTTCTATCGGATGGAAGGATTCGATAAGATTATCTCTGACGAGGAATTTCAAATAAAAAATGCTAACTATGCTAAAATAGAAAAGATTTGGCAAGAAAGTACCATTTGGTTCCCTAAACATGAGAGAACAAATGAGGTCCCACCAGCAATTTTAAAGAAATTGTATTTGGATGTTCCTCAAGAACCAAAGGTCCATGTCACAGAGTTCATTCGACCCAAAAACAGAGCTAATGATTTTCATGAGCCTACTTACTCAAAAGGGCCACTCCCTGAGAGTTTAAGGAAGCAACAGTATAATGATCAATACCCTGTTAGATCATTTGCTCAACCAAATGCTCCGAATGTTTTTGAAGAGTACCGTGCGTGCTTTAAATGTGGGGAACGAGGGCATTTACTTGCTCAGTGTCCATATGTAAGGCATAAAAGGCACGAGGTTGAAGTGAGGAATTCCATGAGAAAACCGATTGATCATTATGTTCCACCACATAGGCGAGTTGTTCCTCAACAACCACAACAGTTTTATAATCAAAACAATTTTCACCAAATGAGGAATAATCGTCCAATTCAATATGATCGAAGGAATCGGATTGCTATGGAACAATCATGGAGGAAGCCTGTGGTGAACGCAACAATTGATAGGCAAAAGGTTCCACCAAAACCGATTGTCAAATCAAATGTTGGACCTAAGTCTGTTAAATCAGATAAGGTAACCAAGAAAGTTACATTTGCTAACAATGTTCAGAAACCGATTGAGAACCCAAAGTCTCAGATTCGCATTTTGAAACGAACTGAACAATCTTGGTCACCCAATGGTACTCCAGGAGCCTCAACTTCAAGGGTTAATGAGAAAAAGGAAACTGTTTTGAACAATCAGAAAAAGATTGATCAAAAAGTTGTTGAAAATGCTTGTGAAAATGTTACTTTGAAACCTGATGTTCAAAGACCCAAGACTCAGGCTTGGGTCCCCCGAAAGAACTAAATGATTTACTTTTTGTGTGCAGGGAGCTTCAGCTGGCCCTATTAGCAGTCTTTGGATTGTTGATAGTGGAGCTTCAGGCCACATGACAGGGGATCTAGCGTTGCTGTTTGACGTGAAGAACATCAATGGAGGGTATGTCGCATTTGCGGGTAATAAAGGTGGATATATCACAATGGAAGGAAGTGTGAGCAATGGGATAGTGAGTTTCGAGCGGATATCGTATGTGAAGCAGATTGATTATAATTTGTTGAGTGTCAGTCAGATTTGTTATAAGCAATTTACTGTGCATTTTGATGACAAATCCTGCTATATTCTGAAACCGGGCTTTACAATTCCTAAGGAGTGGATAATGTTGAAGGCACCTCGCGTCAACAATTTATACATTCTTGATATGTCCAAGGCGATGACATCACAGGGGCAGATAACGTGTTTTCTATCAAAAGCGACAGAGAAAGAATCGATAATGTGGCACCGAAGAATGGGGCACATTCATCTGAGAAAAATGAACCAACTTGTGAGAAATGGGCTTGTCGATGGAGTAAACGTGAAACATTTCCATCTGAATGACAAGTGTGTGAGTTGTAAAAAGGGGAAGCAACACAAACAGTCCCACAAAGTGAAGAAAGTAAACTCTGTAGAGATGCCACTTGAGCGATTGCACATGGATCTTTTCGGACCGGTCAAGCGCAAAAGTCATCTTGGAGAGCTTTATTGTTTAGTCGTCATTGACGATTACTCAAGATTTTCATGGGTGATGTGTTTGCAGAACAAAAGTGACACCTTTAACAACCTAAAAGTTCTGTTCACTCGATTAGAGAATCTCTACAATGTGAAAATTAAGAGAATTCGGAGTGACAATGGGACGGAGTTCAAAAATGCCAAGATGGATGAACTTTGTGAAAGCAAAGGGATACATCATGAATATTCGGCTCCGTACACCCCACAACAGAACGGTGTTGCTGAACGAAAGAATAGGACTCTAATTGAAGCGGCTAGAACAATGCTTGCTGACTCAAATCTTCCAGCAATGTTCTGGAACGAGGCGATTTATGCAGCAAACTATACACTAAATCGGGTTCTAACAGTGAAGAAGTTTGGTAAAACATCTTATGAACTGTTACACCGACGAAAGCCGAACTTAGAGTATCTAGAACCTTTTGGGGCGCCATGCACTATGTTGAATCCAAGCGAGAAGTTTAGTCCTAAAGCCGAGGAGGGATACTTTGTTGGATATGCAACCCCTCTCAAACGGGTATACAACAAGCGAACTCGTCGAGTGGAGGATTGGGCTAACGTGGAAGTTCAACGATATACTCAAAATTTGCAAGGCACGGGTCCTGATTGGATGTTTGATTACAAAGATTTCTTTGAATCATTCAATCTAGATAGCTTGGTTGAAGAAGCTGTTATCAGATTACTGTACAAGTGTGAAAATGCAACGACTTCACCGTTGGTGCATCCGGTCACTGTGAACCCCCTACCAGCTTCTAATGATACCAATGCTCCTATACAAGAGGAAGAAGTGTTTCAAGAGGCTTCAACTTCACTAGACTCTTCAGAATCTGAAGATGAACAATTTGAAGAAGTCATTCTTGAACATGCAGAAGAACCAGAGGCACCGCCAGTGAACCCAACTCCAACTCCAGATGTTGCTTCATCATCAAACACGGGTCATGATCTGGATGCTGTAGAGAACTTGACTGTTCAGACGGGAGTGCAAGTACCTGATTATCCGGAATCTCGGATTCATCGTATTCACCCGCTGGAGCAAGTTATTGGTGATCCTGGTAGCAGTGTTATGACCAGAGGGCAGCTTAAAAGCGTTAACTCGCCAGAGAGTTTTGGTGCTTTAGCTTTATATGCCAAAATTCAACAATCTGGTAGTCAAAATGATTGGTCGTTTGCGTGTTATGTGTCGCAGGTAGAGCCAAGGACATACAAGGACGCTTTGAAGGATGATGCCTGGGTGGAAGCTATGCAGGAGGAGTTATTACAATTCCAGAAATTGGGAGTTTGGACGCTCACGGACTTGCCGCCGGATAGGAAGAAAATAGGCACTAAATGGGTGTTTAAGTGCAAGAAGGATGATCGTGGGGTTATTGTTCGTAACAAAGCCAGATTGGTTGTGCAGGGTTTCCATCAAATCGAAGGGATTGATTATAACGAAATCTATGCACCGGTAGCTCGAATTGAAGCTATTCGGATGTTCCTTGCGTTTGCTTCATACAAGAAATTCAAAGTTTATCAAATGGATGTTAAGAGCGCATTTCTGTACGGGAAAGTCAAGGAAGAGGTTTATGTCGGGCAGCCACCAGGCTTTGAGGACCCAATCCACCGGGATAAGGTCTACGTGCTAAACAAGGCTCTATATGGCTTGCACCAGGCTCCGAGACAGTGGTACGAGGAGCTAAGTACATACCTCATCTCCAAAGGATTTAAGCGCGGCCTCGTCGATTGCACCCTCTTTACGAAGAAGACGGGAGATGATTTGCTTCTAGTGCAGATATACGTTGATGATATAATATTTGGTTCAACTAACGAGCTTTTATGCAGGGAGTTCGAAACTGTCATGCAGGAAAAGTTCGAAATGAGCGCAATGGGGGAGATGCAGTTTTTCCTAGGCTTGCAGGTGGACCAAAGACCCGACGGGATAAGGCCATAAGATATCTGAGCATGCAACAGACTCAGATAAAGGATATGAAGCTTACCGGACGGTAATCGGACTCACGATGGGACAATGACACAGAGATTCGTACACAAGAAAAGACTCGTGTTTTAATGGACGTAACTAGCGGTTCATTTGAAGTTTCGGGCACCCGAATGGAGGAACGGGAAAGCCATAAGATATCTAAGCATGCAACAGACTCAGATAAAGGATATGAAGCTGACCGGTCGGTAATCGCACCTGCGATGCGACAATGACATAGAGATTCGTACACAAGAAAAGACTCGAGTTTTAAAGGACGTAACTATCTGTACATTTGAAGTTTCAGGCACCCGAATGGAGGTACGGGAAGGCCATAAGATATCTAAGCATGCAACAGACTCAGATAAAGGATATGAAGTTGACCGGACGGTATTTGGACCCACGATGCGAAATGACATAGAGATTCGTACACAAGAAAAGACTCGAGTTTTAATGGACGTAACTAGCGGTTCATTTGAAGATTCGGGCACCCGAATGGAGGAACGGCAAAGCCATAAGATATCTAAGCATGCAACAGACTCAGATAAAGGATATGAAGCTGACCGGACGGTAATCGGACTCACGATGCGACAATGACATAGAGATTCGTACACAAGAAAAGACTCGAGTTTTAATGGAAGGAACTATCGGTTCATATGAAGTTTCGGGCACCCGAATGGAGGAACGGGAACGCCATAAGATATCTGATCATGCAACAAACTATGTTAAAGGATACGAAGCAGACAGGACGGCAATCGGACTCATGATGTGACAATGACACAGAGTTTCGTACACAAGAAAAGACTTGAGTTTTAATGGACGTAACTAGCGGTTCATTTGAAGTTTCGGGCACCCGAATGGAGGAACGGGAAAGCCATAAGATATCTAAGCATGCAACAGACTCAGATAAAGGATATGAAGCTTACCGGTCGGTAATCGCACCCGCGATGCGACAATGACATAGAGATTCGTACACAAGAAAAGACTCGAGTTTTAAAGGACGTAACTATCTGTACATTTGAAGTTTCAGGCACCCGAATGGAGGTACGGGAAGGCCATAAGATATCTAAGCATGCAACAGACTCAGATAAAGGATATGAAGCTGACCGGATGGTCATCGGACTCACGATGCGACAATGACATAGAGATTCGTACACAAGAAAAGACTCGAGTTTTAATGGACGTAACTAGCGGTTCATTTGAAGTTTCGGGCACCCGAATGGAGGAACGGGAAGGCCATAAGATATCTGAGCATGCAACAGACTCAGATAAAGGATATGAAGCTTACCGGACGGTAATCGGACTCACGATGGGATAATGACACAGAGATTCGTACACAAGAAAAGACTCGTGTTTTAATGGACGTAACTAGCGGTTCATTTGAAGTTTCGGGCACCCGAATGGAGGAACGGGAAGGCCATAAGATATCTTAGCATGCAACAGACTCAGATAAAGGATATAAAGCTTACCGGACGGTAATCGGACTCACGATGGGACAATGACACAGAGATTCGTACACAAGAAAAGACTCATGTTTTAATGGACGTAACTAGCGGTTCATTTGAAGTTTCGGGCACCCGAATGGAGGAACGGGAAGGCCATAAGATATCTAAGCATGCAACGGACTCAGATAAAGGATATGAAGCTGGCCGGACGGTAATCGGACTCACGATACGACAATGACATAGAGATTCGTACACAAGAAAAGACTCGAGTTTTAAAGGACGTAACTATCTGTACATTTGAAGTGTCGGGCACCCGAATGGAGGAACGGGAAGGCCATAAGATATCTGAGTATGGAACAGACTCAGATAAAGGATATGAAGCTGACCGGACGGTAATCGGACTCACGATGGGACAATGACACAGAGATTCGTACACAAGAAAATACTCGTGTTTTGATGAACGTAAATAGCGGTTCATTTGAAGTTTCGGGCACACGAATGGAGGAAAGGGAAAGCCATAAGATATCTAAGCATGCAACAGACTCAGATAAAGGATATGAAGCTGACCGGACGGTATTTGGACCCACGATGCGAAATGACATAGAGATTCGTACACAAGAATAGACTCGAGTTTTAATGGACGTAACTAGCGGTTCATTTGAAGTTTCGGGCACGCGAATGGAGGAACGGGAAAGCCATAAGATATCTAAGCATGCAACAGACTCAGATAAAGGATATGAAGCTGACCGGATGGTAATCGGACTCACGATGCGACAATGACATAGAGATTCGTACACAAGAAAAGACTCGAGTTTTAATGGACGTAACTAGCGGTTCATTTGAAGTTTCGGGCACCCGAATGGAGGAACGGGAAGGCCATAAGATATCTGAGCATGCAACAGACTCAGATAAAGGATATGAAGCTTACCGGTCGGTAATCGCACCCGCGATGCGACAATGACATAGAGATTCGTACACAAGAAAAGACTCGAGTTTTAAAGGACGTAACTATCTGTACATTTGAAGTTTCAGGCACCCGAATGGAGGTACGGGAAGGCCATAAGATATCTAAGCATGCAACAGACTCAGATAAAGGATATGAAGCTGACCGGATGGTCATCGGACTCACGATGCGACAATGACATAGAGATTCGTACACAAGAAAAGACTCGAGTTTTAATGGACGTAACTAGCGGTTCATTTGAAGTTTCGGGCACCCGAATGGAGGAACGGGAAGGCCATAAGATATCTGAGCATGCAACAGACTCAGATAAAGGATATGAAGCTTACCGGACGGTAATCGGACTCACGATGGGACAATGACACAGAGATTCGTACACAAGAAAAGACTCGTGTTTTATTGGACGTAACTAGCGGTTCATTTGAAGTTTCGGGCACCCGAATGGAGGAACGGAAGGCCATAAGATATCTTAGCATGCAACAGACTCAGATAAAGGATATAAAGCTTACCGGACGGTAATCGGACTCACGATGGGACAATGACACAGAGATTCGTACACAAGAAAAGACTCATGTTTTAATGGACGTAACTAGCGGTTCATTTGAAGTTTCGGGCACCCGAATGGAGGAACGGGAAGGCCATAAGATATCTGAGTATGGAACAGACTCAGATAAAGGATATGAAGCTGACCGGACGGTAATCGGACTCACGATGGGACAATGACACAGAGATTCGTACACAAGAAAATACTCGTGTTTTGATGAACGTAAATAGCGGTTCATTTGAAGTTTCGGGCACACGAATGGAGGAAAGGGAAAGCCATAAGATATCTAAGCATGCAACAGACTCAGATAAAGGATATGAAGCTGACCGGACGGTATTTGGACCCACGATGCGAAATGACATAGAGATTCGTACACAAGAAAAAACTCGAGTTTTAATGGACGTAACTAGCGGTTCATTTGAAGATTCGGGCACCCGAATGGAGGAACGGGAAAGCCATAAGATATCTAAGCATGCAACAGACTCAGATAAAGGATATGAAGCTGACCGGACGGTAATCGGACTCACGATGCGACAATGACATAGAGATTCATACACAAGAAAAGACTCGAGTTTTAATGGAAGGAACTATCGGTTCATATGAAGTTTCGGGCACCCGAATGGAGGATCGGGAACGCCATAAGATATCTGATCATGCAACAAACTATGTTAAAGGATACGAAGCAGACAGGACGGCAATCGGACTCATGATGTGACAATGACACAGAGTTTCGTACACAAGAAAAGACTTGAGTTTTAATGGACGTAACTAGCGGTTCATTTGAAGTTTCGGGCACCCGAATGGAGGAACGGGAAAGCCATAAGATATCTAAGCATGCAACAGACTCAGATAAAGGATATAAAGCTTACCGGACGGTAATCGGACTCACGATGGGACAATGACACATAGATTCGTACACAAGAAAAGACTCGTGTTTTAATGGACGTAACTAGCGGTTCATTTGAAGTTTCGGGTACCCGAATGGAGGAACGGGAAAGCCATAAGATATCTAAGCATGCAACAGACTCAGATAAAGGATATGAAGCTGACTGGACGGTAATCGGACCCACGATGCGACAATGACATAGAGATTCGTACACAAGAAAAGACTCGAGTTTTAAAGGAGGTATCTATCTGTACATTTGAAGTTTCGGGCACCCGAATGGAGGTACGGGAAGGCCATAAGATATCTAAGCATGCAACAGACTCAGATAAAGGATATGAAGCTGACCGGATAGTTTCTGATGAAAATAAGGTGAAGGTTGAGTATGTTTCTGATGAGATTTTTGATGATTTTATGCAATTTGTTATTGCTTGTTATGAGAAGTTTGATGTTCTGAGCCTTAGACTGGTTTGTGACTATAATGCTATTGATAGTGAGGGTAAGGGTAATATGTTGGGGAAAGTTGGGTTGAAGGGGAATGGAGTTAATAAGGTTGTTGATATAGGAATGGGTCAGGGGCATATGGAATGTAATGGGTTGCAGGGTAAGCTGAAACTCTTGGAAGACCACTTCGTTGAGAGTAGTATTGTAGCCTTCCACCAGCATTATCATAAGCTGTTTTGCAAAATGAAGGATTATGAGGTGGAAGATTTGTTTGAGTTTGATATGAGTATTCTCAAAGCTCTAGCTAGATGGTTTTACTGCAGGGTTGGGGTGCAGGATATA
This sequence comes from Ambrosia artemisiifolia, assembly GCA_032199755.1. Lineage (NCBI taxonomy): Eukaryota > Viridiplantae > Streptophyta > Magnoliopsida > Asterales > Asteraceae > Ambrosia > Ambrosia artemisiifolia. The sequence continues at coordinate 39,823,572 of CM063519.1, read as the reverse complement.
AATCAAAATAGGGGTCCTATGTGTAAGAGGGAGCTTACTGGGGATGGTATTACTCAAAGTAATGAGCAGGGGGGTAAAAAGCTAAGAGGAGGTTTGGAGAGTATTGATACTACTAAGGCTATAACTAAGAAACAACTTATTTTAACACATGAGGGCAGGAAGATTATGAAGATTCTGTCATCTAAAAATAAGAAGGTTAAGCAGGTTTTTGAATTTAACAAGGATGCTGCTGTGCCAGTTCTCCCCCTGTTTTCAGAATTGGGGAGATGTCTGATGTTATAGGTTCTACTCCTGTAGCTAATATGACTATTGAGCAGATGGAGAAGGAGATTTCTGATATAAAAAAGGCTGGTAGTGTTAAATCTAAGCAGTTGGGTTATAGAGCTGCAAATGGATTAATCTTTGATCCTTTTGAGGAAAGTGGTTGTGCTGAGAAAACAGTTGAGTTTAATGGTATACAGTGTACTATAAAGGAGATTAGGGACAATATGCAGAGGAAAAAGTTGAGGTTGAGGGAATTAATTTTGGGGTTGGGAAAGGCTAGGGAATTGGTGGCTGAGAAAGGGAAGCTAAAAGAGCCTTTAGTCAGTGATTGTGATATTATTCAGAAGTCTCCAATTCTAGGGGCAATTGCTGATAAAAATTATGTGTTTAAGGCTTCTTCATCTGCCAACAAATCTGTTGATAACACTCCTGGGTCATCTGGGGATTCTGAATCTGAGGATAAGAAGGAGAAGGCATCATATGCTAATGCTGTTAAGGGTGAGAAGGTTGCTGAATTTAGCAAACAGATCATGTATTGCCCACCTACCACTCTTGAAAATGGTGAAAAGGTGGTTATGATTAAGCAAGATTATGTTGAGAAGGTTAAGCAGGTTTACTCTAAACATTTGTATGGGTATTTTGTGGGTTCCTTTTGTTCTATAGCTTGGGTTAGATTCAATTTATTTAGGATGTGGAAGAGATATGGGATTGAGGACATTTCTACTAATGGTAAAGGGTTGTTCTATTTTAAATTTGATACAAAGGAGGGAATGTTGGAAGCCTTGAAAGCTGGCCCATGGGTTGTTAATGGCATCCCTTTGGTTTTGAACCAATGGGAAGTTGGGGCTGCGATTGTGAAAACAGAACCTGAAAAGGTGCCTGTGTGGGTTTAGTTCAAGGAGGTGCCATTGGAATTATGGAATGTGTAGGGGTTGTGTGAGCTGGCTAGCTGTATTGGTAAACCACTTTTGTTTGATAATATTACTGTGGATAAATGTTTGAATACTAATGTGCAGGTTGGATTTGCTAGAATCTTGGTGGAAATTGCAGCTGCTGATTCTCAACCTACTTTTATTAGAGCTTTTTATCCTAGAGAGGAGGGTGCTGAGCCTAAGGTTACTGAGGTTTTGATAGAGTATCAAAAGATGCCTAAACTTTGTTCTTTCTGCAAAGTGTTTGGGCATTCCTTTGAGAAATGTACTTCTAGAGAGTTAACTGCTGAGGAGAAAGAGGCTAGGGACAGAGAAGCTGAAAAGGGGAATGAAGATAAGAGAGGGGCTACTAAAGATGGTACTGTTGATTAGGAAGGGTATCAATTGGTGTGGAAACGTAGTATGGCAGCTAAGAATCCTAATAAGGGTTTGAATATTGGAGGGAATAATAATGGGGCTTATGGGGGAGGTAACTTTAGACAAAGAAATATGTTTAAGGGTAACAAGGAGGAAAAAGAGGCTAAACTTCAGGATAGGATTAAGAGCTTCAAAATGAATCAAGCTGCTAGGGAGTATGATCTTCAGAAGGATCAAGTTAGGAAGGATTCTAATGGTGCTTCTTCTTCTGGGGTTAAAAAGGATGGGAAGGAGGGTATTGGTAATGAGGTTAGGAAGGGGAAGCAAGTCTTTCAAATAAGAACTGATGGTATTAAAGGGAAGAAGACTAACCTTGTGGCTAAACGTATTGAGGTCAAGAATAGTTTTAGTATTTTGGATGATGAGAATATGGTTGATGAAGACACTGGTCTTGAAGCTGGTATTGTTGCAGCAGTTCCCACTTCTAAACCTTCTAAACCTTCCCCTACTAAGCCTGCTAAACACCCCTCACCTAAATCTTCCAAATCTACTCCTATTAAAAAACCTGTAACTAAACCTGTGTCTATTTCTGCCCCTAATGTTCCCCCCCTAATCCTTTTACTGCCCCTCTTGATCAACCTGTTGATTGTCCTCCTCACAATGGTGTCCCTGCTAAGCCTTATACCCCTGGCTCCAGTCTGGTTAGAGATGCTATTATTGAGGACTATTCTTTTGACTTAACTCCTCAACAGATTGAGGATGTTATGTTCTATGTTAATTGCAGAGTTATACCTACTAGAGAGCAAGTTTTGGAATGGGATGTGGTTCAAACTAAGTATTTCTTTCTGATGTGTCAGAAGTTTGATTTCCCTGAGGGCATGGATTATGATGAAGTGGAAGATATTGTTCTAGAAACTGATAATGAGGATGTTTTGGAGACTGAGAATAATGAGGTGTTATCTGAGGATGATGAGACTGCTGAATTCATGAGGCTTGATGAAAGTGTTCAATCAGAGGGGGGTCAAGTATTGTCCTCCTCTTCTGTTAATGCTGGTTCTCAATGATTGCTCAAAATCTTAATATTCTTTCCTGGAATGTTAGAGGTTTGATGAAGCATTCCAATCAGAACCAAGTTATGAATGTATTGAATAATAGGGAGATCAGCTTATGTTGTTTGGTGGAAACTCATGTCAAAGGTCAAAATCTTGGACAGGTATGTAATAGGGTTTTGAATGGCTGGCAGTGGTTTTCCAATAAGGAATATTGTGCTAGTTGGGTTAGAGTCCTCCTAGGTTGGAAGCCTAATATTGTTGATGTTATGATCATTGAAGTTACTTCTCAGGTCATTCATTGTTTGGTCAAACCTATGAATGGTTCTCCCAATTTTTTCTGCTCTTTCTTATATGGGTCTATCAGGAATTGTCAAAGGAAAGTGTTATGGCAGGATTTGCAAAAGTTTGGGTATTCTATTCAGGATGATCCTTGGCTTATATTGGGTGACTTTAATGTCATTCTGGATCCTTCTGAGAGGTCTATGGGGTGTTCTGATGTGACTTCTGCCATGATAGATTTCAGGGAGTGCTGTCAGAATATAGGTGTGGGAGATGTCCCTTCTTCAGGGTTGAAGTTTACATGGAACAAGTGTCCGGGGAAAACTACTGGGTTGCTGAAGAAGTTGGATAGAATAATGAGCAATAACTCTTTTTTGAATATTTTTTCAGATATGGCTGCTTCTTTTCTTCCTTTCTTTCATTCTGATCATGCCCCTGGTTTTATTTCTTTGAAGGGCCAGAAGCCTTGGAAACCAAAGACCTTCAAGTTTATGAATCATCTTGCAGGTAAGCCTCAATTTTTACCTATTGTTGAATCTAACTGGAAATGTTCTGTGCAGGGTTGTGCTATGTTTTCTGTTGTGTCTAAGCTTAAGAAACTGAAAAAGCCTCTCAGGAAGCTTGAAAGGATGCAGGGGGATCTTTCTGAAAAGGTTAAGACCATTTCTGTGGAGCTAGGTAAAGTTCAAACTGCTGTTGTGGATGACCCTCATAATGCTGAGCTGAGAGAGGAGGAGGTTATCCTGGTCAATGCCCTCAAAAAAGCCTCTTTGGATGAAGAGTTATTCCTAAAACAGAAGGCTAAAGTTGAGTGGTTAAGGGTTGGGGATCAGAACACTTCTTATTTCCATAAGGCCATTAAAGGTAGGTTAAGTAGGAATAGGATCAATTCTGTTCTGGATAAGGATGGGTCTTTCTTTGAGGGGTAGGAGGTTGGTAATGCCTTTGTTAGACATTTTGAAGGGTTTATGGGGAGTAATAGTGAGGTTTTAGCTTTAAGGGATCCTAGTGCTCTTTTTTCTACTAAGTTGCCAAGAGAGGTGGCTGATCAGATGGTTAGGGAAGTATCCAATGAAGAAATCAGGAAGGCTATATTTGATATTGATATTGATAAAGCCCCTGGACCTGATGGATACTCCTCTAAATTTTTTAGATCTGCATGGCCTATCATAGGGAATGAGGTGTGTTGTGCTATTAAGGAATTTTTCTATAATGGGAAGTTATTGAAGGAAGTGAATGCTACCATTATCTCCTTGGTCCCTAAATGCTCCAATCCTAGGAGTGTTACTGAATTCAGACCCATAGCTTGTTGTAATGTGCTTTATAAGTGCATAACTAAGATCATCTGGGAGAGGATTAAGGGATCTTTGGATTTAATTGTAGATGAGTGTCAAAGTGCCTTTATTCCAGGAAGGCAGATTAGTGATAACATTTTAATCACTCAGGAGCTCCTTAGGAATTATCATAGAAAGGTTAGAGCCCCTAGGGTTGCCTTGAAGATTGATCTTCAGAAGGCTTATGATACAGTTAATCATGATTTTTTGGAGGCCTGTCTAATGAACTTTGGTTTTCACCCTTGTATGATTGCATGGATTATGACATGCATCAGGTCTGCTGCATACTCTATTAATGTTAATGGTGAGATGTTTGGATATTTCAAGGGCAAAAGAGGGTTAAGACAGGGAGATCCTATGTCTCCTTATTTGTTTACCATTGTGATGCAGGTTTTAAAGCTGATTTTTGACAGAAGAATTGCTGAGAGTGGAAATTTTAAATATCATTGGTGTTGCAAGGAACTAAACTTGACTCATGTTTGTTTTGCAGATGACTTATTGGTTTTTTCTCATGCAGATGCTGCTTCTGTGAGGGTGGTAAAGGAAGCTTTGGAGGAGTTTAGCTCAGTGTCTGGGCTTATACCTAACATGAGTAAGAGTACCATGTACTTTGGGAATGTGTCTGTTCAGATGCAAAATAGACTGAAAGCTTTACTTCCTTTTAAAGTAGGGGTTCTCCCTGTTAGATACTTAGGAGTCCCTTTACTATCTAAAAAGCTGTATTCTAGGGATTGTTCAGTTCTAGTGGAGAAGGTGAGGAAAAGGGTGGATGACTGGAAGAATAAATCACTTTCTTTTGCTGGGAGGTTGCAGCTAATAAAGTCTGTTTTGTCTTCTATGCACATTTATTGGGCTTCTGTATTCTTGCTGCCTTGTGGTGTCATAGAGGATATTGAGAGGATTATGAATAGATTTTTATGGACCCAATCTGATTCTGCTAAGGGGAAGGTTAGAGTGTCATGGGATTCTGTATGTTGTCCTAAGAGTTAGGGGGCTTGGTATTAAGTCCCTAAAGGTCCAGAATAAAGCTCTTTTGGCTAAACATATCTGGAATTTAATTTCAGGGAAGGACACTATATGGACTAAGTGGATTAGGTTGTTTAGACTAAAAGGGATGAGTTTTTGGGGTTTTTTCAAAAAGGGTGAGGCGAGTTGGAGCTGGAAAAGTCTTTTGAAAAATAGGGAAGTTATTTGGGCTCACTGTTTGAAAAGTATAGGGGATGGTCGTACTACTTCTGTCTGGTATGATTATTGGTGCCCATTAAGTCCTTTGTGCTCCTTCATTTCTCCTAGGGATATTCATAGGAGTGGTTTGTCTCTTACATCTACAGTTGCTGATGTTATTAGTAATGGAGATTGGGTTTGGCCAGAGGAGTGGAATAGCAAGTATCCTTGTCTTTCTCAGATGAGGCCTCCTTTTCTGACAGAAGGGAAGAAGGATAGTGTTTTTTGGAAGACTAAAGAAGAAACTTTGGTGGCTTTTGAAACTAAGGTTGTTTTTAAGGATTTGAGTCTGCACAGGGATGAGGTTCCATGGGCTAAAGTGGTGTGGTTTAGCCAATCTATCCCTAGGCATGCTTTTACCTTATGGCTGGCATGCCATCAAAGGCTCCTTACTCAGGATAGGTTATTGAGTTGGGATGCCAGGGACAACCTATTATGTGCTCTGTGTGGGGAAATAAGAGATAGTCATTCACATTTATTTTTTGAATGTCCTTTTTCAACAATAGTATGGGAAGGAATGAAGGGGATGGCTGGGTTGGAGGATGTTCCTGCTAAGCTGTTGGATTGTGTGCAAGTTTTGTCCTCTGCTTAGCTAGGGAGGTCTGCTAGAAGTATTATTCAGAGGCTTGTTTTGGCTGCCATGGTATATTTTATATGGCAAGAAAGAAATGCTAGGATTTTTAGAAAGGAGAGTAGAACTGCTGAAGCTCTGTGTGCTATTATCAGAGATGCTGTAAGGCTTAAACTGTTGGGGTTGAAGATACAGGCTTCTGTTAGCAGTGTCAAATTTAGCAGGATGTGGGGCTTTAAGGTGGTATGGAAGGACCCTCTCAAACAGGTTTCCCAATGTTGTTCTTAATCATACTTTTATGGGTCTGGGTTGTGAGGGAGGTTGTTTGGGTTTGGTTTCTCTTTAGGGATGGTCTAAGGCCTTGGGGGTCAGTATTTACTAATAAAGTTAACTATAATATAATGGTAAATATGGTGAATCTGTTTCTGGGCTGGGTGATCATGATTTTATTATTGCTGAGTCAGTTTAACAACTTGATCAGGAATGATGATGGGAAGGGAGGGTCTATGGGAGCTTTGGGAGTCATATGGTGGTCATTTCAGCGATGGGTAGAGATCTGGTATGGGATAACCCATGCTTCCTGTTGGTTTGATCCCTTTTTTCTTTTGTGTCTTTATTGGTATTGGTGTGTCAACTTATACTTTTGGAGTTCTCTTCTGTTGATGCTTGTGCCTGGTGACAGGGCTAGTATCAATTCTAATGTCTGTGTTAAGGGGTTAGGATTGTATGGTCTTGGGATAAGACAAAGCCTGGGAGTCATAAGGATGGAACAAGGTTATATCTTTAGGTTTCTGTTCCTTGTTTTGTCTTTTATATTTTTAGATCTAGATATGGCCTTGAAACCTTGTTTTTCTTTTCTTTCTTATACCTTTTCTTGGTTTGGTGTCTTGAGTCTTATACATCCTTTTGGATGAGGGGGAAGGGTTTTTTTGGGAATCAAGGAGTTTTATGGTTGACTAAAAGCCTGTGGGTAGTAGCCTTAGATGTTAGATCCAACCCTTTGTTCTGTGGATGGTGTGTTTTAATACACCTGTGGATATTTTTTTGTGTTTAAAACTTAGGAATGTAGGATGTTGCATACATGATAGTTCCTCTTTAGCTATCATGAATGTGCTCACCTTAGCCTGTGGGGATTTAGGTTTGTGTGTGCAGGAGGTTTGCACTAACCATGGAGAGATAAGGAAGCATTGTTCCTCTGCTTGTAGGACACTATTACCCTTCATTTCTTGGTCTTTTGTTTTGTTTTTATTGTTTACTAGAACAGTGCAGAGGAACAAAAACCAGTGTAATAATGGTGTGTGTTTTGGTGTTGGCCTGTGTGAGTTTTATGAGCTCTTGCTCATGGGAGGGGGGTCTATAATGGGTTATGGTGACATCTGGAGACTTAAAAAACGATGGGTAGAGATCTGTATTCATTTCTTGTCTGCTCTCTTTCTTTCCTTTTCCGTTCTGTCTTGTTTGCCTTCTGATCTGGGAAAGGGGGGGGGGTTATATAAACATCTATGGGAATTTATCCTGTGCAGAGATCTTGGTCCATTTTTGACACTGGCACAGGTCTGCGTTGTATGATTGGTGGTTAGGAGTTTTGAGGCTCATGGGGAGCTTAAACAAGGGAGATATAAGGCTGGACTGTACTGTTGGCTATAGGACATTATTTTCTCTCTATTTTTTGTTTCTAGCTCTATCCAACAGTATGGGAACCCTCAACATTTCTTTGGTAATCTTTCTAAGCCTGTTTTCTTGTTTTTTATCATTAGAGTCTGTTGTGTCAATCCCACTTGGGATCTGTCAGGGATGGGTCAATCTGGGTTGGGTTGATTGTATTAAGAGTTGTGTGGTTGAGGTGGTGGAAATAATGTCATATGGCAAATGGGCAAGGTTTGAGTTCTACTGGAAGCAGTTTTGGGATGAAAAGATCAGCAGTCTGTATAAGGGTAGTATTGTCATTGTGTGCAGCACTTGGCTGAGATATATTCTGCTACAATGTAATACAGGAGTTCAAGAATCTGGAATGGAAGGTTTTTGTGCTTATTATACTAACAGCTGGAAAGGGGTGAGCAGAGTTCTAAATTTTTCTGTTTGGCTGCTGATAAGGCATGTGTTGCTGTGTCTGGATGTTATTACTACTGATATGAGGGTGGAAGCTAATAGGTTCAATATGTTTAGTACTGCCACTACAATGGTGGAAGTGCTTAAAGAGTGCAAGCATGTTCGGAACTATTTGGTCGCAGTTGTTGTTTTAGGAAAGCTGCATTTGTTCTTGATACTTAGTATTATAATCAGTGATGTGCAGAATTATAAGTTATGGCAGAGGATTGAATGGATTAAGGGTGCTGGTATGGTTGATATTAAAGCTGTTAAGGTTAAGAACTGGATATGGTTATTTAGGATATTAGGGATGGGTCTGCTAATGCTGAGCTGGCATGTTTATGTCTTGCTTGTTATGAATGGTTTTGTAATGAGGATGGAAGCTTATGGGTCAAGTATGCCTAGTAGTGCCACTACTTTGGTGGAGGTTTTTAAAGATTACAGGCATATTTGGACCCATGATGCTGCAGCCTATGTCTTTGGCATGCTGCATTTGTTCTCAATACTTAGTATTGAGAGGAAAGTCTACTCTCTCATTGAATGGCATATTTGGGGAACTACAGAATCCTGGCTGGGTTTGAACCAAATTTGTATGAGAATAGCAGGTTTGCAGGTTGCTCTTTATCAGGCTCTTTTAGTTGTATATGGATTTGTGTTTCATATTCCCCCTATGAACAGAATTTATAGTGTGTGGGAGACTTCTTTATGCTTTATAGGCTTTAGTTATTTTGGTCGATGGATTATAGAATGGAGCATGCTAGTCTGGTTGGGATGGGGAGTAAATGGATTGGGTCAGTGGGCTAGGAATATTATTTGATTTATGAATCGAAGGGGGAGTTGGAGTATGGTTTGGGTTTTAGGTGTTGTCTGGATTGGGTTATTAGTATGGTCTGGAGTTATGCTCAGGACTGGGCTTGTAGAATGCTGGGCTGCTATGGACTTAATCTGTTTCACGATGGGATGGTTTAATAGATGGAAGATGGGCTGTGATGTTTTGTTATGGAATATGGGGACTTGTATATTCGTCTGGATGATCAGAATGATGGGCATAATATTAGGCCGATGGAATGTCTTGATATTGATTTTGGCTTGCTGTTATGAGCTTGTTACCATGGAAGATGGGTTTAGGAATGCTGGGCTGAAGATGGATTGGAATGCTGATTGGGATTGGACTATGTGGAGCGATTTTTGCGCGCTTGGTTACTCTTGTTTATTTTTGATCTATGTTATTGGTCTTTGTTGGGCCTTTTATATTTTTGTCTTTAGTTTTGATGGGCTTAGAGTTTTTTTGTATAGGGTGGCCCGATGTTTTAGCTTTACTACTTTTTCTGTTTTTTCTTTTTGGGCTAACTTAAGATCTTGGGTCTATGTCCCGGGTCTTGGTTAGTCTGCGTCTTGTACTTTTTTTCATGATTAAATAAATGTTTGCCGGGGTGTTTCCCCTTTTCCAAAAAAAAAAAACTATCGGTTCATATGAAGTTTCGGGCACCCGAATGGAGGAACGGGAACGCCATAAGATATCTGATCATGCAACAAACTATTTTAAAGGATACGAAGTAGACCGGACGGCAATCGGACTCATGATGTGACAATGACACAGAGTTTCGTACACAAGAAAAGACTTGAGTTTTAATGGACGTAACTAGCGGTTCATTTGAAGTTTCGGGCACCCGAATGGAGGAACGGGAAAGCCATAAGATATCTAAGCATGCAACAGACTCAGATAAAGGATATAAAGCTTACCGGACGGTAATCGGACTCACGATGGGACAATGACACAGAGATTCGTACACAAGAAAAGACTCGTGTTTTAATGGACGTAACTAGCGGTTCATTTGAAGTTTCGGGCACCCGAATGGAGGAACGGGACGGCCATAAGATATCTCATCATGCAACAGACTCAGATAAAGGATATGAAGCTGACCGGACGGTAATCGGACACACGATACGACAATGACATAGAGATTCGTACATAAGAAAAGACTTGAGTTTTAAAGGACGTAACTATCTATACATTTGAAGTGTCGGGCACCCGAATGGCGGAACAGGAAGGCCATAAGATATCTGAGCATGGAATAGACTCCGATAAAGGATATGAAGCTGACCGGACGATAATCGGACTCATGATGGGACAATGACACAGAGATTCGTACACAAGAAAAGACTCGAGTTTTAATGGACGTAACTAGCGGTTCATTTGAAGTTCCGGGCACCCGAATGGAGGAACGGGAAGGCCATAAGATATCTGAGCATGCAACAGACTCAGATAAAGGATATAAAGCTTACCGGACGGTAATCGGACTCACGATGGGACAATGACACAGAGATTCGTACACAAGAAAAGACTCATGTTTTAATGGACGTAACTAGCGGTTCATTTGAAGTTTCGGGCACACGAATGGAGGAACGGGAAGGCCATAAGATATCTAAGCATGCAACGGACTCAGATAAAGGATATGAAGCTGACCGGACGGTAATCGGACTCACGATACGACAATGACATAGAGATTCGTACACAAGAAAAGACTCGAGTTTTAAAGGACGTAACTATCTGTACATTTGAAGTGTCGGGCACACGAATGGAGGAACGGGAACGCCATAAGATATCTGAGTATGGAACAGACTCGGATAAAGGATATGAAGCTAACCGGACGGTAATCGGACTCACGATGGGACAATGACACAGAGATTCGTACACAAGAAAATACTCGGGTTTTGATGAACGTAAATAGCGGTTCATTTGAAGTTTCGGGCACACGAATGGAGGAACGGGAAAGCCATAAGATATCTAAGCATGCAACAGACTCAGATAAAGGATATGAAGCTGACCGGACGGTATTCGGACCCACGATGCAACAATGACATAGAGATTCGTACACAAGAAAAGACTCGAGTTTTAAAGAACGTAACTATCTGCACATTTGAAGTTTCGGGCACCCGAATGGAGGTACGGGAAGGCCATCAGATATCTAAGCATGCAACAGACTCAGATAAAGGATATATAGCTGACCGGATGGTAATCGGACTCACGATGCGAAATGACATAGAGATTCTTACACAAGAAAAGACTCGAGTTTTAATGGACGTAACTAGCGGTTCATTTGAAGTTTCGGGCACCCGAATGGAGGAACGGGAAAGCCATAAAATATCTAAGCATGCAACAGACTCAGATAAAGGATATGAAGCTGACCGGACTGTAATCGGACTCACGATGCGACAATGAAATAGAGATTCGTACACAAGAAAAGACTCGAGTTTTAATGGAAGGAACTATCGGTTCATATGAAGTTTCGGGCACCCGAATGGAGGAACGGGAACACCATAAGATTTCTGATCATGCAACAAACTATGTTAAAGGATACGAAGCAGACCGGACGGCAATCGGACTCATGATGTGACAATGACACAGAGTTTTGTACACAAGAAAAGACTTGAGTTTTAATGGACGTAACTAGCGGTTCATTTGAAGTTTCGGGCACCCGAATGGAGGAACGGGAAAGCCATAAGATATCTAAGCATGCAACAGACTTAGATAAAGGATATGAAGCTTAACGGACGGTAATCGGACTCACGATGGGACAATGACACAGAGATTCGTACACAAGAAAAGACTCGTGTTTTAATGGAGGAAACTAGCGGTTCATTAGAAGTTTCGGGCACCCGAATGGAGGAACGGGAAGGCCATAAGATATCTGAGCATGCAACAGACTCAGATAAAGGATATGAAGCTGACCGGACGGTAATCGGATTCACGATGGGTCAGTGACACAGAGATTCATACACAAGAAAAGACTCATGTTTTAATGGACGTAGCTAGCGGTTCATTTGAAGTTTCGGGCACCCGAATGGAGGAACGGGACGGCCATAAGATATCTAAGCATGCAACAGACTCAGATAAAGGATATGAAGCTGACCGGACGGTAATCGGACAAACGATACGACAATGACATAGAGATTCGTACATAAGAAAAGACTTGAGTTTTAAAGGACGTAACTATCTATACATTTGAAGTGTCGGGCACCCGAATGGAGGAACGGGAAGGCCATAAGATATCTGAGCATGGAACAGACTCCGTTAAAGGATATGAAGCTGACCGGACGATAATCGGACTCACGATGGGACAATGACACAGAGATTGGTACACAAGAAAAGACTCGTGTTTTAATGGACGTAACTAGCGGTTCATTTGAAGTTTCGGGCACCCAAATGTAGGAACGGGAAGGCCATTAGATATCTAAGCATGCAACGGCCTCAGATAAAGGATATGAAGCTGACCGGACGGTAATCGGACTCACGATACGACAATGACATAGAGATTCGTACATAAGAAAAGACTTGAGTTTTAAAGGACGTAACTATCTATACATTTGAAGTGTCGGGCACCCGAATGGAGGAACGGGAAGGCCATAAGATATCTAAGCATTCAACAGACTCAGATAAAGGATATGAAGCTGACCGAACGGTATTCGGACCCACGATGCAACAATGACATAGAGATTCGTACACAAGAAAAGACTCGAGTTTTAAAGGACGTAACTATCTGCACATTTGAAGTTTCGGGCACCCGAATGGAGGTACGGGAAGGCCATAAGATATCTAAGCATGCAACAGACTCAGATAAATGATATATAGCTGACCGGACGGTAATCGGACCCACGATGCGACAATGACATAGAGATTCGTACACAAGAAAAGACTCGTGTTTTAATGGACGTAACTAGCGGTTCATTTGAAGTTTCGGGCACCCAAATGTTGGAACGGGAAGGCCATTAGATATCTGAGCATGCAACAGACTCAGATAAAGGATATGAAGCTGACCGGACGGTAATCGGACTCACGATGGGACAAGGACACAGAGATTCGTACACAAGAAAAGACTCGTGTTTTAATGAACGTAAATAGCGGTTCATATGAAGTGTCGGGCACCCGAATGGAGGAACGGGAAGGCCATAAGATATCTGAGCATGGAACAGACTCCGATAAAGGATATGAAGCTGACCGGACGATAATCGGACTCACGATGGGACAATGACACAGAGATTGGTACACAAGAAAAGACTCGTGTTTTAATGGACGTAACTAGCGGTTCATTTGAAGTTTCGGGCACCCAAATGTAGGAACGGGAAGGCCATTAGATATCTGAGCATGCAACAGACTCAGATAAAGGATATGAAGCTGACCGGACGGTAATCGGACTCACGATGGGACAAGGACACAGAGATTCGTACACAAGAAAAGACTCGTGTTTTAATGAACGTAAATAGCGGTTCATTTGAAGTTTCGGGCCCCCGAATGGAGGAACGGGAAAGCCATAAGATATCTAAGCATGCAACAGACTCAGATAAATGATATGAAGCTGACCGGACGGTAATCGGACCCACGATGCGACAATGACATAGAGATTCGTACACAAGAAAAGACTCGAGTTTTAAAGGAGGTATCTATCTGTACATTTGAAGTTTCGGGCACCCGAATGGAGGTACGGGAAGGCCATAAGATATCTAAGCATGCAACAGACTCAGATAAAGGATATGAAGCTGACCGGATTGTAATCGGACTCACGATGCGACAATGGCATAGAGATTCGTACACAAGAAAAGACTCGAATTTTAATGGACGTAACTAGCGGTTCATTTGAAGTTTCGGGCACCCGAATGGAGGAACGGGAAATCCATAAGATATCTAAGCATGCAAAAGACTTAGATAAAGGATATGAAGCTTAACGGACGGTAATCGTACTCACGATGTGACAATGACACAGAGATTCGTACACAAGAAAAGACTCGTGTTTTAATGGAGGAAACTAGCGGTTCATTTGAAGTTTCGGGCACCCGAATGGAGGAACGGGAAGGCCATAAAATATCTGAGCATGCAACAGACTCAGATAAAGGATATGAAGCTGACCGGACGGTAATCGGATTCACGATGGGTCAATAACACAGAGATTCGTACACAAGAAAAGACTCGAGTTTTAATGGACGTAACTAGCGGTTCATTTGAAGTTTCGGGCACCCGAATGGAGGAACGGGAAATCCATAAGATATCTAAGCATGCAAAAGACTTAGATAAAGGATATGAAGCTTAACGGACGGTAATCGGACTCACGATGTGACAATGACACAGAGATTCGTACACAAGAAAAGACTCGTGTTTTAATGGAGGAAACTAGCGGTTCATTTGAAGTTTCGGGCACCCGAATGGAGGAACGGGAAGGCCATAAGATATCTGAGCATGCAACAGACTCAGATAAAGGTTATGAAGCTGACCGGACGGTAATCGGATTCACGATGGGTCAGTGACACAGAGATTCGTACACAAGAAAAGACTCATGTTTTAATGGACGTAGCTAGCGGTTCATTTGAAGTTTCGGGCACCCGAATGGAGGAACGGGACGGCCATAAGATATCTAAGCATGCAACAGACTCAGATAAAGGATATGAAGCTGACCGGACGGTAATCGGACAATTGATACGACAATGACATAGAGATTCGTACATAAGAAAAGACTTGAGTTTTAAAGGACGTAACTATCTATACATTTGAAGTGTCGGGCACCCGAATGGAGGAACGGGAAGGCCATAAGATATCTGAGCATGGAACAGACTCCGATAAAGGATATGAAGCTGACCGGACGATAATCGGACTCACGATGGGACAATGACACAGAGATTGGTACACAAGAAAAGACTCGTGTTTTAATGGACGTAACTAGCGGTTCATTTGAAGTTTCGGGCACCCAAATGTAGGAACGGGAAGGCCATTAGATATCTGAGCATGCAACAGACTCAGATAAAGGATATGAAGCTGACCGGACGGTAATCGGACTCACGATGGGACAAGGACACAGAGATTCGTACACAAGAAAAGACTCGTGTTTTAATGAACGTAAATAGCGGTTCATTTGAAGTTTCGGGCCCCCGAATGGAGGAACGGGAAGGCCATAAGATATCTAAGCATGCAACAGACTCAGATAAATGATATGAAGCTGACCGGACGGTAATCGGACCCACGATGCGACAATGACATAGAGATTCGTACACAAGAAAAAACTCGAGTTTTAAAGGAGGTATCTATCTGTACATTTGAAGTTTCGGGCACCCGAATGGAGGTACCGGAAGGCCATAAGATATCTAAGCATGCAACAGACTCAGATAAAGGATATGAAGCTGACCGGATTGTAATCGGACTCACGATGCGACAATGACATAGAGATTCGTACACAAGAAAAGACTCGAGTTTTAATGGACGTAACTAGCGGTTCATTTGAAGTTTCGGGCACCCGAATGGAGGAACGGGAAGTCCATAAGATATCAAAGCATGCAAAAGACTTAGATAAAGGATATGAAGCTTAACGGAAGGTAATCGGACTCACGATGTGACAATGACACAGAGATTCGTACACAAGAAAAGACTCGTGTTTTAATGGAGGAAACTAGCGGTTCATTTGAAGTTTCGGGCACCCGAATGGAGGAACGGGAAGGCCATAAAATATCTGAGCATGCAACAGACTCAGATAAAGGATATGAAGCTGACCGGACGGTAATCGGATTCACGATGGGTCAATAACACAGAGATTCGTACACAAGAAAAGACTCGAGTTTTAATGGACGTAACTAGCGGTTCATTTGAAGTTTCGGGCACCCGAATGGAGGAACGGGAAGGCCATAAGATATCTAAGCATGCAACGGACTCAGATAAAGGATATGAAGCTGACCGGACGGTAATCGGACTCACGATACGACAATGACATTGAGATTCGTACACAAGAAGAGACTCGAGTTTTAAAGGACGTAACTATCTGTACATTTGAAGTGTCGGGCACCCGAATGGAGGAACGGGAAGGCCATAAGATATCTGAGCATGGAACAGACTCCGATAAAGGATATGAAGCTGACCGGACGATAATCGGACTCACGATGGGACAATGACACAGAGATTGGTACACAAGAAAAGACTCGTGTTTTAATGGACGTAACTAGCGGTTCATTTGAAGTTTCGGGCACCCAAATGTAGGAACGGGAAGGCCATTAGATATCTGAGCATGCAACAGACTCAGATAAAGGATATGAAGCTGACTGGACGGTAATCGGACTCACGATGGGACAAGGACACAGAGATTCGTACACAAGAAAAGACTCGTGTTTTAATGAACGTAAATAGCGGTTCATTTGAATTTTCGGGCCCCCGAATGGAGGAACGGGAAGGCCATAAGATATCTAAGCATGCAACAGACTCAGATAAATGATATGAAGCTGACCGGACGGTAATCGGACCCACGATGCGACAATGACATAGAGATTCGTACACAAGAAAAGACTCGAGTTTTAAAGGAGGTATCTATCTGTACATTTGAAGTTTCGGGCACCCGAATGGAGGTACGGGAAGGCCATATGATATCTAAGCATGCAACAGACTCAGATAAAGGATATGAAGCTGACCGGATTGTAATCGGACTCACGATGCGACAATGACATAGAGATTCGTACACAAGAAAAGACTCGAGTTTTAATGGACGTAACTAGCGGTTCATTTGAAGTTTCGGGCACCCGAATGGAGGAACGGGAAATCCATAAGATATCTAAGCATGCAAAAGACTTAGATAAAGGATATGAAGCTTAACGGACGGTAATCGGACTCACGATGTGACAATGACACAGAGATTCGTACACAAGAAAAGACTCGTGTTTTAATGGAGGAAACTAGCGGTTCATTTGAAGTTTCGGGCACCCGAATGGAGGAACGGGAAGGCCATAAGATATCTGAGCATGGAACAGACTCAGATAAAGGATATGAAGCTGACCGGACGGTAATCGGACTCGCGATGGGACAATGACACAGAGATTCGTACACAAGAAAATACTCGTGTTTTGATGAACGTAAATAGCGGTTCATTTGAAGTTTCGGGCACACGAATGGAGGAACGGGAAAGCCATAAGATATCTAAGCATTCAACAGACTCAGATAAAGGATATGAAGCTGACCGAACGGTATTCGGACCCACGATGCAACAATGACATAGAGATTCGTACACAAGAAAAGACTCGAGTTTTAAAGGACGTAACTATCTGCACATTTGAAGTTTCGGGCACCCGAATGGAGGTACGGGAAGGCCATAAGATATCTAAGCATGCAACAGACTCAGATAAATGATATATAGCTGACCGGACGGTAATCGGACCCACGATGCGACAATGACATAGAGATTCGTACACAAGAAAAGACTCGTGTTTTAATGGACGTAACTAGCGGTTCATTTGAAGTTTCGGGCACCCAAATGTTGGAACGGGAAGGCCATTAGATATCTGAGCATGCAACAGACTCAGATAAAGGATATGAAGCTGACCGGACGGTAATCGGACTCACGATGGGACAAGGACACAGAGATTCGTACACAAGAAAAGACTCGTGTTTTAATGAACGTAAATAGCGGTTCATATGAAGTGTCGGGCACCCGAATGGAGGAACGGGAAGGCCATAAGATATCTGAGCATGGAACAGACTCCGATAAAGGATATGAAGCTGACCGGACGATAATCGGACTCACGATGGGACAATGACACAGAGATTGGTACACAAGAAAAGACTCGTGTTTTAATGGACGTAACTAGCGGTTCATTTGAAGTTTCGGGCACCCAAATGTAGGAACGGGAAGGCCATTAGATATCTGAGCATGCAACAGACTCAGATAAAGGATATGAAGCTGACCGGACGGTAATCGGACTCACGATGGGACAAGGACATAGAGATTCGTACACAAGAAAAGACTCGTGTTTTAATGAACGTAAATAGCGGTTCATATGAAGTGTCGGGCACCCGAATGGAGGAACGGGAAGGCCATAAGATATCTGAGCATGGAACAGACTCCGATAAAGGATATGAAGCTGACCGGACGATAATCGGACTCACGATGGGACAATGACACAGAGATTGGTACACAAGAAAAGACTCGTGTTTTAATGGACGTAACTAGCGGTTCATTTGAAGTTTCGGGCACCCAAATGTAGGAACGGGAAGGCCATTAGATATCTGAGCATGCAACAGACTCAGATAAAGGATATGAAGCTGACCGGACGGTAATCGGACTCACGATGGGACAAGGACACAGAGATTCGTACACAAGAAAAGACTCGTGTTTTAATGAACGTAAATAGCGGTTCATTTGAAGTTTCGGGCCCCCGAATGGAGGAACGGGAAGGCCATAAGATATCTAAGCATGCAACAGACTCAGATAAATGATATGAAGCTGACCGGACGGTAATCGGACCCACGATGCGACAATGACATAGAGATTCGTACACAAGAAAAGACTCGAGTTTTAAAGGAGGTATCTATCTGTACATTTGAAGTTTCGGGCACCCGAATGGAGGTACGGGAAGGCCATAAGATATCTAAGCATGCAACAGACTCAGATAAAGGATATGAAGCTGACCGGATTGTAATCGGACTCACGATGCGACAATGGCATAGAGATTCGTACACAAGAAAAGACTCGAGTTTTAATGGACGTAACTAGCGGTTCATTTGAAGTTTCGGGCACCCGAATGGAGGAACGGGAAATCCATAAGATATCTAAGCATGCAAAAGACTTAGATAAAGGATATGAAGCTTAACGGACGGTAATCGGACTCACGATGTGACAATGACACAGAGATTCGTACACAAGAAAAGACTCGTGTTTTAATGGAGGAAACTAGCGGTTCATTTGAAGTTTCGGGCACCCGAATGGAGGAACGGGAAGGCCATAAAATATCTGAGCATGCAACAGACTCAGATAAAGGATATGAAGCTGACCGGACGGTAATCGGATTCACGATGGGTCAATAACACAGAGATTCGTACACAAGAAAAGACTCGAGTTTTAATAGACGTAACTAGCGGTTCATTTGAAGTTTCGGGCACCCGAATGGAGGAACGGGAAATCCATAAGATATCTAAGCATGCAAAAGACTTAGATAAAGGATATGAAGCTTAACGGACGGTAATCGGACTCACGATGTAACAATGACACAGAGATTCGTACACAAGAAAAGACTCGTGTTTTAATGGAGGAAACTAGCGGTTCATTTGAAGTTTCGGGCACCCGAATGGAGGAACGGGAAGGCCATAAAATATCTGAGCATGCAACAGACTCAGATAAAGGATATGAAGCTGACCGGACGGTAATCGGATTCACGATGGGTCAATAACACAGAGATTCGTACATAAGAAAAGACTCGAGTTTTAAAGGACGTAACTATCTGCACATTTGAAGTTTCGGGCATCCGAATGGAGGTACGGGAAGGCCATAAGATATCTAAGCATGCAACAGACTCAGATAAATGATATATAGCTGACCGGACGGTAATCGGACCCACGATGCGACAATGACATAGAGATTCGTACACAAGAAAAGACTCGTGTTTTAATGGACGTAACTAGCGGTTCATTTGAAGTTTCGGGCACACGAATGGAGTAACGGGAAAGCCATAAGATATCTAAGCATTCAACAGACTCAGATAAAGGATATGAAGCTGACCGAACGGTATTCGGACCCACGATGCAACAATGACATAGAGATTCGTACACAAGAAAAGACTCGAGTTTTAAAGGACGTAACTATCTGCACATTTGAAGTTTCGGGCACCCGAATGGAGGTACGGGAAGGCCATAAGATATCTAAGCATGCAACAGACTCAGATAAATGATATATAGCTGACCGGACGGTAATCGGACCCACGATGCGACAATGACATAGAGATTCGTACACAAGAAAAGACTCGTGTTTTAATGGACGTAACTAGCGGTTCATTTGAAGTTTCGGGCACCCAAATGTTGGAACGGGAAGGCCATTAGATATCTGAGCATGCAACAGACTCAGATAAAGGATATGAAGCTGACCGGACGGTAATCGGACTCACGATGGGACAAGGACACAGAGATTCGTACACAAGAAAAGACTCGTGTTTTAATGAACGTAAATAGCGGTTCATATGAAGTGTCGGGCACCCGAATGGAGGAACGGGAAGGCCATAAGATATCTGAGCATGGAACAGACTCCGATAAAGGATATGAAGCTGACCGGACGATAATCGGACTCACGATGGGACAATGACACAGAGATTGGTACACAAGAAAAGACTCGTGTTTTAATGGACGTAACTAGCGGTTCATTTGAAGTTTCGGGCACCCAAATGTAGGAACGGGAAGGCCATTAGATATCTGAGCATGCAACAGACTCAGATAAAGGATATGAAGCTGACCGGACGGTAATCGGACTCACGATGGGACAAGGACACAGAGATTCGTACACAAGAAAAGACTCGTGTTTTAATGAACGTAAATAGCGGTTCATTTGAAGTTTCGGGCCCCCGAATGGAGGAACGGGAAGGCCATAAGATATCTAAGCATGCAACAGACTCAGATAAATGATATGAAGCTGACCGGACGGTAATCGGACCCACGATGCGACAATGACATAGAGATTCGTACACAAGAAAAGACTCGAGTTTTAAAGGAGGTATCTATCTGTACATTTGAAGTTTCGGGCACCCGAATGGAGGTACGGGAAGGCCATAAGATATCTAAGCATGCAACAGACTCAGATAAAGGATATGAAGCTGACCGGATTGTAATCGGACTCACGATGCGACAATGGCATAGAGATTCGTACACAAGAAAAGACTCGAGTTTTAATGGACGTAACTAGCGGTTCATTTGAAGTTTCGGGCACCCGAATGGAGGAACGGGAAATCCATAAGATATCTAAGCATGCAAAAGACTTAGATAAAGGATATGAAGCTTAACGGACGGTAATCGGACTCACGATGTGACAATGACACAGAGATTCGTACACAAGAAAAGACTCGTGTTTTAATGGAGGAAACTAGCGGTTCATTTGAAGTTTCGGGCACCCGAATGGAGGAACGGGAAGGCCATAAAATATCTGAGCATGCAACAGACTCAGATAAAGGATATGAAGCTGACCGGACGGTAATCGGATTCACGATGGGTCAATAACACAGAGATTCGTACACAAGAAAAGACTCGAGTTTTAATGGACGTAACTAGCGGTTCATTTGAAGTTTCGGGCACCCGAATGGAGGAACGGGAAGGCCATAAGATATCTAAGCATGCAACGGACTCAGATAAAGGATATGAAGCTGACCGGACGGTAATCGGACTCACGATACGACAATGACATAGAGATTCGTACACAAGAAGAGACTCGAGTTTTAAAGGACGTAACTATCTGTACATTTGAAGTGTCGGGCACCCGAATGGAGGAACGGGAAGGCCATAAGATATCTGAGCATGGAACAGACTCAGATAAAGGATATGAAGCTGACCGGACGGTAATCGGACTCACGATGGGACAAGGACACAGAGATTCGTACACAAGAAAAGACTCGTGTTTTAATGAACGTAAATAGCGGTTCATATGAAGTGTCGGGCACCCGAATGGAGGAACGGGAAGGCCATAAGATATCTGAGCATGGAACAGACTCCGATAAAGGATATGAAGCTGACCGGACGATAATCGGACTCACGATGGGACAATGACACAGAGATTGGTACACAAGAAAAGACTCGTGTTTTAATGGACGTAACTAGCGGTTCATTTGAAGTTTCGGGCACCCAAATGTAGGAACGGGAAGGCCATTAGATATCTGAGCATGCAACAGACTCAGATAAAGGATATGAAGCTGACCGGACGGTAATCGGACTCACGATGGGACAAGGACACAGAGATTCGTACACAAGAAAAGACTCGTGTTTTAATGAACGTAAATAGCGGTTCATTTGAAGTTTCGGGCCCCCGAATGGAGGAACGGGAAGGCCATAAGATATCTAAGCATGCAACAGACTCAGATAAATGATATGAAGCTGACCGGACGGTAATCGGACCCACGATGCGACAATGACATAGAGATTCGTACACAAGAAAAGACTCGAGTTTTAAAGGAGGTATCTATCTGTACATTTGAAGTTTCGGGCACCCGAATGGAGGTATGGGAAGGCCATAAGATATCTAAGCATGCAACAGACTCAGATAAAGGATATGAAGCTGACCGGATTGTAATCGGACTCACGATGCGACAATGACATAGAGATTCGTACACAAGAAAAGACTCGAGTTTTAATGGACGTAACTAGCGGTTCATTTGAAGTTTCGGGCACCCGAATGGAGGAACGGGAAATCCATAAGATATCTAAGCATGCTAAAGACTTAGATAAAGGATATGAAGCTTAACGGACGGTAATCGGACTCACGATGTGACAATGACACAGAGATTCGTACACAAGAAAAGACTCGTGTTTTAATGGAGGAAACTAGCGGTTCATTTGAAGTTTCGGGCACCCGAATGGAGGAACGGGAAGGCCATAAGATATCTGAGCATGCAACAGACTCAGATAAAGGATATGAAGCTGACCGGACGGTAATCGGATTCACGATGGGTCAGTGACACAGAGATTCGTACACAAGAAAAGACTCATGATTTAATGGACGTAGCTAGCGGTTCATTTGAAGTTTCGGGCACCCGAATGGAGGAACGGGACGGCCATAAGATATCTAAGCATGCAACAGACTCAGATAAAGGATATGAAGCTGACCGGACGGTAATCGGACAAACGATACGACAATGACATAGAGATTCGTACATAAGAAAAGACTTGTGATTTAAAGGACGTAACTATCTATACATTTGAAGTGTCGGGCACCCGAATGGAGGAACGGGAAGGCCATAAGATATCTGAGCATGGAACAGACTCCGATAAAGGATATGAAGCTGACCGGACGATAATCGGACTCACGATGGGACAATGACACAGAGATTGGTACACAAGAAAAGACTCGTGTTTTAATGGACGTAACTAGCGGTTCATTTGAAGTTTCGGGCACCCAAATGTAGGAACGGGAAGGCCATTAGATATCTGAGCATGCAACAGACTCAGATAAAGGATATGAAGCTGACCGGACGGTAATCGGACTCACGATGGGACAAGGACACAGAGATTCGTACACAAGAAAAGACTCGTGTTTTAATGAACGTAAATAGCGGTTCATTTGAAGTTGCGGGCCCCCGAATGGAGGAACGGGAAGGCCATAAGATATCTAAGCATGCAACAGACTCAGATAAATGATATGAAGCTGACCGGACGGTAATCGAACCCACGATGCGACAATGACATAGAGATTCGTACACAAGAAAAGACTCGAGTTTTAAAGGAGGTATCTATCTGTACATTTGAAGTTTCGGGCACCCGAATGGAGGTACCGGAAGGCCATAAGATATCTAAGCATGCAACAGACTCAGATAAAGGATATGAAGCTGACCGGATTGTAATCGGACTCACGATGCGACAATGACATAGAGATTCGTACACAAGAAAAGACTCGAGTTTTAATGGACGTAACTAGCGGTTCATTTGAAGTTTCGGGCACCCGAATGGAGGAACGGGAAGTCCATAAGATATCTAAGCATGCAAAAGACTTAGATAAAGGATATGAAGCTTAACGGACGGTAATCGGACTCACGATGTGACAATGACACAGAGATTCGTACACAAGAAAAGACTCGTGTTTTAATGGAGGAAACTAGCGGTTCATTTGAAGTTTTGGGCACCCGAATGGAGGAACGGGAAGGCCATAAAATATCTGAGCATGCAACAGACTCAGATAAAGGATATGAAGCTGACCGGACGGTAATCGGATTCACGATGGGTCAATAACACAGAGATTCGTACACAAGAAAAGACTCGAGTTTTAATGGACGTAACTAGCGGTTCATTTGAAGTTTCGGGCACCCGAATGGAGGAACGGGAAGGCCATAAGATATCTAAGCATGCAACGTACTCAGATAAAGGATATGAAGCTGACCGGACGGTAATCGGACTCACGATACGACAATGACATAGAGATTCGTACACAAGAAGAGACTCGAGTTTTAAAGGACGTAACTATCTGTACATTTGAAGTGTCGGGCACCCGAATGGAGGAACGGGAAGGCCATAAGATATCTGAGCATGGAACAGACTCAGATAAAGGATATGAAGCTGACCGGACGGTAATCGGACTCACGATGGGACAATGACACAGAGATTCGTACACAAGAAAATACTCGTGTTTTGATGAACGTAAATAGCGGTTCATTTGAAGTTTCGGGCACACGAATGGAGGAACGGGAAAGCCATAAGGTATCTAAGCATTCAACAGACTCAGATAAAGGATATGAAGCTGACCGAACGGTATTCGGACCCACGATGCAACAATGACATAGAGATTCGTACACAAGAAAAGACTCGAGTTTTAAAGGACGTAACTATCTGCACATTTGAAGTTTCGGGCACCCGAATGGAGGTACGGGAAGGCCATAAGATATCTAAGCATGCAACAGACTCAGATAGATGATATATAGCTGACCGGACGGTAATCGGACCCACGATGCGACAATGACATAGAGATTCGTACACAAGAAAAGACTCGTGTTTTAATGGACGTAACTAGCGGTTCATTTGAAGTTTCGGGCACCCAAATGTTGGAACGGGAAGGCCATTAGATATCTGAGCATGCAACAGACTCAGATAAATGATATGAAGCTGACCGGACGGTAATCGGACTCACGATGGGACAAGGACACAGAGATTCGTACACAAGAAAAGACTCGTGTTTTAATGAACGTAAACAGCGGTTCATATGAAGTGTCGGGCACCCGAATTGAGGAACGGGAAGGCCATAAGATATCTGAGCATGGAACAGACTCCGATAAAGGATATGAAGCTGACCGGACGATAATCGGACTCACGATGGGACAATGACATAGAGATTGGTACACAAGAAAAGACTCGTGTTTTAATGGACGTAACTAGCGGTTCATTTGAAGTTTCGGGCCCCCGAATGGAGGAACGGGAAGGCCATAAGATATCTAAGCATGCAACAGACTCAGATAAATGATATGAAGCTGACCGGACGGTAATCGGACCCACGATGCGACAATGAGATAGAGATTCGTACACAAGAAAAGACTCGAGTTTTAAAGGAGGTATCTATCCGTACATTTGAAGTTCCGGGCACCCGAATGGAGGTACGGGAAGGCCATAAGATATCTAAGCATGCAACAGACTCAGATAAAGGATATGAAGCTGACCGGATTGTAATCGGACTCACGATGCGACAATGACATAGAGATTCGTACACAAGAAAAGACTCGAGTTTTAATGGACGTAACTAGCGGTTCATTTGAAGTTTCGGGCACCCGAATGGAGGAACGGGAAATCCATAAGATATCTAAGCATGCAAAAGACTTAGATAAAGGATATGAAGCTTAACGGACGGTAATCGGACTCACGATGTGACAATGACACAGAGATTCGTACACAAGAAAAGACTCGTGTTTTAATGGAGGAAACTAGCGGTTCATTTGAAGTTTCGGGCACCCGAATGGAGGAACGGGAAGGCCATAAAATATCTGAGCATGCAACAGACTCAGATAAAGGATATGAAGCTGACCGGACGGTAATCGGATTCACGATGGGTCAATAACACAGAGATTCGTACACAAGAAAAGACTCGAGTTTTAATGGACGTAACTAGCGGTTCATTTGAAGTTTCGGGCACCCGAATGGAGGAACGGGAAGGCCATAAGATATCTAAGCATGCAACGGACTCAGATAAAGGATATGAAGCTGACCGGACGGTAATCGGACTCACGATACGACAATGACATAGAGATTCGTACACAAGAAAAGACTCGAGTTTTAAAGGACGTAACTATCTGTACATTTGAAGTGTCGGGCACCCGAATGGAGGAACGGGAAGGCCATAAGATATCTGAGCATGGAACAGACTCAGATAAAGGATATGAAGCTGACCGGACGGTAATCGGACTCACGATGGGACAATGACACAGAGATTCGTACACAAGAAAATACTCGTGTTTTGATGAACGTAAATAGCGGTTCATTTGAAGTTTCGGGCACACGAATGGAGGAACGGGAAAGCCATAAGATATCTAAGCATTCAAAAGACTCAGATAAAGGATATGAAGCTGACCGGACAGTATTCGGACCCACGATGCAACAATGACATAGAGATTCGTACACAAGAAAAGACTCGAGTTTTAAAGGACGTAACTATCTGCACATTTGAAGTTTCGGGCACCCGAATGGAGGTACGGGAAGGCCATAAGATATCTGAGCATGCAACAGACTCAGATAAAGGATATAAAGCTTACCGGACGGTAATCGGACTCACGATGCGACAATGACATAGAGATTCGTACACAAGAAAAGACTCGAGTTTTAATGGACGTAACTAGCGGTTCATTTGAAGTTTCGGGCACCCGAATGGAGGAACGGGAAAGCCATAAGATATCTAAGCATGCAACAGACTTAGATAAAGGATATGAAGCTTAACGGACGGTAATCGGACTCACGATGGGACAATGACACAGAGATTCGTACACAAGAAAAGACTCGTGTTTTAATGGAGGAAAGTAGCGGTTCATTTGAAGTTTCGGGCACCCGAATGGAGGAACGGGAAGGCCATAAAATATCTGAGCATGCAACAGACTCAGATAAAGGATATGAAGCTGACCGGACGGTAATCGGATTCACGATGGGTCAATAACACAGAGATTCGTACACAAGAAAAGACTCGAGTTTTAATGGACGTAACTAGCGGTTCATTTGAAGTTTCGGGCACCCGAATGGAGGAACGGGAAGGCCATAAGATATCTGAGCATGCAACAGACTCAGATAAAGGATATGAAGCTGACCGGACTGTAATCGGATTCACGATGGGTCAATGACACAGAGATTCGTACACAAGAAAAGACTCGAGTTTTAATGGACGTAACTAGCGGTTCATTTGAAGTTTCGGGCACCCGAATGGAGGAACGGGAAGGCCATAAGATATCTGAGCATGCAACAGACTCAGATAAAGGATATAAAGCTTACCGGACGGTAATCGGACTCACGATGGGACAATGACACAGAGATTCGTACACAAGAAAAGACTCATGTTTTAATGGACGTAACTAGCGGTTCATTTGAAGTTTCGGGCACCCGAATGGAGGAACGGGAAGGCCATATGATATCTAAGCATGCAACGGACTCAGATAAAGGATATGAAGCTGACCGGACGGTAATCGGACTCACGATACGACAATGACATAGAGATTCGTACACAAGAAGAGACTCGAGTTTTAAAGGACGTAACTATCTGTACATTTGAAGTGTCGGGCACCCGAATGGAGGAACGGGAAGGCCATAAGATATCTGAGCATGGAACAGACTCAGATAAAGGATATGAAGCTGACCGGACGGTAATCGGACTCACGATGGGACAATGACACAGAGATTCGTACACAAGAAAATACTCGTGTTTTGATGAACGTAAATAGCGGTTCATTTGAAGTTTCGGGTACCCGAATGGAGGAACGGGAAAGGCATAAGATATCTAAGCATGCAACAGACTCAGATAAAGGATATGAAGCTGACCGGACGGTAATCGGACCCACGATGCGACAATGACATAGAGATTCGTACACAAGAAAAGACTCGAGTTTTAAAGGAGGTATCTATCTGTACATTTGAAGTTTCAGGCACCCGAATGGAGGTACGGGAAGGCCATAAGATATCTAAGCATGCAACAGACTCAGATAAAGGATATGAAGCTGACCGGATTGTAATCGGACTCACGATGCGACAATGACATAGAGATTCGTACACAAGAAAAGACTCGAGTTTTAATGGACGTAACTAGTGGTTCATTTGAAGTTTCGGGCACCCGAATGGAGGAACGGGAAAGCCATAAGATATCTAAGCATGCAACAGACATAGATAAAGGATATGAAGCTTAACGGACGGTAATCGGACTCACGATGGGACAATGACACAGAGATTCGTACACAAGAAAAGACTCGTGTTTTAATGGAGGAAACTAGCGGTTCATTTGAAGTTTCGGGCACCCGAATGGAGGAACGGGAAGGCCAAAAGATATCTGAGCATGCAACAGACTCAGATAAAGGATATGAAGTTGACCGGACGGTAATCGGATTCACGATGGGTCAATGACACCGAGATTCGTACACAAGAAAAGACTCGAGTTTTAATGGACGTAACTAGCGGTTCATTTGAAGTTTCGGGCACCCGAATGGAGGAACGGGAAGGCCATAAGATATCTGAGCATGCAACAGACTCAGATAAAGGATATAAAGCTTACCGGACGGTAATCGGACTCACGATGGGACAATGACACAGAGATTCGTACACAAGAAGAGACTCTAGTTTTAAAGGACGTAACTATCTGTACATTTGAAGTGTCGGGCACCCGAATGGAGGAACGGGAAGGCCATAAGATATCTGAGCATGGAACAGACTCAGATAAAGGATATGAAGCTGACCGGACGGTAATCGGACTCACGATGGGACAATGACACAGAGATTCGTACACAAGAAAATACTCGTGTTTTGATGAACGTAAATAGCGGTTCATTTGAAGTTTCGGGCACACGAATGGAGGAACGGGAAAGCCATAAGATATCTAAGCATTTAACAGACTCAGATAAAGGATATGAAGCTGACCGAACGGTATTCGGACCCACGATGCAACAATGACATAGAGATTCGTACACAAGAAAAGACTCGAGTTTTAAAGGACGTAACTATCTGCACATTTGAAGTTTCGGGCACCCGAATGGAGGTACGGGAAGGCCATAAGATATCTAAGCATGCAACAGACTCAGATAAATGATATATAGCTGACCGGACGGTAATCGGACCCACGATGCGACAATGACATAGAGATTCGTACACAAGAAAAGACTCGTGTTTTAATGGACGTAACTAGCGGTTCATTTGAAGTTTCGGGCACCCAAATGTTGGAACGGGAAGGCCATTAGATATCTGAGCATGCAACAGACTCAGATAAATGATATGAAGCTGACCGGACGGTAATCGGACTCACGATGGGACAAGGACACAGAGATTCGTACACAAGAAAAGACTCGTGTTTTAATGAACGTAAACAGCGGTTCATATGAAGTGTCGGGCACCCGAATTGAGGAACGGGAAGGCCATAAGATATCTGAGCATGGAACAGACTCCGATAAAGGATATGAAGCTGACCGGACGATAATCGGACTCACGATGGGACAATGACATAGAGATTGGTACACAAGAAAAGACTCGTGTTTTAATGGACGTAACTAGCGGTTCATTTGAAGATTCGGGCACCCAAATGTAGGAACGGGAAGGCCATTAGATATCTGAGCATGCAACAGACTCAGATAAAGGATATGAAGCTGACCGGACGGTAATCGGACTCACGATGGGACAAGGACACAGAGATTCGTACACAAGAAAAGACTCGTGTTTTAATGAACGTAAATAGCGGTTCATTTGAAGTTTCGGGCCCCCGAATGGAGGAACGGGAAGGCCATAAGATATCTAAGCATGCAACAGACTCAGATAAATGATATGAAGCTGACCGGACGGTAATCGGACCCACGATGCGACAATGACATAGAGATTCGTACACAAGAAAAGACTCGAGTTTTAAAGGAGGTATCTATCCGTACATTTGAAGTTCCGGGCACCCGAATGGAGGTACGGGAAGGCCATAAGATATCTAAGCATGCAACAGACTCAGATAAAGGATATGAAGCTGACCGGACTGTAATCGGATTCACGATGGGTCAATGACACAGAGATTCGTACACAAGAAAAGACTCGAGTTTTAATGGACGTAACTAGCGGTTCATTTGAAGTTTCGGGCACCCGAATGGAGGAACGGGAAAGCCATAAGATATCTAAGCATGCAACAGACTTAGATAAAGGATATGAAGCTTAACGGACGGTAATCGGACTCACGATGTGACAATGACACAGAGATTCGTACACAAGAAAAGACTCGTGTTTTAATGGAGGAAACTAGCGGTTCATTTGAAGTTTCGGGCACCCGAATGGAGGAACGGGAAGGCCATAAAATATCTGAGCATGCAACAGACTCAGATAAAGGATATGAAGCTGACCGGACGGTAATCGGATTCACGATGGGTCAATAACACAGAGATTCGTACACAAGAAAAGACTCGAGTTTTAATGGACGTAACTAGCGGTTCATTTGAAGTTTCGGGCACCCGAATGGAGGAACGGGAAGGCCATAAGATATCTAAGCATGCAACGGACTCAGATAAAGGATATGAAGCTGACCGGACGGTAATCGGACTCACGATATGACAATGACATAGAGATTCGTACACAAGAAAAGACTCGAGTTTTAAAGGACGTAACTATCTGTACATTTGAAGTGTCGGGCACCCGAATGGAGGAACGGGAAGGCCATAAGATATCTGAGCATGGAACAGACTCAGATAAAGGATATGAAGCTGACCGGACGGTAATCGGACTCACGATGGGACAATGACACAGAGATTCGTACACAAGAAAATACTCGTGTTTTGATGAACGTAAATAGCGGTTCATTTGAAGTTTCGGGTACCCGAATGGAGGAACGGGAAAGCCATAAGATATCTAAGCATGCAACAGACTCAGATAAAGGATATGAAGCTGACCGGACGGTAATCGGACCCACGATGCGACAATGACATAGAGATTCGTACACAAGAAAAGACTCGAGTTTTAAAGGAGGTATCTATCTGTACATTTGAAGTTTCAGGCACCCGAATGGAGGTACGGGAAGGCCATAAGATATCTAAGCATGCAACAGACTCAGATAAAGGATATGAAGCTGACCGGATTGTAATCGGACTCACGATGCGACAATGACATAGAGATTCGTACACAAGAAAAGACTCGAGTTTTAATGGACGTAACTAGTGGTTCATTTGAAGTTTCGGGCACCCGAATGGAGGAACGGGAAAGCCATAAGATATCTAAGCATGCAACACACTTCGATAAAGGATATGAAGCTTAACGGACGGTAATCGGACTCACGATGGGACAATGACACAGAGATTCGTACACAAGAAAAGACTCGTGTTTTAATGGAGGAAACTAGCGGTTCATTTGAAGTTTCGGGCACCCGAATGGAGGAACGGGAAGGCCAAAAGATATCTGAGCATGCAACAGACTCAGATAAAGGATATGAAGTTGACCGGACGGTAATCGGATTCACGATGGGTCAATGACACCGAGATTCGTACACAAGAAAAGACTCGAGTTTTAATGGACGTAACTAGCGGTTCATTTGAAGTTTCGGGCACCCGAATGGAGGAACGGGAAGGCCATAAGATATCTGAGCATGCAACAGACTCAGATAAAGGATATAAAGCTTACCGGACGGTAATCGGACTCACGATGGGACAATGACACAGAGATTCGTACACAAGAAAAGACTCATGTTTTAATGGACGTAACTAGCGGTTCATTTGAAGTTTCGGGCACCCGAATGGAGGAACGGGAAGGCCATAAGATATCTAAGCATGCAACAGACTCAGATAAAGGATATGAAGCTGACCGGACGGTAATCGGACTCACGATACGACAATGACATAGAGATTCGTACACAAGAAAAGACTCGAGTTTTAAAGGACGTAACTATTTGTACATTTGAAGTGTCGGGCACCCGAATGGAGGAACGGGAAGGCCATAAGATATCTGAGCATGGAACAGACTCAGATAAAGGATATGAAGCTGACCGAACGGTAATCGGACTCACGATGGGACAATGACACAGAGATTCGTACACAAGAAAATACTCGTGTTCTGATGAACGTAAATAGCGGTTCATTTGAATTTTCGGGCACACGAATGGAGGAACGGGAAAGCCATAAGATATCTAAGCATTCAACAGACTCAGATAAAGGATATGAAGCTGACCGGACGGTATTCGGACCCACGATGCAACAATGACATAGAGATTCGTACACAAGAAAAGACTCGAGTTTTAAAGGACGTAACTATCTGCACATTTGAAGTTTCGGGCACCCGAATGGAGGTACGGGAAGGCCATAAGATATCTAAGCATGCAACAGACTCAGATAAAGGATATATAGCTGACCGGATGGTAATCGGACTCACGATGCGAAATGACATAGAGATTCTTACACAAGAAAAGACTCGAGTTTTAATGGACGTAACTAGTGGTTCATTTGAAGTTTCGGGCACCCGAATGGAGGAACGGGAAAGCCATAAGATATCTAAGCATGCAACAGACTCAGATAAAGGATATGAAGCTGACCGGACGGTAATCGGACTCATGATGCGACAATGACATAGAGATTCGTACACAAGAAAAGACTCGAGTTTTAATGGAAGGAACTATCGGTTCATATGAATTTTCGGGCACCCGAATGGAGGAACGGGAATGCCATAAGATATCTGATCATGCAACAAACTATGTTAAAGGATACGAAGCAGACCGGACGGCAATCGGACTCATGATGTGACAATGACACAGAGTTTCGTACACAAGAAAAGACTTGAGTTTTAATGGACGTAATTAGCGGTTCATTTGAAGTTTCGGGCACCCGAATGGAGGAACGGGAAAGCCATAAGATATCTAAGCATGCAACAGACTCAGATAAAGGATATAAAGCTTACCGGACGGTAATCGGACTCACGATGGGACAATGACACAGAGATTCGTACACAAGAAAAGACTCGTGTTTTAATGGAGGAAAGTAGCGGTTCATTTGAAGTTTCGGGCACCCGAATGGAGGAACGGGAAGGCCATAAGATATCTGAGCATGCAACAGACTCAGATAAAGGATATGAAGCTGACCGGACTGTAATCGGATTCACGATGGGTCAATGACACAGAGATTCGTACACAAGAAAAGACTCGAGTTTTAATGGACGTAACTAGCGGTTCATTTGAAGTTTCGGGCACCCGAATGGAGGAACGGGAAGGCCATAAGATATCTGAGCATGCAACAGACTCAGATAAAGGATATAAAGCTTACCGGACGGTAATCGGACTCACGATGGGACAATGACACAGAGATTCGTACACAAGAAAAGACTCATGTTTTAATGGACGTAACTAGCGGTTCATTTGAAGTTTCGGGCACCCGAATGGAGGAACGGGAAGGCCATATGATATCTAAGCATGCAACGGACTAAGATAAAGGATATGAAGCTGACCGGACGGTAATCGGACTCACGATACGACAATGACATAGAGATTCGTACACAAGAAGAGACTCGAGTTTTAAAGGACGTAACTATCTGTACATTTGAAGTGTCGGGCACCCGAATGGAGGAACGGGAAGGCCATAAGATATCTGAGCATGGAACAGACTCAGATAAAGGATATGAAGCTGACCGGACGGTAATCGGACTCACGATGGGACAATGACACAGAGATTCGTACACAAGAAAATACTCGTGTTTTGATGAACGTAAATAGCGGTTCATTTGAAGTTTCGGGTACCCGAATGGAGGAACGGGAAAGCCACAAGATATCTAAGCATGCAACAGACTCAGATAAAGGATATGAAGCTGACCGGACGGTAATCGGACCCACGATGCGACAATGACATAGAGATTCGTACACAAGAAAAGACTCGAGTTTTAAAGGAGGTATCTATCTGTACATTTGAAGTTTCAGGCACCCGAATGGAGGTACGGGAAGGCCATAAGATATCTAAGCATGCAACAGACTCAGATAAAGGATATGAAGCTGACCGGATTGTAATCGGACTCACGATGCGACAATGACATAGAGATTCGTACACAAGAAAAGACTCGAGTTTTAATGGACGTAACTAGTGGTTCATTTGAAGTTTCGGGCACCCGAATGGAGGAACGGGAAAGCCATAAGATATCTAAGCATGCAACAGACTTAGATAAAGGATATGAAGCTTAACGGACGGTAATCGGACTCACGATGGGACAATGACACAGAGATTCGTACACAAGAAAAGACTCGTGTTTTAATGGAGGAAACTAGCGGTTCATTTGAAGTTTCGGGCACCCGAATGGAGGAACGGGAAGGCCAAAAGATATCTGAGCATGCAACAGACTCAGATAAAGGATATGAAGTTGACCGGACGGTAATCGGATTCACGATGGGTCAATGACACCGAGATTCGTACACAAGAAAAGACTCGAGTTTTAATGGACGTAACTAGCGGTTCATTTGAAGTTTCGGGCACCCGAATGGAGGAACGGGAAGGCCATAAGATATCTGAGCATGCAACAGACTCAGATAAAGGATATAAAGCTTACCGGACGGTAATCGGACTCACGATGGGACAATGACACAGAGATTCGTACACAAGAAAAGACTCATGTTTTAATGGACGTAACTAGCGGTTCATTTGAAGTTTCGGGCACCCGAATGGAGGAACGGGAAGGCCATAAGATATCTAAGCATGCAACAGACTCAGATAAAGGATATGAAGCTGGCCGGACGGTAATCGGACTCACGATACGACAATGACATAGAGATTCGTACACAAGAAAAGACTCGAGTTTTAAAGGACGTAACTATTTGTACATTTGAAGTGTCGGGCACCCGAATGGAGGAACGGGAAGGCCATAAGATATCTGAGCATGGAACAGACTCAGATAAAGGATATGAAGCTGACCGAATGGTAATCGGACTCACGATGGGACAATGACACAGAGATTCGTACACAAGAAAATACTCCTGTTCTGATGAACGTAAATAGCGGTTCATTTGAATTTTCGGGCACACGAATGGAGGAACGGGAAAGCCATAAGATATCTAAGCATTCAACAGACTCAGATAAAGGATATGAAGCTGACCGGACGGTATTTGGACCCACGATGCAACAATGACATAGAGATTCGTACACAAGAAAAGACTCGAGTTTTAAAGGACGTAACTATCTGCACATTTGAAGTTTCGGGCACCCGAATGGAGGTACGGGAAGGCCATAAGATATCTAAGCATGCAACAGACTCAGATAAAGGATATATAGCTGACCGGATGGTAATCGGACTCACGATGCGAAATGACATAGAGATTCTTACACAAGAAAAGACTCGAGTTTTAATGGACGTAACTAGCGGTTCATTTGAAGTTTCGGGCACCCGAATGGAGGAACGGGAAAGCCATAAGATATCTAAGCATGCAACAGACTCAGATAAAGGATATGAAGCTGACCGGACGGTAATCGGACTCATGATGCGACAATGACATAGAGATTCGTACACAAGAAAAGACTCGAGTTTTAATGGAAGGAACTATCGGTTCATATGAATTTTCGGGCACCCGAATGGAGGAACGGGAATGCCATAAGATATCTGATCATGCAACAAACTATGTTAAAGGATACGAAGCAGACCGGACGGCAATCGGACTCATGATGTGACAATGACACAGAGTTTCGTACACAAGAAAAGACTTGAGTTTTAATGGACGTAATTAGCGGTTCATTTGAAGTTTCGGGCACCCGAATGGAGGAACGGGAAAGCCATAAGATATCTAAGCATGCAACAGACTCAGATAAAGGATATAAAGCTTACCGGACGGTAATCGGACTCACGATGGGACAATGACACAGAGATTCGTACACAAGAAAAGACTCGTGTTTTAATGGACGTAACTAGCGGTTCATTTGATGTTTCGGGTACCCGAATGGAGGAACGGGAAAGCCATAAGATATCTAAGCATGCAACAGACTCAGATAAAGGATATGAAGCTGACCGGACGGTAATCGGACCCACGATGCGACAATGACATAGAGATTCGTACACATGAAAAGACTCAAGTTTTAAAGGAGGTATCTATCTGTACATTTGAAGTTTCGGGCACCCGAATAGAGGTACGGGAAGGCCATAAGATATCTAAGCATGCAACAGACTCAGATAAAGGATATGAAGCTGACCGGATTGTAATCGGACTCACGATGCGACAATGACATAGAGATTCGCACACAAGAAAAGACTCGTGTTTTAATGGAGGAAACTAGCGGTTCATTTGAAGTTTCGGGCACCCGAATGGAGGAACGGGAAGGCCAAAAGATATCTGAGCATGCAACAGACTCAGATAAAGGATATGAAGTTGACCGGACGGTAATCGGATTCACGATGGGTCAATGACACCGAGATTCGTACACAAGAAAAGACTCGAGTTTTAATGGACGTAACTAGCGGTTCATTTGAAGTTTCGGGCACCCGAATGGAGGAACGGGAAGGCCATAAGATATCTGAGCATGCAACAGACTCAGATAAAGGATATAAAGCTTACCGGACGGTAATCGGACTCACGA
Source organism: Ambrosia artemisiifolia (assembly GCA_032199755.1). Taxonomy (NCBI): domain Eukaryota; kingdom Viridiplantae; phylum Streptophyta; class Magnoliopsida; order Asterales; family Asteraceae; genus Ambrosia; species Ambrosia artemisiifolia. Next base: position 39,787,283 of record CM063519.1, on the reverse strand, counting down.
TGGGACAATGACACAGAGATTCGTACACAAGAAAAGACTCATGTTTTAATGGACGTAACTAGCGGTTCATTTGAAGTTTCGGGCACCCGAATGGAGGAACGGGAAGGCCATATGATATCTAAGCATGCAACGGACTCAGATAAAGGATATGAAGCTGACCGGACGGTAATCGGACTCACGATACGACAATGACATAGAGATTCGTACACAAGAAGAGACTCGAGTTTTAAAGGACGTAACTATCTGTACATTTGAAGTGTCGGGCACCCGAATGGAGGAACGGGAAGGCTATAAGATATCTGAGCATGGAACAGACTCAGATAAAGGATATGAAGCTGACCGGACGGTAATCGGACTCACGATGGGACAATGACACAGAGATTCGTACACAAGAAAATACTCGTGTTTTGATGAACGTAAATAGCGGTTCATTTGAAGTTTCGGGTACCCGAATGGAGGAACGGGAAAGCCATAAGATATCTAAGCATGCAACAGACTCAGATAAAGGATATGAAGCTGACCGGACGGTAATCGGACCCACGATGCGACAATGACATAGAGATTCGTACACAAGAAAAGACTCGAGTTTTAAAGGAGGTATCTATCTGTACATTTGAAGTTTCAGGCACCCGAATGGAGGTACGGGAAGGCCATAAGATATCTAAGCATGCAACAGACTCAGATAAAGGATATGAAGCTGACCGGATTGTAATCGGACTCACGATGCGACAATGACATAGAGATTCGTACACAAGAAAAGACTCGAGTTTTAATGGACGTAACTAGTGGTTCATTTGAAGTTTCGGGCACCCGAATGGAGGAACGGGAAAGCCATAAGATATCTAAGCATGCAACAGACTTAGATAAAGGATATGAAGCTTAACGGACGGTAATCGGACTCACGATGGGACAATGACACAGAGATTCGTACACAAGAAAAGACTCGTGTTTTAATGGAGGAAACTAGCGGTTCATTTGAAGTTTCGGGCACCCGAATGGAGGAACGGGAAGGCCAAAAGATATCTGAGCATGCAACAGACTCAGATAAAGGATATGAAGTTGACCGGACGGTAATCGGATTCACGATGGGTCAATGACACCGAGATTCGTACACAAGAAAAGACTCGAGTTTTAATGGACGTAACTAGCGGTTCATTTGAAGTTTCGGGCACCCGAATGGAGGAACGGGAAGGCCATAAGATATCTGAGCATGCAACAGACTCAGATAAAGGATATAAAGCTTACCGGACGGTAATCGGACTCACGATGGGACAATCACACAGAGATTCGTACACAAGAAAAGACTCATGTTTTAATGGACGTAACTAGCGGTTCATTTGAAGTTTCGGGCACCCGAATGGAGGAACGGGAAGGCCATAAGATATCTAAGCATGCAACAGACTCAGATAAAGGATATGAAGCTGACCGGACGGTAATCGGACTCACGATACGACAATGACATAGAGATTCGTACACAAGAAAAGACTCGAGTTTTAAAGGACGTAACTATTTGTACATTTGAAGTGTCGGGCACCCGAATGGAGGAACGGGAAGGCCATAAGATATCTGAGCATGGAACAGACTCAGATAAAGGATATGAAGCCGACCGAACGGTAATCGGACTCACGATGGGACAATGACACAGAGATTCGTACACAAGAAAATACTCGTGTTCTGATGAACGTAAATAGCGGTTCATTTGAATTTTCGGGCACACGAATGGAGGAACGGGAAAGCCATAAGATATCTAAGCATTCAACAGACTCAGATAAAGGATATGAAGCTGACCGAACGGTATTCGGACCCACGATGCAACAATGACATAGAGATTCGTACACAAGAAAAGACTCGAGTTTTAAAGGACGTAACTATCTGCACATTTGAAGTTTCGGGCACCCGAATGGAGGTACGGGAAGGCCATAAGATATCTAAGCATGCAACAGACTCAGATAAAGGATATATAGCTGACCGGATGGTAATCGGACTCACGATGCGAAATGACATAGAGATTCTTACACAAGAAAAGACTCGAGTTTTAATGGACGTAACTAGCGGTTCATTTGAAGTTTCGGGCACCCGAATGGAGGAACGGGAAAGCCATAAGATATCTAAGCATGCAACAGACTCAGATAAAGGATATGAAGCTGACCGGACGGTAATCGGACTCATGATGCGACAATGACATAGAGATTCGTACACAAGAAAAGACTCGAGTTTTAATGGAAGGAACTATCGGTTCATATGAATTTTCGGGCACCCGAATGGAGGAACGGGAATGCCATAAGATATCTGATCATGCAACAAACTATGTTAAAGGATACGAAGCAGACCGGACGGCAATCGGACTCATGATGTGACAATGACACAAAGTTTCGTACACAAGAAAAGACTTGAGTTTTAATGGACGTAATTAGCGGTTCATTTGAAGTTTCGGGCACCCGAATGGAGGAACGGGAAAGCCATAAGATATCTAAGCATGCAACAGACTCAGATAAAGGATATAAAGCTTACCGGACGGTAATCGGACTCACGATGGGACAATGACACAGAGATTCGTACACAAGAAAAGACTCGTGTTTTAATGGACGTAACTAGCGGTTCATTTGATGTTTCGGGTACCCGAATGGAGGAACGGGAAAGCCATAAGATATCTAAGCATGCAACAGACTCAGATAAAGGATATGAAGCTGACCGGACGGTAATCGGACCCACGATGCGACAATGACATAGAGATTCGTACACATGAAAAGACTCGAGTTTTAAAGGAGGTATCTATCTGTACATTTGAAGTTTCGGGCACCCGAATAGAGGTACGGGAAGGCCATAAGATATCTAAGCATGCAACAGACTCAGATAAAGGATATGAAGCTGACCGGATTGTAATCGGACTCACGATGCGACAATGACATAGAGATTCGTACACAAGAAAAGACTCGAGTTTTAATGGACGTAACTAGCGGTTCATTTGAAGTTTCGGGCACCCGAATGGAGGAACGGGAAAGCCATAAGATATCTAAGTATGCAACAGACTTAGATAAAGGATATGAAGCTTAACGGACGGTAATCGGACTCACGATGGGACAATGACACCGAGATTCGTACACAAGAAAAGACTCGTGTTTTAATGGAGGAAACTAGCGGTTCATTTGAAGTTTCGGGCACCCGAATGGAGGAACGGGAAGGCCATAAGATATCTGAGCATGCAACAGACTCAGATAAAGAATATGAAGCTGACCGGACGGTAATCGGATTCACGATGGGTCAATGACACAGAGATTCGTACACAAGAAAAGACTCATGTTTTAATGGACGTAGCTAGCGGTTCATTTGAAGTTTCGGGCACCCGAATGGAGGAACGGGAAGGCCATAAGATATCTAAGCATGCAACGGACTCAGATAAAGGATATGAAGCTGACCGGACGGTAATCGGACTCACGATACGACAATGACATAGAGATTCGTACACAAGAAAAGACTCGAGTTTTAATGGACGTAACTATCTGTACATTTGAAGTGTCGGGCACACAAATGGAGGAACGGGAACGCCATAAGATATTTGAGCATGGAACAGACTCAGATAAAGGATATGAAGCTAACCGGACGGTAATCGTACTCACGATGGGACAATGACATAGAGATTCGTACACAAGAAAATACTCGTGTTTTGATGAACGTAAATAGCGGTTCATTTGAAGTTTCGGGCACACGAATGGAGGAACGGGAAAGCCATAAGATATCTAAGCATGCAACAGACTCAGATAAAGGATATGAAGCTGACCGGACGGTATTCGGACCTGCGATGCAACAATGACATAGAGATTCGTACACAAGAAAAGACTCGAGTTTTAAAGAACGTAACTATCTGCACATTTGAAGTTTCGGGCACCCGAATGGAGGTACGGGAAGGCCATAAGATATCTAAGCATGCAACAGACTCAGATAAAGGATATATAGCTGACCGGATGGTAATCGGACTCACGATGCGAAATGACATAGAGATTCTTACACAAGAAAAGACTCGAGTTTTAATGGACGTAACTAGCGGTTCATTTGAAGTTTCGGGCACCCGAATGGAGGAACGGGAAAGCCATAAGATATCTAAGCATGCAACAGACTCAGATAAAGGATATGATGCTGACCGGATGGTAATCGGACTCACGATGCGACAATGACATAGAGATTCGTACACAAGAAAAGACTCGAGTTTTAATGGACGTAACTAGCGGTTCATTTGAAGTTTCGGGCACCCGAATGGAGGAACGGGAAAGCCATAAGATATCTAAGCATGCAACAGACTTAGATAAAGGATATGAAGCTTAACGGACGGTAATCGGACTCACGATGGGACAATGACACAGAGATTCGTACCCAAGAAAAGACTCGTGTTTTAATGGAGGAAACTAGCGGTTCATTTAAAGTTTCGGGCACCCGAATGGAGGAACGGGAAGGCCATAAGATATCTGAGCATGCAACAGACACAGATAAAGGATTTGAAGCTGACCGGACGGTAATCGGATTCACGATGGGTCAATGACACAGAGATTCGTACACAAGAAAAGACTCATGTTTTAATGGACGTAGCTAGCGGTTCATTTGAAGTTTCGGGCACCCGAATGGAGGAACGGGACGGCCATAAGATATCTAAGCATGCAACAGACTCAGATAAAGGATATGAAGCTGACCGGACGGTAATCGGACACACGATACGACAATGACATAGAGATTCGTACATAAGAAAAGACTTGAGTTTTAAAGGACGTAACTATCTATACATTTGAAGTGTCGGGCACCCGAATAGAGGAACGGGAAGGCCATAAGATATCTGAGCATGGAACAGACTCCGATAAAGGATATGAAGCTGACCGGACGATAATCGGACTCACGATGTTACAATGACACAGAGATTCGTACACAAGAAAAGACTCGAGTTTTAATGGACGTAACTAGCGGTTCATTTGAAGTTTCGGGCACCCGAATGGAGGAACGGGAAAGCCATAAGATATCTAAGCATGCAACAGACTTAGATAAAGGATATGAAGCTTAACGGACGGTAATCGGACTCACGATGGGACAATGACACAGAGATTCGTACACAAGAAAAGACTCGTGTTTTAATGGAGGAAACTAGCGGTTCATTTGAAGTTTCGGGCACCCGAATGGAGGAACGGGAAGGCCATAAGATATCTGAGCATGCAACAGACTCAGATAAAGGATATGAAGCTGACCGGACGGTAATCGGATTCACGATGGGTCAATGACACAGAGATTCGTACACAAGAAAAGACTCATGTTTTAATGGACGTAGCTAGCGGTTCATTTGAAGTTTCGGGCACCCGAATGGAGGAACGGGAAGGCCATAAGATATCTAAGCATGCAACGGACTCAGATAAAGGATATGAAGCTGACCGGACGGTAATCGGACTCACGATACGACAATGACATAGAGATTCGTACACAAGAAAAGACTCGAGTTTTAATGGACGTAACTATCTGTACATTTGAAGTGTCGGGCACACGAATGGAGGAACGGGAACGCCATAAGATATTTGAGCATGGAACAGACTCAGATAAAGGATATGAAGCTAACCGGACGGTAATCGTACTCACGATGGGACAATGACACAGAGATTCGTACACAAGAAAATACTCGTGTTTTGATGAACGTAAATAGCGGTTCATTTGAAGTTTCGGGCACACGAATGGAGGAACGGGAAAGCCATAAGATATCTAAGCATGCAACAGACTCAGATAAAGGATCTGAAGCTGACCGGACGGTATTCGGACCCGCGATGCAACAATGACATGGAGATTCGTACACAAGAAAAGACTCGAGTTTTAAAGAACGTAACTATCTGCACATTTGAAGTTTCGGGCACCCGAATGGAGGTACGGGAAGGCCATAAGATATCTAAGCATGCAACAGACTCAGATAAAGGATATATAGCTGACCGGATGGTAATCGGACTCACGATGCGAAATGACATAGAGATTCTTACACAAGAAAAGACTCGAGTTTTAATGGACGTAACTAGCAGTTCATTTGAAGTTTCGGGCACCCGAATGGAGGAACGGGAAAGCCATAAGATATCTAAGCATGCAACAGACTCAGATAAAGGATATGATGCTGACCGGATGGTAATCGGACTCACGATGCGACAATGACATAGAGATTCGTACACAAGAAAAGACTCGAGTTTTAATGGACGTAACTAGCGGTTCATTTGAAGTTTCGGGCACCCGAATGGAGGAACGGGAAAGCCATAAGATATCTAAGCATGCAACAGACTTAGATAAAGGATATGAAGCTTAACGAACGGTAATCGGACTCACGATGGGACAATGACACAGAGATTCGTACACAAGAAAAGACTCGTGTTTTAATGGAGGAAACTAGCGGTTCATTTGAAGTTTCGGGCACCCGAATGGAGGAACGGGAAGGCCATAAGATATCTGAGCATGCAACAGACACAGATAAAGGATTTGAAGCTGACCGGACGGTAATCGGATTCACGATGGGTCAATGACACAGAGATTCGTACACAAGAAAAGACTCATGTTTTAATGGACGTAGCTAGCGGTTCATTTGAAGTTTCGGGCACCCGAATGGAAGAACGGGACAGCCATAAGATATCTAAGCATGCAACAGACTCAGATAAAGGACATGAAGCTGACCGGACGGTAATCGGACACACGATACGACAATGACATAGAGATTCGTACATAAGAAAAGACTTGAGTTTTAAAGGACGTAACTATCTATACATTTGAAGTGTCGGGCACCCGAATGGAGGAACGAGAAGGCCATAAGATATCTGAGCATGGAACAGACTCCGATAAAGGATATGAAGCTGACCGGACGATAATCGGACTCACGATGGGACAATGACACAGAGATTCGTACACAAGAAAAGACTCGGGTTTTAATGGACGTAACTAGCGGTTCATTTGAAGTTTCGGGCACCCGAATGGAGGAACGGGAAAGCCATAAGATATCTAAGCATGCAACAGACTTAGATAAAGGATATGAAGCTTAACGGACGGTAATCGGACTCACGATGGGACAATGACACAGAGATTCGTACACAAGAAAAGACTCGTGTTTTAATGGAGGAAACTAGCGGTTCATTTGAAGTTTCGGGCACCCGAATGGAGGAACGGGAAGGCCATAAGATATCTGAGCATGCAACAGACTCAGATAAAGGATATGAAGCTGACCGGACGGTAATCGGATTCACGATGGGTCAATGACACAGAGATTCATACACAAGAAAAGACTCATGTTTTAATGGACGTAGCTAGCGGTTCATTTGAAGTTTCGGGCACCCGAATGGAGGAACGGGACGACCATAAGATATCTAAGCATGCAACAGACTCAGATAAAGGATATGAAGCTGACCGGACGGTAATCGGACACACGATACGACAATGACTTAGAGATTCGTACATAAGAAAACACTTGAGTTTTAAAGGACGTAACTATCTATACATTTGAAGTGTCGGGCACCCGAATGGAGGAACGGGAAGGCAATAAGATATCTGAGCATGGAACAGACTCCGATAAAGGATATGAAGCTGACCGGACGATAATCGGACTCACGATGGGACAATGACACAGAGATTCGTACACAAGAAAAGACTCGAGTTTTAATGGACGTAACTAGCGGTTCATTTAAAGTTTCAGGCACCCGAATGGAGGAACGGGAAGGCCATAAGATATCTGAGCATGCAACAGACTCAGATAAAGGATATAAAGCTTACCGGACGGTAATCGGACTCACGATGGGACAATGACACAGAGATTCGTACACAAGAAAAGACTCATGTTTTAATGGACGTAACTAGCGGTTCATTTGAAGTTTCGGGCACCCGAATGGAGGAACGGGAAGGCCATAAGATATCTAAGCATGCAACGGACTCAGATAAAGGATATGAAGCTGACCGGACGGTAATCGGACTCATGATACGACAATGACATAGAGATTCGTACACAAGAAAAGACTCGAGTTTTAATGGACGTAACTATCTGTACATTTGAAGTGTCGGGCACACGAATGGAGGAACGGGAACGCCATAAGATATCCGAGCATGGAACAGACTCAGATAAAGGATATGAAGCTAACCGGACGGTAATCGTACTCACGATGGGACAATGACACAGAGATTCGTACACAAGAAAATACTCGTGTTTTGATGAACGTAAATAGCGGTTCATTTGAAGTTTCGGGCACACGAATGGAGGAACGGGAAAGCCATAAGATATCTAAGCATGCAACAGACTCAGATAAAGGATATGAAGCTGACCGGACGGTATTCGGACCCGTGATGCAACAATGACATAGAGATTCGTACACAAGAAAAGACTCGAGTTTTAAAGAACGTAACTATCTGCACATTTGAAGTTTCGGGCACCCGAATGGAGGTACGGGAAGGCCATAAGATATCTAAGCATGCAACAGACTCAGATAAAGGATATATAGCTGACCGGATGGTAATCGGACTCACGATGCGAAATGACATAGAGATTCTTACACAAGAAAAGACTCGAGTTTTAATGGACGTAACTAGCGGTTCATTTGAAGTTTCGGGCACCCGAATGGAGGAACGGGAAAGCCATAAGATATCTAAGCATGCAACAGACTCAGATAAAGGATATGATGCTGACCGGAGGGTAATCGGACTCACGATGCGACAATGACATAGAGATTACACAAGAAAAGACTCGAGTTTTAATGGACGTAACTAGCGGTTCATTTGAAGTTTCGGGCACCCGAATGGAGGAACGGGAAAGCCATAAGATATCTAAGCATGCAACAGACTTAGATAAAGGATATGAAGCTTAACGGACGGTAATCGGACTCACGATGGGACAATGACACAGAGATTCGTACACAAGAAAAGACTCGAGTTTTAATGGACGTAACTAGCGGTTCATTTAAAGTTTCGGGCACCCGAATGGAGGAACGGGAAGGCCATAAGATATCTGAGCATGCAACAGACTCAGATAAAGGATATAAAGCTTACCGGACGGTAATCGGACTCACGATGGGACAATGACATAGAGATTCGTACACAAGAAAAGACTCGTGTTTTAATGGAGGAAACTAGCGGTTCATTTGAAGTTTCGGGCACCCGAATGGAGGAACGGGAAGGCCATAAGATATCTGAGCATGCAACAGACTCAGATAAAGGATATGAAGCTGACCGGACGGTAATCGGATTCACGATGGGTCAATGACACAGAGATTCATACACAAGAAAAGACTCATGTTTTAATGGACGTAGCTAGCGGTTCATTTGAAGTTTCGGGCACCCGAATGGAGGAACGGGACGGCCATAAGATATCTAAGCATGCAACAGACTCAGATAAAGGATATGAAGCTGACCGGACGGTAATCGGACACACGATACGACAATGACATAGAGATTCGTACACAAGAAAAGACTCGTGTTTTAATGGAGGAAACTAGCGGTTCATTTGAAGTTTCGGGCACCCGAATGGAGGAACGGGAAGGCCATAAGATATCTGAGCATGCAACAGACTCAGATAAAGGATATGAAGCTAACCGGACGGTAATCGGACACACGATACGACAATGACATAGAGATTCGTACATAAGAAAAGACTTGAGTTTTAAAGGACGTAACTATCTATACATTTGAAGTGTCGGGCACCCGAATGGAGGAACGGGAAGGCCATAAGATATCTGAGCATGGAACAGACTCCGATAAAGGATATGAAGCTGACCGGACGATAATCGGACTCACGATGGGACAATGACACAGAGATTCGTACACAAGAAAAGACTCGAGTTTTAATGGACGTAACTAGCGGTTCATTTAAAGTTTCGGGCACCCGAATGGAGGAACGGGAAGGCCATAAGATATCTGAGCATGCAACAGACTCAGATAAAGGATATAAAGCTTACCGGACGGTAATCGGACTCACGATGGGACAATGACACAGAGATTCGTACACAAGAAAAGACTCATGTTTTAATGGACGTAACTAGCGGTTCATTTGAAGTTTCGGGCACCCGAATGGAGGAACGGGAAGGCCATAAGATATCTAAGCATGCAACGGACTCAGATAAAGGATATGAAGCTGACCGGACGGTAATCGGACTCATGATACGACAATGACATAGAGATTCGTACACAAGAAAAGACTCGAGTTTTAATGGACGTAACTATCTGTACATTTGAAGTGTCGGGCACACGAATGGAGGAACGGGAACGCCATAAGATATCCGAGCATGGAACAGACTCAGATAAAGGATATGAAGCTAACCGGACGGTAATCGTACTCACGATGGGACAATGACACAGAGATTCGTACACAAGAAAATACTCGTGTTTTGATGAACGTAAATAGCGGTTCATTTGAAGTTTCGGGCACACGAATGGAGGAACGGGAAAGCCATAAGATATCTAAGCATGCAACAGACTCAGATAAAGGATATGAAGCTGACCGGACGGTATTCGGACCCGTGATGCAACAATGACATAGAGATTCGTACACAAGAAAAGACTCGAGTTTTAAAGAACGTAACTATCTGCACATTTGAAGTTTCGGGCACCCGAATGGAGGTACGGGAAGGCCATAAGATATCTAAGCATGCAACAGACTCAGATAAAGGATATATAGCTGACCGGATGGTAATCGGACTCACGATGCGAAATGACATAGAGATTTTTACACAAGAAAAGACTCGAGTTTTAATGGACGTAACTAGCGGTTCATTTGAAGTTTCGGGCACCCGAATGGAGGAACGGGAAAGCCATAAGATATCTAAGCATGCAACAGACTCAGATAAAGGATATGATGCTGACCGGAGGGTAATCGGACTCACGATGCGACAATGACATAGAGATTCGTACACAAGAAAAGACTCGAGTTTTAATGGACGTAACTAGCGGTTCATTTGAAGTTTCGGGCACCCGAATGGAGGAACGGGAAAGCCATAAGATATCTAAGCATGCAACAGACTTAGATAAAGGATATGAAGCTTAACGGACGGTAATCGGACTCACGATGGGACAATGACACAGAGATTCGTACACAAGAAAAGACTCGAGTTTTAATGGACGTAACTAGCGGTTCATTTAAAGTTTCGGGCACCCGAATGGAGGAACGGGAAGGCCATAAGATATCTGAGCATGCAACAGACTCAGATAAAGGATATAAAGCTTACCGGACGGTAATCGGACTCACGATGGGACAATGACATAGAGATTCGTACACAAGAAAAGACTCGTGTTTTAATGGAGGAAACTAGCGGTTCATTTGAAGTTTCGGGCACCCGAATGGAGGAACGGGAAGGCCATAAGATATCTGAGCATGCAACAGACTCAGATAAAGGATATGAAGCTGACCGGACGGTAATCGGATTCACGATGGGTCAATGACACAGAGATTCATACACAAGAAAAGACTCATGTTTTAATGGACGTAGCTAGCGGTTCATTTGAAGTTTCGGGCACCCGAATGGAGGAACGGGACGGCCATAAGATATCTAAGCATGCAACAGACTCAGATAAAGGATATGAAGCTGACCGGACGGTAATCGGACACACGATACGACAATGACATAGAGATTCGTACACAAGAAAAGACTCGTGTTTTAATGGAGGAAACTAGCGGTTCATTTGAAGTTTCGGGCACCCGAATGGAGGAACGGGAAGGCCATAAGATATCTGAGCATGCAACAGACTCAGATAAAGGATATGAAGCTGACCGGACGGTAATCGGACACACGATACGACAATGACATAGAGATTCGTACATAAGAAAAGACTTGAGTTTTAAAGGACGTAACTATCTATACATTTGAAGTGTCGGGCACCCGAATGGAGGAACGGGAAGGCCATAAGATATCTGAGCATGGAACAGACTCCGATAAAGGTTATGAAGCTGACCGGACGATAATCGGACTCACGATGGGACAATGACACAGAGATTCGTACACAAGAAAAGACTCGAGTTTTAATGGACGTAACTAGCGGTTCATTTGAAGTTTCGGGCTCCCGAATGGAGGAACGGGAAAGCCATAAGATATCTAAGCATGCAACAGACTTAGATAAAGGATATGAAGCTTAACGGACGGTAATCGGACTCACGATGGGACAATGACACAGAGATTCGTACACAAGAAAAGACTCGTGTTTTAATGGAGGAAACTAGCGGTTCATTTGAAGTTTCGGGCACCCGAATGGAGGAACGGGAAGGCCATAAGATATCTGAGCATGCAACAGACTCAGATAAAGGATATGAAGCTGACCGGACGGTAATCGGACACACGATACGACAATGACATAGAGATTCGTACATAAGAAAAGACTTGAGTTTTAAAGGACGTAACTATCTATACATTTGAAGTGTCGGGCACCCGAATGGAGGAACGGGAAGGCCATAAGATATCTGAGCATGGAACAGACTCCGATAAAGGATATGAAGCTGACCGGACGATAATCGGACTCACGATGGGACAATGACACAGAGATTCGTACACAAGAAAAGACTCGAGTTTTAATGGACGTAACTAGCGGTTCATTTGAAGTTTCGGGCACCCGAATGGAGGAACGGGAAAGCCATAAGATATCTAAGCATGCAACAGACTTAGATAAAGGATATGAAGCTTAACGGACGGTAATCGGACTCACGATGGGACAATGACACAGAGATTCGTACACAAGAAAAGACTCATGTTTTAATGGACGTAACTAGCGGTTCATTTGAAGTTTCGAGCACCCGAATGGAGGAACGGGAAGGCCATAAGATATCTAAGCATGCAACGGACTCAGATAAAGGATATGAAGCTGACCGGACGGTAATCGGACTCACGATACGACAATGACATAGAGATTCGTACACAAGAAAAGACTCGAGTTTTAATGGACGTAACTATCTGTACATTTGAAGTGTCGGGCACACGAATGGAGGAACGGGAACGCCATAAGATATCCGAGCATGGAACAGACTCAGATAAAGGATATGAAGCTAACCGGACGGTAATCGTACTCACGATGGGACAATGACACAGAGATTCGTACACAAGAAAATACTCGTGTTTTGATGAACGTAAATAGCGGTTCATTTGAAGTTTCGGGCACACGAATGGAGGAACGGGAAAGCCATAAGATATCTAAGCATGCAACAGACTCAGATAAAGGATATGAAGCTGACCGGACGGTATTCGGACCCGTGATGCAACAATGACATAGAGATTCGTACACAAGAAAAGACTCGAGTTTTAAAGAACGTAACTATCTGCACATTTGAAGTTTCGGGCACCCGAATGGAGGTACGGGAAGGCCATAAGATATCTAAGCATGCAACAGACTCTGATAAAGGATATGATGCTGACCGGATGGTAATCGGACTCACGATGCGACAATGACATAGAGATTCGTACACAAGAAAAGACTCGAGTTTTAATGGACGTAACTAGCGGTTCATTTGAAGTTTCGGGCACCCGAATGGAGGAACGGGAAAGCCATAAGATATCTAAGCATGCAACAGACTTAGATAAAGGATATGAAGCTTAACGGACGGTAATCGGACTCACGATGGGACAATGACACAGAGATTCGTACACAAGAAAAGACTCGAGTTTTAATGGACGTAACTAGCGGTTCATTTAAAGTTTCGGGCACCCGAATGGAGGAACGGGAAGGCCATAAGATATCTGAGCATGCAACAGACTCAGATAAAGGATATAAAGCTTACCGGACGGTAATCGGACTCACGATGGGACAATGACATAGAGATTCGTACACAAGAAAAGACTCGTGTTTTAATGGAGGAAACTAGCGGTTCATTTGAAGTTTCGGGCACCCGAATGGAGGAACGGGAAGGCCATAAGATATCTGAGCATGCAACAGACTCAGATAAAGGATATGAAGCTGACCGGACGGTAATCGGACTCACGATACGACAATGACATAGAGATTCGTACACAAGAAAAGACTCGAGTTTTAATGGACGTAACTATCTGTACATTTGAAGTGTCGGGCACACGAATGGAGGAACGGGAACGCCATAAGATATTTGAGCATGGAACAGACTCAGATAAAGGATATGAAGCTAACCGGACGGTAATCGTACTCACGATGGGACAATGACACAGAGATTCGTACACAAGAAAATACTCGTGTTTTGATGAACGTAAATAGCGGTTCATTTGAAGTTTCGGGCACACGAATGGAGGAACGGGAAAGCCATAAGATATCTAACCATGCAACAGACTCCGATAAAGGATATGAAGCTGACCGGACGGTATTCGGACCCGTGATGCAACAATGACATAGAGATTCGTACACAAGAAAAGACTCGAGTTTTAAAGAACGTAACTATCTGCACATTTGAAGTTTCGGGCACCCGAATGGAGGTACGGGAAGGCCATAAGATATCTAAGCATTCAACAGACTCAGATAAAGGATATGATGCTGACCGGATGGTAATCGGACTCACGATGCGACAATGACATAGAGATTCGTACACAAGAAAAGACTCGAGTTTTAATGGACGTAACTAGCGGTTCATTTGAAGTTTCGGGCACCCGAATGGAGGAACGGGAAAGTCAAAAGATATCTAAGCATGCAACAAACTTAGATAAAGGATATGAAGCTTAACGGACGGTAATCGGACTCACGATGGGACAATGACACAGAGATTCGTACACAAGAAAAGACTCGAGTTTTAATGGACGTAACTAGCGGTTCATTTAAAGTTTTGGGCACCCGAATGGAGGTACGGGAAGGCCATAAGATATCTAAGCATGCAACAGACTCACATAAAGGATATATAGCTAACCGGATGGTAATCGGACTCACGATGCGAAATGACATAGAGATTCTTACACAAGAAAAGACTCGAGTTTTAATGGACGTAACTAGCGGTTCATTTGAAGTTTCGGGCACCCGAATGGAGGAACGGGAAAGCCATAAGATATCTAAGCATGCAACAGACTCAGATAAAGGATATGATGCTGACCGGATGGTAATCGGACTCACGATGCGACAATGACATAGAGATTCGTACACAAGAAAAGACTCGAGTTTTAATGGACGTAACTAGCGGTTCATTTGAAGTTTCGGGCACCCGAATGGAGGAACGGGAAAGCCATAAGATATCTAAGCATGCAACAGACTTAGATAAAGGATATGAAGCTTAACGGACGGTAATCGGACTCACGATGGGACAATGACACAGAGATTCGTACACAAGAAAAGACTCGTGTTTTAATGGAGGAAACTAGCGGTTCATTTGAAGTTTCGGGCACCCGAATGGAGGAACGGGAAGGCCATAAGATATCTGAGCATGCAACAGACACAGATAAAGGATTTGAAGCTGACCGGACGGTAATCGGATTCACGATGGGTCAATGACACAGAGATTCGTACACAAGAAAAGACTCATGTTTTAATGGACGTAGCTAGCGGTTCATTTGAAGTTTCGGGCACCCGAATGGAGGAACGGGACGGCCATAAGATATCTAAGCATGCAACAGACTCAGATAAAGGATATGAAGCTGACCGGACGGTAATCGGACACACGATACGACAATGACATAGAGATTCGTACATAAGAAAAGACTTGAGTTTTAAAGGACGTAACTATCTATACATTTGAAGTGTCGGGCACCCGAATGGAGGAACGGGAAGGCCATAAGATATCTGAGCATGGAACAGACTCCGATAAAGGATATGAAGCTGACCGGACGATAATCGGACTCACGATGGGACAATGACCCAGAGATTCGTACACAAGAAAAGACTCGAGTTTTAATGGACGTAACTAGCGGTTCATTTAAAGTTTCGGGCACCCGAATGGAGGAACGGGAAGGCCATAAGATATCTGAGCATGCAACAGACTCAGATAAAGGATATAAAGCTTACCGGACGGTAATCGGACTCACGATGGGACAATGACACAGAGATTCGTACACAAGAAAAGACTCATGTTTTAATGGACGTAACTAGCGGTTCATTTGAAGTTTCGGGCACCCGAATGGAGGAACGGGAAGGCCATAAGATATCTAAGCATGCAACGGACTCAGATAAAGGATATGAAGCTGACCGGACGGTAATCGGACTCACGATACGACAATGACATAGAGATTCGTACACAAGAAAAGACTCGAGTTTTAATGGACGTAACTATCTGTACTTTTGAAGTGTCGGGCACACGAATGGAGGAACGGGAACGCCATAAGATATCCGAGCATGGAACAGACTCAGATAAAGGATATGAAGCTAACCGGACGGTAATCGTACTCACGATGGGACAATGACACAGAGATTCGTACACAAGAAAATACTCGTGTTTTGATGAACGTAAATAGCGGTTCATTTGAAGTTTCGGGCACACGAATGGAGGAACGGGAAAGCCATAAGATATCTAAGCATGCAACAGACTCAGATAAAGGATATGAAGCTTAACGGACGGTAATCGGACTCACGATGGGACAATGACACAGAGATTCGTACACAAGAAAAGACTCGAGTTTTAATGGACGTAACTAGCGGTTCATTTAAAGTTTCGGGCACCCGAATGGAGGAACGGGAAGGCCATAAGATATCTGAGCATGCAACAGACTCAGATAAAGAATATAAAGCTTACCGGACGGTAATCGGACTCACGATGGGACAATGACATAGAGATTCGTACACAAGAAAAGACTCGTGTTTTAATGGAGGAAACTAGCGGTTCATTTGAAGTTTCGGGCACCCGAATGGAGGAACGGGAAGGCCATAAGATATCTGAGCATGCAACAGACTCAGATAAAGGATATGAAGCTGACCGGACGGTAATCGGACTCACGATACGACAATGACATAGAGATTCGTACACAAGAAAAGACTCGAGTTTTAATGGACGTAACTATCTGTACATTTGAAGTGTCGGGCACACGAATGGAGGAACGGGAACGCCATAAGATATTTGAGCATGGAACAGACTCAGATAAAGGATATGAAGCTAACCGGACGGTAATCGTACTCACGATGGGACAATGACACAGAGATTCGTACACAAGAAAATACTCGTGTTTTGATGAACGTAAATAGCGGTTCATTTGAAGTTTCGGGCACACGAATGGAGGAACGGGAAAGCCATAAGATATCTAAGCATGCAACAGACTCAGATAAAGGATATGAAGCTGACCGGACGGTATTCGGACCCGTGATGCAACAATGACATAGAGATTCGTACACAAGAAAAGACTCGAGTTTTAAAGAACGTAACTATCTGCACATTTGAAGTTTCGGGCACCCGAATGGAGGTACGGGAAGGCCATAAGATATCTAAGCATGCAACAGACTCAGATAAAGGATATGATGCTGACCGGATGGTAATCGGACTCACGATGCGACAATGACATAGAGATTCGTACACAAGAAAAGACTCGAGTTTTAATGGACGTAACTAGCGGTTCATTTGAAGTTTCGGGCACCCGAATGGAGGAACGGGAAAGTCAAAAGATATCTAAGCATGCAACAAACTTAGATAAAGGATATGAAGCTTAACGGACGGTAATCGGACTCACGATGGGACAATGACACAGAGATTCGTACACAAGAAAAGACTCGAGTTTTAATGGACGTAACTAGCGGTTCATTTAAAGTTTTGGGCACCCGAATGGAGGTACGGGAAGGCCATAAGATATCTAAGCATGCAACAGACTCAGATAAAGGATATATAGCTGACCGGATGGTAATCGGACTCACGATGCGAAATGACATAGAGATTCTTACACAAGAAAAGACTCGAGTTTTAATGGACGTAACTAGCGGTTCATTTGAAGTTTCGGGCACCCGAATGGAGGAACGGGAAAGCCATAAGATATCTAAGCATGCAACAGACTCAGATAAAGGATATGATGCTGACCGGATGGTAATCGGACTCACGATGCGACAATGACATAGAGATTCGTACACAAGAAAAGACTCGAGTTTTAATGGACGTAACTAGCGGTTCATTTGAAGTTTCGGGCACCCGAATGGAGGAACGGGAAAGCCATAAGATATCTAAGCATGCAACAGACTTAGATAAAGGATATGAAGCTTAACGGACGGTAATCGGACTCACGATGGGACAATGACACAGAGATTCGTACACAAGAAAAGACTCGTGTTTTAATGGAGGAAACTAGCGGTTCATTTGAAGTTTCGGGCACCCGAATGGAGGAACGGGAAGGCCATAAGATATCTGAGCATGCAACAGACACAGATAAAGGATTTGAAGCTGACCGGACGGTAATCGGATTCACGATGGGTCAATGACACAGAGATTCGTACACAAGAAAAGACTCATGTTTTAATGGACGTAGCTAGCGGTTCATTTGAAGTTTCGGGCACCCGAATGGAGGAACGGGACGGCCATAAGATATCTAAGCATGCAACAGACTCAGATAAAGGATATGAAGCTGACCGGACGGTAATCGGACACACGATACGACAATGACATAGAGATTCGTACATAAGAAAAGACTTAAGTTTTAAAGGACGTAACTATCTATACATTTGAAGTGTCGGGCACCCGAATGGAGGAACGGGAAGGCCATAAGATATCTGAGCATGGAACAGACTCCGATAAAGGATATGAAGCTGACCGGACGATAATCGGACTCACGATGGGACAATGACACAGAGATTCGTACACAAGAAAAGACTCGAGTTTTAATGGACGTAACTAGCGGTTCATTTGAAGTTTCGGGCACCCGAATGGAGGAACGGGAAAGCCATAAGATATCTAAGCATGCAACAGACTTAGATAAAGGATATGAAGCTTAACGGACGGTAATCGGACTCACGATGGGACAATGCCACAGAGATTCGTACACAAGAAAAGACTCGTGTTTTAATGGAGGAAACTAGCGGTTCATTTGAAGTTTCGGGCACCCGAATGGATGAACGGGAAGGCCATAAGATATCTGAGCATGCAACAGACTCAGATAAAGGATATGAAGCTGACCGGACAGTAATCGGATTCACGATGGGTCAATGACACAGAGATTCATACACAAGAAAAGACTCATGTTTTAATGGACGTAGCTAGCGGTTCATTTGAAGTTACGGGCACCCGAATGGAGGAACGGGACGGCCATAAGATATCTAAGCATGCAACAGACTCAGATAAAGGATATGAAGCTGACCGGACGGTAATCGGACACACGATACGACAATGACTTAGAGATTCGTACATAAGAAAAGACTTGAGTTTTAAAGGACGTAACTATCTATACATTTGAAGTGTCGGGCACCCGAATGGAGGAACGGGAAGGCCATAAGATATCTGAGCATGGAACAGACTCCGATAAAGGATATGAAGCTGACCGGACGATAATCGGACTCACGATGGGACAATGACCCAGAGATTCGTACACAAGAAAAGACTCGAGTTTTAATGGACGTAACTAGCGGTTCATTTAAAGTTTCGGGCACCCGAATGGAGGAACGGGAAGGCCATAAGATATCTGAGCATGCAACAGACTCAGATAAAGGATATAAAGCTTACCGGACGGTAATCGGACTCACGATGGGACAATGACACAGAGATTCGTACACAAGAAAAGACTCATGTTTTAATGGACGTAACTAGCGGTTCATTTGAAGTTTCGGGCACCCGAATGGAGGAACGGGAAGGCCATAAGATATCTAAGCATGCAACGGACTCAGATAAAGGATATGAAGCTGACCGGACGGTAATCGGACTCACGATACGACAATGACATAGAGATTCGTACACAAGAAAAGACTCGAGTTTTAATGGACGTAACTATCTGTACTTTTGAAGTGTCGGGCACACGAATGGAGGAACGGGAACGCCATAAGATATCCGAGCATGGAACAGACTCAGATAAAGGATATGAAGCTAACCGGACGGTAATCGTACTCACGATGGGACAATGACACAGAGATTCGTACACAAGAAAATACTCGTGTTTTGATGAACGTAAATAGCGGTTCATTTGAAGTTTCGGGCACACGAATGGAGGAACGGGAAAGCCATAAGATATCTAAGCATGCAACAGACTCAGATAAAGGATATGAAGCTTAACGGACGGTAATCGGACTCACGATGGGACAATGACACAGAGATTCGTACACAAGAAAAGACTCGAGTTTTAATGGACGTAACTAGCGGTTCATTTAAAGTTTCGGGCACCCGAATGGAGGAACGGGAAGGCCATAAGATATCTGAGCATGCAACAGACTCAGATAAAGAATATAAAGCTTACCGGACGGTAATCGGACTCACGATGGGACAATGACATAGAGATTCGTACACAAGAAAAGACTCGTGTTTTAATGGAGGAAACTAGCGGTTCATTTGAAGTTTCGGGCACCCGAATGGAGGAACGGGAAGGCCATAAGATATCTGAGCATGCAACAGACTCAGATAAAGGATATGAAGATGACCGAACGGTAATCGGATTCACGATGGGTCAATGACACAGAGATTCATACACAAGAAAAGACTCATGTTTTAATGGACGTAGCTAGCGGTTCATTTGAAGTTTCGGGCACCCGAATTGAGGAACGGGAAGGCCATAAGATATCTGAGCATGCAACAGACTCAGATAAAGGATATGAAGCTGACCGGACGGTAATCGGACACACGATACGACAATGACATAGAGATTCGTACATAAGAAAAGACTTGAGTTTTAAAGGACGTAACTATCTATACATTTGAAGTGTCGGGCACCCGAATGGAGGAACGGGAAGGCCATAAGATATCTGAGCATGGAACAGACTCCGATAAAGGATATGAAGCTGACCGGACGATAATCGGACTCACGATGGGACAATGACCCAGAGATTCGTACACAAGAAAAGACTCGAGTTTTAATGGACGTAACTAGCGGTTCATTTAAAGTTTCGGGCACCCGAATGGAGGAACGGGAAGGCCATAAGATATCTGAGCATGCAACAGACTCAGATAAAGGATATGAAGCTTAACGGACGGTAATCGGACTCACGATGGGACAATGACACAGAGATTCGTACACAAGAAAAGACTCATGTTTTAATGGACGTAACTAGCGGTTCATTTGAAGTTTCGGGCACCCGAATGGAGGAACGGGAAGGCCATAAGATATCTAAGCATGCAACGGACTCAGATAAAGGATATGAAGCTGACCGGACGGTAATCGGACTCACGATACGACAATGACATAGAGATTCGTACACAAGAAAAGACTCGAGTTTTAATGGACGTAACTATCTGTACATTTGAAGTGTCGGGCACACGAATGGAGGAACGGGAACGCCATAAGATATCCGAGCATGGAACAGACTCAGATAAAGGATATGAAGCTAACCGGACGGTAATCGTACTCACGATGGGACAATGACACAGAGATTCGTACACAAGAAAATACTCGTGTTTTGATGAACGTAAATAGCGGTTCATTTGAAGTTTCGGGCACACGAATGGAGGAACGGGAAAGCCATAAGATATCTAAGCATGCAACAGACTCAGATAAAGGATATGAAGCTGACCGGACGGTATTCGGACCCGTGATGCAACAATGAAATAGAGATTCGTACACAAGAAAAGACTCGAGTTTTAAAGAACGTAACTATCTGCACATTTGAAGTTTCGGGCACCCGAATGGAGGTACGGGAAGGCCATAAGATATCTAAGCATGCAACAGACTCAGATAAAGGATATATAGCTGACCGGATGGTAATCGGACTCACGATGCGAAATGACATAGAGATTCTTACACAAGAAAAGACTCGAGTTTTAATGGACGTAACTAGCGGTTCATTTGAAGTTTCGGGCACCCGAATGGAGGAACGGGAAAGCCATAAGATATCTAAGCATGCAACAGACTCAGATAAAGGATATGATGCTGACCGGATGGTAATCGGACTCACGATGCGACAATGACATAGAGATTCGTACACAAGAAAAGACTCGAGTTTTAATGGACGTAACTAGCGGTTCATTTGAAGTTTCGGGCACCCGAATGGAGGAACGGGAAAGCCATAAGATATCTAAGCATGCAACAGACTTAGATAAAGGATATGAAGCTTAACGGACGGTAATCGGACTCACGATGGGACAATGACACAGAGATTCGTACACAAGAAAAGACTCGAGTTTTAATGGACGTAACTAGCGGTTCATTTAAAGTTTCGGGCACCCGAATGGAGGAACGGGAAGGCCATAAGATATCTGAGCATGCAACAGACTCAGATAAAGAATATAAAGCTTACCGGACAGTAATCGGACTCACGATGGGACAATGACATAGAGATTCGTACATAAGAAAAGACTTGAGTTTTAAAGGACGTAACTATCTATACATTTGAAGTGTCGGGCACCCGAATGGAGGAACGGGAAGGCCATAAGATATCTGAGCATGGAATAGACTCCGATAAAGGTTATGAAGCTGACCGGACGATAATCGGACTCACGATGCGAAATGACATAGAGATTCTTACACAAGAAAAGACTCGAGTTTTAATGGACGTAACTAGCGGTTCATTTGAAGTTTCGGGCACCCGAATGGAGGAACGGGAAAGCCATAAGATATCTAAGCATGCAACAGACTCAGATAAAGGATATGATGCTGACCGGATGGTAATCGGACTCACGATGCGACAATGACATAGAGATTCGTACACAAGAAAAGACTCGAGTTTTAATGGACGTAACTAGCGGTTCATTTGAAGTTTCGGGCACCCGAATGGAGGAACGGGAAGGCCATAAGATATCTGAGCATGCAACAGACTCAGATAAAGGATATGAAGCTGACCGGACGGTAATCGGATTCACGATGGGTCAATGACACAGAGATTCATACACAAGAAAAGACTCATGTTTTAATGGACGTAGCTAGCGGTTCATTTGAAGTTTCGGGCACCCGAATGGAGGAACGGGACGGCCATAAGATATCTAAGCATGCAACAGACTCAGATAAAGGATATGAAGCTGACCGGACGGTAATCGGACACACGATACGACAATGACATAGAGATTCGTACATAAGAAAAGACTTGAGTTTTAAAGGACGTAACTATCTATACATTTGAAGTGTCGGGCACCCGAATGGAGGAACGGGAAGGCCATAAGATATCTGAGCATGGAACAGACTCCGATAAAGGATATGAAGCTGACCGGACGATAATCGGACTCACGATGGGACAATGACACAGAGATTCGTACACAAGAAAAGACTAGAGTTTTAATGGACGTAACTAGCGGTTTATTTGAAGTTTCGGGCACCCGAATGGAGGAACGGGAAAGCCATAAGATATCTAAGCATGCAACAGACTTAGATAAAGGATATGAAGCTTAACGGAAGGTAATCGGACTCACGATGGGACAATGACACAGAGATTCGTACACAAGAAAAGACTCATGTTTTAATGGACGTAACTAGCGGTTCATTTGAAGTTTCGGGCACCCGAATGGAGGAACGGGAAGGCCATAAGATATCTAAGCATGCAACGGACTCAGATAAAGGATATGAAGCTGACCGGACGGTAATCGGACTCACGATACGACAATGACATAGAGATTCGTACACAAGAAAAGACTCGAGTTTTAATGGACGTAACTATCTGTACATTTGAAGTGTCGGGCACACGAATGGAGGAACGGGAACGCCATAAGATATCCGAGCATGGAACAGACTCAGATAAAGGATATGAAGCTAACCGGACGGTAATCGTACTCACGATGGGACAATGACACAGAGATTCGTACACAAGAAAATACTCGTGTTTTGATGAACGTAAATAGCGGTTCATTTGAAGTTTCGGGCACACGAATGGAGGAACGGGAAAGCCATAAGATATCTAAGCATGCAACAGACTCAGATAAAGGATATGAAGCTGACCGGACGGTATTCGGACCCGTGATGCAACAATGAAATAGAGATTCGTACACAAGAAAAGACTCGAGTTTTAAAGAACGTAACTATCTGCACATTTGAAGTTTCGGGCACCCGAATGGAGGTACGGGAAGGCCATAAGATATCTAAGCATGCAACAGACTCAGATAAAGGATATATAGCTGACCGGATGGTAATCGGACTCACGATGCGAAATGACATAGAGATTCTTACACAAGAAAAGACTCGAGTTTTAATGGACGTAACTAGCGGTTCATTTGAAGTTTCGGGCACCCGAATGGAGGAACGGGAAAGCCATAAGATATCTAAGCATGCAACAGACTCAGATAAAGGATATGATGCTGACCGGATGGTAATCGGACTCACGATGCGACAATGACATAGAGATTCGTACACAAGAAAAGACTCGAGTTTTAATGGACGTAACTAGCGGTTCATTTGAAGTTTCGGGCACCCGAATGGAGGAACGGGAAAGCCATAAGATATCTAAGCATGCAACAGACTTAGATAAAGGATATGAAGCTTAACGGACGGTAATCGGACTCACGATGGGACAATGACACAGAGATTCGTACACAAGAAAAGACTCGAGTTTTAATGGACGTAACTAGCGGTTCATTTAAAGTTTCGGGCACCCGAATGGAGGAACGGGAAGGCCATAAGATATCTGAGCATGCAACAGACTCAGATAAAGAATATAAAGCTTACCGGACAGTAATCGGACTCACGATGGGACAATGACATAGAGATTCGTACATAAGAAAAGACTTGAGTTTTAAAGGACGTAACTATCTATACATTTGAAGTGTCGGGCACCCGAATGGAGGAACGGGAAGGCCATAAGATATCTGAGCATGGAACAGACTCCGATAAAGGTTATGAAGCTGACCGGACGATAATCGGACTCACGATGCGAAATGACATAGAGATTCTTACACAAGAAAAGACTCGAGTTTTAATGGACGTAACTAGCGGTTCATTTGAAGTTTCGGGCACCCGAATGGAGGAACGGGAAAGCCATAAGATATCTAAGCATGCAACAGACTCAGATAAAGGATATGATGCTGACCGGATGGTAATCGGACTCACGATGCGACAATGACATAGAGATTCGTACACAAGAAAAGACTCGAGTTTTAATGGACGTAACTAGCGGTTCATTTGAAGTTTCGGGCACCCGAATGGAGGAACGGGAAGGCCATAAGATATCTGAGCATGCAACAGACTCAGATAAAGGATATGAAGCTGACCGGACGGTAATCGGATTCACGATGGGTCAATGACACAGAGATTCATACACAAGAAAAGACTCATGTTTTAATGGACGTAGCTAGCGGTTCATTTGAAGTTTCGGGCACCCGAATGGAGGAACGGGACGGCCATAAGATATCTAAGCATGCAACAGACTCAGATAAAGGATATGAAGCTGACCGGACGGTAATCGGACACACGATACGACAATGACATAGAGATTCGTACATAAGAAAAGACTTGAGTTTTAAAGGACGTAACTATCTATACATTTGAAGTGTCGGGCACCCGAATGGAGGAACGGGAAGGCCATAAGATATCTGAGCATGGAACAGACTCCGATAAAGGTTATGAAGCTGACCGGACGATAATCGGACTCACGATGGGACAATGACACAGAGATTCGTACACAAGAAAAGACTCGAGTTTTAATGTATGTAACTAGCGGTTCATTTGAAGTTTCGGGCACCCGAATGGAGGAACGGGAAATCCATAAGATATCTAAGCATGCAACAGACTTAGATAAAGGATATGAAGCTTAACGGACGGTAATCGGACTCACGATGGGACAATGACACAGAGATTCGTACACAAGAAAAGACTCGTGTTTTAATGGAGGAAACTAGCGGTTCATTTGAAGTTTCGGGCACCCGAATGGAGGAACGGGAAGGCCATAAGATATCTGAGCATGCAACAGACTCAGATAAAGGATATGAAGCTGACCGGACGGTAATCGGACACACGATACGACAATGACATAGAGATTCGTACATAAGAAAAGACTTGAGTTTTAAAGGACGTAACTATCTATACATTTGAAGTGTCGGGCACCCGAATGGAGGAACGGGAAGGCCATAAGATATCTGAGCATGGAACAGACTCCGATAAAGGATATGAAGCTGACCGGACGATAATCGGACTCACGATGGGACAATGACACAGAGATTCGTACACAAGAAAAGACTCGAGTTTTAATGGACGTAACTAGCGGTTCATTTGAAGTTTCGGGCACCCGAATGGAGGAACGGGAAAGCCATAAGATATCTAAGCATGCAACAGACTTAGATAAAGGATATGAAGCTTAACGGACGGTAATCGGACTCACGATGGGACAATGACACAGAGATTCGTACACAAGAAAAGACTCATGTTTTAATGGACGTAGCTAGCGGTTCATTTGAAGTTTCGGGCACCCAAATGGAGGAACGGGAAGGCTATAAGATATCTAAGCATGCAACGGACTCAGATAAAGGATATGAAGCTGACCGGACGGTAATCGGACTCACGATACGACAATGACATAGAGATTCGTACACAAGAAAAGACTCGAGTTTTAATGGACGTAACTATCTGTACATTTGAAGTGTCGGGCACACGAATGGAGGAACGGGAACGCCATAAGATATTTGAGCATGGAACAGACTCAGATAAAGGATATGAAGCTAACCGGACGGTAATCGTACTCACGATGGGACAATGACACAGAGATTCGTACACAAGAAAATACTCGTGTTTTGATGAACGTAAATAGCGGTTCATTTGAAGTTTCGGGCACACGAATGGAGGAACGGGAAAGCCATAAGATATCTAAGCATGCAACAGACTCAGATAAAGGATATGAAGCTGACCGGACGGTATTCGGACCCGCGATGCAACAATGACATAGAGATTCGTACACAAGAAAAGACTCGAGTTTTAAAGAACGTAACTATCTGCACATTTGAAGTTTCGGGCACCCGAATGGAGGTACGGGAAGGCCATAAGATATCTAAGCATGCAACAGACTCAGATAAAGGATATATAGCTGACCGGATGGTAATCGGACTCACGATGCGAAATGACATAGAGATTCTTACACAAGAAAAGACTCGAGTTTTAATGGACGTAACTAGCGGTTCATTTGAAGTTTCGGGCACCCGAATGGAGGAACGGGAATGCCATAAGATATCTAAGCATGCAACAGACTCAGATAAAGGATATGATGTTGACCGGATGGTAATCGGACTCACGATGCGACAATGACATAGAGATTCGTACACAAGAAAAGACTCGAGTTTTAATGGACGTAACTAGCGGTTCATTTGAAGTTTCGGGCACCCGAATGGAGGAACGGGAAAGCCATAAGATATCTAAGCATGCAACAGACTTAGATAAAGGATATGAAGCTTAACGGACGGTAATCGGACTCAGGATGGGACAATGACACAGAGATTCGTACACAAGAAAAGACTCGTGTTTTAATGGAGGAAACTAGCGGTTCATTTGAAGTTTCGGGCACCCGAATGGAGGAACGGGAAGGCCATAAGATATCTGAGCATGCAACAGACACAGATAAAGGATTTGAAGCTGACCGGACGGTAATCGGATTCACGATGGGTCAATGACACAGAGATTCGTACACAAGAAAAGACTCATGTTTTAATGGACGTAGCTAGCGGTTCATTTGAAGTTTCGGGCACCCGAATGGAGGAACGGGACGGCCATAAGATATCTAAGCATGCAACAGACTCAGATAAAGGATATGAAGCTGACCGGACGGTAATCGGACACACGATACGACAATGACATAGAGATTCGTACATAAGAAAAGACTTGAGTTTTAAAGGACGTAACTATCTATACATTTGAAGTGTCGGGCACCCGAATGGAGGAACGGGAAGGCCATAAGATATCTGAGCATGGAACAGACTCCGATAAAGGATATGAAGCTGACCGGACGATAATCGGACTCACGATGGGACAATGACACAGAGATTCGTACACAAGAAAAGACTCGAGTTTTAATGGACGTAACTAGCGGTTCATTTGAAGTTTCGGGCACCCGAATGGAGGAACGGGAAAGCCATAAGATATCTAAGCATGCAACAGACTTAGATAAAGGATATGAAGCTTAACGGACGGTAATCGGACTCACGATGGGACAATGCCACAGAGATTCGTACACAAGAAAAGACTCGTGTTTTAATGGAGGAAACTAGCGGTTCATTTGAAGTTTCGGGCACCCGAATGGAGGAACGGGAAGGCCATAAGATATCTGAGCATACAACAGACTCAGATAAAGGATATGAAGCTGACCGGACAGTAATCGGATTCACGATGGGTCAATGACACAGAGATTCATACACAAGAAAAGACTCATGTTTTAATGGACGTAGCTAGCGGTTCATTTGAAGTTACGGGCACCCGAATGGAGGAACGGGACGGCCATAAGATATCTAAGCATGCAACAGACTCAGATAAAGGATATGAAGCTGACCGGACGGTAATCGGACACACGATACGACAATGACTTAGAGATTCGTACATAAGAAAAGACTTGAGTTTTAAAGGACGTAACTATCTATACATTTGAAGTGTCGGGCACCCGAATAACGGGAAGGCCATAAGATATCTGAGCATGGAACAGACTCCGATAAAGGATATGAAGCTGACCGGACGATAATCGGACTCACGATGGGACAATGACACAGAGATTCGTACACAAGAAAAGACTCGAGTTTTAATGGACGTAACTAGCGGTTCATTTGAAGTTTCGGGCACCCGAATGGAGGAACGGGAAAGCCATAAGATATCTAAGCATGCAACAGACTTAGATAAAGGATATGAAGCTTAACGGACGGTAATCGGACTCACGATGGGACAATGCCACAGAGATTCGTACACAAGAAAAGACTCGTGTTTTAATGGAGGAAACTAGCGGTTCATTTGAAGTTTCGGGCACCCGAATGGAGGAACGGGAAGGCCATAAGATATCTGAGCATGCAACAGACTCAGATAAAGGATATAAAGCTTACCGGACGGTAATCGGACTCACGATGGGACAATGACACAGAGATTCGTACACAAGAAAAGACTCATGTTTTAATGGACGTAACTAGCGGTTCATTTGAAGTTTCGGGCACCCGAATGGAGGAACGGGAAGGCCATAAGATATCTAAGCATGCAACGGACTCAGATAAAGGATATGAAGCTGACCGGACGGTAATCGGACTCACGATACGACAATGACATAGAGATTCGTACACAAGAAAAGACTCGAGTTTTAATGGACGTAAGTATCTGTACTTTTGAAGTGTCGGGCACACGAATGGAGGAACGGGAACGCCATAAGATATCCGAGCATGGAACAGACTCAGATAAAGGATATGAAGCTAACCGGACGGTAATCGTACTCACGATGGGACAATGACACAGAGATTCGTACACAAGAAAATACTCGTGTTTTGATGAACGTAAATAGCGGTTCATTTGAAGTTTCGGGCACACGAATGGAGGAACGGGAAAGCCATAAGATATCTAAGCATGCAACAGACTCAGATAAAGGATATGAAGCTGACCGGACGGTATTCGGACCCGTGATGCAACAATGACATAGAGATTCGTACACAAGAAAAGACTCGAGTTTTAAAGAACGTAACTATCTGCACATTTGAAGTTTCGGGCACCCGAATGGAGGTACGGGAAGGCCATAAGATATCTAAGCATGCAACAGACTTAGATAAAGGATATATAGCTGACCGGATGGTAATCGGACTCACGAGGCGAAATGACATAGAGATTCTTACACAAGAAAAGACTCGAGTTTTAATGGACGTAACTAGCGGTTCATTTGAAGTTTCGGGCACCCGAATGGAGGAACGGGAAAGCCATAAGATATCTAAGCATGCAACAGACTCAGATAAAGGATATGATGCTGACCGGATGGTAATCGGACTCACGATGCGACAATGACATAGAGATTCGTACACAAGAAAAGACTCGAGTTTTAATGGACGTAACTAGCGGTTCATTTGAAGTTTCGGGCACCCGAATGGAGGAACGGGAAAGCCATAAGATATCTAAGCATGCAACAGACTTAGATAAAGGATATGAAGCTTAACGGACGGTAATCGGACTCACGATGGGACAATGACACAGAGATTCGTACACAAGAAAAGACTCGTGTTTTAATGGAGGAAACTAGCGGTTCATTTGAAGTTTCGGGCACCCGAATGGAGGAACGGGAAGGCCATAAGATATCTGAGCATGCAACAGACTCAGATAAAGGATATGAAGCTGACCGGACGGTAATCGGACACACAATACGACAATGACATAGAGATTCGTACATAAGAAAAGACTTGAATTTTAAAGGACGTAACTATCTATACATTTGAAGTGTCGGGCACCCGAATGGAGGAACGGGAAGGCCATAAGATATCTGAGCATGGAACAGACTCCGATAAAGGATATGAAGCTGACCGGACGATAATCGGACTCACGATGGGACAATGACACAGAGATTCGTACACAAGAAAAGACTCGAGTTTTAATGGACGTAACTAGCGGTTCATTTGAAGTTTCGGGCACCCGAATGGAGGAACGGGAAAGCCATAAGATATCTAAGCATGCAACAGACTTAGATAAAGGATATGAAGCTTAACGGACGGTAATCGGACTCACGATGGGACAATGACACAGAGATTCGTACACAAGAAAAGACTCATGTTTTAATGGACGTAGCTAGCGGTTCATTTGAAGTTTCGGGCACCCGAATGGAGGAACGGGAAGGCCATAAGATATCTAAGCATGCAACGGACTCAGATAAAGGATATGAAGCTGACCGGACGGTAATCGGACTCACGATACGACAATGACATAGAGATTCGTACACAAGAAAAGACTCGAGTTTTAATGGACGTAACTATCTGTACATTTGAAGTGTCGGGCACACGAATGGAGGAACG
This sequence comes from Ambrosia artemisiifolia, assembly GCA_032199755.1. Lineage (NCBI taxonomy): Eukaryota > Viridiplantae > Streptophyta > Magnoliopsida > Asterales > Asteraceae > Ambrosia > Ambrosia artemisiifolia. The sequence continues at coordinate 39,756,433 of CM063519.1, read as the reverse complement.
GGAACGCCATAAGATATTTGAGCATGGAACAGACTCAGATAAAGGATATGAAGCTAACCGGACGGTAATCGTACTCACGATGGGACAATGACACAGAGATTCGTACACAAGAAAATACTCGTGTTTTGATGAACGTAAATAGCGGTTCATTTGAAGTTTCGGGCACACGAATGGAGGAACGGGAAAGCCATAAGATATCTAAGCATGCAACAGACTCAGATAAAGGATATGAAGCTGACCGGACGGTATTCGGACCCGCGATGCAACAATGACATAAAGATTCGTACACAAGAAAAGACTCGAGATTTAAAGAACGTAACTATCTGCACATTTGAAGTTTCGGGCACCCGAATGGAGGTACGGGAAGGCCATAAGATATCTAAGCATGCAACAGACTCAGATAAAGGATATATAGCTGACCGGATGGTAATCGGACTCACGATGCGAAATGACATAGAGATTCTTACACAAGAAAAGACTCGAGTTTTAATGGACGTAACTAGCGGTTCATTTGAAGTTTCGGGCACCCGAATGGAGGAACGGGAAAGCCATAAGATATCTAAGCATGCAACAGACTCAGATAAAGGATATGATGCTGACCGGATGGTAATCGGACTCACGATGCGACAATGACATAGAGATTCGTACACAAGAAAAGACTCGAGTTTTAATGGACGTAACTAGCGGTTCATTTGAAGTTTCGGGCACCCGAATGGAGGAACGGGAAAGCCATAAGATATCTAAGCATGCAACAGACTTAGATAAAGGATATGAAGCTTAACGGACGGTAATCGGACTCACGATGGGACAATGACACAGAGATTCGTACACAACAAAAGACTCGTGTTTTAATGGAGGAAACTAGCGGTTCATTTGAAGTTTCGGGCACCCGAATGGAGGAACGGGAAGGCCATAAGATATCTGAGCATGCAACAGACACAGATAAAGGATTTGAAGCTGACCGGACGGTAATCGGATTCACGATGGGTCAATGACACAGAGATTCGTACACAAGAAAAGACTCATGTTTTAATGGACGTAGCTAGCGGTTCATTTGAAGTTTCGGGCACCCGAATGGAGGAACGGGATGGCCATAAGATATCTAAGCATGCAACAGACTCAGATAAAGGATATGAAGCTGACCGGACGGTAATCGGACACACGATACGACAATGACATAGAGATTCGTACATAAGAAAAGACTTGAGTTTTAAAGGACGTAACTATCTATACATTTGAAGTGTCGGGCACCCGAATGGAGGAACGGGAAGGCCATAAGATATCTGAGCATGGAACAGACTCCGATAAAGGATATGAAGCTGACCGGACGATAATCGGACTCACGATGGGACAATGACACAGAGATTCGTACACAAGAAAAGACTCGAGTTTTAATGGACGTAACTAGCGGTTCATTTGAAGTTTCGGGCACCCGAATGGAGGAACGGGAAAGCCATAAGATATCTAAGCTTGCAACAGACTTAGATAAAGGATATGAAGCTTAACGGACGGTAATCGGACTCACGATGGGACAATGACACAGAGATTCGTACACAAGAAAAGACTCGTGTTTTAATGGAGGAAACTAGCGGTTCATTTGAAGTTTCGGGCACCCGAATGGAGGAACGGGAAGGCCATAAGATATCTGAGCATGCAACAGACTCAGATAAAGGATATGAAGCTGACCGGACGGTAATCGGATTCACGATGGGTCAATGACACAGAGATTCATACACAAGAAAAGACTCATGTTTTAATGGACGTAGCTAGCGGTTCATTTGAAGTTACGGGCACACGAATGGAGGAACGGGACGGCCATAAGATATCTAAGCATGCAACAGACTCAGATAAAGGATATGAAGCTGACCGGACGGTAATCGGACACACGATACGACAATGACTTAGAGATTCGTACATAAGAAAAGACTTGAGTTTTAAAGGACGTAACTATCTATACATTTGAAGTGTCGGGCACCCGAATGGAGGAACGGGAAGGCCATAAGATATCTGAGCATGGAACAGACTCCGATAAAGGATATGAAGCTGACCGGACGATAATCGGACTCACGATGGGACAATGACACAGAGATTCGTACACAAGAAAAGACTTGAGTTTTAATGGACGTAACTAGCGGTTCATTTAAAGTTTCGGGCACCCGAATGGAGGAACGGGAAGGCCATAAGATATCTGAGCATGCAACAGACTCAGATAAAGGATATAAAGCCTACCGGACGGTAATCGGACTCACGATGGGACAATGACACAGAGATTCGTACACAAGAAAAGACTCATGTTTTAATGGACGTAACTAGCGGTTCATTTGAAGTTTCGGGCACCCGAATGGAGGAACGGGAAGGCCATAAGATATCTAAGCATGCAACGGACTCAGATAAAGGATATGAAGCTGACCGGACGGTAATCGGACTCACGATACGACAATGACATAGAGATTCGTACACAAGAAATGACTCGAGTTTTAATGGACGTAACTATCTGTACATTTGAAGTGTCGGGCACACGAATGGAGGAACGGGAACGCCATAAGATATCCGAGCATGGAACAGACTCAGATAAAGGATATGAAGCTAACCGGACGGTAATCGTACTCACGATGGGACAATGACACAGAGATTCGTACACAAGAAAATATTCGTGTTTTGATGAACGTAAATAGCGGTTCATTTGAAGTTTCGGGCACACGAATGGAGGAACGGGAAAGCCATAAGATATCTAAGCATGCAACAGACTCAGATAAAGGATATGAAGCTGACCGGACGGTATTCGGACCCGTGATGCAACAATGACATAGAGATTCGTACACAAGAAAAGACTCGAGTTTTAAAGAACGTAACTATCTACACATTTGAAGTTTCGGGCACCCGAATGGAGGTACGGGAAGGCCATAAGATATCTAAGCATGCAACAGACTCAGATAAAGGATATATAGCTGACCGGATGGTAATCGGACTCACGAGGCGAAATGACATAGAGATTCTTACACAAGAAAAGACTCGAGTTTTCATGGACGTAACTAGCGGTTCATTTGAAGTTTCGGGCACCCGAATGGAGGAACGGGAAAGCCATAAGATATCTAAGCATGCAACAGACTCAGATAAAGGATATGATGCTGACCGGATGGTAATCGGACTCACGATGCGACAATGACATAGAGATTCGTACACAAGAAAAGACTCGAGTTTTAATGGACGTAACTAGCGGTTCATTTGAAGTTTCGGGCACCCGAATGGAGGAACGGGAAAGCCATAAGATATCTAAGCATGCAACAGACTTAGATAAAGGATATGAAGCTTAACGGACGGTAATCGGACTCACGATGGGACAATGACACAGAGATTCGTACACAAGAAAAGACTCGAGTTTTAATGGACGTAACTAGCGGTTCATTTAAAGTTTCGGGCACCCGAATGGAGGAACGGGAAGGCCATAAGATATCTGAGCATGCAACAGACTCAGATAAAGGATATAAAGCTTACCGGACGGTAATCGGACTCACGATGGGACAATGACATAGAGATTCGTACACAAGAAAAGACTCGTGTTTTAATGGAGGAAACTAGCGCTTCATTTGAAGTTTCGGGCACCCGAATGGAGGAACGGGAAGGCCATAAGATATCTGAGCATGCAACAGACTCAGATAAAGGATATGAAGCTGACCGGACGGTAATCGGATTCACGATGGGTCAATGACACAGAGACTCATACACAAGAAAAGACTCATGTTTTAATGGACGTAGCTAGCGGTTCATTTGAAGTTTCGGGCACCCGAATGGAGGAACGGGACGGCCATAAGATATCTAAGCATGCAACAGACTCAGATAAAGGATATGAAGCTGACCGGATGGTAATCGGACACACGATACGACAATGACATAGAGATTCGTACATAAGAAAAGACTTGAGTTTTAAAGGACGTAACTATCTATACATTTGAAGTGTCGGGCATCCGAATGGAGGAACGGGAAGGCCATAAGATATCTGAGCATGGAACAGACTCCGATAAAGGATATGAAGCTGACCGGACGATAATCGGACTCACGATGGGACAATGACACAGAGATTCGTACACAAGAAAAGACTCGAGTTTTAATGGACGTAACTAGCGGTTCATTTGAAGTTTCGGGCACCCGAATGGAGGAACGGGAAAGCCATAAGATATCTAAGCATGCAACAGACTTAGATAAAGGATATGAAGCTTAACGGAAGGTAATCGGACTCACGATGGGACAATGACACAGAGATTCGTACACAAGAATAGACTCGTGTTTTAATGGAGGAAACTAGCGGTTCATTTGAAGTTTCGGGCACCCGAATGGAGGAACGGGAAGGCCATAAGATATCTGAGCATGCAACAGACTCAGATAAAGGATATGAAGCTGACCGGACGGTAATCGGATTCACGATGGGTCAATGACACAGAGATTCGTACACAAGAAAAGACTCATGTTTTAATGGACGTAGCTAGCGGTTCATTTGAAGTTTCGGGCACCCGAATGGAGGAACGGGACGGCCATAAGATATCTAAGCATGAAACAGACTCAGATAAAGGATATGAAGCTGACCGGACGGTAATCGGACACACGATACGACAATGACATAGAGATTCGTACATAAGAAAAGACTTGAGTTTTAAAGGACGTAACTATCTATACATTTGAAGTGTCGGGCACCCGAATGGAGGAACGGGAAGGCCATAAGATATCTGAGCATGGAACAGACTCCGATAAAGGATATGAAGCTGACCGGACGATAATCGGACTCACGATGGGACAATGACACAGAGATTCGTACACAAGAAAAGACTCATGTTTTAATGGACGTAACTAGCGGTTCATTTGAAGTTTCGGGCACCCGAATGGAGGAACGGGAAGGCCATAAGATATCTAAGCATGCAACGGACTCAGATAAAGGATATGAAGCTGACCGGACGGTAATCGGACTCACGATACGACAATGACATAGAGATTCATACACAAGAAAAGACTCGAGTTTTAAAGGACGTAACTATCTGTACATTTGAAGTGTCGGGCACACGAATGGAGGAACGGGAACGCCATAAGATATCTGAGCATGGAACAGACTCAGATAAAGGATATGAAGCTAACCGGACGGTAATCGGACTCACGATGGGACAATGACACAAAGATTCGTACACAAGAAAATACTCGTGTTTTGATGAACGTAAATAGCGGTTCATTTGAAGTTTCGGGCACACGAATGGAGGAACGGGAAAGCCATAAGATATCTAAGCATGCAACAGACTTAGATAAAGGATATGAAGCTTAACGGAAGGTAATCGGACTCACGATGGGACAATGACACAGAGATTCGTACACAAGAATAGACTCGTGTTTTAATGGAGGAAACTAGCGGTTCATTTGAAGTTTCGGGCACCCGAATGGAGGAACGGGAAGGCCATAAGATATCTGAGCATGCAACAGACTCAGATAAAGGATATATAGCTGACCGGATGGTAATCGGACTCACGATGCGAAATGACATAGAGATTCTTACACAAGAAAAGACTCGAGTTTTAATGGACGTAACTAGCGGTTCATTTGAAGTTTCGGGCACCCGAATGGAGGAACGGGAAAGCCATAAGATATCTAAGCATGCAACAGACTCAGATAAAGGATATGATGCTGACCGGATGGTAATCGGACTCACGATGCGACAATGACATAGAGATTCGTACACAAGAAAAGACTCGAGTTTTAATGGACGTAACTAGCGGTTCATTTGAAGTTTCGGGCACCCGAATGGAGGAACGGGAAAGCCATAAGATATCTAAGCATGCAACAGACTTAGATAAAGGATATGAAGCTTAACGGACGGTAATCGGACTCACGATGGGACAATGACACAGAGATTCGTACACAAGAAAAGACTCGTGTTTTAATGGAGGAAACTAGCGGTTCATTTGAAGTTTCGGGCACCCGAATGGAGGAACGGGAAGGCCATAAGATATCTGAGCATGCAACAGACTCAGATAAAGGATATGAAGCTGACCGGACGGTAATCGGATTCACGATGGGTCAATGACACAGAGATTCGTACACAAGAAAAGACTCATGTTTTAATGGACGTAGCTAGCGGTTCATTTGAAGTTTCGGGCACCCGAATGGAGGAACGGGACGGCCATAAGATATCTAAGCATGAAACAGACTCAGATAAAGGATAAGAAGCTGACCGGACGGTAATCGGACACACGATACGACAATGACATAGAGATTCGTACATAAGAAAAGACTTGAGTTCTAAAGGACGTAACTATCTATACATTTGAAGTGTCGGGCACCCGAATGGAGGAACGGGAAGGCCATAAGATATCTGAGCATGGAACAGACTCCGATAAAGGATATGAAGCTGACCGGACGATAATCGGACTCACGATGGGACAATGACACAGAGATTCGTACACAAGAAAAGACTCGAGTTTTAATGGACGTAACTAGCGGTTCATTTGAAGTTTCGGGCACCCGAATGGAGGAACGGGAAAGCCATAAGATATCTAAGCATGCAACAGACTTAGATAAAGGATATGAAGCTTAACGGAAGGTAATCGGACTCACGATGGGACAATGACACAGAGATTCGTACACAAGAATAGACTCGTGTTTTAATGGAGGAAACTAGCGGTTCATTTGAAGTTTCGGGCACCCGAATGGAGGAACGGGAAGGCCATAAGATATCTGAGCATGCAACAGACTCAGATAAAGGATATGAAGCTGACCGGACGGTAATCGGATTCACGATGGGTCAATGACACAGAGATTCATACACAAGAAAAGACTCATGTTTTAATGGACGTAGCTAGCGGTTCATTTGAAGTTTCGGGCACCCGAATGGAGGAACGGGACGGCCATAAGATATCTAAGCATGCAACAGACTCAGATAAAGGATATGAAGCTGACCGGACGGTAATCGGACACACGATACGACAATGACATAGAGATTCGTACATAAGAAAAGACTTGAGTTTTAAAGGACGTAACTATCTATACATTTGAAGTGTCGGGCACCCGAATGGAGGAACGGGAAGGCCATAAGATATCTGAGCATGGAACAGACTCCGATAAAGGATATGAAGCTGACTGGACGATAATCGGACTCACGATGGGACAATGACACAGAGATTCGTACACAAGAAAAGACTCAAGTTTTAATGGACGTAACTAGCGGTTCATTTGAAGTTTCGGGCACCCGAATGGAGGAACGGGAAGGCCATAAGATATCTGAGCATGCAACAGACTCAGATAAAGGATATAAAGCTTACCGGACGGTAATCGGACTCATGATGGGACAATGACACAGAGATTCGTACACAAGAATAGACTCGTGTTTTAATGGAGGAAACTAGCGGTTCATTTGAAGTTTCGGGCACCCGAATGGAGGAACGGGAAGGCCATAAGATATCTAAGCATGCAACGGACTCAGATAAAGGATATGAAGCTGACCGGACGGTAATCGGACTCACGATACGACAATGACATAGAGATTCATACACAAGAAAAGACTCGAGTTTTAAAGGACGTAACTATCTGTACATTTGAAGTGTCGGGCACACGAATGGAGGAACGGGAACGCCATAAGATATCTGAGCATGGAACAGACTCAGATAAAGGATATGAAGCTAACCGGACGGTAATCGGACTCACGATGGGACAATGACACAAAGATTCGTACACAAGAAAATACTCGTGTTTTGATGAACGTAAATAGCGGTTCATTTGAAGTTTCGGGCACACGAATGGAGGAACGGGAAAGCCATAAGATATCTAAGCATGCAACAGACTTAGATAAAGGATATGAAGCTTAACGGAAGGTAATCGGACTCACGATGGGACAATGACACAGAGATTCGTACACAAGAATAGACTCGTGTTTTAATGGAGGAAACTAGCGGTTCATTTGAAGTTTCGGGCACCCGAATGGAGGAACGGGAAGGCCATAAGATATCTGAGCATGCAACAGACTCAGATAAAGGATATATAGCTGACCGGATGGTAATCGGACTCACGATGCGAAATGACATAGAGATTCTTACACAAGAAAAGACTCGAGTTTTAATGGACGTAACTAGCGGTTCATTTGAAGTTTCGGGCACCCGAATGGAGGAACGGGAAAGCCATAAGATATCTAAGCATGCAACAGACTCAGATAAAGGATATGATGCTGACCGGATGGTAATCGGACTCACGATGCGACAATGACATAGAGATTCGTACACAAGAAAAGACTCGAGTTTTAATGGACGTAACTAGCGGTTCATTTGAAGTTTCGGGCACCCGAATGGAGGAACGGGAAAGCCATAAGATATCTAAGCATGCAACAGACTTAGATAAAGGATATGAAGCTTAACGGACGGTAATCGGACTCACGATGGGACAATGACACAGAGATTCGTACACAAGAAAAGACTCGTGTTTTAATGGAGGAAACTAGCGGTTCATTTGAAGTTTCGGGCACCCGAATGGAGGAACGGGAAGGCCATAAGATATCTGAGCATGCAACAGACTCAGATAAAGGATATGAAGCTGACCGGACGGTAATCGGATTCACGATGGGTCAATGACACAGAGATTCGTACACAAGAAAAGACTCATGTTTTAATGGACGTAGCTAGCGGTTCATTTGAAGTTTCGGGCACCCGAATGGAGGAACGGGACGGCCATAAGATATCTAAGCATGAAACAGACTCAGATAAAGGATAAGAAGCTGACCGGACGGTAATCGGACACACGATACGACAATGACATAGAGATTCGTACATAAGAAAAGACTTGAGTTCTAAAGGACGTAACTATCTATACATTTGAAGTGTCGGGCACCCGAATGGAGGAACGGGAAGGCCATAAGATATCTGAGCATGGAACAGACTCCGATAAAGGATATGAAGCTGACCGGACGATAATCGGACTCACGATGGGACAATGACACAGAGATTCGTACACAAGAAAAGACTCGAGTTTTAATGGACGTAACTAGCGGTTCATTTGAAGTTTCGGGCACCCGAATGGAGGAACGGGAAAGCCATAAGATATCTAAGCATGCAACAGACTTAGATAAAGGATATGAAGCTTAACGGAAGGTAATCGGACTCACGATGGGACAATGACACAGAGATTCGTACACAAGAATAGACTCGTGTTTTAATGGAGGAAACTAGCGGTTCATTTGAAGTTTCGGGCACCCGAATGGAGGAACGGGAAGGCCATAAGATATCTGAGCATGCAACAGACTCAGATAAAGGATATGAAGCTGACCGGACGGTAATCGGATTCACGATGGGTCAATGACACAGAGATTCATACACAAGAAAAGACTCATGTTTTAATGGACGTAGCTAGCGGTTCATTTGAAGTTTCGGGCACCCGAATGGAGGAACGGGACGGCCATAAGATATCTAAGCATGCAACAGACTCAGATAAAGGATATGAAGCTGACCGGACGGTAATCGGACACACGATACGACAATGACATAGAGATTCGTACATAAGAAAAGACTTGAGTTTTAAAGGACGTAACTATCTATACATTTGAAGTGTCGGGCACCCGAATGGAGGAACGGGAAGGCCATAAGATATCTGAGCATGGAACAGACTCCGATAAAGGATATGAAGCTGACTGGACGATAATCGGACTCACGATGGGACAATGACACAGAGATTCGTACACAAGAAAAGACTCAAGTTTTAATGGACGTAACTAGCGGTTCATTTGAAGTTTCGGGCACCCGAATGGAGGAACGGGAAGGCCATAAGATATCTGAGCATGCAACAGACTCAGATAAAGGATATAAAGCTTACCGGACGGTAATCGGACTCATGATGGGACAATGACACAGAGATTCGTACACAAGAATAGACTCGTGTTTTAATGGAGGAAACTAGCGGTTCATTTGAAGTTTCGGGCACCCGAATGGAGGAACGGGAAGGCCATAAGATATCTGAGCATGCAACAGACTCAGATAAAGGATATGAAGCTGACCGGACGGTAATCGGATTCACGATGGGTCAATGACACAGAGATTCATACACAAGAAAAGACTCATGTTTTAATGGACGTAGCTAGCGGTTCATTTGAAGTTTCGGGCACCCGAATGGAGGAACGGGACAGCCATAAGATATCTAAGCATGCAACAGACTCAGATAAAGGATATGAAGCTGACCGGACGGTAATCGGACACACGATACGACAATGACATAGAGATTCGTACATAAGAAAAGACTTGAGTTTTAAAGGACGTAACTATCTATACATTTGAAGTGTCGGGCACCCGAATGGAGGAACGGGAAGGCCATAAGATATCTGAGCATGGAACAGACTCCGATAAAGGATATGAAGCTGACTGGACGATAATCGGACTCACGATGGGACAATGACACAGAGATTCGTACACAAGAAAAGACTCAAGTTTTAATGGACGTAACTAGCGGTTCATTTGAAGTTTCGGGCACCCGAATGGAGGAACGGGAAGGCCATAAGATATCTGAGCATGCAACAGACTCAGATAAAGGATATAAAGCTTACCGGACGGTAATCGGACTCATGATGGGACAATGACACAGAGATTCGTACACAAGAAAAGACTCGAGTTTTAATGGACGTAACTAGCGGTTCATTTGAAGTTTCGGGCACCCGAATGGAGGAACGGGAAAGCCATAAGATATCTAAGCATGCAACAGACTTAGATAAAGGATATGAAGCTTAACGGAAGGTAATCGGACTCACGATGGGACAATGACACAGAGATTCGTACACAAGAATAGACTCGTGTTTTAATGGAGGAAACTAGCGGTTCATTTGAAGTTTCGGGCACCCGAATGGAGGAACGGGAAGGCCATAAGATATCTGAGCATGCAACAGACTCAGATAAAGGATATGAAGCTGACCGGATGGTAATCGGATTCACGATGGGTCAATGACACAGAGATTCGTACACAAGAAAAGACTCATGTTTTAATGGACGTAGCTAGCGGTTCATTTGAAGTTTCGGGCACCCGAATGGAGGAACGGGACGGCCATAAGATATCTAAGCATGCAACAGACTCAGATAAAGGATATGAAGCTGACCGGACGGTAATCGGACACACGATACGACAATGACATAGAGATTCGTACATAAGAAAAGACTTGAGTTTTAAAGGACGTAACTATCTATACATTTGAAGTGTCGGGCACCCGAATGGAGGAACGGGAAGGCCATAAGATATCTGAGCATGGAACAGACTCCGATAAAGGATATGAAGCTGACCGGACGGTAATCGGACACACGATACGACAATGACATAGAGATTCGTACATAAGAAAAGACTTGAGTTCTAAAGGACGTAACTATCTATACATTTGAAGTGTCGGGCACCCGAATGGAGGAACGGGAAGGCCATAAGATATCTGAGCATGGAACAGACTCCGATAAAGGATATGAAGCTGACCGGACGATAATCGGACTCACGATGGGACAATGACACAGAGATTCGTACACAAGAAAAGACTCGAGTTTTAATGGACGTAACTAGCGGTTCATTTGAAGTTTCGGGCACCCGAATGGAGGAACGGGAAAGCCATAAGATATCTAAGCATGCAACAGACTTAGATAAAGGATATGAAGCTTAACGGAAGGTAATCGGACTCACGATGGGACAATGACACAGAGATTCGTACACAAGAATAGACTCGTGTTTTAATGGAGGAAACTAGCGGTTCATTTGAAGTTTCGGGCACCCGAATGGAGGAACGGGAAGGCCATAAGATATCTGAGCATGCAACAGACTCAGATAAAGGATATGAAGCTGACCGGACGGTAATCGGATTCACGATGGGTCAATGACACAGAGATTCATACACAAGAAAAGACTCATGTTTTAATGGACGTAGCTAGCGGTTCATTTGAAGTTTCGGGCACCCGAATGGAGGAACGGGACGGCCATAAGATATCTAAGCATGCAACAGACTCAGATAAAGGATATGAAGCTGACCGGACGGTAATCGGACACACGATACGACAATGACATAGAGATTCGTACATAAGAAAAGACTTGAGTTTTAAAGGACGTAACTATCTATACATTTGAAGTGTCGGGCACCCGAATGGAGGAACGGGAAGGCCATAAGATATCTGAGCATGGAACAGACTCCGATAAAGGATATGAAGCTGACTGGACGATAATCGGACTCACGATGGGACAATGACACAGAGATTCGTACACAAGAAAAGACTCAAGTTTTAATGGACGTAACTAGCGGTTCATTTGAAGTTTCGGGCACCCGAATGGAGGAACGGGAAGGCCATAAGATATCTGAGCATGCAACAGACTCAGATAAAGGATATAAAGCTTACCGGACGGTAATCGGACTCATGATGGGACAATGACACAGAGATTCGTACACAAGAATAGACTCGTGTTTTAATGGAGGAAACTAGCGGTTCATTTGAAGTTTCGGGCACCCGAATGGAGGAACGGGAAGGCCATAAGATATCTGAGCATGCAACAGACTCAGATAAAGGATATGAAGCTGACCGGACGGTAATCGGATTCACGATGGGTCAATGACACAGAGATTCATACACAAGAAAAGACTCATGTTTTAATGGACGTAGCTAGCGGTTCATTTGAAGTTTCGGGCACCCGAATGGAGGAACGGGACGGCCATAAGATATCTAAGCATGCAACAGACTCAGATAAAGGATATGAAGCTGACCGGACGGTAATCGGACACACGATACGACAATGACATAGAGATTCGTACATAAGAAAAGACTTGAGTTTTAAAGGACGTAACTATCTATACATTTGAAGTGTCGGGCACCCGAATGGAGGAACGGGAAGGCCATAAGATATCTGAGCATGGAACAGACTCCGATAAAGGATATGAAGCTGACTGGACGATAATCGGACTCACGATGGGACAATGACACAGAGATTCGTACACAAGAAAAGACTCAAGTTTTAATGGACGTAACTAGCGGTTCATTTGAAGTTTCGGGCACCCGAATGGAGGAACGGGAAGGCCATAAGATATCTGAGCATGCAACAGACTCAGATAAAGGATATAAAGCTTACCGGACGGTAATCGGACTCATGATGGGACAATGACACAGAGATTCGTACACAAGAAAAGACTCGAGTTTTAATGGACGTAACTAGCGGTTCATTTGAAGTTTCGGGCACCCGAATGGAGGAACGGGAAAGCCATAAGATATCTAAGCATGCAACAGACTTAGATAAAGGATATGAAGCTTAACGGAAGGTAATCGGACTCACGATGGGACAATGACACAGAGATTCGTACACAAGAATAGACTCGTGTTTTAATGGAGGAAACTAGCGGTTCATTTGAAGTTTCGGGCACCCGAATGGAGGAACGGGAAGGCCATAAGATATCTGAGCATGCAACAGACTCAGATAAAGGATATGAAGCTGACCGGATGGTAATCGGATTCACGATGGGTCAATGACACAGAGATTCGTACACAAGAAAAGACTCATGTTTTAATGGACGTAGCTAGCGGTTCATTTGAAGTTTCGGGCACCCGAATGGAGGAACGGGACGGCCATAAGATATCTAAGCATGCAACAGACTCAGATAAAGGATATGAAGCTGACCGGACGGTAATCGGACACACGATACGACAATGACATAGAGATTCGTACATAAGAAAAGACTTGAGTTTTAAAGGACGTAACTATCTATACATTTGAAGTGTCGGGCACCCGAATGGAGGAACGGGAAGGCCATAAGATATCTGAGCATGGAACAGACTCCGATAAAGGATATGAAGCTGACTGGACGATAATCGGACTCACGATGGGACAATGACACAGAGATTCGTACACAAGAAAAGACTCAAGTTTTAATGGACGTAACTAGCGGTTCATTTGAAGTTTCGGGCACCCGAATGGAGGAACGGGAAGGCCATAAGATATCTGAGCATGCAACAGACTCAGATAAAGGATATAAAGCTTACCGGACGGTAATCGGACTCATGATGGGACAATGACACAGAGATTCGTACACAAGAAAAGACTCATGTTTTAATGGACGTAACTAGCGGTTCATTTGAAGTTTCGGGCACCCGAATGGAGGAACGGGAAGGCCATAAGATATCTAAGCATGCAACGGACTCAGATAAAGGATATGAAGCTGACCGGACGGTAATCGGACTCACGATACGACAATGACATAGAGATTCGTACACAAGAAAAGACTCGAGTTTTAAAGGACGTAACTATCTGTACATTTGAAGTGTCGGGCACACGAATGGAGGAACGGGAACGCCATAAGATATCTGAGCATGGAACAGACTCAGATAAAGGATATGAAGCTGACCGGACGGTATTCGGACCCACGATGCAACAATGACATAGAGATTCGTACACAAGAAAAGACTCGAGTTTTAAAGAACGTAACTATCTGCACATTTGAAGTTTCGGGCACCCGAATGGAGGTACGGGAAGGCCATAAGATATCTAAGCATGCAACAGACTCAGATAAAGGATATATAGCTGACCGGATGGTAATCGGACTCACGATGCGAAATGACATAGAGATTCTTACACAAGAAAAGACTCGAGTTTTAATGGACGTAACTAGCGGTTCATTTGAAGTTTCGGGCACCCGAATGGAGGAACGGGAAAGCCATAAGATATCTAAGCATGCAACAGACTCAGATAAAGGATATGATGCTGACCGGATGGTAATCGGACTCACGATGCGACAATGACATAGAGATTCGTACACAAGAAAAGACTCGAGTTTTAATGGACGTAACTAGCGGTTCATTTGAAGTTTCGGGCACCCGAATGGAGGAACGGGAAAGCCATAAGATATCTAAGCATGCAACAGACTTAGATAAAGGATATGAAGCTTAACGGACGGTAATCGGACTCACGATGGGACAATGACACAGAGATTCGTACACAAGAAAAGACTCGAGTTTTAATGGACGTAACTAGCGGTTCATTTAAAGTTTCGGGCACCCGAATGGAGGAACGGGACGGCCATAAGATATCTAAGCATGCAACAGACTCAGATAAAGGATATGAAGCTGACCGGACGGTAATCGGACACACGATACGACAATGACATAGAGATTCGTACATAAGAAAAGACTTGAGTTTTAAAGGACGTAACTATCTATACATTTGAAGTGTCGGGCACCCGAATGGAGGAACGGGAAGGCCATAAGATATCTGAGCATGGAACAGACTCCGATAAAGGATATGAAGCTGACTGGACGATAATCGGACTCACGATGGGACAATGACACAGAGATTCGTACACAAGAAAAGACTCAAGTTTTAATGGACGTAACTAGCGGTTCATTTGAAGTTTCGGGCACCCGAATGGAGGAACGGGAAGGCCATAAGATATCTGAGCATGCAACAGACTCCGATAAAGGATATAAAGCTTACCGGACGGTAAGCGGACTCACGATGGGACAATGACACAAAGATTCGTACACAAGAAAAGACTCATGTTTTAATGGACGTAACTAGCGGTTCATTTGAAATTTCGGGCACCCGAATGGAGGAACGGGAAGGCCATAAGATATCTAAGCATGCAACGGACTCAGATAAAGGATATGAAGCTGACCGGACGGTAATCGGACTCACGATACGACAATGACATAGAGATTCGTACACAAGAAAAGACTCGAGTTTTAAAGGACGTAACTATCTGTACATTTGAAGTGTCGGGCACACGAATGGAGGAACGGGAACGCCATAAGATATCTGAGCATGGAACAGACTCAGATAAAGGATATGAAGCTAACCGGACGGTAATCGGACTCACGATGGGACAATGACACAAAGATTCGTACACAAGAAAATACTCGTGTTTTGATGAACGTAAATAAAGTTTCGGGCACACGAATGGAGGACCGGGAAAGCCATAAGATATCTAAGCATGCAAAAGACTCAGATAAAGGATATGAAGCTGACCGGACGGTATTCGGACCCACGATGCAACAATGACATAGAGATTCGTACACAAGAAAAGACTCGAGTTTTAAAGAACGTAACTATCTGCACATTTGAAGTTTCGGGCACCCGAATGGAGGTACGGGAAGGCCATAAGATATCTAAGCATGCAACAGACTCAGATAAAGGATATATAGCTGACCGGATGGTAATCGGACTCACGATGCGAAATGACATAGAGATTCTTACACAAGAAAAGACTCGAGTTTTAATGGACGTAACTAGCGGTTCATTTGAAGTTTCGGGCACCCGAATGGAGGAACGGGAAAGCCATAAGATATCTAAGCATGCAACAGACTCAGATAAAGGATATGAAGCTGACCGGACGGTAATCGGACTCACGATGCGACAATGACATAGAGATTCGTACACAAGAAAAGACTCGAGTTTTAATGGAAGGAACTATCGGTTCATATGAAGTTTCGGGCACCCGAATGGAGGTACGGGAAGGCCATAAGATATCTAAGCATGCAACAGACTCAGATAAAGGATATATAGCTGACCGGATGGTAATCGGACTCACGATGCGAAATGACATAGAGATTCTTACACAAGAAAAGACTCGAGTTTTAATGGACGTAACTAGCGGTTCATTTGAAGTTTCGGGCACCCGAATGGAGGAACGGGAAAGCCATAAGATATCTAAGCATGCAACAGACTCAGATAAAGGATATGAAGCTGACCGGACGGTAATCGGACTCACGATGGGACAATGACATAGAGATTCGTACACAAGAAAAGACTCGAGTTTTAAAGAACGTAACTATCTGCACATTTGAAGTTTCGGGCACCCGAATGGAGGTACGGGAAGGCCATAAGATATCTAAGCATGCAACAGACTCAGATAAAGGATATATAGCTGACCGGATGGTAATCGGACTCACGATGCGAAATGACATAGAGATTCTTACACAAGAAAAGACTCGAGTTTTAATGGACGTAACTAGCGGTTCATTTGAAGTTTCGGGCACCCGAATGGAGGAACGGGAAAGCCATAAGATATCTAAGCATGCAACAGACTCAGATAAAGGATATGAAGCTGACCGGACGGTAATCGGACTCACGATGCGACAATGACATAGAGATTCGTACACAAGAAAAGACTCGAGTTCTAATGGAAGGAACTATCGGTTCATATGAAGTTTCGGGCACCCGAATGGAGGAACGGGAACGCCATAAGATATCTGATCATGCAACAAACTATGTTAAAGGATACGAAGCAGACCGGACGGCAATCGGACTCATGATGTGACAATGACACAGAGTTTCGTACACAAGAAAAGACTTGAGTTTTAATGGACGTAACTAGCGGTTCATTTGAAGTTTCAGGCACCCGAATGGAGGAACGGGAAAGCCATAAGATATCTAAGCATGCAACAGACTCAGATAAAGGATATAAAGCTTACCGGACGGTAATCGGACTCACGATGGGACAATGACACAGAGATTCGTACACAAGAAAAGACTCGTGTTTTAATGGACGTAACTATCTATACATTTGAAGTGTCGGGCACCCGAATGGAGGAACGGGAAGGCCATAAGATATCTGAGCATGGAACAGACTCCGATAAAGGATATGAAGCTGACCGGACGATTATCGGACTCACGATGGGACAATGACACAGAGATTCGTACACAAGAAAAGACTCGTGTTTTAATGGACGTAACTAGCGGTTCATTTGAAGTTTCGGGCACCCAAATGTAGGAACGGGAAGGCCATTAGATATCTGAGCATGCAACAGACTCAGATAAAGGATATGAAGCTGACCGGACGGTAATCGGACTCACGATGGGACAATGACATAGAGATTCGTACACAAGAAAAGACTCGAGTTTTAAAGAACGTAACTATCTGCACATTTGAAGTTTCGGGCACCCGAATGGAGGTACGGGAAGGCCATAAGATATTTAAGCATGCAACAGACTCAGATAAAGGATATATAGCTGACCGGATGGTAATCGGACTCACGATGCGAAAGACATAGAGATTCTTACACAAGAAAAGACTCGAGTTTTAATGGACGTAACTAGCGGTTCATTTGAAGTTTCGGGCACCCGAATGGAGGAACGGGAAAGCCATAAGATATCTAAGCATGCAACAGACTCAGATAAAGGATATGATGCTGACCGGATGGTAATCGGACTCACGATGCGACAATGAGATAGAGATTCGTACACAAGAAAAGACTCGAGTTTTAATGGACGTAACTAGCGGTTCATTTGAAGTTTCGGGCACCCGAATGGAGGAACGGGAAAGCCATAAGATATCTAAGCATGCAACAGACTTAGATAAAGGATATGAAGCTTAACGGACGGTAATCGGACTCACGATGGGACAATGACACATAGATTCGTACACAAGAAAAGACTCGAGTTTTAATGGACGTAACTAGCGGTTCATTTAAAGTTTCGGGCACCCGAATGGAGGAACGGGAAGGCCATAAGATATCTGAGCATGCAACAGACTCAGATAAAGAATATAAAGCTTACCGGACAGTAATCGGACTCACGATGGGACAATGACATAGAGATTCGTACATAAGAAAAGACTTGAGTTTTAAAGGACGTAACTATCTATACATTTGAAGTGTCGGGCACCCGAATGGAGGAACGGGAAGGCCATAAGATATCTGAGCATGCAACAGACTCAGATAAAGGATATGAAGCTGACCGGATGGTAATCGGACTCACGATGCGACAATGACATAGAGATTCGTACACAAGAAAAGACTCGAGTTTTAATGGACGTAACTAGCGGTTCATTTGAAGTTTCGGGCACCCGAATGGAGGAACGGGAAAGCCATAAGATATCTAAGCATGCAACAGACTTAGATAAAGGATATGAAGCTTAACGGACGGTAATCGGACTCACGATGGGACAATGACACAGAGATTCGTACACAAGAAAAGACTCATGTTTTAATGGACGTAGCTAGCGGTTCATTTGAAGTTTCGGGCACCCGAATGGAGGAACGGGACGGCCATAAGATATCTAAGCATGCAACAGACTCAGATAAAGGATATGAAGCTGACCGGAAGGTAATCGGACACACGATACGACAATGACATAGAGATTCGTACATAAGAAAAGACTTGAGTTTTAAAGGACGTAACTATCTATACATTTGAAGTGTCGGGCACCCGAATGGAGGAACGGGAAGGCCATAAGATATCTGAGCATGGAACAGACTCCGATAAAGGATATGAAGCTGACCGGACGATTATTGGACTCACGATGGGACAATGACACAGAGATTCGTACACAAGAAAAGACTCATGTTTTAATGGACGTAACTAGCGGTTCATTTGAAGTTTCGGGCACCCGAATGGAGGAACGGGAAGGCCATAAGATATCTAAGCATGCAACGGACTCAGATAAAGGATATGAAGCTGACCGGACGGTAATCGGACTCACGATACGACAATGACATAGAGATTCGTACACAAGAAAAGACTCGAGTTTTAAACGACGTAACTATCTGTACATTTGAAGTGTCGGGCACACGAATGGAGGAACGGGAACGCCATAAGATATCTGAGCATGGAACAGACTCAGATAAAGGATATGAAGCTAACCGGACGGTAATCGGACTCACGATGGGACAATGACACAAAGATTCGTACACAAGAAAATACTCGTGTTTTGATGAACGTAAATAGCGGGTCATTTGAAGTTTCGGGCACACGAATGGAGGACCGGGAAAGCCATAAGATATCTAAGCATGCAAAAGACTCAGATAAAGGATATGAAGCTGACCGGATGGTATTCGGACCCACGATGCAACAATGACATAGAGATTCGTACACAAGAAAAGACTCGAGTTTTAAAGAACGTAACTATCTGCACATTTGAAGTTTCGGGCACCCGAATGGAGGTACGGGAAGGCCATAAGATATCTAAGCATGCAACAGACTCAGATAAAGGATATATAGCTGACCGGATGGTAATCGGACTCACGATGCGAAATGACATAGAGATTCTTACACAAGAAAAGACTCGAGTTTTAATGGACGTAACTAGCGGTTCATTTGAAGTTTCGGGCACCCGAATGGAGGAACGGGAAAGCCATAAGATATCTAAGCATGCAACAGACTCAGATAAAGGATATGAAGCTGACCAGACGGTAATCGGACTCACGATGCGACAATGACATAGAGATTCGTACACAAGAAATGACTCGAGTTTTAATGGAAGGAACTATCGGTTCATATGAAGTTTCGGGCACCCGAATGGAGGAACGGGAACGCCATAAGATATCTGATCATGCAACAAACTATGTTAAAGGATACGAAGCAGACCGGACGGCAATCGGACTCATGATGTGACAATGACACAGAGTTTCGTACACAAGAAAAGACTTGAGTTTTAATGGACGTAACTAGCGGTTCATTTGAAGTTTCAGGCACCCGAATGGAGGAACGGGAAAGCCATAAGATATCTAAGCATGCAACAGACTCAGATAAAGGATATAAAGCTTACCGGACGGTAATCGGACTCACGATGGGACAATGACACAGAGATTCGTACACAAGAAAAGACTCGTGTTTTAATGGACGTAACTATCTATACATTTGAAGTGTCGGGCACCCGAATGGAGGAACGGGAAGGCCATAAGATATCTGAGCATGGAACAGACTCCGATAAAGGATATGAAGCTGACCGGACGATTATCGGACTCACGATGGGACAATGACACAGAGATTCGTACACAAGAAAAGACTCGTGTTTTAATGCACGTAACTAGCGGTTCATTTGAAGTTTCGGGCACCCAAATGTAGGAACGGGAAGGCCATTAGATATCTGAGCATGCAACAGACTCAGATAAAGGATATGAAGCTGACCGGACGGTAATCGGACTCACGATGGGACAATGACATAGAGATTCGTACACAAGAAAAGACTCGAGTTTTAAAGAACATAACTATCTGCACATTTGAAGTTTCGGGCACCCGAATGGAGGTACGGGAAGGCCATAAGATATCTAAGCATGCAACAGACTCAGATAAAGGATATATAGCTGACCGGATGGTAATCGGACTCACGATGCGAAATGACATAGAGATTCTTACACAAGAAAAGACTCGAGTTTTAATGGACGTAACTAGCGGTTCATTTGAAGTTTCGGGCACCCGAATGGAGGAACGGGAAAGCCATAAGATATCTAAGCATGCAACAGACTCAGATAAAGGATATGATGCTGACCGGATGGTAATCGGACTCACGATGCGACAATGACATAGAGATTCGTACACAAGAAAAGACTCGAGTTTTAATGGACGTAACTAGCGGTTCATTTGAAGTTTCGGGCACCCGAATGGAGGAACGGGAAAGCCATAAGATATCTAAGCATGCAACAGACTTAGATAAAGGATATGAAGCTTAACGGACGGTAATCGGACTCACGATGGGACAATGACACAGAGATTCGTACACAAGAAAAGACTCATGTTTTAATGGACGTAGCTAGCGGTTCATTTGAAGTTTCGGGCACCCGAATGGAGGAACGGGACGGCCATAAGATATCTAAGCATGCAACAGACTCAGATAAAGGATATGAAGCTGACCGGAAGGTAATCGGACACACGATACGACAATGACATAGAGATTCGTACATAAGAAAAGACTTGAGTTTTAAAGGACGTAACTATCTATACATTTGAAGTGTCGGGCACCCGAATGGAGGAACGGGAAGGCCATAAGATATCTGAGCATGGAACAGACTCCGATAAAGGATATGAAGCTGACCGGACGATTATTGGACTCACGATGGGACAATGACACAGAGATTCGTACACAAGAAAAGACTCATGTTTTAATGGACGTAACTAGCGGTTCATTTGAAGTTTCGGGCACCCGAATGGAGGAACGGGAAGGCCATAAGATATCTAAGCATGCAACGGACTCAGATAAAGGATATGAAGCTGACCGGACGGTAATCGGACTCACGATACGACAATGACATAGAGATTCGTACACAAGAAAAGACTCGAGTTTTAAACGACGTAACTATCTGTACATTTGAAGTGTCGGGCACACGAATGGAGGAACGGGAACGCCATAAGATATCTGAGCATGGAACAGACTCAGATAAAGGATATGAAGCTAACCGGACGGTAATCGGACTCACGATAGGACAATGACACAAAGATTCGTACACAAGAAAATACTCGTGTTTTGATGAACGTAAATAGCGGTTCATTTGAAGTTTCGGGCACACGAATGGAGGACCGGGAAAGCCATAAGATATCTAAGCATGCAAAAGACTCAGATAAAGGATATGAAGCTGACCGGATGGTATTCGGACCCACGATGCAACAATGACATAGAGATTCGTACACAAGAAAAGACTCGAGTTTTAAAGAACGTAACTATCTGCACATTTGAAGTTTCGGGCACCCGAATGGAGGTACGGGAAGGCCATAAGATATCTAAGCATGCAACAGACTCAGATAAAGGATATATAGCTGACCGGATGGTAATCGGACTCACGATGCGAAATGACATAGAGATTCTTACACAAGAAAAGACTCGAGTTTTAATGGACGTAACTAGCGGTTCATTTGAAGTTTCGGGCACCCGAATGGAGGAACGGGAAAGCCATAAGATATCTAAGCATGCAACAGACTCAGATAAAGGATATGAAGCTGACCAGACGGTAATCGGACTCACGATGCGACAATGACATAGAGATTCGTACACAAGAAATGACTCGAGTTTTAATGGAAGGAACTATCGGTTCATATGAAGTTTCGGGCACCCGAATGGAGGAACGGGAACGCCATAAGATATCTGATCATGCAACAAACTATGTTAAAGGATACGAAGCAGACCGGACGGCAATCGGACTCATGATGTGACAATGACACAGAGTTTCGTACACAAGAAAAGACTTGAGTTTTAATGGACGTAACTAGCGGTTCATTTGAAGTTTCAGGCACCCGAATGGAGGAACGGGAAAGCCATAAGATATCTAAGCATGCAACAGACTCAGATAAAGGATATAAAGCTTACCGGACGGTAATCGGACTCACGATGGGACAATGACACAGAGATTCGTACACAAGAAAAGACTCGTGTTTTAATGGACGTAACTATCTATACATTTGAAGTGTCGGGCACCCGAATGGAGGAACGGGAAGGCCATAAGATATCTGAGCATGGAACAGACTCCGATAAAGGATATGAAGCTGACCGGACGATTATCGGACTCACGATGGGACAATGACACAGAGATTCGTACACAAGAAAAGACTCGTGTTTTAATCGACGTAACTAGCGGTTCATTTGAAGTTTCGGGCACCCAAATGTAGGAACGGGAAGGCCATTAGATATCTGAGCATGCAACAGACTCAGATAAAGGATATGAAGCTGACCGGACGGTAATCGGACTCACGATGGGACAATGACATAGAGATTCGTACACAAGAAAAGACTCGAGTTTTAAAGAACGTAACTATCTGCACATTTGAAGTTTCGGGCACCCGAATGGAGGTACGGGAAGGCCATAAGATATCTAAGCATGCAACAGACTCAGATAAAGGATATATAGCTGACCGGATGGTAATCGGACTCACGATGCGAAATGACATAGAGATTCTTACATAAGAAAAGACTCGAGTTTTAATGGACGTAACTAGCGGTTCATTTGAAGTTTCGGGCACCCGAATGGAGGAACGGGAAAGCCATAAGATATCTAAGCATGCAACAGACTCAGATAAAGGATATGATGCTGACCGGATGGTAATCGGACTCACGATGCGACAATGACATAGAGATTCGTACACAAGAAAAGACTCGAGTTTTAATGGACGTAACTAGCGGTTCATTTGAAGTTTCGGGCACCCGAATGGAGGAACGGGAAAGCCATAAGATATCTAAGCATGCAACAGACTTAGATAAAGGATATGAAGCTTAACGGACGGTAATCGGACTCACGATGGGACAATGACACATAGATTCGTACACAAGAAAAGACTCGAGTTTTAATGGACGTAACTAGCGGTTCATTTAAAGTTTCGGGCACCCGAATGGAGGAACGGGAAGGCCATAAGATATCTGAGCATGCAACAGACTCAGATAAAGAATATAAAGCTTACCGGACAGTAATCGGACTCACGATGGGACAATGACATAGAGATTCGTACATAAGAAAAGACTTGAGTTTTAAAGGACGTAACTATCTATACATTTGAAGTGTCGGGCACCCGAATGGAGGAACGGGAAGGCCATAAGATATCTGAGCATGCAACAGACTCAGATAAAGGATATGAAGCTGACCGGATGGTAATCAGACTCACGATGCGACAATGACATAGAGATTCGTACACAAGAAAAGACTCGAGTTTTAATGGACGTAACTAGCGGTTCATTTGAAGTTTCGGGCACCCGAATGGAGGAACGGGAAAGCCATAAGATATCTAAGCATGCAACAGACTTAGATAAAGGATATGAAGCTTAACGGACGGTAATCGGACTCACGATGGGACAATGACACAGAGATTCGTACACAAGAAAAGACTCATGTTTTAATGGACGTAGCTAGCGGTTCATTTGAAGTTTCGGGCACCCGAATGGAGGAACGGGACGGCCATAAGATATCTAAGCATGCAACAGACTCAGATAAAGGATATGAAGCTGACCGGACGGTAATCGGACACACGATACGACAATGACATAGAGATTCGTACATAAGAAAAGACTTGAGTTTTAAAGGACGTAACTATCTATACATTTGAAGTGTCGGGCACCCGAATGGAGGAACGGGAAGGCCATAAGATATCTGAGCATGGAACAGACTCCAATAAAGGATATGAAGCTGACCGGACGATAATCGGACTCACGATGGGACAATGAGACAGAGATTCGTACACAAGAAAAGACTCGAGTTTTAATGGACGTAACTAGCGGTTCATTTGAAGTTTCGGGCACCCGAATGGAGGAACGGGAAAGCCATAAGATATCTAAGCATGCAACAGACTTAGATAAAGGATATGAAGATTAACGGACGGTAATCGGACTCACGATGGGACAATGACACAGAGATTCGTACACAAGAATAGACTCGTGTTTTAATGGAGGAAACTAGCGGTTCATTTGAAGTTTCGGGCACCCGAATGGAGGAACGGGAAGGCCATAAGATATCTGAGCATGCAACAGACTCAGATAAAGGATATGAAGCTGACCGGACGGTAATCGGATTCACGATGGGTCAATGACACAGAGATTCATACACAAGAAAAGACTCATGTTTTGATGGACGTAGCTAGCGGTTCATTTGAAGTTTCGGGCACCCGAATGGAGGAACGGGACGGCCATAAGATATCTAAGCATGCAACAGACTCAGATAGAGGATATGAAGGTGACCGGACGGTAATCGGACACACGATACGACAATGACATAGAGATTCGTACATAAGAAAAGACTTGAGTTTTAAAGGACGTAACTACCTATACATTTGAAGTGTCGGGCACCCGAATGGAGGAACGAGAAGGCCATAAGATATTTGAGCATGGAACAGACTCCGATAAAATATATGAAGCTGACCGGACGATAACCGGACTCACGATGGGACAATGACACAGAGATTCGTACACAAGAAAAGACTCGAGTTTTAATGGACGTAACTAGCGGTTCATTTGAAGTTTCGGGCACCCGAATGGAGGAACGGGAAGGCCATAAGATATCTGAGCATGCAACAGACTCAGATAAAGGATATAAAGCTTACCAGACGGTAAGCGGACTCACGATGGGACAATGACACAAAGATTCGTACACAAGAAAAGACTCATGTTTTAATGGACGTAACTAGCGGTTCATTTGAAGTTTCGGGCACCCGAATGGAGGAACGGGAAGGCCATAAGATATCTAAGCATGCAACGGACTCAGATAAAGGATATGAAGCTGACCGGACGGTAATCGGACTCACGATACGACAATGACATAGAGATTCGTACACAAGAAAAGACTCGAGTTTTAAAGGACGTAACTATCTGTACATTTGAAGTGTCGGGCACACGAATGGAGGAACGGGAACGCCATAAGATATCTGAGCATGGAACAGACTCAGATAAAGGATATGAAGCTAACCGGACGGTAATCGGACTCACGATGGGACAATGACACAAAGATTCGTACACAAGAAAATACTCGTGTTTTGATGAACGTAAATAGCGGTTCATTTGAAGTTTCGGGCACACGAATGGAGGACCGGGAAAGCCATAAGATATCTAAGCATGCAAAAGACTCAGATAAAGGATATGAAGCTGACCGGACGGTATTCGGACCCACGATGCAACAATGACATAGAGATTCGTACACAAGAAAAGACTCGAGTTTTAAAGAACGTAACTATCTGCACATTTGAAGTTTCGGGCACCCGAATGGAGGTACGGGAAGGCCATAAGATATCTAAGCATGCAACAGACTCAGATAAAGGATATAGCTGACCGGATGGTAATCGGACTCACGATGCGAAATGACATAGAGATTCTTACACAAGAAAAGACTCGAGTTTTAATGGACGTAACTAGCGGTTCATTTGAAGTTTCGGGCACCTGAATGGAGGAACGGGAAAGCCATAAGATATCTAAGCATGCAACAGACTCAGATAAAGGATATGAAGCTGACCGGACGGTAATCGGACTCACGATGCGACAATGACATAGAGATTCGTACACAAGAAAAGACTCGAGTTTTAATGGAAGGAACTATCGGTTCATATGAAGTTTCGGGCACCCGAATGGAGGAACGGGAACGCCATAAGATATCTGATCATGCAACAAACTATGTTAAAGGATACGAAGCAGACCGGACGGCAATCGGACTCATGATGTGACAATGACACAGAGTTTCGTACACAAGAAAAGACTTGAGTTTTAATGGACGTAACTAGCGGTTCATTTGAAGTTTCAGGCACCCGAATGGAGGAACGGGAAAGCCATAAGATATCTAAGCATGCAACAGACTCAGATAAAGGATATAAAGCTTACCGGACGGTAATCGGACTCACGATGGGACAATGACACAGAGATTCGTACACAAGAAAAGACTCGTGTTTTAATGGACGTAACTAGCGGTTCATTTGAAGTTTCGGGTACCCGAATGGAGGAACGGGAAAGCCATAAGATATCTAAGCATTCAACAGACTCAGATAAAGGATATGAAGCTGACCGGACGGTAATCGAACCCACGATGCGACAATGAGTCAATGACATAGAGATTCGTACACAAGAAAAGACTCGAGTTTTAAAGGAGGTATCTATCTGTACATTTGAAGTTTCGGGCACCCGAATGGAGGTACGGGAAGGCCATAAGATATCTAAGCATGCAACAGACTCAGATAAAGGATATGGAGCTGACCGGATGGTAATCGGACTCACGATGCGACAATGACATAGAGATTCGTACACAAGAAAAGACTCGAGTTTTAATGGACGTAACTAGCGGTTCATTTGAAGTTTCGGGCACCCGAATGGAGGAACGGGAAAGCCATAAGATATCTAAGCATGCAACAGACTTAGATAAAGGATATGAAGCTTAACGGACGGTAATCGGACACACGATGGGACAATGACACAGAGATTCGTACACAAGAAAAGACTCGTGTTTTAATAGAGGAAACTAGCGGTTCATTTGAAGTTTCGGGCACCCGAATGGAGGAACGGGAAGGCCATAAGATATCTGAGCATGCAACAGATTCAGATAAAGGATATGAAGCTGACCGGACGGTAATCGGATTCACGATGGGTCAATGACACAGAGATTCGTACACAAGAAAAGACTCATGTTTTAATGGACGTAGCTAGCGGTTCATTTGAAGTTTCGGGCAGCCGAATGGAGGAACGGGACGGCCATAAGATATCTAAGCATGCAACAGACTCAGTTAAAGGATATGAAGCTGACCGGACGGTAATCGGACAAACGATACGACAATGACATAGAGATTCGTACATAAGAAAAGACTTGAGTTTTAAAGGACGTAACTATCTATACATTTGAAGTGTCGGGCACCCGAATGGAGGAACGGGAAGGCCATAAGATATCTGAGCATGGAACAGACTCCGATAAAGGATATGAAGCTGACCGGACGATTATCGGACTCACGATGGGACAATGACACAGAGATTCGTACACAAGAAAAGACTCGTGTTTTAATGGACGTAACTAGCGGTTCATTTGAAGTTTCGGGCACCCAAATGTAGGAACGGGAAGGCCATTAGATATCTGAGCATGCAACAGACTCAGATAAAGGATATGAAGCTGACCGGACGGTAATCGGACTCACGATGGGACAAGGACACAGAGATTCGTACACAAGAAAAGACTCGTGTTTTAATGAATGTAAATAGCGGTTCATTTGAAGTTTCGGGCCCCCGAATGGAGGAACGGGAAGGCCATAAGATATCTAAGCATGCAACAGACTCAGATAAATGATATGAAGCTGACCGGACGGCAATCGGACTCATGATGTGACAATGACACAGAGTTTCGTACACAATAAAAGACTCGAGTTTTAATGGACGTAACTAGCGGTTCATTTGAAGTTTCGGGCACCCGAATGGAGGAACGGGAAAGCCATAAGATATCTAAGCATGCAACAGACTCAAATAAAGGATATGAAGCTTACCGGACGGTAATCGAACTCACGATGGGACAATGACACAGAGATTCGTACACAAGAAAAGACCTTTTGTTTTAATGGACGTATCTAGCGGTTCATTTGAAGTCTCGGGGACCCGAATGGAGGAACGGGAAGGCCATAAGATATCTGAGCATGGAACAGACTCATATAAAGGATATGAAGCTTGACCGAACGGTAATCGGACTCACGGTGGGACAATGACACAGAGATTCATACACAAGAAAAGACTCGTGTTTTAATGGACGTAACTAGCGGTTCATTTGAAGTTTCGGGCACCCGAATGGTGGAACGGGAAGGCCATAAGATATCTGAGCATGCAACAGACTCAGATAAAGGATATGAAGCTGACCGGACGGTAATCGGACTCACGATGGGACAATGACACAGAGATTCGTACACAAGAAAAGACTCATGTTTTAATGGACGTAGCTAGCGGTTCATTGGAATTTTCGGGCACCCGAATGGAGGAACGGGACGGCCATAAGATATCTAAGCATGCAACAGACTCAAATAAAGGATATGAAGTTGACCAGACGGTAATCGAACACACGATACGACAATGACATAGAGATTCGTACATAAGAAAAGACTTGAGTTTTAAAGGACGTAACTATCTATACATTTGAAGTGTCGGGCACCCGAATGGAGGAACGGGAAGGCCATAAGATATCTGAGCATGGAACAGACTCCGATAAAGGATATGAAGCTGACCGGACGATAATCGGACTCACGATGGGACAATGACACAGAGATTCGTACACAAGAAAAGACTCGTGTTTTAATGGACGTAACTAGCTGTTCATTTGAAGTTTCGGGCACCCGAATGGAGGAACGGGAAGGCCATAAGATATCTGAGTATGCAACAGACTCAGATAAAGGATATGATGCTGACCGGACGGTAATCGGAATCACGATGGGACAATGACACAGAGATTCGTACACAAGAAAAGACTCGTGTTTTAATGAACGTAAATAGCGGTTCATTTGAAGTTTCGGGCACCCGAATGGAGGAACGGGAAAGCCATAAGATATCTAAGCATGCAACAGACTTAGATAAAGGATATGAAGCTGACCGGACGGTAATCGGACCCACGATGCGACAATGACATAGAGATTCATACACAAGAAAAGACTCGTGTTTTAATGGACGTAACTAGCGGTTCATTTGAAGTTTCGGGCACCCAAATGTTGGAACGGGAAGGCCATTAGATATCTGAGCATGCAACAGACTCAGATAAAGGATATGAAGCAGACCGGACGGTAATCGGACTCACGATGGGACAAGGACACAGAGATTCGTACACAAGAAAAGACTCGTGTTTTAATGAACGTAAATAGCGGTTCATTTGAAGTTTCGGGCCCCCGAATGGAGGAACGGGAAGGCCATAAGATATCTAAGCATGCAACAGACTCTGATAAATGATATGAAGCTGACCGTACGGCAATCGGACTCATGATGTGACAATGACACAGAGTTTCGTACACAAGAAAAGACTCAAGTTTTAATGGACGTAACTAGCGGTTCATTTGAAGTTTCGGGCACCCGAATGGAGGAACGGGAAAGCCATAAGATATCTAAGCATGCAACAGACTTAGATAAAGGATATGAAGCTTAACGGACGGTAATCGGACTCACGATGGGACAATGACACAGAGATTCGTACACAAGAAAAGACTCGTGTTTTAATGGAGGAAACTAGCGGTTCATTTGAAGTTTTGGGCACCCGAATGGAGGAACGGGAAGGCCATAAGATATCTGAGCATGCAACAGACTCAGATAAAGGATATGAAGCTGACCGGACGGTAATCGGATTCACGATGGGTCAATGACACAGAGATTCGTACACAAGAAAAGACTCATGTTTTAATGGACGTAGCTAGCGGTTCATTTGAAGTTTCGGGCACCCGAATGGAGGAACGGGACGGCCATAAGATATCTAAGCATGCAACAGACTCAGATAAAGGATATGAAGATGACCGGACGGTAATCGGACAAACGATACGACAATGACATAGAGATTCGTACATAAGAAAAGACTTGAGTTTTAAAGGACGTAACTATCGATACATTTGAAGTGTCGGGCACCCGAATGGAGGAACGGGAAGGCCATAAGATATCTGAGCATGGAACAGACTCCGATAAAGGATATGAAGCTGACCGGACGATAATCGGACTCACGATGGGACAATGACACAGAGATTCGTACACAAGAAAAGACTCGTGTTTTAATGGACGTAACTAGCGGTTCATTTGAAGTTTCGGGCACCCAAATGTAGGAACGGGAAGGCCATTAGATATCTGAGCATGCAACAGACTCAGATAAAGGATATGAAGCTGACCGGACGGTAATCGGACTCACGATGGGACAAGGACACAAAGACTCGTACACAAGAAAAGACTCGTGTTTTAATGAATGTAAATAGCGGTTCATTTGAAGTTTCGGGCCCCCGAATGGAGGAACGGGAAGGCCATAAGATATCTAAGCATGCAACAGACTCAGATAAATGATATGAAGCTGACCAGACGGCAATCGGACTCATGATGTGACAATGACACAGAGTTTCGTACACAATAAAAGACTCGAGTTTTAATGGACGTAACTAGCGGTTCATTTGAAGTTTCGGGCACCCGAATGGAGGAACGGGAAAGCCATAAGATATCTAAGCATGCAACAGACTCAAATAAAGGATATGAAGCTTACCGGACGGTAATCGAACTCACGATGGGACAATGACACAGAGATTCGTACACAAGAAAAGACTCGTGTTTTAATGGACGTATCTAGCGGTTCATTTGAAGTCTCGGGCACCCGAATGGAGGAACGGGAAGGCCATAAGATATCTGAGCATGGAACAGACTCCGATAAAGGATATGAAGCTGACCAGACGATAATCGGACTCACGATGGGACAATGACACAGAGATTCGTACACAAGAAAAGACTCGTGTTTTAATGGACGTAACTAGCTGTTCATTTGAAGTTTCGGGCACCCGAATGGAGGAACGGGAAGGCCATAAGATATCTGAGTATGCAACAGACTCAGATAAAGGATATGATGCTGACCGGACGGTAATCGGAATCACGATGGGACAATGACACAGAGATTCGTACACAAGAAAAGACTCGTGTTTTAATGAACGTAAATAGCGGTTCATTTGAAGTTTCGGGCACCCGAATGGAGGAACGGGAAAGCCATAAGATATCTAAGCATGCAACAGACTCAGATAAAGGATATGAAGCTGACCGGACGGTAATCGGACCCACGATGCGACAATGACATAGAGATTCGTACACAAGAAAAGACTCGTGTTTTAATGGACGTAACTAGCGGTTCATTTGAAGTTTCGGACACCCAAATGTTGGAACGGGAAGGCCATTAGATATCTGAGCATGCAATAGACTCAGAAAAGGATATGAAGCTGACCGGACGGTAATCGGACTCACGATGGGACAAGGACACAGAGATTCGTACACAAGAAAAGACTCGTGTTTTAATGAACGTAAATAGCGGTTCATTTGAAGTTTCGGGCCCCCGAATGGAGGAACGGGAAGGCCATAAGATATCTAAGAATGCAACAGACTCAGATAAATGATATGAAGCTGACCGTACGGCAATCGGACTCATGATGTGACAATGACACAGAGTTTCGTACACAAGAAAAGACTCAAATTTTAATGGACGTAACTAGCGGTTCATTTGAAGTTTCGGGCACCCGCATGGAGGAACGGGAAAGCCATAAGATATCTAAGCATGCAACAGACTTAGATAAAGGATATGAAGCTTAACGGACGATAATCGGACTCACGATGGGACAATGACACAGAGATTCGTACACAAGAAAAGACTCGTGTTTTAATGGAGGAAACTAGCGGTTCATTTGAAGTTTCGGGCACCCGAATGGAGGAACGGGAAGGCCATAAGATATCTGAGCATGCAACAGACTCAGATAAAGGATATGAAGCTGACCGGACGGTAATCGGATTCACGATGGGTCAATGACACAGAGATTCGTACACAAGAAAAGACTCATGTTTTAATGGACGTAGCTAGCGGTTCATTTGAAGTTTCGGGCACCCGAATGGAGGAACGGGACGACCATAAGATATCTAAGCATGCAACAGACTCAGATAAAGGATATGAAGCTGACCGGAAGGTAATCGGACAAACGATACGACAATGACATAGAGATTCGTACATAAGAAAAGACTTGAGTTTTAAAGGACGTAACTATCGATACATTTGAAGTGTCGGGCACCCGAATGGAGGAACGGGAAGGCCATAAGATATCTGAGCATGGAACAGACTCCGATAAAGGATATGAAGCTGACCGGACGATAATCGGACTCACGATGGGACAATGATACAGAGATTCGTACACAAGAAAAGACTCGTGTTTTAATGGACGTAACTAGCGGTTCATTTGAATTTTCGGGCACCCAAATGTAGGAACGGGAAGGCCATTAGATATCTGAGCATGCAACAGACTCAGATAAAGGATATGAAGCTGACCGGACGGTAATCGGACTAACGATGGGACAAGGACACAGAGATTCGTACACAAGAAAAGACTCGTGTTTTAATGAATGTAAATAGCGGTTCATTTGAAGTTTCGGGCCCCCGAATGGAGGAACGGGAAGGCCATAAGATATCTAAGCATGCAACAGACTCAGATAAATGATATGAAGCTGACCGGACGGCAATCGGACTCATGATGTGACAATGACACAGAGTTTCGTACACAAGAAAAGACTCGAGTTTTAATGGACGTAACTAGCGGTTCATTTGAAGTTTCGGGCACCCTAATGGAGGAACGGGAAAGCCATAAGATATCTAAGCATGCAACAGACTTAGATAAAGGATATGAAGCTTAACGGACGGTAATCGGACTCACGATGGGACAATGACACAGAGATTCGTACACAAGAAAAGACTCGTGTTTTAATGGAGGAAACTAGCGGTTCATTTGAATTTTTGGGCACCCGAATAGAGGAACGGGAAGTCCATAAGATATCTGAGCATGCAACAGACTCAGATAAAGGATATGAAGCTGACCGGACGGTAATCGGATTCACGATGGGTCAATGACACAGAGATTCGTACACAAGAAAAGACTCATGTTTTAATGGACGTAGCTAGCGGTTCATTTGAAGTTTCGGGCAACCGAATGGAGGAACGGGATGGCCATAAGATATCTAAGCATGCAACAGACTCAGAAAAAGGATATGAAGCTGATCGGACGGTAATCGGACTCACGATGGGACAATGAAACAGAGATTCGTACACAAGAAAAGACTCATGATTTAATGGACGTAGCTAGCGGTTCATTTGAAGTTTCGGGCACCCGAATGGAGTAACGGGAAGGCCATAAGATATCTGAGCATGCAACAGACTCAGATAAAGGATATGAAGCTGATCGGACGGTAATCGGACTCACGATGGGACAATGACACAGAGATTCGTACACAAGAAAAGACTCATGATTTAATGGACGTAGCTAGCGGTTCATTTGAAGTTTCGGGCCCCCGAATGGAGGAACGGGAAGGCCATAAGATATCTAAGCATGAAACAGACTAAGATAAATGATATGAAGCTGACCGGACGGCAATCGGACTCATGATGTGACAATGACACAGAGTTTCGTACACAAGAAAAGACTCGAGTTTTAATGGACGTAACTAGTGGTTCATTTGAAGTTTCGGGCACCCGAATGGAGGAACGGGAAAGCCATAAGATATCTAAGCATGCAACAGACTTAGATAAAGGATATGAAGCTTAACGGACGGTAATCGGACTCACGATGGGACAATGACACAGAGATTGGTACACAAGAAAAGACTCGTGTTTTAATGGAGGAAACTAGCGGTTCATTTGAAGTTTCGGGCACCCGAATGGAGGAACGGGAAGGCCATAAGATATCTGAGCCTGCAACAGACTCAGATAAAGGATATGAAGCTTACCGGACGGTAATCGGATTCACGATGGGTCAATGACACAGAGATTCGTACACAAGAAAAGACTCGTGTTTTAATGAACGTAAATAGCGGTTCATTTGAAGTTTCGGGCCCCCGAATGGAGGAACGGGAAGGCCATAAGATATCTAAGCATGCAACAGACTCAGATAAATGATATGAAGCTGACCGGACGACAATCGGACTCATGATGTGACAATGACACAGAGTTTCGTACACAAGAAAAGACTCAAGTTTTAATGGACGTAACTAGCGGTTCATTTGAAGTTTCGGGCACCCGAATGGAGGAACGGGAAAGCCATATGATATCTAAGCATGCAACAGACTTAGATAAAGGATATGAAGCTTAACGGACGGTAATCGGACTCACGATGGGACAATGACACAGAGATTCGTACACAAGAAAAGACTCGTGTTTTAATGGAGGAAACTAGCGGTTCATTTGAAGTTTCGGGCACCCGAATGGAGGAACGGGAAGGCCATAAGATATCTGAGCATGCAACAGACTCAGATAAAGGATATGAAGCTGACCGGACGGTAATCGGATTCACGATGGGTCAATGACACAGAGATTCGTACACAAGAAAAGACTCATGTTTTAATGGACGTAGCTAGCGGTTCATTTGAAGTTTCGGGCCCCCGAATGGAGGAACGGGACGGCCATAAGATATCTAAGCATGCAACAGACTCAGATAAAGGATATGAAGCTGACCAGACGGTAATCGGACAAACGATACGACAATGACATAGAGATTCGTACATAAGAAAAGACTTGAGTTTTAAAGGACGTAACTATCGATACATTTGAAGTGTCGGGCACCCGAATGGAGGAACGGGAAGGCCATAAGATATCTGAGCATGGAACAGACTCCGATAAAGGATATGAAGCTGACCGGACGATAATCGGACTCACGATGGGACAATGATACAGAGATTCGTACACAAGAAAAGACTCGTGTTTTAATGGACGTAACTAGCGGTTCATTTGAATTTTCGGGCACCCAAATGTAGGAACGGGAAGGCCATTAGATATCTGAGCATGCAACAGACTCAGATAAAGGATATATAGCTGACCGGATGGTAATCGGACTCACGATGCGAAATGACATAGAGATTCTTACACAAGAAAAGACTCGAGTTTTAATGGACGTAACTAGCGGTTCATTTGAAGTTTCGGGCACCCGAATGGAGGAACGGGAAAGCCATAAGATATCTAAGCATGCAACAGACTCAGATAAAGGATATGATGCTGACCGGATGGTAATCGGACTCACGATGCGACAATGACATAGAGATTCGTACACAAGAAAAGACTCGTGTTTTAATGGAGGAAACTAGCGGTTCATTTGAAGTTTCGGGCACCCGAATGGAGGAACGGGAAGGCCATAAGATATCTGAGCATGCAACAGACACAGATAAAGGATTTGAAGCTGACCGGACGGTAATCGGATTCACGATGGGTCAATGACACAGAGATTCGTACACAAGAAAAGACTCATGTTTTAATGGACGTAGCTAGCGGTTCATTTGAAGTTTCGGGCACCCGAATGGAGGAACGGGACGGCCATAAGATATCTAAGCATGCAACAGACTCAGATAAAGGATATGAAGCTGACCGGACGGTAATCGGACACACGATACGACAATGACATAGAGATTCGTACATAAGAAAAGACTTGAGTTTTAAAGGACGTAACTATCTATACATTTGAAGTGTCGGGCACCCGAATGGAGGAACGGGAAGGCCATAAGATATCTGAGCATGGAACAGACTCCGATAAAGGATATGAAGCTGACCGGACGATAATCGGACTCACGATGGGACAATGACACAGAGATTCGTACACAAGAAAAGACTCGAGTTTTAATGGACGTAACTAGCGGTTCATTTGAAGTTTCGAGCACCCGAATGGAGGAACGGGAAAGCCATAAGATATCTAAGCATGCAACAGACTTAGATAAAGGATATGAAGCTTAACGGACGGTAATCGGACTCACGATGGGACAATGCCACAGAGATTCGTACACAAGAAAAGACTCGTGTTTTAATGGAGGAAACTAGCGGTTCATTTGAAGTTTCGGGCACCCGAATGGAGGAACGGGAAGGCCATAAGATATCTGAGCATGCAACAGACTCAGATAAAGGATATGAAGCTGACCGGACAGTAATCGGATTCACGATGGGTCAATGACACAGAGATTCATACACAAGAAAAGACTCATGTTTTAATGGACGTAGCTAGCGGTTCATTTGAAGTTACGGGCACCCGAATGGAGGAACGGGACGGCCATAAGATATCTAAGCATGCAACAGACTCAGATAAAGGATATGAAGCTGACCGGACGGTAATCGGACACACGATACGACAATGACTTAGAGATTCGTACATAAGAAAAGACTTGAGTTTTAAAGGACGTAACTATCTATACATTTGAAGTGTCGGGCACCCGAATGGAGGAACAGGAAGGCCATAAGATATCTGAGCATGGAACAGACTCCGATAAAGGATATGAAGCTGACCGGACGATAATCGGACTCACGATGGGACAATGACCCAGAGATTCGTACACAAGAAAAGACTCGAGTTTTAATGGACGTAACTAGCGGTTGATTTAAAGTTTCGGGCACCCGAATGGAGGAACGGGAAGGCCATAAGATATCTGAGCATGCAACAGACTCAGATAAAGGATATAAAGCTTACCGGACGGTAATCGGACTCACGATGGGACAATGACACAGAGATTCGTACACAAGAAAAGACTCATGTTTTAATGGACGTAACTAGCGGTTCATTTGAAGTTTCGGGCACCCGAATGGAGGAACGGGAAGGCCATAAGATATCTAAGCATGCAACGGACTCAGATAAAGGATATGAAGCTGACCGGACGGTAATCGGACTCACGATACGACAATGACATAGAGATTCGTACACAAGAAAAGACTCGAGTTTTAATGGACGTAACTATCTGTACTTTTGAAGTGTCGGGCACACGAATGGAGGAACGGGAACGCCATAAGATATCCGAGCATGGAACAGACTCAGATAAAGGATATGAAGCTAACCGGACGGTAATCGTACTCACGATGGGACAATGACACAGAGATTCGTACACAAGAAAATACTCGTGTTTTGATGAACGTAAATAGCGGTTCATTTGAAGTTTCGGGCACACGAATGGAGGAACGGGAAAGCCATAAGATATCTAAGCATGCAACAGACTCAGATAAAGGATATGAAGCTTAACGGACGGTAATCGGACTCACGATGGGACAATGACACAGAGATTCGTACACAAGAAAAGACTCGAGTTTTAATGGACGTAACTAGCGGTTCATTTAAAGTTTCGGGCACCCGAATGGAGGAACGGGAAGGCCATAAGATATCTGAGCATGCAACAGACTCAGATAAAGAATATAAAGCTTACCGGACGGTAATCGGACTCACGATGGGACAATGACATAGAGATTCGTACACAAGAAAAGACTCGTGTTTTAATGGAGGAAACTAGCGGTTCATTTGAAGTTTCGGGCACCCGAATGGAGGAACGGGAAGGCCATAAGATATCTGAGCATGCAACAGACTCAGATAAAGGATATGAAGATGACCGGACGGTAATCGGATTCACGATGGGTCAATGACACAGAGATTCATACACAAGAAAAGACTCATGTTTTAATGGACGTAGCTAGCGGTTCATTTGAAGTTTCGGGCACCCGAATGGAGGAACGGGAAGGCCATAAGATATCTGAGCATGCAACAGACTCAGATAAAGGATATGAAGCTGACCGGACGGTAATCGGACACACGATACGACAATGACATAGAGATTCGTACATAAGAAAAGACTTGAGTTTTAAAGGACGTAACTATCTATACATTTGAAGTGTCGGGCACCCGAATGGAGGAACGGGAAGGCCATAAGATATCTGAGCATGGAACAGACTCCGATAAAGGATATGAAGCTGACCGGACGATAATCGGACTCACGATGGGACAATGACACAGAGATTCGTACACAAGAAAAGACTCGAGTTTTAATGGACGTAACTAGCGGTTCATTTGAAGTTTCGGGCACCCGAATGGAGGAACGGGAAAGCCATAAGATATCTAAGCATGCAACAGACTTAGATAAAGGATATGAAGCTTAACGGACGGTAATCGGACTCACGATGGGACAATGCCACAGAGATTCGTACACAAGAAAAGACTCGTGTTTTAATGGAGGAAACTAGCGGTTCATTTGAAGTTTCGGGCACCCGAATGGAGGAACGGGAAGGCCATAAGATATCTGAGCATGCAACAGACTCAGATAAAGGATATGAAGCTGACCGGACAGTAATCGGATTCACGATGGGTCAATGACACAGAGATTCATACACAAGAAAAGACTCATGTTTTAATGGACGAAGCTAGCGGTTCATTTGAAGTTACGGGCACCCGAATGGAGGAACGGGACGGCCATAAGATATCTAAGCATGCAACAGACTCAGATAAAGGATATGAAGCTGACCGGACGGTAATCGGACACACGATACGACAATGACTTAGAGATTCGTACATAAGAAAAGACTTGAGTTTTAAAGGACGTAACTATCTATACATTTGAAGTGTCGGGCACCCGAATGGAGGAACGGGAAGGCCATAAGATATCTGAGCATGGAACAGACTCCGATAAAGGATATGAAGCTGACCGGACGATAATCGGACTCACGATGGGACAATGACCCAGAGATTCGTACACAAGAAAAGACTCGAGTTTTAATGGACGTAACTAGCGGTTCATTTAAAGTTTCGGGCACCCGAATGGAGGAACGGGAAGGCCATAAGATATCTGAGCATGCAACAGACTCAGATAAAGGATATAAAGCTTACCGGACGGTAATCGGACTCACGATGGTACAATGACACAGAGATTCGTACACAAGAAAAGACTCATGTTTTAATGGACGTAACTAGCGGTTCATTTGAAGTTTCGGGCACCCGAATGGAGGAACGGGAAGGCCATAAGATATCTAAGCATGCAACGGACTCAGATAAAGGATATGAAGCTGACCGGACGGTAATCGGACTCACGATACGACAATGACATAGAGATTCGTACACAAGAAAAGACTCGAGTTTTAATGGACGTAACTATCTGTACTTTTGAAGTGTCGGGCACACGAATGGAGGAACGGGAACGCCATAAGATATCCGAGCATGGAACAGACTCAGATAAAGGATATGAAGCTAACCGGACGGTAATCGTACTCACGATGGGACAATGACACAGAGATTCGTACACAAGAAAATACTCGTGTTTTGATGAACGTAAATAGCGGTTCATTTGAAGTTTCGGGCACACGAATGGAGGAACGGGAAAGCCATAAGATATCTAAGCATGCAACAGACTCAGATAAAGGATATGAAGCTTAACGGACGGTAATCGGACTCACGATGGGACAATGACACAGAGATTCGTACACAAGAAAAGACTCGAGTTTTAATGGACGTAACTAGCGGTTCATTTAAAGTTTCGGGCACCCGAATGGAGGAACGGGAAGGCCATAAGATATCTGAGCATGCAACAGACTCAGATAAAGAATATAAAGCTTACCGGACGGTAATCGGACTCACGATGGGACAATGACATAGAGATTCGTACACAAGAAAAGACTCGTGTTTTAATGGAGGAAACTAGCGGTTCATTTGAAGTTTCGGGCACCCGAATGGAGGAACGGGAAGGCCATAAGATATCTGAGCATGCAACAGACTCAGATAAAGGATATGAAGATGACCGGACGGTAATCGGATTCACGATGGGTCAATGACACAGAGATTCATACACAAGAAAAGACTCATGTTTTAATGGACGTAGCTAGCGGTTCATTTGAAGTTTCGGGCACCCGAATGGAGGAACGGGAAGGCCATAAGATATCTGAGCATGCAACAGACTCAGATAAAGGATATGAAGCTGACCGGACGGTAATCGGACACACGATACGACAATGACATAGAGATTCGTACATAAGAAAAGACTTGAGTTTTAAAGGACGTAACTATCTATACATTTGAAGTGTCGGGCACCCGAATGGAGGAACGGGAAGGCCATAAGATATCTGAGCATGGAACAGACTCCGATAAAGGATATGAAGCTGACCGGACGATAATCGGACTCACGATGGGACAATGACACAGAGATTCGTACACAAGAAAAGACTAGAGTTTTAATGGACGTAACTAGCGGTTCATTTGAAGTTTCGGGCACCCGAATGGAGGAACGGGAAAGCCATAAGATATCTAAGCATGCAACAGACTTAGATAAAGGATATGAAGCTTAACGGACGGTAATCGGACTCACGGTGGGACAATGACACAGAGATTCGTACACAAGAAAAGACTCATGTTTTAATGGACGTAACTAGCGGTTCATTTGAAGTTTCGGGCACCCGAATGGAGGAACGGGAAGGCCATAAGATATCTAAGCATGCAACGGACTCAGATAAAGGATATGAAGCTGACCGGACGGTAATCGGACTCACGATACGACAATGACATAGAGATTCGTACACAAGAAAAGACTCGAGTTTTAATGGACGTAACTATCTGTACATTTGAAGTGTCGGGCACACGAATGGAGGAACGGGAACGCCATAAGATATCCGAGCATGGAACAGACTCAGATAAAGGATATGAAGCTAACCGGACGGTAATCGTACTCACGATGGGACAATGACACAGAGATTCGTACACAAGAAAATACTCGTGTTTTGATGAACGTAAATAGCGGTTCATTTGAAGTTTCGGGCACACGAATGGAGGAACGGGAAAGCCATAAGATATCTAAGCATGCAACAGACTCAGATAAAGGATATGAAGCTGACCGGACGGTATTCGGACCCGTGATGCAACAATGAAATAGAGATTCGTACACAAGAAAAGACTCGAGTTTTAAAGAACGTAACTATTTGCACATTTGAAGTTTCGGGCACCCGAATGGAGGTACGGGAAGGCCATAAGATATCTAAGCATGCAACAGACTCAGATAAAGGATATATAGCTGACCGGATGGTAATCGGACTCACGATGCGAAATGACATAGAGATTCTTACACAAGAAAAGACTCGAGTTTTAATGGACGTAACTAGCGGT
This sequence comes from Ambrosia artemisiifolia, assembly GCA_032199755.1. Classification (NCBI taxonomy): domain Eukaryota; kingdom Viridiplantae; phylum Streptophyta; class Magnoliopsida; order Asterales; family Asteraceae; genus Ambrosia; species Ambrosia artemisiifolia. The sequence continues at coordinate 39,714,679 of CM063519.1, read as the reverse complement.
TCATTTGAAGTTTCGGGCACCCGAATGGAGGAACGGGAAAGCCATAAGATATCTAAGCATGCAACAGACTCAGATAAAGGATATGATGCTGACCGGATGGTAATCGGACTCACGATGCGACAATGACATAGAGATTCGTACACAAGAAAAGACTCGAGTTTTAATGGACGTAACTAGCGGTTCATTTGAAGTTTCGGGCACCCGAATGGAGGAACGGGAAAGCCATAAGATATCTAAGCATGCAACAGACTTAGATAAAGGATATGAAGCTTAACGGACGGTAATCGGACTCACGATGGGACAATGACACAGAGATTCGTACACAAGAAAAGACTCGAGTTTTAATGGACGTAACTAGCGGTTCATTTAAAGTTTCGGGCACCCGAATGGAGGAACGGGAAGGCCATAAGATATCTGAGCATGCAACAGACTCAGATAAAGAATATAAAGCTTACCGGACAGTAATCGGACTCACGATGGGACAATGACATAGAGATTCGTACATAAGAAAAGACTTGAGTTTTAAAGGACGTAACTATCTATACATTTGAAGTGTCGGGCACCCGAATGGAGGAACGGGAAGGCCATAAGATATCTGAGCATGGAACAGACTCCGATCAAGGTTATGAAGCTGACCGGACGATAATCGGACTCACGATGCGAAATGACATAGAGATTCTTACACAAGAAAAGACTCGAGTTTTAATGGACGTAACTAGCGGTTCATTTGAAGTTTCGGGCACCCGAATGGAGGAACGGGAAGGCCATAAGATATCTGAGCATGCAACAGACTCAGATAAAGGATATGAAGCTGACCGGACGGTAATCGGATTCACGATGGGTCAATGACACAGAGATTCATACACAAGAAAAGACTCATGTTTTAATGGACGTAGCTAGCGGTTCATTTGAAGTTTCGGGCACCCGAATGGAGGAACGGGACGGCCATAAGATATCTAAGCATGCAACAGACTCAGATAAAGGATATGAAGCTGACCGGACGGTAATCGGACACACGATACGACAATGACATAGAGATTCGTACATAAGAAAAGACTTGAGTTTTAAAGGACGTAACTATCTATACATTTGAAGTGTCGGGCACCCGAATGGAGGAACGGGAAGGCCATAAGATATCTGAGCATGGAACAGACTCCGATAAAGGTTATGAAGCTGACCGGACGATAATCGGACTCACGATGGGACAATGACACAGAGATTCGTACACAAGAAAAGACTCGAGTTTTAATGGATGTAACTAGCGGTTCATTTGAAGTTTCGGGCACCCGAATGGAGGAACGGGAAATCCATAAGATATCTAAGCATGCAACAGACTTAGATAAAGGATATGAAGCTTAACGGACGGTAATCGGACTCACGATGGGACAATGACACAGAGATTCGTACACAAGAAAAGACTCGTGTTTTAATGGAGGAAACTAGCGGTTCATTTGAAGTTTCGGGCACCCGAATGGAGGAACGGGAAGGCCATAAGATATCTGAGCATGCAACAGACTCAGATAAAGGATATGAAGCTGACCGGACGGTAATCGGACACACGATACGACAATGACATAGAGATTCGTACATAAGAAAAGACTTGAGTTTTAAAGGACGTAACTATCTATACATTTGAAGTGTCGGGCACCCGAATGGAGGAACGGGAAGGCCATAAGATATCTGAGCATGGAACAGACTCCGATAAAGGATATGAAGCTGACCGGACGATAATCGGACTCACGATGGGACAATGACACAGAGATTCGTACACAAGAAAAGACTCGAGTTTTAATGGACGTAACTATCGGTTCATTTGAAGTTTCGGGCACCCGAATGGAGGAACGGGAAAGCCATAAGATATCTAAGCATGCAACAGACTTAGATAAAGGATATGAAGCTTAACGGACGGTAATCGGACTCACGATGGGACAATGACACAGAGATTCGTACACAAGAAAAGACTCATGTTTTAATGGACGTAGCTAGCGGTTCATTTGAAGTTTCGGGCACCCGAATGGAGGAACGGGAAGGCTATAAGATATCTAAGCATGCAACGGACTCAGATAAAGGATATGAAGCTGACCGGACGGTAATCGGACTCACGATACGACAATGACATAGAGATTCGTACACAAGAAAAGACTCGAGTTTTAATGGACGTAACTATCTGTACATTTGAAGTGTCGGGCACACGAATGGAGGAACGGGAACGCCATAAGATATTTGAGCATGGAACAGACTCAGATAAAGGATATGAAGCTAACCGGACGGTAATCGTACTCACGATGGGACAATGACACAGAGATTCGTACACAAGAAAATACTCGTGTTTTGATGAACGTAAATAGCGGTTCATTTGAAGTTTCGGGCACACGAATGGAGGAACGGGAAAGCCATAAGATATCTAAGCATGCAACAGACTCAGATAAAGGATATGAAGCTGACCGGACGGTATTCGGACCCGCGATGCAACAATGACATAGAGATTCGTACACAAGAAAAGACTCGAGTTTTAAAGAACGTAACTATCTGCACATTTGAAGTTTCGGGCACCCGAATGGAGGTACGGGAAGGCCATAAGATATCTAAGCATGCAACAGACTCAGATAAAGGATATATAGCTGACCGGATGGTAATCGGACTCACGATGCGAAATGACATAGAGATTCTTACACGAGAAAAGACTCGAGTTTTAATGGACGTAACTAGCGGTTCATTTGAAGTTTCGGGCACCCGAATGGAGGAACGGGAATGCCATAAGATATCTAGGCATGCAACAGACTCAGATAAAGGATATGATGTTGACCGGATGGTAATCGGACTCACGATGCGACAATGACATAGAGATTCGTACACAAGAAAAGACTCGAGTTTTAATGGACGTAACTAGCGGTTCAGTTGAAGTTTCGGGCACCCGAATGGAGGAACGGGAAAGCCATAAGATATCTAAGCATGCAACAGACTTAGATAAAGGATATGAAGCTTAACGGACGGTAATCGGACTCAGGATGGGACAATGACACAGAGATTCGTACACAAGAAAAGACTCGTGTTTTAATGGAGGAAACTAGCGGTTCATTTGAAGTTTCGGGCACCCGAATGGAGGAACGGGAAGGACATAAGATATCTGAGCATGCAACAGACACAGATAAAGGATTTGAAGCTGACCGGACGGTAATCGGATTCACGATGGGTCAATGACACAGAGATTCGTACACAAGAAAAGACTCATGTTTTAATGGACGTAGCTAGCGGTTCATTTGAAGTTTCGGGCACCCGAATGGAGGAACGGGACGGCCATAAGATATCTAAGCATGCAACAGACTCAGATAAAGGATATGAAGCTGACCGGACGGTAATCGGACACACGATACGACAATGACATAGAGATTCGTACATAAGAAAAGACTTGAGTTTTAAAGGACGTAACTATCTATACATTTGAAGTGTCGGGCACCCGAATGGAGGAACGGGAAGGCCATAAGATATCTGAGCATGGAACAGACTCCGATAAAGGATATGAAGCTGACCGGACGATAATCGGACTCACGATGGGACAATGACACAGAGATTCGTACACAAGAAAAGACTCGAGTTTTAATGGACGTAACTAGCGGTTCATTTGAAGTTTGGGGCACCCGAATGGAGGAACGGGAAAGCCATAAGATATCTAAGCATGCAACAGACTTAGATAAAGGATATGAAGCTTAACGGACGGTAATCGGACTCACGATGGGACAATGCCACAGAGATTCGTACACAAGAAAAGACTCGTGTTTTAATGGAGGAAACTAGCGGTTCATTTGAAGTTTCGGGCACCCGAATGGAGGAACGGGAAGGCCATAAGATATCTGAGCATGCAACAGACTCAGATAAAGGATATGAAGCTGACCGGACAGTAATCGGATTCACGATGGGTCAATGACACAGAGATTCATACACAAGAAAAGACTCATGTTTTAATGGACGTAGCTAGCGGTTCATTTGAAGTTACGGGCACCCGAATGGAGGAACGGGACGGCCATAAGATATCTAAGCATGCAACAGACTCAGATAAAGGATATGAAGCTGACCGGACGGTAATCGGACACACGATACGACAATGACTTAGAGATTCGTACATAAGAAAAGACTTGAGTTTTAAAGGACGTAACTATCTATACATTTGAAGTGTCGGGCACCCGAATAACGGGAAGGCCATAAGATATCTGAGCATGGAACAGACTCCGATAAAGGATATGAAGCTGACCGGACGATAATCGGACTCACGATGGGACAATGACACAGAGATTCGTACACAAGAAAAGACTCGAGTTTTAATGGACGTAACTAGCGGTTCATTTGAAGTTTCGGGCACCCGAATGGAGGAACGGGAAAGCCATAAGATATCTAAGCATGCAACAGACTTAGATAAAGGATATGAAGCTTAACGGACGGTAATCGGACTCACGATGGGACAATGCCACAGAGATTCGTACACAAGAAAAGACTCGTGTTTTAATGGAGGAAACTAGCGGTTCATTTGAAGTTTCGGGCACCCGAATGGAGGAACGGGAAGGCCATAAGATATCTGAGCATGCAACAGACTCAGATAAAGGATATAAAGCTTACCGGACGGTAATCGGACTCACGATGGGACAATGACACAGAGATTCGTACACAAGAAAAGACTCATGTTTTAATGGACGTAACTAGCGGTTCATTTGAAGTTTCGGGCACCCGAATGGAGGAACGGGAAGGCCATAAGATATCTAAGCATGCAACGGACTCAGATAAAGGATATGAAGCTGACCGGACGGTAATCGGACTCACGATACGACAATGACATAGAGATTCGTACACAAGAAAAGACTCGAGTTTTAATGGACGTAAGTATCTGTACTTTTGAAGTGTCGGGCACACGAATGGAGGAACGGGAACGCCATAAGATATCCGAGCATGGAACAGACTCAGATAAAGGATATGAAGCTAACCGGACGGTAATCGTACTCACGATGGGACAATGACACAGAGATTCGTACACAAGAAAATACTCGTGTTTTGATGAACGTAAATAGCGGTTCATTTGAAGTTTCGGGCACACGAATGGAGGAACGGGAAAGCCATAAGATATCTAAGCATGCAACAGACTCAGATAAAGGATATGAAGCTGACCGGACGGTATTCGGACCCGCGATGCAACAATGACATAGAGATTCGTACACAAGAAAAGACTCGAGTTTTAAAGAACGTAACTATCTGCACATTTGAAGTTTCGGGCACCCGAATGGAGGTACGGGAAGGCCATAAGATATCTAAGCATGCAACAGACTCAGATAAAGGATATATAGCTGACCGGATGGTAATCGGACTCACGATGCGAAATGACATAGAGATTCTTACACGAGAAAAGACTCGAGTTTTAATGGACGTAACTAGCGGTTCATTTGAAGTTTCGGGCACCCGAATGGAGGAACGGGAATGCCATAAGATATCTAGGCATGCAACAGACTCAGATAAAGGATATGATGTTGACCGGATGGTAATCGGACTCACGATGCGACAATGACATAGAGATTCGTACACAAGAAAAGACTCGAGTTTTAATGGACGTAACTAGCGGTTCAGTTGAAGTTTCGGGCACCCGAATGGAGGAACGGGAAAGCCATAAGATATCTAAGCATGCAACAGACTTAGATAAAGGATATGAAGCTTAACGGACGGTAATCGGACTCAGGATGGGACAATGACACAGAGATTCGTACACAAGAAAAGACTCGTGTTTTAATGGAGGAAACTAGCGGTTCATTTGAAGTTTCGGGCACCCGAATGGAGGAACGGGAAGGACATAAGATATCTGAGCATGCAACAGACACAGATAAAGGATTTGAAGCTGACCGGACGGTAATCGGATTCACGATGGGTCAATGACACAGAGATTCGTACACAAGAAAAGACTCATGTTTTAATGGACGTAGCTAGCGGTTCATTTGAAGTTTCGGGCACCCGAATGGAGGAACGGGACGGCCATAAGATATCTAAGCATGCAACAGACTCAGATAAAGGATATGAAGCTGACCGGACGGTAATCGGACACACGATACGACAATGACATAGAGATTCGTACATAAGAAAAGACTTGAGTTTTAAAGGACGTAACTATCTATACATTTGAAGTGTCGGGCACCCGAATGGAGGAAAGGGAAGGCCATAAGATATCTGAGCATGGAACAGACTCCGATAAAGGATATGAAGCTGACCGGACGATAATCGGACTCACGATGGGACAATGACACAGAGATTCGTACACAAGAAAAGACTCGAGTTTTAATGGACGTAACTAGCGGTTCATTTGAAGTTTCGGGCACCCGAATGGAGGAACGGGAAAGCCATAAGATATCTAAGCATGCAACAGACTTAGATAAAGGATATGAAGCTTAACGGACGGTAATCGGACTCACGATGGGACAATGCCACAGAGATTCGTACACAAGAAAAGACTCGTGTTTTAATGGAGGAAACTAGCGGTTCATTTGAAGTTTCGGGCACCCGAATGGAGGAACGGGAAGGCCATAAGATATCTGAGCATGCAACAGACTCAGATAAAGGATATAAAGCTTACCGGACGGTAATCGGACTCACGATGGGACAATGACACAGAGATTCGTACACAAGAAAAGACTCATGTTTTAATGGACGTAACTAGCGGTTCATTTGAAGTTTCGGGCACCCGAATGGAGGAACGGGAAGGCCATAAGATATCTAAGCATGCAACGGACTCAGATAAAGGATATGAAGCTGACCGGACGGTAATCGGACTCACGATACGACAATGACATAGAGATTCGTACACAAGAAAAGACTCGAGTTTTAATGGACGTAAGTATCTGTACTTTTGAAGTGTCGGGCACACGAATGGAGGAACGGGAACGCCATAAGATATCCGAGCATGGAACAGCCTCAGATAAAGGATATGAAGCTAACCGGACGGTAATCGTACTCACGATGGGACAATGACACAGAGATTCGTACACAAGAAAATACTCGTGTTTTGATGAACGTAAATAGCGGTTCATTTGAAGTTTCGGGCACACGAATGGAGGAACGGGAAAGCCATAAGATATCTAAGCATGCAACAGACTCAGATAAAGGATATGAAGCTGACCGGACGGTATTCGGACCCGTGATGCAACAATGACATAGAGATTCGTACACAAGAAAAGACTCGAGTTTTAAAGAACGTAACTATCTGCACATTTGAAGTTTCGGGCACCCGAATGGAGGTACGGGAAGGCCATAAGATATCTAAGCATGCAACAGACTCAGATAAAGGATATATAGCTGACCGGATGGTAATCGGACTCACGAGGCGAAATGACATAGAGATTCTTACACAAGAAAAGACTCGAGTTTTAATGGACGTAACTAGCGGTTCATTTGAAGTTTCGGGCACCCGAATGGAGGAACGGGAAAGCCATAAGATATCTAAGCATGCAACAGACTCAGATAAAGGATATGATGCTGACCGGATGGTAATCGGACTCACGATGCGACAATGACATAGAGATTCGTACACAAGAAAAGACTCGAGTTTTAATGGACGTAACTAGCGGTTCATTTGAAGTTTCGGGCACCCGAATGGAGGAACGGGAAAGCCATAAGATATCTAAGCATGCAACAGACTTAGATAAAGGATATGAAGCTTAACGGACGGTAATCGGACTCACGATGGGACAATGACACAGAGATTCGTACACAAGAAAAGACTCGTGTTTTAATGGAGGAAACTAGCGGTTCATTTGAAGTTTCGGGCACCCGAATGGAGGAACGGGAAGGCCATAAGATATCTGAGCATGCAACAGACTCAGATAAAGGATATGAAGCTGACCGGACGGTAATCGGACACACAATACGACAATGACATAGAGATTCGTACATAAGAAAAGACTTGAATTTTAAAGGACGTAACTATCTATACATTTGAAGTGTCGGGCACCCGAATGGAGGAACGGGAAGGCCATAAGATATCTGAGCATGGAACAGACTCCGATAAAGGATATGAAGCTGACCGGACGATAATCGGACTCACGATGGGACAATGACACAGAGATTCGTACACAAGAAAAGACTCGAGTTTTAATGGACGTAACTAGCGGTTCATTTGAAGTTTCGGGCACCCGAATGGAGGAACGGGAAAGCCATAAGATATCTAAGCATGCAACAGACTTAGATAAAGGATATGAAGCTTAACGGACGGTAATCGGACTCACGATGGGACAATGACACAGAGATTCGTACACAAGAAAAGACTCATGTTTTAATGGACGTAGCTAGCGGTTCATTTGAAGTTTCGGGCACCCGAATGGAGGAACGGGAAGGCCATAAGATATCTAAGCATGCAACGGACTCAGATAAAGGATATGAAGCTGACCGGACGGTAATCGGACTCACGATACGACAATGACATAGAGATTCGTACACAAGAAAAGACTCGAGTTTTAATGGACGTAACTATCTGTACATTTGAAGTGTCGGGCACACGAATGGAGGAACGGGAACGCCATAAGATATTTGAGCATGGAACAGACTCAGATAAAGGATATGAAGCTAACCGGACGGTAATCGTACTCACGATGGGACAATGACACAGAGATTCGTACACAAAAAAATACTCGTGTTTTGATGAACGTAAATAGCGGTTCATTTGAAGTTTCGGGCACACGAATGGAGGAACGGGAAAGCCATAAGATATCTAAGCATGCAACAGACTCAGATAAAGGATATGAAGCTGACCGGACGGTATTCGGACCCGCGATGCAACAATGACATAGAGATTCGTACACAAGAAAAGACTCGAGATTTAAAGAACGTAACTATCTGCACATTTGAAGTTTCGGGCACCCGAATGGAGGTACGGGAAGGCCATAAGATATCTAAGCATGCAACAGACTCAGATAAAGGATATATAGCTGACCGGATGGTAATCGGACTCACGATGCGACAATGACATAGAGATTCGTACACAAGAAAAGACTCGAGTTTTAATGGACGTAACTAGCGGTTCATTTGAAGTTTCGGGCACCCGAATGGAGGAACGGGAAAGCCATAAGATATCTAAGCATGCAACAGACTCAGATAAAGGATATGATGCTGACCGGATGGTAATCGGACTCACGATGCGACAATGACATAGAGATTCGTACACAAGAAAAGACTCGAGTTTTAATGGACGTAACTAGCGGTTCATTTGAAGTTTCGGGCACCCGAATGGAGGAACGGGAAAGCCATAAGATATCTAAGCATGCAACAGACTTAGATAAAGGATATGAAGCTTAACGGACGGTAATCGGACTCACGATGGGACAATGACACAGAGATTCGTACACAACAAAAGACTCGTGTTTTAATGGAGGAAACTAGCGGTTCATTTGAAGTTTCGGGCACCCGAATGGAGGAACGGGAAGGCCATAAGATATCTGAGCATGCAGCAGACACAGATAAAGGATTTGAAGCTGACCGGACGGTAATCGGATTCACGATGGGTCAATGACACAGAGATTCGTACACAAGAAAAGACTCATGTTTTAATGGACGTAGCTAGCGGTTCATTTGAAGTTTCGGGCACCCGAATGGAGGAACGGGACGGCCATAAGATATCTAAGCATGCAACAGACTCAGATAAAGGATATATAGCTGACCGGATGGTAATCGGACTCACGAGGCGAAATGACATAGAGATTCTTACACAAGAAAAGACTCGAGTTTTAATGGACGTAACTAGCGGTTCATTTGAAGTTTCGGGCACCCGAATGGAGGAACGGGAAAGCCATAAGATATCTAAGCATGCAACAGACTCAGATAAAGGATATGATGCTGACCGGATGGTAATCGGACTCACGATGCGACAATGACATAGAGATTCGTACACAAGAAAAGACTCGAGTTTTAATGGACGTAACTAGCGGTTCATTTGAAGTTTCGGGCACCCGAATGGAGGAACGGGAAAGCCATAAGATATCTAAGCATGCAACAGACTTAGATAAAGGATATGAAGCTTAACGGACGGTAATCGGACTCACGATGGGACAATGACACAGAGATTCGTACACAAGAAAAGACTCGTGTTTTAATGGAGGAAACTAGCGGTTCATTTGAAGTTTCGGGCACCCGAATGGAGGAACGGGAAGGCCATAAGATATCTGAGCATGCAACAGACTCAGATAAAGGATATGAAGCTGACCGGACGGTAATCGGACACACAATACGACAATGACATAGAGATTCGTACATAAGAAAAGACTTGAATTTTAAAGGACGTAACTATCTATACATTTGAAGTGTCGGGCACCCGAATGGAGGAACGGGAAGGCCATAAGATATCTGAGCATGGAACAGACTCCGATAAAGGATATGAAGCTGACCGGACGATAATCGGACTCACGATGGGACAATGACACAGAGATTCGTACACAAGAAAAGACTCGAGTTTTAATGGACGTAACTAGCGGTTCATTTGAAGTTTCGGGCACCCGAATGGAGGAACGGGAAAGCCATAAGATATCTAAGCATGCAACAGGCTTAGATAAAGGATATGAAGCTTAACGGACGGTAATCGGACTCACGATGGGACAATGACACAGAGATTCGTACACAAGAAAAGACTCATGTTTTAATGGACGTAGCTAGCGGTTCATTTGAAGTTTCGGGCACCCGAATGGAGGAACGGGAAGGCCATAAGATATCTAAGCATGCAACGGACTCAGATAAAGGATATGAAGCTGACCGGACGGTAATCGGACTCACGATACGACAATGACATAGAGATTCGTACACAAGAAAAGACTCGAGTTTTAATGGACGTAAGTATCTGTACTTTTGAAGTGTCGGGCACACGAATGGAGGAACGGGAACGCCATAAGATATCCGAGCATGGAACAGACTCAGATAAAGGATATGAAGCTAACCGGACGGTAATCGTACTCACGATGGGACAATGACACAGAGATTCGTACACAAGAAAATACTCGTGTTTTGATGAACGTAAATAGCGGTTCATTTGAAGTTTCGGGCACACGAATGGAGGAACGGGAAAGCCATAAGATATCTAAGCATGCAACAGACTCAGATAAAGGATATGAAGCTGACCGGACGGTATTCGGACCCGTGATGCAACAATGACATAGAGATTCGTACACAAGAAAAGACTCGAGTTTTAAAGAACGTAACTATCTGCACATTTGAAGTTTCGGGCACCCGAATGGAGGTACGGGAAGGCCATAAGATATCTAAGCATGCAACAGACTCAGATAAAGGATATATAGCTGACCGGATGGTAATCGGACTCACGAGGCGAAATGACATAGAGATTCTTACACAAGAAAAGACTCGAGTTTTAATGGACGTAACTAGCGGTTCATTTGAAGTTTCGGGCACCCGAATGGAGGAACGGGAAAGCCATAAGATATCTAAGCATGCAACAGACTCAGATAAAGGATATGATGCTGACCGGATGGTAATCGGACTCACGATGCGACAATGACATAGAGATTCGTACACAAGAAAAGACTCGAGTTTTAATGGACGTAACTAGCGGTTCATTTGAAGTTTCGGGCACCCGAATGGAGGAACGGGAAAGCCATAAGATATCTAAGCATGCAACAGACTTAGATAAAGGATATGAAGCTTAACGGACGGTAATCGGACTCACGATGGGACAATGACACAGAGATTCGTACACAAGAAAAGACTCGTGTTTTAATGGAGGAAACTAGCGGTTCATTTGAAGTTTCGGGCACCCGAATGGAGGAACGGGAAGGCCATAAGATATCTGAGCATGCAACAGACTCAGATAAAGGATATGAAGCTGACCGGACGGTAATCGGACACACAATACGACAATGACATAGAGATTCGTACATAAGAAAAGACTTGAATTTTAAAGGACGTAACTATCTATACATTTGAAGTGTCGGGCACCCGAATGGAGGAACGGGAAGGCCATAAGATATCTGAGCATGGAACAGACTCCGATAAAGGATATGAAGCTGACCGGACGATAATCGGACTCACGATGGGACAATGACACAGAGATTCGTACACAAGAAAAGACTCGAGTTTTAATGGACGTAACTAGCGGTTCATTTGAAGTTTCGGGCACCCGAATGGAGGAACGGGAAAGCCATAAGATATCTAAGCATGCAACAGACTTAGATAAAGGATATGAAGCTTAACGGACGGTAATCGGACTCACGATGGGACAATGACACAGAGATTCGTACACAAGAAAAGACTCATGTTTTAATGGACGTAGCTAGCGGTTCATTTGAAGTTTCGGGCACCCGAATGGAGGAACGGGAAGGCCATAAGATATCTAAGCATGCAACGGACTCAGATAAAGGATATGAAGCTGACCGGACGGTAATCGGACTCACGATACGACAATGACATAGAGATTCGTACACAAGAAAAGACTCGAGTTTTAATGGACGTAACTATCTGTACATTTGAAGTGTCGGGCACACGAATGGAGGAACGGGAACGCCATAAGATATTTGAGCATGGAACAGACTCAGATAAAGGATATGAAGCTAACCGGACGGTAATCGTACTCACGATGGGACAATGACACAGAGATTCGTACACAAGAAAATACTCGTGTTTTGATGAACGTAAATAGCGTTTCATTTGAAGTTTCGGGCACACGAATGGAGGAACGGGAAAGCCATAAGATATCTAAGCATGCAACAGACTCAGATAAAGGATATGAAGCTGACCGGACGGTATTCGGACCCGCGATGCAACAATGACATAGAGATTCGTACACAAGAAAAGACTCGAGATTTAAAGAACGTAACTATCTGCACATTTGAAGTTTCGGGCACCCGAATGGAGGTACGGGAAGGCCATAAGATATCTAAGCATGCAACAGACTCAGATAAAGGATATATAGCTGACCGGATGGTAATCGGACTCACGATGCGACAATGACATAGAGATTCGTACACAAGAAAAGACTCGAGTTTTAATGGACGTAACTAGCGGTTCATTTGAAGTTTCGGGCACCCGAATGGAGGAACGGGAAAGCCATAAGATATCTAAGCATGCAACAGACTCAGATAAAGGATATGATGCTGACCGGATGGTAATCGGACTCACGATGCGACAATGACATAGAGATTCGTACACAAGAAAAGACTCGAGTTTTAATGGACGTAACTAGCGGTTCATTTGAAGTTTCGGGCACCCGAATGGAGGAACGGGAAAGCCATAAGATATCTAAGCATGCAACAGACTTAGATAAAGGATATGAAGCTTAACGGACGGTAATCGGACTCACGATGGGACAATGACACAGAGATTCGTACACAACAAAAGACTCGTGTTTTAATGGAGGAAACTAGCGGTTCATTTGAAGTTTCGGGCACCCGAATGGAGGAACGGGAAAGCCATAAGATATCTAAGCATGCAACAGACTTAGATAAAGGATATGAAGCTTAACGGACGGTAATCGGACTCACGATGGGACAATGACACAGAGATTCGTACACAACAAAAGACTCGTGTTTTAATGGAGGAAACTAGCGGTTCATTTGAAGTTTCGGGCACCCGAATGGAGGAACGGGAAGGCCATAAGATATCTGAGCATGCAGCAGACACAGATAAAGGATTTGAAGCTGACCGGACGGTAATCGGATTCACGATGGGTCAATGACACAGAGATTCGTACACAAGAAAAGACTCATGTTTTAATGGACGTAGCTAGCGGTTCATTTGAAGTTTCGGGCACCCGAATGGAGGAACGGGACGGCCATAAGATATCTAAGCATGCAACAGACTCAGATAAAGGATATATAGCTGACCGGATGGTAATCGGACTCACGAGGCGAAATGACATAGAGATTCTTACACAAGAAAAGACTCGAGTTTTAATGGACGTAACTAGCGGTTCATTTGAAGTTTCGGGCACCCGAATGGAGGAACGGGAAAGCCATAAGATATCTAAGCATGCAACAGACTCAGATAAAGGATATGATGCTGACCGGATGGTAATCGGACTCACGATGCGACAATGACATAGAGATTCGTACACAAGAAAAGACTCGAGTTTTAATGGACGTAACTAGCGGTTCATTTGAAGTTTCGGGCACCCGAATGGAGGAACGGGAAAGCCATAAGATATCTAAGCATGCAACAGACTTAGATAAAGGATATGAAGCTTAACGGACGGTAATCGGACTCACGATGGGACAATGACACAGAGATTCGTACACAAGAAAAGACTCGTGTTTTAATGGAGGAAACTAGCGGTTCATTTGAAGTTTCGGGCACCCGAATGGAGGAACGGGAAGGCCATAAGATATCTGAGCATGCAACAGACTCAGATAAAGGATATGAAGCTGACCGGACGGTAATCGGACACACAATACGACAATGACATAGAGATTCGTACATAAGAAAAGACTTGAATTTTAAAGGACGTAACTATCTATACATTTGAAGTGTCGGGCACCCGAATGGAGGAACGGGAAGGCCATAAGATATCTGAGCATGGAACAGACTCCGATAAAGGATATGAAGCTGACCGGACGATAATCGGACTCACGATGGGACAATGACACAGAGATTCGTACACAAGAAAAGACTCGAGTTTTAATGGACGTAACTAGCGGTTCATTTGAAGTTTCGGGCACCCGAATGGAGGAACGGGAAAGCCATAAGATATCTAAGCATGCAACAGGCTTAGATAAAGGATATGAAGCTTAACGGACGGTAATCGGACTCACGATGGGACAATGACACAGAGATTCGTACACAAGAAAAGACTCATGTTTTAATGGACGTAGCTAGCGGTTCATTTGAAGTTTCGGGCACCCGAATGGAGGAACGGGAAGGCCATAAGATATCTAAGCATGCAACGGACTCAGATAAAGGATATGAAGCTGACCGGACGGTAATCGGACTCACGATACGACAATGACATAGAGATTCGTACACAAGAAAAGACTCGAGTTTTAATGGACGTAAGTATCTGTACTTTTGAAGTGTCGGGCACACGAATGGAGGAACGGGAACGCCATAAGATATCCGAGCATGGAACAGACTCAGATAAAGGATATGAAGCTAACCGGACGGTAATCGTACTCACGATGGGACAATGACACAGAGATTCGTACACAAGAAAATACTCGTGTTTTGATGAACGTAAATAGCGGTTCATTTGAAGTTTCGGGCACACGAATGGAGGAACGGGAAAGCCATAAGATATCTAAGCATGCAACAGACTCAGATAAAGGATATGAAGCTGACCGGACGGTATTCGGACCCGTGATGCAACAATGACATAGAGATTCGTACACAAGAAAAGACTCGAGTTTTAAAGAACGTAACTATCTGCACATTTGAAGTTTCGGGCACCCGAATGGAGGTACGGGAAGGCCATAAGATATCTAAGCATGCAACAGACTCAGATAAAGGATATATAGCTGACCGGATGGTAATCGGACTCACGAGGCGAAATGACATAGAGATTCTTACACAAGAAAAGACTCGAGTTTTAATGGACGTAACTAGCGGTTCATTTGAAGTTTCGGGCACCCGAATGGAGGAACGGGAAAGCCATAAGATATCTAAGCATGCAACAGACTCAGATAAAGGATATGATGCTGACCGGATGGTAATCGGACTCACGATGCGACAATGACATAGAGATTCGTACACAAGAAAAGACTCGAGTTTTAATGGACGTAACTAGCGGTTCATTTGAAGTTTCGGGCACCCGAATGGAGGAACGGGAAAGCCATAAGATATCTAAGCATGCAACAGACTTAGATAAAGGATATGAAGCTTAACGGACGGTAATCGGACTCACGATGGGACAATGACACAGAGATTCGTACACAAGAAAAGACTCGTGTTTTAATGGAGGAAACTAGCGGTTCATTTGAAGTTTCGGGCACCCGAATGGAGGAACGGGAAGGCCATAAGATATCTGAGCATGCAACAGACTCAGATAAAGGATATGAAGCTGACCGGACGGTAATCGGACACACAATACGACAATGACATAGAGATTCGTACATAAGAAAAGACTTGAATTTTAAAGGACGTAACTATCTATACATTTGAAGTGTCGGGCACCCGAATGGAGGAACGGGAAGGCCATAAGATATCTGAGCATGGAACAGACTCCGATAAAGGATATGAAGCTGACCGGACGATAATCGGACTCACGATGGGACAATGACACAGAGATTCGTACACAAGAAAAGACTCGAGTTTTAATGGACGTAACTAGCGGTTCATTTGAAGTTTCGGGCACCCGAATGGAGGAACGGGAAAGCCATAAGATATCTAAGCATGCAACAGACTTAGATAAAGGATATGAAGCTTAACGGACGGTAATCGGACTCACGATGGGACAATGACACAGAGATTCGTACACAAGAAAAGACTCATGTTTTAATGGACGTAGCTAGCGGTTCATTTGAAGTTTCGGGCACCCGAATGGAGGAACGGGAAGGCCATAAGATATCTAAGCATGCAACGGACTCAGATAAAGGATATGAAGCTGACCGGACGGTAATCGGACTCACGATACGACAATGACATAGAGATTCGTACACAAGAAAAGACTCGAGTTTTAATGGACGTAACTATCTGTACATTTGAAGTGTCGGGCACACGAATGGAGGAACGGGAACGCCATAAGATATTTGAGCATGGAACAGACTCAGATAAAGGATATGAAGCTAACCGGACGGTAATCGTACTCACGATGGGACAATGACACAGAGATTCGTACACAAGAAAATACTCGTGTTTTGATGAACGTAAATAGCGTTTCATTTGAAGTTTCGGGCACACGAATGGAGGAACGGGAAAGCCATAAGATATCTAAGCATGCAACAGACTCAGATAAAGGATATGAAGCTGACCGGACGGTATTCGGACCCGCGATGCAACAATGACATAGAGATTCGTACACAAGAAAAGACTCGAGATTTAAAGAACGTAACTATCTGCACATTTGAAGTTTCGGGCACCCGAATGGAGGTACGGGAAGGCCATAAGATATCTAAGCAGGCAACAGACTCAGATAAAGGATATATAGCTGACCGGATGGTAATCGGACTCACGATGCGACAATGACATAGAGATTCGTACACAAGAAAAGACTCGAGTTTTAATGGACGTAACTAGCGGTTCATTTGAAGTTTCGGGCACCCGAATGGAGGAACGGGAAAGCCATAAGATATCTAAGCATGCAACAGACTCAGATAAAGGATATGATGCTGACCGGATGGTAATCGGACTCACGATGCGACAATGACATAGAGATTCGTACACAAGAAAAGACTCGAGTTTTAATGGACGTAACTAGCGGTTCATTTGAAGTTTCGGGCACCCGAATGGAGGAACGGGAAAGCCATAAGATATCTAAGCATGCAACAGACTTAGATAAAGGATATGAAGCTTAACGGACGGTAATCGGACTCACGATGGGACAATGACACAGAGATTCGTACACAACAAAAGACTCGTGTTTTAATGGAGGAAACTAGCGGTTCATTTGAAGTTTCGGGCACCCGAATGGATAACGGGAAGGCCATAAGATATCTGAGCATGCAGCAGACACAGATAAAGGATTTGAAGCTGACCGGACGGTAATCGGATTCACGATGGGTCAATGACACAGAGATTCGTACACAAGAAAAGACTCATGTTTTAATGGACGTAGCTAGCGGTTCATTTGAAGTTTCGGGCACCCGAATGGAGGAACGGGACGGCCATAAGATATCTAAGCATGCAACAGACTCAGATAAAGGATATGAAGCTGACCGGACGGTAATCGGACACACGATACGACAATGACATAGAGATTCGTACATAAGAAAAGACTTGAGTTTTAAAGGACGTAACTATCTATACATTTGAAGTGTCGGGCACCCGAATGGAGGAATGGGAAGGCCATAAGATATCTGAGCATGGAACAGACTCCGATAAAGGATATGAAGCTGACCGGACGATAATCGGACTCACGATGGGACAATGACACAGAGATTCGTACACAAGAAAAGACTCGAGTTTTAATGGACGTAACTAGCGGTTCATTTGAAGTTTCGGGCACCCGAATGGAGGAACGGGAAAGCCATAAGATATCTAAGCTTGCAACAGACTTAGATAAAGGATATGAAGCTTAACGGACGGTAATCGGACTCACGATGGGACAATGACACAGAGATTCGTACACAAGAAAAGACTCGTGTTTTAATGGAGGAAACTAGCGGTTCATTTGAAGTTTCGGGCACCCGAATGGAGGAACGGGAAGGCCATAAGATATCTGAGCATGCAACAGACTCAGATAAAGGATATGAAGCTGACCGGACGGTAATCGGATTCACGATGGGTCAATGACACAGAGATTCATACACAAGAAAAGACTCATGTTTTAATGGACGTAGCTAGCGGTTCATTTGAAGTTACGGGCACCCGAATGGAGGAACGGGACGGCCATAAGATATCTAAGCATGCAACAGACTCAGATAAAGGATATGAAGCTGACCGGACGGTAATCGGACACACGATACGACAATGACTTAGAGATTCGTACATAAGAAAAGACTTGAGTTTTAAAGGACGTAACTATCTATACATTTGAAGTGTCGGGCACCCGAATGGAGGAACGGGAAGGCCATAAGATATCTGAGCATGGAACAGACTCCGATAAAGGATATGAAGCTGACCGGACGATAATCGGACTCACGATGGGACAATGACACAGAGATTCGTACACAAGAAAAGACTCGAGTTTTAATGGACGTAACTAGCGGTTCATTTAAAGTTTCGGGCACCCGAATGGAGGAACGGGAAGGCCATAAGATATCTGAGCATGCAACAGACTCAGATAAAGGATATAAAGCCTACCGGACGGTAATCGGACTCACGATGGGACAATGACACAGAGATTCGTACACAAGAAAAGACTCATGTTTTAATGGACGTAACTAGCGGTTCATTTGAAGTTTCGGGCACCCGAATGGAGGAACGGGAAGGCCATAAGATATCTAAGCATGCAACGAACTCAGATAAAGGATATGAAGCTGACCGGACGGTAATCGGACTCACGATACGACAATGACATAGAGATTCGTACACAAGAAATGACTCGAGTTTTAATGGACGTAACTATCTGTACATTTGAAGTGTCGGGCACACGAATGGAGGAACGGGAACGCCATAAGATATCCGAGCATGGAACAGACTCAGATAAAGGATATGAAGCTAACCGGACGGTAATCGTACTCACGATGGGACAATGACACAGAGATTCGTACACAAGAAAATATTCGTGTTTTGATGAACGTAAATAGCGGTTCATTTGAAGTTTCGGGCACACGAATGGAGGAACGGGAAAGCCATAAGATATCTAAGCATGCAACAGACTCAGATAAAGGATATGAAGCTGACCGGACGGTATTCGGACCCGTGATGCAACAATGACATAGAGATTCGTACACAAGAAAAGACTCGAGTTTTAAAGAACGTAACTATCTGCACATTTGAAGTTTCGGGCACCCGAATGGAGGTACGGGAAGGCCATAAGATATCTAAGCATGCAACAGACTCAGATAAAGGATATATAGCTGACCGGATGGTAATCGGACTCACGAGGCGAAATGACATAGAGATTCTTACACAAGAAAAGACTCGAGTTTTCATGGACGTAACTAGCGGTTCATTTGAAGTTTCGGGCACCCGAATGGAGGAACGGGAAAGCCATAAGATATCTAAGCATGCAACAGACTCAGATAAAGGATATGATGCTGACCGGATGGTAATCGGACTCACGATGCGACAATGACATAGAGATTCGTACACAAGAAAAGACTCGAGTTTTAATGGACGTAACTAGCGGTTCATTTGAAGTTTCGGGCACCCGAATGGAGGAACGGGAAAGCCATAAGATATCTAAGCATGCAACAGACTTAGATAAAGGATATGAAGCTTAACGGACGGTAATCGGACTCACGATGGGACAATGACACAGAGATTCGTACACAAGAAAAGACTCGAGTTTTAATGGACGTAACTAGCGGTTCATTTAAAGTTTCGGGCACCCGAATGGAGGAACGGGAAGGCCATAAGATATCTGAGCATGCAACAGACTCAGATAAAGGATATAAAGCTTACCGGACGGTAATCGGACTCACGATGGGACAATGACATAGAGATTCGTACACAAGAAAAGACTCGTGTTTTAATGGAGGAAACTAGCGCTTCATTTGAAGTTTCGGGCACCCGAATGGAGGAACGGGAAGGCCATAAGATATCTGAGCATGCAACAGACTCAGATAACGGATATGAAGCTGACCGGACGGTAATCGGATTCACGATGGGTCAATGACACAGAGACTCATACACAAGAAAAGACTCATGTTTTAATGGACGTAGCTAGCGGTTCATTTGAAGTTTCGGGCACCCGAATGGAGGAACGGGACGGCCATAAGATATCTAAGCATGCAACAGACTCAGATAAAGGATATGAAGCTGACCGGATGGTAATCGGACACACGATACGACAATGACATAGAGATTCGTACATAAGAAAAGACTTGAGTTTTAAAGGACGTAACTATCTATACATTTGAAGTGTCGGGCACCCGAATGGAGGAACGGGAAGGCCATAAGATATCTGAGCATGGAACAGACTCCGATAAAGGATATGAAGCTGACCGGACGATAATCGGACTCACGATGGGACAATGACACAGAGATTCGTACACAAGAAAAGACTCGAGTTTTAATGGACGTAACTAGTGGTTCATTTGAAGTTTCGGGCACCCGAATGGAGGAACGGGAAAGCCATAAGATATCTAAGCATGCAACAGACTTAGATAAAGGATATGAAGCTTAACGGAAGGTAATCGGACTCACGATGGGACAATGACACAGAGATTAGTACACAAGAATAGACTCGTGTTTTAATGGAGGAAACTAGCGGTTCATTTGAAGTTTCGGGCACCCGAATGGAGGAACGGGAAGGCCATAAGATATCTGAGCATGCAACAGACTCAGATAAAGGATATGAAGCTGACCGGACGGTAATCGGATTCACGATGGGTCAATGACACAGAGATTCGTACACAAGAAAAGACTCATGTTTTAATGGACGTAGCTAGCGGTTCATTTGAAGTTTCGGGCACCCGAATGGAGGAACGGGACGGCCATAAGATATCTAAGCATGAAACAGACTCAGATAAAGGATATAAAGCTGACCGGACGGTAATCGGACACACGATACGACAATGACATAGAGATTCGTACATAAGAAAAGACTTGAGTTTTAAAGGACGTAACTATCTATACATTTGAAGTGTCGGGCACCCGAATGGAGGAACGGGAAGGCCATAAGATATCTGAGCATGGAACAGACTCCGATAAAGGATATGAAGCTGACCGGACGATAATCGGACTCACGATGGGACAATGACACAGAGATTCGTACACAAGAAAAGACTCATGTTTTAATGGACGTAACTAGCGGTTCATTTGAAGTTTCGGGCACCCGAATGGAGGAACGGGAAGGCCATAAGATATCTAAGCATGCAACGGACTCAGATAAAGGATATGAAGCTGACCGGACGGTAATCGGACTCACGATACGACAATGACATAGAGATTCGTACACAAGAAAAGACTCGAGTTTTAAAGAACGTAACTATCTGCACATTTGAAGTTTCGGGCACCCGAATGGAGGTACGGGAAGGCCATAAGATATCTAAGCATGCAACAGACTCAGATAAAGGATATATAGCTGACCGGATGGTAATCGGACTCACGATGCGAAATGACATAGAGATTCTTACACAAGAAAAGACTCGAGTTTTAATGGACGTAACTAGCGGTTCATTTGAAGTTTCGGGCACCCGAATGGAGGAACGGGAAAGCCATAAGATATCTAAGCATGCAACAGACTCAGATAAAGGATATGATGCTGACCGGATGGTAATCGGACTCACGATGCGACAATGACATAGAGATTCGTACACAAGAAAAGACTCGAGTTTTAATGGACGTAACTAGCGGTTCATTTGAAGTTTCGGGCACCCGAATGGAGGAACGGGAAAGCCATAAGATATCTAAGCATGCAACAGACTTAGATAAAGGATATGAAGCTTAACGGACGGTAATCGGACTCACGATGGGACAATGACACAGAGATTCGTACACAAGAAAAGACTCGTGTTTTAATGGAGGAAACTAGCGGTTCATTTGAAGTTTCGGGCACCCGAATGGAGGAACGGGAAGGCCATAAGATATCTGAGCATGCAACAGACTCAGATAAAGGATATGAAGCTGACCGGACGGTAATCGGATTCACGATGGGTCAATGACACAGAGATTCGTACACAAGAAAAGACTCATGTTTTAATGGACGTAGCTAGCGGTTCATTTGAAGTTTCGGGCACCCGAATGGAGGAACGGGACGGCCATAAGATATCTAAGCATGAAACAGACTCAGATAAAGGATATGAAGCTGACCGGACGGTAATCGGACACACGATACGACAATGACATAGAGATTCGTACATAAGAAAAGACTTGAGTTCTAAAGGACGTAACTATCTATACATTTGAAGTGTCGGGCACCCGAATGGAGGAACGGGAAGGCCATAAGATATCTGAGCATGGAACAGACTCCGATAAAGGATATGAAGCTGACCGGACGATAATCGGACTCACGATGGGACAATGACACAGAGATTCGTACACAAGAAAAGACTCGAGTTTTAATGGACGTAACTAGCGGTTCATTTGAAGTTTCGGGCACCCGAATGGAGGAACGGGAAAGCCATAAGATATCTAAGCATGCAACAGACTTAGATAAAGGATATGAAGCTTAACGGAAGGTAATCGGACTCACGATGGGACAATGACACAGAGATTCGTACACAAGAATAGACTCGTGTTTTAATGGAGGAAACTAGCGGTTCATTTGAAGTTTCGGGCACCCGAATGGAGGAACGAGAAGGCCATAAGATATCTGAGCATGCAATAGACTCAGATAAAGGATATGAAGCTGACCGGACGGTAATCGGATTCACGATGGGTCAATGACACAGAGATTCATACACAAGAAAAGACTCATGTTTTAATGGACGTAGCTAGCGGTTCATTTGAAGTTTCGGGCACCCGAATGGAGGAACGGGAAGGCCATAAGATATCTGAGAATGCAACAGACTCAGATAAAGGATATGAAGCTGACCGGACGGTAGTCGGATTCACGATGGGTCAATGACACAGAGATTCATACACAAGAAAGGACTCATGTTTTAATGGACGTAGCTAGCGGTTCATTTGAAGTTTCGGGCACCCGAATGGAGGAACGGGACGGCCATAAGATATCTAAGCATGCAACAGACTCAGATAAAGGACATGAAGCTGACCGGACGGTAATCGGACACACGATACGACAATGACATAGAGATTCGTACATAAGAAAAGACTTGAGTTTTAAAGGACGTAACTATCTATACATTTGAAGTGTCGGGCACCCGAATGGAGGAACGGGAAGGCCATAAGATATCTGAGCATGGAACAGACTCCGATAAAGGATATGAAGCTGACTGGACGATAATCGGACTCACGATGGGACAATGACACAGAGATTCGTACACAAGAAAAGACTCAAGTTTTAATGGACGTAACTAGCGGTTCATTTGAAGTTTCGGGCACCCGAATGGAGGAACGGGAAAGCCATAAGATATCTAAGCATGCAACAGACTCAGATAAAGGATATAAAGCTTACCGGACGGTAATCGGACTCATGATGGGACAATGACACAGAGATTCGTACACAAGAAAAGACTCGAGTTTTAATGGACGTAACTAGCGGTTCATTTGAAGTTTCGGGCACCCGAATGGAGGAACGGGAAAGCCATAAGATATCTAAGCATGCAACAGACTTAGATAAAGGATATGAAGCTGACCGGACGGTAATCGGACTCACGATGGGTCAATGACACAGAGATTCGTACACAAGAATAGACTCGTGTTTTAATGGAGGAAACTAACGGTTCATTTGAAGTTTCGGGCACCCGAATGGAGGAACGGGAAGGCCATAAGATATCTGAGCATGCAACAGACTCAGATAAAGGATATGAAGCTGACCGGACGGTAATCGGATTCACGATGGGTCAATGACACAGAGATTCATACACAAGAAAAGACTCATGTTTTAATGGACGTAGCTAGCGGTTCATTTGAAGTTTCGGGCACCCGAATGGAGGAACGGGACGGCCATAAGATATCTAAGCATGCAACAGACTCAGATAAAGGATATGAAGCTGACCGGACGGTAATCGGACACACGATACGACAATGACATAGAGATTCGTACATAAGAAAAGACTTGAGTTTTAAAGGACGTAACTATCTATACATTTGAAGTGTCGGGCACCCGAATGGAGGAACGGGAAGGCCATAAGATATCTGAGCATGGAACAGACTCCGATAAAGGATATGAAGCTGACTGGACGATAATCGGACTCACGATGGGACAATGACACAGAGATTCGTACACAAGAAAAGACTCAAGTTTTAATGGACGTAACTAGCGGTTCATTTGAAGTTTCGGGCACCCGAATGGAGGAACGGGAAGGCCATAAGATATCTGAGCATGCAACAGACTCAGATAAAGGATATAAAGCTTACCGGACGGTAATCGGACTCATGATGGGACAATGACACAGAGATTCGTACACAAGAAAAGACTCATGTTTTAATGGACGTAACTAGCGGTTCATTTGAAGTTTCGGGCACCCGAATGGAGGAACGGGAAGGCCATAAGATATCTAAGCATGCAACGGACTCAGATAAAGGATATGAAGCTGACCGGACGGTAATCGGACTCACGATACGACAATGACATAGAGATTCGTACACAAGAAAAGACTCGAGTTTTAAAGGACGTAACTATCTGTACATTTGAAGTGTCGGGCACACGAATGGAGGAACGGGAACGCCATAAGATATCTGAGCATGGAACAGACTCAGATAAAGGATATGAAGCTGACCGGACGGTATTCGGACCCACGATGCAACAATGACATAGAGATTCGTACACAAGAAAAGACTCGAGTTTTAAAGAACGTAACTATCTGCACATTTGAAGTTTCGGGCACCCGAATGGAGGTACGGGAAGGCCATAAGATATCTAAGCATGCAACAGACTCAGATAAAGGATATATAGCTGACCGGATGGTAATCGGACTCACGATGCGAAATGACATAGAGATTCTTACACAAGAAAAGACTCGAGTTTTAATGGACGTAACCTGCGGTTCATTTGAAGTTTCGGGCACCCGAATGGAGGAACGGGAAAGCCATAAGATATCTAAGCATGCAACAGACTCAGATAAAGGATATGATGCTGACCGGATGGTAATCGGACTCACGATGCGACAATGACATAGAGATTCGTACACAAGAAAAGACTCGAGTTTTAATGGACGTAACTAGCGGTTCATTTGAAGTTTCGGGCACCCGAATGGAGGAACGGGAAAGCCATAAGATATCTAAGCATGCAACAGACTTAGATAAAGGATATGAAGCTTAACGGACGGTAATCGGACTCACGATGGGACAATGACACAGAGATTCGTACACAAGAAAAGACTCGAGTTTTAATGGACGTAACTAGCGGTTCATTTAAAGTTTCGGGCACCCGAATGGAGGAACGGGAAGGCCATAAGATATCTGAGCATGCAACAGACTCAGATAAAGAATATAAAGCTTACCGGACAGTAATCGGACTCACGATGGGACAATGACATAGAGATTCGTACATAAGAAAAGACTTGAGTTTTAAAGGACGTAACTATCTATACATTTGAAGTGTCGGGCACCCGAATGGAGGAACGGGAAGGCCATAAGATATCTGAGCATGGAACAGACTCCAATAAAGGATATGAAGCTGACCGGACGATAATCGGACTCACGATGGGACAATGACACAGAGATTCGTACACAAGAAAAGACTCGAGTTTTAATGGACGTAACTAGCGGTTCATTTGAAGTTTCGGGCACCCGAATGGAGGAACGGGAAAGCCATAAGATATCTAAGCATGCAACAGACTTAGATAAAGGATATGAAGCTTAACGGACGGTAATCGGACTCACGATGGGACAATGACACAGAGATTCGTACACAAGAATAGACTCGTGTTTTAATGGAGGAAACTAGCGGTTCATTTGAAGTTTCGGGCACCCGAATGGAGGAACGGGAAGGCCATAAGATATCTGAGCATGCAACAGACTCAGATAAAGGATATGAAGCTGACCGGACGGTAATCGGATTCACGATGGGTCAATGACACAGAGATTCATACACAAGAAAAGACTCATGTTTTGATGGACGTAGCTAGCGGTTCATTTGAAGTTTCGGGCACCCGAATGGAGGAACGGGACGGCCATAAGATATCTAAGCATGCAACAGACTCAGATAGAGGATATGAAGGTGACCGGACGGTAATCGGACACACGATACGACAATGACATAGAGATTCGTACATAAGAAAAGACTTGAGTTTTAAAGGACGTAACTACCTATACATTTGAAGTGTCGGGCACCCGAATGGAGGAACGAGAAGGACATAAGATATTTGAGCATGGAACAGACTCCGATAAAATATATGAAGCTGACCGGACGATAACCGGACTCACGATGGGACAATGACACAGAGATTCGTACACAAGAAAAGACTCGAGTTTTAATGGACGTAACTAGCGGTTCATTTGAAGTTTCGGGCACCCGAATGGAGGAACGGGAAGGCCATAAGATATTTGAGCATGCAACAGACTCAGATAAAGGATATAAAGCTTACCGGACGGTAAGCGGACTCACGATGGGACAATGACACAAAGATTCGTACACAAGAAAAGACTCATGTTTTAATGGACGTAACTAGCGGTTCATTTGAAGTTTCGGGCACCCGAATGGAGGAACGGGAAGGCCATAAGATATCTAAGCATGCAACGGACTCAGATAAAGGATATGAAGCTGACCGGACGGTAATCGGACTCACAATACGACAATGACATAGAGATTCGTACACAAGAAAAGACTCGAGTTTTAAAGGACGTAACTATCTGTACATTTGAAGTGTCGGGCACAAGAATGGAGGAACGGGAACGCCATAAGATATCTGAGCATGGAACAGACTCAGATAAAGGATATGAAGCTAACCGGATGGTAATCGGACTCACGATGGGACAATGACACAAAGATTCGTACACAAGAAAATACTCGTGTTATGATGAACGTAAATAGCGGTTCATTTGAAGTTTCGGGCACACGAATGGAGGACCGGGAAAGCCATAAGATATCTAAGCATGCAAAAGACTCAGATAAAGGATATGAAGCTGACCGGACGGTATTCGGACCCACGATGCAACAATGACATAGAGATTCGTACACAAGAAAAGACTCGAGTTTTAAAGAACGTAACTATCTGCACATTTGAAGTTTCGGGCACCCGAATGGAGGTACGGGAAGGCCATAAGATATCTAAGCATGCAACAGACTCAGATAAAGGATATATAGCTGACCGGATGGTAATCGGACTCACGATGCGAAATGACATAGAGATTCTTACACAAGAAAAGACTCGAGTTTT
The DNA here is from genome assembly GCA_032199755.1 of Ambrosia artemisiifolia. Lineage (NCBI taxonomy): Eukaryota > Viridiplantae > Streptophyta > Magnoliopsida > Asterales > Asteraceae > Ambrosia > Ambrosia artemisiifolia. The sequence goes on along the minus strand of CM063519.1, from coordinate 39,687,023 downwards.
AATGGACGTAACTAGCGGTTCATTTGAAGTTTCGGGCACCCGAATGGAGGAACGGGAAAGCCATAAGATATCTAAGCATGCAACAGACACAGATAAAGGATATGAAGCTGACCGGACGGTAATCGGACTCACGATGCGACAATGACATAGAGATTCGTACACAAGAAAAGACTCGAGTTTTAATGGAAGGAACTATCGGTTCATATGAAGTTTCGGGCACCCGAATGGAGGAACGGGAACGCCATAAGATATCTGATCATGCAACAAACTATGTTAAAGGATACGAAGCAGACCGGACGGCAATCGGACTCATGATGTGACAATGACACAGAGTTTCGTACACAAGAAAAGACTTGAGTTTTAATGGACGTAACTAGCGGTTCATTTGAAGTTTCAGGCACCCGAATGGAGGAACGGGAAAGCCATAAGATATCTAAGCATGCAACAGACTCAGATAAAGGATATAAAGCTTACCGGACGGTAATCGGACTCACGATGGGACAATGACACAGAGATTCGTACACAAGAAAAGACTCGTGTTTTAATGGACGTAACTATCTATACATTTGAAGTGTCGGGCACCCGAATGGAGGAACGGGAAGGCCATAAGATATCTGAGCATGGAACAGACTCCGATAAAGGATATGAAGCTGACCGGACGATTATCGGACTCACGATGGGACAATGACACAGAGATTCGTACACAAGAAAAGACTCATGTTTTAATGGACGTAACTAGCGGTTCATTTGAAGTTTCGGGCACCCGAATGGAGGAACGGGAAGGCCATAAGATATCTAAGCATGCAACGGACTCAGATAAAGGATATGAAGCTGACCGGACGGTAATCGGACTCACGATACGACAATGACATAGAGATTCGTACACAAGAACAGACTCGAGTTTTAAAGGACGTAACTATCTGTACATTTGAAGTGTCGGGCACACGAATGGAGGAACGGGAACGCCATAAGATATCTGAGCATGGAACAGACTCAGATAAAGGATATGAAGCTAACCGGACGGTAATCGGACTCACGATGGGACAATGACACAAAGATTCGTACACAAGAAAATACTCGTGTTTTGATGAACGTAAATAGCGGTTCATTTGAAGTTTCGGGCACACGAATGGAGGACCGGGAAAGCCATAAGATATCTAAGCATGCAAAAGACTCAGATAAAGGATATGAAGCTGACCGGACGGTATTCGGACCCACGATGCAACAATGACATAGAGATTCGTACACAAGAAAAGACTCGAGTTTTAAAGAACGTAACTATCTGCACATTTGAAGTTTCGGGCACCCGAATGGAGGTACGGGAAGGCCATAAGATATCTAAGCATGCAACAGACTCAGATAAAGGATATATAGCTGACCGGATGGTAATCGGACTCACGATGCGAAATGACATAGAGATTCTTACACAAGAAAAGACTCGAGTTTTAATGGACGTAACTAGCGGTTCATTTGAAGTTTCGGGCACCCGAATGGAGGAACGGGAAAGCCATAAGATATCTAAGCATGCAACAGACTCAGATAAAGGATATGAAGCTGACCGGACGGTAATCGGACTCACGATGCGACAATGACATAGAGATTCGTACACAAGAAAAGACTCGAGTTTTAATGGAAGGAACTATCGGTTCATATGAAGTTTCGGGCACCCGAATGGAGGAACGAGAACGCCATAAGATATCTGATCATGCAACAAACTATGTTAAAGGATACGAAGCAGACCGGACGGCAATCGGACTCATGATGTGACAATGACACAGAGTTTCGTACACAAGAAAAGACTTGAGTTTTAATGGACGTAACTAGCGGTTCATTTGAAGTTTCAGGCACCCGAATGGAGGAACGGGAAAGCCATAAGATATCTAAGCATGCAACAGACTCAGATAAAGGATATAAAGCTTACCGGACGGTAATCGGACTCACGATGGGACAATGACACAGAGATTCGTACACAAGAAAAGACTCGTGTTTTAATGGACGTAACTATCTATACATTTGAAGTGTCGGGCACCTGAATGGAGGAACGGGAAGGCCATAAGATATCTGAGCATGGAACAGACTCCGATAAAGGATATGAAGCTGACCGGACGATTATCGGACTCACGATGGGACAATGACACAGAGATTCGTACACAAGAAAAGACTCGTGTTTTAATGGACGTAACTAGCGGTTCATTTGAAGTTTCGGGCACCCAAATGTAGGAACGGGAAGGCCATTAGATATCTGAGCATGCAACAGACTCAGATAAAGGATATGAAGCTGACCGGACGGTAATCGGACTCACGATGGGACAATGACATAGAGATTCGTACACAAGAAAAGACTCGAGTTTTAAAGAACGTAACTATCTGCACATTTGAAGTTTCGGGCACCCGAATGGAGGTACGGGAAGGCCATAAGATATCTAAGCATGCAACAGACTCAGATAAAGGATATATAGCTGACCGGATGGTAATCGGACTCACGATGCGAAATGACATAGAGATTCTTACACAAGAAAAGACTCGAGTTTTAATGGACGTAACTAGCGGTTCATTTGAAGTTTCGGGCACCCGAATGGAGGAACGGGAAAGCCATAAGATATCTAAGCATGCAACAGACTCCAATAAAGGATATGAAGCTGACCGGACGATAATCGGACTCACGATGGGACAATGACACAGAGATTCGTACACAAGAAAAGACTCGAGTTTTAATGGACGTAACTAGCGGTTCATTTGAAGTTTCGGGCACCCGAATGGAGGAACGGGAAAGCCATAAGATATCTAAGCATGCAACAGACTTAGATAAAGGATATGAAGCTTAACGGACGGTAATCGGACTCACGATGGGACAATGACACAGAGATTCGTACACAAGAATAGACTCGTGTTTTAATGGAGGAAACTAGCGGTTCATTTGAAGTTTCGGGCACCCGAATGGAGGAACGGGAAGGCCATAAGATATCTGAGCATGCAACAGACTCAGATAAAGGATATGAAGCTGACCGGACGGTAATCGGATTCACGATGGGTCAATGACACAGAGATTCATACACAAGAAAAGACTCATGTTTTGATGGACGTAGCTAGCGGTTCATTTGAAGTTTCGGGCACCCGAATGGAGGAACGGGACGGCCATAAGATATCTAAGCATGCAACAGACTCAGATAGAGGATATGAAGGTGACCGGACGGTAATCGGACACACGATACGACAATGACATAGAGATTCGTACATAAGAAAAGACTTGAGTTTTAAAGGACGTAACTACCTATACATTTGAAGTGTCGGGCACCCGAATGGAGGAACGAGAAGGACATAAGATATTTGAGCATGGAACAGACTCCGATAAAATATATGAAGCTGACCGGACGATAACCGGACTCACGATGGGACAATGACACAGAGATTCGTACACAAGAAAAGACTCGAGTTTTAATGGACGTAACTAGCGGTTCATTTGAAGTTTCGGGCACCCGAATGGAGGAACGGGAAGGCCATAAGATATTTGAGCATGCAACAGACTCAGATAAAGGATATAAAGCTTACCGGACGGTAAGCGGACTCACGATGGGACAATGACACAAAGATTCGTACACAAGAAAAGACTCATGTTTTAATGGACGTAACTAGCGGTTCATTTGAAGTTTCGGGCACCCGAATGGAGGAACGGGAAGGCCATAAGATATCTAAGCATGCAACGGACTCAGATAAAGGATATGAAGCTGACCGGACGGTAATCGGACTCACAATACGACAATGACATAGAGATTCGTACACAAGAAAAGACTCGAGTTTTAAAGGACGTAACTATCTGTACATTTGAAGTGTCGGGCACAAGAATGGAGGAACGGGAACGCCATAAGATATCTGAGCATGGAACAGACTCAGATAAAGGATATGAAGCTAACCGGATGGTAATCGGACTCACGATGGGACAATGACACAAAGATTCGTACACAAGAAAATACTCGTGTTATGATGAACGTAAATAGCGGTTCATTTGAAGTTTCGGGCACACGAATGGAGGACCGGGAAAGCCATAAGATATCTAAGCATGCAAAAGACTCAGATAAAGGATATGAAGCTGACCGGACGGTATTCGGACCCACGATGCAACAATGACATAGAGATTCGTACACAAGAAAAGACTCGAGTTTTAAAGAACGTAACTATCTGCACATTTGAAGTTTCGGGCACCCGAATGGAGGTACGGGAAGGCCATAAGATATCTAAGCATGCAACAGACTCAGATAAAGGATATATAGCTGACCGGATGGTAATCGGACTCACGATGCGAAATGACATAGAGATTCTTACACAAGAAAAGACTCGAGTTTTAATGGACGTAACTAGCGGTTCATTTGAAGTTTCGGGCACCCGAATGGAGGAACGGGAAAGCCATAAGATATCTAAGCATGCAACAGACACAGATAAAGGATATGAAGCTGACCGGACGGTAATCGGACTCACGATGCGACAATGACATAGAGATTCGTACACAAGAAAAGACTCGAGTTTTAATGGAAGGAACTATCGGTTCATATGAAGTTTCGGGCACCCGAATGGAGGAACGGGAACGCCATAAGATATCTGATCATGCAACAAACTATGTTAAAGGATACGAAGCAGACCGGACGGCAATCGGACTCATGATGTGACAATGACACAGAGTTTCGTACACAAGAAAAGACTTGAGTTTTAATGGACGTAACTAGCGGTTCATTTGAAGTTTCAGGCACCCGAATGGAGGAACGGGAAAGCCATAAGATATCTAAGCATGCAACAGACTCAGATAAAGGATATAAAGCTTACCGGACGGTAATCGGACTCACGATGGGACAATGACACAGAGATTCGTACACAAGAAAAGACTCGTGTTTTAATGGACGTAACTATCTATACATTTGAAGTGTCGGGCACCCGAATGGAGGAACGGGAAGGCCATAAGATATCTGAGCATGGAACAAACTCCGATAAAGGATATGAAGCTGACCGGACGATTATCGGACTCACGATGGGACAATGACACAGAGATTCGTACACAAGAAAAGACTCATGTTTTAATGGACGTAACTAGCGGTTCATTTGAAGTTTCGGGCACCCGAATGGAGGAACGGGAAGGCCATAAGATATCTAAGCATGCAACGGACTCAGATAAAGGATATGAAGCTGACCGGACGGTAATCGGACTCACGATACGACAATGACATAGAGATTCGTACACAAGAACAGACTCGAGTTTTAAAGGACGTAACTATCTGTACATTTGAAGTGTCGGGCACACGAATGGAGGAACGGGAACGCCATAAGATATCTGAGCATGGAACAGACTCAGATAAAGGATATGAAGCTAACCGGACGGTAATCGGACTCACGATGGGACAATGACACAAAGATTCGTACACAAGAAAATACTCGTGTTTTGATGAACGTAAATAGCGGTTCATTTGAAGTTTCGGGCACACGAATGGAGGACCGGGAAAGCCATAAGATATCTAAGCATGCAAAAGACTCAGATAAAGGATATGAAGCTGACCGGACGGTATTCGGACCCACGATGCAACAATGACATAGAGATTCGTACACAAGAAAAGACTCGAGTTTTAAAGAACGTAACTATCTGCACATTTGAAGTTTCGGGCACCCGAATGGAGGTACGGGAAGGCCATAAGATATCTAAGCATGCAACAGACTCAGATAAAGGATATATAGCTGACCGGATGGTAATCGGACTCACGATGCGAAATGACATAGAGATTCTTACACAAGAAAAGACTCGAGTTTTAATGGACGTAACTAGCGGTTCATTTGAAGTTTCGGGCACCCGAATGGAGGAACGGGAAAGCCATAAGATATCTAAGCATGCAACAGACTCAGATAAAGGATATGAAGCTGACCGGACGGTAATCGGACTCACGATGCGACAATGACATAGAGATTCGTACACAAGAAAAGACTCGAGTTTTAATGGAAGGAACTATCGGTTCATATGAAGTTTCGGGCACCCGAATGGAGGAACGAGAACGCCATAAGATATCTGATCATGCAACAAACTATGTTAAAGGATACGAAGCAGACCGGACGGCAATCGGACTCATGATGTGACAATGACACAGAGTTTCGTACACAAGAAAAGACTTGAGTTTTAATGGACGTAACTAGCGGTTCATTTGAAGTTTCAGGCACCCGAATGGAGGAACGGGAAAGCCATAAGATATCTAAGCATGCAACAGACTCAGATAAAGGATATAAAGCTTACCGGACGGTAATCGGACTCACGATGGGACAATGACACAGAGATTCGTACACAAGAAAAGACTCGTGTTTTAATGGACGTAACTATCTATACATTTGAAGTGTCGGGCACCTGAATGGAGGAACGGGAAGGCCATAAGATATCTGAGCATGGAACAGACTCCGATAAAGGATATGAAGCTGACCGGACGATTATCGGACTCACGATGGGACAATGACACAGAGATTCGTACACAAGAAAAGACTCGTGTTTTAATGGACGTAACTAGCGGTTCATTTGAAGTTTCGGGCACCCAAATGTAGGAACGGGAAGGCCATTAGATATCTGAGCATGCAACAGACTCAGATAAAGGATATGAAGCTGACCGGACGGTAATCGGACTCACGATGGGACAATGACATAGAGATTCGTACACAAGAAAAGACTCGAGTTTTAAAGAACGTAACTATCTGCACATTTGAAGTTTCGGGCACCCGAATGGAGGTACGGGAAGGCCATAAGATATCTAAGCATGCAACAGACTCAGATAAAGGATATATAGCTGACCGGATGGTAATCGGACTCACGATGCGAAATGACATAGAGATTCTTACACAAGAAAAGACTCGAGTTTTAATGGACGTAACTAGCGGTTCATTTGAAGTTTCGGGCACCCGAATGGAGGAACGGGAAAGCCATAAGATATCTAAGCATGCAACAGACTCAGATAAAGGATATGAAGCTGACCGGACGGTAATCGGACTCACGATGCGACAATGACATAGAGATTCGTACACAAGAAAAGACTCGAGTTTTAATGGAAGGAACTATCGGTTCATATGAAGTTTCGGGCACCCGAATGGAGGAACGGGAACGCCATAAGATATCTGATCATGCAACAAACTATGTTAAAGGATACGAAGCAGACCGGACGGCAATCGGACTCATGATGTGACAATGACACAGAGTTTCGTACACAAGAAAAGACTTGAGTTTTAATGGACGTAACTAGCGGTTCATTTGAAGTTTCAGGCACCCGAATGGAGGAACGGGAAAGCCATAAGATATCTAAGCATGCAACAGACTCAGATAAAGGATATAAAGCTTACCGGACGGTAATCGGACTCACGATGGGACAATGACACAGAGATTCGTACACAAGAAAAGACTCGTGTTTTAATGGACGTAACTATCTATACATTTGAAGTGTCGGGCACCCGAATGGAGGAACGGGAAGGCCATAAGATATCTGAGCATGGAACAGACTCCGATAAAGGGTATGAAGCTGACCGGACGATTATCGGACTCAAGATGGGACAATGACACAGAGATTCGTACACAAGAAAAGACTCGTGTTTTAATGGACGTAACTAGCGGTTCATTTGAAGTTTCGGGCACCCAAATGTAGGAACGGGAAGGCCATTAGATATCTGAGCATGCAACAGACTCAGATAAAGGATATGAAGCTGACCGGACGGTAATCGGACTCACGATGGGACAATGACATAGAGATTCGTACACAAGAAAAGACTCGAGTTTTAAAGAACGTAACTATCTGCACATTTGAAGTTTCGGGCACCCGAATGGAGGTACTGGAAGGCCATAAGATATCTAAGCATGCAACAGACTCAGATAAAGGATATAAAGCTTACCGGACGGTAATCGGACTCACGATGGGACAATGACACAGAGATTCGTACACAAGAAAAGACTCGTGTTTTAATGGACGTAACTATCTATACATTTGAAGTGTCGGGCACCCGAATGGAGGAACGGGAAGGCCATAAGATATCTGAGCATGGAACAGACTCCGATAAAGGATATGAAGCTGACCGGACGATTATCGGACTCACGATGGGACAATGACACAGAGATTCGTACACAAGAAAAGACTCATGTTTTAATGGACGTAACTAGCGGTTCATTTGAAGTTTCGGGCACCCGAATGGAGGAACGGGAAGGCCATAAGATATCTAAGCATGCAACGGACTCAGATAAAGGATATGAAGCTGACCGGACGGTAATCGGACTCACGATACGACAATGACATAGAGATTCGTACACAAGAACAGACTCGAGTTTTAAAGGACGTAACTATCTGTACATTTGAAGTGTCGGGCACACGAATGGAGGAACGGGAACGCCATAAGATATCTGAGCATGGAACAGACTCAGATAAAGGATATGAAGCTAACCGGACGGTAATCGGACTCACGATGGGACAATGACACAAAGATTCGTACACAAGAAAATACTCGTGTTTTGATGAACGTAAATAGCGGTTCATTTGAAGTTTCGGGCACACGAATGGAGGACCGGGAAAGCCATAAGATATCTAAGCATGCAAAAGACTCAGATAAAGGATATGAAGCTGACCGGACGGTATTCGGACCCACGATGCAACAATGACATAGAGATTCGTACACAAGAAAAGACTCGAGTTTTAAAGAACGTAACTATCTGCACATTTGAAGTTTCGGGCACCCGAATGGAGGTACGGGAAGGCCATAAGATATCTAAGCATGCAACAGACTCAGATAAAGGATATATAGCTGACCGGATGGTAATCGGACTCACGATGCGAAATGACATAGAGATTCTTACACAAGAAAAGACTCGAGTTTTAATGGACGTAACTAGCGGTTCATTTGAAGTTTCGGGCACCCGAATGGAGGAACGGGAAAGCCATAAGATATCTAAGCATGCAACAGACTCAGATAAAGGATATGAAGCTGACCGGACGGTAATCGGACTCACGATGCGACAATGACATAGAGATTCGTACACAAGAAAAGACTCGAGTTTTAATGGAAGGAACTATCGGTTCATATGAAGTTTCGGGCACCCGAATGGAGGAACGAGAACGCCATAAGATATCTGATCATGCAACAAACTATGTTAAAGGATACGAAGCAGACCGGACGGCAATCGGACTCATGATGTGACAATGACACAGAGTTTCGTACACAAGAAAAGACTTGAGTTTTAATGGACGTAACTAGCGGTTCATTTGAAGTTTCAGGCACCCGAATGGAGGAACGGGAAAGCCATAAGATATCTAAGCATGCAACAGACTCAGATAAAGGATATAAAGCTTACCGGACGGTAATCGGACTCACGATGGGACAATGACACAGAGATTCGTACACAAGAAAAGACTCGTGTTTTAATGGACGTAACTATCTATACATTTGAAGTGTCGGGCACCTGAATGGAGGAACGGGAAGGCCATAAGATATCTGAGCATGGAACAGACTCCGATAAAGGATATGAAGCTGACCGGACGATTATCGGACTCACGATGGGACAATGACACAGAGATTCGTACACAAGAAAAGACTCGTGTTTTAATGGACGTAACTAGCGGTTCATTTGAAGTTTCGGGCACCCAAATGTAGGAACGGGAAGGCCATTAGATATCTGAGCATGGAACAGACTCCGATAAAGGGTATGAAGCTGACCGGACGATTATCGGACTCAAGATGGGACAATGACACAGAGATTCGTACACAAGAAAAGACTCGTGTTTTAATGGACGTAACTAGCGGTTCATTTGAAGTTTCGGGCACCCAAATGTAGGAACGGGAAGGCCATTAGATATCTGAGCATGCAACAGACTCAGATAAAGGATATGAAGCTGACCGGACGGTAATCGGACTCACGATGGGACAATGACATAGAGATTCGTACACAAGAAAAGACTCGAGTTTTAAAGAACGTAACTATCTGCACATTTGAAGTTTCGGGCACCCGAATGGAGGTACGGGAAGGCCATAAGATATCTAAGCATGCAACAGACTCAGATAAAGGATATATAGCTGACCGGATGGTAATCGGACTCACGATGCGAAATGACATAGAGATTCTTACACAAGAAAAGACTCGAGTTTTAATGGACGTAACTAGCGGTTCATTTGAAGTTTCGGGCACCCGAATGGAGGAACGGGAAAGCCATAAGATATCTAAGCATGCAACAGACTCAGATAAAGGATATGATGCTGACCGGATGGTAATCGGACTCACGATGCGACAATGAGATAGAGATTCGTACACAAGAAAAGACTCGAGTTTTAATGGACGTAACTAGCGGTTCATTTGAAGTTTCGGGCACCCGAATGGAGGAACGGGAAAGCCATAAGATATCTAAGCATGCAACAGACTTAGATAAAGGATATGAAGCTTAACGGACGGTAATCGGACTCACGATGGGACAATGACACATAGATTCGTACACAAGAAAAGACTCGAGTTTTAATGGACGTAACTAGCGGTTCATTTAAAGTTTCGGGCACCCGAATGGAGGAACGGGAAGGCCATAAGATATCTGAGCATGCAACAGACTCAGATAAAGAATATAAAGCTTACCGGACAGTAATCGGACTCACGATGGGACAATGACATAGAGATTCGTACATAAGAAAAGACTTGAGTTTTAAAGGACGTAACTATCTATACATTTGAAGTGTCGGGCACCCGAATGGAGGAACGGGAAGGCCATAAGATATCTGAGCATGCAACAGACTCAGATAAAGGATATGAAGCTGACCGGATGGTAATCGGACTCACGATGCGACAATGACATAGAGATTCGTACACAAGAAAAGACTCGAGTTTTAATGGACGTAACTAGCGGTTCATTTGAAGTTTCGGGCACCCGAATGGAGGAACGGGAAAGCCATAAGATATCTAAGCATGCAACAGACTTAGATAAAGGATATGAAGCTTAACGGACGGTAATCGGACTCACGATGGGACAATGACACAGAGATTCGTACACAAGAAAAGACTCATGTTTTAATGGACGTAGCTAGCGGTTCATTTGAAGTTTCGGGCACCCGAATGGAGGAACGGGACGGCCATAAGATATCTAAGCATGCAACAGACTCAGATAAAGGATATGAAGCTGACCGGAAGGTAATCGGACACACGATACGACAATGACATAGAGATTCGTACATAAGAAAAGACTTGAGTTTTAAAGGACGTAACTATCTATACATTTGAAGTGTCGGGCACCCGAATGGAGGAACGGGAAGGCCATAAGATATCTGAGCATGGAACAGACTCCGATAAAGGATATGAAGCTGACCGGACGATTATTGGACTCACGATGGGACAATGACACAGAGATTCGTACACAAGAAAAGACTCATGTTTTAATGGACGTAACTAGCGGTTCATTTGAAGTTTCGGGCACCCGAATGGAGGAACGGGAAGGCCATAAGATATCTAAGCATGCAACGGACTCAGATAAAGGATATGAAGCTGACCGGACGGTAATCGGACTCACGATACGACAATGACATAGAGATTCGTACACAAGAAAAGACTCGAGTTTTAAACGACGTAACTATCTGTACATTTGAAGTGTCGGGCACACGAATGGAGGAACGGGAACGCCATAAGATATCTGAGCATGGAACAGACTCAGATAAAGGATATGAAGCTAACCGGACGGTAATCGGACTCACGATGGGACAATGACACAAAGATTCGTACACAAGAAAATACTCGTGTTTTGATGAACGTAAATAGCGGTTCATTTGAAGTTTCGGGCACACGAATGGAGGACCGGGAAAGCCATAAGATATCTAAGCATGCAAAAGACTCAGATAAAGGATATGAAGCTGACCGGATGGTATTCGGACCCACGATGCAACAATGACATAGAGATTCGTACACAAGAAAAGACTCGAGTTTTAAAGAACGTAACTATCTGCACATTTGAAGTTTCGGGCACCCGAATGGAGGTACGGGAAGGCCATAAGATATCTAAGCATGCAACAGACTCAGATAAAGGATATATAGCTGACCGGATGGTAATCGGACTCACGATGCGAAATGACATAGAGATTCTTACACAAGAAAAGACTCGAGTTTTAATGGACGTAACTAGCGGTTCATTTGAAGTTTCGGGCACCCGAATGGAGGAACGGGAAAGCCATAAGATATCTAAGCATGCAACAGACTCAGATAAAGGATATGAAGCTGACCGGACGGTAATCGGACTCACGATGCGACAATGACATAGAGATTCGTACACAAGAAAAGACTCGAGTTTTAATGGAAGGAACTATCGGTTCATATGAAGTTTCGGGCACCCGAATGGAGGAACGGGAACGCCATAAGATATCTGATCATGCAACAAACTATGTTAAAGGATACGAAGCAGACCGGACGGCAATCGGACTCATGATGTGACAATGACACAGAGTTTCGTACACAAGAAAAGACTTGAGTTTTAATGGACGTAACTAGCGGTTCATTTGAAGTTTCAGGCACCCGAATGGAGGAACGGGAAAGCCATAAGATATCTAAGCATGCAACAGACTCAGATAAAGGATATAAAGCTTACCGGACGGTAATCGGACTCACGATGGGACAATGACACAGAGATTCGTACACAAGAAAAGACTCGTGTTTTAATGGACGTAACTATCTATACATTTGAAGTGTCGGGCACCCGAATGGAGGAACGGGAAGGCCATAAGATATCTGAGCATGGAACAGACTCCGATAAAGGGTATGAAGCTGACCGGACGATTATCGGACTCAAGATGGGACAATGACACAGAGATTCGTACACAAGAAAAGACTCGTGTTTTAATGGACGTAACTAGCGGTTCATTTGAAGTTTCGGGCACCCAAATGTAGGAACGGGAAGGCCATTAGATATCTGAGCATGCAACAGACTCAGATAAAGGATATGAAGCTGACCGGACGGTAATCGGACTCACGATGGGACAATGACATAGAGATTCGTACACAAGAAAAGACTCGAGTTTTAAAGAACGTAACTATCTGCACATTTGAAGTTTCGGGCACCCGAATGGAGGTACGGGAAGGCCATAAGATATCTAAGCATGCAACAGACTCAGATAAAGGATATATAGCTGACCGGATGGTAATCGGACTCACGATGCGAAATGACATAGAGATTCTTACACAAGAAAAGACTCGAGTTTTAATGGACGTAACTAGCGGTTCATTTGAAGTTTCGGGCACCCGAATGGAGGAACGGGAAAGCCATAAGATATCTAAGCATGCAACAGACTCAGATAAAGGATATGATGCTGACCGGATGGTAATCGGACTCACGATGCGACAATGAGATAGAGATTCGTACACAAGAAAAGACTCGAGTTTTAATGGACGTAACTAGCGGTTCATTTGAAGTTTCGGGCACCCGAATGGAGGAACGGGAAAGCCATAAGATATCTAAGCATGCAACAGACTTAGATAAAGGATATGAAGCTTAACGGACGGTAATCGGACTCACGATGGGACAATGACACATAGATTCGTACACAAGAAAAGACTCGAGTTTTAATGGACGTAACTAGCGGTTCATTTAAAGTTTCGGGCACCCGAATGGAGGAACGGGAAGGCCATAAGATATCTGAGCATGCAACAGACTCAGATAAAGAATATAAAGCTTACCGGACAGTAATCGGACTCACGATGGGACAATGACATAGAGATTCGTACATAAGAAAAGACTTGAGTTTTAAAGGACGTAACTATCTATACATTTGAAGTGTCGGGCACCCGAATGGAGGAACGGGAAGGCCATAAGATATCTGAGCATGCAACAGACTCAGATAAAGGATATGAAGCTGACCGGATGGTAATCGGACTCACGATGCGACAATGACATAGAGATTCGTACACAAGAAAAGACTCGAGTTTTAATGGACGTAACTAGCGGTTCATTTGAAGTTTCGGGCACCCGAATGGAGGAACGGGAAAGCCATAAGATATCTAAGCATGCAACAGACTTAGATAAAGGATATGAAGCTTAACGGACGGTAATCGGACTCACGATGGGACAATGACACAGAGATTCGTACACAAGAAAAGACTCATGTTTTAATGGACGTAGCTAGCGGTTCATTTGAAGTTTCGGGCACCCGAATGGAGGAACGGGACGGCCATAAGATATCTAAGCATGCAACAGACTCAGATAAAGGATATGAAGCTGACCGGAAGGTAATCGGACACACGATACGACAATGACATAGAGATTCGTACATAAGAAAAGACTTGAGTTTTAAAGGACGTAACTATCTATACATTTGAAGTGTCGGGCACCCGAATGGAGGAACGGGAAGGCCATAAGATATCTGAGCATGGAACAGACTCCGATAAAGGATATGAAGCTGACCGGACGATTATTGGACTCACGATGGGACAATGACACAGAGATTCGTACACAAGAAAAGACTCATGTTTTAATGGACGTAACTAGCGGTTCATTTGAAGTTTCGGGCACCCGAATGGAGGAACGGGAAGGCCATAAGATATCTAAGCATGCAACGGACTCAGATAAAGGATATGAAGCTGACCGGACGGTAATCGGACTCACGATACGACAATGACATAGAGATTCGTACACAAGAAAAGACTCGAGTTTTAAACGACGTAACTATCTGTACATTTGAAGTGTCGGGCACACGAATGGAGGAACGGGAACGCCATAAGATATCTGAGCATGGAACAGACTCAGATAAAGGATATGAAGCTAACCGGACGGTAATCGGACTCACGATGGGACAATGACACAAAGATTCGTACACAAGAAAATACTCGTGTTTTGATGAACGTAAATAGCGGTTCATTTGAAGTTTCGGGCACACGAATGGAGGACCGGGAAAGCCATAAGATATCTAAGCATGCAAAAGACTCAGATAAAGGATATGAAGCTGACCGGATGGTATTCGGACCCACGATGCAACAATGACATAGAGATTCGTACACAAGAAAAGACTCGAGTTTTAAAGAACGTAACTATCTGCACATTTGAAGTTTCGGGCACCCGAATGGAGGTACGGGAAGGCCATAAGATATCTAAGCATGCAACAGACTCAGATAAAGGATATATAGCTGACCGGATGGTAATCGGACTCACGATGCGAAATGACATAGAGATTCTTACACAAGAAAAGACTCGAGTTTTAATGGACGTAACTAGCGGTTCATTTGAAGTTTCGGGCACCCGAATGGAGGAACGGGAAAGCCATAAGATATCTAAGCATGCAACAGACTCAGATAAAGGATATGAAGCTGACCAGACGGTAATCGGACTCACGATGCGACAATGACATAGAGATTCGTACACAAGAAAAGACTCGAGTTTTAATGGAAGGAACTATCGGTTCATATGAAGTTTCGGGCACCCGAATGGAGGAACGGGAACGCCATAAGATATCTGATCATGCAACAAACTATGTTAAAGGATACGAAGCAGACCGGACGGCAATCGGACTCATGATGTGACAATGACACAGAGTTTCGTACACAAGAAAAGACTTGAGTTTTAATGGACGTAACTAGCGGTTCATTTGAAGTTTCAGGCACCCGAATGGAGGAACGGGAAAGCCATAAGATATCTAAGCATGCAACAGACTCAGATAAAGGATATAAAGCTTACCGGACGGTAATCGGACTCACGATGGGACAATGACACAGAGATTCGTACACAAGAAAAGACTCGTGTTTTAATGGACGTAACTATCTATACATTTGAAGTGTCGGGCACCCGAATGGAGGAACGGGAAGGCCATAAGATATCTGAGCATGGAACAGACTCCGATAAAGGGTATGAAGCTGACCGGACGATTATCGGACTCACGATGGGACAATGACACAGAGATTCGTACACAAGAAAAGACTCGTGTTTTAATGGACGTAACTAGCGGTTCATTTGAAGTTTCGGGCACCCAAATGTAGGAACGGGAAGGCCATTAGATATCTGAGCATGCAACAGACTCAGATAAAGGATATGAAGCTGACCGGACGGTAATCGGACTCACGATGGGACAATGACATAGAGATTCGTACACAAGAAAAGACTCGAGTTTTAAAGAACGTAACTATCTGCACATTTGAAGTTTCGGGCACCCGAATGGAGGTACGGGAAGGCCATAAGATATCTAAGCATGCAACAGACTCAGATAAAGGATATATAGCTGACCGGATGGTAATCGGACTCACGATGCGACAATGACATAGAGATTCGTACACAAGAAAAGACTCGAGTTTTAATGGACGTAACTAGCGGTTCATTTGAAGTTTCGGGCACCCGAATGGAGGAACGGGAAAGCCATAAGATATCTAAGCATGCAACAGACTTAGATAAAGGATATGAAGCTTAACGGACGGTAATCGGACTCACGATGGGACAATGACACAGAGATTCGTACACAAGAAAAGACTCATGTTTTAATGGACGTAGCTAGCGGTTCATTTGAAGTTTCGGGCACCCGAATGGAGGAACGGGACGGCCATAAGATATCTAAGCATGCAACAGACTCAGATAAAGGATATGAAGCTGACCGGACGGTAATCGGACACACGATACGACAATGACATAGAGATTCGTACATAAGAAAAGACTTGAGTTTTAAAGGACGTAACTATCTATACATTTGAAGTGTCGGGCACCCGAATGGAGGAACGGGAAGGCCATAAGATATCTGAGCATGGAACAGACTCCAATAAAGGATATGAAGCTGACCGGACGATAATCGGACTCACGATGGGACAATGAGACAGAGATTCGTACACAAGAAAAGACTCGAGTTTTAATGGACGTAACTAGCGGTTCATTTGAAGTTTCGGGCACCCGAATGGAGGAACGGGAAAGCCATAAGATATCTAAGCATGCAACAGACTTAGATAAAGGATATGAAGATTAACGGACGGTAATCGGACTCACGATGGGACAATGACACAGAGATTCGTACACAAGAATAGACTCATGTTTTAATGGAGGAAACTAGCGGTTCATTTGAAGTTTCGGGCACCCGAATGGAGGAACGGGAAGGCCATAAGATATCTGAGCATGCAACAGACTCAGATAAAGGATATGAAGCTGACCGGACGGTAATCGGATTCACGATGGGTCAATGACACAGAGATTCATACACAAGAAAAGACTCATGTTTTGATGGACGTAGCTAGCGGTTCATTTGAAGTTTCGGGCACCCGAATGGAGGAACGGGACGGCCATAAGATATCTAAGCATGCAACAGACTCAGATAGAGGATATGAAGGTGACCGGACGGTAATCGGACACACGATACGACAATGACATAGAGATTCGTACATAAGAAAAGACTTGAGTTTTAAAGGACGTAACTACCTATACATTTGAAGTGTCGGGCACCCGAATGGAGGAACGAGAAGGCCATAAGATATTTGAGCATGGAACAGACTCCGATAAAATATATGAAGCTGACCGGACGATAACCGGACTCACGATGGGACAATGACACAGAGATTCGTACACAAGAAAAGACTCGAGTTTTAATGGACGTAACTAGCGGTTCATTTGAAGTTTCGGGCACCCGAATGGAGGAACGGGAAGGCCATAAGATATCTGAGCATGCAACAGACTCAGATAAAGGATATAAAGCTTACCAGACGGTAAGCGGACTCACGATGGGACAATGACACAAAGATTCGTACACAAGAAAAGACTCATGTTTTAATGGACGTAACTAGCGGTTCATTTGAAGTTTCGGGCACCCGAATGGAGGAACGGGAAGGCCATAAGATATCTAAGCATGCAACGGACTCAGATAAAGGATATGAAGCTGACCGGACGGTAATCGGACTCACGATACGACAATGACATAGAGATTCGTACACAAGAAAAGACTCGAGTTTTAAAGGACGTAACTATCTGTACATTTGAAGTGTCGGGCACACGAATGGAGGAACGGGAACGCCATAAGATATCTGAGCGTGGAACAGACTCAGATAAAGGATATGAAGCTAACCGGACGGTAATCGGACTCACGATGGGACAATGACACAAAGATTCGTACACAAGAAAATACTCGTGTTTTGATGAACGTAAATAGCGGTTCATTTGAAGTTTCGGGCACACGAATGGAGGACCGGGAAAGCCATAAGATATCTAAGCATGCAAAAGACTCAGATAAAGGATATGAAGCTGACCGGACGGTATTCGGACCCACGATGCAACAATGACATAGAGATTCGTACACAAGAAAAGACTCGAGTTTTAAAGAACGTAACTATCTGCACATTTGAAGTTTCGGGCACCCGAATGGAGGTACGGGAAGGCCATAAGATATCTAAGCATGCAACAGACTCAGATAAAGGATATATAGCTGACCGGATGGTAATCGGACTCACGATGCGAAATGACATAGAGATTCTTACACAAGAAAAGACTCGAGTTTTAATGGACGTAACTAGCGGTTCATTTGAAGTTTCGGGCACCTGAATGGAGGAACGGGAAAGCCATAAGATATCTAAGCATGCAACAGACTCAGATAAAGGATATGAAGCTGACCGGACGGTAATCGGACTCACGATGCGACAATGACATAGAGATTCGTACACAAGAAAAGACTCGAGTTTTAATGGAAGGAACTATCGGTTCATATGAAGTTTCGGGCACCCTAATGGAGGAACGGGAACGCCATAAGATATCTGATCATGCAACAAACTATGTTAAAGGATACGAAGCAGACCGGACGGCAATCGGACTCATGATGTGACAATGACACAGAGTTTCGTACACAAGAAAAGACTTGAGTTTTAATGGACGTAACTAGCGGTTCATTTGAAGTTTCAGGCACCCGAATGGAGGAACGGGAAAGCCATAAGATATCTAAGCATGCAACAGACTCAGATAAAGGATATAAAGCTTACCGGACGGTAATCGGACTCACGATGGGACAATGACACAGAGATTCGTACACAAGAAAAGACTCGTGTTTTAATGGACGTAACTAGCGGTTCATTTGAAGTTTCGGGTACCCGAATGGAGGAACGGGAAAGCCATAAGATATCTAAGCATTCAACAGACTCAGATAAAGGATATGAAGCTGACCGGACGGTAATCGAACCCACGATGCGACAATGAGTCAATGACATAGAGATTCGTACACAAGAAAAGACTCGAGTTTTAAAGGAGGTATCTATCTGTACATTTGAAGTTTCGGGCACCCGAATGGAGGTACGGGAAGGCCATAAGATATCTAAGCATGCAACAGACTCAGATAAAGGATATGGAGCTGACCGGATGGTAATCGGACTCACGATGCGACAATGACATAGAGATTCGTACACAAGAAAAGACTCGAGTTTTAATGGACGTAACTAGCGGTTCATTTGAAGTTTCGGGCACCCGAATGGAGGAACGGGAAAGCCATAAGATATCTAAGCATGCAACAGACTTAGATAAAGGATATGAAGCTTAACGGACGGTAATCGGACTCACGATGGGACAATGACACAGAGATTCGTACACAAGAAAAGACTCGTGTTTTAATGGAGGAAACTAGCGGTTCATTTGAAGTTTCGGGCACCCGAATGGAGGAACGGGAAGGCCATAAGATATCTGAGCATGCAACAGATTCAGATAAAGGATATGAAGCTGACCGGACGGTAATCGGATTCACGATGGGTCAATGACACAGAGATTCGTACACAAGAAAAGACTCATGTTTTAATGGACGTAGCTAGCGGTTCATTTGAAGTTTCGGGCACCCGAATGGAGGAACGGGACGGCCATAAGATATCTAAGCATGCAACAGACTCAGATAAAGGATATGAAGCTGACCGGACGGTAATCGGACAAACGATACGACAATGACATAGAGATTCGTACATAAGAAAAGACTTGAGTTTTAAAGGACGTAACTATCTATACATTTGAAGTGTCGGGCACCCGAATGGAGGAACGGGAAGGCCATAAGATATCTGAGCATGGAACAGACTCCGATAAAGGATATGAAGCTGACCGGACGATTATCGGACTCACGATGGGACAATGACACAGAGATTCGTACACAAGAAAAGACTCGTGTTTTAATGGACGTAACTAGCGGTTCATTTGAAGTTTCGGGCACCCAAATGTAGGAACGGGAAGGCCATTAGATATCTGAGCATGCAACAGACTCAGATAAAGGATATGAAGCTGACCGGACGGTAATCGGACTCACGATGGGACAAGGACACAAAGATTCGTACACAAGAAAAGACTCGTGTTTTAATGAATGTAAATAGCGGTTCATTTGAAGTTTCGGGCCCCCGAATGGAGGAACGGGAAGGCCATAAGATATCTAAGCATGCAACAGACTCAGATAAATGATATGAAGCTGACCGGACGGCAATCGGACTCATGATGTGACAATGACACAGAGTTTCGTACACAATAAAAGACTCGAGTTTTAATGGACGTAACTAGCGGTTCATTTGAAGTTTCGGGCACCCGAATGGAGGAACGGGAAAGCCATAAGATATCTAAGCATGCAACAGACTCAAATAAAGGATATGAAGCTTACCGGACGGTAATCGAACTCACGATGGGACAATGACACAGAGATTCGTACACAAGAAAAGACTCGTGTTTTAATGGACGTATCTAGCGGTTCATTTGAAGTCTCGGGCACCCGAATGGAGGAACGGGAAGGCCATAAGATATCTGAGCATGGAACAGACTCATATAAAGGATATGAAGCTTGACCGAACGGTAATCGGACTCACGGTGGGACAATGACACAGAGATTCATACACAAGAAAAGACTCGTGTTTTAATGGACGTAACTAGCGGTTCATTTGAAGTTTCGGGCACCCGAATGGTGGAACGGGAAGGCCATAAGATATCTGAGCATGCAACAGACTCAGATAAAGGATATGAAGCTGACCGGACGGTAATCGGACTCACGATGGGACAATGACACAGAGATTCGTACACAAGAAAAGACTCATGTTTTAATGGACGTAGCTAGCGGTTCATTGGAATTTTCGGGCACCCGAATGGAGGAACGGGACGGCCATAAGATATCTAAGCATGCAACAGACTCAAATAAAGGATATGAAGTTGACCAGACGGTAATCGAACACACGATACGACAATGACATAGAGATTCGTACATAAGAAAAGACTTGAGTTTTAAAGGACGTAACTATCTATACATTTGAAGTGTCGGGCACCCGAATGGAGGAACGGGAAGGCCATAAGATATCTGAGCATGGAACAGACTCCGATAAAGGATATGAAGCTGACCGGACGATAATCGGACTCACGATGGGACAATGACACAGAGATTCGTACACAAGAAAAGACTCGTGTTTTAATGGACGTAACTAGCTGTTCATTTGAAGTTTCGGGCACCCGAATGGAGGAACGGGAAGGCCATAAGATATCTGAGTACGCAACAGACTCAGATAAAGGATATGATGCTGACCGGACGGTAATCGGAATCACGATGGGACAATGACACAGAGATTCGTACACAAGAAAAGACTCGTGTTTTAATGAACGTAAATAGCGGTTCATTTGAAGTTTCGGGCACCCGAATGGAGGAACGGGAAAGCCATAAGATATCTAAGCATGCAACAGACTTAGATAAAGGATATGAAGCTGACCGGACGGTAATCGGACCCACGATGCGACAATGACATAGAGATTCGTACACAAGAAAAGACTCGTGTTTTAATGGACGTAACTAGCGGTTCATTTGAAGTTTCGGGCACCCAAATGTTGGAACGGGAAGGCCATTAGATATCTGAGCATGCAACAGACTCAGATAAAGGATATGAAGCAGACCGGACGGTAATCGGACTCACGATGGGACAAGGACACAGAGATTCGTACACAAGGAAAGACTCGTGTTTTAATGAACGTAAATAGCGGTTCATTTGAAGTTTCGGGCCCCCGAATGGAGGAACGGGAAGGCCATAAGATATCTAAGCATGCAACAGACTCTGATAAATGATATGAAGCTGACCGTACGGCAATCGGACTCATGATGTGACAATGACACAGAGTTTCGTACACAAGAAAAGACTCAAGTTTTAATGGACGTAACTAGCGGTTCATTTGAAGTTTCGGGCACCCGAATGGAGGAACGGGAAAGCCATAAGATATCTAAGCATGCAACAGACTTAGATAAAGGATATGAAGCTTAACGGACGGTAATCGGACTCACGATGGGACAATGACACAGAGATTCGTACACAAGAAAAGACTCGTGTTTTAATGGAGGAAACTAGCGGTTCATTTGAAGTTTTGGGCACCCGAATGGAGGAACGGGAAGGCCATAAGATATCTGAGCATGCAACAGACTCAGATAAAGGATATGAAGCTGACCGGACGGTAATCGGATTCACGATGGGTCAATGACACAGAGATTCGTACACAAGAAAAGACTCGTGTTTTAATGGACGTAACTAGCGGTTCATTTGAAGTTTCGGGCACCCAAATGTAGGAACGGGAAGGCCATTAGATATCTGAGCATGCAACAGACTCAGATAAAGGATATGAAGCTGACCGGACGGTAATCGGACTCACGATGGGACAAGGACACAAAGACTCGTACACAAGAAAAGACTCGTGTTTTAATGAATGTAAATAGCGGTTCATTTGAAGTTTCGGGCCCCCGAATGGAGGAACGGGAAGGCCATAAGATATCTAAGCATGCAACAGACTCAGATAAATGATATGAAGCTGACCAGACGGCAATCGGACTCATGATGTGACAATGACACAGAGTTTCGTACACAATAAAAGACTCGAGTTTTAATGGACGTAACTAGCGGTTCATTTGAAGTTTCGGGCACCCGAATGGAGGAACGGGAAAGCCATAAGATATCTAAGCATGCAACAGACTCAAATAAAGGATATGAAGCTTACCGGACGGTAATCGAACTCACGATGGGACAATGACACAGAGATTCGTACACAAGAAAAGACTCGTGTTTTAATGGACGTATCTAGCGGTTCATTTGAAGTCTCGGGCACCCGAATGGAGGAACGGGAAGGCCATAAGATATCTGAGCATGGAACAGACTCCGATAAAGGATATGAAGCTGACCAGACGATAATCGGACTCACGATGGGACAATGACACAGAGATTCGTACACAAGAAAAGACTCGTGTTTTAATGGACGTAACTAGCTGTTCATTTGAAGTTTCGGGCACCCGAATGGAGGAACGGGAAGGCCATAAGATATCTGAGTATGCAACAGACTCAGATAAAGGATATGATGCTGACCGGACGGTAATCGGAATCACGATGGGACAATGACACAGAGATTCGTACACAAGAAAAGACTCGTGTTTTAATGAACGTAAATAGCGGTTCATTTGAAGTTTCGGGCACCCGAATGGAGGAACGGGAAAGCCATAAGATATCTAAGCATGCAACAGACTCAGATAAAGGATATGAAGCTGACCGGACGGTAATCGGACCCACGATGCGACAATGACATAGAGATTCGTACACAAGAAAAGACTCGTGTTTTAATGGACGTAACTAGCGGTTCATTTGAAGTTTCGGGCACCCAAATGTTGGAACGGGAAGGCCATTAGATATCTGAGCATGCAATAGACTCAGATAAAGGATATGAAGCTGACCGGACGGTAATCGGACTCACGATGGGACAAGGACACAGAGATTCGTACACAAGAAAATACTCGTGTTTTAATGAACGTAAATAGCGGTTCATTTGAAGTTTCGGGCCCCCGAATGGAGGAACGGGAAGGCCATAAGATATCTAAGCATGCAACAGACTCAGATAAATGATATGAAGCTGACCGTACGGCAATCGGACTCATGATGTGACAATGACACAGAGTTTCGTACACAAGAAAAGACTCGAGTTTTAATGGACGTAACTAGCGGTTCATTTGAAGTTTCGGGCACCCGAATGGAGGAACGGGAAAGCCATAAGATATCTAAGCATGCAACAGACTCAAATAAAGGATATGAAGCTTACCGGACGGTAATCGAACTCACGATGGGACAATGACACAGAGATTCGTACACAAGAAAAGACTCGTGTTTTAATGGACGTATCTAGCGGTTCATTTGAAGTCTCGGGCACCCGAATGGAGGAACGGGAAGGCCATAAGATATCTGAGCATGGAACAGACTCATATAAAGGATATGAAGCTTGACCGAACGGTAATCGGACTCACGGTGGGACAATGACACAGAGATTCATACACAAGAAAAGACTCGTGGTTTAATGGACGTAACTAGCGGTTCATTTGAAGTTTCGGGCACCCGAATGGTGGAACGGGAAGGCCATAAGATATCTGAGCATGCAACAGACTCAGATAAAGGATATGAAGCTGACCGGACGGTAATCGGACTCACGATGGGACAATGACACAGAGATTCGTACACAAGAAAAGACTCATGTTTTAATGGACGTAGCTAGCGGTTCATTGGAATTTTCGGGCACCCGAATGGAGGAACGGGACGGCCATAAGATATCTAAGCATGCAACAGACTCAAATAAAGGATATGAAGTTGACCAGACGGTAATCGAACACACGATACGACAATGACATAGAGATTCGTACATAAGAAAAGACTTGAGTTTTAAAGGACGTAACTATCTATACATTTGAAGTGTCGGGCACCCGAATGGAGGAACGGGAAGGCCATAAGATATCTGAGCATGGAACAGACTCCGATAAAGGATATGAAGCTGACCGGACGATAATCGGACTCACGATGGGACAATGACACAGAGATTCGTACACAAGAAAAGACTCGTGTTTTAATGGACGTAACTAGCTGTTCATTTGAAGTTTCGGGCACCCGAATGGAGGAACGGGAAGGCCATAAGATATCTGAGTATGCAACAGACTCAGATAAAGGATATGATGCTGACCGGACGGTAATCGGAATCACGATGGGACAATGACACAGAGATTCGTACACAAGAAAAGACTCGTGTTTTAATGAACGTAAATAGCGGTTCATTTGAAGTTTCGGGCACCCGAATGGAGGAACGGGAAAGCCATAAGATATCTAAGCATGCAACAGACTTAGATAAAGGATATGAAGCTGACCGGACGGTAATCAAACCCACGATGCGACAATGACATAGAGATTCGTACACAAGAAAAGACTCGTGTTTTAATGGACGTAACTAGCGGTTCATTTGAAGTTTCGGGCACCCAAATGTTGGAACGGGAAGGCCATTAGATATCTGAGCATGCAACAGACTCAGATAAAGGATATGAAGCAGACCGGACGATAATCGGACTCACGATGGGACAAGGACACAGAGATTCGTACACAAGGAAAGACTCGTGTTTTAATGAACGTAAATAGCGGTTCATTTGAAGTTTCGGGCCCCCGAATGGAGGAACGGGAAGGCCATAAGACATCTAAGCATGCAACAGACTCTGATAAATGATATGAAGCTGACCGTACGGCAATCGGACTCATGATGTGACAATGACACAGAGTTTCGTACACAAGAAAAGACTCAAGTTTTAATGGACGTAACTAGCGGTTCATTAGAAGTTTCGGGCACCCGAATGGAGGAACGGGAAAGCCATAAGATATCTAAGCATGCAACAGACTTAGATAAAGGATATGAAGCTTAACGGACGGTAATCGGACTCACGATGGGACAATGACACAGAGATTCGTACACAAGAAAAGACTCGTGTTTTAATGGAGGAAACTAGCGGTTCATTTGAAGTTTTGGGCACCCGAATGGAGGAACGGGAAGGCCATAAGATATCTGAGCATGCAACAGACTCAGACAAAGGATATGAAGCTGACCGGACGGTAATCGGATTCACGATGGGTCAATGACACAGAGATTCGTACACAAGAAAAGACTCGTGTTTTAATGGACGTAACTAGCGGTTCATTTGAAGTTTCGGGCACCCAAATGTAGGAACGGGAAGGCCATTAGATATCTGAGCATGCAACAGACTCAGATAAAGGATATGAAGCTGACCGGACGGTAATCGGACTCACGATGGGACAAGGACACAAAGACTCGTACACAAGAAAAGACTCGTGTTTTAATGAACGTAAATAGCGGTTCATTTGAAGTTTCGGGCACCCGAATGGAGGAACGGGAAAGCCATAAGATATCTAAGCTTGCAACAGACTCAGATAAAGGATATGAAGCTGACCGGACGGTAATCGGACCCACGATGCGACAATGACATAGAGATTCGTACACAAGAAAAGACTCGTGTTTTAATGGACGTAACTAGCGGTTCATTTGAAGTTTCGGGCACCCGAATGGAGGAACGGGAAAGCCATAAGATATCTAAGCATGCAACAGACTTAGATAAAGGATATGAAGCTTAACGGACGGTAATCGGACTCACGATGGGACAATGACACAGAGATTCGTACACAAGAAAAGACTCGTGTTTTAATGGAGGAAACTAGCGGTTCATTTGAAGTTTTGGGCACCCGAATGGAGGAACGGGAAGGCCATAAGATATCTGAGCATGCAACAGACTCAGACAAAGGATATGAAGCTGACCGGACGGTAATCGGATTCACGATGGGTCAATGACACAGAGATTCGTACACAAGAAAAGACTCGTGTTTTAATGGACGTAACTAGCGGTTCATTTGAAGTTTCGGGCACCCAAATGTAGGAACGGGAAGGCCATAAGATATCTGAGCATGCAACAGACTCAGACAAAGGATATGAAGCTGACCGGACGGTAATCGGAATCACGATGGGACAATGACACAGAGATTCGTACACAAGAAAAGACTCGTGTTTTAATGAACGTAAATAGCGGTTCATTTGAAGTTTCGGGCACCCGAATGGAGGAACGGGAAAGCCATAAGATATCTAAGCTTGCAACAGACTCAGATAAAGGATATGAAGCTGACCGGACGGTAATCGGACCCACGATGCGACAATGACATAGAGATTCGTACACAAGAAAAGACTCGTGTTTTAATGGACGTAACTAGCGGTTCATTTGAAGTTTCGGGCACCTAAATGTTGGAACGGGAAGGCCATTAGATATCTGAGCATGCAATAGACTCAGATAAAGGATATGAAGCTGACCGGACGGTAATCGGACTCACGATGGGACAAGGACACAGAGATTCGTACACAAGAAAAGACTCGTGTTTTAATGAACGTGAATAGCGGTTCATTTGAAGTTTCGGGCCCCCGAATGGAGGAACGGGAAGGCCATAAGATATCTAAGCATGCAACAGACTCAGATAAATGATATGAAGCTGACCGTACGGCAATCGGACTCATGATGTGACAATGACACAGAGTTTCGTACACAAGAAAAGACTCAAGTTTTAATGGACGTAACTAGCGGTTCATTTGAAGTTTCGGGCACCCGAATGGAGGAACGGGAAAGCCATAAGATATCTAAGCATGCAACAGACTTAGATAAAGGATATGAAGCTTAACGGACGGTAATCGGACTCACGATGGGACAATGACACAGAGATTCGTACACAAGAAAAGACTCGTGTTTTAATGGAGGAAACTAGCGGTTCATTTGAAGTTTCGGGCACCCGAATGGAGGAACGGGAAGGCCATAAGATATCTGAGCATGCAACAGACTCAGATAAAGGATATGAAGCTGACCGGACGGTAATCGGATTCACGATGGGTCAATGACACAGAGATTCGTACACAAGAAAAGACTCATGTTTTAATGGACGTAGCTAGCGGTTCATTTGAAGTTTCGGGCACCCGAATGGAGGAACGGGACGGCCATAAGATATCTAAGCATGCAACAGACTCAGATAAAGGATATGAAGCTGACCGGACGGTAATCGGACAAACGATACGACAATGACATAGAGATTCGTACATAAGAAAAGACTTGAGTTTTAAAGGACGTAACTATCGATACATTTGAAGTGTCGGGCACCCGAATGGAGGAACGGGAAGGCCATAAGATATCTGAGCATGGAACAGACTCCGATAAAGGATATGAAGCTGACCGGACGATAATCGGACTCACGATGGGACAATGATACAGAGATTCGTACACAAGAAAAGACTCGTGTTTTAATGGACGTAACTAGCGGTTCATTTGAATTTTCGGGCACCCAAATGTAGGAACGGGAAGGCCATTAGATATCTGAGCATGCAACAGACTCAGATAAAGGATATGAAGCTGACCGGACGGTAATCGGACTAACGATGGGACAAGGACACAGAGATTCGTACACAAGAAAAGACTCGTGTTTTAATGAATGTAAATAGCGGTTCATTTGAAGTTTCGGGCCCCCGAATGGAGGAACGGGAAGGCCATAAGATATCTAAGCATGCAACAGACTCAGATAAATGATATGAAGCTGACCGGACGGCAATCGGACTCATGATGTGACAATGACACAGAGTTTCGTACACAAGAAAAGACTCGAGTTTTAATGGACGTAACTAGCGGTTCATTTGAAGTTTCGGGCACCCTAATGGAGGAACGGGAAAGCCATAAGATATCTAAGCATGCAACAGACTTAGATAAAGGATATGAAGCTTAACGGACGGTAATCGGACTCACGATGGGACAATGACACAGAGATTCGTACACAAGAAAAGACTCGTGTTTTAATGGAGGAAACTAGCGGTTCATTTGAATTTTTGGGCACCCGAATAGAGGAACGGGAAGTCCATAAGATATCTGAGCATGCAACAGACTCAGATAAAGGATATGAAGCTGACCGGACGGTAATCGGATTCACGATGGGTCAATGACACAGAGATTCGTACACAAGAAAAGACTCATGTTTTAATGGACGTAGCTAGCGGTTCATTTGAAGTTTCGGGCAACCGAATGGAGGAACGGGACGGCCATAAGATATCTAAGCATGCAACAGACTCAGAAAAAGGATATGAAGCTGATCGGACGGTAATCGGACTCACGATGGGACAATGAAACAGAGATTCGTACACAAGAAAAGACTCATGATTTAATGGATGTAGCTAGCGGTTCATTTGAAGTTTCGGGCACCCGAATGGAGGAACGGGAAGGCCATAAGATATCTGAGCATGCAACAGACTCAGATAAAGGATATGAAGCTGATCGGACGGTAATCGGACTCACGATGGGACAATGACACAGAGATTCGTACACAAGAAAAGACTCATGATTTAATGGACGTAGCTAGCGGTTCATTTGAAGTTTCGGGCCCCCGAATGGAGGAACGGGAAGGCCATAAGATATCTAAGCATGAAACAGACTAAGATAAATGATATGAAGCTGACCGGACGGCAATCGGACTCATGATGTGACAATGACACAGAGTTTCGTACACAAGAAAAGACTCGAGTTTTAATGGACGTAACTAGTGGTTCATTTGAAGTTTCGGGCACCCGAATGGAGGAACGGGAAAGCCATAAGATATCTAAGCATGCAACAGACTTAGATAAAGGATATGAAGCTTAACGGACGGTAATCGGACTCACGATGGGACAATGACACAGAGATTGGTACACAAGAAAAGACTCGTGTTTTAATGGAGGAAACTAGCGGTTCATTTGAAGTTTCGGGCACCCGAATGGAGGAACGGGAAGGCCATAAGATATCTGAGCCTGCAACAGACTCATATAAAGGATATGAAGCTTACCGGACGGTAATCGGATTCACGATGGGTCAATGACACAGAGATTCGTACACAAGAAAAGACTCGTGTTTTAATGAACGTAAATAGCGGTTCATTTGAAGTTTCGGGCCCCCGAATGGAGGAACGGGAAGGCCATAAGATATCTAAGCATGCAACAGACTCAGATAAATGATATGAAGCTGACCGGACGGCAATCGGACTCATGATGTGACAATGACACAGAGTTTCGTACACAAGAAAAGACTCAAGTTTTAATGGACGTAACTAGCGGTTCATTTGAAGTTTCGGGCACCCGAATGGAGGAACGGGAAAGCCATATGATATCTAAGCATGCAACAGACTTAGATAAAGGATATGAAGCTTAACGGACGGTAATCGGACTCACGATGGGACAATGACACAGAGATTCGTACACAAGAAAAGACTCGTGTTTTAATGGAGGAAACTAGCGGTTCATTTGAAGTTTCGGGCACCCGAATGGAGGAACGGGAAGGCCATAAGATATCTGAGCATGCAACAGACTCAGATAAAGGATATGAAGCTGACCGGACGGTAATCGGATTCACGATGGGTCAATGACATAGAGATTCGTACACAAGAAAAGACTCATGTTTTAATGGACGTAGCTAGCGGTTCATTTGAAGTTTCGGGCCCCCGAATGGAGGAACGGGACGGCCATAAGATATCTAAGCATGCAACAGACTCAGATAAAGGATATGAAGCTGACCAGACGGTAATCGGACAAACGATACGACAATGACATAGAGATTCGTACATAAGAAAAGACTTGAGTTTTAAAGGACGTAACTATCGATACATTTGAAGTGTCGGGCACCCGAATGGAGGAACGGGAAGGCCATAAGATATCTGAGCATGGAACAGACTCCGATAAAGGATATGAAGCTGACCGGACGATAATCGGACTCACGATGGGACAATGATACAGAGATTCGTACACAAGAAAAGACTCGTGTTTTAATGGACGTAACTAGCGGTTCATTTGAATTTTCGGGCACCCAAATGTAGGAACGGGAAGGCCATTAGATATCTGAGCATGCAACAGACTCAGATAAAGGATATGAAGCTGACCGGACGGTAATTGGACTCACGATGGGACAAGGACACAGAGATTCGTACACAAGAAAAGACTCGTGTTTTAATGAATGTAAATAGCGGTTCATTTGAAGTTTCGGGCCCCCGAATGGAGGAACGGGAAGGCCATAAGATATCTAAGCATGCAACAGACTCAGATAAATGATATGAAGCTGACCGGACGGCAATCGGACTCATGATGTGACAATGACATAGAGTTTCGTACACAAGAAAAGACTCGAGTTTTAATGGACGTAACTAGCGGTTCATTTGAAGTTTCGGGCACCCGAATGGAGGAACGGGAAAGCCATAAGATATCTAAGCATGCAACGGACTTAGATAAAGGATATGAAGCTTAACGGACGGTAATCGGACTCACGATGGGACAATGACACAGAGATTCGTACACAAGAAAAGACTCGGTTTTAATGGAGGAAACTAGCGGTTCATTTGAATTTTTGGGCACCCGAATGGAGGAACGGGAAGTCCATAAGATATCTGAGCATGCAACAGACTCAGATAAAGGATATGAAGCTGACCGGACGGTAATCGGATTCACGATGGGTCAATGACACAGAGATTCGTACACAAGAAAAGACTCATGTTTTAATGGACGTAGCTAGCGGTTCATTTGAAGTTTCGGGCAACCGAATGGAGGAACGGGACGGCCATAAGATATCTAAGCATGCAACAGACTCAGAAAAAGGATATGAAGCTGATCGGACGGTAATCGGACTCACGATGGGACAATGACACAGAGATTCGTACACAAGAAAAGACTCATGATTTAATGGACGTAGCTAGCGGTTCATTTGAAGTTTCGGGCCCCCGAATGGAGGAACGGGAAGGCCATAAGATATCTAAGCATGAAACAGACTAAGATAAATGATATGAAGCTGACCGGACGGCATTCGGACTCATGATGTGACAATGACACAGAGTTTCGTACACAAGAAAAGACTCGAGTTTTAATGGACGTAACTAGCGATTCATTTGAAGTTTCGGGCACCCGAATGGAGGAACGGGAAAGCCATAAGATATCTAAGCATGCAACAGACTTAGATAAAGGATATGAAGCTTAACGGACGGTAATCGGACTCACGATGGGACAATGACACAGAGATTCGTACACAAGAAAAGACTCGTGTTTTAATGGAGGAAACTAGCGGTTCATTTGAATTTTTGGGCACCCGAATGGAGGAACGGGAAGTCCATAAGATATCTGAGCATGCAACAGACTCAGATAAAGGATATGAAGCTGACCGGACGGTAATCGGATTCACGATGGGTCAATGACACAGAGATTCGTGCACAAGAAAAGACTCATGTTTTAATGGACGTAGCTAGCGGTTCATTTGAAGTTTCGGGCAACCGAATGGAGGAACGGGACGGCCATAAGATATCTAAGCATGCAACAGACTCAGAAAAAGGATATGAAGCTGATCGGACGGTAATCGGACTCACGATGGGACAATGACACAGAGATTCGTACACAAGAAAAGACTCATGATTTAATGGACGTAGCTAGCGGTTCATTTGAAGTTTCGGGCACCCGAATGGAGGAACGGGAAGGCCATAAGATATCTGAGCATACAACAGACTCAGATAAAGGATATGAAGCTGATCGGACGGTAATCGGACTCACGATGGGACAATGACACAGAGATTCGTACACAAGAAAAGACTCATGATTTAATGGACGTAGCTAGCGGTTCATTTGAAGTTTCGGGCCCCCGAATGGAGGAACGGGAAGGCCATAAGATATCTAAGCATGAAACAGACTAAGATAAATGATATGAAGCTGACCGGACGGCAATCGGACTCATGATGTGACAATGACACAGAGTTTCGTACACAAGAAAAGACTCGAGTTTTAATGGACGTAACTAGCGGTTCATTTGAAGTTTCGGGCACCCGAATGGAGGAACGGGAAAGCCATAAGATATCTAAGCATGCAACAGACTTAGATAAAGGATATGAAGCTTAACGGACGGTAATCGGACTCACGATGGGACAATGACACAGAGATTCGTACACAAGAAAAGACTCGTGTTTTAATGGAGGAAACTAGCGGTTCATTTGAAGTTTCGGGCACCCGAATGGAGGAACGGGAAGGCCATAAGATATCTGAGCATGCAACAGACTCAGATAAAGCATATGAAGCTTACCGGACGGTAATCGGATTCACGATGGGTCAATGACACAGAGATTCGTACACAAGAAAAGACTCATGTTTTAATGGACGTAGCTAGCGGTTCATTTGAAGTTTCGGGCACCCGAATGGAGGAACGGGACGGCCATAAGATATCTAAGCATGCAACAGACTCAGATAAAGGATATGAAGCTGATCGGACGGTAATCGGACTCACGATGGGACAATGACACAGAGATTCGTACACAAGAAAAGACTCATGATTTAATGGACGTAGCTAGCGGTTCATTTGAAGTTTCGGGCACCCGAATGGAGGAACGGGAAGGCCATAAGATATCTGAGCATGCAACAGACTCAGATAAAGGATATGAAGCTGATCGGACGGTAATCGGACTCACGATGGGACAATGACACAGAGATTCGTACACAAGAAAAGACTCATGATTTAATGGACGTAGCTAGCGGTTCATTTGAAGTTTCGGGCACCCGAATGGAGGAACGGGACGGCCATAAGATATCTAAGCATGCAACAGACTCAGATAAAGGATATGAAGCTGACCGGATGGTAATCGGACACACGATACGACAATGACATAGAGATTCGTACACACGAAAAGACTTGAGTTTTAAAGGACGTAACTATCTATACATTTGAAGTGTCGGGCACCCGAATGGAGGAACGGGAAGGCCATAAGATATCTGAGCATGGAACAGACTCCGATAAAGGATATGAAGCTGACCGGACGGTAATCGGACTCACGATGGGACAATGACACAGAGATTCGTACACAAGAAAAGACTCGTGTTTTAATGGACGTAACTAGCGGTTCATTTGAAGTTTCGGGCACCCGAATGGAGGAACGGGAAAGCCATAAGATATCTGAGTATGCAACAGACTCAGATAAAGGATATGATGCTGACCAGACGGTAATCGGACTCACGATGGGACAATGACACAGAGATTCGTACACAAGAAAAGACTCGTGTTTTAATGGACGTAACTAGCGGTTCATTTGAAGTTTCGGGCACCCAAATGTAGGAACGGGAAGGCCGTTAGATATCTGAGCATGCAACAGACTCAGATAAAGGATATGAAGCTGACCGGACGGTAATCGGACTCACGATGGGACAATGACACAGAGATTCGTACACAAGAAAAGACTCGTGTTTTAATGAACGTAAATAGCGGTTCATTTGAAGTTTCGGGCACCCGAATGGAGGAACGGGAAAGCCATAAGATATCTAAGCATGCAACAGACTCAGATAAAGGATATGAAGCTGACCGGACGGTAATCGGACCCACGATGCGACAATGACATAGAGATTCGTACACAAGAAAAGACTCGTGTTTTAATGGACGTAACTAGCGGTTCATTTGAAGTTTCGGGCCCCCGAATGGAGGAACGGGAAGGCCATAAGATAACTAAGCATGCAACAGACTCAGATAAATGATATGAAGCTGACCAGACGGCAATCGGACTCATGATGTGACAATGACACAGAGTTTCGTACACAATAAAAGACTCGAGTTTTAATGGACGTAACTAGCGGTTCATTTGAAGTTTCGGGCACCCGAATGGAGGAACGGGAAAGCCATAAGATATCTAAGCATGCAACAGACTCAAATATAGGATATGAAGCTTACCGGACGGTAATCGAACTCACGATGGGACAATGACACCGAGATTCGTACACAAGGAAAGACTCGTGTTTTAATGGACGTAACTAGCGGTTCATTTGAAGTTTCGGGCACCCGAATGGAGGAACGGGAAGGCCATAAGATATCTGAGCATGGAACAGACTCATATAAAGGATATGAAGCTTGACCGGACGATAATCGGACTCACGGTGGGACAATGACACAGAGATTCGTACACAAGAAAAGACTCGTGTTTTAATGGACGTAACTAGCGGTTCATTTGTAGTTTCGGGCACCCGAATGGTGGAACGGGAAGACCATAAGATATCTGAGCATGCAACAGACTCAGATAAAGGATATGAAGCTGATCGGACGGTAATCGGACTCACGATGGGACAATGACATAGAGATTCGTACACAAGAAAAGACTCATGATTTAATGGACGTAGCTAGCGGTTCATTTGAAGTTTCGGGCACCCGAATGGAGGAACGGGACGGCCATAAGATATCTAAGCATGCAACAGACTCAGATAAAGGATATGAAGCTGACCGGATGGTAATCGGACACACGATACGACAATGACATAGAGATTCGTACACACGAAAAGACTTGAGTTTTAAAGGACGTAACTATCTATACATTTGAAGTGTCGGGCACCCGAATGGAGGAACGGGAAGGCCATAAGATATCTGAGCATGGAACAGACTCCGATAAAGGATATGAAGCTGACCGGACGATAATCGGACTCACGATGAGACAATGACACAGAGATTCGTACACAAGAAAAGACTCGTGTTTTAATGGACGTAACTAGCTGTTCATTTGAAGTTTCGGGCACCCGAATGGAGGAACGGGAAGGCCATAAGATATCTAAGTATGCAACAGACTCAGATAAAGGATATGATGCTGACCGGACGGTAGTCGGACTCACGATGGGACAATGACACAGAGATTCGTACACAAGAAAAGACTCGTGTTTTAATGGACGTAACTAGCGATTCATTTGAAGTTTCGGGCACCCAAATGTAGGAACGGGAAGGTCATTAGATATCTGAGCATGCAACAGACTCAGATAAAGGATATGAAGCTGACCGGACGGTAATCGGACTCACGATGGGACAAGGACACAGAGATTCGTACACAAGAAAAGACTCGTGTTGTAATGAACGTAAATAGCGGTTCATTTGAAGTTTCGGGCCCCCGAATGGAGGAACGGGAAGGCCATAAGATATCTAAGCATGCAACAGACTCAGATAAATGAAATGAAGCTGACCGGACGGCAATCGGACTCATGATGTGACAATGACACAGAGTTTCGTACACAATAAAAGACTCGAGTTTTAATGGACGTAACTAGCGGTTCATTTGAAGTTTCGGGCACCCGAATGGAGGAACGGGAAAGCCATAAGATATCTAAGCATGCAACAGACTCTAATAAAGGATATGAAGCTTACCGGACGGTAATCGAACTCACGATGGGACAATGACACAGAGATTCGTACACAAGAAAAGACTCGTGTTTTAATGGACGTAACTAGCGGTTCATTTGAAGTTTCGGGCACCCGAATGGAGGAACGGGAAGGCCATAAGATATCTGAGCATGGAACAGACTCATATAAAGGATATGAAGCTTGACCGGACGGTAATCGGACTCAAGGTGGGACAATGACACAGAGATTCGTACACAAGAAAAGACTCGTGTTTTAATGGACGTAACTAGCGGTTCATTTGTAGTTTCGGGCACCCGAATGGTGGAACGGGAAGACCATAAGATATCTGAGCATGCAACAGACTCAGATAAAGGATATGAAGCTGATCGGACAGAAATCGGACTCACGATGGGACAATGACACAGAGATTCGTACACAAGAAAAGACTCATGATTTAATGGACGTAGCTAGCGGTTCATTTGAAGTTTCGGGCCCCCGATGGAGGAACGGGACGGCCATAAGATATCTAAGCATGCAACAGACTCAGATAAAGGATATGAAGCTGACCGGATGGTAATCGGACACACGATACGTCAATGACATAGAGATTCGTACACACGAAAAGACTTGAGTTTTAAAGGACGTAACTATCTATACATTTGAAGTGTCGGGCACCCGAATGGAGGAACGGGAAGGCCATAAGATATCTGAGCATGGAACAGACTCCGATAAAGGATACGAAGCTGACCGGACGGTAATCGGAATCACGATGGGACAATGACACAGAGGTTCGTACACAAGAAAAGACTCGTGTTTTAATGGACGTAACTAGCGGTTCATTTGAAGTTTCGGGCACCCGAATGGAGGAACGGGAAGGCCATAAGATATCTGAGTATGCAACAGACTCAGATAAAGGATATGATGCTGACCAGACGGTAATCGGACTCACGATGGGACAATGACACAGAGATTCGTACACAAGAAAAGACTCGTGTTTTAATGGACGTAACTAGCGGTTCATTTGAAGTTTCGGGCACCCAAATGTAGGAACGGGAAGGCCATTAGATATCTGAGCATGCAACAGACTTAGATAAAGGATATGAAGCTGACCGGACGGTAATCGGACTCACGATGGGACAAGGACACAAAGATTCGTACACAAGAAAAGACTCGTGTTTTAATGAACGTAAATAGCGGTCATTTGAAGTTTCGGGCCCCCGAATGGAGGAACGGGAAGGCCATAAGATATCTAAGCATGCAACAGACTCAGATAAAGGATATGAAGCTGACCGGATGGTAATCGGACACACGATACAACAATGACACAGAGATTCGTACACAAGAAAAGACTCGTGTTTTAATGAACGTAAATAGCGGTTCATTTGAAGGTTCGGGCACCCGAATGGAGGAACGGGAAAGCCATAAGATATCTAAGCATGCAACAGACTCAGATAAAGGATATGAATCTGATCGGACGGTAATCGGACCCACGATGCGACAATGACATTGAGATTCGTATACAAGAAAAGACTCGTGTTTTAATGGACGTAACTAGCGGTTCATTTAAAGTTTCGTGCACCCAAATGTAGGAACGGGAAGGCCATTAGATATCTAAGCATGCAACAGACTCAGATAAAGGATATGAAGCTGACCGGACGGTAATCGGACTCACGATGGGACAATGACACAGAGATTCGTACACAAGAAAAGGCTCGTGTTTTAATGAACGTAAATAGCGTTCATTTGAAGTTTCGGGCACCCGAATGGAGGAACGGGAAGGCCATAAGATATCTAAGCGTGCAACAGACTCAGATAAAGGATATGAAGCTGACCGGACGGTAATCGGACTCACGATGCGACAATGACATAGAGATTCGTACACAAGAAAAGACTCGAGTTTTAAAGGACGTAACTATCTGTACATTTGAAGTTTCGGGCCCCCGAATGGAGGAACGGGAAAGCCATAAGATATCTATGCATGCAACAGACTCAGATAAATGATATGAAGCTGACCGGACGGCAATCAGACTCATGATGTGACGATGACACAGAGTTTCGTACACAATAAAAGACTCGAGTTTTAATGGACGTAACTAGCGGTTCATTTGAAGTTTCGGGCACCCGAATGGATCAACGGGAAAGCCATAAGATATCTAAGCATGCAACAGACTCAAATAAAGGATATGAAGCTTACCGGACGGTAATCGGATTCACGATGGGACAATGACACAGAGATTCGTACACAAGAAAAGACTCGTGTTTTAATGGACGTAACTAGCGGTTCATTTGAAGTTTCGGGCACCCGAATGGAGGAACGGGAAGGCCATAAGATATCAGAGCATGGAACAGACTCATATAAAGGATATGAAGCTGACCGGACGGTAATCGGACTCACGGTGGGACAATGACACAGAGATTCGTACACAAGAAAAGACTGGTGTTTTAATCGACGTAACTAGCGGTTCATTTGAAGTTTTGGGCACCCGAATGGTGGAACGGGAAGGCCATAAGATATCTGAGCATGCGACAGACTCAGATAAAGGATATGAAGCTGACCGGACGGTAATCGGACTCACGATGGGACAATGACACAGAGATTCATACACAAGAAAAGACTCGTGTTTTAATGAACGTAAATAGCGGTTCATTTGAAGTGTCGGGCACCCGAATGGAGGAACGGGAAGGCCATAAGATATCTGAGCATGGAACATACTCATATAAAGGATATGAAGCTAACCGGACGGTAATCGGACTCACGGTGGGACAATGACACAGAGATTCGTACACAAGAAAAGACTCGTGTTTTAATGGACATAACTAGCGGTTCATTTGAAGTTTTGGGCACCCGAATGGTGGAACGGGAAGGCCATAAGATACCTGAGCATGCAACAGACTCAGATAAAGGATATGAAGCTGACCGGACGGTAATCGGACTCGCGATGGGACAATGACACAGAGATTCGTACACAAGAAAAGACTCGTGTTTTAATGGACGTAACTAGCGGTTCATTTGAAGTTTCGGGCACCTAAATGGAGGAACGGGAAGGCCATAAGATATCTGAGCATGAAACAGACTCAGATAAAGGATATGATGCTGACCGGACGGTAATCGGACTCACGATGGGACAATGACACAGAGATTCGTACACAAGAAAAGACTCGTGTTTTAATGAACGTAAATAACGGTTCATTTGAAGTATCGGGCACCCGAATGGAGGAACGGGAAAGCCATAAGATATCTAAGCATGCAACAGACTCAGATAAAGGATATGAAGCTGACCGGATGGTAATCGGGCCCACGATGCGACAATGACATAGAGATTCGTACACAAGAAAAGACTCGAGGTTTAAAGGACGTAACTATCTGTACATTTGAAGTTTCGGGCACCCGAATGTAGGTACGGGATGGCCATAAGATATCTAAGCATGCAACAGACTCAGATAAATGATATGAAGCTGACCGGACAGCAATCAGACTCATGATGTGACAATGACACAGAGTTTCGTACACAAGAAAACACTCGTGTGTTAATGGACGTAACTAGCGGTTCCTTTGAAGTTTCGGGCACCCAAATGTAGGAACGGGAAGGCCATTAGATATCTGAGCATGCAACAGACTCAGATAAAGGATATGAAGCTGAACGGACGGTAATCGGACTCACTATGGGACAATGACACAGAGATTCGTACACAAGAAAAGACTCGTGTTTTAATGAACGTAAATAGCGGTTCATTTGAAGGTTCGGGCACCCGAATGGAGGAACGGGAAAGCCATAAGATATCTAAGCATGCAACAGACTCAGATAAAGGATATGAATCTAACCAGACGGTAATCGGACTCACGATGCGACAATGACATAGAGATTCGTACACAAGAAAAGACTCGTGTTTTAATGAACGTAACTAGCGGTTCATTTGAAGTTTCGGGCACCCGAATGGAGGTACAGGAAGGCCATAAGATATCTAAGCATGCAACAGACTCAGATAAAGGATATGAAGCTGACCGGACGGTAATCGGACTCACGATGGGACAATGAAACAGAGATTCGTACACAAGAAAAGACTCGTGTTTTAATGAACGTAAATAGCGGTTCATTTGAAGTTTCGGGCACCCGATTGGAGGAACGGGAAACCCATAAGATATCTAAGCATGCAACAGACTCAGATAAAGGATATAAAGCTGACTGGACGGTAATCGGACTCACGATTCGACAATGACATATAGATTCGTACACAAGAAAACACTCGAGTTTTAAAGGACGTAACTATCGGTACATTTGAAGCTTCGGACACCCGAATGGAGGAACGGGAAAGCCATAAGATATCTAAGCATGCAACAGACTCAGATAAAGGATATGAAGCTAACCGGACAGTAATCGGACTTACGATGGGACAATGACACAGAGATTCGTACACAAGAAAATACTCGTGTTTTAATGGACGTAACTAGCGGTTCATTTGAAGTTTCGGGATCCCGAATAGAGGAACGGGAAGGCCATAAGATATCTGAGCATGCAACAGACTCAGATAAAGGATATGAAGCTTACCGGACGGTAATCGGACTCACGATGGGACAA
Organism: Ambrosia artemisiifolia; assembly: GCA_032199755.1. Classification (NCBI taxonomy): domain Eukaryota; kingdom Viridiplantae; phylum Streptophyta; class Magnoliopsida; order Asterales; family Asteraceae; genus Ambrosia; species Ambrosia artemisiifolia. Next base: position 39,646,521 of record CM063519.1, on the reverse strand, counting down.
TGACACAGAGATTCGTACACAAGAAAAGACTCGTGTTTTAATGGACGTAACTATCAGTTCATTTGAAGTTTCGGGCACCTGAATGGAGGAACGGGAAGGCCATAAGATATCTTAGCATGAAACAGACTCAGATAAAGGATATGATGCTGACCGGACGGTAATCGGACTCACGATGAGACAATGACACAGAGATTCGTACACAAGAAAAGACTCGTGTTTTAATGAACGTAAATAGCGGTTCATTTGAAGATTCGGGCACCCGAATGGAGGAACGGGAAGGCCATAAGATATCTAAGCATGCAACAGATTCAGATAAAGGATATGAATCTGACCAGACGGTAATCGGACTCACGATGCGACAATGACATAGAGATTCGTACACAAGAAAAGACTCGTGTTTTAATGAACGTAACTAGCGGTTCATTTGAAGTTTCGGGCACCCGAATGGAGGTACAGGAAGGCCATAAGATATCTAAGCATGCAACAGACTCAGATAAAGGATATGAAGCTGACCGGACGGTAATCGGACTCACGATGGGACAATGAAACAGAGATTCGTACACAAGAAAAGACTCGTGTTTTAATGAACGTAAATAGCGGTTCATTTGAAGTTTCGGGCACCCGAATGGAGGAACGGGAAACCCATAAGATATCTAAGCATGCAACAGACTCAGATAAAGGATATAAAGCTGACTGGACTGTAATTGGACTCACGATTCGACAATGACATATAGATTCCTACACAAGAAAACACTCAAGTTTTAAAGGACGTAACTATCGGTACATTTGAAGCTTCGGACACCCGAATGGAGGAACGGGAAAGCCATAAGATATCTAAGCATGCAACAGACTCAGATAAACGATATGAAGCTGACCGGACGGTAATCGGACTCACGATGGGACAATGACACAGAGATTCGTACACAAGAAAAGACTCGTGTTTTAATGAACGTAAATAGCAGTTCATTTGAAGTTTCGGGCACCCGAATGGAGGAACGAGAAGGCCATAAGATATCTAAGCATGCAACAAACTCAGATAAAGGATATGAAGCTTACCGGACGGTAATCGGACTCACGATGGGACAATGACAGAGATTCGTACACAAGAAAAGACTCGTGTTTTAATGGACGTAACTAGCGGTTCATTTGAAGTTTCGGGCACCTGAATGGAGGAACGGGAAGGCCATAAGATATCTTAGCATGCAACAGACTCAGATAAAGGATATGATGCTGACCAGACGGTAATCGGACTCACGATGGGACAATGACACAGAGATTCGTACACAAGAAAAGACTCGTGTTTTAATGAACGTAAATAGCGGTTCATTTGAAGTTTCGGGCACCCGAATGGAGCTACAGGAAGGCCATAAGATATCTAAGCATGCAACAGACTCAGATAAAGGATATGAAGCTGACCGGACGGTAATCGGACTCACGATGGGACAATGAAACAGAGATTCGTACACAAGAAAAGACTCGTGTTTTAATGAACGTAAATAGCGGTTCATTTGAAGTTTCGGGCACCCGAATGGAGGAACGGGAAACCCATAAGATATCTAAGCATGCAACAGACTCAGATAAAGGATATAAAGCTGACTGGACGGTAATCGGACTCACGATTCGACAATGACATATAGATTCGTACACAAGAAAAGACTCGTGTTTTAATGGACGTAACTAGCGGTTCATTTGAAGTTTCGGGATCCCGAATAGAGGAACGGGAAGGTCATAAGATATCTGAGCATGAAACAGACTCAGATAAAGGATATGAAGCTTACCGGACGGTAATCGGACTCACGATGGGACAATGACACAGAGATTCGTACACAAGAAAAGACTCGTGTTTTAATGGACGTAACTAGCGGTTTATTTGAAGTTTCGGGCACCTGAATGGAGGAACGGGAAGGCCATAAGATATCTTAGCATGCAACAGACTCAGATAAAAGATATGATGCTGACCGGACGGTAATCGGACTCACGATGGGACAATGACACAGAGATTCGTACACAAGAAAAGACTCGAGTTTTAAAGGACGTAACTATCTGTACATTTGAAGTTTCGGACACCCGAATGTAGGTACGGGATGGCCATAAGATATCTAAGCATGCAACAGACTCAGATAAATGATATGAAGCTGACCGGACGGCAATCGGACTCATGATGTGACAATGACACAGAGTTTCGTACACAAGAAAAGACTCGTGTTTTAATGGACGTAACTAGCGGTTCCTTTGAAGTTTCGGGCACCCAAATGTAGGAACGGGAAGGCCATTAGATATCTGAGCATGCAACAGACTATAAAGGATATGAAGCTGACCGGACGGTAATCGGACTGACTATGGGACAATGACACAGAGATTCGTACACAAGAAAAGACTCGTGTTTTAATGAACGTAAATAGCGGTTCATTTGAAGTTTCGGGCACCCGAATGGAGGAACGGGAAAGCCATGAGATATCTAAGCATGCAACAGACACAGATAAAGGATATGAAGCTGACCGGACGGTAATCGGACCCACGATGCGACAATGACATAGAGATTTGTACACAAGAAAAGACTCGTGTTTTAATGGACGTAACTAGCGGTTCATTTGAAGTTTCGGGCACCCAAATGTAGGAACGGGAAGGCCATTAGATATCTGAGCATGCAACAGACTCAGATAAAGGATATGAAGCTGACCGGACGGTAATCGGACTCACGATGGGACAAGGACACAGAGATTCGTACACAAGAAAAGGCTCGTGTTTTAATGAACGTAAATAGCGGTTCATTTGAAGTTTCGGGCACCCGAATGGAGGAACGGGAAGGCCATAAGATATCTAAGCATGCAACAGACTCAGATAAAGGATATGAATCTGACCAGACGGTAATCGGACTCACGATGCGACAATGACATAGAGATTCGTACACAAGAAAAGACTCGTGTTTTAATGAACGTAACTAGCGGTTCATTTGAAGTTTCGGGAACCCGAATGGAGCTACAGGAAGGCCATAAGATATCTAAGCATGCAACAGACTCAGATAAAGGATATGAAGCTGACCGGACGGTAATCGGACTCACGATGGGACAATGAAACAGAGATTCGTACACAAGAAAAGACTCGTATTTTAATGAACGTAAATAGCGGTTCATTTGAAGTTTCGGGCACCCGAATGGAGGAACGGGAAACCCATAAGATATCTAAGCATGCAACAGACTCAGATAAAGGATATAAAGCTGACTGGACGGTAATCGGACTCACGATTCGACAATGACATATAGATTCGTACACAAGAAAACACTCGAGTTTTAAAGGACGTAACTATCGGTACATTTGAAGCTTCGGACACCCGAATGGAGGAACGGGAAAGCCATAAGATATCTAAGCATGCAACAGACTCAGATAAAGGTATGAAGCTGACCGGACGGTAATCGGACTCACGATGGGACAATGACACAGAGATTCGTACACAAGAAAAGACTCGTGTTTTAATGAACGTAAATAGCGGTTCATTTGAAGTTTCGGGCACCCGAATGGAGGAACGAGAAGTCCATAAGATATCTAAGCATGAAACAGACTCAGATAAAGGATATGAATCTGACCAGACGGTAATCGGACTCACGATGCGACAATGACATAGAGATTCGTACACAAGAAAAGACTCGTGTTTTAATGAACATAACTAGCGGTTAATTTGAAGTTTCGGGCACCCGAATGGAGGTACAGGAAGGCCATAAGATATCTAAGCATGCAACAGACTCAGATAAAGGATATGAAGCTGACCGGACGGTAATCGGACTCACGATGGGACAATGAAACAGAGATTCGTACACAAGAAAAGACTCGAGTTTTAAAGGACGTAACTATCTGTACATTTGAAGTTTCGGGCACCCGAATGGAGGAACGGGAAACCCATAAGATATCTAAGCATGCAACAGACTCAGATAAAGGATATAAAGCTGACTGGACGGTAATCGGACTCACGATTCGACAATGACATATAGATTCATACACAAGAAAAGACTCGAGTTTTAAAGGACGTAACTATCGGTACATTTGAAGCTTCGGACACCCGAATGGAGGAATGGGAAAGCCATAAGATATCTAAGCATGCAACAGACTCAGATAAAGGATATAAAGCTGACTGGACGGTAATCGGACTCACGATTCGACAATGACATATAGATTCGTACACAAGAAAAGACTCGTGTTTTAATGAACGTAAATAGCGGTTCATTTGAAGTTTCGGGCACCCGAATGGAGGAACGGGAAACCCATAAGATATCTAAGCATGCAACAGACTCAGATAAAGGATATAAAGCTGACTGGACGGTAATCGGACTCACGATTCGACAATGACATATAGATTCGTACACAAGAAAAGACTCGAGTTTTAAAGGACGTAACTATCGGTACATTTGAAGCTTCGGACACCCGAATGGAGGAACGGGAAAGCCATAAGATATCTAAGCATGCAACAGACTCAGATAAAGGATATGATGCTGACCGGACGGTAATCGGACTCACGATGGGACAATGACACAGAGATTCGTACACAAGAAAAGACTCGAGTTTTAAAGGACGTAACTATCTGTACATTTGAAGTTTCGGACACCCGAATGTAGGTACGGGATGGCCATAAGATATCTAAGCATGCAACAGACTCAGATAAATGATATGAAGCTGACCGGACGGCAATCGGACTCATGATGTGACAATGACACAGAGTTTCGTACACAAGAAAAGACTCGTGTTTTAATGGACGTAACTAGCGGTTCCTTTGAAGTTTCGGGCACCCAAATGTAGGAACGGGAAGGCCATTAGATATCTGAGCATGCAACAGACTATAAAGGATATGAAGCTGACCGGACGGTAATCGGACTGACTATGGGACAATGACACAGAGATTCGTACACAAGAAAAGACTCGTGTTTTAATGAACGTAAATAGCGGTTCATTTGAAGTTTCGGGCACCCGAATGGAGGAACGGGAAAGCCATGAGATATCTAAGCATGCAACAGACACAGATAAAGGATATGAAGCTGACCGGACGGTAATCGGACCCACGATGCGACAATGACATAGAGATTTGTACACAAGAAAAGACTCGTGTTTTAATGGACGTAACTAGCGGTTCATTTGAAGTTTCGGGCACCCAAATGTAGGAACGGGAAGGCCATTAGATATCTGAGCATGCAACAGACTCAGATAAAGGATATGAAGCTGACCGGACGGTAATCGGACTCACGATGGGACAAGGACACAGAGATTCGTACACAAGAAAAGGCTCGTGTTTTAATGAACGTAAATAGCGGTTCATTTGAAGTTTCGGGCACCCGAATGGAGGAACGGGAAGGCCATAAGATATCTAAGCATGCAACAGACTCAGATAAAGGATATGAATCTGACCAGACGGTAATCGGACTCACGATGCGACAATGACATAGAGATTCGTACACAAGAAAAGACTCGTGTTTTAATGAACGTAACTAGCGGTTCATTTGAAGTTTCGGGCACCCGAATGGAGCTACAGGAAGGCCATAAGATATCTAAGCATGCAACAGACTCAGATAAAGGATATGAAGCTGACCGGACGGTAATCGGACTCACGATGGGACAATGAAACAGAGATTCGTACACAAGAAAAGACTCGTATTTTAATGAACGTAAATAGCGGTTCATTTGAAGTTTCGGGCACCCGAATGGAGGAACGGGAAACCCATAAGATATCTAAGCATGCAACAGACTCAGATAAAGGATATAAAGCTGACTGGACGGTAATCGGACTCACGATTCGACAATGACATATAGATTCGTACACAAGAAAACACTCGAGTTTTAAAGGACGTAACTATCGGTACATTTGAAGCTTCGGACACCCGAATGGAGGAACGGGAAAGCCATAAGATATCTAAGCATGCAACAGACTCAGATAAAGGTATGAAGCTGACCGGACGGTAATCGGACTCACGATGGGACAATGACACAGAGATTCGTACACAAGAAAAGACTCGTGTTTTAATGAACGTAAATAGCGGTTCATTTGAAGTTTCGGGCACCCGAATGGAGGAACGAGAAGTCCATAAGATATCTAAGCATGAAACAGACTCAGATAAAGGATATGAATCTGACCAGACGGTAATCGGACTCACGATGCGACAATGACATAGAGATTCGTACACAAGAAAAGACTCGTGTTTTAATGAACATAACTAGCGGTTAATTTGAAGTTTCGGGCACCCGAATGGAGGTACAGGAAGGCCATAAGATATCTAAGCATGCAACAGACTCAGATAAAGGATATGAAGCTGACCGGACGGTAATCGGACTCACGATGGGACAATGAAACAGAGATTCGTACACAAGAAAAGACTCGAGTTTTAAAGGACGTAACTATCTGTACATTTGAAGTTTCGGGCACCCGAATGGAGGAACGGGAAACCCATAAGATATCTAAGCATGCAACAGACTCAGATAAAGGATATAAAGCTGACTGGACGGTAATCGGACTCACGATTCGACAATGACATATAGATTCATACACAAGAAAAGACTCGAGTTTTAAAGGACGTAACTATCGGTACATTTGAAGCTTCGGACACCCGAATGGAGGAATGGGAAAGCCATAAGATATCTAAGCATGCAACAGACTCAGATAAAGGATATGAAGCTGACCGGACGGTAAACGGACTTACGATGGGACAATGAAACAGAGATTAGTACACAAGAAAGACTCGTGTTTTAATGAACGTAAATAGCGGTTCATTTGAAGTTTCGGGCACCCGAATGGAGGAACGAGAAGTCCATAAGATATCTAAGCATGCAACAGACTCAGATAAAGGATATGAATCTGACCAGACGGTAATCGGACTCACGATGCAACAATGACATAGAGATTCGTACACAAGAAAAGACTCGTGTTTTAATGAACGTAACTAGCGGTTAATTTGAAGTTTCGGGCACCCGAATGGAGGTACAGGAAGGCCATAAGATATCTAAGCATGCAACAGACTCAGATAAAGGATATGAAGCTGACCGGACGGTAATCGGACTCACGATGGGACAATGAAACAGAGATTCGTACACAAGAAAAGACTCGTGTTTTAATGAACGTAAATAGCGGTTCATTTGAAGTTTCGGGCACCCGAATGGAGGAACGGGAAACCCATAAGATATCTAAGCATGCAACAGACTCAGATAAAGGATATAAAGCTGACTGGACGGTAATCGGACTCACGATTCGACAATGACATATAGATTCGTACACAAGAAAAGACTCGAGTTTTAAAGGACGTAACTATCGGTACATTTGAAGCTTCGGACACCCGAATGGAGGAACGGGAAAGCCATAAGATATCTAAGCATGCAACAGACTCAGATAAAGGATATGATGCTGACCGGACGGTAATCGGACTCACGATGGGACAATGACACAGAGATTCGTACACAAGAAAAGACTCGAGTTTTAAAGGACGTAACTATCTGTACATTTGAAGTTTCGGACACCCGAATGTAGGTACGGGATGGCCATAAGATATCTAAGCATGCAACAGACTCAGATAAATGATATGAAGCTGACCGGACGGCAATCGGACTCATGATGTGACAATGACACAGAGTTTCGTACACAAGAAAAGACTCGTGTTTTAATGGACGTAACTAGCGGTTCCTTTGAAGTTTCGGGCACCCAAATGTAGGAACGGGAAGGCCATTAGATATCTGAGCATGCAACAGACTATAAAGGATATGAAGCTGACCGGACGGTAATCGGACTGACTATGGGACAATGACACAGAGATTCGTACACAAGAAAAGACTCGTGTTTTAATGAACGTAAATAGCGGTTCATTTGAAGTTTCGGGCACCCGAATGGAGGAACGGGAAAGCCATGAGATATCTAAGCATGCAACAGACACAGATAAAGGATATGAAGCTGACCGGACGGTAATCGGACCCACGATGCGACAATGACATAGAGATTTGTACACAAGAAAAGACTCGTGTTTTAATGGACGTAACTAGCGGTTCATTTGAAGTTTCGGGCACCCAAATGTAGGAACGGGAAGGCCATTAGATATCTGAGCATGCAACAGACTCAGATAAAGGATATGAAGCTGACCGGACGGTAATCGGACTCACGATGGGACAAGGACACAGAGATTCGTACACAAGAAAAGGCTCGTGTTTTAATGAACGTAAATAGCGGTTCATTTGAAGTTTCGGGCACCCGAATGGAGGAACGGGAAGGCCATAAGATATCTAAGCATGCAACAGACTCAGATAAAGGATATGAATCTGACCAGACGGTAATCGGACTCACGATGCGACAATGACATAGAGATTCGTACACAAGAAAAGACTCGTGTTTTAATGAACGTAACTAGCGGTTCATTTGAAGTTTCGGGCACCCGAATGGAGCTACAGGAAGGCCATAAGATATCTAAGCATGCAACAGACTCAGATAAAGGATATGAAGCTGACCGGACGGTAATCGGACTCACGATGGGACAATGAAACAGAGATTCGTACACAAGAAAAGACTCGTATTTTAATGAACGTAAATAGCGGTTCATTTGAAGTTTCGGGCACCCGAATGGAGGAACGGGAAACCCATAAGATATCTAAGCATGCAACAGACTCAGATAAAGGATATAAAGCTGACTGGACGGTAATCGGACTCACGATTCGACAATGACATATAGATTCGTACACAAGAAAACACTCGAGTTTTAAAGGACGTAACTATCGGTACATTTGAAGCTTCGGACACCCGAATGGAGGAACGGGAAAGCCATAAGATATCTAAGCATGCAACAGACTCAGATAAAGGTATGAAGCTGACCGGACGGTAATCGGACTCACGATGGGACAATGACACAGAGATTCGTACACAAGAAAAGACTCGTGTTTTAATGAACGTAAATAGCGGTTCATTTGAAGTTTCGGGCACCCGAATGGAGGAACGAGAAGTCCATAAGATATCTAAGCATGAAACAGACTCAGATAAAGGATATGAATCTGACCAGACGGTAATCGGACTCACGATGCGACAATGACATAGAGATTCGTACACAAGAAAAGACTCGTGTTTTAATGAACATAACTAGCGGTTAATTTGAAGTTTCGGGCACCCGAATGGAGGTACAGGAAGGCCATAAGATATCTAAGCATGCAACAGACTCAGATAAAGGATATGAAGCTGACCGGACGGTAATCGGACTCACGATGGGACAATGAAACAGAGATTCGTACACAAGAAAAGACTCGAGTTTTAAAGGACGTAACTATCTGTACATTTGAAGTTTCGGGCACCCGAATGGAGGAACGGGAAACCCATAAGATATCTAAGCATGCAACAGACTCAGATAAAGGATATAAAGCTGACTGGACGGTAATCGGACTCACGATTCGACAATGACATATAGATTCATACACAAGAAAAGACTCGAGTTTTAAAGGACGTAACTATCGGTACATTTGAAGCTTCGGACACCCGAATGGAGGAATGGGAAAGCCATAAGATATCTAAGCATGCAACAGACTCAGATAAAGGATATGAAGCTGACCGGACGGTAAACGGACTTACGATGGGACAATGAAACAGAGATTAGTACACAAGAAAGACTCGTGTTTTAATGAACGTAAATAGCGGTTCATTTGAAGTTTCGGGCACCCGAATGGAGGAACGAGAAGTCCATAAGATATCTAAGCATGCAACAGACTCAGATAAAGGATATGAATCTGACCAGACGGTAATCGGACTCACGATGCAACAATGACATAGAGATTCGTACACAAGAAAAGACTCGTGTTTTAATGAACGTAACTAGCGGTTAATTTGAAGTTTCGGGCACCCGAATGGAGGTACAGGAAGGCCATAAGATATCTAAGCATGCAACAGACTCAGATAAAGGATATGAAGCTGACCGGACGGTAATCGGACTCACGATGGGACAATGAAACAGAGATTCGTACACAAGAAAAGACTCGTGTTTTAATGAACGTAAATAGCGGTTCATTTGAAGTTTCGGGCACCCGAATGGAGGAACGGGAAACCCATAAGATATCTAAGCATGCAACAGACTCAGATAAAGGATATAAAGCTGACTGGACGGTAATCGGACTCACGATTCGACAATGACATATAGATTCGTACACAAGAAAAGACTCGAGTTTTAAAGGACGTAACTATCGGTACATTTGAAGCTTCGGACACCCGAATGGAGGAACGGGAAAGCCATAAGATATCTAAGCATGCAACAGACTCAGATAAAGGATATGAAGCTGACCGGACGGTAATCGGACTCACGATGGGACAATGAAACAGAGATTCGTACACAAGAAAAGACTCGTGTTTTAATGAACGTAAATAGCGGTTCATTTGAAGTTTCGGGCACTCGAATGGAGGAACGGGAAACCCATAAGATATCTAAGCATGCAACAGACTCAGATAAAGGATATAAAGCTGACTGGACGGTAATCGGACTCACGATTCGACAATGACATATAGATTCGTACACAAGAAAAGACTCGAGTTTTAAAGGACGTAACTATCGGTACATTTGAAGCTTCGGACACCCGAATGGAGGAACGGGAAAGCCATAAGATATCTAAGCATGCAACAGACTCAGATAAAGGATATGAAGCTGACCGGACGGTAATCGGACTCACGATGGGACAATGAAACAGAGATTCGTACACAAGAAAAGACTCGTGTTTTAATGAACGTAAATAGCGGTTCATTTGAAGTTTCGGGCACTCGAATGGAGGAACGGGAAACCCATAAGATATCTAAGCATGCAACAGACTCAGATAAAGGATATAAAGCTGACTGGACGGTAATCGGACTCACGATTCGACAATGACATATAGATTCGTACACAAGAAAACACTCGAGTTTTAAAGGACGTAACTATCGGTACATTTGAAGCTTCGGACACCCGAATGGAGGAACGGGAAAGCCATAAGATATCTAAGCATGCAACAGACTCAGATAAAGGTATGAAGCTGACCGGACGGTAATCGGACTCACGATGGGACAATGACACAGAGATTCGTACACAAGAAAAGACTCGTGTTTTAATGAACGTAAATAGCGGTTCATTTGAAGTTTCGGGCACCCGAATGGAGGAACGAGAAGTCCATAAGATATCTAAGCATGAAACAGACTCAGATAAAGGATATGAATCTGACCAGACGGTAATCGGACTCACGATGCGACAATGACATAGAGATTCGTACACAAGAAAAGACTCGTGTTTTAATGAACATAACTAGCGGTTAATTTGAAGTTTCGGGCACCCGAATGGAGGTACAGGAAGGCCATAAGATATCTAAGCATGCAACAGACTCAGATAAAGGATATGAAGCTGACCGGCCGGTAATCGGACTCACGATGGGACAATGAAACAGAGATTCGTACACAAGAAAAGACTCGAGTTTTAAAGGACGTAACTATCTGTACATTTGAAGTTTCGGGCACCCGAATGGAGGAACGGGAAACCCATAAGATATCTAAGCATGCAACAGACTCAGATAAAGGATATAAAGCTGACTGGACGGTAATCGGACTCACGATTCGACAATGACATATAGATTCATACACAAGAAAAGACTCGAGTTTTAAAGGACGTAACTATCGGTACATTTGAAGCTTCGGACACCCGAATGGAGGAACGGGAAAGCCATAAGATATCTAAGCATGCAACAGACTCAGATAAAGGATATGAAGCTGACCGGACGGTAAACGGACTTACGATGGGACAATGAAACAGAGATTAGTACACAAGAAAGACTCGTGTTTTAATGAACGTAAATAGCGGTTCATTTGAAGTTTCGGGCACCCGAATGGAGGAACGAGAAGTCCATAAGATATCTAAGCATGCAACAGACTCAGATAAAGGATATGAATCTAACCAGACGGTAATCGGACTCACGATGCGACAATGACATAGAGATTCGTACACAAGAAAAGACTCGTGTTTTAATGAACGTAACTAGCGGTTAATTTGAAGTTTCGGGCACCCGAATGGAGGTACAGGAAGGCCATAAGATATCTAAGCATGCAACAGACTCAGATAAAGGATATGAAGCTGACCGGACGGTAATCGGACTCACGATGGGACAATGAAACAGAGATTCGTACACAAGAAAAGACTCGTGTTTTAATGAACGTAAATAGCGGTTCATTTGAAGTTTCGGGCACCCGAATGGAGGAACGGGAAACCCATAAGATATCTAAGCATGCAACAGACTCAGATAAAGGATATAAAGCTGACTGGACGGTAATCGGACTCACGATTCGACAATGACATATAGATTCGTACACAAGAAAAGACTCGAGTTTTAAAGGACGTAACTATCGGTACATTTGAAGCTTCGGACACCCGAATGGAGGAACGGGAAAGCCATAAGATATCTAAGCATGCAACAAACTCAGATAAAGGATATGAAGCTGACCGGACGGTAATCGGACTCACGATGGGACAATGAAACAGAGATTCGTACACAAGAAAGACTCGTGTTTTAATGAACGTAAATAGCGGTTCATTTGAAGTTTCGGGCACCCGAATGGAGGAACGAGAAGTCCATAAGATATCTAAGCATGCAACAGACTCAGATAAAGGACATGAATCTGACCAGACGGTAATCGGAATCACGATGCGACAATGACATAGAGATTCGTACACAAGAAAAGACTCGTGTTTTAATGAACGTAACTAGCGGTTAATTTGAAGTTTCGGGCACCCGAATGGAGGTACAGGAAGGCCATAAGATATCTAAGCATGCAACAGACTCAGATAAAGGATATGAAGCTGACCGGACGGTAATCGGACTCACGATGGGACAATGAAACAGAGATTCGTAAACAAGAAAAGACTCGTGTTTTAATGAACGTAAATAGCGGTTCATTTGAAGTTTCGGGCACTCGAATGGAGGAACGGGAAACCCATAAGATATCTAAGCATGCAACAGACTCAGATAAAGGATATAAAGCTGACTGGACGGTAATCGGACTCACGATTCGACAATGACATATAGATTCGTACACAAGAAAAGACTCGAGTTTTAAAGGACGTAACTATCGGTACATTTGAAGCTTCGGACACCCGAATGGAGGAACGGGAAAGCCATAAGATATCTAAGCATGCAACAGACTCAGATAAAGGATATGAAGCTGACCGGACGGTAATCGGACTCACGATGGGACAATGAAACAGAGATTCGTACACAAGAAAAGACTCGTGTTTTAATGAACGTAAATAGCGGTTCATTTGAAGTTTCGGGCACCCGAATGGAGGAACGGGAAACCCATAAGATATCTAACCATGCAACAGACTCAGATAAAGGATATAAAGCTGACTGGACGGTAATCGGACTCACGATTCGACAATGACATATAGATTCGTACACAAGAAAAGACTCGAGTTTTAAAGGACGTAACTATCGGTACATTTGAAGCTTCGGACACCCGAATGGAGGAACGGGAAAGCCATAAGATATCTAAGCATGCAACAGACTCAGATAAAGGATATGAAGCTGACCGGACGGTAATCGGACTCACGATGGGACAATGAAACAGAGATTCGTACACAAGAAAGACTCGTGTTTTAATGAACGTAAATAGCGGTTCATTTGAAGTTTCGGGCACCCGAATGGAGGAACGAGAAGTCCATAAGATATCCAAGCATGCAACAGACTCAGATAAAGGATATGAATCTGTCCGGACGGTAATCGGACTCACGATGGGACAATGACATAGAGATTCGTACACAAGAAAAGACTCGTGTTTTAATGAACGTAACTAGCGGTTAATTTGAAGTTTCGGGCACCCGAATGGAGGTACATGAAGGCCATAAGATATCTAAGCATGTAACAGACTCAGATACAGGATATGATGCTGACCGGACGGTAATCGGACTCACGATGGGACAATGAAACAGAGATTCGTACACAAGAAAAGACTCGTGTTTTAATGAACGTAAATAGCGGTTCATTTGAAGTTTCGGGCACCCGAATGGAGGAACGGGAAACCCATAAGATATCTAAGCATGCAACAGACTCAGATAAAGGATATAAAGCTGACTGGACGGTAATCGGACTCACGATTCGACAATGACATATAGATTCGTACACAAGAAAAGACTCGAGTTTTAAAGGACGTAACTATCGGTACATTTGAAGCTTCGGACACCCGAATGGAGGAACGGGAAAGCCATAAGATATCTAAGCATGCAACAGACTCAGATAAAGGATATGAAGCTGACCGGACGGTAAACGGACTTACGATGGGACAATGACACAGAGATTCGTACACAAGAAAAGACTCGTGTTTTAATGGACGTAACTAGCGGTTCGTTTGAAGTTTCGGGATCCCGAATAGAGGAACGGGAAGGCCATAAGATATCTGAGCATGCAACAGACTCAGATAAAGGATATGAAGCTTACCGGACGGTAATCGGACTCACGATGGGACAATGACACAGAGATTCGTACACAAGAAAAGACTCGTGTTTTAATGGACGTAACTAGCGGTTCATTTGAAGTTTCGGGCACCTGCATGGAGGAACGGGAAGGCCATAAGATATCTTAGCATGCAACAGACTCAGATAAAGGATATGATGCTGACCGGACGGTAATCGGACTCACGATCGGACAATGACACAGAGATTCGTACACAAGAAAAGACTCGTGTTTTAATGAACGTAAATAGCAGTTCATTTGAAGTTTCGGGCACCCGAATGGAGGAACGGGAAAGCCATAAGATATCTAAGCATGCAACAGACTCAGATAAAGGATATGAAGCTGACCGGACGGTAATCGGACTCACGATGGGACAATGACATAGAGATTCGTACACAAGAAAAGACTCGTGTTTTAATGAACGTAACTAGCGGTTCATTTGAAGTTTCGGGCACCCGAATGGAGGTACAGGAAGGCCATATGATATCTAAGCATGCAACAGACTCAGATAAAGGATATGAAGCTGACCGGACGGTAATCGGACTCACGATGGGACAATGAAACAGAGATTCGTACACAAGAAAAGACTCGTGTTTTAATGAACGTAAATAGCGGTTCATTTGAAGTTTCGGGCACTCGAATGAAGGAACGGGAAACCCATAAGATATCTAAGCATGCAACAGACTCAGATAAAGGATATAAAGCTGACTGGACGGTAATCGGACCCACGATGGGACAATGACATAGAGATTCGTACACAAGAAAAGACTCGTGTTTTAATGAACGTAACTAGCGGTTCATTTGATGTTTCGGGCACCCGAATGGAGGTACAGGAAGGCCATAAGATATCTAAGCATGCAACAGACTCAGATAAAGGATATGAAGCTGACCGGACGGTAATCGGACTCACGATGGGACAATGACACAGAGATTCGTACACAAGAAAAGACTCGTGTTCAACGTAAATAGCGGTTCATTTGAAGTTTCGGGCACCCGAATGGAGGAACGGGAAGGCCATAAGATATCTAAGCATGCAACAGACTCAGATAAAGGATATGAATCTGACCAGATGGTAATCGGACTCACGATGCGACAATGACATAGAGATTCGTACACAAGAAAAGACTCGTGTTTTAATGAACGTAACTAGCGGTTCATTTAAAGTTTCGGGCACCCGAATGGAGGTACAGGAAGGCCATAAGATATCTAAGCATGCAACAGACTCAGATAAAGGATATGAAGCTGACCGGACGGTAATCGGACTCACGATGGGACAATGAAACAGAGATTCGTACACAAGAAAAGACTCGTGTTTTAATGAACGTAAATAGCGGTTCATTTGAAGTTTCGGGCACCCGAATGAAGGAACGGGAAACCCATAAGCATGCAACAGACTCAGATAAAGGATATAAAGCTGACTGGACGGTAATCGGACTCCTGATTCGACAATGACATATAGATTCGTACATAAGAAAACACTCGAGTTTTAAAGGACGTAACTATCGGTACATTTGAAGCTTCGGACACCCGAATGGAGGAACGGGAAAGCCATAAGATATCTAAGCATGCAACAGACTCAGATAAAGGATATGAAGCTGACCGGACGGTAATCGGACTCACGATGGGACAATGACACAAAGATTCGTACACAAGAAAAGACTCGTGTTCAACGTAAATAGCGGTTCATTTGAAGTTTCGGGCACCCGAATGGAGGAACGAGAAGGCCATAAGATATCTAAGCATGCAACAGACTCAGATAAAGGATATGAATCTGACCAGACGGTAATCGGACTCACGATGCGACAATGACATAGAGATTCGTACACAAGAAAAGACTCGTGTTTTAATGAACGTAACTAGCTGTTCATTTGAAGTTTCGGGCACCCGAATGGAGGTACAGGAAGGCCATAAGATATCTAAGCATGCAACAGACTCAGATACAGGATATGAAGCTGAACGGACGGTAATCGGACTCACGATGGGACAATGAAACAGAGATTCGTACACAAGAAAAGACTCGTGTTTTAATGAACGTAAATAGCGGTTCATTTGAAGTTTCGGGCACCCGAATGGAGGAACGGGAAACCCATAAGATATCTAAGCATGCAACAGACTCTGATAAAGGATATAAAGCTGACTGGACGGTAATCGGACTCACGATTCGACAATGACATATAGATTCGTACACAAGAAAAGACTCGAGTTTTAAAGGACGTAACTATCGGTACATTTGAAGCTTCGGACACCCGAATGGAGGAACGGGAAAGCCATAAGATATCTAAGCATGCAACTGTAGGAGAATGATTTTACACGAAAACAGGATTATATGATCATACAAGTTACAAAACCAGGTGCGGAAACCCTAGCTTTGAACAAACTGATATAAACTCAAATCAAAACACAATCAAAGTCATTTTCAAACGTTTTCATAGATTAACATATTCATAAACTTGATTACAATTGACTTTAGGTTAATCTAGAACACACACTGAACCTCTCAAACTATTCTGGAACAACACCTCAAAACACACACAACTAATGACTCTCTTTCTCTCAAAAACTCACAAAATCTATTTATAGACTCTGCACGTTCGCCCACTGTGAATGATCGAATGTGGAATTCTTCCACATTCGCCCAGTATAGATGGTCGAATGTGGACTTTTTCCACATTCGCCCAGTTTGATTCTACATTCGCCCAGTCGGTTCCACATTCGCCCACTTTTTCTGTGTAATTTCCACGTTCGCCCATTATTTCCACTTTCAACCCATCAGCATTCCACTTTCAACCCATCAGCACTTTTTAACACATGTTAACTTTGTAGATCCAATCACTAGTCGCACTTCGTGCATCTACAAACTCCCCCTCGACTATTGATTGGATTGTCTTCGGGTTTAAGTCTTTGTCGTTTTCTGATTATCTGAACCTTCGATATTCTGTACCGGATCACTAGCTAGGGACATACATGAATAATGCACTAACAATCTCCCCCTTGGACCTAGCTAGTGATGTACCAAATCAGAAAGTTATCAATTCTTCAAGTCTTGATTGAAAACTTTCCATCTTCATGCACGTTTGTGTCGTAGTTCTTGTCTATCTCTCAGTAAGCTTTGAAATCTCAGACAGACTCAAGAAATCTTGGCTTTGTCATTTGTTAATCCAAAGATGAATATAGACGATAATCTTGATTTCTTCAATCTTCATCATTTCTTTAACCTTTTACTGGCCTCTGTTGTTCTGGTAATCTTGATGTTCAGGTTTGGGTCTTGTTCGGTTACACTCTTTGTCGATGAGTCATGAGAAGTGCACCTGTTGTATTTGATTCTGCAGAAAAATTTACTAAAAACTGCACAAATTACAACCGGCGTTAGACACGACAAATATCTCGGAAGTACTCTTCACATTCCTTTTGACCCTCAATAGCTCCCCCTGAACTATTAAACATTTTCAATATATACCAGAAACTTGAAAATTTATAATCTTTTTCAGCTTTTAAGTATCTGAGCATTCACATTCAGTAACCCATTCATCGGTTATCAAAAATAAAGTTGAAATAAAACTTTTTGATTTTTCAAAGTTTATGCTAAAACACACTAAAAATATTTTTGAATTTTCAAATGTAATTGCATAAAAGTAAATTCAACATATTTTTGTGAATTTCCCGGTTAAGAGGATCATATCAGTATTGAAACAGTCAGTCATAACTCTTTTTTTTGATTAATTTTCTGTTTTTGTCATTGAGCATCCTACAACCATTACCAGTATGTTTGTCCTCTTAAACTCAAAATCATTATTTATTGCTCAGCACTTTAGATACGTTATGATAATATTAGATACTGAGTAATCTATGGTCCCCGCATTCGCGACACATTCCCGTATCAAGAATTGCACAAAGCTTCATCGTAACGCGTGATTATACTGAAGTTATCCGTTAGTTACAAGGTATGAGGCACAGTGGTGACAGGTTAGCAAATTAATGCTTCAAAGCGACTTGTGCACTCTACCAGGGTGAGGACTAATATCATACATGACTTTCATCATTGTATTGATATGATGCATTAGATAACCTTTGATTATCATCACACATGTTAAGTTCCTCATTCGGTAACTTATGGTTTTGGTTTTATTAGCTCTTTTTAATAAGATACCCTGACTGAATCTAGGTCTGTAAATCAATACAGCAAAAGATCAGTTAGGCCATCCCCAGATAACTTTCAATATAACGACCCGAAACCTCTGATTTTGGCAATCTATCAAACGAAATTTCGGTACTGAGACCATATGCCAACGATACGTTGATTCACATGATTATCAGTTATTGATTTTAGGTTTATATCACCATGCTGAAGTTTAAACTTTGATTTCAAGCCTACCAATATATAATTGTAGTGGCTACTCAATGTTTATCAATTCATTTTTGTTTTTAGAGTAGTCTGACAGTCCACTGATGTACAATCATCTCCTCTTTTTCTCCAGGAAAACTCATTTTTGATTTTCTATTTTTTATTTTGATTTTTCTGAAATTTTCTCCCCCTAAAAATCTAAAAATAAGCATATTTTTGGATTTTTAAACTTTTTGAGGAAAAACAAAATAAAATGATATCCGATGCGGTTTACTCATTCAGTTTAAAAAAAAACATTTTCCACTCAGATTACTAGACTCATTAAGATTTTTCAATTAGCAAACCATTTTGTCGTATCTGTTATTGAAATCCAACACCTGAGAGCAATTGCATGAGATTGCAACTTTTTCCGGCTTCACAGGTTGGAAACAGACTACAAACACTCTCCTCTCTGTTGAAATCATGTTTTTCTTCTTCAATATCCCTTCCTTGACCTTCACCTCTCTAATAAATAGCTTATATACAGATGCTCCACTATTAACTATCAAAGAATAGCTAATAGGTCTGTCTGAAACAATCCGCACACTAATTAAACAATTAGCATGAGAGAGGCACCCATCCCTTCACAATGATGGGTCGTCCAAGGTCATCAATCCTAGGAACATCAAACCATTCTCCTTTTGAAAAATCAATTGGTTTTTCAATGGATTGATTTGAAGTAGAAATTGCTATTGATTTAGAAAGTGCTTTGGGTTTCCAAACACGTTCAGAGTTTATTTTAGATTTTGTTGAAATTGTTTTAATTTTTGACTTTTCAGATTTCTTATTTGAAACCTGCTTCTGAACTTTGTTTGGAATCTTCTCAGATTTAACTGATGAAGACCCAGGTTTAGAGTTATTCTTAGGCTTAGCCTTCGAACTCCCCCTTACCTCAGCAACCCGTCCACAATCTCCATTTTTATTCAAGGCAATTTTGTTACGATTGTCATACACAACCTGTTTCCCCTTTTGCTTCTTGATTGATTTTGGGGATACAGACTTTCTGACATTGCCTGAATTTCTAGCAAATTTCACTTCGGTCTTTTTCTGTTTAACATACGGACAGTAAGCAACTAAATGCCCACACTCTCCGCAGTTATAACAAGACCTTTATTCAACAAAATCATATGCATACCCGTCATCCCAATACCAGTAAGGACAATGAGCAGCAATATGACCAACTTCACCACATTCAAAACAGTTTCTCCATTCAACATAACCATGAGAATACTGTGGTGAGTTGTTTCCCCAATAACCATCAAATCGAGAGTTATATGAATAATCATAATAGTCATATGATCTAGATGAAAAATTTCTTGAATTCTTTTGATGAGAATTTTTCATCTGATCATTTCCTTTCGATTTGTTTGGTTTTGGTCCTTTTACTTTAGAACCCTTTTTATTTTCAACATTTTTCTTTGCAACATTTTTCTTTTGATCCTCTTTATTCTCATGTTGGTTAGGACTGAGTTCAAAATGAAGATGATCAAATTGATTTCTAAACTGATTTAACAAATCGATATTATCAACAAAAATACATTTAAGTAGAGATTGTTCGATATTCTCAATTAGAAAATCTTTGTTGAAAATCAATTTGTCAATTCCTTCCAACATGTAGGATCCTTCAACTCCTTGAGGAAAACTGAATATGGGTTTTTCTTCAGATTCAGATTCTGAAGTTGTTTCAACATTTTCAGTTTTCTGTTCAAACTTTGGTTTTACTTCACAATCAGGATTAGCAACACAAGGTGTTGTGATTCCCAATTCTGATGTGAGATTATTCTTTGAAAAACTTTTATTCATTTCTATCATTTCTTTCTTTAAAGATTCAATTTTATTTAACAAATCTTTTTCATTCTTTTCAAAAACTTTAATTTGATTTTTACAATTTTCTAGTTCAATTGCTAGTTTCTGTTTGTCCTCAATAAGTGTCATCAATTCACAATTCAACTTGACACATTTAGAACAACTAGCACTTACCTCATCCTCTGATTTATTACCATTATCAGATTTTGCATCACCATTTGAAATATCACTCTGTTCTGATTTACTCTGTTCTGAACTCGTATCAGAACTCAAATCACTCTTTGACAATTTACTGGAATCATCATGTCTCATTTGTTTGACTAAACACGCAACATTTCTATGAACACCTTCTCTGTTAACACACTTGTTAACATGTATCATTTCATCAGTTGGTTTCGGCGTCATTGGAAATCCCCAAATGTTGTCAACTTGAGAATTTTGTCTCAGTAATTGTTGTCGCTTTCTTTCAGCTACTACTAGAGCTCTGATATCCTCTTCCGTTCTTGATACCCAGTTAGTCCACATTTTTCCAACAAAAATATTTCAAAAATATTTCAAAAATATTTCGAAATTTTTAGGCCCTAAATTCTACGTTCGCCCCTGGTAAGTCTACTTTCGCCCAAAATAGTTTACCCGAAGGTAGAATTTTGACCAGAATGTAAAATATCCAAACACAAGTTCTAGATTCGCCCGTTATTTTTCACTTTCGTCCCTTTCTGGTTCAGGTTCGCCCAAACAGTGTCACTCGAAGGTAGATATTCACCAGAAAATAAACACACACTATCACAATTCCACTTTCGCCCAAAAAATTTCAGGTTCGACCGTTTTATATCTACGTTCGCCCGCCCGATCACTCGAAGGTGGAGATAGTGACCCGAAAGTGAAAAATTCAACAAAAACTTTTCAGGTTCGCCCAAAAATACCTAGGTTCGACCGAAAATCACTCAGGTTCGCCCAAAAACTCTCACTTTCGACCACTCAGGTTCCAGGTTCGCCCATTTTGAGTTTGAAAAACGGTTACACTTTCAAAAACGGTTATTTTGATCTCTGATTTTCAAAAGTTTGTGGATTTGAATGATCTTAATCAGGTTTTGATTCGGAGATGATTTGGAACCACTTTAATTCTTGGAATTTTGAATTTTAACCACAAAATCAACTCTAAATCTTTCAAAAACACTCAAAAACCATTTTTTATGCAAAAACAGATGTGAATTGATCAAAATTAGGTCCAAATCAGCTCTGAGTTTATCAATTTGTTGTTGTATGATCCTCTAGGCTCTGATACCACTTTGTAGGAGGATGATTTTACACGAAAACAGAATTATATGATCATACAAGTTACAAAACCAGGTGCGGAAACCCTAGCTTTGAACAAACTGATATAAACTCAAATCAAAACACAATCAAAGTCATTTTAAAACGTTTTCATAGATTAACATATTCATAAACTTGATTACAATTGACTTTAGGTTAATCTAGAACACACACTGAACCTCTCAAACTATTCTGGAACAACACCTCAAAACACACACAACTAATGACTCTCTTTCTCTCAAAAACTCACAAAATCTATTTATACACTCTGCACGTTCGCCCACTGTGAATGGTCGAATGTGGAATTCTTCCACATTCGCCCAGTATAGATGGTCGAATGTGGACTTTTTCCACATTCGCCCAGTTTGATTCTACATTCGCCCAGTCGGTTCCACATTCGCCCACTTTTTCTGTGTAATTTCCACGTTCGCCCATTATTTCCACTTTCAACCCATCAGCATTCCACTTTCAACCCATCAGCACTTTTTAACACATGTTAACTTTGTAGATCCAATCACTAGTCGCACTTCGTGCATCTACAGCAACAGACTCAGATAAAGGATATGAAGCTGACCGGACGGTAAACGGACTTACGATGGGACAATGACACAGAGATTCGTACACAAGAAAAGACTCGTGTTTTAATGGACGTAACTAGCGGTTCATTTGAAGTTTCGGGATCCCGAATAGAGGAACGGGAAGGACATAAGATATCTGAGCATGCAACAGACTCAGATAAAGGATATGAAGCTTACCGGACGGTAATCGGACTCACGATGGGACAATGACACAGAGATTCGTACACAAGAAAAGACTCGTGTTTTAATGGACGTAACTAGCGGTTCATTTGAAGTTTCGGGCACCTGAATGGAGGAACGGGAAGGCCATAAGATATCTTAGCATGCAACAGACTCAGATAAAGGATATGATGCTGACCGGACGGTAATCGGACTCACGATGGGACAATGACATAGAGATTCGTACACAAGAAAAGACTCGTGTTTTAATGAACGTAAATAGCGGTTCATTTGAAGTTTCGGGCACCCGAATGGAGGAACGGGAAAGCCATAAGATATCTAAGCATGCAACAGACTCAGATAAAGGATATGAAGCTGACCGAACGGTAATCGGACCCACGATGCGACAATGACATAGAGATTCGTACACAAGGAAAGACTCGAGTTTTAAAGGACGTAACTATCTGTACATTTGAAGTTTCGGGCACCCGAATGTAGGTACGGGATGGCCATAAGATATCTAAGCATGCAACAGACTCAGATAAATGATATGAAGCTGACCGGACGGCAATCGGACTCATGATGTGACAATGACACAGAGTTTCGTACACAAGAAAAGACTCGTGTGTTAATGGACGTAACTAGCGGTTCCTTTGAAGTTTCGGGCACCCAAATGTATGAATGGGAAGGCCATTAGATATCTGAGCATGCAACAGACTCAGATAAAGGATATGAAGCAGAACGGACGGTAATCGGACTCACTATGGGACTATGACACAGAGATTCGTACACAAGAAAAGACTCGTGTTTTAATGAACGTAAATAGCGGTTCATTTGAAGTTTCGGGCACCCGAATGGAGGAACGGGAAAGCCATAAGATATCTAAGCATGCAACAGACACAGATAAAGGATATGAAGCTGACCGGATGGTAATCGGACCCACGATGCGACAATGACATAGAGATTCGTACACAAGAAAAGACTCGTGTTTTAACGGACGTAACTAGCGGTTCATTTGAAGTTTCGAGCACCCAAATGTAGGAACGGGAAGGCCATTAGATATCTGCGCATGCAACAGACTCAGATAAAGGATATGAAGCTGACTGGACGGTAATCGGACTCACGATGCGACAATAACATAGAGATTCGTACACAAGATAAGACTCGACTTTTAAAGGACGTAACTATCGGTACATTTGAAGCTTCGGACACCCGAATGGAGGAACGGGAAAGCCATAAGATATCTAAGCATGCAACAGACTCAGATAAAGGATATGAAGCTGACCGGACGGTAAACGGACTTACGATGGGACAATGACACAGAGATTCGTACACAAGAAAAGACTCGTGTTTTAATGAACGTAAATAGCGGTTCATTTGAAGTTTCGGGCACCCGAATGGAGGAACGGGAAGGCCATAAGATATCTAAGCATGCAACAGACTCAGATAAAGGATATGAAGCTGACTGGACGGTAATCGGACTCACGATGCGACAATGACATAGAGATTCGTAAACAAGAAAAGACTCGACTTTTAAAGGACGTAACTATCTGTACATTTGAAGTTTCGGGCCCCCGAATGGAGGAACGGGAAGGCCATAAGATATCTAAGCATGCAACAGACTCAGATAAAGGATATGAATCTGACCGGACGGTAATCGGACTCACGATGGGACAATGACACAGAAATTCGTACACAAGAAAAGACTCGTGTTTTAATGGACGTAACTAGCGGTTCATTTGAAGTTTCGGGCACCTGAATGGAGGAACGGGAAGGCCATAAGATATCTTAGCATGCAACAGACTCAGATAAAGGATATGATGCTGACCGGACGGTAATCGGACTCACGATGGGACAATGACACAGAGATTCGTACACAAGAAAAGACTCGTGTTTTAATGAACGTAAATAGCAGTTCATTTGAAGTTTCGGGCACCCGAATGGAGGAACGGGAAGGCCATAAGATATCTAAGCATGCAACAGACTCAGATAAAGGATATGAAGCTGACCGAACGGTAATCGGACCCACGATGCGACAATGACATAGAGATTCGTACACAAGGAAAGACTCGAGTTTTAAAGGACGTAACTATCTGTACATTTGAAGTTTCGGGCACCCGAATGTAGGTACGGGATGGCCATAAGATATCTAAGCATGCAACAGACTCAGATAAATGATATGAAGCTGACCGGACGGCAATCGGACTCATGATGTGACAATGACACAGAGTTTCGTACACAAGAAAAGACTCGTGTGTTAATGGACGTAACTAGCGGTTCCTTTGAAGTTTCGGGCACCCAAATGTAGGAATGGGAAGGCCATTAGATATCTGAGCATGCAACAGACTCAGATAAAGGATATGAAGCTGAACGGACGGTAATCGGACTCACTATGGGACTATGACACAGAGATTCGTACACAAGAAAAGACTCGTGTTTTAATGAACGTAAATAGCGGTTCATTTGAAGTTTCGGGCACCCGAATGGAGGAACGGGAAGGCCATAAGATATCTAAGCATGCAACAGACACAGATAAAGGATATGAAGCTGACCGGATGGTTATCGGACCCACGATGCGACAATGACATAGAGATTCGTACACAAGAAAAGACTCGTGTTTTAACGGACGTAACTAGCGGTTCATTTGAAGTTTCGGGCACCCAAATGTAGGAACGGGAAGGCCATTAGATATCTGCGCATGCAACAGACTCAGATAAAGGATATGAAGCAGACCGGACGGTAATCGGACTCACGATGGGACAAGGACACAGAGATTCGTACACAAGAAAAGGCTCGTGTTTTAATGAACGTAAATAGCGGTTGACTTGAAGTTTCGGGCACCCGAATGGAGGAACGGGAAGGCCATAAGATATCTAAGCATGCAACAGACTCAGATAAAGAATATGAAGCTGACTGGACGGTAATCGGACTCACGATGCGACAATAACATAGAGATTCGTACACAAGATAAGACTCGACTTTTAAAGGACGTAACTATCGGTACATTTGAAGCTTCGGACACCCGAATGGAGGAACGGGAAAGCCATAAGATATCTAAGCATGCAACAGACTCAGATAAAGGATATGAAGCTGACCGGACGGTAAACGGACTTACGATGGGACAATGACACAGAGATTCGTACACAAGAAAAGACTCGTGTTTTAATGGACGTAACTAGCGGTTCATTTGAAGTTTCGGGATCCCGAATAGAGGAACGGGAAGGCCATAAGATATCTGAGCATGCAACAGACTCAGATAAAGGATATGAAGCTTACCGGACGGTAATCGGACTCACGATGGGACAATGACACAGAGATTCGTACACAAGAAAAGACTCGTGTTTTAATGGACGTAACTAGCGGTTCATTTGAAGTTTCGGGCACCTGAATGGAGGAACGGGAAGGCCATAAGATATCTTAGCATGCAACAGACTCAGATAAAGGATATGATGCTGACCGGACGGTAATCGGACCCACGATGCGACAATGTCATAGAGATTCGTACACAAGAAAAGACTCGTGTTTTAATGGACGTAACTAGCGGTTCATTTGAAGTCTCGGGCACCTGAATGGAGGAACGGGAAGGCCATAAGATATCTTAGCATGCAACAGACTCAGATAAAGGATATGATGCTGACCGGACGGTAATCGGACTCACGATGGGACAATGACACAGAGATTCGTACACAAGAAAAGACTCGTGTTTTAATGAACGTAAATAGCGGTTCATTTGAAGTTTCGGGCACCCGAATGGAGGAACGGGAAAGCCATAAGATATCTAAGCATGCAACAGACTCAGATAAAGGATATGAAGCTGACCGGACGGTAATCGGACCCACGATGCGACAATGACATAGAGATTCGTACACAAGAAAAGACTCGAGTTTTAAAGGACGTAACTATCTGTACATTTGAAGTTTCGGGCACCCGAATGTAGGTACGGGATGGCCATAAGATATCTAAGCATGCAACAGACTCTGATAAATGATATGAAGCTGACCGGACGGCAATCGGACTCATGATGTGACAATGACACAGAGTTTCGTACACAAGAAAAGACTCGTGTGTTAATGGACGTAACTAGCGGTTCCTTTGAAGTTTCGGGCACCCAAATGTAGGAATGGGAAGGCCATTAGATATCTGAGCATGCAACAGACTCAGATAAAGGATATGAAGCTGAACGGACGGTAATCGGGCTCACTATGGAACTATGACACAGAGATTCGTACACAAGAAAAGACTCGTGTTTTAATGAACGAAAATAGCGGTTCATTTGAAGTTTCGGGCACCCGAATGGAGGAACGGGAAAGCCATAAGATATCTAAGCATGCAACAGACACAGATAAAGGATATGAAGCTGACCGGATGGTAATCGGACCCACGATGCGACAATGACATAGAGATTCGTACACAAGAAAAGACTCGTGTTTAACGGACGTAACTAGCGGTTCATTTGAAGTTTCGGGCACCCAAATGTAGGAACGGGAAGGCCATTAGATATCTGCGCATGCAACAGACTCAGATAAAGGATATGAAGCAGACCGGACGGTAATCGGACTCACGATGGGACAAGGACACAGAGATTCGTACACAAGAAAAGGCTCGTGTTTTAATGAACGTAAATAGCGGTTGATTTGAAGTTTCGGGCACCCGAATGGAGGAACGGGAAGGCCATAAGATATCTAAGCATGCAACAGACTCAGATAAAGGATATGAAGCTGACTGGACGGTAATCGGACTCACGATGCGACAATGACATAGAGATTCGTACACAAGATAAGACTCGACTTTTAAAGGACGTAACTATCGGTACATTTGAAGCTTCGGACACCCGAATGGAGGAACGGGAAAGCCATAAGATATCTAAGCATGCAACAGACTCTGATAAATGATATGAAGCTGACCGGACGGCAATCGGACTCATGATGTGACAATGACACAGAGTTTCGTACACAAGAAAAGACTCGTGTTTTAATGGACGTAACTAGCGGTTCCTTTGAAGTTTCGGACACCCAAATGTAGGAACGGGAAGGCCATTAGATATCTGAGCATGCAACAGACTTAGATAAAGGATATGAAGCTGACCGGACGGTAATCGGACTCACTATGGGACAATGACACAGAGATTCGTACACAAGAAAAGACTCGTGTTTTAATGAACGTAAATAGTGGATCATTTGAAGTTTCGGGCACCCGAATGGAGGAACGGGAAAGCCATAAGATATCTAAGCATGCAACAGACACAGATAAAGGATATGAAGCTGACCGGAGGGTAATCGGACCCACGATGCGACAATGACATAGAGATTCGTACACAAGAAAAGACTCGTGTTTTAATGGACGTAACTAGCGGTTCATTTGAAGTTTCGGGATCCCGAATAGAGGAACGGGAAGGCCATAAGATATCTGAGCATGCAACAGACTCAGATAAAGGATATGAAGCTGACCGGATGGTTATCGGACCCACGATGCGACAATGACATAGAGATTCGTACACAAGGAAAGACTCGAGTTTTAAAGGACGTAACTATCTGTACATTTGAAGTTTCGGGCACCCGAATGTAG
Organism: Ambrosia artemisiifolia; assembly: GCA_032199755.1. NCBI lineage: Eukaryota > Viridiplantae > Streptophyta > Magnoliopsida > Asterales > Asteraceae > Ambrosia > Ambrosia artemisiifolia. Next base: position 39,618,273 of record CM063519.1, on the reverse strand, counting down.
GTACGGGATGGCCATAAGATATCTAAGCATGCAACAGACTCAGATAAATGATATGAAGCTGACCGGACGGCAATCGGACTCATGATGTGACAATGACACAGAGTTTCGTACACAAGAAAAGACTCGTGTGTTAATGGACGTAACTAGCGGTTCCTTTGAAGTTTCGGGCACCCAAATGTAGGAATGGGAAGGCCATTAGATATCTGAGCATGCAACAGACTCAGATAAAGGATATGAAGCTGAACGGACGGTAATCGGACTCACTATGGGACTATGACACAGAGATTCGTACACAAGAAAAGACTCGTGTTTTAATGAACGTAAATAGCGGTTCATTTGAAGTTTCGGGCACCCGAATGGAGGAACGGGAAAGCCATAAGATATCTAAGCATGCAACAGACACAGATAAAGGATATGAAGCTGACCGGATGGTTATCGGACCCACGATGCGACAATGACATAGAGATTCGTACACAAGAAAAGACTCGTGTTTTAACGGACGTAACTAGCGGTTCATTTGAAGTTTCGGGCACCCAAATGTAGGAACGGGAAGGCCATTAGATATCTGCGCATGCAACAGACTCAGATAAAGGATATGAAGCAGACCGGACGGTAATCGGACTCACGATGGGACAAGGACACAGAGATTCGTACACAAGAAAAGGCTCGTGTTTTAATGAACGTAAATAGCGGTTGATTTGAAGTTTCGGGCACCCGAATGGAGGAACGGGAAGGCCATAAGATATCTAAGCATGCAACAGACTCAGATAAAGGATATGAAGCTGACTGGACGGTAATCGGACTCACGATGCGACAATAACATAGAGATTCGTACACAAGATAAGACTCGACTTTTAAAGGACGTAACTATCGGTACATTTGAAGCTTCGGACACCCGAATGGAGGAACGGGAAAGCCATAAGATATCTAAGCATGCAACAGACTCAGATAAAGGATATGAAGCTGACCGGACGGTAAACGGACTTACGATGGGACAATGACACAGAGATTCGTACACAAGAAAAGACTCGTGTTTTAATGGACGTAACTAGCGGTTCATTTGAAGTTTCGGGATCCCGAATAGAGGAACGGGAAGGCCATAAGATATCTGAGCATGCAACAGACTCAGATAAAGGATATGAAGCTTACCGGAAGGTAATCGGACTCACGATGGGACAATGACACAGAGATTCGTACACAAGAAAAGACTCGTGTTTTAATGGACGTAACTAGCGGTTCATTTGAAGTTTCGGGCACCCGAATGGAGGAACGGGAAAGCCATAAGATATCTAAGCATGCAACAGACTCAGATAAAGGATATAAAGCTGACTGGACGGTAATCGGACTCATGATTCGACAATGACATATAGATTCGTACACAAGAAAAGACTCGACTTTTAAAGGACGTAACTATCGGTACATTTGAAGCTTCGGACACCCGAATGGAGGAACGGGAAAGCCATAAGATATCTAAGCATGCAACAGACTCAGATAAAGGATATGAAGCTGACCGGACGGTAAACGGACTTACGATGGGACAATGACACAGAGATTCGTACACAAGAAAAGACTCGTGTTTTAATGGACGTAACTAGCGGTTCATTTGAAGTTTCGGGATCCCGAATAGAGGAACGGGAAGGCCATAAGATATCTGAGCATGCAACAGCCTCAGATAAAGGATATGAAGCTGACCGGACGGTAATCGGACTCACTATGGGACAATGACACAGAGATTCGTACACAAGAAAAGACTCGTGTTTTAATGAACGTAAATAGCGGTTCATTTGAAGTTTCGGGCACCCGAATGGAGGAACGGGAAAGCCATAAGATATCTAAGCATGCAACAGACACAGATAAAGGATATGAAGCTGACCGGACGGTAATCGGACCCACGATGCGACAATGACATAGAGATTCGTACACAAGAAAAGACTCGTGTTTTAATGGACGTAACTAGCGGTTCATTTGAAGTTTCGGGCACCCAAATGTAGGAACGGGAAGGCCATTAAATATCTGAGCATGCAACAGACTCAGATAAAGGATATGAAGCAGACCGGACGGTAATCGGACTCACGATGGGACAAGGACACAGAGATTCGTACACAAGAAAAGGCTCGTGTTTTAATGAACGTAAATAGCGGTTCATTTGAAGTTTCGGGCACCCGAATGGAGGAACGGGAAGGCCATAAGATATCTAAGCATGCAACAGACTCAGATAAAGGATATGAAGCTGACTGGACGGTAATCGGACTCACGATGCGACAATGACATAGAGATTCGTAAACAAGAAAAGACTCGACTTTTAAAGGACGTAACTATCTGTACATTTGAAGTTTCGGGCCCCCGAATGGAGGAACGGGAAGGCCATAAGATATCTAAGCATGCAACAGACTCAGATAAAGGATATGAATCTGACCGGACGGTAATCGGACTCACGATGCGACAATGACATAGAGATTCGTACACAAGAAAAGACTCGTGTTTTAATGAACGTAAATAGCGGTTCATTTGGAGTTTCGGGCACCCGAATGGAGGTACAGGAGGGCCATAAGATATCTAAGCATGCAACAGACTCATATAAAGGATATGAAGCTGACCGGACGGTAATCGGACTTACGATGGGACAATGACACAGAGATTCGTACACAAGAAAAGACTCGAGTTTTAAAGGACGTAACTATCTGTACATTTGAAGTTTCGGGCACCCGAATGTAGGTACGGGATGGCCATAAGATATCTAAGCATGCAACAGACTCAGATAAATGATATGAAGCTGACCGGACGGCAATCGGACTCATGATGTGACAATGACACAGAGTTTCGTACACAAGAAAAGACTCGTGTTTTAATGGACGTAACTAGCGGTTCCTTTGAAGTTTCGGACACCCAAATGTAGGAACGGGAAGGCCATTAGATATCTGAGCATGCAACAGACTTAGATAAAGGATATGAAGCTGACCGGACGGTAATCGGACTCACTATGGGACAATGACACAGAGATTCGTACACAAGAAAAGACTCGTGTTTTAATGAACGTAAATAGTGGTTCATTTGAAGTTTCGGGCACCCGAATGGAGGAACGGGAAAGCCATAAGATATCTAAGCATGCAACAGACACAGATAAAGGATATGAAGCTGACCGGAGGGTAATCGGACCCACGATGCGACAATGACATAGAGATTCGTACACAAGAAAAGACTCGTGTTTTAATGGACGTAACTAGCGGTTCATTTGAAGTTTCGGGATCCCGAATAGAGGAACGGGAAGGCCATAAGATATCTGAGCATGCAACAGACTCAGATAAAGGATATGAAGCTTACCGGACGGTAATCGGACTCACGATGGGACAATGACACAGAGATTCGTACACAAGAAAAGACTCGTGTTTTAATGGACGTAACTAGCGGTTCATTTGAAGTTTCGGGCACCTGAATGGAGGAACGGGAAGGCCATAAGATATCTTAGCATGCAACAGACTCAGATAAAGGATATGATGCTGACCGGACGGTAATCGGACCCACGATGCGACAATGTCATAGAGATTCGTACACAAGAAAAGACTCGTGTTTTAATGGACGTAACTAGCGGTTCATTTGAAGTCTCGGGCACCTGAATGGAGGAACGGGAAGGCCATAAGATATCTTAGCATGCAACAGACTCAGATAAAGGATATGATGCTGACCGGACGGTAATCGGACTCACGATGGGACAATGACACAGAGATTCGTACACAAGAAAAGACTCGTGTTTTAATGAACGTAAATAGCGGTTCATTTGAAGTTTCGGGCACCCGAATGGAGGAACGGGAAAGCCATAAGATATCTAAGCATGCAACAGACTCAGATAAAGGATATGAAGCTGACCGGACGGTAATCGGACCCACGATGCGACAATGACATAGAGATTCGTACACAAGAAAAGACTCGAGTTTTAAAGGACGTAACTATCTGTACATTTGAAGTTTCGGGCACCCGAATGTAGGTACGGGATGGCCATAAGATATCTAAGCATGCAACAGACTCTGATAAATGATATGAAGCTGACCGGACGGCAATCGGACTCATGATGTGACAATGACACAGAGTTTCGTACACAAGAAAAGACTCGTGTGTTAATGGACGTAACTAGCGGTTCCTTTGAAGTTTCGGGCACCCAAATGTAGGAATGGGAATGCCATTAGATATCTGAGCATGCAACAGACTCAGATAAAGGATATGAAGCTGAACGGACGGTAATCGGGCTCACTATGGAACTATGACACAGAGATTCGTACACAAGAAAAGACTCGTGTTTTAATGAACGAAAATAGCGGTTCATTTGAAGTTTCGGGCACCCGAATGGAGGAACGGGAAAGCCATAAGATATCTAAGCATGCAACAGACACAGATAAAGGATATGAAGCTGACCGGATGGTAATCGGACCCACGATGCGACAATGACATAGAGATTCGTACACAAGAAAAGACTCGTGTTTTAACGGACGTAACTAGCGGTTCATTTGAAGTTTCGGGCACCCAAATGTAGGAACGGGAAGGCCATTAGATATCTGCGCATGCAACAGACTCAGATAAAGGATATGAAGCAGACCGGACGGTAATCGGACTCACGATGGGACAAGGACACAGAGATTCGTACACAAGAAAAGGCTCGTGTTTTAATGAACGTAAATAGCGGTTGATTTGAAGTTTCGGGCACCCGAATGGAGGAACGGGAAGGCCATAAGATATCTAAGCATGCAACAGACTCAGATAAAGGATATGAAGCTGACTGGACGGTAATCGGACTCACGATGCGACAATGACATAGAGATTCGTACACAAGATAAGACTCGACTTTTAAAGGACGTAACTATCGGTACATTTGAAGCTTCGGACACCCGAATGGAGGAACGGGAAAGCCATAAGATATCTAAGCATGCAACAGACTCAGATAAAGGATATGAAGCTGACCGGACGGAAAACGGACTTACGATGGGACAATGACACAGAGATTCGTACACAAGAAAAGACTCGTGTTTTAATGGACGTAACTAGCGGTTCATTTGAAGTTTCGGGATCCCGAATAGAGGAACGGGAAGGCCATAAGATATCTGAGCATGCAACAGACTCAGATAAAGGATATGAAGCTTACCGAACGGTAATCGGACTCACGATGGGACAATGACACAGAGATTCGTACACAAGAAAAGACTCGTGTTTTAATGGACGTAACTAGCGGTTCATTTGAAGTTTCGGGCACCCGAATGGAGGAACGGGAAAGCCATAAGATATCTAAGCATGCAACAGACTCAGATAAAGGATATAAAGCTGACTGGACGGTAATCGGACTCATGATTCGACAATGACATATAGATTCGTACACAAGAAAAGACTCGACTTTTAAAGGACGTAACCATCGGTACATTTGAAGCTTCGGACACCCGAATGGAGGAACGGGAAAGCCATAAGATATCTAAGCATGCAACAGACTCAGATAAAGGATATGAAGCTGACCGGACGGTAAACGGACTTACGATGGGACAATGACACAGAGATTCGTACACAAGAAAAGACTCGTGTTTTAATGGACGTAACTAGCGGTTCATTTGAAGTTTCGGGATCCCGAATAGAGGAACGGGAAGGCCATAAGATATCTGAGCATGCAACAGACTCAGATAAAGGATATGAAGCTGACCGGACGGTAATCGGACTCACTATGGGACAATGACACAGAGATTCGTACACAAGAAAAGACTCGTGTTTTAATGAACGTAAATAGCGGTTCATTTGAAGTTTCGGGTACCCGAATGGAGGAACGGGAAAGCCATAAGATATCTAAGCATGCAACAGACACAGATAAAGGATATGAAGCTGACCGGACGGTAATCGGACCCACGATGCGACAATGACATAGAGATTCGTACACAAGAAAAGACTCGTGTTTTAATGGACGTAACTAGCGGTTCATTTGAAGTTTCGGGCACCCAAATGTAGGAACGGGAAGGCCATTAAATATCTGAGCATGCAACAGACTCAGATAATGGATATGAAGTAGACCGGACGGTAATCGGACTCACGATGGGACAAGGACACAGAGATTCGTACACAAGAAAAGGCTCGTGTTTTATTGAACGTAAATAGCGGTTCATTTGAAGTTTCGGGCACCCGAATGGAGGAACGGGAAGGCCATAAGATATCTAAGCATGCAACAGACTCAGATAAAGGATATGAAGCTGACTGGACGGTAATCGGACTCACGATGCGACAATGACATAGAGATTCGTAAACAAGAAAAGACTCGACTTTTAAAGGACGTAACTATCTGTACATTTGAAGTTTCGGGCCCCCGAATGGAGGAACGGGAAGGCCATAAGATATCTAAGCATGCAACAGACTCAGATAAAGGATATGAATCTGACCGGACGGTAATCGGACTCACGATGCGACAATGACATAGAGATTCGTACACAAGAAAAGACTCGTGTTTTAATGAACGTAAATAGCGGTTCATTTGAAGTTTCGGGCACCCGAATGGAGGTACAGGAGGGCCATAAGATATCTAAGCATGCAACAGACTCATATAAAGGATATGAAGCTGACCGGACGGTAATCGGACTTACGATGGGACAATGACACAGAGATTCGTACACAAGAAAAGACTCGAGTTTTAAAGGACGTAACTATCTGTACATTTGAAGTTTCGGGCACCCGAATGTAGGTACGGGATGGCCATAAGATATCTAAGCATGCAACAGACTCAGATAAATGATATGAAGCTGACCGGACGGCAATCGGACTCATGATGTGACAATGACACAGAGTTTCGTACACAAGAAAAGACTCGTGTTTTAATGGACGTAACTAGCGGTTCCTTTGAAGTTTCGGACACCCAAATGTAGGAACGGGAAGGCCATTAGATATCTGAGCATGCAACAGACTTAGATAAAGGATATGAAGCTGACCGGACGGTAATCGGACTCACTATGGGACAATGACACAGAGATTCGTACACAAGAAAAGACTCGTGTTTTAATGAACGTAAATAGTGGTTCATTTGAAGTTTCGGGCACCCGAATGGAGGAACGGGAAAGCCATAAGATATCTAAGCATGCAACAGACACAGATAAAGGATATGAAGCTGACCGGAGGGTAATCGGACCCACGATGCGACAATGACATAGAGATTCGTACACAAGAAAAGACTCGTGTTTTAATGGACGTAACCAGCGGTTCATTTGAAGTTTCGGGATCCCGAATAGAGGAACGGGAAGGCCATAAGATATCTGAGCATGCAACAGACTCAGATAAAGGATATGAAGCTTACCGGACGGTAATCGGACTCACGATGGGATAATGACACAGAGATTCGTACACAAGAAAAGACTCGTGTTTTAATGGACGTAACTAGCGGTTCATTTGAAGTTTCGGGCACCTGAATGGAGGAACGGGAAGGCCATAAGATATCTTAGCATGCAACAGACTCAGATAAAGGATATGATGCTGACCGGACGGTAATCGGACCCACGATGCGACAATGTCATAGAGATTCGTACACAAGAAAAGACTCGTGTTTTAATGGACGTAACTAGCGGTTCATTTGAAGTTTCGGGCACCTGAATGGAGGAACGGGAAGGCCATAAGATATCTTAGCATGCAACAGACTCAGATAAAGGATATGATGCTGACCGGACGGTAATCGGACTCACGATGGGACAATGACACAGAGATTCGTACACAAGAAAAGACTCGTGTTTTAATGAACGTAAATAGCGGTTCATTTGAAGTTTCGGGCACCCGAATGGAGGAACGGGAAAGCCATAAGATATCTAAGCATGCAACAGACTCAGATAAAGGATATGAAGCTGACCGGACGTTAATCGGACCCACGATGCGACAATGACATAGAGATTCGTACACAAGAAAAGACTCGAGTTTTAAAGGACGTAACTATCTGTACATTTGAAGTTTCGGGCACCCGAATGTAGGTACGGGATGGCCATAAGATATCTAACCATGCAACAGACTCAGATAAATGATATGAAGCTGACCGGACGGCAATCGGACTCATGATGTGACAATGACACAGAGTTTCGTACACAAGAAAAGACTCGTGTGTTAATGGACGTAACTAGCGTTTCCTTTGAAGTTTCGGGCACCCAAATGTAGGAATGGGAAGGCCATTAGATATCTGAGCATGCAACAGACTCAGATAAAGGATATGAAGCTGAACGGACGGTAATCGGACTCACTATGGGACTATGACACAGAGATTCGTACACAAGAAAAGACTCGTGTTTTAATGAACGTAAATAGCGGTTCATTTGAAGTTTCGGGCACCCGAATGGAGGAACGGGAAAGCCATAAGATATCTAAGCATGCAACAGACACAGATAAAGGATATGAAGCTGACCGGATGGTAATCGGACCCACGATGCGACAATGACATAGAGATTCGTAGACAAGAAAAGACTCGTGTTTTAACGGACGTAACTAGCGGTTCATTTGAAGTTTCGGGCACCCAAATGTAGGAACGGGAAGGCCATTAGATATCTGCGCATGCAACAGACTCAGATAAAGGATATGAAGCAGACCGGACGGTAATCGGACTCACGATGGGACAAGGACACAGAGATTCGTACACAAGAAAAGGCTCGTGTTTTAATGAACGTAAATAGCGGTTGATTTGAAGTTTCGGGCACCCGAATGGAGGAACGGGAAGGCCATAAGATATCTAAGCATGCAACAGACTCAGATAAAGGATATGAAGCTGACTGGACGGTAATCGGACTCACGATGCGACAATGACATAGAGATTCGTACACAAGATAAGACTCGACTTTTAAAGGACGTAACTATCGGTACATTTGAAGCTTCGGACACCCGAATGGAGGAACGGGAAAGCCATAAGATATCTAAGCATGCAACAGACTCAGATAAAGGATATGAAGCTGACCGGACGGTAAACGGACTTACGATGGGACAATGACACAGAGATTCGTACACAAGAAAAGACTCGTGTTTTAATGGACGTAACTAGCGGTTCATTTGAAGTTTCGGGATCCCGAATAGAGGAACGGGAAGGCCATAAGATATCTGAGCATGCAACAGACTCAGATAAAGGATATGAAGCTTACCGAACGGTAATCGGACTCACGATGGGACAATGACACAGAGATTCGTACACAAGAAAAGACTCGTGTTTTAATGGACGTAACTAGCGGTTCATTTGAAGTTTCGGGCACCCGAATGGAGGAACGGGAAAGCCATAAGATATCTAAGCATGCAACAGACACAGATAAAGGATATGAAGCTGACCGGACGGTAATCGGACCCACGATGCGACAATGACATAGAGATTCGTACACAAGAAAAGACTCGTGTTTTAATGGACGTAACTAGCGGTTCATTTGAAGTTTCGGGCACCCGAATGGAGGAACGGGAAAGCCATAAGATATCTAAGCATGCAACAGACTCAGATAAAGGATATGAAGCTGAACGGACGGTAATCGGACTCACTATGGGACTATGACACAGAGATTCGTACACAAGAAAAGACTCGTGTTTTAATGAACGTAAATAGCGGTTCATTTGAAGTTTCGGGCACCCGAATGGAGGAACGGGAAAGCCATAAGATATCTAAGCATGCAACAGACACAGATAAAGGATATGAAGCTGACCGGATGGTAATCGGACCCACGATGCGACAATGACATAGAGATTCGTAGACAAGAAAAGACTCGTGTTTTAACGGACGTAACTAGCGGTTCATTTGAAGTTTCGGGCACCCAAATGTAGGAACGGGAAGGCCATTAGATATCTGCGCATGCAACAGACTCAGATAAAGGATATGAAGCAGACCGGACGGTAATCGGACTCACGATGGGACAAGGACACAGAGATTCGTACACAAGAAAAGGCTCGTGTTTTAATGAACGTAAATAGCGGTTGATTTGAAGTTTCGGGCACCCGAATGGAGGAACGGGAAGGCCATAAGATATCTAAGCATGCAACAGACTCAGATAAAGGATATGAAGCTGACTGGACGGTAATCGGACTCACGATGCGACAATGACATAGAGATTCGTACACAAGATAAGACTCGACTTTTAAAGGACGTAACTATCGGTACATTTGAAGCTTCGGACACCCGAATGGAGGAACGGGAAAGCCATAAGATATCTAAGCATGCAACAGACTCAGATAAAGGATATGAAGCTGACCGGACGGTAAACGGACTTACGATGGGACAATGACACAGAGATTCGTACACAAGAAAAGACTCGTGTTTTAATGGACGTAACTAGCGGTTCATTTGAAGTTTCGGGATCCCGAATAGAGGAACGGGAAGGCCATAAGATATCTGAGCATGCAACAGACTCAGATAAAGGATATGAAGCTTACCGAACGGTAATCGGACTCACGATGGGACAATGACACAGAGATTCGTACACAAGAAAAGACTCGTGTTTTAATGGACGTAACTAGCGGTTCATTTGAAGTTTCGGGCACCCGAATGGAGGAACGGGAAAGCCATAAGATATCTAAGCATGCAACAGACTCAGATAAAGGATATAAAGCTGACTGGACGGTAATCGGACTCATGATTCGACAATGACATATAGATTCGTACACAAGAAAAGACTCGACTTTTAAAGGACGTAACTATCGGTACATTTGAAGCTTCGGACACCCGAATGGAGGAACGGGAAAGCCATAAGATATCTAAGCATGCAACAGACTCAGATAAAGGATATGAAGCTGACCGGACGGTAAACGGACTTACGATGGGACAATGACACAGAGATTCGTACACAAGAAAAGACTCGTGTTTTAATGGACGTAACTAGCGGTTCATTTGAAGTTTCGGGATCCCGAATAGAGGAACGGGAAGGCCATAAGATATCTGAGCATGCAACAGACTCAGATAAAGGATATGAAGCTGACCGGACGGTAATCGGACTCACTATGGGACAATGACACAGAGATTCGTACACAAGAAAAGACTCGTGTTTTAATGAACGTAAATAGCGGTTCATTTGAAGTTTCGGGTACCCGAATGGAGGAACGGGAAAGCCATAAGATATCTAAGCATGCAACAGACACAGATAAAGGATATGAAGCTGACCGGACGGTAATCGGACCCACGATGCGACAATGACATAGAGATTCGTACACAAGAAAAGACTCGTGTTTTAATCGACGTAACTAGCGGTTCATTTGAAGTTTCGGGCACCCAAATGTAGGAACGGGAAGGCCATTAAATATCTGAGCATGCAACAGACTCAGATAAAGGATATGAAGCAGACCGGACGGTAATCGGACTCACGATGGGACAAGGACACAGAGATTCGTACACAAGAAAAGGCTCGTGTTTTAATGAACGTAAATAGCGGTTCATTTGAAGTTTCGGGCACCCGAATGGAGGAACGGGAAGGCCATAAGATATCTAAGCATGCAACAGACTCAGATAAAGGATATGAATCTGACCGGACGGTAATCGGACTCACGATGCGACAATGACATAGAGATTCGTACACAAGAAAAGACTCGTGTTTTAATGAACGTAAATAGCGGTTCATTTGAAGTTTCGGGCACCCGAATGGAGGTACAGGAGGGCCATAAGATATCTAAGCATGCAACAGACTCATATAAAGGATATGAAGCTTACCGGACGGTAATCGGACTTACGATGTGACAATGACACAGAGATTCGTACACAAGAAAAGACTCGACTTTTAAAGGACGTAACTATCTGTACATTTGAAGTTTCGGGCACCCGAATGTAGGTACGGGATGGCCATAAGATATCTAAGCATGCAACAGACTCAGATAAATGATATGAAGCTGACCGGACGGCAATCGGACTCATGATGTGACAATGACACAGAGTTTCGTACACAAGAAAAGACTCGTGTTTTAATGGACGTAACTAGCGGTTCCTTTGAAGTTTCGGACACCCAAATGTAGGAACGGGAAGGCCATTAGATATCTGAGCATGCAACAGACTTAGATAAAGGATATGAAGCTGACCGGACGGTAATCGGACTCACTATGGGACAATGACACAGAGATTCGTACACAAGAAAAGACTCGTGTTTTAATGAACGTAAATAGTGGTTCATTTGAAGTTTCGGGCACCCGAATGGAGGAACGGGAAAGCCATAAGATATCTAAGCATGCAACAGACACAGATAAAGGATATGAAGCTGACCGGAGGGTAATCGGACCCACGATGCGACAATGACATAGAGATTCGTACACAAGAAAAGACTCGTGTTTTAATGGACGTAACTAGCGGTTCATTTGAAGTTTCGGGATCCCGAATAGAGGAACGGGAAGGCCATAAGATATCTGAGCATGCAACAGACTCAGATAAAGGATATGAAGCTTACCGGACGGTAATCGGACTCACGATGGGACAATGACACAGAGATTCGTACACAAGAAAAGACTCGTGTTTTAATGGACGTAACTAGCGGTTCATTTGAAGTTTCGGGCACCTGAATGGAGGAACGGGAAGGCCATAAGATATCTTAGCATGCAACAGACTCAGATAAAGGATATGATGCTGACCGGACGGTAATCGGACCCACGATGCGACAATGACATAGAGATTCGTACACAAGAAAAGACTCGTGTTTTAATGGACGTAACTAGCGGTTCATTTGAAGTTTCGGGCACCTGAATGGAGGAACGGGAAGGCCATAAGATATCTTAGCATGCAACAGACTCAGATAAAGGATATGATGCTGACCGGACGGTAATCGGACTCACGATGGGACAATGACACAGAGATTCGTACACAAGAAAAGACTCGTGTTTTAATGAACGTAAATAGCGGTTCATTTGAAGTTTCGGGCACCCGAATGGAGGAACGGGAAAGCCATAAGATATCTAAGCATGCAACAGACTCAGATAAAGGATATGAAGCTGACCGGACGGTAATCGGACCCACGATGCGACAATGACATAGAGATTCGTACACAAGAAAAGACTCGAGTTTTAAAGGACGTAACTATCTGTACATTTGAAGTTTCGGGCACCCGAATGTAGGTACGGGATGGCCATAAGATATCTAAGCATGCAACAGACTCAGATAAATGATATGAAGCTGACCGGACGGCAATCGGACTCATGATGTGACAATGACACAGAGTTTCGTACACAAGAAAAGACTCGTGTTTTAATGGACGTAACTCGCGGTTCCTTTGAAGTTTCGGGCACCCAAATGTAGGAACGGGAAGGCCATTAGATATCTGAGCATGCAACAGACTCAGATAAAGGATATGAAGCTGACCGTACGGTAATTGGACTCACTATGGGACAATGACACAGAGATTCGTACACAAGAAAAGACTCGTGTTTTAATGAACGTAAATAGTGGTTCATTTGAAGTTTCGGGCACCCGAATGGAGGAACGGGAAAGCCATAAGATATCTAAGCATGCAACAGACACAGATAAAGGATATGAAGCTGACCGGACGGTAATCGGACCCACGATACGACAATGACATAGAGATTCATACACAAGAAAAGACTCGTGTTTTATTGGACGTAACTAGCGGTTCATTTGAAGTTTCGGGATCCCGAATAGAGGAACGGGAAGGCCATAAGATATCTGAGCATGCAACAGACTCAGATAAAGGATATGAAGCTTACCGGACGGTAATCGGACTCACGATGGGACAATGACACAGAGATTCGTACACAAGAAAAGACTCGTGTTTTAATGGACGTAACTAGCGGTTCATTTGAAGTTTCGGGCACCTGAATGGAGGAACGGGAAGGCCATAAGATATCTTAGCATGCAACAGACTCAGATAAAGGATATGATGCTGACCGGACGGTAATCGGACCCACGATGCGACAATGACATAGAGATTCGTACACAAGAAAAGACTCGTGTTTTAATGGACGTAACTAGCGGTTCATTTGAAGTTTCGGGCACCTGAATGGAGGAACGGGAAGGCCATAAGATATCTTAGCATGCAACAGACTCAGATAAAGGATATGATGCTGACCGGACGGTAATCGGACTCACGATGGGACAATGACACAGAGATTCGTACACAAGAAAAGACTCGTGTTTTAATGAACGTAAATAGCGGTTCATTTCAAGTTTCGGGCACCCGAATGGAGGAACGGGAAAGCCATAAGATATCTAAGCATGCAACAGACTCAAATAAAGGATATGAAGCTGACCGGACGGTAATCGGACCCACGATGCGACAATGACATAGAGATTCGTACACAAGAAAAGACTCGAGTTTTAAAGGACGTAACTATCTGTACATTTGAAGTTTCGGGCACCCGAATGTAGGTACGGGATGGCCATAAGATATCTAAGCATGCAACATACTCAGATAAATGATATGAAGCTGACCGGACGGCAATCGGACTCATGATGTGACAATGACACAGAGTTTCGTACACAAGAAAAGACTCGTGTTTTAATGGACGTAACTAGCGGTTCCTTTGAAGTTTCGGGCACCCAAATGTAGGAACGGGAAGGCCATTAGATATCTGAGCATGCAACAGACTCAGATAAAGGATATGAAGCTGACCGGACGGTAATTGGACTCACTATGGGACAATGACACAGAGATTCGTACACAAGAAAAGACTCGTGTTTTAATGAACGTAAATAGTGGTTCATTTGAAGTTTCGGGCACCCGAATGGAGGAACGGGAAAGCCATAAGATATCTAAGCATGCAACAGACACAGATAAAGGATATGAAGCTGACCGGACGGTAATCGGACCCACGATACGACAATGACATAGAGATTCATACACAAGAAAAGACTCGTGTTTTATTGGACGTAACTAGCGGTTCATTTGAAGTTTCGGGATCCCGAATAGAGGAACGGGAAGGCCATAAGATATCTGAGCATGAAACAGACTCAGATAAAGGATATGAAGCTTACCGGACGGTAATCGGACTCACGATGGGACAATGACACAGAGATTCGTACACAAGAAAAGACTCGTGTTTTAATGGACGTAACTAGCGGTTCATTTGAAGTTTCGGGCACCTGAATGGAGGAACGGGAAGGCCATAAGATATCTTAGCATGGAACAGACTCAGATAAAGGATATGATGCTGACCGGACGGTAATCGGACTCACGATGGGACAATGACACAGAGATTCGTACACAAGAAAAGACTCGTGTTTTTAATGAACGTAAATAGCGGTTCATTTGAAGTTTCGGGCACCCGAATGGAGGAACGGGAAAGCCATAAGATATCTAAGCATGCAACAGACTCAGATAAAGGATATGAAGCTGACCGGACGGTAATCGGACCCACGATGCGACAATGACATAGAGATTCGTACACAAGAAAAGACTCGAGTTTTAAAGGACGTAACTATCTGTACATTTGAAGTTTCGGGCACCCGAATGTAGGTACGGGATGGCCATAAGATATCTAAGCATGCAACAGACTCAGATAAATGATATGAAGCTGACCGGACGGCAATCGGACTCATGATGTGACAATGACACAGAGTTTCGTACACAAGAAAAGACTCGTGTTTTAATGGACGTAACTAGCGGTTCCTTTGAAGTTTCGGGCACCCAAATGTAGGAACGGGAAGGCCATTAGATATCTGAGCATACAACAGACTCAGATAAAGGATATGAAGCTGACCGGACGGTGATCGGACTCACTATGGGACAATGACACAGAGATTCGTACACAAGAAAAGACTCGTGTTTTAATGAACGTAAATAGCGGTTCATTTGAAGTTTCGGGCACCCGAATGGAGGAACGGGAAAGCCATAAGATATCTAAGCATGCAACAGACACAGATAAAGGATATGAAGCTGACCGGATGGTAATCGGACCCACGATGCGACAATGACATAGAGATTCGTACACAAGAAAAGACTCGTGTTTTAATGGACGTAACTAGCGGTTCATTTGAAGTTTCGGGCACCCAAATGTAGGAACGGGAAGGCCATTAGAAATCTGAGCATGCAACAGACTCAGATAAAGGATATGAAGCTGACCGGACGGTAATCGGACTCACGATGGGACAATGACACAGAGATTCGTACACAAGAAAAGACTCGTGTTTTAATGGACGTAACTAGCGGTTCATTTGAAGTTTCGGGATCCCGAATAGAGGAACGGGAAGGCCATAAGATATCCGAGCATGCAACAGACTCAGATAAAGGATATGAAGCTTACCGGACGGTAATCGGACTCACGATGGGACACTGACACAGAGATTCGTACACAAGAAAAGACTCGTGTTTTAATGGACGTAACTAGCGGTTCATTTGAAGTTTCGGGCACCCAAATGTAGGAACGGGAAGGCCATTAGATATCTGAGCATGCAACAGACTCAGATAAAGGATATGAAGCAGACCGGACGGTAATCAGACTCACGATGGGACAAGGACACAGAGATTCGTACACAAGAAAAGGCTCGTGTTTTAATGAACGTAAATAGCGGTTCATTTGAAGTTTCGGGCACCCGAATGGAGGAACGGGAAGGCCATAAGATATCTAAGCATGCAACAGACTCAGATAAAGGATATGAAGCTGACTGGACGGTAATCGGACTCACGATGCGACAATGACATAGAGATTCGTACACAAGAAAAGACTCGACTTTTAAAGGACGTAACTATCTGTACATTTGAAGTTTCGTGCCCCCGAATGGAGGAACGAGAAGGCCATAAGATATCTAAGCATGCAACAGACTCAGATAAAGGATATGAATCTGACCGGACGGTAATCGGACTCACGATGCGACAATGACATAGAGATTCGTACACAAGAAAAGACTCGTGTTTTAATGAACGTAAATAGGGGTTCATTTGAAGTTTCGGGCACCCGAATGGAGGTACAGGAAGGCCATAAGATATCTAAGCATGCAACAGACTCATATAAAGGATATGAAGCTGACCGGACGGTAATCGGACTTACGATGGGACAATGACACAGAGATTCGTACACAAGAAAAGACTCGAGTTTTAAAGGACGTAACTATCTGTACATTTGAAGTTTCGGGCACCCGAATGTAGGTACGGGATGGCCATAAGATATCTAAGCATGCAACAGACTCAGATAAATGATATGAAGGTGACCGGACGGCAATCGGACTCATGATGTGACAATGACACAGAGCTTCGTACACAAGAAAAGACTCGTGTTTTAATGGACGTAACTAGCGGTTCCTTTGAAGTTTCGGGCACCCAAATGTAGGAACGGGAAGGCCATTAGATATCTGAGCATGCAACAGACTCAGATAAAGGATATGACGCTGACCGGACGGTAATCGGACTCACTATGGGACAATGACACAGAGATTCGTACACAAGAAAAGACTCGTGTTTTAATGAACGTAAATAGCGGTTCATTTGAAGTTTCGGGCACCCGAATGGAGGAACGGGAAAGCCATAAGATATCTAAGCATGCAACAGACACAGATGAAGGATATGAAGCTGACCGGACGGTAATCGGACCCACGATGCGACAATGACATAGAGATTCGTACACAAGAAAAGACTCGTGTTTTAATGGACGTAACTAGCGGTTCATTTGAAGTTTCGGGCACCCAAATGTAGGAACGGGAAGGCCATTAGATATCTGAGCATGCAAAAGACTCAGATAAAGGATATGAAGCAGACCGGAGGGTAATCGGACTCACGATGGGACAAGGACACAGAGATTCGTACACAAGAAAAGGCTCGTGTTTTAATGAACGTAAATAGCGGTTCATTTGAAGTTTCGGGCACCCGAATGGAGGAACGGGAAGGCCATAAGATATCTAAGCATGCAACAGACTCAGATAAAGGATATGAAGCTGACTGGACGGTAATCGGACTCACGATGCGACAATGACATAGAGATTCGTACACAAGAAAAGACTCGACTTTTAAAGGACGTAACTATCTGTACATTTGAAGTTTCGGGCACCCGAATGGAGGAACGGGAAGGCATAAGATATCTAAGCATGCAACAGACTCAGATAAAGGATATGAAGCAGACCGGACGGTAATCGGACTCACGATGTGACAATGACACAGAGATTCGTACACAAGAAAAGGCTCGTGTTGTAATGAACGTAAATAGCGGTTCATTTGAAGTTTCGGGCACCCGAATGGAGGAACGGGAAAGCCATAAGATATCAAAGCATGCAACAGACTCAGATAAAGGATATAAAGCTGATTGGACGGTAATCGGACTCACGATGCGACAATGACATATAGATTCGTACACAAGAAAAGACTCGAGTTTTAAAGGCCGTAACTATCGGTACATTTGAAGTTTCGGGCACCCGAATGGAGGAACGGGAAAGCCATAAGATATCTAAGCATGCAACAGACTCAGATAAAGGATATGAAGCTGACCGGACGGTAATCGGACTTACGATGGGACAATGACACAGAGATTCGTACACTAGAAAAGACTCGTGTTTTAATGAACGTAACTAGCGGTTAATTTGAAGTTTCGGGAACCCGAATGGAGGAACGGGAAGGCCATAAGATATCTGAGAATGCAACAGACTCAGATAAAGTATATGAAGCTTACCGGACGGAATCGGACTCACGATGGGACAATGACACAGAGATTCGTATGAAGTTTCGGGCACCCGAATGGAGGAACGGGAACGCCATAAGATATCTGATCATGCAACAAACTATGTTAAAGGATACGAAGCAGACCGGATGGTAATCGGACTCACGATGTGACAATGACACAAAGATTCGTACACAAGAAAAGACTCGTGTTTTAATGGACGTAACTAGCGGTTCATTTGAAGTTTCGGGCACCCGAATGGAGGAACGGGAAAGCCATAAGATATCTAAGCATGCAACAGAGTCAGATAAAGGATATGAAGCTGACCGGACGACAATCGGACTCACGATGTGACAATGACACAGAGATTCGTACACAAGAAAAGACTCGTGTTATAATGGACGTAACTAGCGGTTCATTTGAAGTTTCGGGCACCCGAATGGAGGAACGGGAAGGCCATAAGATATCTGAGCATGGAACAGACTCATATAAAGGATATGAAGATGACCGGACTGTAATCGGACTCACGGTGGGACAATGACACAGAGATTCGTACACAAGAAAAGACTCGTGTTTTAATGGACGTAACTAGCGGTTCATTTGAAGTTTCGGGCACCCGAATAGTGGAACGGGAAGGCCATAAGATATCTGAGCATGCAACAGACTCAGATAAAGGATATGAAGCTAAAAAGGATACGAAGCTACGAAGCAAGGGTTTTCTCTCTGAATTGGGCGATTTTGGCGATTCAGTAGTTTTCTTCTTCGTTTTTCTTTCCCGCCTCTTTTTCTACCCTAATTCTTCCTCGGTTTTCCTTTGTTTCTTCGTGGTTACTGTTTCAATTGGTTTGTACTAATTGAAATCTTCACAGTACACGATCTGTTGTGTTCTATGGAGCCTATTTCTAGGGTTCCAGCTCCTGACCCTCCACCGGAGGTTCCACCGGATATTTCATTGGATGATTCGGTTGAAGCTACTATGAGCTCTGATAGTGTTGTGGATGAGGCTATGCTAGGTCCGGAGGAGGAAGTTATTGTGGAAGATAAGCAGGTAATCCTGAATCGTTTTATTTCTGGTAAGAGGGATTCTCTGGTGTTCAGTCCTTTAGTGGTAGGGTTTTTAAGGGCTGTGTTTGGGGATAATTGGAGGGTTAGGTTAATCACTGAGAAGTTGGAACTGATTAAGTTGGCTGGGATAGGGGAATTTGATTTGGTGAATTCTCTAGTTGATGTTCAGATTGCTGGGAAGGGGCTATTGTTTGTTGAGAAGTTAGCTGGGCAGTATGGGCATATTCTTAGTGTAATAGCTAGTTTTCTGGGTAAAAAGGTGTATGGGGAGTATGTAGGGCATAGGGAAGTTGGTAAGGATGGTTTGAATAAAGCTGAAGGGAGAGGTGTGAAGTTTCCTCAGTTGGTTATTGAAAATAATGTGTTTGATGCTGGGTTGGATGCAAAATTTGTGTTTATGGATAAGAGGAAGAAGAGGTCTATCAGGAATGAGGGGGTTGTTGTTAAGAGTAGGAAAGTATTATGGGATGAAAGATCATATGTTAGGATTGAGGAGAATCCAGGGATGGTGAATGGGGTGGAGGTGCTACCAGATGGTATTAACTCTAAAGAGATTCAAACTGTTGTAGAGGAAGGTAACACTTCTGTGGCTCCTATGAAGTTGAAAATGGGTAGGAAGAGTAGGAGTTTGGATGAGAGTAAGGGTAGAGAGTTGAGGCTTAGGTTATCTGTACCTGACCCTCAATTTGCTTATAATTCTGGGGCTGGTAGCAGGGTTGTAGTAGATGATGAGGGGAACATAATTATAGGAGGGAAGGTGAAGGACAAGAAGAAGGTTGAAGCTGAGAAGAAGGGGGTTGGGAAAGAGGGGTCTGATAAGCAGGATGGTGAGAAGAAGGAGGTGGTGAAAGATGGTTCTGATAAACAGAATGGTGAGAGGTCTGAGGCTGTTAGGAAGGATCAGAAGGAGGATCAGGTTGATGATGAGCAGAGTGGGATGGAACTTGATAAAGAAAATATGTCTAAGAAAGGGGATATCACTGTTAGGCTGCCTTGGAGGGGTATTGTTAAGAGTCCTTCCATGAAGAAGCTTATTAAGAAAAAGTCAGATAGTATGGGTTCCTATAAGGTTACTAAGGATGATATCCCTTTTATCAGTAAGCTGAAGCCTGCTGCTAGATCTATCTTGCATACTGGTATAGAGAAGGGGGAGGTGGTGTTTAATGCTGGTAAGGAGGAGGATAGGGGTAGTATACCTAAGAAGCCTGAGATGTCTTTTGCTGATATTGCTAGAGACAAGACTAATGAAGTTTTGGAGACACAAATGACTTTCATTCCTCCTAAAGTGCTTGACACAGGTGAAACTGTTGCTGTCATTAAGCCTGAGAAGCTGGTGGAAGCCAGGGTAGCCTATAGCACTTATCTTTATGGTTACAATATTGGGCAGAGTGTCTCTATAGGTATGATGAGATACCATTTGTTTAGGATGTGGAAAAAGTTTGGGTTGTTTGATATATCTTCTAATGGGAGTGGTATATTTTTCTTCAAATTTAAGAATGAATTAGGCATGATGGAGACCATTAACCAGGGGCCTTGGCTGATCAATAATATCCCTTTGTGCTTGAGGAAATGGGAGGTTGGGTTAAATTTGGAAAGAGTTGAGCCTAGTTCTATTCCAGTTTGGGTAACTATTCCTAATATGCCCATGGAACTATGGAATAGGGAAAGCCTGAGCAGTATGATGAGTTGTGTGGGTGATCCTTTGATGTTGGATAGGGTTACAGCTATGAGATGTAATAAGAAAGAGGGTAGAGCAGGTTTTGCTAGAATTTTGGTTGAAGTCAAGGCTGATAAAGTGCTGCTCGATTATGTGAATGCTTTTTATCCTGCTGATGTGGGTAAACCTGCTTTCATTCAAAAAGTGAAGGTTGAATACCAAGTTAAGATTAAGAAGTGTTCTGCTTGTAAGGTGTTTGGTCATGACTTTGAGGGATGTAAAGCTAGGGAGTTATCAGCTGAGGAGGTTGCTGGGAAGACTGAGAAGCTTTTGCAGGAGTTATATCAGGCCACTCAAGCTGAATATCCTGTATCAGGTATTGACAATGAGGGGTATCAAACTGTGGGGAGAAATAACAGGGGGGTTAACAATAAGGGAAATAGGGCTGGGGGTTCTAAGGGTAATGGAAATGATAGAGGTCTGGGGAATGGGTCTAGTAGTAGGAATTTTGGGAATAAGGGGCAAGGTAACCAGGGAGGTCAGAATGGGGGCAACAGGACTCAGGGAAATCAGCCTTTTGGTAAAAAATGGGTGACTAAAAATGAGGGCAGGGTTACTAATGATAATAAAAAGAATAATGATAATAGTAGTATCAGTATAAAGAATACATTTGCTGTACTAAGGGATGATCTTAGTGGTGGTAGCATTGAGTGTGAGGGTTCTAAGGGTAAGGGTAATCAGGGGGAGGATACTAAGGGGAAAAGTATTATTGATGTTGGGTCTTCTAGGAATATGGGTAGTGGAATGGCTGGAGAGAATAATAAGGTGAATAATGTTAATGGGTCTGGGTCTGGGACTAAACAGCAGGAGTTGAAAAAAGCTGAAGCTGAATATTCTGTGGATGCCTTAAAGGTACAAACTAAGGTGAATATTAAATCTGGATACTTCAAAATGAGTAAGGATCAATTTAATGAGGTTGCTCATTTTGTGATTAATAAAAAGTGTCCATCTAATGAGGTTATGAAGAAATGGAATATTGGGCAGGTTAAAGTATTTTTTGAACAGTGGGATAAAATTATGTTTGAGAAATTGGTGGAAGCTGAGAATTTGAAGGCTAAAAAGGAAGGGGGTTCCTCTGGATTGGAGGGCCCTTTGGAAGTCTCTGATGTTATTAATGAAGATTAATTTGATGGGGTGGAATGTTAGAGGTATGTCTAGTACCTCTAAACAAAGACAGATTAATAGGATTTTAGTTGAGAATAAGGTTTGTGTTAGTGGTCTTATTGAAACAACGGTTAATCCTAATAACATTAAGGGTGCCTGTAGTGGGGTTATGAAAAATTGGGAATGGATTTCTAATGCCGAGGTTTGTTCTGGATGGGTTAGAATTGCTGTGGGTTGGGATTCTAGGGTGGTTGATGTGGTTGTTCTACAAGTTAGGGAACAGGTTATTCATTGTATTATTTGCCCTTTTGGAGGTGGGGAGAAATTCTTTTGCTCCTTTGTGTATGGGGTGACTAATGTTAATGGTAGAAGGGAGTTATGGGATAACATGGTATATCACTCTGGTACCATTGATAATAATCCATGGCTAGCTGTTGGGGATTTTAATGCCATTCTGGATCCTAGGGAAAAGAACTATCCTTTAGGGCCGTCTGTGTATGGTATGGAGGAGTTTTGCAGCTGTGTTTCTAAGATTCAGGTTGAGGATATCCCTAGTTCTGGGCTGTTCTATACCTGGAACCAGAAGCCTGGGAAATCTGATGGGATTATGGAAAAGCTGGACAGGGCTTTGGGGAATGGTATGTTTGGGAAAATGTTTTCCAATGTTGTAGCAAAATTTTTACCATTTTAGTCATCAGATCATTCCCCTGTTCTTATTACCTGTTCTGGTATGAAGCATCAGGGTCCTAAGCCTTTCAGGTTCTGGAATCTGTTGGCTGACAAACATGATTTTATTCCTTTTGTGAAATCTGTTTGGAGCAGTGATATAAAGGGTTGTAAAATGTTTAGGGTCACTTCCAAGATGAAGCTTCTGAAGAAACCCTTGAGAAAGTTGTGTTTTGCTCAAGGAAATTTCAGCAAAAAGGTGGAGTTTTTGAAGAGTGAACTTGCTAGAATACAGACAGAGGTGGCTGATGACCCATTCAATGATGACTTAAGAATGGAGGAGGAGGTGTACATTGGGGCATATAATGATGCTTTGATAGATGAGGAGAGTTTTCTAAAACAGAAGTCTAGGGTTCATTGGTTGGAGGTTGGTGATCAGAATAATAAATATTTTTATCATTCTGTGAAGCATAGACAAGCCAGATCTAAGATTTCCATGATAGAGGACTTGGAAGGGGAAGTTTATAAAGATGCCAGTGTGGGTAATGCTTTTGTTAAATTTTATATGGGTTTAATGGGTAGGAAAGATATTGTGGATGGGATTGAGGATGCTAGTGGGCTGTTTATTAATAAGATCTCTCCTGAAGCTGCTGCTGATTTGGTAAGAAATGTGTCCAAGGAGGAGATTAAAGTAGCTATGTTTCAGACTGATGATAACAAGGCACCTGGGCCTGATGGCTATTCAGCAAAATCCTTTAAGGCTGCTTGGAGTATTTTAGGTGATGAGGTTTGTGATGCTGTCCTTGATTTTTTTTATTAATGGCAAATTGTTGAAGGAATTGAATGCTACTTCTATTTCTGTAGTTCCTAAGGTTAAAGATCCTAGTGTTGTTAGTGAGTTCAGACCTATAGCTTGTTGCAATGTCTTGTATAAATGTATCAGTAAGGTGATTTGCAATAGGTTGAAGGGGGTTCTGGATAATTTGGTTGGGAAATCCCAGAGTGCTTTTGTGCCTGGAAGGTTGATTAGTGATAATATTCTTCTTGCTCAAGAGCTTGTTAAGGGATATGATTGGGTTAGAGGGTGTCCCAGAGTGGCATTGAAGGTTGACTTACAGAAGGCCTATGACTCAGTGGACCATGGGTTTTTGAGGGACTGTTTGGTCCATTTTGGGTTTCCTGCTAAATTTATAGATTGGATTATGGTGTGTATGACAACTGTTTCTTATACAGTTAGTCTGGGTGGACAGTTTTATCGTTACTTCAGAGGGGAAAAGGGGCTAAGGCAAGGAGATCCCATGTCTCCTTAGTTGTTTACTTTGGTTATGGAAGTTCTGAATCTCATGTTCATCAGGAAGGTCGATGAAGATGAAGACTTTCAGTATCATTGGAAGTGTGACAAACTGAAGCTGACCCATTTATGTTTTGCTGATGACCTTTTTATTTTTTGTAGTGCTCATTGTGGTTCTATTCGGGTTGTTAGGGATGTGCTTGAGGAGTTTGGAGGATGCTCTGGTCTTAGGCCCAATATGAGAAAGAGTGAGGTTATTTTTGGCAATGTGAAGGAGGATATTCAAAGGGAGATTGTACATCTGCTGCCATTTAAAGTTGGTAGCCTTCCTTTAAAATATTTGGGTATTCCTTTAGCTTCGAGGAAACTGTTCCAAAAAGATTGTGCTGTGTTGCTGGACAAGGTGAAGAGCAGAATTGGGGATTGGAGGAATCAATTCTTATCTTATGCAGGAAGGTTGCAGCTGTTAAAATCTGTTCTATCTTCCTTGACAGTGTACTGGGCTTCTCTTTTTTTACTTCCTGAAAGCATAAATGATGATGTTATTAGGTTGTGTAGAGGTTTTTTATGGTGTCAAGGGGAATTCAAGCAGGGAGCTGCCAAGGTGGGGTGGGATGAATTGTGTCTCAAAAAGAGTCAGGGTGGTTTGGGGTTATCTAGTTTAAAGGAAAGGAATGTGGCTTTGATGACTAAGCATATTTGGAATTTAGTTAACAGGAAGGATTCTTTGTGGGTTAACTTGATGTATCTTTATAAGATTAAGGGGGCTAATTTTTGGGAAATGGGGGAGACCAATGCTGATACTTGGACTTGGAAGCAACTGTTGGGCTGTAGGAACCTTATTAGGAAGCATTGTGTGGCCAGGTTAGGTGATGGGAAAACTGTCAATGCCTGGTTTGATAAATGGTGTGAACAGGGTCCTCTGATGCTCATATTGGATAGAAGAGATATTAGGGAAGCTGGGTTTAACTCACAAACTAAGGTTGCTGATCTTATGGATGTGAATGGGTGGAAAGTTCCTGAACATTGGAAGGTAAAGTATCCTGGGATTTTTGTGGATGTTTTACCAAATCTGGTGAGTGGGAAGAAAGACAGATTCCTATGGTTGAATAATAATGGCAAAGTGATCCCATTCTCTACTAAGGGGGTGTATGATGATCTTATTAGGAAAGGGCGGGTTGTTAATTGGCATAAGTTTGTTTGGCATGGTAATAATATTGCTAGACATACTTTTATTTTATGGTTAGCTTTTAAATTCAGGTTGCCAACTCAAGATAGACTGGCTGCTTGGAGCAATAATCAGAAGTTCTTATGCAGTTTGTGTGGGAAGTGTGAGGATAGTCATGATCATCTTTTTTTCAGTTGTGACTTTTCCAAGCAGGTGTGGTGGAGAATTAAAATCCTGGCTAGAATGGAGAGAGTGCCAGATGTTTGGGAGGATATAGTGAACTATATTGGTAGAATGAGGAATGAAAAATCCATTTGGGGAGTTATTAGGAGATTGGCTCTTGCTGGTACAGTGTATAGTATTTGGCAGGAAAGAAACAATAGAATATTTAATAGGAAGAAGATTTCTGCTTAGATGGTCAGCAAGCAAGTTGAAAATGCTATTAAGCTAAGGCTTGTTAGTGTAAAGGGGAAGAGGTATGCTAGTGATGAGCTGGCTAGTGCTGTTTGGAATGTTGATGATAATTGTAAGGATTAATATGGTTGCTATCTTAAGTAACTGGGTCATTTTGGGTCATGGGTTGTTTGATGGTGTTGGGTTGTCTTTTGTTGTGTGGGTAGTTTTCTGGGCTGTTAAGCCTCTCTTCTGTTCTTTGTTTTTTCTTTTTTCTCTTCTTTTTTATTTTTCTTTGTTTCCTTTTTGTTTGTGCTCTTTTTGGGAGTATTTTGTCTGGCTTCTCTTTCTGATTGGAGGTTTAGGTTTGGTATGGCTTGGAGTAAGCCTTTCACAGGGAGTTATAAGGTTGGACCCTTCCACAGTGTTTAGGCTTTGCTTTTCTTTTTCCTTTTTTTATCTTTGTAGAACTGTACTATGGAAGGAAACCCTGCTCTGTGCATGGAGCTTGTTGAGCCTGATTCTTTTCTGGTATGAGTCTGTTCAGTCTTTTTGGCTTTTGTCAAAAAAGGGTGGGGGTATCTTTATTGGGAATTTGCAGGAGGTAGGAGACTTCAAAACGTCTGGGTAGTTCCTTGGTTCTATGGGCCTTCTGTTTTATCTCAAAATAACTATTTTTTGTTTCTGTTTTTGTGTTTTATTTTTAACTGATCTATTAGACTGCTCTCCTGCATTAAGGAAGTGGTTTAGTTCTGCGGATTGGAAAGGGGAGTTAGGATTTGTATGGCTTGGAGTAAGCTTTACCCTTGGAGTGATAAGGTTGGAACTGAACAGTGAGATTAGGACACGAGCTTCCACCCAAAATTTTGCATTTTATAGAACCTATCACTGGTCAGGAACCCTATGGCCTTTGAGGCCTTTGTTGAGCCTATTCTTTTGCAGTCTTGAGTCTATCATGTGTCTAGGGCATTTGCTCTATGGGGTGGTGGGTTTTAATGTCTGTGACTGTGATGCATTAAGGAGCATTTATAATGCTTGGGTGATGGATAATGATAATAGTATTATTACTTACAAGTACAATAATAATAATAATAATATTGCTATGTTTAATGATAATAACAATTGTGTTCTTGTTATGGGACTGGGGCTTTTTGTGGGCTGGGAACTTGCTGTAATCTGGTGCACTAAAAGCGTTTGGGTAGTGATCTGGGCTTTTGAGCCTTCTGTTTTTTATCAAAATTTTAAAATTTATACTTTTATAAGAAAAGATCTGTTGGATCCTTCTCCATCTTTGGGAGATAGATGCAATTCTGCGTTTTATGATTGGTGGTTCTTGTGGCTTGGAGTTAGCCTTAAACATGGAGAGATAAGGTTGGATTTGGCCAGTGACTATAGGACATTATTTTCCTCCCCTAAATTTTTATTTTGTAGATCCATTCACTGGTCAAGAACCCTGATGCCTCTGAGGTATTTGTTGAGCCTTGATCACTTCTGGTTGGAGTCTGTCTTTTTTAATAGGCACTTGCCTATTGGGAGGGGTGGGTATACTTTATGGGAATTAGCAGTATTATGGTGTACATACAGCGGTTGGGTAGAGATCTGGGCTGCAAAGCCTTCCTTTTGCTTCATTCCTTTTTTGGTCAGAGTCTTATGTGTGTCTGTTCTGCTGAACTTGACTTTCTTTAGTAAGTTTAAGTTCAGCTCTGCTTATGAGGATTGGTGGTTAGGATTTAAGCTCAAGGGGAGCATTACACCTGGAGTGGTATGGATGGACCTCATCTTTGCTAGTAGGACATTTATCTCCACCCTCAATTGTTTTGTATTTTCTAGTACCAAGCAAAGATGGGAAACCTTTATTATAATGAGTCTCTTTCCTAGCCTGTTTCTTGTGTTTAGTTTAGGATTGAGTCTTTGGTTTTGGGATCATTATGGTAATAGGCTGTTATGGGGTTGGGAAGATGATTTTAACAGTTGGTTAACTGCTGTTATGATAAATGTGGTTAATATGAATGGTTTGATTTGTAACATCTGGAAAGTTCTGAGGAGACTGCTGGATAGAAGACTTCAGGATCTTTGGACAAGGAAACAAGAATGCAGATTGTTGGATTGTTGCAGCCAAGTAAAGAATGTTAGTGTTTGCTTGGACTGCATTGCCAATGAAGACTCAGAAATAATGCTGCTGTTTGATAATAGAGATAATTTGAAGATGGGTCAGGTTGATATAAGAGTTGTGGGCAGATGGATGGATGATTCTGAATTGTATTTGTGGACGCCTGATCAGTTTGCTTATACTTGGAGCTTTAGGAAGTTAGCTGCAAAGAGCTTCCGAAGGTCTACTACAGATAATATGAGGACTGGTCTATTTTTTGAGTTTAATGGGTCATGTAATGGGTTGGGCTTGATTGGTTTAGAAGAGTTGGTTTTTGTTTTTGATAATGGATAATGTGGTAGTATAGGTTTTAGCCCGGTTGGGCTGTTTGTTTTGGTTTGTTGATTTGGGCCTTGATCTAGTTTTGTTTTGTTATTCTTGTAAAGATCTTGGCCCGTGTGTTTGTAAATATTTTTATTATTAATGAAATTTACCGGAGCTTAGCCTCCTTTATCAAAAAAAAAAGGATATGAAGCTGACCGGACGGTAATCGGACTCACGATGGGACAATGACATAGAGATTC
The DNA here is from genome assembly GCA_032199755.1 of Ambrosia artemisiifolia. Lineage (NCBI taxonomy): Eukaryota > Viridiplantae > Streptophyta > Magnoliopsida > Asterales > Asteraceae > Ambrosia > Ambrosia artemisiifolia. Next base: position 39,589,683 of record CM063519.1, on the reverse strand, counting down.
GTACACAAGAAAAGACTCGTGTTTTAATGAACGTAAATAGCGGTTCATTTGAAGTTTCGGGCACCCGAATGGAGGAACGGGAAGGCCATAAGATATCTAAGCATGCAACAGACTCAGATAAAGGATATGAATCTGACCGGACGGTAATCGGACTCATGATGCGACAATGACATAGAGATTCGTACACAAGAAAAGACTCGAGTTTTAAAGGACGTAACTATCTGTACATTTGAAGTTTCGGGCACCCGAATGGAGGAACGGGAAGGCCATAAGATATCGGAGCATGCAACAGACTCAGATAAAGGAAATGAAGCTGACCGGACGGTACTCGGACTCACTATGGGACAATGACACAGAGATTCGTACACAAGAAAAGACTCGTGTTTTAATGAACGTAAATAGCGGTTCATTTGAAGTTTCGGGCACCCGAATGGAGGAACGGGAAAGCCATAAGATATCTAAGCATGCAACAGACTCAGATAAAGGATATAAAGCTGACTGGACGGTAATCGGACTCACGATTCGACAATGACATATAGATTCGTACACAAGAAAAGACTCGAGTTTTAAAGGACGTAACTATCGGTACATTTGATGTTTCGGGCACCCGAATGGAGGAACGGGAAAGCCATAAGATAACTAAGCATGCAACAGACTCAGATAAAGGATATGAAGCTGACCGGACGGTAAGCGGACTTACGATGGGACAATCACACACAGATTCGTACACAAGAAAAGACTCGTGTTTTAATGGACGTAACTAGCGGTTCATTTGAAGTTTCGGGATCCCGAATGGAGGAACGGGAAGGCCATAAGATATTTGAGCATGCAACAGACTCAGATAAAGGATATGAAGCTTACCGGACGGTAATCGGACTCACGATGGGACAATGACACAGAGATTCGTACACAAGAAAAGACTCGAGTTTTAATGGACGGAACTATCGTTTCATATGAAGTTTCGGGCACCCGAATGGAGGAACGGGAACGCCATAAGATATCTGATCATGCAACAAACTATGTTAAAGGATACGAAGCAGACCTGACGGTAATCGGACTCACGATGTGACAATGACACAGAGATTCGTACACAAGAAAAGACTCGTGTTTTAATGGACGTAACTAGCGGTTCATTTGAAGTTTCGGGCACCCAAATGTAGGAACGGGAAGGCCATTAGATATCTGAGCATGCAAAAGACTCAGATAAAGGATATGAAGCTGACCGGACGGTAATCGGACTCACGATGGGACAAGGACACAGAGATTCGTTCGTACACATGAAAAGACTCGTGTTTTAATGAACGTAAATAGCGGTTCATTTGAAGTTTCGGGCACCCGAATGGTGGAACGGGAAGGCCATAAGATATCTAAGCATGCAACAGACTCAGATAAAGGATATGAAGCTGACCGGACGGTAATCGTACTCACGATGGGACAAGGACACAGAGATTCGTACACATGAAAAGACTCGTGTTTTAATGAACGTAAATAGCGGTTCATTTGAAGTTTCGGGCACTCGAATGGAGGAACGGGAAGGCCATAAGATATCTAAGCATGCAACAGACTCAGATAAAGGATATGAAGCTGACCGGAAGGTAATCGGACTCACGATGCGACAATGACATAGAGATTCGTACACAAGAAAAGACTCGAGTTTTAAAGGACGTAACTATGTGTACATTTGAAGTTTCGGGCCCCCGAATGGAGGAACGGGAAGGCCATATGATATCTAAGCATGCAACAGACTCAGATAAATGATATGAAGCTCACCGGACGGCAATCGGACTCACGATGTGACCATGACACAGAGATTCGTACACAAGAAAAGACTCGTGTTTTAATGGACGTAACTGGCGGTTCATTTGAAGTTTCGGGCACCCGAATGGAGGAACGGGAAGGCCATAAGATATCTAAGCATGCAACAGACTCAGATAAAGGATATGAAGCTGACCGGACGATAATCGGACTCACGATGCGACAATGACATAGAGATTCGTACAGAAGAAAAGACTCGAGTTTTAAAGGACGTAACTATGTGTACATTGAAGTTTCGGGCACCCGAATGGAGGCACGGGAAGGCCATAAGATATCTAAGCATGCAACAGACTCAGATAAAGGATATGAAGCTAACCGGACGGCAATCGGACTCACGATGTGACAATGACACAGAGATTCGTACACAAGAAAAGACTCGTGTTTTAATGGACGTAACTGGCGGTTCATTTGAAGTTTCGGGCACCCGAATGGAGGAACGGGAAGGCCATAAGATATCAAGCATGCAACAGACTCAGATAAAGGATATGAAGCTTACCCGACGGTAATCGGACTCACGATGGGACAATGAAACAGAGATTCGTACACAAGAAAAGACTCGTGTTTTAATGGACGTAACTAGCGGTTCATTTGAAGTTTCGGGCACCCGAATGGTGGAACGGGAAGGCCATAAGATATCTGAGCATGCAACAGACTCAGATAAAGGATATGAAGCTGACCGGACGGTAATCGGACTCACGATGGGACAATGAAACAAAGATTCGTACACAAGAAAAGGCTCGTGTTTTAATGAACGTAAATAGCGGTTCATTTGAAGTTTCGGGCACCCGAATGGAGGAACGGGAAAGCCATAAGATATCTAAGCATGCAACAGACTCAGATAAAGGATATAAAGCTGATTGGACGGTAATCGGACTCACGATGCGACAATGACATATAGATTCGTACACAAGAAAAGACTCGAGTTTTAAAGGACGTAACTATCGGTACATTTGAAGTTTCGGGCACCCGAATGGAGGAACGGGAAAGCCATAAGATATCTAAGCATGCAACAGACTCAGCAAAAGGATATGAAGCTGACCGGACGGTAATCGGACTTACGATGGGACAATGACACAGAGATTCGTACACAAGAAAAGTCTCGTGTTTTAATGGACGTAACTAGCGGTTCATTTGAAGTTTTGGGAACCCGAATGGAGGAACGGGAAGGCCATAAGATATCTGAGCATGCAACAGACTCAGATAAAGTATATGAAGCTTACCGGACGGAATCGGACTCACGATGGGACAATGACAAAGAGATTCGTACACAAGAAAAGGCTCGTGTTGTAATGAACGTAAATAGCGGTTCATTTGAAGTTTCGGGCACCCGAATGGAGGAACGGGAAAGCCATAAGATATCTAAGCATGCAACAGACTCAGATAAACGATATAAAGCTGATTGGACGGTAATCGGACTCACGATGCGACAAACACATATAGATTCGTACACAAGAAAAGACTCGAATTTTAAAGGACGTAACTATCGGTACATTTGAAGTTTCGGGCACCCGAATGGAGGAACGGGAAAGCCATAAGATATCTAAGCATGCAACAGACTCAGATAAAGGATATGAAGCTGACCAGACGGTAATCGGACTTACGATGGGACAATGACACCGAGATTCGTACACTAGAAAAGACTCGTGTTTTAATAGACGTAACTAGCGGTTCATTTGAAGTTTCAGGAACCCGAATGGAGGAAAGGGAAGGCCATAAGGTATCTGAGCATGCAACAGACTCAGATAAAGTATATGAAGCTTACCGGACGGAATCGGACTCACGATGGGACAATGACACAGAGATTCGTATGAAGTTTCGGGCACCCGAATGGAGGAACGGGAACGCCATAAGATATCTAATCATGCAACAAACTATGTTAAAGGATACGAAGCAGACCAGACGGTAATCGGACTCACGATGTGACAATGACACAGAGATTCGTACACAAGAAAAGACTCGTGTTTTAATGGAAGTAACTAGCGGTTCATTTGAGGTTTCGGGATCCCGAATGGAGGAACGGGAAGGCCATAAGATATCTGAGCATGCAACAGACTCAGATAAAGGATATGAAGCTTACCGGACGGTAATCGGACTCACGATGGGACAATGACACAGAGATTCGTACACAAGAAAAGACTCGTGTTTTAATGGACGTAACTAGCGGTTCATTTGAAGTTTCGGGATCCCGAATGGAGGAACGGGAAGGCCATAAGATATCTGAGCATGCAACAGACTCAGATAAAGGATATGAAGCTTACCGGACGGTAATCGGACTCACGATGGGACAATGACACAAAGATTCGTACACAAGAAAAGACTCGAGTTTTAATAGACGGAACTATCGGTTCATATGAAGTTTCGGGCACCCGAATGGAGGAACGGGAAGGCCATAAGATATCTAAGCATGCAACAGACTCAGATAAAGGATATGAAGCTGACCGGACGGTAATCGGACTCACGATGGGACAATGACACAGAGGTTCGTACACAAGAAAAGACTCGTGTTTTAATGGACGTAACTAGCGGTTCATTTGAAGTTTCGGGCACCCGAATGTAGGAACGGGAACGCCATAAGATATGTAAGCATGCAACAGACTCAGATAAAGGATATGAAGCTGACCGGACGGTGATCGGACCCACGATGCGACAATGACATAGAGATTCATACACAAGAAAAGACTTGAGTTTTAAAGGACGTAACTATCTGTACATTTGAAATTTCGGGCACCCAAATGGAGGTATGGGAAGGCCATAGGATATCTAAGCATGCAACAGACTCAGATAAAGGATATGAAGCTGACCGGACGGTAATCGGACTTACGATGGGACAATGACACAGAGATTCGTACACAAGAAAAGACCCGTGTTTTAATGGACGTAACTAGCGGTTCATTTGAAGTTTCGGGAACCCGAATGGAGGAACGGGAAGGCCATAAGATATCTGAGCATGCAAAAGACTCAGATAAAGTATATGAAGCTTACCGGACGGAATCGGACTCACGATGGGACAATGACACAGAGATTCGTATGAAGTTTTGGGCACCCGAATGGAGGAACGGGAACGCCATAAGATATCTGATCATGCAACAAACTTTGTTAAAGGATACGAAGCAGACCGGACGGTAATCGGACTCACGATGTGACAATGACACCGAGATTCGTACACAAGAAAAGACTCGTGTTTTAATGGACGTAACTAGCGGTTCATTTGAAGTTTTGGGCACCCGAATGGAGGAACGGGAAGGCCATAAGATATCTAAGCATGCAGCAGACTCAGATAAAGGATATGAAGCTGACCGGACGGCAATCGGACTCACGACGTGACAATGACACAGAGATTCGTACACAAGAAAAGACTCGTGTTTTAATTGACGTAACTAGCGGTTCATTTGAAGTTTCGGCCACCCGAATGGAGGAACGGGAAGGCCATAAGATATCTAAGCATGCAACAGACTCAGATAAAGGATATGAAGCTTACCCGAAGGTAATCGGACTCACGATGGGACAATGACACAGAGATTCGTACACAAGAAAAGACTCGTGTTTTAATGGACGTAACTAGCGGTTCATTTGAAGTTTCGGGCACCCGAATGGAGGAACGGGAAGGCCATAAGATATCTGAGCATGCAACAGACTCAGATAAAGGATATGAAGCTGACCGGACGGTAATCGGACTCACAATGGGACAATGACACAGAGATTTGTACACAAGAAAAGACTCGTGTTTTAGTGAACGTAAATAGCGGTTCATTTGAAGTTTCGGGCACCCGAATGGAGGAACGGGAAGGCCATAAGATATCTAAGTATGCAACAGACTCAGATAAAGGATATGAAGCTGACCGGACGGTAATCGGACTCACGATGCGACAATGACATATAGATTCGTACACAAGAAAAGACTCGGGTTTTAATGAACGTAAATAGCGGTTCATTTGAAGTTTCGGGCACCCGAATGGAGGAACGGGAAAGCCATAAGATATCTAAGCATGCAACAGACTCAGATAAAGGATATAAAGCTGACTGGATGGTAATCGGACTCACGATTCGACAATGACATATAGATTCGTACACAAGAAAAGACTCGAGTTTTAAAGGACGTAACTATCGGTACATTTGAAGTTTCGGGCTCCCGAATGGAGGAACGGGAAAGCCATAAGATATCTAAGCATGCAACAGACTCAGATAAAGGATATGAAGCTGACCAGACGGTAATCGGACTTACGACGTGACAATGACACAGAGATTCGTACACAAGAAAAGACTGGTGTTTTAATGGACGTAGCTAGCGGTTCATTTGAAGTTTCAGGATCCCGAATGGAGGAACGGGAAGGCCATAAGATATCTGAGCATGCAACAGACTCAGATAAAGGATATGAAGCTTACCGGACGGTAATCGGACTCACGATGGGACAATGACACAGAGATTCGTACACAAGAAAAGACTCGAGTTTTAATGGACGGAACTATCGGTTCATATGAAGTTTCGGGCACCCGAATGGAAGAACGGGAATGCCATAAGATATCTGATCATGCAACAAACTATTTTAAAGGATACGAAGCAGACCGGACGGTAATCGGACTCACGATGTGACAATGACACAGAGATTCGTACACAAGAAAAGACTCGTGTTTTAATGGAAGTAACTAGCGGTTCATTTGAAGTTTCGGGCACCCGAATGGAGGAACGGGAAGGCCATAAGATATCTGAGCATGCAACAGACTCTGATAAATGATATGAAGCTGACCGCACGGCAATCGGACTCATGATGAGACAATGACACAGAGTTCCGTACACAAGAAAAGACTCGAGTTTTAATGGACGTAACTAGCGGTTCATTTGAAGTTTCGGGCACCCGAATGGAGGAACGGGAAGGCCATAAGATATCTAAGCATGCAACAGACTCTGATAAATGATATGAAGCTGACCGCACGGCAATCGGACTCATGATGAGACAATGACACAGAGTTCCGTACACAAGAAAAGACTCGAGTTTTAATGGACGTAACTAGCGGTTCATTTGAAGTTTCGGGCACCCAAATGGAGGAACGGGAAGGCCATAAGATATCTAAGCATGCAACAGACTCTGATAAAGGATATGAAGCTGACCGGACGGTAATCGGACTTACGATGGGACAATGACACAACCCGAATGGAGGAACGGGAAGGCCATAAGATATCTGAGCATGCAACAGACTCAGATAAAGTATATGAAGCTTACCGGACGGAATCGGACTCACGATGGGACAATGACACAGAGATTCGTATGAAGTTTTGGGCACCCGAATGGAGGAACGGGAACGCCATAAGATATCTGATCATGCAACAAACTTTGTTAAAGGATACGAAGCAGACCGGACGGTAATCGGACTCACGATGTGACAATGACACCGAGATTCGTACACAAGAAAAGACTCGTGTTTTAATGGACGTAACTAGCGGTTCATTTGAAGTTTTGGGCACCCGACTGGAGGAACGGGAAGGCCATAAGATATCTAAGCATGCAACAGACTCAGATAAAGGATATGAAGCTGACCGGACGGCAATCGGACTCACGATGTGACAATGACACAGAGATTCGTACACAAGAAAAGACTCGTGTTTTAATTGACGTAACTAGCGGTTCATTTGAAGTTTCGGCCACCCGAATGGAGGAACGGGAAGGCCATAAGATATCTAAGCATGCAACAGTCTCAGATAAAGGATATGAAGCTGACTAGACGGTAATCGGACTTACGACGTGACAATGACACAGAGATTCGTACACAAGAAAAGACTGGTGTTTTAATGGACGTAGCTAGCGGTTCATTTGAAGTTTCAGGATCCCGAATGGAGGAACGGGAAGGCCATAAGATATCTGAGCATGCAACAGACTCAGATAAAGGATATGAAGCTTACCGGACGGCAATCGGACTCACGATGGGACAATGACACAGAGATTCGTACACAAGAAAAGACTCGTGTTTTAATTGACGTAACTAGCGGTTCATTTGAAGTTTCGGCCACCCGAATGGAGGAACGGGAAGGCCATAAGATATCTATGCATGCAACAGACTCAGATAAAGGATATGAAGCTTACCCGAAGGTAATCGGACTCACGATGGGACAATGACACAGAGATTCGTACACAAGAAAAGACTCGTGTTTTAATGGACGTAACTAGCGGTTCATTTGAAGTTTCGGGCACCCGAATGGAGGAACGGGAAGGCCATAAGATATCTGAGCATGCAACAGACTCAGATAAAGGATATGAAGCTGACCGGACGGTAATCGGACTCACAATGGGACAATGACACAGAGATTTGTACACAAGAAAAGACTCGTGTTTTAGTGAACGTAAATAGCGGTTCATTTGAAGTTTCGGGCACCCGAATGGAGGAACGGGAAGGCCATAAGATATCTAAGTATGCAACAGACTCAGATAAAGGATATGAAGCTGACCGGACGGTAATCGGACTCACGATGCGACAATGACATATAGATTCGTACACAAGAAAAGACTCGGGTTTTAATGAACGTAAATAGCGGTTCATTTGAAGTTTCGGGCACCCGAATGGAGGAACGGGAAAGCCATAAGATATCTAAGCATGCAACAGACTCAGATAAAGGATATAAAGCTGACTGGATGGTAATCGGACTCACGATTCGACAATGACATATAGATTCGTACACAAGAAAAGACTCGAGTTTTAAAGGACGTAACTATCGGTACATTTGAAGTTTCGGGCTCCCGAATGGAGGAACGGGAAAGCCATAAGATATCTAAGCATGGAACAGACTCAGATAAAGGATATGAAGCTGACCAGACGGTAATCGGACTTACGACGTGACAATGACACAGAGATTCGTACACAAGAAAAGACTGGTGTTTTAATGGACGTAGCTAGCGGTTCATTTGAAGTTTCAGGATCCCGAATGGAGGAACGGGAAGGCCATAAGATATCTGAGCATGCAACAGACTCAGATAAAGGATATGAAGCTTACCGGACGGTAATCGGACTCACGATGGGACAATGACACAGAGATTCGTACCCAAGAAAAGACTCGTGTTTTAATGGACGTAACTAGCGGTTCATTTGAAGTTTCGGGCACCCGAATGGAGGAACGGGAAGGCCATAAGATATCTGAGCATGCAACAGACTCAGATAAAGGATATGAAGCTGACCGGACGGTAATCGGACTCACAATGGGACAATGACACAGAGATTTGTACACAAGAAAAGACTCGTGTTTTAGTGAACGTAAATAGCGGTTCATTTGAAGTTTCGGGCACCCGAATGGAGGAACGGGAAGGCCATAAGATATCTAAGCATGCAACAGACTCTGATAAATGATATGAAGCTGACCGCACGGCAATCGGACTCATGATGAGACAATGACACAGAGTTCCGTACACAAGAAAAGACTCGAGTTTTAATGGACGTAACTAGCGGTTCATTTGAAGTTTCGGGCACCCGAATGTAGGAACGGGAACGCCATAAGATATGTAAGCATGCAACAGACTTAGATAAAGGATATGAAGCTGACCGGACGGTGATCGGACCCACGATGCGACAATGACATAGAGATTCATACACAAGAAAAGACTTGAGTTTTAAAGGACGTAACTATCTGTACATTTGAAATTTCGGGCTCCCAAATGGAGGTATGGGAAGGCCATAAGATATCTAAGCATGCAACAGACTCAGATAAAGGATATGAAGCTGACCGGACGGTAATCGGACTTACGATGGGACAATGACACAGAGATTCGTACACAAGAAAAGACCCGTGTTTTAATGGACGTAACTAGCGGTTCATTTGAAGTTTCGGGAACCCGAATGGAGGAACGGGAAGGCCATAAGATATCTGAGCATGCAACAGACTCAGATAAAGTATATGAAGCTTACCGGACGGAATCGGACTCACGATGGGACAATGACACAGAGATTCGTATGAAGTTTTGGGCACCCGAATGGAGGAACGGGAACGCCATAAGATATCTGATCATGCAACAAACTTTGTTAAAGGATACGAAGCAGACCGGACGGTAATCGGACTCACGATGTGACAATGACACCGAGATTCGTACACAAGAAAAGACTCGTGTTTTAATGGACGTAACTAGCGGTTCATTTGAAGTTTTGGGCACCCGAATGGAGGAACGGGAAGGCCATAAGATATCTAAGCATGCAACAGACTCAGATAAAGGATATGAAGCTGACCGGACGGCAATCGGACTCACGATGTGACAATGACACAGAGATTCGTACACAAGAAAAGACTCGTGTTTTAATTGACGTAACTAGCGGTTCATTTGAAGTTTCGGCCACCCGAATGGAGGAACGGGAAGGCCATAAGATATCTAAGCATGCAACAGACTCAGATAAAGGATATGAAGCTTACCCGAAAGTAATCGGACTCACGATGGGACAATGACACAGAGATTCGTACACAAGAAAAGACTCGTGTTTTAATGGACGTAACTAGCGGTTCATTTGAAGTTTCGGGCACCCGAATGGAGGAACGGGAAGGCCATAAGATATCTGAGCATGCAACAGACTCAGATAAAGGATATGAAGCTGACCGGACGGTAATCGGACTCACAATGGGACAATGACACAGAGATTTGTACACAAGAAAAGACTCGTGTTTTAGTGAACGTAAATAGCGGTTCATTTGAAGTTTCGGGCACCCGAATGGAGGAACGGGAAGGCCATAAGATATCTAAGTATGCAACAGACTCAGATAAAGGATATGAAGCTGACCGGACGGTAATCGGACTCACGATGCGACAATGACATATAGATTCGTACACAAGAAAAGACTCGGGTTTTAATGAACGTAAATAGCGGTTCATTTGAAGTTTCGGGCACCCGAATGGAGGAACGGGAAAGCCATAAGATATCTAAGCATGCAACAGACTCAGATAAAGGATATAAAGCTGACTGGACGGTAATCGGACTCACGATTCGACAATGACATATAGATTCGTACACAAGAAAAGACTCGAGTTTTAAAGGACGTAACTATCGGTACATTTGAAGTTTCGGGCTCCCGAATGGAGGAACGGGAAAGCCATAAGATATCTAAGCATGCAACAGACTCAGATAAAGGATATGAAGCTGACGAGACGGTAATCGGACTTACGACGTGACAATGACACAGAGATTCGTACACAAGAAAAGACTGGTGTTTTAACGGACGTAGCTAGCGGTTCATTTGAAGTTTCAGGATCCCGAATGGAGGAACGGGAAGGCCATAAGATATCTGAGCATGCAACAGACTCAGATAAAGGATATGAAGCTTACCGGACGGTAATCGGACTCACGATAGGACAATGACACAGAGATTCGTACACAAGAAAAGACTCGAGTTTTAATGGACGGAACTATCGGTTCATATGAAGTTTCGGGCACCCGAATGGAAGAACGGGAATGCCATAAGATATCTGATCATGCAACAAACTATTTTAAAGGATACGAAGCAGACCGGACGGTAATCGGACTCACGATGTGACAATGACACAGAGATTCGTACACAAGAAAAGACTCGTGTTTTAATGGAAGTAACTAGCGGTTCATTTGAAGTTTCGGGCACCCGAATGGAGGAACGGGAAGGCCATAAGATATCTAAGCATGCAACAGACTCTGATAAATGATATGAAGCTGACCGCACGGCAATCGGACTCATGATGAGACAATGACACAGAGTTCCGTACACAAGAAAAGACTCGAGTTTTAATGGACGTAACTAGCGGTTCATTTGAAGTTTCGGGCACCCGAATGGAGGAACGGGAAGGCCATAAGATATCTAAGCATGCAACAGACTCTGATAAATGATATGAAGCTGACCGCACGGCAATCGGACTCATGATGAGACAATGACACAGAGTTCCGTACACAAGAAAAGACTCGAGTTTTAATGGACGTAACTAGCGGTTCATTTGAAGTTTCGGGCACCCGAATGGAGGAACGGGAAAGCCATAAGATATCTAAACATGCAACAGACTCAGATAAAGGATATAAAGCTTACCGGATGGTAATCGGAGTAACGATGGGACTATGACACAGAGATTCGTACACAAGAAAAGACTCGAGTTTTAATGGACGTAACTAGCGGTTCATTTGAAGTTTCGGGCACCCGAATGGAGGAACGGGAAGGCCATAAGATATCTGAGCATGGAACAGACTCAGATAAAGGATATGAAGCTGACCGGATGGTAATCGGACTCACGATGGGACAATGACACTGAGATTCGTACACAAGAAAAGACTCGTGTTTTAATGAACGTAAATAGCGGTTCATTTGAAGTTTCGGGCACCCGAATGGAGGAACGGGAAGGCCATAAGATATCTAACCATGCAACAGACTCAGATAAAGGATATGAAGCTACCGGACGGTTATTGGACTCACGATGCGACAATGACATAGAGATTCGTACACAAGAAAAGACACGAGTTTTAAAGGACGTAACTATCTGTACATTTGAAGTTTCGGGCACCCGAATGGAGGAACGGGAAGGCCATAAGATATCTGAGCATGCAACAGACTCAGATAAAGGATATGAAGCTGACCGGACGGTAATCGGACTCACGATGGGACAATGAAACAGAGATTCGTACACAAGAAAAGGCTCGTGTTTTAATGAACGTAAATAGCGGTTCATTTGAAGTTTCGGGCACCCGAATGGAGGAACGGGAAAGCCATAAGATATCTAAGCATGCAACAGACTCAGATAAAGGATATAAAGCTGATTGGACGGTAATCGGACTCACGATGCGACAATGACATATAGATTCGTACACAAGAAAAGACTCGAGTTTTAAAGGACGTAACTATCGGTACATTTGAAGTTTCGGGCACCCGAATGGAGGAACGGGAAAGCCATAAGATATCTTTGCATGCAACAGACTCAGATAAAGGATATGAAGCTGACCGGACGGTAATCGGACTTACGATGGGACAATGACACAGAGATTCGTACACAAGAAAAGTCTCGTGTTTTAATGGACGTAACTAGCGGTTCATTTGAAGTTTTGGGAACCCGAATGGAGGAACGGGAAGGCCATAAGATATCTGAGCATGCAACAGACTCAGATAAAGTATATGAAGCTTACCGGACGGAATTGGACTCACGATCGGACAATGACACAGAGATTCGTACACAAGAAAAGACTCGAGTTTTAATGGACGGAACTATCGGTTCATATGAAGTTTCGGGCACCCGAATGTAGGAATGGGAACGCCATAAGATATCTGATCATGCAGCAAACTATGTTAAAGGATACGAAGTAGACCGGACGGTAATCGGACTCACGATGTGACAATGACACAGAGATTCGTACACAAGAAAAGACTCGTGTTTTAATGGAAGTAACTAGCGGTTCATTTGAAGTTTCGGGCAACCGAATGGAGGAACGGGAAGGCCATAAGATATCTAAGCATGCAACAAACTCAGATAAATGATATGAAGCTGACCGGACGGCAATCGGACTCATGATGTGACAATGACACAGAGTTTCGTACACAAGAAAAGACTCGAGTTTTAATGGACGTAACTAGCGGTTCATTTGAAGTTTCGGGCACCCGAATGGAGGAACGGGAAAGCCATAAGATATGTAAACATGCAACAGACTCAGATAAAGAATATAAAGCTTACCGGACGGTAATCGGAGTAACGATGGGACAATGACACAGAGATTCGTACACAAGAAAAGACTCGAGTTTTAATGGACGTAACTAGCGGTTCATTTGAAGTTTCGGGCACCCGAATGGAGGAACGGGAAGGCCATAAGATATCTGAGCATGGAACAGACTCAGATAAAGGATATGAAGCTGACCGGACGGTAATCGGACTCACGATGGGACAATGACACAGAGGTTCATACACAAGAAAAGACCCGTGTTTTAATGGACGTAACTAGCGGTTCATATGAAGTTTCGGGAACCCGAATGGAGGAACGGGAAGGCCATAAGATATCTGAGCATGCAACAGACTCAGATAAAGTATATGAAGCTTACCGGACGGAATCGGACTCACGATGGGACAATGACACAGAGATTCGTATGAAGTTTTGGGCACCCGAATGGAGGAACGGGAACGCCATAAGATATCTGATCATGCAACAAACTTTGTTAAATGATACGAAGCAGACCGGACGGTAATCGGACTCACGATGTGACAATGACACCGAGATTCGTACACAAGAAAAGACTCGTGTTTTAATGGACGTAACTAGCGGTTCATTTGAAGTTTTGGGCACCCGAATGGAGGAACGGGAAGGCCATAAGATATCTAAGCATGCAACAGACTCAGATAAAGGATATGAAGCTGACCGGACGGCAATCGGACTCACGATGTGACAATGACACAGAGATTCGTACACAAGAAAAGACTCGTGTTTTAATTGACGTAACTAGCGGTTCATTTGAAGTTTCGGCCACCCGAATGGAGGAACGGGAAGGCCATAAGATATCTAAGCATGCAACAGACTCAGATAAAGGATATGAAGCTTACCCGAAGGTAATCGGACTCACGATGGGACAATGACACAGAGATTCGTACACAAGAAAAGACTCGTGTTTTAATGGACGTAACTAGCGGTTCATTTGAAGTTTCGGGCACCCGAATGGAGGAACGGGAAGGCCATAAGATATCTGAGCATGCAACAGACTCAGATAAAGGATATGAAGCTGACCGGACGGTAATCGGACTCACAATGGGACAATGACACAGAGATTTGTACACAAGAAAAGACTCGTGTTTTAGTGAACGTAAATAGCGGTTCATTTGAAGTTTCGGGCACCCGAATGGAGGAACGGGAAGGCCATAAGATATCTAAGTATGCAACAGACTCAGATAAAGGATATGAAGCTAACCGGACGGTAATCGGACTCACGATGCGACAATGACATAGAGATTCGTACACAAGAAAAGACTCGGGTTTTAATGAACGTAAATAGCGGTTCATTTGAAGTTTCGGGCACCCGAATGGAGGAACGGGAAAGCCATAAGATATCTAAGCATGCAACAGACTCAGATAAAGGATATAAAGCTGACTGGACGGTAATCGGACTCACGATTCGACAATCACATATAGATTCGTACACAAGAAAAGACTCGAGTTTTAAAGGACGTAACTATCGGTACATTTGAAGTTTCGGGCTCCCGAATGGAGGAACGGGAAAGCCATAAGATATCTAAGCATGCAACAGTCTCAGATAAAGGATATGAAGCTGACCAGACGGTAATCGGACTTACGACGTGACAATGACACAGAGATTCGTACACAAGAAAAGACTGGTGTTTTAATGGACGTAGCTAGCGGTTCATTTGAAGTTTCAGGATCCCGAATGGAGGAACGGGAAGGCCATAAGATATCTGAGCATGCAACAGACTCAGATAAAGGATATGAAGCTGACCGGACGGTAATCGGACTCACGATGGGACAATGAAACAGAGATTCGTACACAAGAAAAGGCTCGTGTTTTAATGAACGTAAATAGCGGTTCATTTGAAGTTTCGGGCACCCGAATGGAGGAACGGGAAAGCCATAAGATATCTAAGCATGCAACAGACTCAGATAAAGGATATAAAGCTGATTGGACGGTAATCGGACTCACGATGCGACAATGACATATAGATTCGTACACAAGAAAAGACTCGAGTTTTAAAGGACGTAACTATCGGTACATTTGAAGTTTCGGGCACCCGAATGGAGGAACGGGAAAGCCATAAGATATCTTAGCATGCAACAGACTCAGATAAAGGATATGAAGCTGACCGGACGGTAATCGGACTTACGATGGGACAATGACACAGAGATTCGTACACAAGAAAAGTCTCGTGTTTTAATGGACGTAACTAGCGGTTCATTTGAAGTTTTGGGAACCCGAATGGAGGAACGGGAAGGCCATAAGATATCTGAGCATGCAACAGACTCAGATAAAGTATATGAAGCTTACCGGACGGAATTGGACTCACGATCGGACAATGACACAGAGATTCGTACACAAGAAAAGACTCGAGTTTTAATGGACGGAACTATCGGTTCATATGAAGTTTCGGGCACCCGAATGTAGGAATGGGAACGCCATAAGATATCTGATCATGCAACAAACTATGTTAAAGGATACGAAGTAGACCGGACGGTAATCGGACTCACGATGTGACAATGACACAGAGATTCGTACACAAGAAAAGACTCGTGTTTTAATGGAAGTAACTAGCGGTTCATTTGAAGTTTCGGGCAACCGAATGGAGGAACGGGAAGGCCATAAGATATCTAAGCATGCAACAAACTCAGATAAATGATATGAAGCTGACCGGACGGCAATCGGACTCATGATGTGACAATGACACAGAGTTTCGTACACAAGAAAAGACTCGAGTTTTAATGGACGTAACTAGCGGTTCATTTGAAGTTTCGGGCACCCGAATGGAGGAACGGGAAAGCCATAAGATATGTAAACATGCAACAGAGTCAGATAAAGAATAAAAAGCTTACCGGACGGTAATCGGAGTAACGATGGGACAATGACACAGAGATTCGTACACAAGAAAAGACTCGAGTTTTAATGGACGTAACTAGCGGTTCATTTGAAGTTTCGGGCACCCGAATGGAGGAACGGGAAGGCCATAAGATATCTGAGCATGGAACAGACTCAGATAAAGGATATGAAGCTGACCGGACGGTAATCGGACTCACGATGGGACAATGACACAGAGGTTCATACACAAGAAAAGACCCGTGTTTTAATGGACGTAACTAGCGGTTCATTTGAAGTTTCGGGAACCCGAATGGAGGAACGGGAAGGCCATAAGATATCTGAGCATGCAACAGACTCAGATAAAGTATATGAAGCTTACCGGACGGAATCGGACTCACGATGGGACAATGACACAGAGATTCGTATGAAGTTTTGGGCACCCGAATGGAGGAACGGGAACGCCATAAGATATCTGATCATGCAACAAACTTTGTTAAATGATACGAAGCAGACCGGACGGTAATCGGACTCACGATGTGACAATGACACCGAGATTCGTACACAAGAAAAGACTCGTGTTTTAATGGACGTAACTAGCGGTTCATTTGAAGTTTTGGGCACCCGAATGGAGGAACGGGAAGGCCATAAGATATCTAAGCATGCAACAGACTCAGATAAAGGATATGAAGCTGACCGGACGGCAATCGGACTCACGATGTGACAATGACACAGAGATTCGTACACAAGAAAAGACTCGTGTTTTAATTGACGTAACTAGCGGTTCATTTGAAGTTTCGGCCACCCGAATGGAGGAACGGGAAGGCCATAAGATATCTAAGCATGCAACAGACTCAGATAAAGGATATGAAGCTTACCCGAAGGTAATCGGACTCACGATGGGACAATGACACAGAGATTCGTACACAAGAAAAGACTCGTGTTTTAATGGACGTAACTAGCGGTTCATTTGAAGTTTCGGGCACCCGAATGGAGGAACGGGAAGGCCATAAGATATCTGAGCATGCAACAGACTCAGATAAAGGATATGAAGCTGACCGGACGGTAATCGGACTCACAATGGGACAATGACACAGAGATTTGTACACAAGAAAAGACTCGTGTTTTAGTGAACGTAAATAGCGGTTCATTTGAAGTTTCGGGCACCCGAATGGAGGAACGGGAAGGCCATAAGATATCTAAGTATGCAACAGACTCAGATAAAGGATATGAAGCTGACCGGACGGTAATCGGACTCACGATGCGACAATGACATAGAGATTCGTACACAAGAAAAGACTCGGGTTTTAATGAACGTAAATAGCGGTTCATTTGAAGTTTCGGGCACCCGAATGGAGGAACGGGAAAGCCATAAGATATCTAAGCATGCAACAGACTCAGATAAAGGATATAAAGCTGACTGGACGGTAATCGGACTCACGATTCGACAATCACATATAGATTCGTACACAAGAAAAGACTCGAGTTTTAAAGGACGTAACTATCGGTACATTTGAAGTTTCGGGCTCCCGAATGGAGGAACGGGAAAGCCATAAGATATCTAAGCATGCAACAGTCTCAGATAAAGGATATGAAGCTGACCAGACGGTAATCGGACTTACGACGTGACAATGACACAGAGATTCGTACACAAGAAAAGACTGGTGTTTTAATGGACGTAGCTAGCGGTTCATTTGAAGTTTCAGGATCCCGAATGGAGGAACGGGAAGGCCATAAGATATCTGAGCATGCAACAGACTCAGATAAAGGATATGAAGCTTACCGGACGGTAATCGGACTCACGATGGGACAATGACACAGAGAATCGTACACAAGAAAAGACTCGAGTTTTAATGGACGGAACTATCGGTTCATATGAAGTTTCGGGCACCCGAATGGAAGAACGGGAATGCCATAAGATATCTGATCATGCAACAAACTATTTTAAAGGATACGAAGCAGACCGGACGGTAATCGGACTCACGATGTGACAATGACACAGAGATTCGTACACAAGAAAAGACTCGTGTTTTAATGGAAGTAACTAGCGGTTCATTTGAAGTTTCGGGCACCCGAATGGAGGAACGGGAAGGCCATAAGATATCTAAGCATGCAACAGACTCTGATAAATGATATGAAGCTGACCGCACGGCAATCGGACTCATGATGAGACAATGACACAGAGTTCCGTACACAAGAAAAGACTCGAGTTTTAATGGACGTAACTAGCGGTTCATTTGAAGTTTCGGGCACCCGAATGGAGGAACGGGAAGGCCATAAGATATCTAAGCATGCAACAGACTCTGTTAAATGATATGAAGCTGACCGCACGGCAATCGGACTCATGATGAGACAATGACACAGAGTTCCGTACACAAGAAAAGACTCGAGTTTTAATGGACGTAACTAGCGGTTCATTTGAAGTTTCGGGCACCCGAATGGAGGAACGGGAAAGCCATAAGATATCTAAACATGCAACAGACTCAGATAAAGGATATAAAGCTTACCGGATGGTAATCGGAGTAACGATGGGACTATGACACAGAGATTCGTACACAAGAAAAGACTCGAGTTTTAATGGACGTAACTAGCGGTTCATTTGAAGTTTCGGGCACCCGAATGGAGGAACGGGAAGGCCATAAGATATCTGAGCATGGAACAGACTCAGATAAAGGATATGAAGCTGACCGGATGGTAATCGGACTCACGATGGGACAATGACACTGAGATTCGTACACAAGAAAAGACTCGTGTTTTAATGAATGTAAATAGCGGTTCATTTGAAGTTTCGGGCACCCGAATGGAGGAACGGGAAGGCCATAAGATATCTAACCATGCAACAGACTCAGATAAAGGATATGAAGCTACCGGACGGTAATTGGACTCACGATGCGACAATGACATAGAGATTCGTACACAAGAAAAGACTCGAGTTTTAAAGGACGTAACTATCTGTACATTTGAAGTTTCGGGCACCCGAATGGAGGAACGGGAAGGCCATAAGATATCTGAGCATGCAACAGACTCAGATAAAGGATATGAAGCTGACCGGACGGTAATCGGACTCACGATGGGACAATGAAACAGAGATTCGTACACAAGAAAAGGCTCGTGTTTTATTGAACGTAAATAGCGGTTCATTTGAAGTTTCGGGCACCCGAATGGAGGAACGGGAAAGCCATAAGATATCTAAGCATGCAACAGACTCAGATAAAGGATATAAAGCTGATTGGACGGTAATCGGACTCACGATGCGACAATGACATATGGATTCGTACACAAGAAAAGACTCGAGTTTTAAAGGACGTAACTATCGGTACATTTGAAGTTTCGGGCACCCGAATGGAGGAACGGGAAAGCCATAAGATATCTTAGCATGCAACAGACTCAGATAAAGGATATGAAGCTGACCGGACGGTAATCGGACTTACGATGGGACAATGACACAGAGATTCGTACACAAGAAAAGTCTCGTGTTTTAATGGACGTAACTAGCGGTTCATTTGAAGTTTTGGGAACCCGAATGGAGGAACGGGAAGGCCATAAGATATCTGAGCATGCACAGGACTCAGATAAAGTATATGAAGCTTACCGGACGGAATCAGACTCACGATCGGACAATGACACAGAGATTCGTACACAAGAAAAGACTCGAGTTTTAATGGACGGAACTATCGGTTCATATGAAGTTTCGGGCACCCGAATGTAGGAACGGGAACGCCATAAGACATCTGATCATGCAACAAACTATGTTAAAGGATACGAAGTAGACCGGACGGTAATCGGACTCACGATGTGACAATGACACAGAGATTCGTACACAAGAAAAGACTCGTGTTTTAATGGAAGTAACTAGCGGTTCATTTGAAGTTTCGGGCAACCGAATGGAGGAACGGGAAGGCCATAAGATATCTAAGCATGCAACAGACTCAGATAAATGATATGAAGCTTACCGGATGGTAATCGGAGTAACGATGGGACTATGACACAGAGATTCGTACACAAGAAAAGACTCGAGTTTTAATGGACGTAACTAGCGGTTCATTTGAAGTTTCGGGCACCCGAATGGAGGAACGGGAAGGCCATAAGATATCTGAGCATGGAACAGACTCAGATAAAGGATATGAAGCTGACCGGATGGTAATCGGACTCACGATGGGACAATGACACTGAGATTCGTACACAAGAAAAGACTCGTGTTTTAATGAATGTAAATAGCGGTTCATTTGAAGTTTCGGGCACCCGAATGGAGGAACGGGAAGGCCATAAGATATCTAACCATGCAACAGACTCAGATAAAGGATATGAAGCTACCGGACGGTAATTGGACTCACGATGCGACAATGACATAGAGATTCGTACACAAGAAAAGACTCGAGTTTTAAAGGACGTAACTATCTGTACATTTGAAGTTTCGGGCACCCGAATGGAGGAACGGGAAGGCCATAAGATATCTGAGCATGCAACAGACTCAGATAAAGGATATGAAGCTGACCGGACGGTAATCGGACTCACGATGGGACAATGAAACAGAGATTCGTACACAAGAAAAGGCTCGTGTTTTATTGAACGTAAATAGCGGTTCATTTGAAGTTTCGGGCACCCGAATGGAGGAACGGGAAAGCCATAAGATATCTAAGCATGCAACAGACTCAGATAAAGGATATAAAGCTGATTGGACGGTAATCGGACTCACGATGCGACAATGACATATGGATTCGTACACAAGAAAAGACTCGAGTTTTAAAGGACGTAACTATCGGTACATTTGAAGTTTCGGGCACCCGAATGGAGGAACGGGAAAGCCATAAGATATCTTAGCATGCAACAGACTCAGATAAAGGATATGAAGCTGACCGGACGGTAATCGGACTTACGATGGGACAATGACACAGAGATTCGTACACAAGAAAAGTCTCGTGTTTTAATGGACGTAACTAGCGGTTCATTTGAAGTTTTGGGAACCCGAATGGAGGAACGGGAAGGCCATAAGATATCTGAGCATGCACAGGACTCAGATAAAGTATATGAAGCTTACCGGACGGAATCAGACTCACGATCGGACAATGACACAGAGATTCGTACACAAGAAAAGACTCGAGTTTTAATGGACGGAACTATCGGTTCATATGAAGTTTCGGGCACCCGAATGTAGGAACGGGAACGCCATAAGACATCTGATCATGCAACAAACTATGTTAAAGGATACGAAGTAGACCGGACGGTAATCGGACTCACGATGTGACAATGACACAGAGATTCGTACACAAGAAAAGACTCGTGTTTTAATGGAAGTAACTAGCGGTTCATTTGAAGTTTCGGGCAACCGAATGGAGGAACGGGAAGGCCATAAGATATCTAAGCATGCAACAGACTCAGATAAATGATATGAAGCTTACCGGATGGTAATCGGAGTAACGATGGGACTATGACACAGAGATTCGTACACAAGAAAAGACTCGAGTTTTAATGGACGTAACTAGCGGTTCATTTGAAGTTTCGGGCACCCGAATGGAGGAACGGGAAGGCCATAAGATATCTGAGCATGGAACAGACTCAGATAAAGGATATGAAGCTGACCGGATGGTAATCGGACTCACGATGGGACAATGACACTGAGATTCGTACACAAGAAAAGACTCGTGTTTTAATGAATGTAAATAGCGGTTCATTTGAAGTTTCGGGCACCCGAATGGAGGAACGGGAAGGCCATAAGATATCTAACCATGCAACAGACTCAGATAAAGGATATGAAGCTACCGGACGGTAATTGGACTCACGATGCGACAATGACATAGAGATTCGTACACAAGAAAAGACTCGAGTTTTAAAGGACGTAACTATCTGTACATTTGAAGTTTCGGGCACCCGAATGGAGGAACGGGAAGGCCATAAGATATCTGAGCATGCAACAGACTCAGATAAAGGATATGAAGCTGACCGGACGGTAATCGGACTCACGATGGGACAATGAAACAGAGATTCGTACACAAGAAAAGGCTCGTGTTTTATTGAACGTAAATAGCGGTTCATTTGAAGTTTCGGGCACCCGAATGGAGGAACGGGAAAGCCATAAGATATCTAAGCATGCAACAGACTCAGATAAAGGATATAAAGCTGATTGGACGGTAATCGGACTCACGATGCGACAATGACATATGGATTCGTACACAAGAAAAGACTCGAGTTTTAAAGGACGTAACTATCGGTACATTTGAAGTTTCGGGCACCCGAATGGAGGAACGGGAAAGCCATAAGATATCTTAGCATGCAACAGACTCAGATAAAGGATATGAAGCTGACCGGACGGTAATCGGACTTACGATGGGACAATGACACAGAGATTCGTACACAAGAAAAGTCTCGTGTTTTAATGGACGTAACTAGCGGTTCATTTGAAGTTTTGGGAACCCGAATGGAGGAACGGGAAGGCCATAAGATATCTGAGCATGCACAGGACTCAGATAAAGTATATGAAGCTTACCGGACGGAATCAGACTCACGATCGGACAATGACACAGAGATTCGTACACAAGAAAAGACTCGAGTTTTAATGGACGGAACTATCGGTTCATATGAAGTTTCGGGCACCCGAATGTAGGAACGGGAACGCCATAAGACATCTGATCATGCAACAAACTATGTTAAAGGATACGAAGTAGACCGGACGGTAATCGGACTCACGATGTGACAATGACACAGAGATTCGTACACAAGAAAAGACTCGTGTTTTAATGGAAGTAACTAGCGGTTCATTTGAAGTTTCGGGCAACCGAATGGAGGAACGGGAAGGCCATAAGATATCTAAGCATGCAACAGACTCAGATAAATGATATGAAGCTGAGCGGACGGCAATCGGACTCATGATGTGACAATGACACAGAGTTTCGTACACAAGAAAAGACTCGAGTTTTAATGGACGTAACTAGCGGTTCATTTGAAGTTTCGGGCACCCGAATGGAGGAACGGGAAAGCCATAAGATATGTAAACATGCAACAGACTCAGATAAAGGATATAAAGCTTACCGGACGGTAATCGGAGTAACGATGGGACAATGACACAGAGATTCGTACACAAGAAAAGACTCGAGTTTTAATGGACGTAACTAGCGGTTCATTTGAAGTTTCGGGCACCCGAATGGAGGAACGGGAAGGCCATAAGATATCTGAGCATGGAACAGACTCAGATAAAGGATATGAAGCTGACCGGACGGTAATCGGATTCACGATGGGACAATGACACAGAGGTTCATACCCAAGAAAAGACTCGTGTTTTAATGGACGTAACTAGCGGTTCATTTGAAGTTTCGGGCACCCAAATGTAGGAACGGGAAGGCCATTAGATATCTGAGCATGCAACAGACTCAGATAAATCCAACTATCGGTACATTTGACTTGTTGACTTTTTCTCTGGGCGATTTTGGCGATCTGAGTTTTTTGGTTTCTGTTCTTCCTTTTCCCGGGCTTTCTTCTTCTCTTCGGAGAACTGTTTCATTGTTTTTGTTTGATTTTTCTTCTGTTCTTCTTCGTTTGTTATGGATCAGTCGTTCACTGATCCTAATCGGGGTATACCTCCTGATATTCCACCAGATCTGGTGTGTAATCAAGGGTTTGAGCTGAAGGAGATTAGTGAGGGGAGGTTTTGTCTGAGTAGAGAGATTGGTGGAAAGGTTGAATCCTGTTCGTTATCTGCTGGAGATCTGGTTTATCTGAAGGAGACGTTGGGTGATGATTGGTTACTGAAAATTCAATCGGATTCCACATTTCTTCTTAATTCGTCCTTATTATCCAGTGATAATGCCTCATCTGTTCCTAATGCTAGTATTCCCTCTGATATGCCTTCAGATCTGACTATGTCAGAGAGTTTTTGTGATTCACCGGCTATAGGTGTTCCTGAGGATTTTGTTGAATCTCGCGCCTCTCCTAATTCTCCTCTGAACCCTAATCCTTTTGGTAGTGCTCTGGATTTGAGTGTCCATGCTATGTCTGCTCCTTTTATGATAGATTGGCGAAAACATATTCTTCAGTCTAGGGAGATTGGTTTAATAGGAAGTGGTCAGGATCAGCTGATGTCAGAGAGTGCTCCTTGTGTGTCTTACTGGCAGTTTTTTGGCTCTGAACAGTTGGTGTTCTCTGACTTGACTATTGGGGAAGCTTTGCAGGTATTGATTGATAAAACCTGTACTGATAGTTCTTTTGTGTCTGCTATGAACTGGTTTATCAATATGAATTATAAGAATGAGGGTTTTGTGTTGAGGTTTGGGGATTTGTTAATGAAGATTATTGAGGCTGATACTGGGGCTATCCCTGAGAAGAGTACTTGTGTGCAATTTTCTGGGAAGTGTGTTGAGTTTATGAACTTTGTTATGAATGTTTGTGATAAGAATGAACATAGGATGCTGATAGTTGGGTGTAGGGATTTGGATAGTAGTAGAGCTGGACTGGAAATTTCTGAGAAGGTGAATGTAGCTGATGGGAATGTCTGTGAGATAAAAGGTTGTCTGTTGCAGTTTGACCTGCAGGTTTTCAGGGACTTATGTGATGACCTGGTACAGAGGTTGAAAATTACTGATTCTGTGGATAGTTTGACTGCTTTTCATAAGTACTACCATATGAAATTTGTTGAGGTAGTAGGCTGTTGTATTGAGGAGGTGTTTGAGTATGATTTTAAAATTGTTAATGCTATGTCTAAATGGGTCAATAATAAGTGTAGAGATGTTGGGGATGAAACTCTGTATGATGTGATGTCTGAAAGGTCACTTAAAATTCTTCTTAAAAGGAAGGTATTTGAGAAGGAGTGCTCCTTTGGTGGCTTTTCAGATATTAGTAGCATTGCTGGAGGTAAAGAGAGGATAACTGCTGTGGAGAAAAAGCTTAAGTTCTCTGCAGAGGAGGTTGAGGGTAAGAAGGCAGAACCTAAGAAGCAAGTCTTTGTTAATAGTGAAGGGAGGAAAATTATGAAGATTCTCCTGTCTAAAAACAAAAAGACAGCTAGAAGATTTGTATTTGATAAAGATGCTGCTGTCCCTGTTATTCCTATTTTCAGAATGGGCCCTTGTTATGATGATATTGGTTCTACTCCTATAGAATCAATGTCTATTGCTGATATAGAGAAAGAGATTAGTGAGTTAAAGAAATTGGGGGGTATTGTTAAATCTCCTGTTGGTTATAAAACTGCCTCAGGTTTGATTTTTGATCCTTGGGAGGTTGAGTCTGATGCTAAGGCTAATCTTGGCTTTTTAGGGGGAGAGTTCTCTGCTAAGGAAATTAGGGAGAATAATAAAAAGAAAGAGGCCAGAATGAGGGAGTTGGTGGTTGGATTGGGTAAGGCTAAGGAGTTATTAGCTGAGAAGCAGGATATTCTTTATGATAAAGGCAAGGAGATACTCTTGAAGGCTCCTTTTTGTGGTATTGATACTGGGGTTAAACCTGTGTTTAAGGCTTCCTCCAGTGTCCCTAAGGGAGCAGCTGATACTTCTTCACCAGCTTTGGGGTCTGAGCCTTCTAAAAAGGAGGAGTCTAACAATAAAATTTCTTATGCCAATGCTGTTAAAGGTGAGAAGATGGCTGATCTTATTAAGCAGATAGTGTATTGTCCTCCTGCTACCCTAGAAAGTGGGGAGAAAGTTGTCATCATTAAACAGGAGCTGGTTGAAAAGGTTAGGCAGACTTTTGCTAAACATCTTTATGGTTATTTTGTTGGATCTTTCTGCTCTATTGCCTGGGTCAGATTTAACCTATTTAAGATGTGGAAGAAGTATGGTGTGGAGGATATCTCTACTAATGGCAAGGGCCTCTTTTATTTTAAGTTTTCTACTGAAGAGGGGATGTTGGCTGCTTTGAAGGCTGGCCCTTGGGTTGTGAATGGGATTCCTTTGGTTATTCAACAATGGGAAGTTGGTGCTGCTATAGTGAAGAAAGAGCCTGATAGAGTCCCAGTTTGGGTCCTGTTTAAGGAAGTTCCTATTGAGTTATGGAATGTGCAGGGTCTTTGTGAAGTGGCCAGTTGTATTGGTAAACCCCTTTTATTTGATAATATAACTGTTGATAAATGTTTGAACAATGATGTGCAGGCAGGTTTTGCCAGAATTTTAGTTGAGATTGCTGCTGGTGAGAATAGGCCTGAGGTGGTGAGAGCTTTTTATCCAAAAGAAGAGGGTATGGAGGATAGGATTGCTGAGATTGTTATTGAGTTCCAGAAGGTCCCTATAAATTGTTCCCACTGCAAAGTATTTGGGCACTCTTTTGAAGATTGTAATGATAGAGTGTTGACTGAAGAAGAGAGAGAAGCTAGGCAGAAGAAGATTGATGATGTGAAGGCTGGGGTTCAGGATGGTTCTATTAATAAGAATGTTGATGAGGAGGGTTTTGAAACTGTATGGAACAAGAGCTTGGCTGCTAGGAATAATAATAAATTCCAAAATCAGCCTAGAAGTGGTAATGGGGTGTATGGGGGTGGAGCTCTTAGGCAAAGAAATATGGGGGATAAGAGTATTAATAAGGAGGCTAAATTGCAGGAAAGAATTAAAGCTTTTAAAACTAAACAGGCAATTATTGAGTATGAATTGGAGCAGGAAAAGAAGAAGGTTGGTTCTGAGGGTGCTTCTACCTCAGGGAGTAAGAAGGCTGATGCTCAGGAGGTAAGGGGTAATATTAGAAGTGATAAGGTTCAGAATCTTCAGAAGGAGAGGAAGACTGGTAAGGGTAAGAAGATTGTTCAGGAAGTAGCTGGATTGGAAGTCAAGAATAGGTTTGATCTATTGGAAGTTGAGGTTCCTATGGAAGTCAATTCTTCTGCTGCTTTGGGGTCTAATGCTTCTCCAGCCAAGGTGAAGACTAGAGCAGTCTCTAATCCTGCTATTGCTGCTTCTGCTAAGAACTCTTCTGCTGGTTCTAAGCATGTTCCTGTTAAAGGTCCTCCTCCTGTAAAACAAGGACCTCTTATCAGCAGTTCCTCTTTACCTCCTGTCCCTTTTTCTGAGCCTTTGTCAGTGGGGAAACCTGTTAAGGCTGGGAAGGCTACTCCTGCTACTCCCTACTCTCCTGGTGCTAACTTGGGTTCTAGAAATACTGTTATTGAGGACAGTCCTGTTGTTTTATCTCAGCAACAAATGGATGATGTGATGTTCTATGTTAACAACAGAATTACTCCTTCTAAGGATCAGGTGCTGGTTTGGGATTTTGAGCAGACACAATTCTTTATTAAAATGTGTTTCAAATATGATTTTGCTGCTGGTTTGGACTATGATGGGGTGGAGGATATTATTTTAGAGAATGAGAATAATGAAGTGTCCTCAGAAGGTGATGAGACTGCTGAGTTTATGAAGCTTGATGAGTGTGGGCATTCAGAGGAGGATCATGTATTGTCCTCTTCTATTGATAAAGCTGGTTATTAATGGTGGGTCAGAATCTGAATATTTTGACCTGGAATGTGAGAGGTCTTATGAAGCTTGCTAATCAAAATCAGGTCTTGAATTTATTGAGTGAAAAGGATATTGGTTTATGTGGTTTACTGGAAACTCATGTGAAGAGTCAGAACCTTAATAAGGTTTGTGGCAGGGTGTTGAATAACTGGCAATGGATCTCTAATAATGTCTATTGTCCTAGTTGGGTGAGAATTATTGTGGCTTGGAAACCTAATTTGGTGGATGTTATGGTGGTGGAAATGACCTCCCAGGTTATCCATTGTTTGGTCAAACCTCTTGATGGTTCCCCTTCTTTCTTCTGCTCTTTTGTGTATGGGTCAGTCAATAAGGTTCAGAGGAGGGTGTTATGGCATGATTTACAGCTTTTTGCAGCCTCTCTGAATGATGAGCCTTGGCTGATTCAGGGAGATTTTAATGCTATTATGGACCCTTCTGAAAGATCCATGGGTTCTTCTGATATGAATAGTGCTATGGTGGATTTGTGGGAATGTTGTCAGAATATTAGTGTTGAGGATATTCCTTCTTCTGGTTTGAAGTTTACCTGGAATAAATGCCCTGGTAAGACTTCTGGGCTGCTAAAAAAGTTGGATAGAATGATGAGTAATCTGTCCTTTATGAATGTTTTTAAAGGTTTTGTGGCTTCTTTTCTTCCTTTCTACCATTCTGATCATGCTCCTGCTCTGTTGACACTTAAGGGGCAGACTTCTTGGAAGCCTAGACCCTTTAAGTTCATGAATTACTTGGCAGCTAAACCCCAGTTTTTGCCTACTGTTGAGGCTGTTTGGAGAAAGAATGTCCAGGGCTGTACCATGTATTCTGTGGTTTCCAAATTAAAAAGTCTTAAAAAGCCTCTTAGGAAGTTAGGGAGATTGCAGGGTGATCTCTCTGAGAAGGTTAAAAAGATTTCTGAAGAATTGGGGAAAGTTCAGAGTGCTGTGGTGGATGATCCTCATAATCCTGCTGTTAGGGAAGAGGAGGTGATTCTTGTGAATGCTCTTAAGCAGGCTGCTTTGGATGAGGAATCTTTTCTTAAGCAGAGGGCTAAGGTGGACTGGCTTAAAGCTGGTGATCAAAATACAGCCTATTTTCACAAGGTCATCAAGGGTAAAGTGAGTAGGGGAAGGATTAATTCTGTTCTTGACAAGGAGGGGGCTTTCTTTGAAGGGCAGGATGTGGGGGCTGCTTTTGTTAGACATTTTGAGGGTTTTATGGGTAGTAATAGTAGGGTTGATCATATTAGGGATCCTGCTGGCCTCTTTTCTTCTAAATTGCCCAGGGATGTTGCTGATCTTATGGTGAGGGAGGTCTCTGATGAAGAGATTAAGTCTGCTCTGTTTGGTATTGATGTGGATAAGGCTCCTGGGCCTGATGGGTTCTCTTCTAAGTTTTTCAAATCTTCTTGG
Organism: Ambrosia artemisiifolia; assembly: GCA_032199755.1. Lineage (NCBI taxonomy): Eukaryota > Viridiplantae > Streptophyta > Magnoliopsida > Asterales > Asteraceae > Ambrosia > Ambrosia artemisiifolia. The sequence continues at coordinate 39,560,572 of CM063519.1, read as the reverse complement.
TCTGTTATAGGTGATGAGGTGTGTAGTGCTATTAAGGAGTTCTTTTATAATGGAAAGCTCCCGAAGGAAGTCAATGCTACTATTATTTCTTTGGTTCCTAAGTGTGCCAATGCTAGGAGTGTGACTGACTATAGACCTATTGCTTGTTGCAATGTTTTGTATAAAGTCATCTCCAAAATCATTTGTGAAAGGATTAAGGGGTCTTTGGATTTGATTGTCAGTGATTGTCAAAGTGCTTTTATACCTGGGAGGCAAATTAGTGACAACATTCTATTGTCTCAGGAGTTATTAAGGCATTATCATTTGAAAGTTAGGACTCCTAGAGTTGCTTTGAAGATAGACCTTCAAAAGGCCTATGACACTGTTAACCATGATTTTTTAGAAGCCTGCTTGGTGAACTTTGGTTTTCACCCCTGTATGATTGCTTGGATTATGACCTGTTTAAGATCTGCAGCTTATTCTATCAATGTTAATGGGGAGATGATTGGTTATTTTCAGGGGAAAAGGGGTTTGAGGCAGGGTGACCCTATGTCTCCATATCTGTTTACCATTGTGATGCAGGTCTTCAAACTCATTTTTGATAGGAGAATTGCTGAAAGTGGGCAATTTAAATATCATTGGGGTTGTGAGGGTCTTAAACTAACTCATGTGTGTTTTGCAGATGATTTGCTGGTTTTTTCTTATGCTAATTCTGCTTCCATAGGGATTGTCAAAGCTGTTTTGGAGGAGTTTAGTTCAGTCTCTGGGCTGGTTCCTAATTTAGGTAAGAGTACTATGTTTTTTGGGAATGTTACTGATAGGATTAAGGTGAGGTTGAAGAATTTATTACCTTTTAAGGAAGGGTCTCTTCCTGTGAGGTACCTTGGAGTTCCCCTCTTATCTAAGAGATTATATACTAAGGACTGTAAAGTGCTTGTGGATAAAGTGAGGAAAAAAGTTGAGGACTGGAAGAACAAGGTTTTGTCCTTTGCTGGAAGGCTGCAACTTATTAAATCTGTTCTGGCTTCCCTTCAGGTCTACTGGGCTGCTGTTTTTAGGTTGCCTGGTAGTGTCATTGATGATATAGAGAGAATTATGGGTGGTTTTCTTTGGTCTCAGGCTGATTCTGCTAAAGGGAAAGTTAGGGTCTCTTGGGAGTCAGTGTGTCTGCCTAGGAGTCAGGGTGGCTTAGGGATAAGGTCTTTGAGAGTTAGAAACCAGGCTCTTCTTTCCAGACATGTTTGGAACCTGGTCTCTGGGAAGGACTCTATATGGACTAGGTGGATTAAATTGTATAAGTTAAAAGGGTTAAGTTTTTGGGGTTTTAGCAATAAAAGGGATGCTTGTTGGAGTTGGAAAAGTATGCTTGATTTTAGAGAGGTTATTTGGCCTCATTGTTTGCAGTGTATTGGGGATGGCAGATCAACCTCAGTCTGGTATGACAACTGGTGCCCTTTAAGTCCTTTAAGTTTGTTTATTTCTCCCAGGGATATCCATGGTGGTGGTTTTTCTCTTACTACCACTGTTGCTGATGTTATTGATGGGAGGGGGGGATGGAATTGGCCTGAGCTCTGGAGAACTAAGTTCCCCTGTCTGTTTCAGATGTCTCCTCCCTTGTTGACTGAGGGGAAGAGGGATATCACTTTTTGGAAAACCAAGGAGGAGACTCTGGTCCAATTTGAAACTGGTATAGCTTTCAAGGATTTTAGTATTGGTAAACCTGTGGTCCCCTGGGCTAGGAGTATCTGGTTTAGCCAAGCTATTCCTAAGCATGCTTTTGTCTTGTGGTTAGCCTGTCAACATAGACTTGTGACCCAGGACAGGCTTATGAGATGGGAGGTTAAGGATCAGCTTCTTTGTTCTTTCTGTGGGGAGGTCTGTGATAGTCATAATCATCTTTTCTTTGAGTGCCACTACCCGGCTGCAGTATGGGATGGGCTTAAAGTTATTGCTGGATTAGAAAGTTTACCCCACAGTTTGGATGAATGTATTCTTGAACTGTCCTTGATCCCTGGTAGGAAGTCCATCAAGGGTATTATTCAGAGGTTGATGCTTGCTGCCATGGTATACTTCATCTGGCAAGAAAGAAACCTGAGGATTTTTCAAGAAAAGTCTAGATCAGTTGTGGATTTGTGTAAGTTGATTGAGGGGACTGTCAGATTAAGGCTTTTGGGTCTTAAGATTAATGCTTCCCCTAGCAGTATTCATCTGAGTAAGGTTTGGGGATTTAAGGTGGTATGGAGGGACCCTGCTAAACAGGTTAACCAATGTGGTTTGTGATTTTTATTTGGTTATTCTGGTTGGATGGGGTGGGAGTTGGGCTGGGTGTGGCTTCTGTCTGGTCTGTCTGGTGGGGTTTATTGTATGGGCTGGGTTCTTTTTCTGATAGGATGTCTAAAGGGTTGAAATGGAATAATGTCCGGATAGGTAATTTGGTGTACTGTAATGGAGGGGTGGGTAATATGGGATTAGAGTCTGTCATGTACTGGGGTGGGGGGTATTTTGGGAATTTGGGAGATTTATGGAGTTCAGTTCAGCTTGGGGTAGTGATCTGGCCTCTGTGCCTTCTTTTAGCCTTCTTTGTGTGTGTGTTATGGTCTTTTGACCAGAGAGTCTCTTTTATTCATAGGATTGCTTATATGAGTGGTGTTTTTATTTGCATTCTTATGTCCCTGCTTCTGATTCTTTTTATGGGAATAGGATATAAATGTCTTGGGATAAGACTGAACCTGGGAGCTATAAGGATGGATCAGGGCCATATTGATAGGTTCACCTGGTGTCTTGTGGTTTTTTCTATTTTTAGTACCAAATATGGCTCTGAAAACATGATGATTGTTCTTATTCTAAACCTTTTCTTGCTCTTGAGTCTTGAGTCAGTCCACTCCTTTTGGAGTTGGGGTGGGGGGTATATTGGGAACCATGGAGTTTTGGATGACTGGAAATGGCCTTGGGTAGTTTACACTAGAAGTAGTACCCTCCTTTTCATGATATTATGGTGTGTCTTTCATACACCTGTGTGGCTTCCTTTGTGTTTAAACCATAGGAGTTTAGGACATTGCAGCCATAATAGTACACTTTTTACTATATGGTTTGCTCTTACCCCAGCCTGGTGGATTTTAGGATGTATTATGCAGGAGGTTTGCATTCAACCTGGAGAGATAAGGAGGAACTATGCCACTGTCCTTAGGACATTATTCCTCACCCCCTCAAATTTTGCATTTTCTAGCACTTGGAAGTGGCATAGGAACCATATTCATTTGTGTGAGTTTTTTGGTGTATATAGCCTGTGTGAGTTCTTTTTTGGGCACTTGCCCAGGGGGGGTGGGTCTTTATGGGAACAAGGAGTTTGGTGGACACTTAAAATACGTTGGGTAGATATCTGGATTCATTTCTTTCTCTATTCCTGTGTTTTTTGTCATTGGGTCAGGGAGGGTGGGAATATTATACACATATGGGAAAGATCACTGGCCAGAGAATTTGGTCCATCTTTGACACTCTGGTCCAGTTCTGCGTTTGTTAAGGGGTTTTTAGGATTGTTCAAACACTGGGAGTGTGTTCAACTGGGAGACATAAGGATGGACTATGCTGCTGTAAGTAGGACATTATTTCCCTGGGTTTATTTTTGCTTTCTAGATCTGCACAGCAGCATAGAAACCCAATGCATTATTTTGGTAATTCTTCTAAACCTTTTTTCTTGCTTTTGGAGTCTTGAGTCTTGTGAGTCAGCCCCACTTGGGGCCTGTCATGGGGTGGTCATTTTGGGTTGGGTTGTTGTGATGAGTAGAGGGGTGGCTAGAGTTCATAAAGACTTTAAACATTTGAGGCAGCTGTTAAAAAAGGGTATGTGTTATGCTATAAGAGGGATTAACAGTTGGCAAGAAGGATTTGAATGCAGGGGTAGAATTGTCTTTATAAGAAAGAGTATGAAGAGCTGGTGGCAAGTTATAGTGTACAGGATATGGTTAATATATATAAGCTCAGGGGAGGGGATGGAGGTGATTGATTGGATCATAAGGAATGAATGGATGCTCTTCAGGCTGTTGCAGGTTCAGAAATGGTGCAGGTATGTGCCTTGTGGGTTGAGGTATCTGAAGTACATAATGAGGGGGGGAATTAGTAGTGTGAAAGTGTCTAGTAAAGCCATTATACTGATGGAGGTTCTTAAAGATTACAGGCATCTTTTACACTATCTAGTTTCAGTTTTGATCTATAATAAACTGTTTTTAAGCTTATCACTTTGTGATAGGCTTAAGGTCCCCTCTGTCATGATATGGTACATATGTGACATTATAGGGATAGTTCAACTTGGAAGTTTGATCTTCTGGATGTTTATGCTTAGAGTTTGTATGTTGAACTTTCTTACTATGATGGCAATTGAAAGCCTGGTTCAATTGCTCCTTCAAAACAATCTATGGTGGTTTTGGAGGATTACATATTGCCATGGGAAAGATTTTTTGATAGGGAGGTTAGTGTGTGAAGGATGGTGGTATGAGCCTATTTTGATGGCTTTTAGATTGATGATGAGTATGTATACTGATGGATTGCTTAAGTATGGGGGGTGGAATTGCTTTGGGTATTTGGTTAAGTGTAGATTTGGGCCGAGTAATAGTTTGAAAGGATATGGAAGTCAAAGATTGGACATGTTTCAAAGGGGTTATGGGGTTTTGGGTTGGATCATAGGAAAAATCTGGAAGGTTTGGGCTGTATGGAAGGGTAGTGAATGGAGCTTTGGGCTTGAGAGGTATTGGGTTAATAGATATAAATGGTGTACTTTAGTGGGCCGGGTGTATACAAAGCGAATATTGAATGGCTTTTGGGGAGTTTGGATTGGATTTGTGAGAGGTATGGATATGGTTTTGGGCCGGATAAATCAAAGGAATTATAAACATCTGATGGGCTTTGGATTTAAAAGGCTGGAACAAAAGAAACGAGTGAGCTGGATTGGGGCGAAGAAGATTAAAACTGCTCTGCTGGGCTGGAACAAAGGAAGCAAATGGGCCGAAGACTGGGCTGTGGAGTATGTTTGTTTGTTTTTGGTTTATGTGGATAGCCTTTGTTGGGCCTTTAATATTTTTGTTGGGCTTACAACGTCTATCGCTAGATGGCCCGGTTGTTTAGGTTTAGTTTTATTTTTGTGCTTGTTTATTTCTTTTTGGGCTAACTTAAGATCTTGGGTCTATGTCCCGGGTCTTAGTTAGTCTTTGTCTTGTACTTCCTTTATATCAATAATTGTTTGCCGGGGTTTTCCCCTTTTTCCAAAAAAAAAAAACAGACTCAGATAAAGCATATGAAGCTGACCGGACGGTAATCGGACTCACGATGAGACAAGGACACAGAGATTCGTACACAAGGAAAGACTCGTGTTTTAATGAACGTAAATAGCGGTTCATTTGAAGTTTCGGGCACCCGAATGGAGGAACGGGAAGGCCATAAGATATCTAAGCATGCAACAGACTCAGATAAAGGATATGAAGCTTACCGGATGGTAATCGGACTCACGATGGGACAATGACACAGAGATTCGTACACAAGAAAAGACTCGAGTTTTAATGGACGGAACTATCGGTTCATATGAAGTTTCGGGCACCCGAATGGAAGAACGGGAATGCCATAAGATATCTGATCATGCAACAAACTATTTTAACGGATACGAAGCAGACCGGACGGTAATCGGACTCACGATGTGACAATGACACAAAGATTCGTACACAAGAAAAGACTCGTGTTTTAATGGAAGTAACTAGCGGTTCATTTGAAGTTTCGGGCACCCGAATGGAGGAACGGGAAGGCCATAAGATATCTAAGCATGCAACAGACTCTGATAAATGATATGAAGCTGACCGCACGGCAATCGGACTCATGATGAGACAATGACACAGAGTTCCGTACACAAGAAAAGACTCGAGTTTTAATGGACGTAACTAGCGGTTCATTTGAAGTTTCGGGCACCCGAATGGAGGAACGGGAAGGCCATAAGATATCTAAGCATGCAACAGACTCTGTTAAATGATATGAAGCTGACCGCACGGCAATCGGACTCATGATGAGACAATGACACAGAGTTCCGTACACAAGAAAAGACTCGAGTTTTAATGGACGTAACTAGCGGTTCATTTGAAGTTTCGGGCACCCGAATGGAGGAACGGGAAAGCCATAAGATATCTAAACATGCAACAGACTCAGATAAAGGATATAAAGCTTACCGGATGGTAATCGGAGTAACGATGGGACTATGACACAGAGATTCGTACACAAGAAAAGACTCGAGTTTTAATGGACGTAACTAGCGGTTCATTTGAAGTTTCGGGCACCCGAATGGAGGAACGGGAAGGCCATAAGATATCTGAGCATGGAACAGACTCAGATAAAGGATATGAAGCTGACCGGATGGTAATCGGACTCACGATGGGACAATGACACTGAGATTCGTACACAAGAAAAGACTCGTGTTTTAATGAATGTAAATAGCGGTTCATTTGAAGTTTCGGGCACCCGAATGGAGGAACGGGAAGGCCATAAGATATCTAACCATGCAACAGACTCAGATAAAGGATATGAAGCTACCGGACGGTAATTGGACTCACGATGCGACAATGACATAGAGATTCGTACACAAGAAAAGACTCGAGTTTTAAAGGACGTAACTATCTGTACATTTGAAGTTTCGGGCACCCGAATGGAGGAACGGGAAGGCCATAAGATATCTGAGCATGCAACAGACTCAGATAAAGGATATGAAGCTGACCGGACGGTAATCGGACTCACGATGGGACAATGAAACAGAGATTCGTACACAAGAAAAGGCTCGTGTTTTAATGAACGTAAATAGCGGTTCATTTGAAGTTTCGGGCACCCGAATGGAGGAACGGGAAAGCCATAAGATATCTAAGCATGCAACAGACTCAGATAAAGGATATAAAGCTGATTGGACGGTAATCGGACTCACGATGCGACAATGACATATAGATTCGTACACAAGAAAAGACTCGAGTTTTAAAGGACGTAACTATCGGTACATTTGAAGTTTCGGGCACCCGAATGGAGGAACGGGAAAGCCATAAGATATCTTAGCATGCAACAGACTCAGATAAAGGATATGAAGCTGACCGGACGGTAATCGGACTTACGATGGGACAATGACACAGAGATTCGTACACAAGAAAAGTCTCGTGTTTTAATGGACGTAACTAGCGGTTCATTTGAAATTTTGGGAACCCGAATGGAGGAACGGGAAGGCCATAAGATATCTGAGCATGCACAGGACTCAGATAAAGTATATGAAGCTTACCGGACGGAATCAGACTCACGATCGGACAATGACACAGAGATTCGTACACAAGAAAAGACTCGAGTTTTAATGGACGGAACTATCGGTTCATATGAAGTTTCGGGCACCCGAATGTAGGAACGGGAACGCCATAAGACATCTGATCATGCAACAAACTATGTTAAAGGATACGAAGTAGACCGGACGGTAATCGGACTCACGATGTGACAATGACACAGAGATTCGTACACAAGAAAAGACTCGTGTTTTAATGGAAGTAACTAGCGGTTCATTTGAAGTTTCGGGCAACCGAATGGAGGAACGGGAAGGCCATAAGATATCTAAGCATGCAACAGACTCAGATAAATGATATGAAGCTGACCGGACGGCAATCGGACTCATGATGTGACAATGACACAGAGTTTCGTACACAAGAAAAGACTCGAGTTTTAATGGACGTAACTAGCGGTTCATTTGAAGTTTCGGGCACCCGAATGGAGGAACGGGAAAGCCATAAGATATGTAAACATGCAACAGACTCAGATAAAGGATATAAAGCTTACCGGACGGTAATCGGAGTAACGATGGGACAATGACACAGAGATTCGTACACAAGAAAAGACTCGAGTTTTAATGGACGTAACTAGCGGTTCATTTGAAGTTTCGGGCACCCGAATGGAGGAACGGGAAGGCCATAAGATATCTGAGCATGGAACAGACTCAGATAAAGGATATGAAGCTGACCGGACGGTAATCGGATTCACGATGGGACAATGACACAGAGGTTCATACCCAAGAAAAGACTCGTGTTTTAATGGACGTAACTAGCGGTTCATTTGAAGTTTCGGGCACCCAAATGTAGGAACGGGAAGGCCATTAGATATCTGAGCATGCAACAGACTCAGATAAAGCATATGAAGCTGACCGGACGGTAATCGGACTCACGATGAGACAAGGACACAGAGATTCGTACACAAGGAAAGACTCGTGTTTTAATGAACGTAAATAGCGGTTCATTTGAAGTTTCGGGCACCCGAATGGAGGAACGGGAAGGCCATAAGATATCTAAGCATGCAACAGACTCAGATAAAGGATATGAAGCTTACCGGATGGTAATCGGACTCACGATGGGACAATGACACAGAGATTCGTACACAAGAAAAGACTCGAGTTTTAATGGACGGAACTATCGGTTCATATGAAGTTTCGGGCACCCGAATGGAAGAACGGGAATGCCATAAGATATCTGATCATGCAACAAACTATTTTAAAGGATACGAAGCAGACCGGACGGTAATCGGACTCACGATGTGACAATGACACAAAGATTCGTACACAAGAAAAGACTCGTGTTTTAATGGAAGTAACTAGCGGTTCATTTGAAGTTTCGGGCACCCGAATGGAGGAACGGGAAGGCCATAAGATATCTAAGCATGCAACAGACTCTGATAAATGATATGAAGCTGACCGCACGGCAATCGGACTCATGATGAGACAATGACACAGAGTTCCGTACACAAGAAAAGACTCGAGTTTTAATGGACGTAACTAGCGGTTCATTTGAAGTTTCGGGCACCCGAATGGAGGAACGGGAAAGCCATAAGATATCTAAACATGCAACAGACTCAGATAAAGGATATAAAGCTTACCGGACGGTAATCGGAGTAACGATGGGACTATGACACAGAGATTCGTACACAAGAAAAGACTCGAGTTTTAATGAACGTAACTAGCGGTTCATTTGAAGTTTCGGGCACCCGAATGGAGGAACGGGAAGGCCATAAGATATCTGAGCATGGAACAGACTCAGATAAAGGATATGAAGCTGACCGGATGGTAATCGGACTCACGATGGGACAATGACACTGAGATTCGTACACAAGAAAAGACTCGTGTTTTAATGAACATAAATAGCGGTTCATTTGAAGTTTCGGGCAACCGAATGGAGGAACGTGAAGGCCATAAGATATCTAACCATGCAACAGACTCAGATAAAGGATATGAAGCTACCGGACGGTAATTGGACTCACGATGCGACAATGACATAGAGATTCGTAAACAAGAAAAGACTCGAGTTTTAAAGGACGTAACTATCTGTACATTTGAAGTTTCGGGCACCCGAATGGAGGAACGGGAAGGCCATAAGATATCTGAGCATGCAATAGACTCAGATAAAGAATATGAAGCTGACCGGACGGTAATCGGACTCACGATGGGACAATGAAACAGAGATTCGTACACAAGAAAAGGCTCGTGTTTTAATGAACGTAAATAGCGGTTCATTTGAAGTTTCGGGCACCCGAATGGAGGAACGGGAAAGCGATAAGATATCTAAGCATGCAACAGACTCAGATAAAGGATATAAAGCTGATTGGACGGTAATCGAACCCACGATGCGACAATGACATATAGATTCGTACACAAGAAAAGACTCGAGTTTTAAAGGACGTAACTATCGGTACATTTGAAGTTTCGGGCACCCGAATGGAGGAACGGGAAAGCCATAAGATATCTTAGCATGCAACAGACTCAGATAAAGGATATGAAGCTGACCGGACGGTAATCGGACTTACGATGGGACAATGACACAGAGATTCGTACACTAGAAAAGTCTCGTGTTTTAATGGACGTAACTAGCGGTTCATTTGAAGTTTTGGGAACCCGAATGGAGGAACGGGAAGGCCATAAGTATCTGAGCATGCAACAGACTCAGATAAAGTATATGAAGCTTACCGGACGGAATCGGTCTCACGATCGGACAATGACACAGAGATTCGTACACAAGAAAAGACTCGAGTTTTAATGGACGGAACTATCGGTTCATATGAAGTTTCGGGCACCCGAATGTAGGAACGGGAACGCCATAAGATATCTGATCATGCAACAAACTATGTTAAAGGATACGAAGTAGACCGGACGGTAATCGCACTCACGATGTGACAATGACACAGAGATTCGTACACAAGAAAAGTCTCGTGTTTTAATGGAAGTAACTAGCGGTTCATTTGAAGTTTCGGGCAACCGAATGGAGGAACGGGAAGGCCATAAGATATCTAAGCACGCAACAGACTCAGATAAATGATATGAAGCTGACCGGACGGCAATCGGACTCATGATGTGACAATGACACAGAGTTTCGTACACAAGAAAAGACTCGAGTTTTAATGGACGTAACTAGCGGTTCATTTGAAGTTTCGGGCACCCGAATGGAGGAACGGGAAAGCCATAAGATATCTAAACATGCAACAGACTCAGATAAAGTATATAAAGCTTACCGAACGGTAATCGGAGTAACGATGGGACAATGACACAGAGATTCGTACACAAGAAAAGACTCGAGTTTTAATGGACGTAACTAGCGGTTCATTTGAAGTTTCGGGCACCCGAATGGAGGAACGGGAAGGCCATAAGATATCTCAGCATGGAACAGACTCAGATAAAGGATATGAAGCTGACCGGACGGTAATCGGACTCACGATGGGACAATGACACAGAGTTTCATACCCAAGAAAAGACTCATGTTTTAATGGACGTAACTAGCGGTTCATTTGAAGTTTCGGGCACCCAAATGTAGGAACGGGAAGGCCATTAGATATCTGAGCATGCAACAGACTCAGATAAAGTATATGAAGCTTACCGGACGGAATCGGTCTCACGATCGGACAATGACACAGAGATTCGTACACAAGAAAAGACTCGAGTTTTAATGGACGGAACTATCGGTTCATATGAAGTTTCGGGCACCCGAATGTAGGAACGGGAACGCCATAAGATATCTGATCATGCAACAAACTATGTTAAAGGATACGAAGTAGACCGGACGGTAATCGGACTCACGATGTGACAATGACACAGAGATTCGTACACAAGAAAAGTCTCGTGTTTTAATGGAAGTAACTAGCGGTTCATTTGAAGTTTCGGGCAACCGAATGGAGGAACGGGAAGGCCATAAGATATCTAAGCACGCAACAGACTCAGATAAATGATATGAAGCTGACCGGACGGCAATCGGACTCATGATGTGACAATGACACAGAGTTTCGTACACAAGAAAAGACTCGAGTTTTAATGGACGTAACTAGCGGTTCATTTGAAGTTTCGGGCACCCGAATGGAGGAACGGGAAAGCCATAAGATATCTAAACATGCAACAGACTCAGATAAAGTATATAAAGCTTACCGAACGGTAATCGGAGTAACGATGGGACAATGACACAGAGATTCGTACACAAGAAAAGACTCGAGTTTTAATGGACGTAACTAGCGGTTCATTTGAAGTTTCGGGCACCCGAATGGAGGAACGGGAAGGCCATAAGATATCTGAGCATGGAACAGACTCAGATAAAGGATATGAAGCTGACCGGACGGTAATCGGACTCACGATGGGACAATGACACAGAGTTTCATACCCAAGAAAAGACTCATGTTTTAATGGACGTAACTAGCGGTTCATTTGAAGTTTCGGGCACCCAAATGTAGGAACGGGAAGGCCATTAGATATCTGAGCATGCAACAGACTCAGATAAAGGATATGAAGCTGACCGGACGGTAATCGGACTCACGATGAGACAAGGACACAGAGATTCGTACACAAGGAAAGACTCGTGTTTTAATGAACGAAAATAGCGGTTCATTTGAAGTTTCGGGCACCCGAATGGAGGAACGGGAAGGCCATAAGATATCTAAGCATGGAACAGACTCAGATAAAGGATATGAAGCTGACCGGACGGTAATCGGACTCACGATGCGACAATGACATAGAGATTCGTACACAAGAAAAGACTCGAGTTTTAAAGGACGTAACTATCTGTACATTTGAAGATTCGGGCCCCGAATGGAGGAACGGGAAGGCCATAAGATATCTAAGCATGCAATAGACTCAGATAAATGATATGAAGCTGACCGGATGGCAATCGGACTCATGATGTGACAATGACACAGAGATTCGTACACAAGAAAAGACTCGTGTTTTAATGGACGTAACTAGCGGTTCATTTGAAGTTTCGGGATCCCGAATGGAGGAACGGGAAGGCCATAAGATATCTGAGCATGCAACAGACTCAGATAAAGGATATGAAGCTTACCGGACGGAATCGGACTCACGATCGGACAATGACACAGAGATTCGTACACAAGAAAAGACTCGAGTTTTAATGGACGGAACTATCGGTTCATATGAAGTTTCGGGCACCCGAATGTAGGAACGGGAACGCCATAAGATATCTGATCATGCAACAAACTATGTTAAAGGATACGAAGTAGACCGGACGGTAATCGGACTCACGATGTGACAATGACACAGAGATTCGTAGACAAGAAAAGTCTCGTGTTTTAATGGAAGTAACTAGCGGTTCATTTGAAGTTTCGGGCAACCGAATGGAGGAACGGGAAGGCCATAAGATATCTAAGCACGCAACAGACTCAGATAAATGATATGAAGCTGACCGGACGGCAATCGGACTCATGATGTGACAATGACACAGAGTTTCGTACACAAGAAAAGACTCGAGTTTTAATGGACGTAACTAGCGGTTCATTTGAAGTTTCGGGCACCCGAATGGAGGAACGGGAAAGCCATAAGATATCTAAACATGCAACAGACTCAGATAAAGGATATAAAGCTTACCGGACGGTAATCGGAGTAACGATGGGACAATGACACAGAGATTCGTACACAAGAAAAGACTCGAGTTTTAATGGACGTAACTAGCGGTTCATTTGAAGTTTCGGGCACCCGAATGGAGGAACGGGAAGGCCATAAGATATCTGAGCATGGAACAGACTCAGATAAAGGATATGAAGCTGACTGGACGGTAATCGGACTCACGATGGGACAATGACACAGAGGTTCATACCCAAGAAAAGACTCATGTTTTAATGGACGTAACTAGCGGTTCATTTGAAGTTTCGGGCACCCAAATGTAGGAACGGGAAGGCCATTAGATATCTGAGCATGCAACAGACTCAGATAAAGGATATGAAGCTGACCGGACGGTAATCGGACTCACGATGAGACAAGGACACAGAGATTCGTACACAAGGAAAGACTCGTGTTTTAATGAACGTAAATAGCGGTTCATTTGAAGTTTCGGGCACCCGAATGGAGGAACGGGAAGGCCATAAGATATCTAAGCATGGAACAGACTCAGATAAAGGATATGAAGCTGACCGGACGGTAATCGGACTCACGATGCGACAATGACATAGAGATTCGTACACAAGAAAAGACTCGAGTTTTAAAGGACGTAACTATCTGTACATTTGAAGATTCGGGCCCCGAATGGAGGAACGGGAAGGCCATAAGATATCTAAGCATGCAATAGACTCAGATAAATGATATGAAGCTGACCGGATGGCAATCGGACTCATGATGTGACAATGACACAGAGATTCGTACACAAGAAAAGACTCGTGTTTTAATGGACGTAACTAGCGGTTCATTTGAAGTTTCGGGATCCCGAATGGAGGAACGGGAAGGCCATAAGATATCTGAGCATGCAACAGACTCAGATAAAGGATATGAAGCTTACCGGACGGAATCGGACTCACGATCGGACAATGACACAGAGATTCGTACACAAGAAAAGACTCGAGTTTTAATGGACGGAACTATCGGTTCATATGAAGTTTCGGGCACCCGAATGTAGGAACGGGAACGCCATAAGATATCTGATCATGCAACAAACTATGTTAAAGGATACGAAGTAGACCGGACGGTAATCGGACTCACGATGTGACAATGACACAGAGATTCGTACACAAGAAAAGTCTCGTGTTTTAATGGAAGTAACTAGCGGTTCATTTGAAGTTTCGGGCAACCGAATGGAGGAACGGGAAGGCCATAAGATATCTAAGCACGCAACAGACTCAGATAAATGATATGAAGCTGACCGGACGGCAATCGGACTCATGATGTGACAATGACACAGAGTTTCGTACACAAGAAAAGACTCGAGTTTTAATGGACGTAACTAGCGGTTCATTTGAAGTTTCGGGCACCCGAATGGAGGAACGGGAAAGCCATAAGATATCTAAACATGCAACAGACTCAGATAAAGGATATAAAGCTTACCGGACGGTAATCGGAGTAACGATGGGACAATGACACAGAGATTCGTACACAAGAAAAGACTCGAGTTTTAATGGACGTAACTAGCGGTTCATTTGAAGTTTCGGGCACCCGAATGGAGGAACGGGAAGGCCATAAGATATCTGAGCATGGAACAGACTCAGATAAAGGATATGAAGCTGACCGGACGGTAATCGGACTCACGATGGGACAATGACACAGAGGTTCATACCCAAGAAAAGACTCATGTTTTAATGGACGTAACTAGCGGTTCATTTGAAGTTTCGGGCACCCAAATGTAGGAACGGGAAGGCCATTAGATATCTGAGCATGCAACAGACTCAGATAAAGGATATGAAGCTGACCGGACGGTAATCGGACTCACGATGAGACAAGGACACAGAGATTCGTACACAAGGAAAGACTCGTGTTTTAATGAACGTAAATAGCGGTTCATTTGAAGTTTCGGGCACCCGAATGGAGGAACGGGAAGGCCATAAGATATCTAAGCATGGAACAGACTCAGATAAAGGATATGAAGCTGACCGGACGGTAATCGGACTCACGATGCGACAATGACATAGAGATTCGTACACAAGAAAAGACTCGAGTTTTAAAGGACGTAACTATCTGTACATTTGAAGATTCGGGCCCCGAATGGAGGAACGGGAAGGCCATAAGATATCTAAGCATGCAATAGACTCAGATAAATGATATGAAGCTGACCGGATGGCAATCGGACTCATGATGTGACAATGACACAGAGATTCGTACACAAGAAAAGACTCGTGTTTTAATGGACGTAACTAGCGGTTCATTTGAAGTTTCGGGATCCCGAATGGAGGAACGGGAAGGCCATAAGATATCTGAGCATGCAACAGACTCAGATAAAGGATATGAAGCTTACCGGACGGTAATCGGACTCACGATGGGACAATGACACAGAGATTCGTACAAAAGAAAAGACTCGAGTTTTAATGGACGGAACTATCGGTTCATATGAAGTTTCGGGCACCCGAATGGAGGAACGGGAACGCCATAAGATATCTGATCATGCAACAAACTATGTTAAAGGATACGAAGCAGACTGGACGGTAATCGGACTCACGATGGGACAATGACACAGAGATTCGTACACAAGAAAAGACTCGTGTTTTAATGAACGTAAATAGCAGTTCATTTGAAGTTTCGGGCACCCGAATTGAGGAACGGGTAGGCCATAAGATATCTGAGCATGGAACAGACTCAGATAAAGGATATGAAGCTGACCGGACGGTAATCGGACTCACGATTCGACAATGACATATAGATTCGTACACAAGAAAAGACTCGAGTTTTAAAGGACGTAACTATCTGTACATTTGAAGTTCGGGCACCCGAATGGAGGAACGGGAAGGCCATAAGATATCTGAGCATGCAACAGACTCAGATAAAGGATATGAAGCTAACCGGACGGTAATCGGACTCACGATGGGACAATGAAACAAAGATTCGTACACAAGAAAAGACTCGTGTTTTAATGAACGTAAGTAGCAGTTCATTTGAAGTTTCGGGCACCCGAATTGAGGAACGGGTAGGCCATAAGATATCTGAGCATGGAACAGACTCAGATAAAGGATATGAAGCTGACCGGACGGTAATCGGACTCACGATTCGACAATGACATATAGATTCGTACACAAGAAAAGACTCGAGTTTTAAAGGACGTAACTATCTGTACATTTGAAGTTCGGGTACCCGAATGGAGGAACGGGAAGGCCATAAGATATCTGAGCATGCAACAGACTCAGATAAAGGATATGAAGCTAACCGGACGGTAATCGGACTCACGATGGGACAATGAAACAGAGATTCGTACACAAGAAAAGACTCGTGTTTTAATGAACGTAAATAGCGGTTCATTTGAAGTTTCGGGCACCCGAATGGAGGAACGGGAAAGCCATAAGATATCTAAGCATGCAACAGACTCAGATAAAGGATATAAAGCTGACTGGACGGTAATCGGACTCACGATTCGACAATGACATATAGATTTGTACACAAGAAAAGACTCGAGTTTTAAAGGACGTAACTATCGGTACATTTGAAGTTTCGGGCACCCGAATGGAGGATCGGGAAAGCCATAAGATATCTAAGCATGCAACAGACTCAGATAACGGATATTTAGCTAGCGGTACTAGGGTTTTCTCTCTGAATTTGGCGATTTTGGCGATTCAGTAGTTTTCTTCTTCGTTTTTCTTTCCCGCCTCTTTTTCTACCCTAATTCTTCTTCGTTTTTCCTTTGTTTCTTCGTGGTTACTGTTTCAATTGGTTTGTACTAATTGAAATCTTCACAGTATACGATCAGTTGTGTTCTATGGAGCCTATTTCTAGGGTTCCAGCTCCTGACCCTCCGCCGGAGGTTCCACCGGATATTTCATTGGATGATTCGGTTGAAGCTACTATGAGCTCTGATAGTGTTGTGGATGAGGCTATGCTAGGTTCGGAGGATGAAGTTATTGTGGAAGATAAGCAGGTAATCCTGAATCGTTTTATTTCTGGTAAGAGGGATTCTCTGGTGTTCAGTCCTTTAGTGGTAGGGTTTTTAAGGGCTGTGTTTGGTGATAATTGGAGGGTTAGGTTAATCTCTGAGAAGTTGGAACTGATTAAGTTGGCTGGGATAGGGGAATTTGATTTGGTGAATTCTCTAGTCGATGTTCAGATTGCTGGGAAGGGGCTGTTGTTTGTTGAGAAGTTAGTTGGGCAGTATGGGCATATTCTTAGTGTAATAGCTATCTTTCTGGGTAAAAAGGTGTATGGGGAGTATGTAGGGCATAGGGAAGTTGGTAAGGATGGTTTGAATAAAGCTGAGGGGAGATGTGTGAAGTTTCCTCAGTTTGTTATTGAAGATAATGTGTTTGATGCTGGGTTGGATGCAAAATTTGTGTTTATGGATAAGAGGAAGAAGAGGTCTATCAGGAATGAGGGGGTTGTTGTTAAGAGTAGGAAAGTATTATGGGATGAGAGATCATATGTTAGGATTGAGGAGAATCCAGGGATGGTGAATGGGGTGGAGGTGCTACCTGATGGTATTAACTCTAAAGAGATACAAACTGTTGTAGAGGAAGGTAACACTTCTATGGCTCCTGTGAAGTTGAAGATGGGTAGGAAGAGTAGGAGTTTGGATGAGAGTAAGGGTAGTGAGTTGAGGCTTAGGTTATCTGTTCCTGACCCTCAATTTGCTTATAATTCTGGGGCTGGTAGCAGGGTTGTAGTAGATGATGAGGGGAACATTATTATAGGAGGGAAGGTGAAGGACAAGAAGAAGGTTGAAGCTGAGAAGAAGGGGGTTGGGAAAGAGGGGTCTGATAAGCAGGATGGTGAGAAGAAGGAGGTGGTGAAAGATGGTTCTGATAACCAGAATGGTGAGAGGTCTGAGGCTGTTAGGAAGGATCAGAAGGAGGATCAGGTTGATGATGAGCAGAGTGGGATGGAACTTGATAAAGAAAATATGTCTAAGAAAGGGGATATCACTGTTAGGCTGCCATGGAGGGGTATTGTTAAGAGTCCCTCCATGAAGAAGCTTATTAAGAAAAAGTCAGATAGTATGGGTTCCTATAAGGTTACTAAGGATGATATCCCTTTTATCAGTAAGCTGAAGCCAGCTGCTAGATCTATCTTGCATACTGGTATAGAGAAGGGGGAGGTGGTGTTTAATGCTGGTAAGGAGGAGGATAGGGGTAGTATGCCTAAGAAGCCTGAGGTGTCTTTTGCTGATGTTGCTAGAGACAAGACTAATGAAGTTTTGGAGACAAAAATGACTTTCATTCCTCCTAAAGTGCTTGACACAGGTGAAACTGTAGCTGTCATTAAGCCTGAGAAGTTGGTGGAAGCCAGGGTAGCCTATAGCACTTATCTTTATGGTTACAGTATTGGGCAGAGTGTCTCTATAGGTATGATGAGATACCATTTGTTTAGAATGTGGAAAAAGTTTGGGTTGGTTGATATATCTTCTAATAGGAGTGGTATATTTTTCTTCAAATTTAAGAATGAATTAGGCATGATGGAGACCATTAACCAGGGGCCTTGGCTGATCAATAATATCCCTTTGTGCTTGAGGAAATGGGAGGTTGGGTTGAATTTGGAAAGGGTTGAGCCTAGTTCTATTCCAGTTTGGGTAACTATTCCTAATATGCCCATGGAATTATGGAATAGGGAAAGCCTGAGTAGTATGATGAGTTGTGTGGGTGATCCTTTGATGATGGATAGGGTTACAGCTATGAGATGTAATAGTAAAGAGGGTAGAGCAGGTTTTGCTAGAATTTTGGTTGAAGTTAAGGCTGATAAAGTGCTGCCTGATTATGTGAATGCTTTTTATCCTGCTGATGTGGGTAAACCTGCTTTCATTCAAAAAGTGAAGGTTGAATACCAAGTAAGGATCAAGAAGTGTTCTGCTTGTAAGGTGTTTGGTCATGACTTTGAGGGATGTAAAGCTAGGGAGTTATCAGCTGAGGAGGTTGCTGGGAAGACTGAGAAGCTTTTGCAGGAGTTATATCAGGCCACTCAAGCAGAATATCCTGTATCAGGTATTGACAATGAGGGGTATCAAACTGTGGGGAGAAATAACAGGGTGGTTAACAGTAAGGGAAATAGGGCTGGGGGTTCTAAGGGTAATGGATATGACAGAGGTCTGGGGAATGGGTCTAGTAGTAGGAATTTTGGGAATAAGGGGCAAGGTAACCAGGGAGGTCAGACTGGGGGCAACAGGACTCAGGGAAATCAGCCTCTTGGTAAAAAATGGGTGACTAAAAATGAGGGCAGGGTTACTAATGATAATAAAAAGAATAATGATAATAGTAGTATCAGTATAAAGAATACATTTGCTGTACTAAGGGATGATCTTAGTGGAGGTAGCAGTGAGTGTGAGGGTTCTAAGGGTAAGGGCAATCAGGGGGAGGATACTAAGGGGAAAAGTATTATTGATGTTGGGTCTTCTGGGAATATGGGTAGTGGAATGGCTGGTGAGAATAATAAGGTGAATAATGTTAATGGGTCTGGGTCTGGGACTAAACAGCAGGAGTTGAAAAAAGCTGAAGCTGAATATTATGTGGATGCCTTAAAGGTACACACTAAGGTGAATATTAAATCTGGATACTTCAAAATGAGTAAGGATCAATTTAATGAGGTTTCTCATTTTGTGATTAATAAAAAGTGTCCATCTAATGAGGTTATGAAGAAATGGAATATTGGGCAGGTTAAAGTATTTTTTGAACAGTGGGATAAAATTATGTTTGAGAAGTTGGTGGAAGCTGAGAATTTGAAGGCTAAAAAGGAAGGGGGTTCCTCTGGATTGGAGGGCCCTTTGGAAGTCTCTGATGTTATTAATGAAGATTAATTTGATGGGGTGGAATGTTAGAGGTATGTCTAGTACCTCTAAACAAAGACAGATTAATAGGATTTTAGTTGAGAATAAGGTTTGTGTTAGTGGTCTTATTGAAACAAGGGTTAATCCTAATAACATTAAGGGTGCCTGTAGTGGGGTTATGAAAAATTGGGAATGGATTTCTAATGCTGAGGTTTGTTCTGGATGGGTTAGAATTGCTATGAGTTGGGATTCTAGGGTGGTTGATGTGGTTGTTCTACAAGTTAGGGAACAGGTTATTCATTGTATTATTTGCCCTTTCGGAGGTGGGGAGAAATTCTTTTGCTCCTTTGTGTATGGGGTGACTAATGTTAATGGTAGAAGAGAGTTATGGTATAATATGGTATATCACTCTGGGATCATTGATAATAATCCATGGCTGGCTGTTGGGGATTTTAATGCCATTCTGGATCCTAGGGAAAAGAACTATCCTTTAGGGCCGTCTGTGTATGGTATGGAGGAGTTTTGCAGCTGTGTTTCTAAGATTCAGGTTGAGGATATCCCTAGTTCTGGGCTGTTCTATACCTGGAACCAGAAGCCTGGGAAATCTGATGGGATTATGGAAAAGCTGGACAGGGTTTGGGGAATGGTATGTTTGGGAAAATGTTTTCCAATGTTGTAGCAAAATTTTTACCATTTTACTCATCAGATCATTCCCCTGTTCTTATTACCTGTTCTGGTATGAAGCATCAGGGTCCTAAGCCTTTCAGGTTCTGGAATCTGTTGGCTGACAAACATGATTTTATTCCTTGTGTGAAATCTGTTTGGAGCAGTGATATAAAGGGTTGTAAAATGTTTAGGGTCACTTCCAAGATGAAGCTTCTGAAGAAACCCTTGAGAAAGTTGTGTTTTGCTCAAGGAAATTTCAGCAAAAAGGTGGAGTTTTTGAAGAGTGAACTTGCTAGAATACAGACAGAGGTGGCTGAGGACCCATTCAATGATGACTTAAGAATGGAGGAGGAGGTGTACATTGGGGCATATAATGATGCTTTGATAGATGAGGAGAGTTTTCTAAAACAGAATTCTAGGGTTCATTGGTTGGAGGTTGGTGATCAGAATAATAAATATTTTTATCATTCTGTGAAGCATAGACAAGCCAGGTCTAAGATTTCCATGATAGAGGACTTGGAAGGGGAAGTTTATAAAGATGCCAGTGTGGGTAATGCTTTTGTTAAATTCTATATGGGTTTAATGGGTAGGAAAGATATAGTGGATGGGATTGAGGATGCTAGTGGGCTGTTTATTAATAAGATCTCTCCTGAAGCTGCTGCTGATTTGGTTAGAGATGTGTCCAAGGAGGAGATTAAAGTAGCTATGTTTCAGATTGATGATAACAAGGCACCTGGACCTGATGGATATTCAGCAAAATTCTTTAAGGCTGCTTGGAGTATTATAGGTGATGAGGTCTGTGATGCTGTCCTTGATTTTTTTATTAATGGCAAATTGCTGAAGGAATTGAATGCTACTTCTATTTCTGTTGTTCCTAAGGTTAAAGATCCTAGTGTTGTTAGTGAGTTCAGGCCTATAGCTTGTTGCAATGTCTTGTATAAATGTATCAGTAAGGTGATTTGCAATAGGTTGAAGGGGGTTCTGGACAATTTGGTTGGGAAATCCCAGAGTGCTTTTGTGCCTGGAAGGTTGATTAGTGATAATATTCTTCTTGCTCAAGAGCTTGTTAAGGGATATGATTGGGTTAGAGGGTGTCCTAGAGTGGCATTGAAGGTTGATTTACAGAAGGCCTATGACTCTGTGGACCATGGGTTTTTGAGGGACTGTTTGGTCCATTTTGGGTTTCCTGCTAAATTTATAGATTGGATTATGGTGTGTATGACAACTGTTTCATATACAGTTAGTCTGGGTGGACAGTTTTATGGGTACTTTAGAGGGGAAAAGGGGCTAAGGCAAGGAG
The DNA here is from genome assembly GCA_032199755.1 of Ambrosia artemisiifolia. Taxonomy (NCBI): domain Eukaryota; kingdom Viridiplantae; phylum Streptophyta; class Magnoliopsida; order Asterales; family Asteraceae; genus Ambrosia; species Ambrosia artemisiifolia. The sequence goes on along the minus strand of CM063519.1, from coordinate 39,538,948 downwards.
ATCCCATGTCTCCTTACTTGTTTACTTTGGTTATGGAAGTTCTGAATCTCATGTTCATCAGGAAGGTCAATGAAGATGAAGACTTTCAGTATCATTGGAAGTGTGACAAACTGAAGCTGACCCATTTATGTTTTGCTGATGACCTTTTTATTTTTTGTAGTGCTCATTGTGGTTCTATTCGGGTTGTTAGGGATGTGCTTGAGGAGTTTGGAGGATGCTCTGGTCTTAGGCCCAATATGAGAAAGAGTGAGGTTATTTTTGGCAATGTGAAGGAGGATATTCAAAGGGAGATTGTACATCTGTTGCCATTTAAAGTTGGTAGCCTTCCTTTAAAATATTTGGGTATTCCTCTAGCTTCTAGGAAACTGTTTCAAAAAGATTGTGCTGTATTGCTGGATAAGGTGAAGAGCAGAATTGGGGATTGGAGGAATCAATTCTTATCTTATGCATGAAGGTTGCAGTTGTTAAAATCTGTCCTATCTTCCTTGACAGTGTACTGGGCTTCTCTTTTTTTACTTCCTGAAAGCATAAATGATGATGTTATTAGGTTATGTAGAGGTTTTTTATGGTGTCAAGGGGAATTCAAGCAGGGAGCTGCCAAGGTGGGGTGGGATGAATTGTGTCTCAAAAAGAGCCAGGGTGGTTTGGGGTTATCTAGTTTAAAGGAAAGGAATGTGGCTTTGATGACTAAGCATATTTGGAATTTAGTTAACAGGAAGGATTCTTTGTGGGTTAACTGGATGTATCTTTATAAGATTAAGGGGGCTAATTTTTGGGAAATGGGGGAGGCCAATGCTGATACTTGGACTTGGAAGCAACTGTTGGGCTGTAGGAACCTTATTAGGAAGCATTGTGTGGCCAGGTTAGGTGATGGGAAAACTGTCAATGCCTGGTTTGATAAATGGTGTGAACAGGGTCCTCTGATGCTCATATTGGATAGAAGAGATATTAGGGAAGCTGGGTTTAACTCACAAACTAAGGTTGCTGATCTTATGGATGTGGATGGGTGGAAAGTTCCTGAACATTGGAAGGTAAAATATCCTGGGATTTTTGTGGATGTTTTACCAAATCTGGTGAGTGGGAAGAAAGACAGATTTCTATGGTTGAATAATAATGGCAAGGTGATCCCATTCTCTACTAAGGGGGTGTATGATGATCTTATTAGGAAAGGGCAGGTTGTTAATTGGCATAAGTTTGTTTGGCATGGTAATAATATTGCTAGACATACTTTTATTTTATGGTTAGCTTTTAAATTCAGGTTGCCAACTCAAGATAGACTGGCTGCTTGGAACAATAATCAGAAGTTCTTATGCAGTTTGTGTGGGAAGTGTGAGGATAGTCATGATCATCTTTTTTTCAGTTGTGACTTTTCCAAGCAGGTGTGGTGGAGAATTAAAATCCTGGCTAGAATGGAGAGAGTGCCAGATGTTTGGGAGGATATAGTGAACTATATTGGTAGAATGAGGAATGAAAAATCCATTTGGGGAGTTATTAGGAGATTGGCACTTGCTGGTACAGTGTATAGTATTCGGCAGGAAAGAAACAATAGAATTTTTAATAGGAAGAAGATTTCTGCTCAGATGGTCAGCAAGCAAGTTGAAAATGCTATTAAGCTAAGGCTTGTTAGTATAAAGGGGAAGAGGTATGCTAGGGATGAGCTGGCTAGTGCTGTTTGGAATGTTGATAATTGTAAGGATTAATATGGTTGCTATTTTAAGTAACTGGGTCATTTTGGGTCATGGGTTGTTTGATGGTGATGGGTTGTCCTTTGTTTTGTGGGTAGTTCTCTGGGCTGCTAAGCCTTTCTTCTGTTCTCTGTTTTTTCTTTTTTCTCTTCTTTTTTATTTTTCTTTGTTTCTTTTTTGTTTGTGCTCCTTTTGGGAGTGTCTTGTCTGGCTTCTCTTTCTGTTTGGAGGTTTAGGTTTGGTATGGCTTGGAGTAAGCCTTTCACAGGGAGTTATAAGGTTGGACCCTTCCACAGTGTTTAGGATTTGCTTTTCTTTTTCCTTTTTTTATCTTTGTAGATCTGTACTGTGGAAGGAAACCCTACTCTGTGCATGGAGCTTGTTGAGCCTGATTCTTTTCTGGTATGAGTCTGTTCAGTCTTTTTGGCTTTTGTCAAAAAAGGGTGGGGGGTATCTTTACTGGGAACTTGCAGGAGGTAGGAGACTTCAAAACGTCTGGGTAGTTCCTTGGTCCTATGGGCCTTCTGTTTTATCTCAAAACAACTATTTTTTGTTTCTGGTTTTGTTTTTATTTTTAACTGATCTTTTAGACTGCTCTCCTGCATTAAGGAAGTGGTTTAGTTCTGCGGATTGGAAAGGGGAGTTAGGATTTGTTTGGCTTGGAGTAAGCTTTACCCTTGGAGTGATAAGGTTGGAACTGACCAGTGAGATTAGGACACAAGCTTCCACCCAAAATTTTGCATTTTATAGAACCTATCACTGGTCAGGAACCCTATGGCCTTTGAGGCCTTTGTTGAGCCTATTCTTTTGCAGTCTTGAGTCTATCATGTGTCTAGGGCATTTGCTCTATGGGGTGGTGGGTTTTAATGTATGTGATTGTGATGCATTAAGGAGCATTTATAATGCTTGGGCGATGGATAATGATAATAGTATTATTACTTACAAGTACAATAATAATAATAATAATATTTCTATGGTTAATGATAATAACAGTTGTGATCTTGTTATGGGACTGGGGCTTTTTATGGGTTGGGAACTTGCTGTAATCTGGTGCACTAAAAGTGTTTGGGTAGTGATCTGGGCTTTTGAGCCTTCTGTTTTTTATCAAAATTTTAAAATTTATATTTTTATAAGAAAAGATCTGTTGGATCCTTCTCCATCTTTGGGAGACAGATGCAATTCTGCGTTTTATGATTGGTGGTTAGGATACTTGTGGCTTGGAGTTAGCCTTAAACATGGAGAGATAAGGTTGGATTTGGCCAGTGATTATAGGACATTATTTTCCTCCCCTAAATTTTTATTTTGTAGACCCATTCACTGGTCAAGAACCCTGATGCCTCTGAGGTATTTGTTGAGCCTTGTTCACTTCTGGTTAGAGTCTGTCTTTTTTAATAGGCACTTGCCTTTTGGGAGGGGTGGGTATACTTTATGGGAAATTGCAGTAATCTGGTGTACATACAGCGGTAGGGTAGAGATCTGGGCTGCAAAGCCTTCCTTTTGCTTCATTCCTTTTCTGGTCAGAGTCTTATGTGTGTCTGTTCTGCTGAACTTGACTTTCTTTAGTAAGTTTAAGTTCAACTCTGCGTATGAGGATTGGTGGTTAGGATTTAAGCTCAAGCGGAGCATTACACCTGGAGTGGTATGGATGGACCCCATCTTTGCTAGTAGGACATTAATCTCCACCCTCAATTGTTTTGTATTTTCTAGTACCAAGCAAAGATGGGAAACCTTTATTATAATGAGTCTTTTTTCTAGCCTGTTTCTTGTGTTTAGTGTAGGATTGAGTCTTTGGTTTTGGGATCACTATGGGAATAGGCTGTTATGGGGTTGGGAAGATGTTTTTAGCAGTTGGTTAATTGATGTTATGATAAATGTGGTTAACATGAATGATTTGATTTGTAACATCTGGAAAGTTCTGAGGAAATTGCTGGATAGAAGAATTCAGGATCTTTGGACAAGGAAAAAAGATTGCAGACTGTTGGATTGGTGCAGCCAAGTAAAGAATGTTAGTGTTTGCATGGAATGCATTGACAATGAAGACTCAGAAATAATGCTGCTGTTTGATAATAGAGATAGTTTGAAGATGGTTCAGGTGGATATAAGAGTGTGGGCAGATGGATGGATGATTCTGAATTGTATTTGTGGGCGCATGATCATTTTGCTTATACTGGGAGCTTTAGGAAGTCAGCTGCAAAGAGCCTCCGAAGGTCTAATTCAGATAATATGAGAACTGGTCTATTCTTTGAGTTTAATGGGTCATGTAATGGGTTGGGCTTGGTTGGTTTAGAAGAGTTGGTTTTTGTTTTTGATAATGGATAATGTGGTAGTTTAGTTTTTAGCCCGGTTGGGCTGGTTGTTTTGGTTTGTTGATTTGGGCCTTGATCTAGTTTTGTTTTGTTATTCTTGTAAAGATCTTGGCCCGTGTGTTTGTAAATATTTTTATTATTAATGAAATTTACCGGAGCTTAGCCTCCTTTATCAAAAAAAAAAAGGATATGAAGCTGACCAGACGGTAATCGGACTTACGATGTGACAATGACACAGAGATTCGTACACAAGAAAAGACTCGTGTTTTAATGGACGTAACTAGCGGTTCATTTGAAGTTTCGGGATCCCGAATGGAGGAACGGGAAGGCCATAAGATATCTGAGCATGCAACAGACTCAGATAAAGGATATGAAGCTTACCGGACGGTAATCGGACTCACGATGGGACAATGACACAGAGATTCGTACACAAGAAAAGACTCGAGTTTTAATGGACGGAACTATCGGTTCATATGAAGTTTCGGGCACCCGAATGGAGGAACGGGAACACCATAAGATATCTGATCATGCAACAAACTATGTTAAAGGATACGAAGCAGACCGGACGGTAATCGGACTCACGATGTGACAATGACACAGAGATTCGTACACAAGAAAAGACTCGTGTTTTAATGGAATTAACTAGCGGTTCATTTGAAGTTTCGGGCAACCGAATGGAGGAACGGGAAGGCCATAAGATATCTAAACATGCAACAGACTCAGATAAATGATATGAAGCTGACCGGACGGCAATCGAACTCATGATGTGACAATGACACAGAGTTTCGTACACAAGAAAAGACTCGAGTTTTAATGGACGTAACTAGCGGTTCATTTGAAGTTTCGGGCACCCGAATGGAGGAACGGGAAAGCCATAAGATATCTAAACATGCAACAGACTCAGATAAAGGATATAAAGCTTACCGGACGGTAATCAGAGTAACGATGGGACAATGACACAGAGATTCGTACACAAGAAAAGACTCGAGTTTTAATGGACGTAACTAGCGGTTCATTTGAAGTTTCGGGCACCCGAATGGAGGAACGGGAAGGCCATAAGATATCTGAGCATGGAACAGACTCAGATAAAGGATATGAAGCTGACCGGACGGTAATCGGACTCACGATGGGACAATGACACAGAGGTTCGTACACAAGAAAAGACTCGTGTTTTAATGGACGTAACTAGCGGTTCATTTGAAGTTTCGGGCTCCCAAATGTAGGAACGGGAAGGCCATTAGATATCTGAGCATGCAACAGACTCAGATAAAGGATATGAAGCTGACCGGACGGTAATCGGACTCACGATGAGAGAAGGACACAGAGATTCGTACACAAGGAAAGACTCGTGTTTTAATGAACGTAAAAAGCGGTTCATTTGAAGTTTCGGGCACCCAAATGTAGGAACGGGAAGGCCATTAGATATATGAGCATGCAACAGACTCAGATAAAGGATATGAAGCTGACCGGACGGTAATCGGACTCACGATGGGACAATGACACAGAGGTTCGTACACAAGAAAAGACTCGTGTTTTAATGGACGTAACTAGCGGTTCATTTGAAGTTTCGGGCACCCAAATGTAGGAACGGGAAGGCCATTAGATATCTGAGCATGCAACAGACTCAGATAAAGGATATGAAGCTGACAGGACGGTAATCGGACTCACGATGAGACAAGGACACAGAGATTCGTACACAAGGAAAGACTCGAGTTTTAATGGACGTAACTAGCGGTTCATTTGAAGTTTCGGGCACCCGAATGGAGGAACGGGAAGGCCATAAGATATCTGAGCATGGAACAGACTCAGATAAAGGATATGAAGCTGACCGGACGGTAATCGGACTCACGATGGGACAATGACACAGAGGTTCGTACACAAGAAAAGACTCGTGTTTTAATGGACGTAACTAGCGGTTCATTTGAAGTTTCGGGCACCCAAATGTAGGAACGGGAAGGCCATAAGATATCTAAGCATGCAACAGACTCAGATAAAGGATATGAAGCTGACCGGACGGTAATCGGACTCACGATGCGACAATGACATAGAGATTCGTACACAAGAAAAGACTCGAGTTTTAAAGGACGTAACTATCTGTACATTTGAAGTTTCGGGCACCCAAATGTAGGAACGGGAAGGCCATTAGATATCTGAGCATGCAACAGACTCAGATAAAGGATATGAAGCTGACCGGATGGTAATCGGACTCACGATGGGACAATGACACAGAGGTTCGTACACAAGAAAAGACTCGTGTTTTAATGGACGTAACTCGCGGTTCATTTGAAGTTTCGGGCACCCAAATATAGGAACGGGAAGGCCATTAGATATCTAAGCATGAAACAGACTCAGATAAAGGATATGAAGCTGACCGGACGGTAATCGGACTCACGATGAGACAAGGACACAGAGGTTCGTACACAAGAAAAGACTCGTGTTTTAATGGACGTAACTAGCGGTTCATTTGAAGTTTCGGGCACCCAAATGTAGGAACGGGAAGGCCATAAAATATCTAAGCATGCAACAGACTCAGATAAAGGACATGAAGCTGACCGGACGGTAATCGGACTCACGATGGGACAAGGACACAGAGGTTCGTACACAAGAAAAGACTCGTGTTTTAATGGACGTAACTAGCGGTTCATTTGAAGTTTCGGGCACCCAAATGTAGGAACGGGAAGGCCATTAGATATCTGAGCATGCAATAGACTCAGATAAAGGATATGAAGCTGACCGGACGGTAATCGGACTCACGATGAGACAAGGACACAGAGATTCGTACACAAGGAAAGACTCGAGTTTTAATGGACGTAACTAGCGGTTCATTTGAAGTTTTGGGCACCCGAATGGAGGAACGGGAAGGCCATAAGATATATGAGCATGGAATAGACTCAGATAAAGGATATGAAGCTGACCGGACGGTAATCGGACTCACGATGGGACAATGACACAGAGGTTCGTACACAAGAAAAGACTCGTGTTTTAATGGACGTAACTAGCGGTTCATTTGAAGTTTCGGGCACCCAAATGTAGGAACGGGAAGGCCATAAGATATCTGAGCATGCAACAGACTCAGATAAAGGATATGAAGCTGACCGGACGGTAATCGGACTCACGATGCGACAATGACATAGAGATTCGTACACAAGAAAAGACTCAAGTTTTAAAGGACGTAACTATCTGTACATTTGAAGTTTCGGGCCCCCGAATGGAGGAACGTGAAGGCCATAAGATATCTAAGCATGCAACAGACTCAGATAAATGATATGAAGTTGACCGGACGGCAATCGGACTCATGATGTGACAATGACACAGAGTTTCGTACACAATAAAAGACTCGAGTTTTAATGGACGTAACTAGCGGTTCATTTGAAGTTTCGGGCACCTGAATGGAGGAACAGGAAGGCCATAAGATATCTAAGCATGCAACAGAATCAGATAAATGATATGAAGCTGACCGAACAGCAATCGAACTCATGATGTGACAATGACACAGAGTTTCGTACACAAGAAAAGACTCGAGTTTTAATGGACGTAACTAGCGGTTCATTTGAAGTTTCGGGCACCCGAATGTAGGAACGGGAAAGCCATAAGGTATCTAAGCATGCAACAGACTCAGATAAAGGATATGAAGCTGACCGGACGGTAATCGGACCCACGATGCGACAATGTCATAGAGATTCATACACAAGAAAAGACTTGAGTTTTAAAGGACGTAACTATCTGTACATTTGAAGTTTCGGGCACCCGAATGGAGGTATGGGAAGGCCATAAGATATCTAAGGATCCAACAGACTCAGATAAAGGATATGAAGCTGACCGGATGGTAATCGGACTCACGATGCGACAATGACATAGAGATTCGTACACAAGAAAAGACTCGAGTTTTAAAGGACGTAACTATCGGTACATTTGAAGTTTCGGGCACCCAAATGGAGGAACGGGAAAGCCATAAGATATCTAAGCATGCAACAGACTCAGATAAAGGACATGAAGCTGACCGGACGGTAATCGGAGTTACGATGGGACAATGACACAGAGATTCGTACACAAGAAAAGACTCGTCTTTTAATGGACGTAACTAGCGGTTCATTTGAAGTTTCGGGAACCCGAATGGAGGAACGGGAAGGCCATAAGATATCTGAGCATGCAACAGACTCAGATAAAGTATATGAAGCTTACCGGACGGAATCGGACTCACGATGGGACAATGACACAGAGATTCGTACACAAGAAAAGACTCGAGTTTTAATGGACGGAACTATCGGTTCATATGAAGTTTCGGGCACCCGAATGGAGGAACGGGAACGCCATAAGATATCTGATCATGCAACAAACTATGTTAAAGGATACGAAGCAGACCGGACAGTAATCGGACTCACGATGTGACAATGACACAGAGATTCGTACACAAGAAAAGACTCGTGTTTTAATGGACGTAACTAGCGGTTCATTTGAAGTTTCGGGCACCCGAATGGAGGAACGGGAAGGCCATAAGATATCTAAGCATGCAACAGAATCAGATAATGATATGAAGCTGACCGGACGGCAATCGGACTCATGATGTGACAATGACACAGAGTTTCGTACACAAAAAAAGACTCGAGTTTTAATGGACGTAACTAGCGGTTCATTTCAAGTTTCGGGCTCCCGAATGGAGGAACGGGAAAGCCATAAGATATCTAAGCATGCAACAGACTCAGATAAAGGATATGAAGCTGACCGGACGGTAATCGGACTTACGATGGGACAATGACACAGAGATTCGTACAAAAGAAAAGACTCGTCTTTTAATGGACGTAACTAGCGGTTCATTTGAAGTTTCGGGAACCCGAATGGAGGAACGGGAAGGCCATAAGATATCTGAGCATGCAACAGACTCAGATAAAGTATATGAAGCTTACCGGACGGAATCGGACTCACGATGGGACAATGACACAGAGATTCGTACACAAGAAAAGACTCGAGTTTTAATGGACGGAACTATCGGTTCATATGAAGTTTCGGGCACCCGAATGGAGGAACGGGAACGCCATAAGATATCTGATCATGCAACAAACTATGTTAAAGGATACGAAGCAGACCGGACAGTAATCGGACTCACGATGTGACAATGACACAGAGATTCGTACACAAGAAAAGACTCGTGTTTTAATGGACGTAACTAGCGGTTCATTTGAAGTTTCGGGCACCCGAATGGAGGAACGGGAAGGCCATAAGATATCTAAGCATGCAACAGAATCAGATAATGATATGAAGCTGACCGGACGGCAATCGGACTCATGATGTGACAATGACACAGAGTTTCGTACACAAGAAAAGACTCGAGTTTTAATGACGTAACTAGCGGTTCATTTGAAGTTTCGGGCTCCCGAATGGAGGAACGGGAAAGCCATAAGATATCTAAGCATGCAACAGACTCAGATAAAGGATATGAAGCTTACCCAACGGTAATCGTACTCACGATGGGACAATGACACAGAGATTCGTACACAAGAAAAGACTCGAGTTTTAATGGACGGAACTATCGGTTCATATGAAGTTTCGGGCACCCGAATGGAGGAACGGGAACGCCATAAGATATCTGATCATGCAACAAACTATGTTAAAGGATACGAAGCAGACCGGACAGTAATCGGACTCACGATGTGACAATGACACAGAGATTCGTACACAAGAAAAGACTCGTGTTTTAATGGACGTAACTAGCGGTTCATTTGAAGTTTCGGGCACCCGAATGGAGGAACGGGAAGGCCATAAGATATCTAAGCATGCAACAGAATCAGATAATGATATGAAGCTGACCGGACGGCAATCGGACTCATGATGTGACAATGACACAGAGTTTCGTACACAAAAAAAGACTCGAGTTTTAATGGACGTAACTAGCGGTTCATTTCAAGTTTCGGGCTCCCGAATGGAGGAACGGGAAAGCCATAAGATATCTAAGCATGCAACAGACTCAGATAAAGGATATGAAGCTGACCGGACGGTAATCGGACTTACGATGGGACAATGACACAGAGATTCGTACAAAAGAAAAGACTCGTCTTTTAATGGACGTAACTAGCGGTTCATTTGAAGTTTCGGGAACCCGAATGGAGGAACGGGAAGGCCATAAGATATCTGAGCATGCAACAGACTCAGATAAAGTATATGAAGCTTACCGGACGGAATCGGACTCACGATGGGACAATGACACAGAGATTCGTACACAAGAAAAGACTCGAGTTTTAATGGACGGAACTATCGGTTCATATGAAGTTTCGGGCACCCGAATGGAGGAACGGGAACGCCATAAGATATCTGATCATGCAACAAACTATGTTAAAGGATACGAAGCAGACCGGACAGTAATCGGACTCACGATGTGACAATGACACAGAGATTCGTACACAAGAAAAGACTCGTGTTTTAATGGACGTAACTAGCGGTTCATTTGAAGTTTCGGGCACCCGAATGGAGGAACGGGAAGGCCATAAGATATCTAAGCATGCAACAGAATCAGATAATGATATGAAGCTGACCGGACGGCAATCGGACTCATGATGTGACAATGACACAGAGTTTCGTACACAAGAAAAGACTCGAGTTTTAATGACGTAACTAGCGGTTCATTTGAAGTTTCGGGCTCCCGAATGGAGGAACGGGAAAGCCATAAGATATCTAAGCATGCAACAGACTCAGATAAAGGATATGAAGCTTACCCAACGGTAATCGTACTCACGATGGGACAATGACACAGAGATTCGTACACAAGAAAAGACTCGAGTTTTAATGGACGGAACTATCGGTTCATATGAAGTTTCGGGCACCCGAATGGAGGAACGGGAACGCCATAAGATATCTGATCATGCAACAAACTATGTTAAAGGATACGAAGCAGACCGGACGGTAATCGGACTCACGATGTGACAATGACACAGAGATTCGTACACAAGAAAAGACTCGTGTTTTAATGGACGTAACTAGCGGTTCATTTGAAGTTTCGGGCACCCGAATGGAGGAACGGGAAGGCCATAAGATATCTAAGCATGCAACAGAATCAGATAATGATATGAAGCTGACCGGACGGCAATCGGACTCATGATGTGACAATGACACAGAGTTTCGTACACAAGAAAAGACTCGAGTTTTAATCGACGTAACTAGCGGTTCATTTGAAGTTTCGGGCTCCCGAATGGAGGAACGGGAAAGCCATAAGATATCTAAGCATGCAACAGACTCAGATAAAGGATATGAAACTTACCCGACGGTAATCGGACTCACGATGGGACAATGACACAGAGATTCGTACACAAGAAAAGACTCGTGTTTTAATGGACGTAACTAGCGGTTCATTTGAAGTTTCGGGCACCCGAATGTAGGAACGGGAAAGCCATAAGATATCTAAGCATGCAACAGACTAAGATAAAGGATATGAAGCTGACCGGATGGTAATCGGACCCACGATGCGACAATGACATAGAGATTCATACACAAGAAAAGACTTGAGTTTTAAAGGACGTAACTATCTGTACATTTGAAATTTCGGGCACCCGAATGGAGGTATGGGAAGGCCATAAGATATCTAAGCATGCAACAACCTCAGATAAAGGATATGAAGCTGACCGGATGGTAATCGGACTCACGATGCGGCAATGACATAGAGATTCGTACACAAGAAAAGACTCGAGTTTTAATGGACGTAACTAGCGGTTCATTTGAAGTTTCGGGCACCCGAATGGTGGAACAGGAAAGCCATAAGATATCTAAGCATGCAACAGACTCAGATAAAGGATATGAAGCTAACCGGACGGTAATCGGACTCACGATGGGACAATGACACAGAGATTCGTACACAATAAAAGACTCGTGTTTTAATGGACGTAACTAGCGGTTCATTTGAAGTTTCGGGCACCCAAATGTAGGAACGGGAAGGCCATTAGATATCTGAGCATGCAACAGACTCAGATAAAGGATATGAAGCTGACCGGACGTAATCGGACTCACGATGGGACAAGGACACAGAGATTCGTACACAAGGAAAGACTCGTGTTTTAATGAACGTAAATAGCGGTTCATTTGAAGTTTCGGGCACCCGAATGGAGGAACGGGAAGGCCAAAAGATATCTAAGCATGCAACAGACTCAGATAAAGGATATGAAGCTGACCGGACGGTAATCGGACTCACGATGCGACAATGACATAGAGATTCGTACACAAGAAAAGACTCGAGTTTTAAAGGACGTAACTATATGTACATTTGAAGTTTCGGGCCCTCGAATGGAGGAACGGGAAGGCCATAAGATATCTAAGCATGCAACAGACTCAGATAAATGATATGAAGCTGACCAGACGACAATCGGACTCATGATGTGACAATGACACAGAGTTTCGTACACAATGAAAGACTCGAGTTTTAATGGACGTAACTAGCGGTTCATTTGAAGTTTCGGGCACCCGAATGGAGGAACGGGAAGGCCATAAGATATCTAAGCATGCAACAGAATCAGATAAATGATATGAAGCTGACCGGACGGCAATCAGACTCATGATGTGACAATGACACAGAGTTTCGTACACAAGAAAAGACTCGAGTTTTAATGGACGTAACTAGCGGTTCATTTGAAGTTTCGGGCTCCCGAATGGAGGAACGGGAAAGCCATAAGATATCTAAGCATGCAACAGACTCAGATAAAGGATATTGTGCTTACCCGACAGTAATCGGACTCACGATGGGACAATGACACAGAGATTCGTACACAAGAAAAGACTCGTGTTTTAATGGACGTAACTAGCGGTTCATTTGAAGTTTCGGGCACCCGAATGGAGGAACAAGAAGGCCATAAGATATCTAAGCATGCAACAGACTCAGATAAAGGATATGAAGCTGACCGGACGGTAATCGGACCCACGATGCGACAATGACATAGAGATCCGTACACAAGAAAAGACTCGAGTTTTAAAGGACGTAACTATCTATATATTTGAAGTTTCGGGCACCCGAATGGAGGAACGGGAAGGCCATAAAATATCTGAGCATGCAACAGACTCAAATAAAGGATATGAAGCTGACCGGACGGTAATCGGACTCACGATGCGACAATGACACATAGATTCGTACACAAGAAAAGACTCGAGTTTTAAAGGACGTAACTATCGGTACATTTGAAGTTTCGGGCACCCGAATGGAGGTACGGGAAGGCCATAAGATATCTGACCATGCAACAGACTCAGATAAAGGATATGAAGGTTACCGGACGGTAGTCGGACTCACGATGAGACAAGGACACAGAGATTCGTACACAAGGAATGACTCGTGTTTTAATGAACGTAAATAGCAGTTCATTTGAAGTTTCGGGCACCCGAATGGAGGAACGGGAAGGCCATAAGATATCTAAGCATGCAACAGACTCAGATAAAGGATATGAAGCTGACCGGACGGTAATCAGACTCACGATGCGACAATGACATAGAGATTCGTACACAAGAAAAGACTCGAGTTTTAAAGGACATAACTATCTGTACATTTGAAGTTTCGGGCCCCCGAATGGAGGATCGGGAAGGCCATAAGATATCTAAGCATGCAACAGACTCAAATAAATGATATGAAGCGGACCGGATGGCAATCGGACTCATGATGTGACAATGACACAGAGATTCGTACACAAGAAAAGACTCGTGTTTTAATGAACGTAAATAGCAGTTCATTTGAAGTTTCGGGCACCCGAATGGAGGAACGGGAAGGCCATAAGATATCTAAGCATGCAACAGACTCAGATAAAGGATATGAAGCTGACCGAACGGTAATCGGACTCACGATGCGACAATGACATAGAGATTCGTACACAAGAAAAGGCTCGAGTTTTAAAGGACGTAACTATCTGTACATTTGAAGTTTCGGGCCCCCGAATGGAGGAACGGGAAGGCCATAAGATATCTAAGCATGCAACAGACTCAGATAAATGATATGAAGCTGACCGGACGGCAATCGGACTCATTATGTGACAATGACACAGAGTTTCGTACACAATAAAAGACTCGAGTTTTAATGGACGTAACTAGCGGTTCATTTGAAGTTTCGGGCACCCGAATGGAGGAACGGGAAGGCCATAAGATATCTAAGCATGCAACAGAATCAGATAAATGATATGAAGCTGACCGGACAGCAATCGGACTCATGATGTGACAATGACACAGAGTTTCGTACACAAGAAAAGACTCGAGTTTTAATGGACGTAACTAGCGGTTCATTTGAAGTTTCGGGCTCCCGAATGGAGGAACGGGAAAGCCATAAGATATCTAAGCATGCAACAGACTCAGATAAAGGATATGAAGCTTACCCGACGGTAATCAGACTCACGATGGGACAATGACACAGAGATTCGTACACAAGAAAAGACTCGTGTTTTAATGGACGTAACTAGCGGTTCATTTGAAGTTTCGGGCACCCGAATGTAGGAACGGGAAAGCCATAAGATATCTAAGCATGCAACAGACTAAGATAAAGGATATGAAGCTGACCGGACGGTAATCGGACCCACGATGCGACAATGACATAGAGATTCATACACAAGAAAAGACTTGAGTTTTAAAGGACGTAACTATTTGTACATTTGAAATTTCGGGCACCCGAATGGAGGTATGGGGAGGCCATAAGATATCTAAGCATGCAACAAACTCAGATAAAGGATATGAAGCTGACCGGATGGTAATCGGACTCACGATGCGGCAATGACATAGAGATTCATACACAAGAAAAGACTCGAGTTTTAATGGACGTAACTAGCGGTTCATTTGAAGTTTCGGGCACCCGAATGGTGGAACAGGAAAGCCATAAGATATCTAAGCATGCAACAGACTCAGATAAAGGATATGAAGCTAACCGGACGGTAATCGGACTCACGATGGGACAATGACACAGAGATTCGTACACAATAAAAGACTCGTGTTTTAATGGACGTAACTAGCGGTTCATTTGAAGTTTCGGGCACCCAAATGTAGGAACGGGAAGGCCATTAGATATCCGAGCATGCAACAGACTCAGATAAAGTATATGAAGCTGACCGGACATAATCGGACTCACGATGGGACAAGGACACAGAGATTCGTACACAAGGAAAGACTCGTGTTTTAATGAACGTAAATAGCGGTTCATTCGAAGTTTCGGGCACCCGAATGGAGGAACGGGAAGGCCAAAAGATATCTAAGCATGCAACAGACTCAGATAAAGGATATGAAGCTAACCGGACGGTAATCGGACTCACGATGCGACAATGACATAGAGATTCGTACACAAGAAAAGACTCGAGTTTTAAAGGACGTAACTATCTGTACATTTGAAGTTTCGGGCCCTCGAATGGAGGAACGGGAAGGCCATAAGATATCTAAGCATGCAACAGACTCAGATAAATGATATGAAGCTGACCGGACGGCAATCGGACTCATGATGTGACAATGACACAGAGTTTCGTACACAATAAAAGACTCGAGTTTTAATGGACGTAACTAGCGGTTCATTTGAAGTTTCGGGCACCCGAATGGAGGAACGGGAAGGCCATAAGATATCTAAGCATGCAACAGAATCAGATAAATGATATGAAGCTGACCGGACGGCAATCGGACTCATGATGTGACAATGACACAGAGTTTCGTACACAAGAAAAGACTCGAGTTTTAATGGACGTAACTAGCGGTTCATTTGAAGTTTCGGGCTCCCGAATGGAGGAACGGGAAAGCCATTAGATATCTAAGCATGCAACAGACTCAGATAAAGGATATTGTGCTTACCCGACAGTAATCGGACTCACGATGGGACAATGACATAGAGATTCGTACACAAGAAAAGACTTGTGTTTTAATGGACGTAACTAGCGGTTCATTTGAAGTTTCGGGCACCCGAATGGAGGAACAAGAAGGCCATAAGATATCTAAGCATGCAACAGACTCAGATAAAGGATATGAAGCTGACCGGACGGTAATCGGACCCACGATGCGACAATGACATAGAGATCCGTACACAAGAAAAGACTCGAGTTTTAAAGGACGTAACTATCTGTATATTTGAAGTTTCGGGCACCCGAATGGAGGAACGGGAAGGCCATAAGATATCTGAGCATGCAACAGACTCAAATAAAGGATATGAAGCTGACCGGACGGTAATCGGACTCACGATGCGACAATGACACATAGATTCGTACACAAGAAAAGACTCGAGTTTTAAAGGACGTAACTATCGGTACATTTGAAGTTTCGGGCACCCGAATGGAGGTACGGGAAGGCCATAAGATATCTGACCATGCAACAGACTCAGATAAAGGATATGAAGGTTACCGGACGGTAATCGGACTCACGATGAGACAAGGACACAGAGATTCGTACACAAGGAATGACTCGTGTTTTAATGAACGTAAATAGCAGTTCATTTGAAGTTTCGGGCACCCGAATGGAGGAACGGGAAGGCCATAAGATATCTAAGCATGCAACAGACTCAGATAAAGGATATGAAGCTGACCGGACGGTAATAGGACTCACGATGCGACAATGACATAGAGATTCGTACACAAGAAAAGACTCGAGTTTTAAAGGACATAACTATCTGTACATTTGAAGTTTCGGGCCCCCGAATGGAGGATCGGGAAGGCCATAAGATATCTAAGCATGCAACAGACTCAAATAAATGATATGAAGCTGACCGGATGGCAATCGGACTCATGATGTGACAATGACACAGAGATTCGTACACAAGAAAAGACTCGTGTTTTAATGAACGTAAATAGCAGTTCATTTGAAGTTTCGGGCACCCGAATGGAGGAACGGGAAGGCCATAAGATATCTAAGCATGCAACAGACTCAGATAAAGGATATGAAGCTGACCGGACGGTAATCGGACTCACGATGCGACAATGACATAGAGATTCGTACACAAGAAAAGGCTCGAGTTTTAAAGGACGTAACTATCTGTACATTTGAAGTTTCGGGGCCCCGAATGGAGGAACGGGAAGGCCATAAGATATCTAAGCATGCAAAAGACTCAGATAAATGATATGAAGCTGACCGGACGGCAATCGGACTCATTATGTGACAATGACACAGAGTTTCGTACACAATAAAAGACTCGAGTTTTAATGGACGTAACTAGCGGTTCATTTGAAGTTTCGGGCACCCGAATGGAGGAACGGGAAGGCCATAAGATATCTAAGCATGCAACAGAATCAGATAAATGATATGAAGCTGACCGGACAGCAATCGGACTCATGATGTGACAATGACACAGAGTTTCGTACACAAGAAAAGACTCGAGTTTTAATGGACGTTACTAGCGGTTCATTTGAAGTTTCGGGCTCCCGAATTGAGGAACGGGAGAGCCATAAGATATCTAAGCATGCAACAGACTCAGATAAAGGATATTGTGCTTACCCGACAGTAATCGGACTCACGATGGGACAATGACACAGAGATTCGTACACAAGAAAAGACTCGTGTTTTAATGGACGTAACTAGCGGTTCATTTGATGTTTCGGGAACCCGAATGGAAGAACGGGAAGGCCATAAGATATCTGAGCATGCAACAGACTCAGATAAAGTATATGAAGCTTACCAGACGGAATCCGACTCACGATGGGACAATGACACAGAGATTCGTACACAAGAAAAGACTCGAGTTTTAATGGACGGAACTATCGGTTCATATGAAGTTTCGGGCACCCGAATGGAGGAACGGGAACGCCATAAGATATATGATCATGCAACAAACTATGTTAAAGGATACGAAGCAGACCGGACGGTAATCGGACTCACGATGTGACAATGACACAGAGATTCGTACACAAGAAAAGACTCGTGTTTTAATGGACGTAACTAGCGGTTCATTTGAAGTTTCGGGCACCCGAATGGAGGAACGGGAAGGCCATAAGATATCTAAGCATGCAACAGAATCAGATAAATGATATGAAGCTGACCGGACGGCAATTGGACTCATGATGTGACAATGACACAGAGTTTCGTACACAAGAAAAGACTCGAGTTTTAAAGGACGTAACTATATGTACATTTGAAGTTTCGGGCCCTCGAATGGAGGAACGGGAAGGCCATAAGATATCTAAGCATGCAACAGACTCAGATAAATGATATGAAGCTGACCGGACGGCCATCGGACTCATGATGTGACAATGACACAGAGTTTCGTACACAAGAAAAGACTCGAGTTTTAATGGACGTAACTAGCGGTTCATTTGAAGTTTCGGGCTTCCGAATGGAGGAACGGGAAAGCCATAAGATATCTAAGCATGCAACAGACTCAGATATAGGATATTGTGCTTACCCGACAGTAATCGGACTCACGATGGGACAATGGCACAGAGATTCGTACAGAAGAAAAGACTCGTGTTTTAATGGACGTAACTAGCGGTTCATTTGAAGTTTCGGGAACCCGAATGTAGGAACGGGAAAGCCATAAGGTATCTAAGCATGCAACAGACTCAGATAAAGGATATGAAGTTGACCGGACGGTAATCGGACCCACGATGCGACAATGACATAGAGATTCGTACACAAGAAAAGACTTGAGTTTTAAAGGATGTAACTATCTGTACATTTGAAGTTTCGGGCACCCGAATGGAGGTATGGGAAGGCCATAAGATATCTAAGCATGCAACAGACTCAGATAAAGGATATGAAGCTGACCGGATGGTAATCGGACTCACGATGCGACAATGACATAGAGATTCGTACACAAGAAAAGACTCGAGTTTTAAAGAAAGTAACTATCGGTACATTTGAAGTTTCGGGCACCCGAATGGAGGTACGGGAAAGCCATAAGATATCTAAGCATGCAACAGACTCAGATAAAGGATATGAAGCTGACCGGACGGTAATCGGACTTACGATGGGACAATGACACAGAGATTCGTACACAAGAAAAGACTCGTATTTTAATGGACGTAACTAGCGGTTCATTTGAAGTTTCGGGAACCCGAATAGAGGAACGGGAAGGCCATAAGATATCTGAGCATGCAACAGACTCAGATAAAGTATATGAAGCTTACCGGACGGAATCGGACTCACGATGGGACAATGACACAGAGATTCGTACACAAGAAAAGACACGAGTTTTAATGGACGGAACTATCGATTCATATGAAGTTTCGGGCACCCGAATGGAGGAACGGGAACGCCATAAGATATCTGATCATGCAACAAACTATGTTAAAGGATACGAAGCAGACCGCACGGTAATCGGACTCACGATGTGACAATGACACAGAGATTCGTACACAAGAAAAGACTCGTGTTTTAATAGACGTAACTAGCGGTTCATTTGAAGTTTCGGGCACCCGAATGGAGGAACGGGAAGGCAATAAGATATCTAAGCATGCAACAGAATCAGATAAATGATATGAAGCTGACCGGACGGCAATCGGACTCATGATGTGACAATGACACAGAGTTTCGTACACAAGAAAAGACTCGAGTTTTAATGGACGTAACTAGCGGTTCATTTGAAGTTTCGGGCTCCCGAATGGAGGAACGGGAAAGCCATAAGATATCTAAGCATGCAACAGACTCAGATAAAGGATATGAAGCTTACCCGACGGTAATCGGACTCACGATGGGACATTGACACAGAGATTCGTACACAAGAAAAGACTCGTGTTTTAATGGACCTAACTAGCGGTTCATTTGAAGTTTCGGGCACCCGAATGTAGGAACGGGAAAGCCATATGATATCTAAGCATGCAACAGACTTAGATAAAGGATATGAAGCTGACCGGACGGTAATCGGACCCACGATGCGACAATGACATAGAGATTCATACACAAGAAAAGACTTGAGTTTTAAAGGACGTAACTATCTGTACATTTGAAATTTCGGGCACCCGAATGGAGGTATGGGAAGGCCATAAGATATCTAAGCATGCAACAAACTCAGATAAAGGATATGAAGCTGACCGGATGGTAATCGGACTCACGATGCGGCAATGACATAGAGATTCGTACACAAGAAAAGACTCGAGTTTTAATGGACGTAACTAGCGGTTCATTTGAAGTTTCGGGCACCCGAATGGTGGAACAGGAAAGCCATAAGATATCTAAGCATGCAACAGACTCAGATAAAGGATATGAAGCTAACCGGACGGTAATCGGACTCACGATTGGACAATGACACAGAGATTCGTACACAATAAAAGACTCGTGTTTTAATGGACGTAACCAGCGGTTCATTTGAAGTTTCGGGCACCCAAATGTAGGAACGGGAAGGCCATTAGATATCTGAGCATGCAACAGACTCAGATAAAGGATATGAAGCTGACCGGACGGTAATCGGACCCACGATGGGACAAGGACACAAAGATTCGTACACAAGGAAAGACTCGTGTTTTAATGAACGTAAATAGCGGTTCATTTGAAGTTTCGGGCACCCGAATGGAGGAACGGGAAGGCCAAAAGATTTCTAAGCATGCAACAGACTCAGATAAAGGATATGAAGCTGACCGGACGGTAATCGGACTCACGATGCGACAATGACATAGAGATTCGTACACAAGAAAAGACTCGAGTTTTAAAGGACGTAACTATCTGTACATTTGAAGTTTCGGGCCCTCGAATGGAGGAACGGGAAGGCCATAAGATATCTAAGCATGCAACAGACTCAGATAAATGATATGAAGCTGACCGGACGGCAATCGGACTCATGATGTGACAATGACACAAAGTTTCGTACACAATAAAAGACTCGAGTTTTAATGGACGTAACTAGCGGTTCATTTGAAGTTTCGGGCACCCAAATGGAGGATCGGGAAGGCCATAAGATATCTAAGCATGCAACAGAATCAGATAAATGATATGAAGCTGACCGGACAACAATCAGACTCATGATGTGACAATGACACAGAGTTTCGTACACAAGAAAAGACTCGAGTTTTAATGGACGTAACTAGCGGTTCATTTGAAGTTTCGGGCTCCCGAATGGAGGAAAGGGAAAGCCATAAGATATCTAAGCATGCAACAGACTCAGATAAAGGATATTGTGCTTACCCGACAGTAATCGGACTCACGATGGGACAATGACACAGAGATTCGTACACAAGAAAAGACTCGTGTTTTAATGGACGTAACTAGCGGTTCATTTGAAGTTTCGGGCACCCGAATGGAGGAACGAGAAGGCCATAAGATATCTAAGCATGCAACAGACTCAGATAAAGGATATGAAGCTGACCGGACGGTAATCGGACCCACGATGCGACAATGACATAGAGATCCGTACACAAGAAAAGACTCGAGTTTTAAAGGATGTAACTATCTGTACATTTGAAGTTTCGGGCACCCGAATGGAGGAACGGGAAGGCCAGAAGATATCTGAGCATGCAACAGACTCAGATAAAGGATATGAAGCTCACCGAACGGTAATCGGACTCACGATGCGACAATGACACAGAGATTCGTACACAAGAAAAGACTCGAGTTTTAAAGGACGTAACTATCGTTACATTTGAAGTTTCAGGCACCCGAATGGAGGTACGGGAAGGCCATAAGATATCTGACCATGCAACAGACTCAGATAAAGGATATGAAGGTTACCGGACGGTAATCGGACTCACGATGGGACAATGACACAGAGATTCGTACACAAGAAAAGACTCGTGTTTTAATGGACGTAACTAGCGGTTCATTTGAAGTTTCGGGCACCCGAATGGAGGAACGGGAAAGCCATAAGATATCTAAGCATGCAACAGACTGAGATAAAGGATATGAAGCTGACCGGACTGTAATCGGACCCACGATGCGACAATGACATAGAGATTCGTACACAAGAAAAGTCTCGAGTTTTAAAGGACGTAACTATTTGTACATTTGAAGTTTCGGCACCCGAATGGAGGTACGGGAAGGCCATAAGATATCTAAGCATGCAACAGACTCAGATAAAGGATATGAAGCTGACCGAATGGTAATCGGACTCACGATGCGACAATGACATATTAATAATGGGAATCTCCATTCTAAAGTGGAACTAATGAGGGCAGAATTGGAAAAGATTCAAGAGGCTGTGGGGGCAGATCCTGGTAATATAGAGCTAAGGGAAGAAGAGGGGGTATACTTAAAGTTGTATAATGAAGCATTGCTTGAGGAGGAATCTTTGCTCAAGCAAAAATCTAAAGTTCATTGGTTGAAAGTGGGAGATAGGAACTCTAAGTATTTTTTTCATTCAGTCAAGCAGAGGCAAATTTTTAACAAGGTAAATCAGATTGAAGATATAGCTGGGATTGTTTATAATGATGACAGGGTTGGGAATGCTTTTGTGGGTTTCTATTCTGGTCTTTTGGGGAAAAAGGGATCTGTTGGGCTGATGAATGAGCCTGATTCTTTATTTCTGAACAAGTTGCCAGAGGGAGTTGCTGAATTCATGATTAGAAGGGTTACTAGTGAGGAAATTAAAGAGGCTGTGTTTCAAATTGAAGACAATAAGGCCCCTGGACCTGACGGATACACTGCAAAGTTTTTTAAGGCAGCCTGGGGAGTTATTGGGGAAGATATCTGTGCTGCAGTCAAAGAATTTTTTGAAAGTGGCAAGTTATTAAGGGAACTGAATGCTACAGTAGTTTCTGTCATCCCTAAAGTGAAGAATCCTACTAAGGTTAGTGAATTCAGACCAATTGCATGTTGTAATGTGATTTACAAGTGTATTAGCAAAGTCTTATGTAATAGATTTAAAGAATTCTTGGGGCTTATTGTTCACAATTCTCAAAGTGCCTTCATTCCTGGAAGGATGATTAGTGACAATATTTTAATGGCTCAGGAGTTAATTAAAGGCTATCAGTGGGTTAGGGCTGTGCCTAGGGTTGCTCTAAAGATTGATCTTCAGAAAGCATATGATTCTGTGGATCATGACTTTGTACATCAATGTCTTATTCAGTTTGGTTTTCATGAAAAGTTTATAGGTTGGATTATGGTCTGCCTAAGGATTGTTTCTTACTCTATAAATGTCAATGGTGATCTTCATGGGTTCTTTAAAGGGGAAAGGGGATTAAGGCAAGGGGATCCTATTTCCCCTTACTTATTCACTTTAGTAATGGAAGTGCTGAATTTGATGATTAGAAGGAAAGTAGAGAATGCTGAAAGTTTTAAATATCATTGGAAATGTGATGCTGTTAAACTGACACATCTATGTTTTGCTGATGATTTGATTATTTTTGGGGCTGCTGATATAGAATCCATTAGGGTTTTAAAATCAGCTTTGGATGAATTTAGCTCTTGTTCTGGTTTAATTCCAAATCATAATAAGAGTGAAATTTTCTTTAGTAATGTGGAGAGGGATATTCAGGAAGAGATTCTGGAGGTTATGCCTTTTAAAATTGGGACTTTTCCAGTTAAATATTTAGGTGTTCCTTTAGATTCTAAAAGATTGCACCTGAAAGATTGTGGAGTTTTAGTTGATAAAGTCAAGAAAAGAACTGAGGATTGGAAAAATAAGTTTCTTTCATATGTTGGCAGATTGCAGTTAGTACAGTCTGTGCTTTCTTCATTGACTGTGTATTGGTCTTCTTTGTTCATTTTGCCCAGTTCCTTGGCTGAGGATATTGATAGGGTGATGAGAAGTTTTCTTTGGAGTAATGGTTATTACAAACCAGGTTCTGCTAAAGTGAGTTGGGAGGGAGTTTGTTTGCCTAAAAGCCAAGGGGGATTAAATATAGCTTCTTTAAAGGATAGAAATTTGGCTTTAATCTCTAAACACATTTGGAGTATTCTGAATAGAAGAGATTCTATTTGGGTCAAATGGGTTGTTCATTATAAGCTTCAGGGTAAGAACTTCTGGTCTATTAATGAAACTAATGCTGATTCTTGGTTTTGGAAACAACTGTTGAGTTGTAGGAAGTTTGTTCAAGATAATTATGCAGCTGTTTTGGGTGATGGTAACAAGATAAATGCTTGGTTTGATCCTTGGCATCCAAAAGGTCCTCTTATCAAGCTGATTAACAGGAGGGATATTAAGGATTCAGGGTTGGGTTGGGATTGTAAAGTGTCTGGGTTGGTTGTTAACAATAACTGGAATGTTCCTATAGGATGGGTGGAAAAGTACCCTTGGTTAGTAAAAGAAGAGGTCCCAAGACTGTGTAGTAGTAGGGCTGATCATTTTATGTGGAAGAATGACAATGATAGTTTGGTGGCTTTTTCTTCTAAAGAAGTTTACAAGAAGTTCTGTAGGAAGGGGCCTAAAGTGAAATGGGGAAATTTTGTGTGGTACAGTCAGTGTATTCCTAGACATGCTTTTATTTTATGGCTAGCTTTCAAATATAGGTTACCTACTAAGGATAGAATGATTCTGAGGAGTGGTAGGGATGATCTCAAATGCATGTTTTGTGGTAATGTTCCAGACAGCCACAATCATTTATTCTTTGAATGTGAGTATGCTAATATGATTTGGAGAAAGCTGAAAATAATGGCAAGATTTGAACAGGCTCCTGATAGGTGGGAAGAGATTGTGAATTTTATTGAAAACAGAAAGTTTAATAATGAAGTGTGGTGTGTGATACAGAGATTGGTTGTGGGAGCTGCTGTTTACTTTATTTGGCAGGAGAGGAATGCTAGGATATTTAAAAAATGCAGTAAACCATCTCAAGTTGTGATTGGTCAGATATGTGAAGAAGTTAGAATGAGGATGAAGGAATTATCTTTTAAGAGACCTATCATAGGCTCTTTGGCTGCTAATGTTTGGAATTTATGATGCAGCTCAAGTTGATCAGTAGGAAGTTAGAGGTGAGGGTTGAAGAAAGGGTGTGTATTGGATGTTTATGCCTTGGGGATAGGGTTTTCTTTATTATTAATAATAGATATAATAAGTATATTGATTATAATAATAATAATAATAATAATAATACTAGCAATAATGATAATAAAATTACTATGATTAATGATAATAGTCTTTCTTTGTTTCTGATGGGTATGGGGTTTTTCTGGGTTGTTTGGGAACCTGCAGTAATCTGGAGTACTTATAAAACTTGGGTAGTTTCCTGGCCTTTTTGGCTTCCTGGTCTTTGTTGTCTCCTGTTATTGCTTTGGTGTCTCTCTTTTTATTTTAGTTTTTTATTTTTATTAGTTTGGTCTCTTAGTCTTCTGTTATGCCCCTCTTCCTTTTGGATGGTTGGGCTTAACTGTGCGCTTTATAATCGGTGGATAGGATTGTTAAGGCTTGGAGTAAGCCTGGTTCATGGAGTGATAAGGTTGGTCTCATCCACTGGTTTAGGTTCTTTTTCTTGTTTCTTGTTTTTTATATTTTTTAGGGTTATTAGTGGGTGAGAAATCTGCTTGAGTTGTATTACTGGTCTGTCTTGTCTAGTGTCAGTGAGTCTGGGTCTGTTGTGTTTTTTAGGCTTTTGCCTATGGGGGGCTTGGGTTTTCATTTCTGGGTATCCACAGGAGTAAGGAGTATAAAAAACGTTTGGGTAGAGATCTGGCTTTTTAAGTCATCTGTTTTATTTCAAAATTTTAAAAGTGGTTTATTTTTACAAAATGTTCTGTTGAGCCATGTTTCACCTTTTGAAAATTGGATCAATTCAGCGGTTTGTGATTGGTGGATAGGTTTATGGAAGCTTGGAGTAAGCTTAAAACAGTGAGATATAAGGATGGAGCTGACCAGTGATTCTAGGACATATTTTTCCACCCTAAATTTTGCATTTTCTAGAACCATTCACTGGTCAGGAACCCTTTGGCTGTTATGGCCTTTGTTGAGCCTTGTTCTTTTGAAGTATGGGTCTGTTTTGAGTCTTAGGCATTTGCCTAGGCGTGGGATGGGTCATATATTTTGGGAACTTGCAGTAATAAGGTGCACAAAATACGTCTGGGTAGAGGTCTGGCTGATAAGGCTTCCTGTTTGCCTTCATTCTTCGATTCTTTGTTTTTTATTTTATAAAGATCTATTGAGCCTACCTCTATCTTTTGGAGTTGGGTTCAATTCTGCCTGTTATGATTGGTGGTTAGGATTGGAGCATGGAGTATGCTTAACCCATGGAGAGATAAGGTTGGACCCTATCCTTGTGAATAGGACATTTTTCTCCTCCCCTCAATTTTTTAAACTTTTTAGCTCTACACAAGGATGGGAAACCCTTTCATTTTTGTTTTGTTCATTTCATAAGCCTTTTCTTGTGTTTAGCTTTAGGTGTTTTGGGACTCTTTTAGGGGATGGGTTGGATTTTGAGCAGATGTGGATTGGCTGGATCTGGCTAAAGTGTTTTGGATTCCTATTTCTGATTCAATGTTTATCCAGGAACTGTTTCATCATAGTTTATGAGTTAGTATGCATGTTTTTTGATCAGATACAAATTGTTTTTAAGGATTTTGATAAGTGTCACTTAGGATCCTTATATGTTAGTTTTGATCATGTATGGGTTTTTTGTATTGGGGCTGGGAATGTTCTTGTAAGCTATAGTGGTAATTCAGCTAGTGCACTTAACATGGGTTCTGGAAATGAAAGTATGAGCTGCTGGGCTGAAGACTGTTTTAACAAAGGAAAGGAAGCTGCTCAAAATAAGGATATAGAGTTTCAAGTGAAGAACCAAGATATGCGGAATATGAAGAAGAGGATTACACAGAGAGATCGAGTTATGCTGTTTGCGAGAAGTTTAAAGATTTACTGCAGAGTGAATTTTGTGTCTATGGATTGGGTTAATTGTAATGGGCTGGGTTTATTTTTGTTGTCTGTTTTGGGTCCGGATTGTGATCCAGGTTAAATGGGTTTTGTCTAGTGGACTGAATAGTAGGTTTTTGTCTAGATGATTTTGTGGGTTGATTGGTTTGGGCCTTGATCTAGTTTTGATAGGTTATTTTTTGTAAAGATCTTGGCCCTAGTTGATGTTTGTAAATATTTTATTATTAATAAATTTACCGAAGCAATGACTCCTTTATCAAAAAAAAAGGGATATGAAGCTGACTGGACGGTAATCGGACTCACGATGCGACAATGACACAGAGATTCGTACACAAGAAAAGACTTGAGTTTTAAAGGACGTAACTATCGGTACATTTGAAATTTCGGGCACCCGAATGGAGGAACAGGAAACCCATAAGATATCTAAGCATGTAACAGACTCAGATAAAGGATATGAAGCTGACCGGACGGTAATCGGACTCACGATGGGACAATGACACATAGATTCGTACACAAGAAAAGACTCGTGTTTTAATGGACGTTACTAGCGGTTCATTTGAAGTTTCGGGCACCCGAATGGAGGAACGAGAAGGCCATAAGATACTTGAGCATGCAACAGACTCAGATAAAGGATATGAAGCTTACCGGACGGTAATCGGATACACGATGGGACAATGACACATAGATTCGTACACAAGAAAAGACTCGTGTTTTAATGGACGTAACTAGCGGTTCATTTGAATTTTTGGGCACCCGAATGGAGGAACGGGAAGGCCATAAGATACCTGAGCATTAAACAGACTCAGATAAAGGATATGAAACTTACCGGACGGTAATCGGACTCACGATGGGACAATGACAAAGATATTCATACACAAGAAAAGATTCGAGTTTTAATGGACGGAACTATCGGTTCATATGAAGTTTCGGGCACCCGAATGGAGGAACGGGAACACCATAAGATATCTGATCATGCAACAAACTATGTTAAAGGATACGAAGCAGACCGGACGGTAATCGGACTCACGATGTGACAATGACACAGAGATTCGTACACAAGAAAAGACTCGAGTTTTAAAGGACGGAACTATCTGTACATTTGAAGTTTCGGGCACCCGAATGGAGGAACGGGAATGCCATAAGATATGTAAGCATGAAACAGACTCAGATAAAGGATATGAAGATGACCGGACGGTAATCGGACTCACGATGCGACAATGACGTAGAGATTCGTACAAAAGAAAAGACTCGAGTTTTAATGGACGTAACTAGCGGTTCATTTGAAGTTTCAGGCACCCGAATGGAGGAACGGGAAGGCCATAAGATATCTGAGCATGCAACAGACTCAGATAAAGGATATGAAGCTAGAAGTAAATTAGGGTTTTCTCTCTGAATTGGGCGATTTAGGCGATTCAGTGGTTTTCTTCTTCGTTTCTCATTTCCCGCCTCTTTCTAACCCTAATTTCTTCTCTGTTCTTCTTCTTCAATCGTGTTTAACTGTTTCAATTGCTCTTTTCTAATTGGAATCTTCACAGTTCACGGTACTATTTCCTTTTGTTCATGAGCTCGGGTTCTTCTAATCCGGCACCGGATCCTCCTCCTAGGGTTCCACCGGATATTATGGAGGTTCAGGATACTCAGGAAGCTGCTATTTAGGATAATTTGGATCCTATGGCTAGTTTGGATATGAAGTCGAAGGGTTCTGAGCAAGTTATTCTGAACAGAGTGATTTCAGGTAAGAAGGACTCTCTTATCCTTAGTTCTGATGTGGTTAATCTGTTTGTTACTTTGTTTGGGGATAATTGGAAGCAGAGATTCCTCTCTGAACCGATTGACCTATTGAAATTAGCTGGGATGGGTAAAGTAGAGGAGGTTAATCGTTTGGTGACTGATGAGATTGATGGTAGAAACCTTTTGTTTCATAATAAGCTTTCTGGTAGGTATGGGCTTATTATGGAAGTGGTTGCTGGATTTATGGGGAAGTTAGGGTATGGGAATTCTGTGTCTCATAGTTCTCTGGTTGATGATATTCAGATGAATGATGAGGGTAGGGGAGGTAGGATTCTGCAAGCTGATGTTAACTCTAATGTGTTTGAATCTGGGATGGGGGTTGGTTTTGTATGTATGGATAAGAGGAGGAAGAGGTCTGTGAGGAATGAGGGTATTAATGTGAAGACTAGGAAGGTGATGTGGGGAGAGGGGACTTATATTAGGTCTGAGGTGGATAATGGTCTGAATCATTGTGAGGAAGAGCTTCCTGAGATGGTCACTGCTCAGGAATTGCTGTCTGTGGTTAAGGAGGGAAATACTAGTGTTGGGCCTGTTAAGCTCAAGTTTGGTAAGAAGAATAGAGGCAATGGGGAGGGGAAGATTAATGAGTTAAGGCTGCAGTTGTCTGTACCTAGTCCTCAATTTTCTTTTAGCCCAGGTGCAGGTAGTAAGGTTATAGTTAATGAAGAAGGTGATATTGTTCTGAAGGGTTCTGCTGGCACTTTGAAGAAGGTTAAGGAGGATAGTAATGAAAGGGAAGATGAGTCTAAAGAGGATGAGATTATTACTGAGAATGAGGGTGGAGGTGCTGAGGGGTCTGATCAGAAAAGTATGGAGGAGGAGGTTGAGGGGAAGGTTAAGAAGGGGGACATTACCACTAGACTACCTTGGAGGGGCATTCTGAAAACTCCTTCAATGAAGAAACTTATCAAGCAGAAATCTGACAAGATGAGTTCCTATATGGTTAATGAGGAAGACTTGCAGCACATTAGTAAGCTAAAGCCTGTTGCTAAGTCAATTCTGCATACAGGGGTGGAGGCTGGGGGTGTTGTGTTTAAGTCTGTTAAGGAGGGTGAATCTGGGGAGAGTAGTGAGAAACCTGCTGCTTCTTTTGCTGATGTTACTAAGGATAAGCTGAATGAAGTGTTGGAGACTAAGATGACCTTTATTCCTCCTAAGGTTCTTGATTCTGGTGAGACTGTTGCTGTGATTAAGCCTGAGAAATTGTTGGAAGCAAGGGTGGCATACAGTACCTATCTGTATGGGTACTGTATTGGGCAGGATATTTCTATTGGGATGGTGAGGTATCATTTATTTAGAATGTGGAAGAGATTTGGTTTGATTGAGGTGTCTTCTAATGGGGCTGGTATTTTCTTCTTTAAGTTCAAAAATGAGCAAGGGATGATGGAAACTATCAATCAGGGGCCATGGCTTATAAACAATATTCCTTTATGTATAAGGAAATGGGAGATTGGTTTGAATTTGGAAAGGGTGGAACCCAGTTCTATTCCTATTTGGGTTACCATCCCTAACATGCCTATGGAACTCTGGAATAGAGAGAGCTTAAGTAGTATGATGAGTTATATTGGTGACCCATTAATGTTGGATAGAGTTACTGCTTTGAGATGTAACAAGAATGAAGGTAGGGCAGGTTTTGCTAGGATTCTGGTGGAAGTAAAGGCTGTAAGATACTTCCAGATTTTGTTAATGCTTACTATCCAGCTGATGTTGGCAAACCAGCTTTTATTCAGAAAGTTAAAGTTGAATATCAAGTCAAAGTGAAGAAGTGTTCTGCATGTAAAGTCTTTGGTCATGATTATGAGGGTTGTAAAGCAAGGGAGTTGTCAGCTGAGGAGGTTGCTGGGAAGACTGAACAACTGCTTAAGGATTTATTTCAGGCAACTCAATCTGATTTTCCTGTGTCTGGGGTGGATAATGAGGGGTTTCAAGTTGTGGGTAGAAACAATAGGGTGGTTAATAATATGGGAAATGGTGGTGGGAATGCTCAGAGGAATGATAGAGATAAGGGGGGTAATTCTAATGGGAGACAGAATGGGGTTAGAGGTCAAGGCAATCAGGGTAACTTTGGGGGAGGATTTAGGAATCAAGGCTCTAAAAATGGGGGAAGACAATGGGTTAGTAAGAATGATTTTAGAAAGAATAATGATAATAAAATGAATAATGATAATAAAAAACATAATGATAATAATAGTATCAGTTTATCAAATACTTTTGCCATTCTTAAGGAGGACTTAAATGTGGGGAGTTCTGAGGGCAGTAACATTAAGGGGAAGAATATTGAGGGGGAGATAAATCAGGCTAAGAATATGACTGTGGAGAAAGATTCTGGGGTAGCATCTAGTAGGAAGGCTGTTCAAGGTAAGAATGTAGGTAAGGAGGTGAATGCTGATTTGAAGCAGGGACTTAAGGGGGAGAAGAAGGATGTTCAAGTTGCTGAAGTCAATCTTTCTGATGAAGCTGCTAAGGTGCATACTAAGGTTAATATCAAATCTGGTTATTTTAAAATGAGTACAGCTCAATTCAATGAAGTGGCTCACTTTGTTATTAATAAAAAATCTCCGTCTAATGATGTTATGAAACACTGGAATATTGGTCAGATTAAGGTGTTTTTTGAGCAGTGGGATAAGATTATGTTTGAAAAACTGGTTGAAGCTGAAAATGCTAAGGCTAGTAATGGTGTGGGATCTTCTGGTTTGGAGGGTCCTATGAATGTTGATAATGTTATTAATGAAGATTAATCCTTTTGTGTGGAATGTGAGGGGTATGTCTACTGTTTCTAAACAAAGACAGGTGTCTAGAATACTTAGGGAGAATAAAGTGGGATTGGTAGGATTAGTGGAGACTAGAGTTATTAAGTCCAATATTGATGCTGCTTGTAAAGGAGTTATGGACAAATGGGAGTGGGTTTCAAATGCTGAGTGGTGTCATAGTTGGGTTAGAATTGTTGTGGGTTGGGATTCTAGATTTCTGGATGTTATTGTGGTTCATAATTCTGCTCAGGTTATTCACTGCATTGTTTGCCCTATTGGAAGCAATGTTAAATTCTTTTGTTCCTTTGTGTATGGGGTTACTAACTGGGTTGGGAGAAGAGAGCTTTGGGATAGTTTGTTAAGCCACAGTAGAAATATTGGTGCTAATCCTTGGCTGGTTTTAGGGGATTTTAATGCTATTCTTGATTCTGGTGAGAAGAACTGTGAGATTGCTACTTCTAAATATGGTATGGAGGAATTTAGAACATGTGTTGATGAGTTACAAATTATGGATTTGCCTAGTTCAGGTTTATTCTTTACTTGGAACCAAAAGCCAGGTAAGGAAGATGGGATTATGGAGAAATTGGATAGGGCCATGGGTAACATGAAGTTTATGGAGATGTTTGGAAATGTGGGGACTAAATTTTTACCCTTCTATTGCTCTGATCACTCACCTGTTCTGGTATTCTGTTCTGATGGTACTTCTGGTAAGTATAATACTTTTAGATTTTGGAATTATCTTACTGAGAAAGAGGATTTCCTTCCTATTGTTGATAGGGTTTGGGGTGAGGTAATTGTTGGTTGTAAAATGTTTAGTGTGGTTTCTAAACTTAAGGCTCTAAAAAAGCCTTTGAGGAAACTGAACTATCAACAAGGCAATTTGTTTAAGAAGGTTGAGGCTCTTAGAATTGAGTTGGAAAGAATTCAGGAAGCTGTTTCTATTGATCCTGGTAATAGGGCCTTGAGGGAGGAGGAAACTGTTTATCTGGAGGCTTACAATGATGCTATATTGGATGAGGAAAATTTCTTAAAACAAAAATCAAAGGTCCATTGGTTAAAGGTGGGTGACAAGAATAATAAATTTTTCTTTCATTCGGTAAAGCAGAGGCAATCTCAATATAAATTGTCTCAGATTGAGGATGGTAAGGGTAATGTGTTCAGGGATTTTAATGTGGGTAGTGCTTTTGTTAATTATTTTATGGGGATGATGGGGAAGAAAGATGCAGTTGAAGCTATTTCAGATGTAGATAATCTTTTCTTCAGGAAGTTAAGTGCCGAGGATGCGGATAGATTGATTCTTGAGGTGTCTAGAGATGAAATAAAGACTGCTATGTTTCAAATTGATGATAACAAGGCTCCTGGACCAGATGGATTCTCAGCTAATTTTTTTAAGTCCTCTTGGAGTATTATTGGGGAAGAGATTTGTGATGCTGTGCAGGAATTCTTCTGTAGTGGTAAAATTCTGAAACAGATTAATGCCACTAGTATTTCTTTAATTCCTAAGGTTAAATCTCCTAATCTGGTTAGTGAGTTTCGACCTATAGCTTGTTGTAATGTTATATATAAGTGTATTAGTAAAGTAATATGCAACAGACTTGTTAAGGTTTTGGGCTGTTTGGTTGATGGGGTTCAGAGTGCTTTTGTTCCTGGCAGATTGATCAGTGATAATATTTTATTAGCTCAGGAATTAGTGAAAGGGTATGACTGGAAAAGGGGATGTCCTAGAGTTGCTTTAAAGGTGGACTTGCAGAAAGCATATGATTCTGTTGATCACTCTTTTTTGGAAAACTGTTTGGTTCAGTATGGTTTTCCTGGAAAATTTATAGGGTGGGTAATGGTTGGCTTGAGAACTGTTTCTTATTCTATAAATCTGAATGGTCAAATGCATGGATATTTCAGAGGTGAAAAGGGTCTGAGACAGGGTGACCCTATATCTCCTTATCTCTTCACACTTGTAATGGAAGTCTTAAATCTGATGTTGATTAGAAGAATTAAGGAGGTGGAGGGCTTTAAATATCATTGGAAATGTGAGCATCTGAAGTTGACTCACTTATGCTTTGCTGATGACTTATTTGTGTTTTGCAGTCCCCATAATGAGTCTATTCAGGTGATAAAGGATGTTTTGGAAGAATTTGGAGGGTGCTCAGGATTAAGACCTAATATGGGTAAGAGTGAGATTATTTTTGGTAATGTTCAACAGCTGATAAAAGGTCAAATTCTTAGTATTTTGCCTTTTAAAGAAGGGTCTCTCCCTTTAAAATATTTGGGTATTCCTCTGTCCTCTAAGAGGTTATATCAAAAGGATTGTGGTATTTTATTGGATAAGGTTAAAAAGAGAATCTCTGATTGGAAAAACAATTTTTTATCTTATGGGGGTAGAGTTCAGCTTTTAAAATCTGTTCTGTCTTCTTTGACTGTGTATTGGGCTTCTCTTTTTATTCTGCCAGATAATGTTAATGAGGATGTTATTAGACTGTGTAGGGGTTTTCTTTGGTGTCAAGGAGAATTTAAGCAGGGTAGTGCTAAGGTGGGTTGGGAGGAGTTATGCTGGAAGAAAAATCAGGGTCGGTTGGGTATTTCTTGCATTAAAGAGAGAAACCTTGCTCTAATGGCTAAGCATATTTGGAGAATTCTTAATAATAAAGACTCTTTGTGGGCTGCTTGGATTCATGTCTATAAGCTTAGGGGGAATAATTTTTGGGAAATAGGGGAGAGGAACTCTGATTCCTGGACATGGAAACAGTTGCTGGGTTGCAGAGATGTTTTGAGAGATCATTGTGTTGTAAAGGTGGGGGATGGGAAGTCTGCCAATGCTTGGAGTGATACTTGGCACAAAAAGGGTCCTTTGATTAGGTTGATTGGTAGAAGAGAGATTAAGGCTGCTGGGTTTAATATGCAGTCTAAGGTTGCTAATCTGGTTAATGAAAATGGGTGGGCTGTTCCTGGTGAGTGGAAAATAAAATTTCCAGATTTGTTTGATGAGACTTTACCTCTACTAATTCAGGATAAGAAGGATAATTTTTGCTGGTTGGATAATAAAGGTAGAGTGGGTCCTTTGACTTCAAGAGTGGTTTATGCAGATTTGATAAAGAGTAGGGAGGTAGTGAAGTGGCATAAGTTTGTATGGCATAAGCATAGGGTGCCTAGGCATACTTTTATTACTTGGTTGGCTTTTAAATTCAAGCTTCCTACTCAGGATAGATTGATGGCTTGGAAGCCTGGTCAGAGTTTGAAGTGTAGTTTGTGTGGGTCATGTGCTGATAGTCACAATCATTTATTTTTTAGTTGTGGCTTTTCTAAAAGCATATGGTGGAAGTGATTACCAAATTGGATAAGCTTCCTGATGATTGGGAGGGGATAGTTAGGTATGTGGAGAAGATGAGAAATGACAAATCTGTGTGGGGTAATATCCAAAGGATAGCCTTGGCTGCTACTGTTTATTTTGTTTGGCAGGAGAGGAATAATAGAATTTTCAGTAGTAAGAAGAGGAGTGCCAAGGTTATAGGTGATCAGGTGGAGGAAGTGGTTAAATTAACATTGTTTAATGAGAAATGCAAGGGCAGTGGGAGTGGATTGCTGGCTGCTGCAGTTTGGAACATTAAGGTTTTAGATGATGAGGGAAATGACAGAATTGTATAACCCTTGTGAGGGTTGGGTTGGGTTGGTTTTTGGGGTGGGGGGTTTTTATTTCTTTGAGGAGTTAAGGTGTTTCTTTGATCTTGGGGTAGCTCTCTGGGTCTGTGGACCTTCTGTTCTCTTTCTTTTATTTTTATTTTTGTTCTTTTTTATTTTTAGTTTCTTCGTGTGTCTTTTGTTCTGGTCTCTGTTTGATTCTCAGTTCCTTTTTGGTTCTGAATCAAACTGCTTGGTTCCTGATTGGTGGATAGGTTCTGGGATGCTTGGAGTAAGCTTAACTGTTGGTGATCTTTGGTTGGATTACTCAATTGCCTTTAGGTTCCTTTTTCTTTTGGGTCTTGGTTTTGTTTTTAGCACTTGGCAATGGAGTAGAACCCTGCTCTGGAAACAGAGTTTGTTGAGCCTGATGTACTTTATTGTGGTATGGTCTGAGTCTGTCTGGGAGGGCATTTTCTTTTTGGCTTGGGAACAAGGAGATTGTGGAGCACTAAAATACTTTGGGGTAGAGATCTGGGCTTTAAAGCCTTCTGTTTTCTATCAAAATGAAAGTTTTAAACTTTTTTCAGAGCATGATCTGTTGGATCTTTCTCTGTTCACTGATCTATTAGACCATCTTCTTTCTCTTAGGGATTGGTCTAATTCTGCTGATTTGAAAAGGGATATAGGTATTATATGGCTTGGAGTAAGCCTAACCCATGGAGTGATAAGGATGGAACTGACCAGTGAGATTAGGACATTATCTTCCACCCAAAATTTTGTATTTTTTAGAACCTTTCACTGGTTAGAAACCCTATGGCCTTTGTGGCCTTTGTTGAGCCTTTTCTTTTCTGAGTCATATTTGGTCTGTGTTTATAGGCACTTGCCTAATGGGGGGGAGGGTTTTTATAAATGGGAACTTGCAGTAATCTGGAGAACTATAAGCGTATGGGTAGAAATCTGGCTGTTAAAGCTTCCTTTTTTGTCTCAAAAATGGTTTTGTGTATATAGTATTTTTTTTCAAAAATGGTCTGCTGGATTTCATGTTTCGTTTTGAAACTGAATTCAGTTCTGCCTGGCTAAAGGGGAGTTTAGGATTGTTGTGGCTTGGAGTAAGCATACACCATGGAGAGATAAGGATGGCACTGATAAGTGGTTTTAGGACATTATTCTCTTTCATAAATGTTTTAGTTTTTAGTACCAATCACTGGCCAGGAACCTATACTTGTAAATGGTTTTTGTTGAGCCTGTTTCATTTGAAGTTTGAGTCTGTCAGTCTGTCTAGGCACTTGCCTAAGGGAGGGAATGGGTCACATATATGGGAACTTGCAGGAATAAGGAGTACTAAAAGCGTTTGGGTAGAGATCTGGGCTGTAAAGCCTTCCTTTTGTTTCTATTCAGTTCTTGGTATGGAGTTGTGTGAGTCTTTTCTGCTGGGTCCTGTTTCCATCTATGGAACTAAACCTGGTTCTGCGTTGTATAATTGGTGGTTAGGATATATTGAGCTCAAGGGGAGCATTACACTTGGAGAGATAAGGATGGACACCATCTTTGCTATTAGGACATTAACCTCCACCCCAAAGTGTTTTATATTTTCTAGTACCAAGCAAAGATGGGGAACCTATGATATTATGATTTCATTTCTAAACCGGTTTCTTGTTTTTAGATTAAGTTTTGAGTCTGTGTGTTTTAGTCTGTTTTGGGTTGTGGTTGTTAATGGGTTGGGTGACATGGTTTATCTTATGAACTGTGTTGAAATGGTTGTTATGGGGAATGGGTTGGGTCTGTTTAAAGGCTGCTGGATTGTTCTATCAGTGTTTATGGATGGAATGTATGCTGCTACTGTATAGGAATATTGGAGTACTGCATGGATGTTAAAGATTCAAGTGGTGAGGCTAGAGAAAGTTTGAAGATGGGTCATGTTGATCTTAGAGTTTTTGGCAGATGGATGGAAGATTCTGAGATGTATTTGAGGATGCTGGATCAGTTTGCTTGTGCAAGGATCTTCGGAAAGTCAGCTACTAAGAGCTTCAAATGGTATACAAGAGATAGTATATGGGCTGGTTTTTGTATTGAGTATAATGGGTCATGTAATGGGTTGGGCTTGATTGGTTTAGAAGAGTTAGATATTGTTTTTGATAATGGGTAATGTGATAGTATAGGTATGGCCGGTTGGGCTGTTTGTTTTAGTTTGTTGATTTGGGCCTTGATCTAGTTTTGTTTTGTTATTCTTGTAAAGATCTTGGCCTGTGGGTTTGTAAATATTTTATTTTTAATGAAATTTACCGGAGCTTAGCCTCCTTTATCAAAAAAAAAAAGGATATGAAGCTGACCGGACGGTAATCGGACTCACGATGGGACAATGACAAAGAGATTAGTACACAAGAAAAGACTCGTGTTTTAATGAACGTAAATAGCGGTTCATTTGAAGTTTCGGGCACCCGAATGGAGGAACGGGAAAGCCATTAGATATCTAAGCATGCAACAGACTCAGATAAAGGATATGAAGCTAAAAGGTTACGAAGCTAAGCTAAGGGTTTTCTCTCTGAATTGGGCGATTTTGGCGATTCAGTAGTTTTCTTCTTCGTTTTTCTTTCCCGCCTCTTTTTCTACCCTAATTCTTCCTCGTTTTTCCTTTGTTTCTTCGTGGTTACTGTTTCAATTGGTTTGTACTAATTGAAATCTTCACAGTACACGATCTGTTGTGTTCTATGGAGCCTATTTCTAGGGTTCCAGCTCCTGACCCTCCGCCGGAGGTTCCACCGGATATTTCATTGGATGATTCGGTTGAAGCTACTATGAGCTCTGATAGTGTTGAGGATGAGGCTATGCTAGGTCCGGAGGAGGAAGTTATTGTGGAAGATAAGCAGGTAATCCTGAATCGTTTTATTTCTGGTAAGAGGGATTCTCTGGTGTTTAGTCCTTTAGTGGTAGTGTTTTTAAGGGCTGTGTTTGGTGATAATTAGAGGGTTAGGTTAATCACTGAGAAGTTGGAACTGATTAAGTTGGCTGGGATAGGGGAATTTGATTTGGTGAATTCTCTAGTTGATGTTCAGATTGCTGGGAAGGGGCTATTGTTTGTTGAGAAGTTAGCTGGGCAGTATGGGCATATTCTTAGTGTAATAGCTAGCTTTCTGGGTAAAAAGGTGTATGGGGAGTAGGTAGGGCATAGGGAAGTTGGTAAGGATGGTTTGAATAAAGCTGAAGGGAGAGGTGTGAAGTTTCCTCAGTTGGTTATTGAAGATAATGTGTTTGATGCTGGGTTGGATGCAAAATTTGTGTTTATGGATAAGAGGAAGAAGAGGTCTATCAGGAATGAGGGGGTTGTTGTTAAGAGTAGGAAAGTATTATGGGATGAGAGATCATATGTTAGGATTGAGGAGAATCCAGGGATGGTGAATGGGGTGGAGGTGCTACCAGATGGTATTAACTCTAAAGAGATACAAACTGTTGTAGAGGAAGGTAACACTTCTGTGGCTCCTGTGAAGTTGAAAATGGGTAGGAAGAGTAGGAGTTTGGATGAGAGTAAGGGTAGTGAGTTGAGGCTTAGGTTATCTGTACCTGACCCTCAATTTGCTTATAATTCTGGGGCTGGTAGCAGGGTTGTAGTAGATGATGAGGGGAACATAATTATAGGAGGGAAGGTGAAGGACAAGAAGAAGGTTGAAGCTGAGAAGAAGGGGGTTGGGAAAGAGGGGTCTGATAAGCAGGATGGTGAGAAGAAGGAGGTGGTGAAAGATGGTTCTGATAAACAGAATGGTGAGAGGTCTGAGGCTGTTAGGAAGGATCAGAAGGAGGATCAGGTTGATGATGAGCAGAGTGGGATGGAACTTGATAAAGATAATATGTCTAAGAAAGGGGATATCACTGTTAGGCTGCCTTGGAGGGGTATTGTTAAGAGTCCTTCCATGAAGAAGCTTATTAAGAAAAAGTCAGATAGCATGGGTTCCTATAAGGTTACTAAGGATGATATCCCTTTTATCAGTAAGCTGAAGCCTGCTGCTAGATCTATCTTGCATACTGGTATAGAGAAGGGGGAGGTGGTGTTTAATGCTGGTAAGGAGGAGGATAGGGGTAGTATGCCTAAGAAGCCTGAGATGTCTTTTGCTGATATTGCTAGAGACAAGACTAATGAAGTTTTGGAGACAAAAATGACTTTCATTCCTCCTAAAGTGCTTGACACAGGTGAAACTGTAGATGTCATTAAGCCTGAGAAGCTGGTGGAAGCCAGGGTAGCCTATAGCACTTATCTCTATGGTTACAGTATTGGGCAGAGTGTCTCTATAGGTATGATGAGATACCATTTGTTTAGGATGTGGAAAAAGTTTGGGTTGGTTGATATATCTTCTAATGGGAGTGGTATATTTTTCTTCAAATTTAAGAATGAATTAGGCATGATGGAGACCATTAACCAGGGGCCTTGGCTGATCAATAATATCCCTTTGTGCTTGAGGAAATGGGAGGTTGGGTTGAATTTGGAAAGAGTTGAGCCTAGTTCTATTCCAGTTTGGGTAACTATTCCTAATATGCCCATGGAATTATGGAATAGGGAAAGCCTGAGCAGTATGATGAGTTGTGTGGGTGATCCTTTGATGTTGGATAGGGTTACAGCTATGAGATGTAATAAGAAAGAGGGTAGAGCAGGTTTTGCTAGAATTTTGGTTGAAGTCAAGGCTGATAAAGTGCTGCTTGATTATGTGAATGCTTTTTATCCTGCTGATGTGGGTAAACCTGCTTTCATTCAAAAAGTGAAGGTTGAATACCAAGTTAAGATCAAGAAGTGTTCTGCTTGTAAGGTGTTTGGTCATGACTTTGAGGGATGTAAAGCTAGGGAGTTATCAGCTGAGGAGGTTGCTGGGAAGACTGAGAAGCTTTTGCAGGAGTTATATCAGGCCACTCAAGCTGAATATCCTGTATCAGGTATTGACAATGAGGGGTATCAAACTGTGGGGAGAAATAACAGGGTGGTTAACAATAAGGGAAATAGGGCTGGGGGTTCTAAGGGTAATGGAAATGATAGAGGTCTGGGGAATGGGTCTAGTAGTAGGAATTTTGGGAATAAGGGGCAAGGTAACCAGGGAGGTCAGAATGGGGGCAACAGGACTCAGGGAAATCAGCCTTTTGGTAAAAAATGGGTGACTAAAAATGAGGGCAGGGTTACTAATGATAATAAAAAGAATAATGATAATAGTAGTATCAGTATAAAGAATACATTTGCTGTACTAAGGGATGATTTTAGTGGTGGTAGCATTGAGTGTGAGGGTTCTAAGGGTAAGGGTAATCAGGGGGAGGATACTAAGGGGAAAAGTATTATTGATGTTGGGTCTTCTGGGAATATGGGTAGTGGAATGGCTAGAGAGAATAACAAGGTGAATAATGTTAATGGGTCTGGGTCTGGGACTAAACAGCAGGAGTTGAAAAAAGCTGAAGCTGAATATTCTGTGGATGCCTTAAAGGTACAAACTAAGGTGAATATTAAATCTGGATACTTCAAAATCAGTAAGGATCAATTTAATGAGGTTGCTCATTTTGTGATTAATAAAAAGTGTCCATCTAATGAGGTTATGAAGAAATGGAATATTGGGCAGGTTAAAGTATTTTTTGAACAGTGGGATAAAATTATGTTTGAGAAATTGGTGGAAGCTGAGAATTTGAAGGCTAAAAAGGAAGGGGGTTCCTCTGGATTGGAGGGCCCTTTGGAAGTCTCTGATGTTATTAATGAAGATTAATTTGATGGGGTGGAATGTTAGAGGTATGTCTAGTACCTCTAAACAAAGACAGATTAACAGGATTTTAGTTGAGAATAAGGTTTGTGTTAGTGGTTTTATTGAAACAAGGGTTAATCCTAATAACATTAAGGGTGCCTGTAGTGGGGTTATGAAAAATTGGGAATGGATTTCTAATGCTGAGGTTTGTTCTGGATGGGTTAGAATTGTTGTGGGTTGGGATTCTAGGGTGGTTGATGTGGTTGTTCTACAAGTTAGGGAACAGGTTATTCATTGTATTATTTGCCCTTTTGGAGGTGGGGAGAAATTCTTTTGCTCCTTTGTGTATGGGGTGACTAATGTTAATGGTAGAAGGGAGTTATGGGATAATATGGTATATCACTCTGGTACCATTGATAATAATCCATGGCTGGCTGTTGGGGATTTTAATGCCATTCTGGATCCTAGGGAAAAGAACTATCCTTTAGGGCCGTCTGTGTATGGTATGGAGGAGTTTTGCAGCTGTGTTTCTAAGATTCAGGTTGAGGATATCCCTAGTTCTAGGCTGTTCTATACCTGGAACCAGAAGCCTGGGAAATCTGATGGGATTATGGAAAAGTTGGACAGGGCTTTGGGGAATGGTATGTTTGGGAAAATGTTTTCCAATGTTGTAGCAAAATTTTTACCATTTTACTCATCAGATCATTCCCCTGTTCTTATTACCTGTTCTGGTATGAAGCATCAGGGTCCTAAGCCTTTCAGGTTCTGGAATCTGTTGGCTGACAAACATGATTTTATTCCTTGTGTGAAATCTGTTTGGAGCAGTGATATAAAGGGTTGTAAAATGTTTAGGGTCACTTCCAAGATGAAGCTTCTGAAGAAACCCTTGAGAAAGTTGTGTTTTGCTCAAGGAAATTTCAGCAAAAAGGTGGAGTTTTTGAAGAGTGAACTTGCTAGAATACAGACAGAGGTGGCTGATGACCCATTCAATGATGACTTAAGAATGGAGGAGGAGGTGTACATTGGGGCATATAATGATGCTTTGATAGATGAGGAGAGTTTTCTAAAACAGAAGTCTAGGGTTCATTGGTTGGAGGTTGGTGATCAGAATAATAAATATTTTTATCATTCTGTGAAGCATAGACAAGCCAGATCTATGATTTCCATGATAGAGGACTTGGAAGGGGAAGTTTATAAAGATGCCAGTGTGGGTAATGCTTTTGTTAAAATTTATATGGGTTTAATGGGTAAGAAAGATATTGTGGATGGGATTGAGGATGCTAGTGGGCTGCTTATTAATAAGATCTCTCCTGAAGCTGCTGCTGATTTGGTAAGAAATGTGTCCAAGGAGGAGATTAAAGTAGCTATGTTTCAGATTGATGATAACAAGGCACCTGGGCCTGATGGCTATTCAGCAAAATTCTTTAAGGCTGCTTGGAGTATTATAGGTGATGAGGTTTGTGATGCTGTCCTTGATTTTTTTATTAATGGCAAATTGCTGAAGGAATTGAATGCTACTTCTATTTCTGTAGTTCCTAAGGTTAAAGATCCTAGTGTTGTTAGTGAGTTCAGACCTATAGCTTGTTGCAATGTCTTGTATAAATGTATCAGTAAGGTGATTTGCAATAGGTTGAAGGGGGTTCTGGATAATTTGGTTGGGAAATCCCAGAGTGCTTTTGTGCCTGGAAGGTTGATTAGTGATAATATTCTTCTTGCTCAAGAGCTTGTTAAGGGATATGATTGGGTTAGAGGGTGTCCCAGAGTGGCATTGAAGGTTGACTTACAAAAGGCCTATGACTTAGTGGACCATGGGTTTTTGAGGGACTGTTTGGTCCATTTTGGGTTTCCTGCTAAATTTATAGATTGGATTATGGTGTGTATGACAACTGTTTCATATACAGTTAGTCTGGGTGGACAGTTTTATGGTTATTTTAGAGGGGATAAGGGGCTAAGGCAAGGAGATCCCATGTCTCCTTACTTGTTTACTTTGGTTATGGAAGTTCTGAATCTCATGTTCATCAGGAAGGTCAATGAAGATGAAGACTTTCAGTATCATTGGAAGTGTGACAAACTGAAGCTGACCCATTTATGTTTTGCTGATGACCTTTTTATTTTTTGTAGTGCTCATTGTGGTTCTATTCGGGTTGTTAGGGATGTGCTTGAGGAGTTTGGAGGATGCTCTGGTCTTAGGCCCAATATGAGAAAGAGTGAGGTTATTTTTGGCAATGTGAAGGAGGATATTCAAAGGGAGATTGTACATCTGCTGCCATTTAAAGTTGGTAGCCTTCCTTTAAAATATTTGGGTATTCCTTTAGCTTCAAGGAAACTGTTCCAAAAAGATTGTGTTGTGTTGTGTTGCTGGACAAGGTGAAGAGCAGAATTGGGGATTGGAGGAATCAATTCTTATCTTATGCAGGAAGGTTGCAGTTGTTAAAATCTGTCCTATCTTCCTTGACAGTGTACTGGGCTTCTCTTTTTTTACTTCCTGAAAGCATAAATGATGATGTTATTAGGTTATGTAGAGGTTTTTTATGGTGTCAAGGGGAATTCAAGCAGGGAGCTGCCAAGGTGGGGTGGGATGAATTGTGTCTCAAAAAGAGTCAGGGTGGTTTCGGGTTATCTAGTTTAAAGGAAAGGAATGTGGCTTTGATGACTAAGCATATTTGGAATTTAGTTAACAGGAAGGATTCTTTGTGGGTTAACTGGATGTATCTTTATAAGATTAAGGGGGCTAATTTTTGGGAACTGGGGGAGACCAATGCTGATACTTGGACCTGGAAGCAACTGTTGGGCTGTAGGAACCTTATTAGGAAGCATTGTGTGGCCAGGTTAGGTGATGGGAAAACTGTCAATGCCTGGTTTGATAAATGGTGTGAACAGGGTCCTCTGATGCTCATATTGGATAGAAGAGATATTAGGGAAGCTGGGTTTAACTCACAAACTAAGGTTGCTGATCTTATGGATGTGAATGGGTGGAAAGTTCCTGAACATTGGAAGGTAAAGTATCCTGGGATTTTTGTGGATGTTTTACCAAATCTGGTGAGTGGGAAGAAAGACAGATTCCTATGGTTGAATAATAATGGCAAGGTGATCCCATTCTCTACTAAGGGGGTGTATGATGATCTTATTAGGAAAGGGCAGGTTGTTAATTGGCATAAGTTTGTTTGGCATGGTAATAATATTGCTAGACATACTTTTATTTTATGGTTAGCTTTTAAATTCAGGTTGCCAACTCAAGATAGACTGGCTGCTTGGAGCAATAATCAGAAGTTCTTATGCAGTTTGTGTGGGAAGTGTGAGGATAGTCATGATCATCTTTTTTTCAGTTGTGACTTTTCCAAGCAAGTGTGGTGGAGAATTAAAATCCTGGCTAGAATGGAGAGAGTGCCAGATGTTTGGGAGGATATAGTGAACTATATTGGTAGAATGAGGAATGAAAAATCCATTTGGGGAGTTATTAGGAGATTGGCTCTTGCTGGTACAGTGTATAGTATTTGGCAGGAAAGAAACAATAGAATTTTTAATAGGAAGAAGATTTCTGCTCAGATGGTCAGCAAGCAAGTTGAAAATGCTATTAAGCTAAGGCTTGTTAGTGTAAAGGGGAAGAGGTATGCTAGTGATGAGCTGGCTAATGCTGTTTGGAATGTTGATGATAATTGTAAGGATTAATATGGTTGCTATCTTAAGTAACTGGGTCATTTTGGGTCATGGGTTGTTTGATGGTGTTGGGTTGTCTTTTGTTGTGTGGGTAGTTTTCGGGGCTGTTAAGCCTCTCTTCTGTTCTGTGTTTTTTCTTTTTTCTCTTCTTTTTTATTTTTCTTTGTTTCCTTTTTGTTTGTGCTCTTTTTGGGAGTATTTTGTCTGGCTTCTCTTTCTGATTGGAGGTTTAGGTTTGGTATGGCTTGGAGTAAGCCTTTCACAGGGAGTTATAAGGTTGGACCCTTCCACAGTGTTTAGGCTTTGCTTTTCTTTTTCCTTTTTTTATCTTTGTAGAAC
Source organism: Ambrosia artemisiifolia (assembly GCA_032199755.1). Classification (NCBI taxonomy): domain Eukaryota; kingdom Viridiplantae; phylum Streptophyta; class Magnoliopsida; order Asterales; family Asteraceae; genus Ambrosia; species Ambrosia artemisiifolia. The sequence goes on along the minus strand of CM063519.1, from coordinate 39,494,479 downwards.
TGTACTGTGGAAGGAAACCCTGCTCTGTGCATGGAGCTTGTTGAGCCTGATTCTTTTCTGGTATGAGTCTGTTCAGTCTTTTTGGCTTTTGTCAAAAAAGGGTGGGGGGTATCTTTACTGGGAATTTGCAGGAGGTAGGAGACTTCAAAACGTCTGGGTAGTTCCTTGGTCCTATGGGCCTTCTGTTTTATCTCTAAACAACTATTTTTTGTTTCTGGTTTTGTTTTTATTTTTAACTGATCTATTAGACTGCTCTCCTGCATTAAGGAAGTGGTTTAGTTCTGCGGATTGGAAAGCGGAGTTAGGATTTGTATGGCTTGGAGTAAGCTTTACCCTTGGAGTGATAAGGTTGGAACTGACCAGGGAGATTAGGACACGAGCTTCCACCCAAAATTTTGCATTTTATAGAACCTATCACTGGTCAGGAACCCTATGGCCTTTGAGGCCTTTGTTGAGCCTATTCTTTTGCAGTCTTGAGTCTATCATGTGTCTAGGGCATTTGCTCTATGGGGTGGTGGGTTTTAATGTCTGTGACTGTGATGCATTAAGGAGCATTTATAATGCTTGGGTGATGGATAATGATAATAGTATTATTACTTACAAGTACAATAATAATAATAATAATAATATTTCTATGTTTAATGATAATAACAATTGTGTTCTTGTTATGGGACTGGGGCTTTTTGTGGGCTGGGAACTTGCTGTAATCTGGTGCACTAAAAGCGTTTGGGTAGTGATCTGGGCTTTTGAGCCTTCTGTTTTTTATCAAAATTTTAAAATTTATACTTTTATAAGAAAAGATCTGTTGGATCCTTCTCCATCTTTGGGAGATAGATGCAATTCTGCGTTTTATGATTGGTGGTTAGGATACTTGTGGCTTGGAGTTAGCCTTAAACATGGAGAGATAAGGTTGGATTTGGCCAGTGATTATAGGACATTATTTTCCTCCCCTAAATTTTTATTTTGTATATCCATTCACTGGTCAAGAACCCTGATGCCTCTGAGGTATTTGTTGAGCCTTGTTCACTTCTGGTTGGAGTCTGTCTTTTTTAATAGGCACTTGCCTATTGGGAGGGGTGGGTATACTTTATGGGAATTTGCAGTAATATGGTGTACATACAGCGGTTGGGTAGAGATCTGGGCTGCAAAGCCTTCCTTTTGCTTCATTCCTTTTCTGGTCAGAGTCTTATGTGTGTCTGTTCTGCTGAACTTGACTTTCTTTAGTAAGTTTAAGTTCAGCTCTGCGTATGAGGATTGGTGTTTAGGATTTAAGCTCAAGGGGAGCATTACACCTGGAGTGGTATGTGTTGGGTACTTAATTTGAGACTGAAGCTTTGCCAAATTAGATGATCACAGTATGTAGAGATTGACGGTTCTGAAGATGATACAAGAGTTTGATAACAATAGACTAAAGGGGAGATTGTTGGGTCAAATTGGTAGTCTAATGTTATCAACGAGTCAAAGTCAACAAGCCAAAGTCACCGAGACGATGTCAACGTATAAACCAACAAGAGAAGATCGGGAGAAGAATTAATGAGAAGTTCAAGTTGTGGTCGACAAAGATGGTCCGGTTAAATAAATATATTTTGTAGCTAAAATATATTTATTAGTTTTAGTTATTATAGATTATATCATTAAGTATTGTTGGGTCAAATTAGAGAATGATGTTATCAATTACAAGCAAGTTTTCCAAGTGCTCACACAGTGGGCTGAGCACTTAGTCAAGTACTCAGCCAAGTACTCACACTGAGCACTTAGGCAAGTACTCAGCCAAGTACTCACACTGAGCACTTAGGCAAGTACTCAGCCAAGTACTCACACTGAGCACTTAGTTAAGTACTCAGCCAAGTACTCACACTGAGTACTTAGGCAAGTACTCAGCCAAGTACTCACACTGAGCACTTAGGCAAGTACTCAGCCAAGTACTCACACTGAGTACTTAGGCAAGTACTCAGCCAAGTACTCACACTGAGTACTTAGGCAAGTACTCACACTGAGCACTTAGTCAAGTACTCAGCCAAGTACTCACACATTTTAGTAGTTTTCCAAGCAAGTGGCGGCTTGCTTGGAGGACAAGGCTCAGGATCTATAAATAGGACACTAGACACCATAGAAGGGTGTGCATTTAGGAGCCACCACCCCGGGGGAGCTCACCCGGGGTGGATAGTTATCTTGTATTTCTTTATTCAATTCAATGAAAGTTTTCTTTGTTCAATCCAATATCTATCTATCTTTCTTATATTAGTTGTTTGTTCTTGGCTCAAAATCACCCGTCTCTATATTTATATCAATTCAAGGCTTAAACAAGATCATTTGGGAATATCAATTGGTATCAGAGCCACGGTTGGCTCGTTTGAGGCTTGTTTTGATTGGATCTTCAACCGAAACCCGCCGGAGACGTAAAACAGTTGCTGAATATGGTGTTTAAATGAATTTTCAGTTCATGTGTTGATGAATTCTGCGCACTTATGCTTGAATGTTGAGTACTTGTTTCATATCTTGAGTACTTGTTTCATATCTTGAGTACTTGTCTCATATCTTGAGTACTTGTCTCATATCTTGAGTACTTGTCTCATATCTTGAGTACTTGTCTCATATCTTGAGTACTTGTTTCATATCTTGAATGTTGAGTACTTGTTCGTGGATAAATTTTGAGCACTTATATGAAGAAATAAGATGGCGGCTGATGAGCATTTGTGACTCATAGGGTTTACAATGATTGGATAATGATTATTCTTTTTGGAAGTTGTGCATGATTGTCTTATTCTAGCAGAGCTGTACGGATGCTGCATACTTGTGTGTGTCATCCCTGAGCACTTAGTCAAGTACTCAGCCAAGTGCTCACATAGTGGGGTGAGCACTTAGTCAAGTACTCAGCCAAGTGCTCACACAGTGGGCTGAGCTCTTAGTCAAGTACTCAGCCAAGTGCTCACACATTGGGCTGAGCACTTAGGCAAGTACTCAGCCAAGTGCTCACACAGTGGGCTGAGCACTTAGACTATGAAGCTGTTTACACTACTTCAATCATTCGGAGGTTTGAACCTTTATCTCATGCCAATTATAGTAGAGATGATCAATCGAGCGTAAAGCTTACACGGAGTGGAAGTTGCTGATTGAGTTTTAGTCTCGAATTAATTAGGAGGGTCTATATTTGCGGGGGGAAACAACAATGAAAGATTTTGGGTGTTTAGCCGATTTGTGAAGATTCGAAGACAGTGTCAGATATACTTTTGAGGATCATATGAAGAATTGATAGCATCATTCTCGGGGGAATATTGTTGGGTCAAATTAGAGAATGATGTTATCAATTACAAGCAAGTTTTCCAAGTGCTCACACAGTGGGCTGAGCACTTAGTCAAGTACTCAGCCAAGTACTCACACTGAGCACTTAGGCAAGTACTCAGCCAAGTACTCACACTGAGTACTTAGGCAAGTACTCAGCCAAGTACTCACACTGAGCACTTAGGCAAGTACTCAGCCAAGTACTCACACTGAGTACTTAGGCAAGTACTCAGCCAAGTACTCACACTGAGTACTTAGGCAAGTACTCAGCCAAGTACTCACACTGAGCACTTAGTCAAGTACTCAGCCAAGTACTCACACATTTTAGTAGTTTTCCAAGCAAGTGGCGGCTTGCTTGGAGGACAAGGCTCAGGATCTATAAATAGGACACTAGACACCATAGAAGGGTGTGTATTTAGGAGCCACCACCCTGGGGGAGCTCACCCGGGGTGGATAGTTATCTTGTATTTCTTTATTCAATTCAATGAAAGTTTTCTTTGTTCAATCCAATATCTATCTATCTTTCTTATATTAGTTGTTTGTTCTTGGCTCAAAATCACCCGTCTCTATATTTATATCAATTCAAGGCTTAAACAAGATCATTTGGGAATATCAATTGGATCTGAGTTCAATTGTGCTTTCCTTAAAGGAGGTATAGGATTAAGGCTTGGAGTAAGCCAGAAACATGGAGTGATATGGTTGGATCTAGCCAGTGCTTATAGGTCAATTTTCTCCTCCCCAAATTTTACAGTTTCTAGAACTTGGCACTGGTTAGAAACCCTTGTGAATTTGTTGAGCCTGGTCATTTGTTGTTCAGAGTCTGGTCTTGTTTATAGACACTTGTCTATGGGAGGGATGGGATCTATAATCTGGGAACTTGCAGTAATAAGGTGCAGAAAATACGTTTGGGTAGAGATCTGGCTGAATAAGCCTTCTGTTTTATTTCAAAGTTTGTTAAAAATATTTTATACAATAAAAAGTCTGTTGGATTTTTATTTACTCTTTGTGGATGAATCTAACTCTGCGTTACTGAATTGGTGGTTAGGTATTTTGAAGCTTGGAGTAAGCTTAACCTTGGGAGATATAAGGATGGAACTGACCAGTGAGTTTAGGACATTATTTTCCACCCTATATTTTGCATTTTGTAGTACCAATCACTGGTCAGAAACCCTTTGGTCTTTATGGCCTTTGTTGAGCCTTATTCTTTTGAGTTTTGAGTCTGTTATGAGTCTAAGGCACTTGCCTAGGGGTGGGATGGGGTATTCTACTTGGGAATTTGCAGTAATAAGGTGGACTAAATACGTTTGGATAGTGATCTGGCTGAATAAGCCTTCTGTTTCTTTTCAAGTTTTTTCTTCTGCTTTTATTTTTTATTTTTTATGTTTTAAAGATCTGCTGGATCCCTTTTCATCTTTTGAGAATGGATTCAGTTCTGTGCTTTTTGATTGGTGGTTAGGTATACAGCTTGGAGTAAGCTTTACCCTTGGAGTGATAAGGCTGGACCCTATCCTTGTGTTTAGGACAATTTTCTCCACCCCTAAATTTTTATATTTTCTAGATCTTAGCAAGGATGGGAAACCCTTTCATCATTGTTTGGTTTTGTTCATTGGCCTTTTCTTGCTTTTAGTTCTAGGTTTTTTGGGCGTCTCTTTATGGGTTGGGTTGGTTTATTTCAAGCTGGGATGGATTGGATGGAAGAGGCTGCTTGAGAATGTTCATAGTTGTGCTGATATAACCTTGAAAGAGGGGATTGGATATGTTAAATTTTATGTTCTTTGTGATAGTTATATGCAGTATGAAGACAATAGAATATCTCAGGACAGAGGCAATTATGTTGTTCTGAGGTTATGGATTTTCAGTTGTAATGAGTCTGCTATATTATGTACTAGTATTGGCAGTAGAGATTATGAATGGGTTATATGTAATGGGGTTGGGTTTTTAAGTGTCAAATATATTCTTGAAGGTTTTAGCATACAAAGGGGTGGGGATTGGTTTGTAACTCAAAGATGCTACTGGATTGTCTATGATGTTGCTGGAAAGAATGCTGATCAATGTAAGGAAGCTGCTATTGCTGAAGAGTTTGGATTTCTTGGGCAGATTTACAAGAAAGGCAAATGGAAGATGGATCAAGTTGATTATGGAAGGGTCTTGTGGAAGCTGCTCGGGCTAAAGTTAAATGATTGCAGCCGAAGATTTTGTGAAATATTCTTGCGTAATGGGCTAGTTTGTATGTGTTTTGGGATATGTATTGGGTTGGGCTTTAGTTGTCTAGAGGTTTGGATTGTTGATTGTGAGTATGGGTAATGGGCTGAGGTAGGTAGTCTGATTTGTATTGGTTAGTTTATGGGTAGTATGTGTGTGGGCCTTGATCTAGTTTTGGTTAGTTATATTTTGTAAAGATCTTGGCCGGATGTTTGTAAATATTTTTTATTAGTAATAAAATTTACCTGAGCTTTTCCTCCTTTAAAAAAATAAAAAAAAGGATATGAAGCTGACAAGATGGTAATCGGACGCACGATGCGACAATGACACAGAGATTCGTACACAAGAAAAGACTCGAGTTTTAAAGGACGTAACTATCTGTACATTTGAAGTTTCGGGCACCCGAATGGAGGAACGTGAAGGCCATAAATCTGAGCATGCAACAGACTCAGATAAAGGATATGAAGCTGACCGGACGGTAATCGGACTCACGATGGGAAAATGACACAGAGATTCATACACAAGAAAAGACTCGTGTTTTAATCGACGTAACTAGCGATTCATTTGAAGTTTCGGGCACCCGAATGGAGGAACGGGAAGGCCCTAAGATATCTGAGCATGCAACAGACTCAGATAAACGATATGAAGCTTACCGGACGGTAATCGGACTCACGACGGGACAATGACACAGAGATTCGTACACAAGAAAAGACTCGTGTTTTAATGGACGTAACTAGTGGTTCATTTGAAGTTTCGGGCACCCGAATGGAGGAACAGGAAAGCCATAAGATATCTAAGCATGCAACAGACTCAGATAAAGGATATTAAGCTGACCGGACGATAATCGGACTCACGATGCGACAATGACATAGAGATTCGTACACAAGAAAAGACTCGAGTTTTAATGGACGTAACTAGCGGTTCATTTGAAGTTTCGGGCACCCGAATGGAGGAACGGGCAGGCCATAAGATATCTGAGCATGCAACAGACTCTGATAAAGGATATGAAGCTGACCGGACGGTAATCGGACTCACGATGGGACAATGACACAGAGATTCGTACAAAGAAAAGACTCGTGTTTTAATGAACGTAAATAGCGGTTCATTTGAAGTTTCGGGCACCCGAATGGAGGAACGGGAAAGCCATAAGATATCTAAGCATGCAACAGACTCAGATAAACGATATGAAGCTGACTGGAAGGTAATCGGACTCACGATGCGACAATGACACAGAGATTCGTACACAAGAAAAGACTCGAGTTTTAAAGGACGTAACTATCGGTACATTTGAAATTTCGGGCACCCGGATGGAGGAACGGGAAAGCCATAAGATATCTAAGCATGCAACAGACTCAGATAAAGGATAAGAAGCTGACTGGACGGTAATCGGACTCAGGATGCGACAATGACATAGAGATTCGTACACAAGAAAAGACTCGAGTTTTAATGGACGTAACTAGCGGTTAATTTGAAGTTTCGGGTACCCGAATGGAGGAACGGGAAGGCCATAAGATATCTAAGCATGCAACAGACTCAGATAAAGGATATGAAGCTGACTGGACGGTAATCGGACTCACGATGCGACAATGACACAGAGATTCGTACACAAGAAAAGACCCGAGTTTTAAAGGACGTAACTATCTGTACATTTGAAGTTTCGAGCACCCGAATGGAGGTACGGGATGGCCATAAGATATCTAAGCATGCAACAGACTCAGATAAAGGATATGAAGTTGACCGGACGGTAATCGAACTCACGATGGGACAATGACACATAGATTCGTACACAAGAAAAGACTCGTGTTTTAATGAACGTAAATAGCGGTTCATTTGAAGTTTCGGGCACCCGAATGGAGGAACGGAATAGCCATAAGACATCTAAGCATGCAACAGACACATATAAAGGATATGAAGCTGAATGGACGGTAATCGGACTCACGATGCGACAATGACACAGAGATTCGTACACAAGAAAAGACTCGAGTTTTAATGGACGGAACTATCGGTTCATATGAAGTTTCGGGCACCCGAATGGAGGAACGGGAACGCCATAAGATATCTGATCATGCAACAAACTATGTTAAGGGATACGAAGCAGACTGGACGGTAATCGGACTCACGATGTGACAATGACAAAGAGATTCGTACACACGAAAAGACTCCGGTTTTAATGGACGTAACTAGCGGTTCATTTGAAGTTTCGGGCACCCGAATTGAGGAAAGGGAAGGCCATAAGATATCTAAGCATGCAACAGACTCAGATAAAGGATATGAAGCTTCCCGGATGGTAATCGGACTCACAATGCGACAATGACATAGAGATTCGTACACAAGAACAGACTCGAGTTTTAAAGGACGTAAGTATCTGTACATTTGAAGTTTCGGGCACCCGAATGAAGGAACGTGAATGCCATAAGATATCTGAGCATGCAACAGACTCAGATAAAGGATATGAAGCTGACCGGATGGTAATCGGACTCACGATGGGACAATGACACAGAGATTCGTACACAAGAAAAGACTCGTGTTTTAATGAACGTAAATAGCGGTTCATTTGAAGTTTTGGGCACCCGAATGGAGGAACGGGAAAGCCATAAGATATCTAAGCATGCAACAGACTAAAATAAAGGATATGAAGCTGACCAGACGGTAATCGGACTCACGATGGGACAATGACACAGAGATTCGTACACAAGAAAAGACTCGAGTTTTAATGGACGGAACTATCGGTTCATATGAAGTTTCGGGCACCCGAATGTAGGAACGGGAACGCCATAAGATATCAGATCATGCAACAAACTATGTTAAGGGATACGAAGCAGACCGGACGGTAATCGGACTCACGATGTGACAATGACACAGAGATTCGTACACAAGAAAAGACTCGAGTTTTAAAGGACGTAACTCTCTGTACATTTGAAGTTTCGGGCACCCGAATTGAGGAACGGGAACGCCATAAGATATCTAAGCATGCAACAGACTCAGATAAAGGATATGAAGCTGACCCGACGGTAATCGGACTCACGATGTGACAATGACACAGAGATTCGTACACACGAAAAGACTCGTGTTTTAATGGATGTAACTAGCGGTTCATTTGAAGATTCGGGCACCCGAATTGAGGAACGGGAAGGCCATAAGATATCTAAGCATGCAATAGACTCAGATAAAGGATATGAAGCTGACCGGACGGTAATCGGACTCATGATGCGACAATGACATAGAGATTCGTACACAAGAAAATACTCGAGTTTTTAAGGATGTAACTCTCTGTACATTTGAAGTTTCGGGCACCCGAATAGAGGTACGGGAAGGCCATAAGATATCTAAGCATGCAACAGACTCAGATAAAGGATATGAAGTTGACCCGACGGTAAACGGACTCACGATGGGACAATGATACAGAGATTCATACACAAGAAAAGACTCGTGTTTTAATGGACGTAACTAGCGGTTCATTTGAAGTTTCGGGCACTCGAATGTAGGAACGGGAAAGCCATAAGATATCTGAGCATGCAACAGACTCACATAAAGGATATGAAGCTTACCGGACGGTAATCGGACTCACGATGGGACAATGACACAGAGATTCGTACACAAGATAAGACTCGAGTTTTAAAGGACGTAACTCTCTGTACATTTGAAGTTTCGGGCACGCGAATGGAGGTACGGGAAGGCCATAAGATATCTAAGCATGCAACAGACTCAGATAAAGGATATGAAGCTGACCCGACGGTAATCGGACTCACGATGTGACAATGACACAGAGATTCGTACACACGAAAAGACTCGTGTTTTAATGGATGTAACTAGCGGTTCATTTGAAGATTCGGGCACCCGAATTGAGGAACGGGAAGGCCATAAGATATCTAAGCATGCAATAGACTCAGATAAAGGATATGAAGCTGACCGGACGGTAATCGGACTCATGATGCGACAATGACATAGAGATTCGTACACAAGAAAATACTCGAGTTTTTAAGGATGTACCTCTCTGTACATTTGAAGTTTCGGGCACCCGAATGGAGGTACGGGAAGGCCATAAGATATCTAAGCATGCAACAGACTCTGATAAAGGATATGAAGCTGACCGGACGGTAATCGGTCTCACGATGAGACATTGAGACAGAGATTCGTACACAAGAAAAGACTCGTGTTTTAATGGACGTAACTAGCGGTTCATTTGAAGTTTCGGGCACTCGAATGTAGGAACGGGAAAGCCATAAGATATCTAAGCATGCAACAGACTCACATAAAGGATATGAAGCTTACCGGACGGTAATCGGACTCACGATGGGACAATGACACAGAGATTCGTACACAAGAAAATACTCGAGTTTTAAAGGACGTAACTCTCTGTACATTTGAAGTTTCGGGCACGCGAATGGAGGTACGGGAAGGCCATAAGATATCTAAGCATGCAACAGACTCAGATAAAGGATATGAAGCTGACCCGACGGTAATCGGACTCACGATGTGACAATGACACAGAGATTCGTACACACGAAAAGACTCGTGTTTTAATGGATGTAACTAGCGGTTCATTTGAAGATTCGGGCACCCGAATTGAGGAACGGGAAGGCCATAAGATATCTAAGCATGCAATAGACTCAGATAAAGGATATGAAGCTGACCGGACGGTAATCGGACTCATGATGCGACAATGACTTAGAGATTCGTACACAAGAAAATACTCGAGTTTTTAAGGATGTAACTCTCTGTACATTTGAAGTTTCGGGCACCCGAATGGAGGTACGGGAAGGCCATAAGATATCTAAGCATGCAACAGACTCAGATAAAGGATATGAAGCTGACCCGACGGTAAACGGACTCACGATGGGACAATGATACAGAGATTCGTACACAAGAAAAGACTCGTGTTTTAATTGACGTAACTAGCGGTTCATTTGAAGTTTCGGGCACTCGAATGTAGGAACGGGAAAGCCATAAGATATCTGAGCATGCAACAGACTCACATAAAGGATATGAAGCTTACCGGACGGTAATCGGACTCACGATGGGACAATGACACAGAGATTCGTACACAAGAAAATACTCGAGTTTTAAAGGACGTAACTCTCTATATATTTGAAGTTTCGGGCACGCGAATGGAGGTACGGGAAGGCCATAAGATATCTAAGCATGCAACAGACTCAGATAAAGGATATGAAGCTGACCCGACGGTAATCGGACTCACGATGTGACAATGACAGAGAGATTCGTACACACGAAAAGACTCGTGTTTTAATGGATGTAACTAGCGGTTCATTTGAAGATTCGGGCACCCGAATTGAGGAACGGGAAGGCCATAAGATATCTAAGCATGCAATAGACTCAGATAAAGGATATGAAGCTGACCGGACGGTAATCGGACTCATGATGCGACAATGACATAGAGATTCGTACACAAGAAAATACTCGAGTTTTTAAGGATGTAACTCTCTGTACATTTGAAGTTTCGGGCACCCGAATGGAGGTACGGGAACGCCATAAGATATCTAAGCATGCAACAGACTCAGATAAAGGATATGCAGCTGACCCGACGGTAAACGGACTCACGATGGGACAATGATACAGAGATTCGTACACAAGAAAAGACTCGAGTTTTAATGGACGTAACTAGCGGTTCATTTGAAGTTTCGGGCACTCGAATATAGGAACAGGAAGGCCATAAGATATCTGAGCATGCAACGGACTCACATAAAGGATATGAAGCTTACCGGACGGTAATCGGACTCACGATGGGACAATGACACAGAGATTCGTACCCAAGAAAATACTCGAGTTTTAAAGGACGTAACTCTCTGTACATTTGAAGTTTCGGGCACGCGAATGGAGGTACGGGAAGGCCATAAGATATCTAAGCATGCAACAGACTCAGATAAAGGATATGAAGCTGACCCGACGGTAATCGGACTCACGATGTGACAATGACACAGAGATTCGTACACACGAAAAGACTCGTGTTTTAATGGATGTAACTAGCGGTTCATTTGAAGATTCGGGCACCCGAATTGAGGAACGGGAAGGCCATAAGATATCTAAGCATGCAATAGACTCAGATAAAGGATATGAAGCTGACCGGACGGTAATCGGACTCATGATGCGACAATGACATAGAGATTCGTACACAAGAAAATACTCGAGTTTTTAAGGATGTAACTCTCTGTACATTTGAAGTTTCGGGCACCCGAATGGTGGTACGGGAAGGCCATAAGATATCTAAGCATGCAACAGACTCAGATAAAGGATATGAAGCTGACCCGACGGTAAACGGACTCACGATGGGACAATGATACAGAGATTCGTACACAAGAAAAGACTCGAGTTTTAATGGACGTAACTAGCGGTTCATTTGAAGTTTCGGGCACTCGAATGTAGGAACAGGAAGGCCATAAGATATCTAAGCATGCAACAGACTCAGATAAAGGATATGAAGCTGACCCGACGGTAAACGGACTCACGATGGGACAATGATACAGAGATTCGTACACAAGAAAAGACTCGAGTTTTAATGGATGTAACTAGCGGTTCATTTGAAGATTCGGGCACCCGAATTGAGGAACGGGAAGGCCATAAGATATCTAAGCATGCAATAGACTCAGATAAAGGATATGAAGCTGACCGGACGGTAATCGGACTCATGATGCGACAATGACATAGAGATTCGTACACAAGAAAATACTCGAGTTTTTAAGGATGTAACTCTCTGTACATTTGAAGTTTCGGGCACCCGAATAGAGGTACGGGAAGGCCATAAGATATCTAAGCATGCAACAGACTCAGATAAATGATATGAAGCTGACCCGACGGTAAACGGACTCACGATGGGACAATGATACAGAGATTCGTACACAAGAAAAGACTCGTGTTTTAATGGACGTAACTAGCGGTTCATTTGAAGTTTCGGGCACTCGAATATAGGAACAGGAAGGCCATAAGATATCTGAGCATGCAACGGACTCACATAAAGGATATGAAGCTTACCGGACGGTAATCGGACTCACGATGGGACAATGACACAGAGATTCGTACCCAAGAAAATACTCGAGTTTTAAAGGACGTAACTCTCTGTACATTTGAAGTTTCGGGCACGCGAATGGAGGTACGGGAAGGCCATAAGATATCTAAGCATGCAACAGACTCAGATAAAGGATATGAAGCTGACCCGACGGTAATCGGACTCACGATGTGACAATGACACAGAGATTCGTACACACGAAAAGACTCGTGTTTTAATGGATGTAACTAGCGGTTCATTTGAAGATTCGGGCACCCGAATTGAGGAACGGGAAGGCCATAAGATATCTAAGCATGCAATAGACTCAGATAAAGGATATGAAGCTGACCGGACGGTAATCGGACTCATGATGCGACAATGACATAGAGATTCGTACACAAGAAAATACTCGAGTTTTTAAGGATGTAACTCTCTGTACATTTGAAGTTTCGGGCACCCGAATGGTGGTACGGGAAGGCCATAAGATATCTAAGCATGCAACAGATTCAGATAAAGGATATGAAGCTGACCCGACGGTAAACGGACTCACGATGGGACAATGATACAGAGATTCGTACACAAGAAAAGACTCGAGTTTTAATGGACGTAACTAGCGGTTCATTTGAAGTTTCGGGCACTCGAATGTAGGAACAGGAAGGCCATAAGATATCTAAGCATGCAACAGACTCAGATAAAGGATATGAAGCTGACCCGACGGTAAACGGACTCACGATGGGACAATGATACAGAGATTCGTACACAAGAAAAGACTCGAGTTTTAATGGATGTAACTAGCGGTTCATTTGAAGATTCGGGCACCCGAATTGAGGAACGGGAAGGCCATAAGATATCTAAGCATGCAATAGACTCAGATAAAGGATATGAAGCTGACCGGACGGTAATCGGACTCATGATGCGACAATGACATAGAGATTCGTACACAAGAAAATACTCGAGTTTTTAAGGATGTAACTCTCTGTACATTTGAAGTTTCGGGCACCCGAATGGAGGTACGGGAAGGCCATAAGATATCTAAGCATGCAACAGACTCAGATAAATGATATGAAGCTGACCCGACGGTAAACGGACTCACGATGGGACAATGATACAGAGATTCGTACACAAGAAAAGACTCGTGTTTTAATGGACGTAACTAGCGGTTCATTTGAAGTTTCGGGCACCCGAATGTAGGAACGGGAAAGCCATAAGATATCTGAGCATGCAACAGACTCACATAAAGGATATGAAGCTTACCGGACGGTAATCGGACTCACGATGGGACAATGACACAGAGATTCGTACACAAGAAAATACTCGAGTTTTAAAGGACGTAACTCTCTGTACATTTGAAGTTTCTGGCACGCGAATGGAGGTACGGGAAGGCCATAAGATATCTAAGCATGCAACAGACTCAGATAAAGGATATGAAGCTGACCCGACGGTAATCGGACTCACGATGTGACAATGACACAGAGATTCGTACACACGAAAAGACTCGTGTTTTAATGGATGTAACTAGCGGTTCATTTGAAGATTCGGGCACCCGAATTGAGGAACGGGAAGGCCATAAGATATCTAAGCATGCAATAGACTCAGATAAAGGATATGAAGCTGACCGGACGGTAATCGGACTCATGATGCGACAATGACACAGAGATTCGTACACAAGAAAATACTCGAGTTTTTAAGGATGTAACTCTCTGTACATTTGAAGTTTCTGGCACGCGAATGGAGGTACGGGAAGGCCATAAGATATCTAAGCATGCAACAGACTCAGATAAAGGATATGAAGCTGACCCGACGGTAATCGGACTCACGATGTGACAATGACACAGAGATTCGTACACACGAAAAGACTCGTGTTTTAATGGATGTAACTAGCGGTTCATTTGAAGATTCGGGCACCCGAATTGAGGAACGGGAAGGCCATAAGATATCTAAGCATGCAATAGACTCAGATAAAGGATATGAAGCTGACCGGACGGTAATCGGACTCATGATGCGACAATGACATAGAGATTCGTACACAAGAAAATACTCGAGTTTTTAAGGATGTAACTCTCTGTACATTTGAAGTTTCGGGCACCCGAATGGAGGTACGGGAAGGCCATAAGATATCTAAGCATGCAACAGACTCAGATAAAGGATATGAAGCTGACCCGACGGTAATCGGACTCACGATGTGACAATGACACAGAGATTCGTACACACGAAAAGACTCGTGTTTTAATGGATGTAACTAGCGGTTCATTTGAAGATTCGGGCACCCGAATTGAGGAACGGGAAGGCCATAAGATATCTAAGCATGCAATAGACTCAGATAAAGGATATGAAGCTGACCGGACGGTAATCGGACTCATGATGCGACAATGACATAGAGATTCGTACACAAGAAAATACTCGAGTTTTTAAGGATGTAACTCTCTGTACATTTGAAGTTTCGGGCACCCGAATGGAGGTACGGGAAGGCCATAAGATATCTAAGCATGCAACAGACTCTGATAAAGGATATGAAGCTGACCGGACGGTAATCGGTCTCACGATGAGACATTGAGACAGAGATTCGTACACAAGAAAAGACTCGTGTTTTAATGGACGTAACTAGCGGTTCATTTGAAGTTTCGGGCACTCGAATGTAGGAACGGGAAAGCCATAAGATATCTAAGCATGCAACAGACTCACATAAAGGATATGAAGCTTACCGGACGGTAATCGGACTCACGATGGGACAATGACACAGAGATTCGTACACAAGAAAATACTCGAGTTTTAAAGGACGTAACTCTCTGTACATTTGAAGTTTCGGGCACGCGAATGGAGGTACGGGAAGGCCATAAGATATCTAAGCATGCAACAGACTCAGATAAAGGATATGAAGCTGACCCGACGGTAATCGGACTCACGATGTGACAATGACACAGAGATTCGTACACACGAAAAGACTCGTGTTTTAATGGATGTAACTAGCGGTTCATTTGAAGATTCGGGCACCCGAATTGAGGAACGGGAAGGCCATAAGATATCTAAGCATGCAATAGACTCAGATAAAGGATATGAAGCTGACCGGACGGTAATCGGACTCATGATGCGACAATGACTTAGAGATTCGTACACAAGAAAATACTCGAGTTTTTAAGGATGTAACTCTCTGTACATTTGAAGTTTCGGGCACCCGAATGGAGGTACGGGAAGGCCATAAGATATCTAAGCATGCAACAGACTCAGATAAAGGATATGAAGCTGACCCGACGGTAAACGGACTCACGATGGGACAATGATACAGAGATTCGTACACAAGAAAAGACTCGTGTTTTAATTGACGTAACTAGCGGTTCATTTGAAGTTTCGGGCACTCGAATGTAGGAACGGGAAAGCCATAAGATATCTGAGCATGCAACAGACTCACATAAAGGATATGAAGCTTACCGGACGGTAATCGGACTCACGATGGGACAATGACACAGAGATTCGTACACAAGAAAATACTCGAGTTTTAAAGGACGTAACTCTCTATATATTTGAAGTTTCGGGCACGCGAATGGAGGTACGGGAAGGCCATAAGATATCTAAGCATGCAACAGACTCAGATAAAGGATATGAAGCTGACCCGACGGTAATCGGACTCACGATGTGACAATGACAGAGAGATTCGTACACACGAAAAGACTCGTGTTTTAATGGATGTAACTAGCGGTTCATTTGAAGATTCGGGCACCCGAATTGAGGAACGGGAAGGCCATAAGATATCTAAGCATGCAATAGACTCAGATAAAGGATATGAAGCTGACCGGACGGTAATCGGACTCATGATGCGACAATGACATAGAGATTCGTACACAAGAAAATACTCGAGTTTTTAAGGATGTAACTCTCTGTACATTTGAAGTTTCGGGCACCCGAATGGAGGTACGGGAACGCCATAAGATATCTAAGCATGCAACAGACTCAGATAAAGGATATGAAGCTGACCCGACGGTAAACGGACTCACGATGGGACAATGATACAGAGATTCGTACACAAGAAAAGACTCGAGTTTTAATGGACGTAACTAGCGGTTCATTTGAAGTTTCGGGCACTCGAATATAGGAACAGGAAGGCCATAAGATATCTGAGCATGCAACGGACTCACATAAAGGATATGAAGCTTACCGGACGGTAATCGGACTCACGATGGGACAATGACACAGAGATTCGTACCCAAGAAAATACTCGAGTTTTAAAGGACGTAACTCTCTGTACATTTGAAGTTTCGGGCACGCGAATGGAGGTACGGGAAGGCCATAAGATATCTAAGCATGCAACAGACTCAGATAAAGGATATGAAGCTGACCCGACGGTAATCGGACTCACGATGTGACAATGACACAGAGATTCGTACACACGAAAAGACTCGTGTTTTAATGGATGTAACTAGCGGTTCATTTGAAGATTCGGGCACCCGAATTGAGGAACGGGAAGGCCATAAGATATCTAAGCATGCAATAGACTCAGATAAAGGATATGAAGCTGACCGGACGGTAATCGGACTCATGATGCGACAATGACATAGAGATTCGTACACAAGAAAATACTCGAGTTTTTAAGGATGTAACTCTCTGTACATTTGAAGTTTCGGGCACCCGAATGGTGGTACGGGAAGGCCATAAGATATCTAAGCATGCAACAGACTCAGATAAAGGATATGAAGCTGACCCGACGGTAAACGGACTCACGATGGGACAATGATACAGAGATTCGTACACAAGAAAAGACTCGAGTTTTAATGGACGTAACTAGCGGTTCATTTGAAGTTTCGGGCACTCGAATGTAGGAACAGGAAGGCCATAAGATATCTAAGCATGCAACAGACTCAGATAAAGGATATGAAGCTGACCCGACGGTAAACGGACTCACGATGGGACAATGATACAGAGATTCGTACACAAGAAAAGACTCGAGTTTTAATGGATGTAACTAGCGGTTCATTTGAAGATTCGGGCACCCGAATTGAGGAACGGGAAGGCCATAAGATATCTAAGCATGCAATAGACTCAGATAAAGGATATGAAGCTGACCGGACGGTAATCGGACTCATGATGCGACAATGACATAGAGATTCGTACACAAGAAAATACTCGAGTTTTTAAGGATGTAACTCTCTGTACATTTGAAGTTTCGGGCACCCGAATAGAGGTACGGGAAGGCCATAAGATATCTAAGCATGCAACAGACTCAGATAAATGATATGAAGCTGACCCGACGGTAAACGGACTCACGATGGGACAATGATACAGAGATTCGTACACAAGAAAAGACTCGTGTTTTAATGGACGTAACTAGCGGTTCATTTGAAGTTTCGGGCACCCGAATGTAGGAACGGGAAAGCCATAAGATATCTGAGCATGCAACAGACTCACATAAAGGATATGAAGCTTACCGGACGGTAATCGGACTCACGATGGGACAATGACACAGAGATTCGTACACAAGAAAATACTCGAGTTTTAAAGGACGTAACTCTCTGTACATTTGAAGTTTCTGGCACGCGAATGGAGGTACGGGAAGGCCATAAGATATCTAAGCATGCAACAGACTCAGATAAAGGATATGAAGCTGACCCGACGGTAATCGGACTCACGATGTGACAATGACACAGAGATTCGTACACACGAAAAGACTCGTGTTTTAATGGATGTAACTAGCGGTTCATTTGAAGATTCGGGCACCCGAATTGAGGAACGGGAAGGCCATAAGATATCTAAGCATGCAATAGACTCAGATAAAGGATATGAAGCTGACCGGACGGTAATCGGACTCATGATGCGACAATGACATAGAGATTCGTACACAAGAAAATACTCGAGTTTTTAAGGATGTAACTCTCTGTACATTTGAAGTTTCGGGCACCCGAATGGAGGTACGGGAAGGCCATAAGATATCTAAGCATGCAACAGACTCAGATAAAGGATATGAAGCTGACCCGACGGTAAACGGACTCACGATGGGACAATGATACAGAGATTCGTACACAAGAAAAGACTCGTGTTTTAATGGACGTAACTAGCGGTTCATTTGAAGTTTCGGGCACTCGAATGTAGGAACGGGAAAGCCATAAGATATCTGAGCATGCAACAGACTCACATAAAGGATATGAAGCTTACCGGACGGTAATCGGACTCACGATGGGACAATGACACAGAGATTCGTACACAAGATAAGACTCGAGTTTTAATGGACGGAACTATCGGTTCATATGAAGTTTCGGGCACCCGAATGGAGGAACGGGAACGCTATAAGATATCTGATCATGCAACAGACTCACATAAAGGATATGAAGCTTACCGGACGGTAATCGGACTCACGATGGGACAATGACACAGAGATTCGTACACAAGAAAAGACTCGAGTTTTAATGGACGAAACTATCGGTTCATATGAAGTTTCGGGCACCCGAATGGAGGAACGGGAACGCCATAAGATATTTTATCATGCAACAAACTATGTTAAGGGATACGAAGCAGATTGGACGGTAATCGGACTCACGATGTGACAATGACACAGAGATTCGTACACACGAAAAGACTCGTGTTTTAATGGATGTAACTAGCGGTTCATTTGAAGTTTCGGGCAACCGAATTGAGGAACGTTAAGGCCATAAGATATCTATGCATGCAACAGACTCAGATAAATGAAATGAAGCTGCCCGGATGGTAATCGGACTCACAATGCGACAATGACATAGAGATTCGTACACAAGAAAAGACTCGAGTTTTAAAGGACGTAACTATGTGTACATTTGAAGTTTCGGGCACCCGAATGGAGGAACGTGAAGGCCATAAGATATCTGAGCATGCAACAGACTCAGATAAAGGATATGAAGCTGACCGGATGGTAATCGGACTCACGATGGGACAATGACACAGAGATTTGTACACAAGAAAAGACTCGTGTTTTAATGAACGTAAATAGCGGTTCATTTGAAGTTTCGGGCACCTGAATGGAGGAACGGGAAAGCCATAAGATATTTAAGCATGCAACAGACTCAAATAAAGGATATGAAGCTGACCGGACGGTAATCGGACTCACGATGGGACAATGACACAGAGATTCGTACACAAGAAAAGACTCGAGTTTTAATGGACGGAACTATCGGTTCATATGAAGTTTCGGGCACCCGAATGGAGGAACGGGAATGCCATAAGATATCAGATCATGCAACAAACTATGTTAAGGGATACGAAGCAGACCGGACGGTAATCAGACTCACGATGTGACAATGACACAGACATTCGTACACAAGAAAAGACTCGTGTTTTAATGGACGTAACTAGCGGTTCATTTGAAGTTTCGGGCACCCGAATTGAGGAACGGGAACGCCATAAGATATCTGATCATGCAACAAACTATATTAAGGGATACGAAGCAGACCGGACGGTAATCGGACTCACGATGGGACAATGACACAGAGATTCGTACACAAGATAAGACTCGAGTTTTAATGGACGGAACTATCGGTTCATATGAAGTTTCGGGCACCCGAATGGAGGAACGGGAACGCTATAAGATATCTGATCATGCAACAGACTCACATAAAGGATATGAAGCTTACCGGACGGTAATCGGACTCACGATGGGACAATGACACAGAGATTCGTACACAAGAAAAGACTCGAGTTTTAATGGACGAAACTATCGGTTCATATGAAGTTTCGGGCACCCGAATGGAGGAACGGGAACGCCATAAGATATTTTATCATGCAACAAACTATGTTAAGGGATACGAAGCAGATTGGACGGTAATCGGACTCACGATGTGACAATGACACAGAGATTCGTACACACGAAAAGACTCGTGTTTTAATGGATGTAACTAGCGGTTCATTTGAAGTTTCGGGCAACCGAATTGAGGAACGTTAAGGCCATAAGATATCTATGCATGCAACAGACTCAGATAAATGAAATGAAGCTGCCCGGATGGTAATCGGACTCACAATGCGACAATGACATAGAGATTCGTACACAAGAAAAGACTCGAGTTTTAAAGGACGTAACTATGTGTACATTTGAAGTTTCGGGCACCCGAATGGAGGAACGTGAAGGCCATAAGATATCTGAGCATGCAACAGACTCAGATAAAGGATATGAAGCTGACCGGATGGTAATCGGACTCACGATGGGACAATGACACAGAGATTTGTACACAAGAAAAGACTCGTGTTTTAATGAACGTAAATAGCGGTTCATTTGAAGTTTCGGGCACCTGAATGGAGGAACGGGAAAGCCATAAGATATTTAAGCATGCAACAGACTCAAATAAAGGATATGAAGCTGACCGGACGGTAATCGGACTCACGATGGGACAATGACACAGAGATTCGTACACAAGAAAAGACTCGAGTTTTAATGGACGGAACTATCGGTTCATATGAAGTTTCGGGCACCCGAATGGAGGAACGGGAATGCCATAAGATATCAGATCATGCAACAAACTATGTTAAGGGATACGAAGCAGACCGGACGGTAATCAGACTCACGATGTGACAATGACACAGACATTCGTACACAAGAAAAGACTCGTGTTTTAATGGACGTAACTAGCGGTTCATTTGAAGTTTCGGGCACCCGAATTGAGGAACGGGAACGCCATAAGATATCTGATCATGCAACAAACTATATTAAGGGATACGAAGCAGACCGGACGGTAATCGGACTCACGATGTGACAATGACACAGAGATTCGTACACAAGAAAAAACTCGTGTTTTATTGGACGTAACTAGCGGTTCATTTGATGTTTTGGGCACCCGAATGGAGGAACGGGAAGGCCATAAGATATCTGAGCATGCAACAAACTCTGATAAAGGATATGAAGCTGACCGGGCGGTAATCGGTCTCACGATGGGACATTGACACAGAGATTCGTACACAAGAAAAGACTCGTGTTTTAATGGACGTAACTAGCGGTTCATTTGAAGTTTCGGGCACCCAAATGGAGGAACGGGAAAGCCATAAGATATCTAAGCATGCAATAGACTCAGATAAAGGATATGAAGCTGACCGGACGGTAATCGGTCTCGTGATGCGACAATGATATAGAGATTCGTACACAAGAAAATACTCGAGTTTTAAAGGACGTAACTCTCTGTACATTTAACCGTTTGACTTTTTCTCTGGGCGATCATGCGATTTTGATTTCTAGGGCTTGTTCTTCGTTTCCCGCTTCTTTTTCTCTTCGATTGTGGTACTGTTCCATCAATTGTTGGTTGAATTTCACTGTTCTTCTTCTCTGTTTACTATGGATCAGTCTCTTACTGATCCTAAAGGAGGGGTTCCTCCTGATATTCCTCCAGATCTGCACATGTCTGAGAACGTTTGTGTTTCTCCGGTTGTTTTAGTGCCGGAGGAGTTTGTTGAATCTCGTGAATCTCCTAATTCTCCTCTAAACCCTAATCCTTTTGGAAGTTGTGTGGATTTGAATGTTCAGGCTAATTCTGCTCCGTTTATGGCTGATTGGCGCAAACGCTTGCTTCTGTCTAGGGAGAATGGGCTAAAAGTAAGTGAACAGGATCAACAGATGCCAGATAGTTCTCCTTGTGTGACTCACTGGCAGTTTTTTGGTCCTGAACAGCTGGTATTTACTGATCTGGCTATTGGGGAGGCCATTCAGGTATTGATTGATAAAACATACTCTGATAACTCGTTTATGACTGCTATGAATTGGTTTATTCACATGAATTGTAAGAATGAGGGTTTTATGTTGAGGTTTGGGGATCTTCTGCTAAAGGTTATTGAGGCTGATGATAGGGTTGTTAATATTGAGGATGGTAGTGTGCAAATTAGTAAGAAATGTGTTGAGTTTATGAACTTCATAATGAATGCATGTGATAAAAATGAGCATAGGATGCTGATTGTTGCTTGTAGGGATATGGATAGTAGTAGTGGTGGGATGGATGTTTCTGGAGAGATGAGTGGAACTGGTGTCAAATGGAGGTTTGCTGGTCATTCTCAGGGTTGGTTCTCTTCAGATACTATTCTGAAAGCCATAGAGTTGTTAGCTCAGAAGGCTTATCAGAACCCTGTGTATGAGCCTGCTATGAAACAGTGTTTCTCTTTGAACCTGTTGAACCCTTCCTTTGAGGAATGCTTTGGTAGGTATCTGTCCAATATTGATGAAAATAAGGTGAAGGTTGAGTATGTTTCTGATGAGATTTTTGATGATTTTATGCAATTTGTTATTGCTTGTTATGAGAAGTCTGATGTTCTGAGCCTTAGACTGGTTTGTGACTATAATGCTATTGATAGTGAGGGTAAGGGTAATATGTTGGGGAAAGTTGGGTTGAAGGGGAATGGAGTTAATAAAGTTGTTGATATAGGAATGGGTCAGGGGCATATGGAATGTAATTGGTTGCAGGGTAAGCTGAAACTCTTGGAAGACCACTTTGTTGAGAGTAGTATTGTTGCCTTCCACCAGCATTATCATAAGCTGTTTTGCAAAATGAAGGATTATGAGGTGGAAGATTTGTTTGAGTTTGATATGAGTATTGTCATAGCTCTAGCTAGATGGTTTTATTGCAGGGTTGGGGTGCAGGATATAAATCAGAATAGGGGTCATATGTGTAAGAGGGAGTTTACTGGGGATGGTATTACTCAAAGTAATGAGCAGGGGGGTAAAAAGCTAAGAGGAGGTTTGGAGAGTATTGATACTACTAAGGCTATAACTAAGAAGCAACTTATTTTAACACATGAGGGCAGGAAGATTATGAAGATTCTGTCATCTAAAAATAAGAAGGTTAAGCAGGTTTTTGAATTTAACAAGGATGCTGCTGTGCCAGTTCTCCCTGTTTTCAGAATTGGGGAGATGTCAGATGTTATAGGTTCTACTCCTGTAGCTAATATGACTATTGAGCAGATGGAGAAGGAGATTTCTGATATAAAAAAGGCTGGTAGTGTTAAATCTAAGCAGTTGGGTTATAGAGCTGCAAATGGATTAATCTTTGATCCTTTTGAGGAAAGTGGTTGTGCTGAGAAAACAGTTGAGTTTAATGGTATGCAGTGTACTATAAAGGAGATTAGGGACAATATGCAGAGGAAAAAGTTGAGGTTGAGGGAATTAATTTTGGGGTTGGGAAAGGCTAGGGAATTGGTGGCTGAGAAAGGGAAGCTAAAAGAGCCTTTAGTCAGTGATTGTGATATTATTCAGAAGTCTCCAATTCTAGGGGCAATTGCTGATAAAAATTATGTGTTTAAGGCTTCTTCATCTGCCAACAAATCTGTTGATAACACTCCTGGGTCATCTGGGGATTCTGAATCTGAGGATAAGAAGGAGAAGGCTTCATATGCTAATGCTGTTAAGGGTGAGAAGGTTGCTGAATTTAGCAAACAGATCATGTATTGCCCACCTACCACTCTTGAAAATGGTGAAAAGGTGGTTATGATTAAGCAAGATTATGTTGAGAAGGTTAAGCAGGTTTACTCTAAACATTTGTATGGGTATTTTGTGGGTTCCTTTTGTTCTATAGCTTGGGTTAGATTCAATTTATTTAGGATGTGGAAGAGATATGGGATTGAGGACATTTCTACTAATGGTAAAGGGTTGTTCTATTTTAAATTTGATACAAAGAAGGGAATGTTGGAAGCCTTGAAACTGGTCCATGGGTTGTTAATGGCATCCCTTTGGTTTTGAACCAATGGGAAGTTGGGGCTGCGATTGTGAAAACAGAACCTGAAAAGGTGCCTGTGTGGGTTTTATTCAAGGAGGTGCCATTGGAATTATGGAATGTGCAGGGGTTGTGTGAGCTGGCTAGCTGTATTGGTAAACCACTTTTGTTTGATAATATTACTGTGGATAAATGTTTGAATACTAATGTGCAGGTTGGATTTGCTAGAATCTTGGTGGAAATTGCAGCTGCTGATTCTCAACCTACTTTTATTAGAGCTTTTTATCCTAGAGAGGAGGGTGCTGAGCCTAAGGTTACTGAGGTGTTGATAGAGTATCAAAAGATGCCTAAACTTTGTTCTTTCTGCAAAGTGTTTGGGCATTCCTTTGAGAAATGTACTTCTAGAGAGTTAACTGCTGAGGAGAAAGAAGCTAGGGACAGAGAAGTTGAAAAGGGGAATGAAGATAAGAGAGGGGCTACTAAAGATGGTACTGTAGATGAGGAAGGGTATCAATTGGTGTGGAAACGTAGTATGGCAGCTAAGAATCCTAATAGGGGTTTGAATATTGGAGGGAATAATAATGGGGCTTATGGGGGAGGTAACTTGAGACAAAGAAATATGTTTAAGGGTAACAAGGAAGAAAAAGAGGCTAAACTTCAGGATAGGATTAAGAGCTTCAAAATGAATCAAGCTGCTAGGGAGTATGATCTTCAGAAGGATCAAGTTAGGAAGGATTCTAATGGTGCTTCTTCTTCTGGGGTTAAAAAGGATGGGAAGGAGGGTATTGGTAATGAAGTTAGGAAGGAGAAGCAAGTCTTGCAAATAAGAACTAATGGTATTAAAGGGAAGAAGACTAATCTTGTGGCTAAACGTATTGAGGTCAAGAATAGTTTTAGTATTTTGGATGATGAGAATATGGTTGATGAAGACACTGGTCTTGAAGCTGGTATTGTTGCAGCAGTTCCCACTTCTAAACCTTCTAAACCTTCCCCTTCTAAGCCTGCTAAACACCCCTCACCTAAATCTTCCAAATCTACTCCTTTTAAACAACCTGTAACTAAACCTGTGTCTATTTCTGCCCCTAATGTTCCTCCCCTAATCCTTTTACTGCCCCTCTTGATCAACCTGTTGATTGTCCTCCTCACAATGGTGTCCCTGTTAAGCCTTATACCCCTGGCTCCAGTCTGGTTAGAGATGCTGTTATTGAGGACTATTCTTTTGACTTAACTCCTCAACAGATTGAGGATGTTATGTTCTATGTTAATTGCAGAGTTATACCTACTAGAGAGCAAGTTTTGGAATGGGATGTGGTTCAAACTAAGTATTTCTTTCTGATGTGTCAGAAGTTTGATTTCCCTGAGGGCATGGATTATGATGAAGTGGAAGATATTGTTCTAGAAACTGATAATGAGGATGTTTTGGAGACTGAGAATAATGAGGTGTTATCTAAGGATGATGAGACTGCTGAATTCATGAGGCTTGATGAAAGTGTTCAATCAAAGGGGGGTCAAGTATTGTCCTCCTCTTCTGTTAATGCTGGTTCTCAATGATTGCTCAAAATCTTAATATTCTTTCCTGGAATGTTAGAGGTTTGATGAAGCATTCCAATCAGAACCAAGTTATGAATGTATTGAATGATAGGGAGATCAGCTTATGTTGTTTGGTGGAAACTCATGTCAAAGGTCAAAATCTTGGACAGGTATGTAATAGGGTTTTGAATGGCTGGCAGTGGTTTTCCAATAAGGAATATTGTGCTAGTTGGGTTAGAGTCCTCATAGGTTGGAAGCCTAATATTGTTGATGTTATGATCATTGAAGTTACTTCTCAGGTCATTCATTGTTTGGTCAAACCTATGAATGGTTCTCCCAATTTTTTCTGCTCTTTCTTATATGGGTCTATCAGGAATTGTCAAAGGAAAGTGTTATGGCAGGATTTGCAAAAGTTTGGGTATTCTATTCAGGATGATCCTTGGCTTATAATGGGTGACTTTAATGTCATTCTGGATCCTTCTGAGAGGTCTATGGGGTGTTCTGATGTGACTTCTGCCATGATAGATTTCAGGGAGTGCTGTCAGAATATAGGTGTGGGAGATGTCCCTTCTTCAGGGTTGAAGTTTACATGGAACAAGTGTCCGGGGAAAACTACTGGGTTGCTGAAGAAGTTGGATAGAATAATGAGCAATAACTCTTTTTTGAACATTTTTTCAGATATGGCTGCTTCTTTTCTTCCTTTCTTTCATTCTGATCATGCCCCTGGTTTTATTTCTTTGAAGGGCCAGAAGCGTTGGAAACCAAAGACCTTCAAGTTTATGAATCATCTTGCAAGTAAGCCTCAATTTTTACCTATTGTTGAATCTAACTGGAAATGTTCTGTGCAGGGTTGTGCTATGTTTTCTGTTGTGTCTAAGCTTAAGAAACTAAAAAAGCCTCTCAGGAAGCTTGGAAGGATGCAGGGGGATCTTTCTGAAAAGGTTAAGACCATTTCTGTGGAGCTAGGTAAAGTTCAAACTGCTGTTGTGGATGACCCTCATAATGCTGAGCTGAGAGAGGAGGAGGTTATCCTGGTCAATGCCCTCAAAAAAGCCTCTTTGGATGAAGAGTTATTCCTAAAACAGAAGGCTAAAGTTGAGTGGTTAAGGGTTGGGGACCAGAACACTTCTTATTTCCATAAGGCCATTAAAGGTAGGTTAAGTAGGAATAGGATCAATTCTGTTCTGGATAAGGATGGGTCTTTCTTTGAGGGGGAGGAGGTTGGTAATGCCTTTGTTAGACATTTTGAAGGGTTTATGGGGAGTAATAGTGAGGTTTTAGCTTTAAGGGATCCTAGTGCTCTTTTTGCTACTAAGTTGCCAAGAGAGGTGGCTGATCAGATGGTTAGGGAAGTATCCAATGAAGAAATCAGGAAGGCTATATTTGATATTGATATTGATAAAGCCCCTGGACCTGATGGATATTCCTCTAAATTTTTTAGATCTGCATGGCCTATCATAGGGAATGAGGTGTGTTGTGCTATTAAGGAATTTTTCTATAATGGGAAGTTATTGAAGGAAGTGAATGCTACCATTATCTCCTTGGTCCCTAAATGCTCCAATCCTAGGAGTGTTACTGAATTCAGACCCATAGCTTGTTGTAATGTGCTTTATAAGTGCATAACTAAGATCATCTGTGAGAGGATTAAGGGATCTTTGGATTTAATTGTAGATGAGTGTCAAAGTGCCTTTATTCCAGGAAGGCAGATTAGTGATAACATTTTAATCACTCAGGAGCTCCTTAGGAATTATCATAGAAAGGTTAGAGCCCCTAGGGTTGCCTTGAAGATTGATCTTCAGAAGGCTTATGATACAGTTAATCATGATTTTTTGGAGGCCTGTCTAGTGAACTTTGGTTTTCACCCTTGTATGATTGCATGGATTATGACATGCATCGGGTCTGCTGCATACTCTATTAATGTTAATGGTGAGATGTTTGGATATTTCAAGGGCAAAAGAGGGTTAAGACAGGGAGATCCTATGTCTCCTTATTTGTTTACCATTGTGATGCAGGTTTTAAAGCTGATTTTTGACAGAAGAATTGCTGAGAGTGGAAATTTTAAATATCATTGGTGTTGCAAGGAACTAAACTTGACTCATGTTTGTTTTGCAGATGACTTATTGGTTTTTTCTCATGCAGATGCTGCTTCTGTGAGGGTGGTAAAGGAAGCTTTGGAGGAGTTTAGCTCAGTGTCTGGGCTTATTCCTAACATGAGTAAGAGTACCATGTACTTTGGGAATGTGTCTGTTCAGATGCAAAATAGACTGAAAGCTTTACTTCCTTTTAAAGTAAGGGTTCTCCCTGTTAGATACTTAGGAGTCCCTTTACTGTCTAAAAAGCTGTATTCTAGGGACTGTTCAGTTCTAGTGGAGAAGGTGAGGAAAAGGGTGGATGACTGGAAGAATAAATCACTTTCTTTTGCTGGGAGGTTGCAGTTAATAAAGTCTGTTTTGTCTTCTATGCACATTTATTGGGCTTCTGTATTCTTGCTGCCTTGTGGTGTCATAGAGGATATTGAGAGGATTATGAATAGATTTTTATGGACCCAATCTGATTCTGCTAAGGGGAAGGTTAGAGTGTCATGGGATTCTGTATGTTGTCCTAAGAGTCAGGGGGGCTTGGTATTAAGTCCCTAAAGGTCCAGAATAAAGCTCTTTTGGCTAAACATATCTGGAGTTTAATTTCAGGGAAGGACACTAAAAGGGATGAGTTTTTGGGGTTTTTTCAAAAAAGGTGAGGCTAGTTGGAGCTGGAAAAGTCTTTTGAAAAATAGGGAAGTTATTTGGGCTCACTGTTTGAAAAGTATAGGGGATGGTCGTACTACTTCTGTCTGGTATGATTATTGGTGCCCATTAAGTCCTTTGTGCTCCTTCATTTCTCCTAGGGATATTCATAGGAGTGGTTTGTCTCTTACCTCTACAGTTGCTGATGTTATTAGTAATGGAGATTGGGTTTGGCCAGAGGAGTGGAATAGCAAGTATCCTTGTCTTTCTCAGATGAGGCCTCCTTTTCTGACAAAAGGGAAGAAGGATAGTGTTTTTTGGAAGACTAAAGAAGAAACTCTGGCGGCTTTTGAAACTAAGGTTGTTTTTAAGGATTTGAGTCTGCACAGGGATGAGGTTCCATGGGCTAAAGTGGTGTGGTTTAGCCAATCTATCCCTAGGCATGCTTTTACCTTATGGCTGGCATGCCATCAAAGGCTCCTTACTCAGGATAGGTTATTGAGTTGGGATGCCAGGGACAACCTATTATGTGCTCTGTGTGGGGAAATAAGAGATAGTCATTCACATTTATTTTTTGAATGTCCTTTTTCAACAATGGTATGGGAAGGAATGAAGGGGATGGCTGGGTTGGAGGATGTTCCTGCTAAGCTGTTGGATTGTGTGCAAGTTTTGTCCTCTGCTCAGCTAGGGAGGTCTGCTAGAAGTATTATTCAGAGGCTTGTTTTGGCTGCCATGGTATATTTTATATGGCAAGAAAGAAATGCTAGGATTTTTAGAAAGGAGAGTAGAACTGCTGAAGCTCTGTGTGCTATTATCAGTGATGCTGTAAGGCTTAAACTGTTGGGATTGAAGATTCAGGCTTCTGTTAGCGGTGTCAAATTTAGCAGGATGTGGGGCTTTAAGGTGGTATGGAAGGACCCTCTCAAACAGGTTTCTCAATGTTGTTCTTAATCTTACTTTTATGGGTCTGGGTTGTGGGGGAGGTTGTTTGGGTTTGGTTTCTCTTTAGGGATGGTCTAAGGCCTTGGGGGTCAGTTTTTACTAATAAAGTTAACTATAATATAATGGTAAATATGGTGAATCTGTTTCTGGGCTGGGTGATCATGATTTTATTATTGCTGAGTCAGTTTAACAACTTGATCAGGAATGATGATGGGAAGGGAGGGTCTATGGGAGCTTTGGGAGTCATATGGTGGTCATTTCAGCGATGCGTAGAGATCTGGTATGGGATAACCCATGCTTCCTGTTGGTTTGATCCCTTTTTTCTTTTGTGTCTTTATTGGTATTGGTGTGTCAACTTATACTTTTGGAGTTCTCTTCTGTTGATGCTTGTGCCTGGTGACAGGGCTAGTATCAATTCTGATGTCTGTGTTAAGGGGTTAGGATTGTATGGTCTTGGGATAAGACAAAGCCTGGGAGTCATAAGGATGGAACAAGGTCATATCTTTAGGTTTCTGTTCCTTGTTTTGTCTTTTATATTTTTTAGATCTAGATATGGCCTTGAAACCTTGTTTTTCTTTTCTTTCTTATACCTTTTCTTGGTTTGGTGTCTTGAGTCTTATACATCCTTTTGGATGAGGGGGAAGGGATTTTTTGGGAATCAAGGAGTTTTATGGTTGACTAAAAGCCTGTGGGTAGTAGCCTTAGATATTAGATCCAACCCTTTGTTCTGTGGATGGTGTGTTTTTCATACACCTGTGGATTTTTTTTTGTGTTTAAAACTTAGGATTGTAGGATGTTGCATACATGATAGTTCCTCTTTAGCTATCATGAATGTGCTC
Source organism: Ambrosia artemisiifolia (assembly GCA_032199755.1). Lineage (NCBI taxonomy): Eukaryota > Viridiplantae > Streptophyta > Magnoliopsida > Asterales > Asteraceae > Ambrosia > Ambrosia artemisiifolia. Next base: position 39,464,325 of record CM063519.1, on the reverse strand, counting down.
ACCTTAGCCTGTGGGGATTTAGGTTTGTGTGTGCAGGAGGTTTGCACTAACCATGGAGAGATAAGGAAGCATTGTTCCTCTGCTTGTAGGACACTATTACCCTTCATTTCTTGGTCTTTTGTTTTGTTTTTATTGTTTTCTAGAACAGTGCAGAGGAACAAAAACCAGTGTAATAATGGTGTGTGTTTTGGTGTTGGCCTGTGTGAGTTTTATGAGCTCTTGCTCATGGGAGGGGGGTCTATTATGGGTTATGGTGACATCTGGAGACTTAAAAAACGATGGGTAGAGATCTGTATTCATTTCTTGTCTGCTCTCTTTCTTTCCTTTTCTGTTCTGTCTTGTTTGCCTTCTGATCTGGGAAAGGGGGGGGGGGTTATATAAACATCTATGGGAATTTATCCTGTGCAGAGATCTTGGTCCTTTTTTGACACTCTGGCACAGGTCTGCGTTGTATGATTGGTGGTTAGGAGTTTTTAGGCTCATGGGGAGCTTAAACAAGGGAGATATAAGGCTGGACTGTACTGTTGGCTATAGGACATTTTTTTCTCTCTATTTTTTGTTTCTAGATCTATCCAACAGTATGGGAACCCTCAACATTTCTTTGGTAATCTTTCTAAGCCTGTTTTCTTGTTTTTTATCATTTGAGTCTGTTGTGTCAATCCCACTTGGGATCTGTCAGGGATGGGTCAATCTGGGTTGGGTTGATTGCATTAAGAGTTGTGTGGTTGAGGTGGTGGAAATAATGTCATATGGCAAATGGGCAAGGTTTGAGTTCTACTGGAAGCAGTTTTGGGATGAAAAGATCAGCAGTCTGTATGAGGGTAGTATTGTCATTTTGTGCAGCACTTGGCTGAGATATATTCTGCTACAATGTAATACAGGAGTTCAAGAATCTGGAATGGAAGGTTTTTGTGCTTATTATACTAATAGCCGGAAAGGGGTGAGTAGAGTTCTAAATTTTTCTGTTTGGCTGCTGATAAGGCATGTGTTGCTGTGTTTGGCTGTTATTATTACTGATATGAGGGTGGAAGCTAATAGGTTCAATATGTTTAGTACTGCCACTACAATGGTGGAAGTGCTTAAAGAGTGCAAGCATGTTTGGAACTATTTGGTCGCAGTTGTTGTTTTAGGGAAGCTGCATTTGTTCTTGATACTTAGTATTATAATCAGTGATGTGCAGAATTATAAGTTATGGCAGAGGATTGAATGGATTAAGGGTGCTGGTATGGTTGATATTAAAGCTGTTAAGGCTAAGAACTGGATATGGTTATTTAGGATATTAGGGATGGGTCTGCTAATGCTGAGCTGGCATGTTTTTGTCTTGCTTGTTATTAATGGTTTTGTAATGAGGATGGAAGCTTATGGGTCAAGTATGCCTAGTAGTGCCACTACTTTGGTGGAGGTTTTTAAAGATTGCAGGCATAATTGGACCCATGATGCTGCAGCCTATGTCTTTGGCATGCTGCATTTGTTCTCAATACTTAGTATTGAGAGGAAAGTCTACTCTCTCATTGAATGGCATATTTGGGGAACTACAGAAGCCTGGCTGGGTTTGAACCAAATTTGTTTGAGAATAGCAAGTTTACAGGTTGCTCTTTATCAGGCTCTTTTAGTTGTATATGGATTTGTGTTTCATATTCCCCCTATGAACAGAATTTATAGTATGTGGGAGACTTCTTTATGCTTTATAGGCTTTAGTTATTTTGGTCGATGGATTATAGAATGGAGCATGCTAGTCTGGTTGGGATGGGGAGTAAATGGATTGGGTCAGTGGACTGGGAATATTATTAGATTTATGAATCGAAGGGGGAGTTGGAGTATGGTTTGGGTTTTAGGTGCTGTCTGGATTGGGTTATTAGTATGGTCTGGAGTTATGCTCAGGACTGGGCTTGTAGAATGCTGGGCTGCTATGGACTTAATCTGTTTCATGATGGGATGGTCTAATAGATGGAAGATGGGCTGTGATGTTTTGTTATGGAATATGGGGACTTGTATATTTGTCTGGATGTTCAGAATGATGGGCATAATATTAGGCCGATGGAATTTCTTGATATTGATTTTGGCTTGCTGTTATGAGCTTGTTACCATGGAAGATGGGTTTAGGAATGCTGGGCTGAAGATGGATTGGAATGCTGATTGGGATTGGACTGTGGAGCGATTTTTGGGCGCTTGGTTACTCTTGTTTATTTTTGATCTATGTTATTGGTCTTTGTTGGGCCTTTTATATTTTTGTCTTCAGTTTTGATGGGCTTAGAGTTTTTTGTATAGGGTGGCCCGATGTTTTAGCTTTACTACTTTTTATGTTTTTTTCTTTTTGGGCTAACTTAAGATCTTGGGTCTATGTCCCGGGTCTTGGTTAGTCTGCGTCTTGTACTTTTTTCATGATTAAATAAATGTTTGCCAGGGTGTTTCCCCTTTTCCAAAAAAAAAAAAAAAAAAAATAGCGGTTCATTTGAAATTTCGGGAAACCGAATGGAGGAACGGGAAAGCCATAAGATATCTAAGCATGCAACAGACTCAGATAAAGGATATGAAGCTGACCGGACGGTAATCGGACTCACGATGGGACAATGACACAGAGATTTGTACACAAGAAAAGACTCGTGTTTTAATGGACGTAACTAGCGGTTCATTTGAAATTTCGGTCACCCGAATGGAGGAACGGGAAGGCCATAAGATATCTGATCAAGCAACAGACTCAGATAAAGGATATTAAGCTTACCGGACGGTAATCAGACTCACGATGGGACAATGACACAGAGATTCGTACACAAGAAAAGACTCGTGTTTTAATGGACGTAACTAGCGGTTCATTTGGGGCCTTATTTGGTGTTTTGGTCTAAGCCTGTTTCGAAGGCTGGATAGGATTTGTGGCCTGATGAATGAACAACGAAGAGTTATGGGCCTGGTTGAATGGATTATGAGAGTATGTGGTTGGGCCTGTGGTGGGCTGTTCCAGTTTTTACTTTACATTCAGAAGTTATGTTGGGCTTTTAATATTATACTTGGGCTTAGGAATTTGATGTTAGATTTAGCCCGTTTTTTTTTTGTTTTTGTTTGTTCCTTTTTGGGCTAACTTAAGATCTTGGGTTTATGTCCCGGGTCTTGGTTAGTCTTTGTCTTGTACCTCTTTTTTGATCAATAAGTGATTGCCGGGGTTTTCCCCTTTTTCCAAAAAAAAAACTAGCGGTTCATTTGAAGTTTCGTGCACCCGAATGGAGGAACGGGAAGGCCATAAGATATCTAAGAATGCAACAGACTCAGATAAAGGATATGAAGCTGACCGGACGGTAATCGGACTCACTATGCGAGAATGACATAGAGATTCGTACACAAGAAAAGACTCGAGTTTTAATGGACGTAACTAGCGGTTCATTTGAAGTTTCGGGCACCCGAATGGAGGAACGGGAAGGCCATAAGATATCTGAGAATGCAACAGACTTAGATAAAGGATATGAAGCTTATCGGACGGTAATCGGACTCACGATAGGACAATGACACAGAGATTCGTACACAAGAAAAGACTCGTGTTTTAATGAACGTAAATAGCGGTTCATATGAAGTTTCGGGCACCCGAATGGAGGAATAGGAAGGCCATAAGATATCTGAACATGCAACAGAGTCAGATAAAGGATATGAAGCTAACCGGACGGTAATCGGACTCACGATGGGACAATGACACAGAGATTCGCACACAAGAAAAGACTCGTGTTTTAATGGACGTAACTAGCGCTTCATTTGAAGTTTCGGGCACCCGAATGGAGGAACGGGAAGGCCATAAGATATCTAATCATGCAACAGACTCAGATAAAGGATATGAAGCTGACCGGACGGTAATCGGACTCACGATGGGACAATGACACAGAGATTCGTACACAAGAAAAGACTCGTGTTTTAATGGACGTAACTAGCAGTTCATTTGAAGTTTCGGGCACCCGAATGGAGGAACAAGAAGGCCATAAGATATCTGAGCAGGCAACAGACTCAGATAAAGGATATCAAGCTTACCGGACGGTAATCGGACTCACGATGGAACAATGACACCGAGATTCGTATACAAGAAAAGACTCGTGTTTTAATGAACGTAAATAGCGGTTCACTTGAAGTTTCGGGCACCCGAATGGAGGAACGGGAAAGCCATAAGATATCTAAGCATGCAACAGACTCAGATAAAGGATATGAAGCTGACCGGACGGTAATCGGACTCATGATGCGACAATGACAAAGAGATTCGTACACAAGAAAAGACTCGAGTTTTAAAGGACGTAACTATCTGTACATTTGAAGTTTCGGGCACCCGAATGGAGGAACGGGAAGGCCATAAGATATCTGAGCATGCAACAGAGTCAGATGAAGGATATGAAGCTTACCGGACGTTAATCGGACTCACGATGGGACAATGACACAGAGATTCGTACACAAGAAAAGACTCGAGTTTTAATGGACGTAACTAGAGGTTCATTTGAAGTGTCGGTCACCCGAATGGAGGAACGGAAAGGCCATAAGATATCTGATCATGCAACAGACTCAGATAAAGGATATGAAGCTGACCGGACGGTAATCGGACTCACGATGGGACAATGACACAGCGATTCGTACAAAAGAAAAGACTCGTGTTTTAATGAACGTAAATAGCGGTTCATTTGAAATTTCGGGAAACCGAATGGAGGAACGGGAAAGCCATAACATATCTAAGCATGCAACAGACTCAGATAAAGGATATGAAGCTGACCGGACGGTAATCGGACTCACGATGGGACAAGGACACAGAGATTCGTACACAAGAAAAGACTCGTGTTTTAATGTACGTAACTAGCGGTTCATTTGAAGTTTCGGTCACCCGAATTGAGGAACGGGAAGGCCATAAGATATCTGATCAAGCAACAGACTCAGATAAAGGGTATGAAGCTTACCGGACGGTAATCAGACTCACGATGGGACAATGACACAGAGATTCGTACACAAGAAAAGACTCTTGTTTTAATGGACGTAACTAGCGGTTCATTTGAAGTTTCGGGCACCCGAATGCAGGAACGGGAAAGCCATATGATATCTAAGCAAGCAACAGTCAGATAAAGGATATGAAGCTGACCGGACGGTAATCGGACTCACTATGCGACATGACATAGAGATTCGTACACAAGAAAAGACTCGAGTTTTAAAGGACGTAACTATCTGTACATTTGAAGTTTCGGCCACCCGAATGGAGGTACAGGAAGGCCATAAGATATCTAAGAATGCAACAGACTCAGATAAAGGATATGAAGCTGAACCGACGGTAATCGGACTCACGATGGGACAATGACACAGAGATTCGTACACAAGAAAAGACTCAGGTTTTAATGGACGTAGCTATCGGTTCATATGAAGTTTCGGGCACCCGAATGGAGGAACGGGAACGCCATAAGATATCTGATCATGCAACAAACTATGTTTAAGGATACGAAGCTGACCGGACGGTAATCGGACTCACGATGCGACAATGACACAAAGATTCGTATACAAGAAAAGACTCGAGTTTTGAAGGACGTAACTATCGGTACATTTGACGTTTCGGGCACCCGAATGGAGGAACGGGAAAGCCATAAGATATCTAAGCATGCAACAGACTCAGATAAAGGATATGAAGCTGACCGGATGATAATCGGATTCACGTTGGGACAATGACACAGAGATTCGTACACAAGAAAAGACTCGTGTTTTAATGGACTTAACTAGCGGTTCATTTGAAGTTTTGGGCACCCGAATGGAGGTACGGGAAGGACATAAGATATCTAAGCATGCAACAGACTCAGATAAAGGATATGAAGCTGACCGGATGGTAATCGGACTCACGATGCGACAATGACATAGAGATTCGTACACAAGAAAAGACTCGAGTTTTAATGGACGTAACTAGCGGTTCATTTGATGTTTCGGGCACCCGAATGGAGGAACGGTAAAGCCATAAGATATCTAAGCATGCAACAGACTCAGATAAAGGATATGAAGCTGACCGGACGGTAATCGGACTCACGATGGGACAATGACACATACATTCGTACACAAGAAAAGACTCGTGTTTTAATGAACGTAAATAGCGGTTCATTTGAAATTTCAGGCACCCGAATGGAGGAACGGTAAAGCCATAAGATATCTAAGCATGCAACAGACTCAGATAAAGGATATGAAGCTGACCGGACGGTAATCGGACTCACGATGGGACAATGACACAGACATTCGTACACAAGAAAAGACTCGTGTTTTAATGGACGTAACTAGCAGTTCATTTGAAGTTTCGGGCACCCGAATGGAGGAACGGGAAGGCCATAAGATATCTGAGCAGGCAACAGACTCAGATAAAGGATATGAAGCTTACCGGACGGTAATCGGACTCACGATGGGACAATGACACAGAGATTCGTACATAAGAAAAGACTCGAGTTTTAAAGGACGTAACTATCTATACATTTGAAGTTTCGGGCACCCGAATGGAGGTACGGGAAGGCCATAACATATCTAAGCATGCAACAGACTCAGATAAAGGATATGAAGCTGACCGGACGGTAATCGGACTCACGATGCGACAATGACATAGAGATTCGTACACAAGAAAAGACTCGAGTTTTAATGGACGTAACTAGCGGTTCATTTGAAGTTTCGGGCACCCGAATGGAGGAACGAGATGGCCATAAGATATCTGAGCATGCAACAGACTCAGATAAAGGATATGAAGCTGACCGGATGCTAATCGGACTCACGATGGGAAAATGACACAGAGATTCGTACACAAGAAAAGACTCGTGTTTCAATGAATGTAAATAGCGGTTCATTTGAAATTTTGGGCACCCGAATGGAGGAACGGGAAAGCCATAATATATCTAAGCATGCAACAGACTCAGATAAAGGATATGAAGCTGACCGGACGGTAATCGGACTCAATATGCGACAATGACATAGAGATTCGTACACAAGAAAAGACTCGAGTTTTAATGGACGTAACAAGCGGTTCATTTGAAGTTTCGGGCACCCAAATGGAGGAACGGGAGAGCCATAAGACATCTAAGCATGCAACAGACTCAGATAAAGGATATGAAGCTGACTGAACGGTAATCGGACACACGATGCGACAATGACACAGAGATTCGTACACAAGTAAAGACTCGAGTTTTAAAGGACGTAACTATCTGTACATTTGAAGTTTCGGCCACCCGAATGGAGGTACGGGAAGGCCATAAGATATCTAAGCATGCAACAAACTCAGATAAAGGATATGAAGCTGACCGGACGGTAATCGGACTCACGATGCGACAATGACATTGAGATTCGTACACAAGAAAAGACTCGAGTTTTAATGGACGTAACTAGCGGTTCATTTGAAGTTTCGGGCACCCGAATGGAGGATCGGGAAGGCCATAAGATATCTGAGCATGCAACAGACTCAGATAAAGGATATGAAGCTGACCGAACGGTAATCGGACTCACGATGGGACAATGACACAGAGATTCATACACAAGAAAAGACTCGTGTTTTAATGAACGTAAATAGCGGTTCATTTGAAGTTTCGGGCACCCGAATGGAGTAACGGGAAAGCCATAAGATATCTAAGCATGCAACAGACTCAGATAAAGGATATGAAGCTGACCGGACGGTAATCGGACTCACGATGCGACAATGACACAGAGATTCGTACACAAGAAAAGACTCGAGTTTTAAAGGACGTAACTATCTGTACATTTGAAGTTTCGGGCACCCGAATGGAGGTACGGGAAGGCCATCAGATATCTAAGCATGAAACAGACTCAGATAAAGGATATGAAGATGACCGGACGGTAATCAGACACACGTTGCGACAATGACATAGGGATTCGTACACAAGAAAAGACTCGAGTGTTAATGGACGTAACTAGCGGTTCATTTGAAGTTTCGGGCACCCGAATGGAGGAACGGGAAGGCCATAAGATATCGGAGCATGCAACAGACTCAGATAAAGGATATGAAGTTGATCGAACGGTAATCGGACTCACGATGGGACAATGACATAGAGATTCGTACACAAGAAAAGACTCGTGTTTTAATGAACGTAAATAGCGGTTCATTTGAAGTTTCGGCACCCGAATGGAGGAACCGGAAAGCCATAAGATATCTAAGCATGCAGCAGACTCAGATAAAGGATATGAAGCTGACCGGACGGTAATCGGACTCACGATGGGACAATGACACAGAGATTCGTCCATAAGAAAAGACTCGAGTTTTTAAGGACATAACTATCTTTACGTTTGAAGTTTCGGGCACCCGAATGGAGGTACGGGAAGGCCATAAGATATCTAAGCATGCAACAGACTCAGATAAAGGATATGAAGCTGACTGAACGGTAATCGGACACACGATGCGACAATGACACAGAGATTCGTACACAAGTAAAGACTCGAGTTTTAAAGGACGTAACTATCTGTACATTTGAAGTTTCGGCCACCCGAATGGAGGTACGGGAAGGCCATAAGATATCTAAGCATGCAACAAACTCAGATAAAGGATATGAAGCTGACCGGACGGTAATCGGACTCACGATGCGACAATGACATTGAGATTCGTACACAAGAAAAGACTCGAGTTTTAATGGACGTAACTAGCGGTTCATTTGAAGTTTCGGGCACCCGAATGGAGGATCGGGAAGGCCATAAGATATCTGAGCATGCAACAGACTCAGATAAAGGATATGAAGCTGACCGAACGGTAATCGGACTCACGATGGGACAATGACACAGAGATTCATACACAAGAAAAGACTCGTGTTTTAATGAACGTAAATAGCGGTTCATTTGAAGTTTCGGGCACCCGAATGGAGTAACGGGAAAGCCATAAGATATCTAAGCATGCAACAGACTCAGATAAAGGATATGAAGCTGACCGGACGGTAATCGGACTCACGATGCGACAATGACACAGAGATTCGTACACAAGAAAAGACTCGAGTTTTAAAGGACGTAACTATCTGTACATTTGAAGTTTCGGGCACCCGAATGGAGGTACGGGAAGGCCATCAGATATCTAAGCATGAAACAGACTCAGATAAAGGATATGAAGATGACCGGACGGTAATCAGACACACGTTGCGACAATGACATAGGGATTCGTACACAAGAAAAGACTCGAGTGTTAATGGACGTAACTAGCGGTTCATTTGAAGTTTCGGGCACCCGAATGGAGGAACGGGAAGGCCATAAGATATCGGAGCATGCAACAGACTCAGATAAAGGATATGAAGTTGATCGAACGGTAATCGGACTCACGATGGGACAATGACATAGAGATTCGTACACAAGAAAAGACTCGTGTTTTAATGAACGTAAATAGCGGTTCATTTGAAGTTTCGGCACCCGAATGGAGGAACCGGAAAGCCATAAGATATCTAAGCATGCAACAGACTCAGATAAAGGATATGAAGCTGACCGGACGGTAATCGGACTCACGATGGGACAATGACACAGAGATTCGTCCATAAGAAAAGACTCGAGTTTTTAAGGACATAACTATCTTTACGTTTGAAGTTTCGGGCACCCGAATGGAGGTACGGGAAGGCCATAAGATATCTAAGCATGCAACAGACTCAGATAAAGGATATGAAGCTGACCGGACGGTAATCGGACTCACGATGCGACAATGACATAGAGATTCGTACACAAGAAAAGACTCGAGTTTTAATGGACGTAACTAGCGGTTCATTTGAAGTTTCGGGCACCCGAATGGAGGAACGAGATGGCCATAAGATATCTGAGCATGCAACAGACTCAGATAAAGGATATGAAGCTGACCGGATGGTAATCGGACTCACGATGGGACAATGACACAGAGATTCGTACACAAGAAAAGACTCGTGTTTCAATGAATGTAAATAGCGGTTCATTTGAAATTTTGGGCACCCGAATGGAGGAACGGGAAAGCCATAATATATCTAAGCATGCAACAGACTCAGATAAAGGATATGAAGCTGACCGGACGGTAATCGGACTCAATATGCGACAATGACATAGAGATTCGTACACAAGAAAAGACTCGAGTTTTAATGGACGTAACAAGCGGTTCATTTGAAGTTTCGGGCACCCAAATGGAGGAACGGGAGAGCCATAAGACATCTAAGCATGCAACAGACTCAGATAAAGGATATGAAGCTGACTGAACGGTAATCGGATACACGATGCGACAATGACACAGAGATTCGTACACAAGTAAAGACTCGAGTTTTAAAGGACGTAACTATCTGTACATTTGAAGTTTCGGGCACCCGAATGGAGGTACGGGAAGGCCATAAGATATTTAAGCATGCAACAAACTCAGATAAAGGATATGAAGCTGACCGGACGGTAATCGGACTCACGATGCGACAATGACATTGAGATTCGTACACAAGAAAAGGCTCGAGTTTTAATGGACGTAACTAGCGGTTCATTTGAAGTTTCGGGCACCCGAATGGAGGATCGGGAAGGCCATAAGATATCTGAGCATGCAACAGACTCAGATAAAGGATATGAAGCTGACCGAACGGTAATCGGACTCACGATGGGACAATGACACAGAGATTCATACACAAGAAAAGACTCGTGTTTTAATGAACGTAAATAGCGGTTCATTTGAAGTTTCGGGCACCCGAATGGAGGAACGGGAAAGCCATAAGATATCTAAGCATGCAACAGACTCAGATAAAGGATATGAAGCTGACCGGACGGTAATCGGACTCACGATGCGACAATGACACAGAGATTCGTACACAAGAAAAGACTCGAGTTTTAAAGGACGTAACTATCTGTACATTTGAAGTTTCGGGCACCCGAATGGAGGTACGGGAAGGCCATAAGATATCTAAGCATGAAACAGACTCAGATAAAGGATATGAAGATGACCGGACGGTAATCAGACTCACGTTGCGACAATGACATAGGGATTCGTACACAAGAAAAGACTCGAGTGTTAATGGACGTAACTAGCGGTTCATTTGAAGTTTCGGGCACCCGAATGGAGGAACGGGAAGGCCATAAGATATCGGAGCATGCAACAGACTCAGATAAAGGATATGAAGCTGATCGAACGGTAATCGGACTCACGATGGGACAATGACATAGAGATTCGTACACAAGAAAAGACTCGTGTTTTAATGAACGTAAATAGCGGTTCATTTGAAGTTTCGGGCACCCGAATGGAGGAACCGGAAAGCCATAAGATATCTAAGCATGCAACAGACTCAGATAAAGGATATGAAGCTGACCGGACGGTAATCGGACTCACGATGGGACAATGACACGGAGATTCGTCCATAAGAAAAGACTCGAGTTTTTAAGGACATAACTATCTTTACGTTTGAAGTTTCGGGCACCCGAATGGAGGTACGGGAAGGCCATAAGATATCTAAGCATGCAACAGACTCAGATAAAGGATATGAAGCTGACCGGACGGTAATCGGACTCACGATGCGACAATGACATAGAGATTCGTACACAAGAAAAGACTCGAGTTTTAATGGACGTAACTAGCGGTTCATTTGAAGTTTCGGGCACCCGAATGGAGGAACGAGATGGCCATAAGATATCTGAGCATGCAACAGACTCAGATAAAGGATATGAAGCTGACCGGATGGTAATCGGACTCACGATGGGACAATGACACAGAGATTCGTACACAAGAAAAGACTCGTGTTTCAATGAATGTAAATAGCGGTTCATTTGAAATTTTGGGCACCCGAATGGAGGAACGGGAAAGCCATAATATATCTAAGCATGCAACAGACTCAGATAAAGGATATGAAGCTGACCGGACGGAAATCGGACTCAATATGCGACAATGTCATAGAGATTCGTACACAAGAAAAGACTCGAGTTTTAATGGACGTAACAAGCGGTTCATTTGAAGTTTCGGGCACCCAAATGGAGGAACGGGGGAGCCATAAGACATCTAAGCATGCAACAGACTCAGATAAAGGATATGAAGCTGACTGAACGGTAATCGGACACACGATGCGACAATGACACAGAGATTCGTACACAAGTAAAGACTCGAGTTTTAAAGGACGTAACTATCTGTACATTTGAAGTTTCGGGCACCCGAATGGAGGTACAGGAAGGCCATAAGATATCTAAGCATGCAACAAACTCAGATAAAGGATATGAAGCTGACCGGACGGTAATCGGACTCACGATGCGACAATGACATTGAGATTCGTACACAAGAAAAGACTCGAGTTTTAATGGACGTAACTAGCGGTTCATTTGAAGTTTCGGGCACCCGAATGGAGGATCGGGAAGGCCATAAGATATCTGAGCATGCAACAGACTCAGATAAAGGATATGAAGCTGACCGAACGGTAATCGGACTCACGATGGGACAATGACACAGAGATTCATACACAAGAAAAGACTCGTGTTTTAATGAACGTAAATAGCGGTTCATTTGAAGTTTCGGGCACCCGAATGGAGGAACGGGAAAGCCATAAGGTATCTAAGCATGCAACAGACTCAGATAAAGGATATGAAGCTGACCGGACGGTAATCGGACTCACGATGCGACAATGACACAGAGATTCGTACACAAGAAAAGACTCGAGTTTTAAAGGACGTAACTATCTGTACATTTGAAGTTTCGGGCACACAAATGGAGGAACGGGAAAGCCATAAGACATCTAAGCATGCAACAAACTCAGATAAAGGATACGAAGCTGACTGGACGGTAATCGGACACACGATGCGACAATGACACAGAGATTCGTACACAAGTAAAGACTCGAGTTTTAAAGGACGTAACTATCTGTACATTTGAAATTTCGGGCACCCGAATGGAGGTACGGGAAGGCCATAAGATATCTAAGCATGCAACAGACTCAGATAAAGGATATGAAGCTGACCGGACGGTAATCGGACTCACGATGCGACAATGACATAGAGATTCGTACACAAGAAAAGACTCGAGTTTTAATGGACGTAACTAGCGGTTCATTTGAAGTTTTGGGCACCCGAATGGAGGAACGGGAAGGCCATATGATATCTAAGCATGCAACAGACTCAGATAAAGGATATGAAGCTGACCGTACGGTAATTGGACTCACGATGCGACAATGACATAGCGGTTCATTTGAAATTTCGGGCACCCGAATGGAGGAACGGTAAAGCCATAAGATATCTAAGCATGCAACAGACTCAGATAAAGGATATGAAGCTGACCGGACGGTAATCGGACTCACGATGGGACAATGACACGGAGATTCGTCCATAAGAAAAGACTCGAGTTTTTAAGGACATAACTATCTTTACATTTGAAGTTTCGGGCACCCGAATGGAGGTACGGGAAGGCCATAAGATATCTAAGCATGCAACAGACTCAGATAAAGGATATGAAGCTGACCGGACGGTAATCGGACTCACGATGCGACAATGACATAGAGATTCGTACACAAGAAAAGACTCGAGTTTTAATGGACGTAACTAGCGGTTCATTTGAAGTTTTGGGAACCCAAATGGAGGAATGGGAAAGCCATAAGACATCTAAGCATGCAACACACTCAGATAAAGGATATGAAGCTGACTGGACGGTAATCGGACACACGATGCGACAATGACACAGAGATTCGTACACAAGTAAAGATTAGAGTTTTAATGGACGTAACTATCTATACATTTGAAGTTTCGGGCACCCGAATGGAGGTACGGGAAGGCCATCAGATATCTAAGCATGCAACAGACTCAGATAAAGGATATGAAGCTGACCGGACGGTAATTGGACTCACGATGCGACAATGACATAGAGATTCGTACACAAGAAAAGACTCGAGTTTTAATGGACGTAACTAGCGGTTCATTTGAAGTTTTGGGCACCCGAATGGAGGAACTGGATGGCCATAAGATATCCGAGCATGCAACAGACTCAGATAAAGGATATGAAGCTGACCGGATGGTAATCGGACTCACGATGGGACAATGACAGAGAGATTCGTACACAAGAAAAGACTCGAGTTTTAATGGACGTAACAAGCGGTTCATTTGAAGTTTCGGGCACCCAAATGGAGGAACGGGAGAGCCATAAGACATCTAAGCATGCAACAGACTCAGATAAAGGATATGAAGCTGACTGGACGGTAATCGGACACACGATGCGACAATGACACAGAGATTCGTACACAAGTAAAGACTCGAGTTTTAAAGGACGTAACTATCTGTACATTTGAAGTTTCGGGCACCCGAATGGAGGTACGGGAAGGCCATAAGATATCTAAGCATGCAACAGACTCAGATAAAGGATATGAAGCTGACCGGACGGTAATCGGACTCACGATGCGACAATGACATAGAGATTCGTACACAAGAAAAGACTCGAGTTTTAATGGACGTAACTAGCGGTTCACTTGAAGTTTCGGGCACCCGAATGGAGGAACGGGAAGGCCATATGATATCTGAGCATGCAACAGACTCAGATAAGGGATATGAAGCTGACCGGACGGTAATCGGACTCACGATGGGACAATGACACAGAGATTCGTACACAAGAAAGGACTCGAGTTTTAATGGACGTAACTAGCGGTTCATTTGAAGTTTCGGGCACCCGAATGGAGGATCGGGAAGGCCATAAGATATCTGAGCATGCAACAGACTCAGATAAAGGATATGAAGCTGACCGAACGGTAATCGGACTCACGATGGGACAATGACACAGAGATTCATACACAAGAAAAGACTCGTGTTTTAATGAACGTAAATAGCGGTTCATTTGAAGTTTCGGGCACCCGAATGGAGGAACGGGAAAGCCATAAGATATCTAAGCATGCAACAGACTCAGATAAAGGATATGAAGCTGACCGGACGGTAATCGGACTCACGATGCGACAATGACACAGAGATTCGTACACAAGAAAAGACTCGAGTTTTAAAGGACGTAACTATCTGTACATTTGAAGTTTCGGGCACACAAATGGAGGAACGGGAAAGCCATAAGACATCTAAGCATGCAACAAACTCAGATAAAGGATATGAAGCTGACTGGACGGTAATCGGACACACGATGCGACAATGACACAGAGATTCGTACACAAGTAAAGACTCGAGTTTTAAAGGACGTAACTATCTGTACATTTGAAATTTCGGGCACCCGAATGGAGGTACGGGAAGGCCATAAGATATCTAAGCATGTAACAGACTCAGATAAAGGATATGAAGCTGACCGGACGGTAATCGGACTCACGATGCGACAATGACATAGAGATTCGTACACAAGAAAAGACTCGAGTTTTAATGGACGTAACTAGCGGTTCATTTGAAGTTTTGGGCACCCGAATGGAGGAACGGGAAGGCCATATGATATCTAAGCATGCAACAGACTCAGATAAAGGATATGAAGCTGACCGTACGGTAATTGGACTCACGATGCGACAATGACATAGCGGTTCATTTGAAATTTCGGGCACCCGAATGGAGGAACGGTAAAGCCATAAGATATCTAAGCATGCAACAGACTCAGATAAAGGATATGAAGCTGACCGGACGGTAATCGGACTCACGATGGGACAATGACACGGAGATTCGTCCATAAGAAAAGACTCGAGTTTTTAAGGACATAACTATCTTTACATTTGAAGTTTCGGGCACCCGAATGGAGGTACGGGAAGGCCATAAGATATCTAAGCATGCAACAGACTCAGATAAAGGATATGAAGCTGACCGGACGGTAATCGGACTCACGATGCGACAATGACATAGAGATTCGTACACAAGAAAAGACTCGAGTTTTAATGGACGTAACTAGCGGTTCATTTGAAGTTTTGGGAACCCAAATGGAGGAATGGGAAAGCCATAAGACATCTAAGCATGCAACACACTCAGATAAAGGATATGAAGCTGACTGGACGGTAATCGGACACACGATGCGACAATGACACAGAGATTCGTACACAAGTAAAGATTAGAGTTTTAATGGACGTAACTATCTATACATTTGAAGTTTCGGGCACCCGAATGGAGGTACGGGAAGGCCATCAGATATCTAAGCATGCAACAGACTCAGATAAAGGATATGAAGCTGACCGGACGGTAATTGGACTCACGATGCGACAATGACATAGAGATTCGTACACAAGAAAAGACTCGAGTTTTAATGGACGTAACTAGCGGTTCATTTGAAGTTTTGGGCACCCGAATGGAGGAACTGGATGGCCATAAGATATCCGAGCATGCAACAGACTCAGATAAAGGATATGAAGCTGACCGGATGGTAATCGGACTCACGATGGGACAATGACAGAGAGATTCGTACACAAGAAAAGACTCGAGTTTTAATGGACGTAACAAGCGGTTCATTTGAAGTTTCGGGCACCCAAATGGAGGAACGGGAGAGCCATAAGACATCTAAGCATGCAACAGACTCAGATAAAGGATATGAAGCTGACTGGACGGTAATCGGACACACGATGCGACAATGACACAGAGATTCGTACACAAGTAAAGACTCGAGTTTTAAAGGACGTAACTATCTGTACATTTGAAGTTTCGGGCACCCGAATGGAGGTACGGGAAGGCCATAAGATATCTAAGCATGCAACAGACTCAGATAAAGGATATGAAGCTGACCGGACGGTAATCGGACTCACGATGCGACAATGACATAGAGATTCGTACACAAGAAAAGACTCGAGTTTTAATGGACGTAACTAGCGGTTCACTTGAAGTTTCGGGCACCCGAATGGAGGAACGGGAAGGCCATATGATATCTGAGCATGCAACAGACTCAGATAAGGGATATGAAGCTGACCGGACGGTAATCGGACTCACGATGGGACAATGACACAGAGATTCGTACACAAGAAAGGACTCGAGTTTTAATGGACGTAACTAGCGGTTCATTTGAAGTTTCGGGCACCCGAATGGAGGATCGGGAAGGCCATAAGATATCTGAGCATGCAACAGACTCAGATAAAGGATATGAAGCTGACCGAACGGTAATCGGACTCACGATGGGACAATGACACAGAGATTCATACACAAGAAAAGACTCGTGTTTTAATGAACGTAAATAGCGGTTCATTTGAAGTTTCGGGCACCCGAATGGAGGAACGGGAAAGCCATAAGATATCTAAGCATGCAACAGACTCAGATAAAGGATATGAAGCTGACCGGACGGTAATCGGACTCACGATGCGACAATGACACAGAGATTCGTACACAAGAAAAGACTCGAGTTTTAAAGGACGTAACTATCTGTACATTTGAAGTTTCGGGCACACAAATGGAGGAACGGGAAAGCCATAAGACATCTAAGCATGCAACAAACTCAGATAAAGGATATGAAGCTGACTGGACGGTAATCGGACACACGATGCGACAATGACACAGAGATTCGTACACAAGTAAAGACTCGAGTTTTAAAGGACGTAACTATCTGTACATTTGAAATTTCGGGCACCCGAATGGAGGTACGGGAAGGCCATAAGATATCTAAGCATGTAACAGACTCAGATAAAGGATATGAAGCTGACCGGACGGTAATCGGACTCACGATGCGACAATGACATAGAGATTCGTACACAAGAAAAGACTCGAGTTTTAATGGACGTAACTAGCGGTTCATTTGAAGTTTTGGGCACCCGAATGGAGGAACGGGAAGGCCATATGATATCTAAGCATGCAACAGACTCAGATAAAGGATATGAAGCTGACCGTACGGTAATTGGACTCACGATGCGACAATGACATAGCGGTTCATTTGAAATTTCGGGCACCCGAATGGAGGAACGGTAAAGCCATAAGATATCTAAGCATGCAACAGACTCAGATAAAGGATATGAAGCTGACCGGACGGTAATCGGACTCACGATGGGACAATGACACGGAGATTCGTCCATAAGAAAAGACTCGAGTTTTTAAGGACATAACTATCTTTACATTTGAAGTTTCGGGCACCCGAATGGAGGTACGGGAAGGCCATAAGATATCTAAGCATGCAACAGACTCAGATAAAGGATATGAAGCTGACCGGACGGTAATCGGACTCACGATGCGACAATGACATAGAGATTCGTACACAAGAAAAGACTCGAGTTTTAATGGACGTAACTAGCGGTTCATTTGAAGTTTTGGGCACCCAAATGGAGGAATGGGAAAGCCATAAGACATCTAAGCATGCAACACACTCAGATAAAGGATATGAAGCTGACTGGACGGTAATCGGACACACGATGCGACAATGACACAGAGATTCGTACACAAGTAAAGATTAGAGTTTTAATGGACGTAACTATCTGTACATTTGAAGTTTCGGGCACCCGAATGGAGGTACGGGAAGGCCATCAGATATCTAAGCATGCAACAGACTCAGATAAAGGATATGAAGCTGACCGGACGGTAATTGGACTCACGATGCGACAATGACATAGAGATTCGTACACAAGAAAAGACTCGAGTTTTAATGGACGTAACTAGCGGTTCATTTGAAGTTTTGGGCACCCGAATGGAGGAACTGGATGGCCATAAGATATCCGAGCATGCAACAGACTCAGATAAAGGATATGAAGCTGACCGGATGGTAATCGGACTCACGATGGGACAATGACAGAGAGATTCGTACACAAGAAAAGACTCGAGTTTTAATGGACGTAACAAGCGGTTCATTTGAAGTTTCGGGCACCCAAATGGAGGAACGGGAGAGCCATAAGACATCTAAGCATGCAACAGACTCAGATAAAGGATATGAAGCTGACTGGACGGTAATCGGACACACGATGCGACAATGACACAGAGATTCGTACACAAGTAAAGGCTCGAGTTTTAAAGGACGTAACTATCTGTACATTTGAAGTTTCGGGCACCCGAATGGAGGTACGGGAAGGCCATAAGATATCTAAGCATGCAACAGACTCAGATAAAGGATATGAAGCTGACCGGACGGTAATCGGACTCACGATGCGACAATGACATAGAGATTCGTACACAAGAAAATACTCGAGTTTTAATGGACGTAACTAGCGGTTCACTTGAAGTTTGGGCACCCGAATGGAGGAACGGGAAGGCCATATGATATCTGAGCATGCAACAGACTCAGATAAGGGATATGAAGCTGACCGGACGGTAATCGGACTCACGATGGGACAATGACACAGAGATTCGTACACAAGAAAAGACTCGTGTTTTAATGAACGTAAATAGCGGTTCATTTGAAATTTCGGGCACCCGAATGGAGCAACGGTAAAGCCATAAGATATCTAAGCATGCAACAGACTCAGATAAAGGATATGAAGCTGACCGGACGGTAATCGGACTCACGATGGGACAATGACACAGAGATTCGTACACAAGAAAAGACTCGTGTTTTAATGGACGTAACTAGCGGTTCATTTGAAGTTTCGGGCACCCGAATGGAGGAACGGGAAGGCCATAAGATACCTGAGCATGAAACAGACTCAGATAAAGGAAATGAAGCTTACCGGACGGTAATCGGACTCACAATGGGACAATGACACAGAGATTCGTACACACGAAAAGATTCAAGTTTTAATGGACGGAACTATCGGTTCATATGAAGTTTCGGCCACCTGAATGGAGGAACGGGAACGCTATAAGATATCTGATCATGCAACAAACTATGTTAAAGTAAACGAAGCAGACCGGACTGTAATCGGACTCACGATGCGACAATGACATAGAGATTCGTACACAAGAAGAGACTCGAGTTTTAATGGACGTAACTAGCGGTTCATTTGAAGTTTCGGGCACCCAAATGGAGGAACGGGAAGGCCATAAGATATCTGAGCATGCAACAGATTCAGATAAAGGATATGAAGTTGACCGGACGGTAATCGTACTCACGATGGGACAATGACACAGAGATTCGTACACAAGAAAAGACTCGTGTTTTAATGGACGTAACTAGCGGTTCATTTGAAGTTTCGGGCACCCGAATGGAGGAACGGGAAGGCCATAAGATATCTGAGCAGGCAACAGACTCAGATAAAGGATATGAAGCTTACCGGACGGTAATCGGACTCACGATGGGACAATGACACAGAGATTCGTACATAAGAAAAGACTCGAGTTTTAAAGGACGTAACTATCTAAACATTTGAAGTTTCGGGCACCCGAATGGAGGTACGGGAAGGCCATAAGATATCTAAGCATGCAACAGACTCAGATAAAGGATATGAAGCTGACCGGACGGTAATCAAACTCACGATGCGACAATGACATAGAGATTGGTACACAAGAAAAGACTCGAGTTTTGATGGACGTAACTAGCGGTTCATCTGAAGTTTCGGGCACCCAAATGGAGGAACGGGAAAGCCATAAGACATCTAAGCATGCAACAGACTCAGATAAAGGATATGAAGCTGACTGGACGGTAATCGGACACACGATGCGACAATGACACAGAGATTCGTACACAAGTAAAGACTCGAGTTTTAAAAGATGTAACTATCTGTACATTTGAAGTTTCGGGCACCCGAATGGAGGTACGGGATGGCCATAAGATATCTAAGCATGCAACAGACTCAGATAAAGGATATGAAGTTGACCGGACGGTAATCGGACTCACGATGCGACAATGACATAGAGATTCGTACACAAGAAAAGACTCGAGTTTTAATGGACGTAACTAGCGGTTCATTTGAAGTTTCGGGCACCCGAATCGAGGAACGGGAAGGCCATATGATATCTGAGCATGCAACAGACTCAGATAAAGGATATGAAGCTGACCGGACGGTAATCGGACTCATGATGGGACAATGACACAGAGATTCGTACACAAGAAAAGACTCGTGTTTTAATGAACGTAAATAGCGGTTCATTTGAAATTTCGGGCACCCGAATGGAGGAACGGGAAAGCCATAAGATATCTAAGCATGCAACAGACTCAGATAAAGGATATGAAGCTGACCGGACGGTAATCGGACTCACGATGGGACAATGACACAGAGATTCGTACACAAGAAAAGACTCGTGTTTTAATGGACGTAACTAGTGGTTCATTTGAAGTTTCGGGCACCCGAATGGAGGAACGGGAAGGCCATAAGATACCTGAGCATGCAACAGACTCAGATAAAGGATATGAAGCTTACCGGACGGTAATCGGACTCACGATGGGACAATGACACAGAGATTCGTATACAAGAAAAGACTCGTGTTTTAATGAGCGTAAATAGCGGTTCATTTGAAGTTTCGGGCACCCGAATGGAGGAACGGGAAAGCCATAAGATATCTAAGCATGCAACAGACTCAGAGAAAGGATATGAAGCTGACCGGACGGTAATCGGACTCACGATGCGACAATGACACAGAGATTCGTACACAAGAAAAGACTCGAGTTTTAAAGGACGTAACTATCTGTACATTTGAAGTTTTGGGCACCCGAATGGAGGTACGGGAAGGCCATAAGATATCTAAGCAGGAAACAGACTCAGATAAAGGATATGAAGATGACCGGACGGTAATCGGAATCACGATGCGACAATGACACAGAGATTCGTACACAAGAAAAGACTCGAGTTTTAATGGACGTAACTAGCGGTTCATTTGAAGTTTCGGGCACCCGAATGGAGGAACGGGAAGGCCATAAGATATCGGAGCATGCAACAGACTCAGATAAAGGATATAAAGCTGACCGAACGGTAATCGGACTCACGATGGAACAATGACACAGAGATTCGTACACAAGAAAAGACTCGTGTTTTAATGAACGTAAATAGCGGTTCATTTGAAGTTTCGGGCACCCGAATGGAGGAACGGGAAAGCCATAAGATATCTAAGCATGCAACAGACTCAGATGAAGGATGTGAAGCTGACCGGACGGTAATTGGACTCACGATGCGACAATGACACAGAGATTCGTACACAAGAAAAGACTCGAGTTTTAAAGGACGTAACTATCTGTACATTTGAAGTTTCGGGCACCCGAATGGAGGTACGGGAAGGCCATAAGTTATCTAAGCATGAAACAGACTCAGATAAAGGATATGAAGCTGACCGGACGGTAATCGGACTCACGATGCGACAATGACACAGAGATTCGTACACAAGAAAAGACTCGAGTTTTAAAGGACGTAACTATCTGTACATTTGAAGTTTCGGGCACCCGAATGGAGGTACGGGAAGGCCATAAGATATCTAAGCATGAAACAGACTCAGATAAAGGATATGAAGATGACCGGACGGTAATCGGAATCACGATGCGACAATGACACAGAGATTCGTACACAAGAAAAGACTCGAGTTTTAATGGACGTAACTAGCGGTTCATTTGAAGTTTCGGGCACCCGAATGGAGGAACGGGAAGGCCATAAGATATCGGAGCATGCAACAGACTCAGATAAAGGATATAAAGCTGACCGAACGGTAATCGGACTCACGATGGGACAATGACACAGAGATTCGTACACAAGAAAAGACTCGTGTTTTAATGAGCGTAAATAGCGGTTCATTTGAAGTTTCGGGCACCCGAATGGAGGAACGGGAAAGCCATAAGATATCTAAGCATGCAACAGACTCAGAGAAAGGATATGAAGCTGACCGGACGGTAATCGGACTCACGATGCGACAATGACACAGAGATTTGTACACAAGAAAAGACTCGAGTTTTAAAGGACGTAACTATCTGTACATTTGAAGTTTCGGGCACCCGAATGGAGGTACGGGAAGGCCATAAGATATCTAAGCATGCAACAGACTCAGATAAAGGATATGAAGCTGACCGGACGGTAATCGGACTCACGATGCGACAATGACATAGAGATTCGTACACAAGAAAAGACTCGAGTTTTAATGGACGTAACTAGTGGTTCATTTGAAGTTTTGGGCACCCGAATGGAGGTACGGGAAGGCCATAAGATATCTAAGCATGAAACAGACTCAGATAAAGGATATGAAGATGACCGGACGGTAATCGGAATCACGATGCGACAATGACACAGAGATTCGTACACAAGAAAAGACTCGTGTTTTAATGGACGTAACTAGCGGTTCATTTGAAGTTTCGGGCATCCGAATGGAGGAATGGGAAGGCCATAAGATATCTAAGCATGCAACATACTCATATAAAGGATATGAAGCTGACCGGACGTTAATCGGACTCACGATGCGACAATGACATAGAGATTCGTACACAAGAAAAGACTCGTGATTTAATGAACGTAAATAGCGGTGCGTTTGAAGTTTCGGGCACCCGAATGGAGGAACGGGAAAGCCATAAGATATCTAAGCATGCAACAGACTCAGAGAAAGGATATGAAGCTGACCGGACGGTAATCGGACTCACGATGCGACAATGACACAGAGATTTGTACACAAGAAAAGACTCGAGTTTTAAAGGACGTAACTATCTGTACATTTGAAGTTTCGGGCACCCGAATGGAGGTACGGGAAGGCCATAAGATATCTAAGCATGCAACAGACTCAGATAAAGGATATGAAGCTGACCGGACGGTAATCGGACTCACGATGCGACAATGACATAGAGATTCGTACACAAGAAAAGACTCGAGTTTTAATGGACGTAACTAGCGGTTCATTTGAAGTTTTGGGCACCCAAATGGAGGAATGGGAAAGCCATAAGACATCTAAGCATGCAACACACTCAGATAAAGGATATGAAGCTGACTGGACGGTAATCGGACACACGATGCGACAATGACACAGAGATTCGTACACAAGTAAAGACTAGAGTTTTAATGGACGTAACTATCTGTACATTTGAAGTTTCGGGCACCCGAATGGAGGTACGGGAAGGCCATAAGATATCTAAGCATGCAACAGACTCAGATAAAGGATATGAAGCTGACCGGACGGTAATTGGACTCACGATGCGACAATGATATAGAGATTTGTACACAAGAAAAGACTCGAGTTTTAATGGACGTAACTAGTGGTTCATTTGAAGTTTTGGGCACCCGAATGGAGGAACTGGATGGCCATAAGATATCCGAGCATGCAACAGACTCAGATAAAGGATATGAAGCTGACCGGATGGTAATCGGACTCACGATGGGACAATGACAGAGAGATTCGTACACAAGAAAAGACTCGAGTTTTAATGGACGTAACAAGCGGTTCATTTGAAGTTTCGGGCACCCAAATGGAGGAACGGGAGAGCCATAAGACATCTAAGCATGCAACAGACTCAGATAAAGGATATGAAGCTGACTGGACGGTAATCGGACACACGATGCGACAATGACACAGAGATTCGTACACAAGTAAAGACTCGAGTTTTAAAGGACGTAACTATCTGTACATTTGAAGTTTCGAGCACCCGAATGGAGGTACGGGAAGGCCATAAGCTATCTAAGCATGCAACAGACTCAGATAAAGGATATGAAGCTGACCGGACGGTAATCGGACTCACGATGCGACAATGACATAGAGATTCGTACACAAGAAAAGACTCGAGTTTTAATGGACGTAACTAGCGGTTCACTTGAAGTTTCGGGCACCCGAATGGAGGAACGGGAAGGCCATATGATATCTGAGCATGCAACAGACTCAGATAAAGGATATGAAGCTGACCGGACGGTAATCGGACTCACGATGGGACAATGACACAGAGATTCGTACACAAGAAAAGACTCGTGTTTTAATGAACGTAAATAGCGGTTCATTTGAAATTTCGGGCACCCGAATGGAGCAACGGTAAAGCCATAAATTATCTAAGCATGCAACAGACTCAGATAAAGGATATGAAGCTGACCGGACGGTAATCGGACTCACGATGGGACAATGACACAGAGATTCGTACACAAGAAAAGACTCGTGTTTTAATGGACGTAACTAGCGGTTCATTTGAAGTTTCGGGCACCCGAATGGAGGAACGGGAAGGCCATAAGATACCTGAGCATGAAACAGACTCAGATAAAGGAAATGAAGCTTACCGGACGGTAATCGGACTCACAATGGGACAATTACACAGAGATTCGTACACACGAAAAGATTCAAGTTTTAATGGACGGAACTATCGGTTCATATGAAGTTTCGGCCACCTGAATGGAGGAACGGGAACGCCATAAGATATCTGATCATGCAACAAACTATGTTAAAGTAAACGAAGCAGACCGGACGGTAATCGGACTCACGATGCGACAATGACATAGAGATTCGTACACAAGAAGAGACTCGAGTTTTAATGGACGTAACTAGCGGTTCATTTGAAGTTTCGGGCACCCAAATGGAGGAACGGGAAGGCCATAAGATATCTGAGCATGCAACAGATTCAGATAAAGGATATGAAGTTGACCGGACGGTAATCGTACTCACGATGGGACAATGACACAGAGATTCGTACACAAGAAAAGACTCGTGTTTTAATGGACGTAACTAGCGGTTCATTTGAAGTTTCGGGCACCCGAATGGAGGAACGGGAAGGCCATAAGATATCTGAGCAGGCAACAGACTCAGATAAAGGATATGAAGTTTACCGGACGGTAATCGGACTCACGATGGGACAATGACACAGAGATTCGTACATAAGAAAAGACTCGAGTTTTAAAGGACGTAACTATCTGTACATTTGAAGTTTCGGGCACCCGAATGGAGGTACGGGAAGGCCATAAGATATCTAAGCATGCAACAGACTCAGATAAAGGATATGAAGCTGACCGGACGGTAATCAAACTCACGATGCGACAATGACATAGAGATTGGTACACAAGAAAAGACTCGAGTTTTAATGGACGTAACTAGCGGTTCATCTGAAGTTTCGGGCACCCAAATGGAGGAACGGGAAAGCCATAAGACATCTAAGCATGCAACAGACTCAGATAAAGGATATGAAGCTGACTGGACGGTAATCGGACACACGATGCGACAATGACACAGAGATTCGTACACAAGTAAAGACTCGAGTTTTAAAAGATGTAACTATCTGTACATTTGAAGTTTCGGGCACCCGAATGGAGGTACGGGATGGCCATAAGATATCTAAGCATGCAACAGACTCAGATAAAGGATATGAAGCTGACCGGACGGTAATCGGACTCACGATGGGACAATGACACAGAGATTCGTACACAAGAAAAGACTCGTGTTTTAATGGACGTAACTAGCGGTTCATTTGAAGTTTCGGGCACCCGAATGGAGGAACGGGAAGGCCATAAGATACCTGAGCATGCAACAGACTCAGATAAAGGATATGAAGCTTACCGGACGGTAATCGGACTCACGATGGGACAATGACACAGAGATTCGTATACAAGAAAAGACTCGTGTTTTAATGAGCGTAAATAGCGGTTCATTTGAAGTTTCGGGCACCCGAATGGAGGAACGGGATAGCCATAAGATATCTAAGCATGCAACAGACTCAGAGAAAGGATATGAAGCTGACCGGACGGTAATCGGACTCACGATGCGACAATGACACAGAGATTCGTACACAAGAAAAGACTCGAGTTTTAAAGGACGTAACTATCTGTACATTTGAAGTTTCGGGCACCCGAATGGAGGTACGGGAAGGCCATAAGATATCTAAGCATGAAACAGACTCAGATAAAGGATATGAAGATGACCGGACGGTAATCGGAATCACGATGCGACAATGACACAGAGATTCGTACACAAGAAAAGACTCGAGTTTTAATGGACGTAACTAGCGGTTCATTTGAAGTTTCGGGCACCCGAATGGAGGAACGGGAAGGCCATAAGATATCGGAGCATGCAACAGACTCAGATAAAGGATATAAAGCTGACCGAACGGTAATCGGACTCACGATGGGACAATGACACAGAGATTCGTACACAAGAAAAGACTCGTGTTTTAATGAACGTAAATAGCGGTTCATTTGAAGTTTCGGGCACCCGAATGGAGGAACGGGAAAGCCATAAGATATCTAAGCATGCAACAGACTCAGATGAAGGATGTGAAGCTGACCGGACGGTAATTGGAGTCACGATGCGACGATGACATAGAGATTCGTACACAAGAAAAGACTCGAGTTTTAAAGGACGTAACTATCTGTACATTTAAAGTTTCGGGCACCCGAATGGAGGTACGGGAAGGCCATAAGATATCTAAGCATGCAACAGACTCAGATAAAGGATATGAAGCTGACCGGACGGTAATCGGACTCACGATGGGACAATGACACAGAGATTCGTACACAAGAAAAGACTCGTGTTTTAATGGACGTAACTAGCGGTTCATTTGAAGTTTCGGGCACCCGAATGGAGGAACGGGAAGGCCATAAGATATCGGAGCATGCAACAGACTCAGATAAAGGATATGAAGCTAACCGGACGGTAATCGGACTCACGATGGGATAATGACACAGAGATTCGTACACAAGAAAAGACTCGTGTTTTAATGGACGTAACTAGCGGTTCATTTGAAGTTTCGGGCACCCGAATGGAGGAACGGGAAGGCCATAAGATATCTGAGCAGGCAACAGACTTAGATAAAGGATATGAAGCTTACCGGACGGTAATCGGACTCACGATGGGACAATGACACAGAGATTCGTACATAAGAAAAGACTCGAGTTTTAAAGGTCGTAACTATCTGTACATTTGAAGTTTCGGGCACCCGAATGGAGGTACGGGAAGGCCATAAGATATCTAAGCATGCAACAGACTCAGATAAAGTATATGAAGCTGACCGGACGGTAATCGGACTCACGATGCGACAATGACACAGAGATTCGTACACAAGAAAAGACTCGAGTTTTAAAGGACGTAACTATCGGTACATATGAAATTTCGGGCACCCGAATGGAGGAACGGCAAAGCCATAAGATATCTAAGCATGCAACAGACTCAGATAAAGGATATGAAGCTGACCGGACGGTAATCGGACTCACGATGGGACAATGACACAGAGATTCGTACACAAGAAAAGACTCGTGTTTTAATGGACGTAACTAGCGGTTCATTTGAAGTTTCGGGCACCCGAATGGAGGAACGGGAAGGCCATAAGATACCTGAGCATGCAACAGACTTAGATAAAGGATATGAAGCTTACCGGACGGTAATCGGACTCACGATGGGAGAATGACACAAAGATTCGTACACACGAAAAGACTCAAGTTTTAATGGACGGAACTATCGGTTCATATGAAGTTTCGGGCACCCGAATGGAGGAACGGGAACGCCATAAGATATCTGATCATGCAACAAACTATGTTAAAGGAATCGAAGCAGACCGGACGGTAATCGGACTCACGATGCGACAATGACATAGAGATTCGTACACAAGAAGAGACTCGAGTTTTAATGGACGTAACTAGCGGTTCATTTGAAGTTTCGGGCACCCGAATGGAGGAACGGGAAGGCCATAAGATATCTGAGCATGCAACAGATTCAGATAAAGGATATGAAGCTGACCGGACGGTAATCGTACTCACGATGGGACAATGACACAGAGATTCGTACACAAGAAAAGGCTCGTGTTTTAATGAATGTAAATAGCGGTTCATTTGAAATTTCGGGCACCCGAATGGAGGAACGGGAAAGCTATAAGATATCTAAGCATGCAACAGACTCAGATAAAGGATATGAAGCTAACCGGACGGTAATCGGACTCACGATGGGATAATGACACAGAGATTCGTACACAAGAAAAGACTCGTGTTTTAATGGACGTAACTAGCGGTTCATTTGAAGTTTCGGGCACCCGAATGGAGGTACGGGAAGGCCATAAGATATCTAAGCATGCAACAGAC
The DNA here is from genome assembly GCA_032199755.1 of Ambrosia artemisiifolia. Taxonomy (NCBI): domain Eukaryota; kingdom Viridiplantae; phylum Streptophyta; class Magnoliopsida; order Asterales; family Asteraceae; genus Ambrosia; species Ambrosia artemisiifolia. The sequence goes on along the minus strand of CM063519.1, from coordinate 39,435,688 downwards.
TCAGATAAAGGATATGAAGCTGACCGGACGGTAATCGGACTCACGATGCGACAATGACATAGAGATTCGTACACAAGAAAAGACTCGAGTTTAATGGACGTAACTAGCGGTTCATTTGAAGTTTCGGGCACCCGAATGGAGGAACTGGATGGTCATAAGATATCTGAGCATGCAACAGACTCAGATAAAGGATATGAAGCTGACCGGATGGTAATCGGACTCACGATGGGACAATGACACAGAGATTCGTACACAAGAAAAGACTCGAGTTTTAATGGACGTAACAAGCGGTTCATTTGAAGTTTCGGGCACCCAAATGGAGGAATGGGAGAGCCATAAGACATCTAAGCATGCAACAGACTCAGATAAAGGATATGAAGCTGACTGGACGGTAATCCGACACACGATGCGACAATGACACAGAGATTCGTACACAAGTAAAGACTCGAGTTTTAAAGGACGTAACTATCTGTACATTTGAAGTTTCGGGCACCCAAATGGAGGTACGGGAAGGCCATAAGATATCTAAGCATGCAACAGACTCAGATAAAGGATATGAAGTTGACCGGATGGTAATCGGACTCACGATGCGACAATGACACAGAGATTCGTACACAAGAAAAGACTCGAGTTTTAAAGGACATAACTATCGGTACATATGAAATTTCGGGCACCCGAATGGAGGAACGGCAAAGCCATAAGATATCTAAGCATGCAACAGACTCAGATAAAGGATATGAAGCTGACCGGACGGTAATCGGACTCACGATGGGACAATGACACAGAGATTCGTACACAAGAAAAGACTCGTGTTTTAATGGACGTAACTAGCGGTTCATTTGAAGTTTCGGGCACCCGAATGGAGGAACGGGAAGGCCATAAGATATCTGAGCATGCAACAGATTCAGATAAAGGATATGAAGCTGACCGGACGGTAATCGTACTCACGATGGGACAATGACACAGAGATTCGTACACAAGAAAAGACTCGTGTTTTAATGAATGTAAATAGCGGTTCATTTGAAATTTCGGGCACCCGAATGGAGGAACGGGAAAGCTATAAGATATCTAAGCATGCAACAGACTCAGATAAAGGATATGAAGCTAACCGGACGGTAATCGGACTCACGATGGGAGAATGACACAGAGATTCGTACACAAGAAAAGACTCATGTTTTAATGGACGTAACTAGCGATTCATTTGAAGTTTCGGGCACCCGAATGGAGGAACGGGAAGGCCATAAGATACCTGAGCATGCAACAGACTTAGATAAAGGATATGAAGCTTACCAGACGGTAATTGGACTCACGATGGGAGAATGACACAGAGATTCGTACACACGAAAAGACTCAAGTTTTAATGGACGGAACTATCGGTTCATATGAAGTTTCGGGCACCCGAATGGAGGAACGGGAACGCCATAAGATATCTGATCATGCAACAAACTATGTTAAAGGAATCGAAGCAGACCGGACGGTAATCGGACTCACGATGCGACAATGACATAGAGATTCGTACACAAGAAGAGACTCGAGTTTTAATGGACGTAACTAGCGGTTCATTTGAAGTTTCGGGCACCCGAATGGAGGAACGGGAAGGCCATAAGATATCTGAGCATGCAACAGATTCAGATAAAGGATATGAAGCTGACCGGACGGTAATCGTACTCACGATGGGACAATGACACAGAGATTCGTACACAAGAAAAGACTCGTGTTTTAATGAATGTAAATAGCGGTTCATTTGAAATTTCGGGCACCCGAATGGAGGAACGGGAAAGCTATAAGATATCTAAGCATGCAACAGACTCAGATAAAGGATATGAAGCTAACCGGACGGTAATCGGACTCACGATGGGAGAATGACACAGAGATTCGTACACAAGAAAAGACTCATGTTTTAATGGACGTAACTAGCGATTCATTTGAAGTTTCGGGCACCCGAATGGAGGAACGGGAAGGCCATAAGATATCTGAGCAGGCAACAGACTCAGATAAAGGATATGAAGCTTACCGGACGGTAATCGGACTCACGATGGGACAATGACACAGAGATTCGTACATAAGAAAAGACTCGAGTTTTAAAGGACGTAACTATCGGTACATATGAAATTTCGGGCACCCGAATGGAGGAACGGCAAAGCCCTAAGATATCTAAGCATGCAACAGACTCAGATAAAGGATATGAAGCTGACCGGACGGTAATCGGACTCACGATGGGACAATGACACAGAGATTCGTACACAAGAAAAGACTCGTGTTTTAATGGACGTAACTAGCGGTTCATTTGAAGTTTCGGGCACCCGAATGGAGGAACGGGAAGGCGATAAGATATCTGAGCATGCAACAGATTCAGATAAAGGATATGAAGCTGACCGGACGGTAATCGTACTCACGATGGGACAATGACACAGAGATTCGTACACAAGAAAAGACTCGTGTTTTAATGAATGTAAATAGCGGTTCATTTGAAATTTCGGGCACCCGAATGGAGGAACGGGAAGGCCATGAGATACCAGAGCATGCAACAGACTCAGATAAAGGATATGAAGCTTACCGGACGGTAATCGGACTCACGATGGGAGAATGACACAGAGATTCGTACACACGAAAAGACTCAAGTTTTAATGGACGGAACTATCGGTTCATATGAAGTTTCGGGCACCCGAATGGAGGAACGGGAACGCCATAAGATATCTGATCATGCAACAAACTATGTTAAAGGAACCGAAGCAGACCGGACGGTAATCGGACTCACGATGCGACAATGACATAGAGATTCGTACACAAGAAGAGACTCGAGTTTTAATGGACGTAACTAGCGGTTCATTTGAAGTTTCGGGCACCCGAATGGAGGAACGGGAAGGCCATAAGATATCTGAGCATGCAACAGATTCAGATAAAGGATATGAAGCTGACCGGACGGTAATCGTACTCACGATGGGACAATGACACAGAGATTCGTACACAAGAAAAGACTCGTGTTTTAATGAATGTAAATAGCGGTTCATTTGAAATTTCGGGCACCCGAATGGAGGAACGGGAAAGCCATAAGATATCTAAGCTTGCAACAGACTCAGATAAAGGATATGAAGCTGACCGGACGGTAATCGGACTCACGATGGGACAATGACACAGAGATTCGTACACAAGAAAAGACTCGTATTTTAATGGACGTAACTAGCGGTTCATTTGAAGTTTCGGGCACCCGAATGGAGGAACGGGAAAGCAATAAGATACCTGAGCATGCAACAGACTCAGATAAAGGATATGAAGCTTACCGGACGGTAATCGGACTCACGATGGGATAATGACACAGAGATTCGTACACAAGAAAAGACTCGTGTTTTAATGGACGTAACTAGCGGTTCATTTGAAGTTTCGGGCACCCGAATGGAGGAACGGGAAGGCCATAAGATATCTGAGCAGGCAACAGACTCAGATAAAGGATATGAAGCTTACCGGACGGTAATCGGACTCAAGATGGGACAATGACACAGAGATTCGTACATAAGAAAAGACTCGAGTTTTAAAGGACGTAACTATCTGTACATTTGAAGTTTCGGGCACCCGAATGGAGGTACGGGAAGGCCATAAGATATCTAAGCATTCAACAGACTCAGATAAAGGATATGAAGCTGACCGGACGGTAATCGGACTCACGATGCGACAATGACATAGAGATTGGTACACAAGAAAAGACTCGAGTTTTAATGGACGTAACTAGCGGTTCATCTGAAGTTTCGGGCACCCAAATGGAGGAACGGGAAAGCCATAAGACATCTAAGCATGCAACAGACTCAGATAAAGGATATGAAGCTGACTGGACGGTAATCGGACACACGATGCGACAATGACACAGAGATTCGTACACAAGTAAAGACTCGAGTTTTAAAAGATGTAACTATCTGTACATTTGATGTTTCGGGCACCCGAATGGAGGTACGGGAAGGCCATAAGATATCTAAGCATGTAACAGACTCAGATAAAGGATATGAAGCTGACCGGACGGTAATCGGACTCACGATGCGACAATGACATAGAGATTCGTACACAAGAAAAGACTCGAGTTTTAATGGACGTAACTAGCGGTTCATTTGAAGTTTCGGGTACCCGAATGGAGGAACTGGATGGTCATAAGATATCTGAGCATGCAACAGACTCAGATAAAGGATATGAAGCTGACCGGATGGTAATCGGACTCACGATGGGACAATGACACAGAGATTCGTACACAAGAAAAGACTCGAGTTTTAATGGACGTAACAAGCGGTTCATTTGAAGTTTCGGGCACCCAAATGGAGGAACGGGAGAGCCATAAGACATCTAAGCATGCAATAGACTCAGATAAAGGATATGAAGCTGACTGGACGGTAATCCGACACACGATGCGACAATGACACAGAGATTCGTACACAAGTAAAGACTCGAGTTTTAAAGGACGTAACTATCTGTACATTTGAAGTTTCGGGCACCCGAATGGAGGTACGGGAAGGCCATAAGATATCTAAGCATGCAACAGACTCAGATAAAGGATATGAAGCTGACCGGACGGTAATCGGACTCACGATGCGACAATGACACAGAGATTCGTACACAAGAAAAGACTCGAGTTTTAAAGGACGTAACTATCGGTACATATGAAATTTCGGGCACCCGAATGGAGGAACGGCAAAGCGATAAGATATCTAAGCATGCAACAGACTCAGATAAAGGATATGAAGCTGACCGGACGGTAATCGGACTCACGATGGGACAATGACACAGAGATTCGTACACAAGAAAAGACTCATGTTTTAATGGACGTAACTAGCGGTTCATTTGAAGTTTCGGGCACCCGAATGGAGGAACGGGAAGGCCATAAGATATCTGAGCATGCAACAGATTTAGATAAAGGATATGAAGCTGACCGGATGGTAATCGTACTCACGATGGGACAATGACACAGAGATTCGTACACAAGAAAAGACTCGTGTTTTAATGAATGTAAATAGCGGTTCATTTGAAATTTCGGGCACCCGAATGGAGGAACGGGAAAGCTATAAGATATCTAAGCATGCAACAGACTCAGATAAAGGATATGAAGCTAACCGGACGGTAATCGGACTCACGATGGGATAATGACACAGAGATTCGTACACAAGAAAAGACTCGTGTTTTAATGGACGTAACTAGCGGTTCATTTGAAGTTTCGGGCACCCGAATGGAGGAACGGGAAGGCCATAAGATATCTGAGCAGGCAACAGACTCAGATAAAGGATATGAAGCTTACCGGACGGTAATCGGACTCACGATGGGACAATGACATAGAGATTCGTACATAAGAAAAGACTCGAGTTTTAAAGGACGTAACTATCTGTACATTTGAAGTTTCGGGCACCCGAATGGAGGTACGGGAAGGCCATAAGATATCTAAGCATGCAACAGACTCAGATAAAGGATATGAAGCTGACCGGACGGTAATCGGACTCACGATGCGACAATGACATAGAGATTGGTACACAAGAAAAGACTCGAGTTTTAATGGACGTAACTAGCGGTTCATCTGAAGTTTCGGGCACCCAAATGGAGGAACGGGAAAGCCATAAGACATCTAAGCATGCAACAGACTCAGATAAAGGATATGAAGCTGACTGGACGGTAATTGGACACACGATGCGACAATGACACAGAGATTCGTACACAAGTAAAGACTCGAGTTTTAAAAGATGTAACTATCTGTACATTTGATGTTTCGGGCACCCGAATGGAGGTACGGGAAGGCCATAAGATATCTAAGCATGCAACAGACTCAGATAAAGGATATGAAGCTGACCGGACGGTAATCGGACTCACGATGGGACAATGACACAGAGATTCGTACACAAGAAAAGACTCGAGTTTTAATGGACGTAACAAGCGGTTCATTTGATGTTTCGGGCACCCAAATGGAGGAACGGGAGAGCCATAAGACATCTAAGCATGCAACAGACTCAGATAAAGGATATGAAGCTGACTGGACGTTAATCCGACACACGATGCGACAATGACACAGAGATTCGTACACAAGTAAAGACTCGAGTTTTAAAGGACGTAACTATCTGTACATTTGAAGTTTCGGGCACCCGAATGGAGGTACGGGAAGGCCATAAGATATCTAAGCATGCAACAGACTCAGATAAAGGATATGAAGCTGACCGGACGGTAATCGGACTCACGATGCGACAATGACACAGAGATTCGTACACAAGAAAAGACTCGAGTTTTAAAGGACGTAACTATCGGTACATATGAAATTTCGGGAACCCGAATGGAGGAACGGCAAAGCGATAAGATATCTAAGCATGCAACAGACTCAGATAAAGGATATGAAGCTGACCGGACGGTAATCGGACTCACGATGGGACAATGACACAGAGATTCGTACACAAGAAAAGACTCGTGTTTTAATGGACGTAACTAGCGGTTCATTTGAAGTTTCGGGCACCCGAATGGAGGAACGGGAAAGCCATAAGATATCTAAGCATGCAACAGACTCAGATAAAGGATATGAAGCTGACCGGACGGTAATCGGACTCACGATGCGACAATGACACAGAGATTCGTACACAAGAAAAGACTCGAGTTTTAAAGGACGTAACTATCGGTACATATGAAATTTCGGGCACCCGAATGGAGGAACGGCAAAGCGATAAGATATCTAAGCATGCAACAGACTTAGATAAAGGATATGAAGCTGACCGGACGGTAATCGGACTCACGATGGGACAATGACACAGAGATTCGTACACAAGAAAAGACTCGTGTTTTAATGGACGTAACTAGCGGTTCATTTGAAGTTTCGGGCACCCGAATGGAGGAACGGGAAAGCCATAAGATACCTGAGCATGCAACAGACTCAGATAAAGGATATGAATCTTACCGGACGGTAATCGGACTCACGATGGGACAATGACACAGAGATTCGTACATAAGAAAAGACTCGAGTTTTAAAGGACGTAACTATCTGTACATTTGAAGTTTCGGGCACCCGAATGGAGGTACGGGAAGGCCATAAGATATGATGTGACAATGACACAGAGATTCGTACACAAGAAAAGACTCGACTTTTAAAGGACGTAACTATCTGTTAATTTGAAATTTCGGGCACCCGAATGGAGGAACGGGAAAGCCATAAGATATCTAAGCTTGCAACAAACTCAGATAAAGGATATGAAGCTGACCGGACGGTAATCGGACTCACGATGGGACAATGACACAGAGATTCGTACACAAGAAAAGACTCGTGTTTTAATGGACGTAACATGCGGTTCATTTGAAGTTTCGGGCACCCGAATGGAGGAACGGGAAGGCCATAAGTTATCTGAGCATGCAACAGACTCAGATAAAGGATATGAAACTTACCGGACGGTAATCGGACTCACGATGGGACAATGACACAGGGATTCGTACATAAGAAAAGACTCGAGTTTTAAAGGACGTAACTATCTGTACATTTGAAGTTTCGGACACCCGAATGGAGGTACGGGAAGGCCATAAGATATGATGCGACAATGACATAGAGATTCGTACACAAGAAAAGACTCGAGTTTTAATGGACGTAACTAGCGGTTCATTTGAAGTTTCGGGCACCCGAATGGAGGAACGGGAAGGCCATATGATATCTGAGCATGCAACAGACTCAGATAAAAGGATATGAAGCAGACCGGACGGTAATCGGACTCACGATGGGACAATGACACAGAGATTCGTACACAAGAAAAGACTCGTGTTTTAATGAATGTAAATAGCGGTTCATTTGAAATTTCGGGCACCCGAATGGAGGAACGGGAAAGCCATAAGATATCTAAGCTTGCAACAGACTCAGATAAAGGATATGAAGCTGACCGGACGGTAATCGGACTCACGATGGGACAATGACACAGAGATTCGTACACAAGAAAAGACTCGTATTTTAATGGACGTAACTAGCGGTTCATTTGAAGTTTCGGGCACCCGAATGGAGGAACGGGAAAGCAATAAGATACCTGAGCATGCAACAGACTCAGATAAAGGATATGAAGCTTACCGGACGGTAATCGGACTCACGATGGGATAATGACACAGAGATTCGTACACAAGAAAAGACTCGTGTTTTAATGGACGTAACTAGCGGTTCATTTGAAGTTTCGGGCACCCGAATGGAGGAACGGGAAGGCCATAAGATATCTGAGCAGGCAACAGACTCAGATAAAGGATATGAAGCTTACCGGACGGTAATCGGACTCAAGATGGGACAATGACACAGAGATTCGTACATAAGAAAAGACTCGAGTTTTAAAGGACGTAACTATCTGTACATTTGAAGTTTCGGGCACCCGAATGGAGGTACGGGAAGGCCATAAGATATCTAAGCATTCAACAGACTCAGATAAAGGATATGAAGCTGACCGGACGGTAATCGGACTCACGATGCGACAATGACATAGAGATTGGTACACAAGAAAAGACTCGAGTTTTAATGGACGTAACTAGCGGTTCATCTGAAGTTTCGGGCACCCAAATGGAGGAACGGGAAAGCCATAAGACATCTAAGCATGCAACAGACTCAGATAAAGGATATGAAGCTGACTGGACGGTAATCGGACACACGATGCGACAATGACACAGAGATTCGTACACAAGTAAAGACTCGAGTTTTAAAAGATGTAACTATCTGTACATTTGATGTTTCGGGCACCCGAATGGAGGTACGGGAAGGCCATAAGATATCTAAGCATGTAACAGACTCAGATAAAGGATATGAAGCTGACCGGACGGTAATCGGACTCACGATGCGACAATGACATAAAGATTCGTACACAAGAAAAGACTCGAGTTTTAATGGACGTAACTAGCGGTTCATTTGAAGTTTCGGGTACCCGAATGGAGGAACTGGATGGTCATAAGATATCTGAGCATGCAACAGACTCAGATAAAGGATATGAAGCTGACCGGATGGTAATCGGACTCACGATGGGACAATGACACAGAGATTCGTACACAAGAAAAGACTCGAGTTTTAATGGACGTAACAAGCGGTTCATTTGAAGTTTCGGGCACCCAAATGGAGGAACGGGAGAGCCATAAGACATCTAAGCATGCAACAGACTCAGATAAAGGATATGAAGCTGACTGGACGGTAATCCGACACACGATGCGACAATGACACAGAGATTCGTACACAAGTAAAGACTCGAGTTTTAAAGGACGTAACTATCTGTACATTTGAAGTTTCGGGCACCCGAATGGAGGTACGGGAAGGCCATAAGATATCTAAGCATGCAACAGACTCAGATAAAGGATATGAAGCTGACCGGACGGTAATCGGACTCACGATGCGACAATGACACAGAGATTCGTACACAAGAAAAGACTCGAGTTTTAAAGGACGTAACTATCGGTACATATGAAATTTCGGGCACCCGAATGGAGGAACGGCAAAGCGATAAGATATCTAAGCATGCAACAGACTCAGATAAAGGATATGAAGCTGACCGGACGGTAATCGGACTCACGATGGGACAATGACACAGAGATTCGTACACAAGAAAAGACTCATGTTTTAATGGACGTAACTAGCGGTTCATTTGAAGTTTCGGGCACCCGAATGGAGGAACGGGAAGGCCATAAGATATCTGAGCATGCAACAGATTTAGATAAAGGATATGAAGCTGACCGGATGGTAATCGTACTCACGATGGGACAATGACACAGAGATTCGTACACAAGAAAAGACTCGTGTTTTAATGAATGTAAATAGCGGTTCATTTGAAATTTCGGGCACCCGAATGGAGGAACGGGAAAGCTATAAGATATCTAAGCATGCAACAGACTCAGATAAAGGATATGAAGCTAACCGGACGGTAATCGGACTCACGATGGGATAATGACACAGAGATTCGTACACAAGAAAAGACTCGTGTTTTAATGGACGTAACTAGCGGTTCATTTGAAGTTTCGGGCACCCGAATGGAGGAACGGGAAGGCCATAAGATATCTGAGCAGGCAACAGACTCAGATAAAGGATATGAAGCTTACCGGACGGTAAACGGACTCATGATGGGACAATGACACAGAGATTCGTACATAAGAAAAGACTCGAGTTTTAAAGGACGTAACTATCTGTACATTTGAAGTTTCGGGCACCCGAATGGAGGTACGGGAAGGCCATAAGATATCTAAGCATGCAACAGACTCAGATAAAGGATATGAAGCTGACCGGACGGTAATCGGACTCACGATGCGACAATGACATAGAGATTGGTACACAAGAAAAGACTCGAGTTTTAATGGACGTAACTAGCGGTTCATCTGAAGTTTCGGGCACCCAAATGGAGGAACGGGAAAGCCATAAGACATCTAAGCATGCAACAGACTCAGATAAAGGATATGAAGCTGACTGGACGGTAATTGGACACACGATGCGACAATGACACAGAGATTCGTACACAAGTAAAGACTCGAGTTTTAAAAGATGTAACTATCTGTACATTTGATGTTTCGGGCACCCGAATGGAGGTACGGGAAGGCCATAAGATATCTAAGCATGCAACAGACTCAGATAAAGGATATGAAGCTGACCGGACGGTAATCGGACTCACGATGCGACAATGACATACAGATTCGTACACAAGAAAAGACTCGAGTTTTAATGGACGTAACTAGCGGTTCATTTGAAGTTTCGGGTACCCGAATGGAGGAACTGGATGGTCATAAGATATCTGAGCATGCAACAGACTCAGATAAAGGATATGAAGCTGACCGGATGGTAATCGGACTCACGATGGGACAATGACACAGAGATTCGTACACAAGAAAAGACTCGAGTTTTAATGGACGTAACAAGCGGTTCATTTGAAGTTTCGGGCACCCAAATGGAGGAACGGGAGAGCCATAAGACATCTAAGCATGCAACAGACTCAGATAAAGGATATGAAGCTGACTGGACGTTAATCCGACACACGATGCGACAATGACACAGAGATTCGTACACAAGTAAAGACTCGAGTTTTAAAGGACGTAACTATCTGTACATTTGAAGTTTCGGGCACCCGAATGGAGGTACGGGAAGGCCATAAGATATCTAAGCATGCAACAGACTCAGATAAAGGATATGAAGCTGACCGGACGGTAATCGGACTCACGATGCGACAATGACACAGAGATTCGTACACAAGAAAAGACTCGAGTTTTAAAGGACGTAACTATCGGTACATATGAAATTTCGGGCACCCGAATGGAGGAACGGCAAAGCGATAAGATATCTAAGCATGCAACAGACTCAGATAAAGGATATGAAGCTGACCGGACGGTAATCGGACTCACGATGGGACAATGACACAGAGATTCGTACACAAGAAAAGACTCGTGTTTTAATGGACGTAACTAGCGGTTCATTTGAAGTTTCGGGCACCCGAATGGAGGAACGGGAAAGCCATAAGATATCTAAGCATGCAACAGACTCAGATAAAGGATATGAAGCTGACCGGACGGTAATCGGACTCACGATGCGACAATGACACAGAGATTCGTACACAAGAAAAGACTCGAGTTTTAAAGGACGTAACTATCTGTACATTTAAAGTTTCGGGCACCCGAATGGAGGTACGGGAAGGCCATAAGATATCTAAGCATGCAACAGACTCAGATAAAGGATATGAAGCTGACCGGACGGTAATCGGACTCACGATGCGACAATGACACAGAGATTCGTACACAAGAAAAGACTCGAGTTTTAAAGGACGTAACTATCGGTACATATGAAATTTCGGGCACCCGAATGGAGGAACGGCAAAGCCATAAGATATCTAAGCATGCAACAGACTCAGATAAAGGATATGAAGCTGACCGGACGGTAATCGGACTCACGATGGGACAATGACACAGAGATTCGTACACAAGAAAAGACTCGTGTTTTAATGGACGTAACTAGCGGTTCATTTGAAGTTTCGGGCACCCGAATGGAGGAACGGGAAAGCCATAAGATACCTGAGCATGCAACAGACTCAGATAAAGGATATGAATCTTACCGGACGGTAATCGGACTCACGATGGGACAATGACACAGAGATTCGTACATAAGAAAAGACTCGAGTTTTAAAGGACGTAACTATCTGTACATTTGAAGTTTCGGGCACCCGAATGGAGGTACGGGAAGGCCATAAGATATGATGTGACAATGACACAGAGATTCGTACACAAGAAAAGACTCGACTTTTAAAGGACGTAACTATCTGTTAATTTGAAATTTCGGGCACCCGAATGGAGGAACGGGAAAGCCATAAGATATCTAAGCTTGCAACAAACTCAGATAAAGGATATGAAGCTGACCGGACGGTAATCGGACTCACGATGGGACAATGACACAGAGATTCGTACACAAGAAAAGACTCGTGTTTTAATGGACGTAACTTGCGGTTCATTTGAAGTTTCGGGCACCCGAATGGAGGAACGGGAAGGCCATAAGTTATCTGAGCATGCAACAGACTCAGATAAAGGATATGAAACTTACCGGACGGTAATCGGACTCACGATGGGACAATGACACAGGGATTCGTACATAAGAAAAGACTCGAGTTTTAAAGGACGTAACTATCTGTACATTTGAAGTTTCGGACACCCGAATGGAGGTACGGGAAGGCCATAAGATATGATGCGACAATGACATAGAGATTCGTACACAAGAAAAGACTCGAGTTTTAATGGACGTAACTAGCGGTTCATTTGAAGTTTCGGGCACCCGAATGGAGGAACGGGAAGGCCATATGATATCTGAGCATGCAACAGACTCAGATAAAAGGATATGAAGCAGACCGGACGGTAATCGGACTCACGATGGGACAATGACACAGAGATTCGTACACAAGAAAAGACTCGTGTTTTAATGAATGTAAATAGCGGTTCATTTGAAATTTCGGGCACCCGAATGGAGGAACGGGAAAGCCATAAGATATCTAAGCTTGCAACAGACTCAGATAAAGGATATGAAGCTGACCGGACGGTAATCGGACTCACGATGGGACAATGACACAGAGATTCGTACACAAGAAAAGACTCGTATTTTAATGGACGTAACTAGCGGTTCATTTGAAGTTTCGGGCACCCGAATGGAGGAACGGGAAAGCAATAAGATACCTGAGCATGCAACAGACTCAGATAAAGGATATGAAGCTTACCGAACGGTAATCGGACTCACGATGGGACAATGACACAGAGATTCGTATACAAGAAAAGACTCGTGTTTAAATGAGCGTAAATAGCGGTTCATTTGAAGTTTCGGGCACCCGAATGGAGGAACGGGAAAGCCATAAGATATCTAAGCATGCGACAGACTCAGATGAAGGATATGAAGCTGACCGGACGGTAATCGGACTCAAGATGCGACAATGACACAGAGATTCGTACACAAGAAAAGACTCGAGTTTTAAAGGACGTAACTATCTGTACATTTAAAGTTTAGGGCACCCGAATGGAGGTACGGGAAGGCCATAAGATATTTAAGCATGAAACAGACTCAGATAAAGGATATGAAGATGACCGGACGGTAATCGGACTCACGACGCGACAATGACACAGAGATTCGTACACAAGAAAAGACTCGAGTTTTAATGGACGTAACTAGCGGTTCATTTGAAGTTTCGGGCACCCGAATGGAGGATCGGGAAGGCCATAAGATATCTGAGCATGCAACAGACTCAGATAAAGGATATGAAGCTGACCGAACGGTAATCGGACTCACGATGGGACAATGACACAGAGATTCGTACACAAGAAAAGACTCGTGTTTTAATGAACGTAAATAGCGGTTCATTTGAAGTTTCGGGCACCCGAATGGAGGAACGGGAAAGCCATAAGGTATCTAAGCATGCAACAGACTCAGATAAAGGATATGAAGCTGACCGGACGGTAATCGAACTCACGATGCGACAATGACACAGAGATTCGTACACAAGAAAAGACTCGACTTTTAAAGGACGTAACTATCAGTACATTTGAAGTTTCGGGCACCCGAATGGAGGTACGGGAAGGCCATAAGATATCTAAGCATGAAACAGACTCAGATAAAGGATATGAAGATGACCGGACGGTAATCGGACTCACGATGCGACAATGACATAGAGATTCGTACACAAGAAAAGACTCGAGTTTTAATGGACGTAACTAGCGGTTCATTTGAAGTTTCGGGCACCCGAATGGAGGAACGGGAAGGCCATATGATATCTGAGCATGCAACAGACTCAGATAAAAGGATATGAAGCAGACCGGACGGTAATCGGACTCACGATGGGATAATGACACAGAGATTCGTACACAAGAAAAGACTCGTGTTTTAATGAATGTAAATAGCGGTTCATTTGAAATTTCGGGCACCCGAATGGAGGAACGGGAAAGCCATAAGATATCTAAGCTTGCAACAGACTCAGATAAAGGATATGAAGCTGACCGGACGGTAATCGGACTCACGATGGGACAATGACACAGAGATTCGTACGCAAGAAAAGACTCGTGTTTTAATGGACGTAACTAGCGGTTCATTTGAAGTTTCGGGCACCCGAATGGAGGAACGGGAAAGCCATAAGATACCTGAGCATGCAACAGACTCAGATAAAGGATATGAAGCTTACCGGACGGTAATCGGACTCACGATGGGACAATGACACAGAGATTCGTATACAAGAAAAGACTCGTGTTTTAATGAGCGTAAATAGCGGTTCATTTGAAGTTTCGGGCACCCGAATGGAGGAACGGGAAAGCCATAAGATATCTAAGCATGCAACAGACTCAGATAAAGGATATGAAGCTGACCGGACGGTAATCGGAATCAAGATGCGACAATGACACAGAGATTCGTACACAAGAAAAGACTCGAGTTTTAAAGGACGTAACTATCTGTACATTTAAAGTTTCGGGCACCCGAATGGAGGTACAGGAAGGCCATAAGATATTTAAGCATGAAACAGACTCAGATAAAGGATATGAAGATGACCGGACGGTAATCGGACTCACGACGCGACAATAACATAGAGATTCGTACACAAGAAAAGACTCGAGTTTTAATGGACGTAACTAGCGGTTCATTTGAAGTTTCGGGCTCCCGAATGGAGGAACGGGAAAGCCATAAGATATCTAAGCATGCAACAGACTCAGATAAAGGATATGAAGCTGACCGGACGGTAATCGGACTCACGATGCGACAATGACACAGAGATTCGTACACAAGAAAAGACTCGAGTTTTAAAGGACGTAACTATCTGTACATTTATAGTTTCAGGCACCCGAATGGAGGTACGGGAAGGCCATAAGATATCTAAGCATGAAACAGACTCAGATAAAGGATATGAAGATGACCGGACGGTAATCGGACTCACGATGCGACAATGACATAGAGATTCGTACACAAGAAAAGACTCGAGTTTTAATGGACGTAACTAGCGGTTCATTTGAAGTTTCGGGCACCCGAATGGAGGAACGGGAAGGCCATAAGATATCGGAGCATGCAACAGACTCAGATAAAGGATATGAAGCTGACCAAATGGTAATCGGACTCACGATGGGACAATGACACAGAGATTCGTACACAAGAAAAGACTCGTGTTTTAATGAAAGTAAATAGCGGTTCATTTGAAGTTTCGGGCACCCGAATGTAGGAACCGGAAAGCCATAAGATATCTAAGCATGCAACAGACTCAGATAAAGGATATGAAGCTGACCGGACGGTAATCGGACTCACGATGGGATAATGACACAGAGATTCGTACATAAGAAAAGACTCGAGTTTTTAAGGACATAACTATCTGTACATTTGAAATTTCGGGCACCCGAATGGAGGAACGGGAAAGCCATAAGATATCTAAGCTTGCAACAGACTCAGATAAAGGATATGAAGCTGACCGGACGGTAATCGGACTCACGATGGGACAATGACACAGAGATTCGTACGCAAGAAAAGACTCGTGTTTTAATGGACGTAACTAGCGGTTCATTTGAAGTTTCGGGCACCCGAATGGAGGAACGGGAAAGCAATAAGATACCTGAGCATGCAACAGACTCAGATAAAGGATATGAAGCTTACCGGACGGTAATCGGACTCACGATGGGACAATGACACAGAGATTCGTATACAAGAAAAGACTCGTGTTTAAATGAGCGTAAATAGCGGTTCATTTGAAGTTTCGGGCACCCGAATGGAGGAACGGGAAAGCCATAAGATATCTAAGCATGCGACAGACTCAGATGAAGGATATGAAGCTGACCGGACGGTAATCGGACTCAAGATGCGACAATGACACAGAGATTCGTACACAAGAAAAGACTCGAGTTTTAAAGGACGTAACTATCTGTACATTTAAAGTTTAGGGCACCCGAATGGAGGTACGGGAAGGCCATAAGATATTTAAGCATGAAACAGACTCAGATAAAGGATATGAAGATGACCGGACGGTAATCGGACTCACGACGCGACAATGACACAGAGATTCGTACACAAGAAAAGACTCGAGTTTTAATGGACGTAACTAGCGGTTCATTTGAAGTTTCGGGCACCCGAATGGAGGATCGGGAAGGCCATAAGATATCTGAGCATGCAACAGACTCAGATAAAGGATATGAAGCTGACCGAACGGTAATCGGGCTCACGATGGGACAATGACACAGAGATTCGTACACAAGAAAAGACTCGTGTTTTAATGAACGTAAATAGCGGTTCATTTGAAGTTTCAGGCACCCGAATGGAGGAACGGGAAAGCCATAAGGTATCTAAGCATGCAACAGACTCAGATAAAGGATATGAAGCTGACCGGACGGTAATCGAACTCACGATGCGACAATGACACAGAGATTCGTACACAAGAAAAGACTCGACTTTTAAAGGACGTAACTATCAGTACATTTGAAGTTTCGGGCACCCGAATGGAGGTACGGGAAGGCCATAAGATATCTAAGCATGAAACAGACTCAGATAAAGGATATGAAGATGACCGGACGGTAATCGGACTCACGATGCGACAATGACATAGAGATTCGTACACAAGAAAAGACTCGAGTTTTAATGGACGTAACTAGCGGTTCATTTGAAGTTTCGGGCACTCGAATGGAGGAACGGGAAGGCCATATGATATCTGAGCATGCAACAGACTCAGATAAAAGGATATGAAGCAGACCGGACGGTAATCGGACTCACGATGGGATAATGACACAGAGATTCGTACACAAGAAAAGACTCGTGTTTTAATGAATGTAAATAGCGGTTCATTTGAAATTTCGGGCACCCGAATGGAGGAACGGGAAAGCCATAAGATATCTAAGCTTGCAACAGACTCAGATAAAGGATATGAAGCTGACCGGACGGTAATCGGACTCACGATGGGACAATGACACAGAGATTCGTACGCAAGAAAAGACTCGTGTTTTAATGGACGTAACTAGCGGTTCATTTGAAGTTTCGGGCACCCGAATGGAGGAACGGGAAAGCCATAAGATACCTGAGCATGCAACAGACTCAGATAAAGGATATGAAGCTTACCGGACGGTAATCGGACTCACGATGGGACAATGACACAGAGATTCGTATACAAGAAAAGACTCGTGTTTTAATGAGCGTAAATAGCGGTTCATTTGAAGTTTCGGGCACCCGAATGGAGGAACGGGAAAGCCATAAGATATCTAAGCATGCAACAGACTCAGATAAAGGATATGAAGCTGACCGGACGGTAATCGGAATCAAGATGCGACAATGACACAGAGATTCGTACACAAGAAAAGACTCGAGTTTTAAAGGACGTAACTATCTGTACATTTAAAGTTTCGGGCACCCGAATGGAGGTACAGGAAGGCCATAAGATATTTAAGCATGAAACAGACTCAGATAAAGGATATGAAGATGACCGGACGGTAATCGGACTCACGACGCGACAATAACATAGAGATTCGTACACAAGAAAAGACTCGAGTTTTAATGGACGTAACTAGCGGTTCATTTGAAGTTTCGGGCTCCCGAATGGAGGAACGGGAAAGCCATAAGATATCTAAGCATGCAACAGACTCAGATAAAGGATATGAAGCTGACCGGACGGTAATCGGACTCACGATGTGACAATGACACAGAGATTCGTACACAAGAAAAGACTCGAGTTTTAAAGGACGTAACTATCTGTACATTTATAGTTTCAGGCACCCGAATGGAGGTACGGGAAGGCCATAAGATATCTAAGCATGAAACAGACTCAGATAAAGGATATGAAGATGACCGGACGGTAATCGGACTCACGATGCGACAATGACATAGAGATTCGTACACAAGAAAAGACTCGAGTTTTAATGGACGTAACTAGCGGTTCATTTGAAGTTTCGGGCACCCGAATGGAGGAACGGGAAGGCCATAAGATATCGGAGCATGCAACAGACTCAGATAAAGGATATGAAGCTGACCAAATGGTAATCGGACTCACGATGGGACAATGACACAGAGATTCGTACACAAGAAAAGACTCGTGTTTTAATGAAAGTAAATAGCGGTTCATTTGAAGTTTCGGGCACCCGAATGTAGGAACCGGAAAGCCATAAGATATCTAAGCATGCAACAGACTCAGATAAAGGATATGAAGCTGATCGGACGGTAATCGGACTCACGATGGGATAATGACACAGAGATTCGTACATAAGAAAAGACTCGAGTTTTTAAGGACATAACTATCTGTACATTTGAAATTTTGGGCACCCGAATGGAGGAACGGGAAAGCCATAAGATATCTAAGCTTGCAACAGACTCAGATAAAGGATATGAAGCTGACCGGACGGTAATCGGACTCACGATGGGACAATGACACAGAGATTCGTACGCAAGAAAAGACTCGTGTTTTAATGGACGTAACTAGCGGTTCATTTGAAGTTTCGGGCACCCGAATGGAGGAACGGGAAAGCCATAAGATACCTGAGCATGCAACAGACTCAGATAAAGGATATGAAGCTTACCGGACGGTAATCGGACTCACGATGGGACAATGACACAGAGATTCGTATACAAGAAAAGACTCGTGTTTTAATGAGCGTAAATAGCGGTTCATTTGAAGTTTCGGGCACCCGAATGGAGGAACGGGAAAGCCATAAGATATCTAAGCATGCAACAGACTCAGATAAAGGATATGAAGCTGACCGGACGGTAATCGGAATCAAGATGCGACAATGACACAGAGATTCGTACACAAGAAAAGACTCGAGTTTTAAAGGACGTAACTATCTGTACATTTAAAGTTTCGGGCACCCGAATGGAGGTACAGGAAGGCCATAAGATATTTAAGCATGAAACAGACTCAGATAAAGGATATGAAGATGACCGGACGGTAATCGGACTCACGACGCGACAATAACATAGAGATTCGTACACAAGAAAAGACTCGAGTTTTAATGGACGTAACTAGCGGTTCATTTGAAGTTTCGGGCTCCCGAATGGAGGAACGGGAAAGCCATAAGATATCTAAGCATGCAACAGACTCAGATAAAGGATATGAAGCTGACCGGACGGTAATCGGACTCACGATGCGACAATGACACAGAGATTCGTACACAAGAAAAGACTCGAGTTTTAAAGGACGTAACTATCTGTACATTTATAGTTTCAGGCACCCGAATGGAGGTACGGGAAGGCCATAAGATATCTAAGCATGAAACAGACTCAGATAAAGGATATGAAGATGACCGGACGGTAATCGGACTCACGATGCGACAATGACATAGAGATTCGTACACAAGAAAAGACTCGAGTTTTAATGGACGTAACTAGCGGTTCATTTGAAGTTTCGGGCACCCGAATGGAGGAACGGGAAGGCCATAAGATATCGGAGCATGCAACAGACTCAGATAAAGGATATGAAGCTGACCAAATGGTAATCGGACTCACGATGGGACAATGACACAGAGATTCGTACACAAGAAAAGACTCGTGTTTTAATGAAAGTAAATAGCGGTTCATTTGAAGTTTCGGGCACCCGAATGTAGGAACCGGAAAGCCATAAGATATCTAAGCATGCAACAGACTCAGATAAAGGATATGAAGCTGATCGGACGGTAATCGGACTCACGATGGGATAATGACACAGAGATTCGTACATAAGAAAAGACTCGAGTTTTTAAGGACATAACTATCTGTACATTTGAAATTTCGGGCACCCGAATGGAGGAACGGGAAAGCCATAAGATATCTAAGCTTGCAACAGACTCAGATAAAGGATATGAAGCTGACCGGACGGTAATCGGACTCACGATGGGACAATGACACAGAGATTCGTACGCAAGAAAAGACTCGTGTTTTAATGGACGTAACTAGCGGTTCATTTGAAGTTTCGGGCACCCGAATGGAGGAACGGGAAAGCCATAAGATACCTGAGCATGCAACAGACTCAGATAAAGGATATGAAGCTTACCGGACGGTAATCGGACTCACGATGGGACAATGACACAGAGATTCGTATACAAGAAAAGACTCGTGTTTTAATGAGCGTAAATAGCGGTTCATTTGAAGTTTCGGGCACCCGAATGGAGGAACGGGAAAGCCATAAGATATCTAAGCATGCAACAGACTCAAATAAAGGATATGAAGCTGACCGGACGGTAATCGGAATCAAGAAGCGACAATGACACAGAGATTCGTACACAAGAAAAGGCTCGAGTTTTAAAGGACGTAACTATCTGTACATTTAAAGTTTCGGGCACCCGAATGGAGGTACAGGAAGGCCATAAGATATTTAAGCATGAAACAGACTCAGATAAAGGATATGAAGATGACCGGACGGTAATCGGACTCACGACGCGACAATGACATAGAGATTCGTACACAAGAAAAGACTCGAGTTTTAATGGACGTAACTAGCGGTTCATTTGAAGTTTCGGGCTCCCGAATGGAGGAACGGGAAAGCCATAAGATATCTAAGCATGCAACAGACTCAGATAAAGGATATGAAGCTGACCGGACGGTAATCGGACTCACGATGCGACAATGACACAGAGATTCGTACACAAGAAAAGACTCGAGTTTTAAAGGACGTAACTATCTGTACATTTGAAGTTTCGGGCACCCGAATGGAGGTACGGGAAGGCCATAAGATATCTAAGCATGAAACAGACTCAGATAAAGGATATGAAGATGACCGGACGGTAATCGGACTCACGATGCGACAATGACATAGAGATTCGTACACAAGAAAAGACTCGAGTTTTAATGGACGTAACTAGCGGTTCATTTGAAGTTTCGGGCACCCGAATGGAGGAACGGGAAGGCCATAAGATATCGGAGCATGCAACAGACTCAGATAAAGGATATGAAGCTGACCAAATGGTAATCGGACTCACGATGGGACAATGACACAGAGATTCGTACACAAGAAAAGACTCGTGTTTTAATGAAAGTAAATAGCGGTTCATTTGAAGTTTCGGGCACCCGAATGTAGGAACCGGAAAGCCATAAGATATCTAAGCATGCAACAGACTCAGATAAAGGATATGAAGCTGACCGGACGGTAATCGGACTCACGATGGGATAATGACACAGAGATTCGTACATAAGAAAAGACTCGAGTTTTTAAGGACATAACTATCTGTACATTTGAAGTTTCGGGCACTCGAATGGAGGTACGGGAAGGCCATAAGATATCTAAGCATGCAACAGACTCAGATAAAGGATATGAAGCTGACCGGACGGTAATCGGACTCACGATGCGACAATGACATAGAGATTCGTACACAAGAAAAGACTCGAGTTTTAATGGACGTAACTAGCGGTTCATTTGAAGTTTCGGGCACCCAAATGGAGGAACGGGAAAGCCATAAGACATCTAAGCATGCAACAGACTCAGATAAAGGATATTAAGCTGACTGGACGGTAATTGGACACACGATGCGACAATGACACAGAGATTCGTACACAAGTAAAGACTCGAGTTTTAAAGGACGTAACTATCTGTAAATTTGAAGTTTCAGGCACCCGAATGGAGGTACGGGAAGGCCATAAGATATCTAAGCATGCAACAGACTCAGATAAAGGATATGAAGCTGACCGAACGGTAATCGGACTCACGACGCGACAATGACATAGAGATTCGTACACAAGAAAAGACTCGAGTTTTAATGGACGTAACTAGCGGTTCATTTGAAGTTTCGGGCTCCCGAATGGAGGATCGGGAAGGCCATAAGATATCTGAGCATGCAACAGACTCAGATAAAGGATATGAAGCTGACCGAACGGTAATCGGACTCACGATGGGACAATGACACAGAGATTCGTACACAAGAAAAGACTCGCGTTTTAATGAACGTAAATAGCGGTTCATTTGAAGTTTCGGGCACCCGAATGGAGGAACGGGAAAGCCATAAGGTATCTAAGCATGCAACAGACTCAGATAAAGGATATGAAGCTGACCGGACGGTAATCGAACTCACGATGCGACAATGACACAGAGATTCGTACACAAGAAAAGACTCGAGTTTTAAAGGACGTAACTATCTGTACATTTGAAGTTTCGGGCACCCGAATGGAGGTACGGGAAGGCCATAAGATATCTAAGCATGAAACAGACTCAGATAAAGGATATGAAGATGACCGGACGGTAATCGGACTCACGATGCGACAATGACATAGAGATTCGTACACAAGAAAAGACTCGAGTTTTAATGGACGTAACTAGCGGTTCATTTGAAGTTTCGGGCACCCGAATGGAGGAACGGGAAGGCCATATGATATCTGAGCATGCAAAAGACTCAGATAAAAGGATATGAAGCAGACCGGACGGTAATCGGACTCACGATGGGACAATGACACAGAGATTCGTACACAAGAAAAGACTCGTGTTTTAATGAATGTAAATAGCGGTTCATTTGAAATTTCGGGCACCCGAATGGAGAAACGGGAAAGCCATAAGATATCTAAGCTTGCAACAGACTCAGATAAAGGATATGAAGCTGACCGGACGGTAATCGGACTCACGATGGGACAATGACACAGAGATTCGTACGCAAGAAAAGACTCGTGTTTTAATGGACGTAACTAGCGGTTCATTTGAAGTTTCGGGCACCCGAATGGAGGAACGGGAAAGCCATAAGATACCTGAGCATGCAACAGACTCAGATAAAGGATATGAAGCTTACCGGACGGTAATCGGACTCACGATGGGACAATGACACAGAGATTCGTATACAAGAAAAGACTCGTGTTTTAATGAGCGTAAATAGCGGTTCATTTGAAGTTTCGGGCACCCGAATGGAGGAACGGGAAAGCCATAAGATATCTAAGCATGCAACAGACTCAGATAAAGGATATGAAGCTGACAAGACGGTAATCGGAATCAAGATGCGACAATGACACAGAGATTCGTACACAAGAAAAGACTCGAGTTTTAAAGGACGTAACTATCTGTACATTTAAAGTTTCGGGCACCCGAATGGAGGTACGGGAAGGCCATAAGATATTTAAGCATGAAACAGACTCAGATAAAGGATATGAAGATGACCGGACGGTAATCGGACTCACGACGCGACAATGACATAGAGATTCGTACACAAGAAAAGACTCGAGTTTTAATGGACGTAACTAGCGGTTCATTTGAAGTTTCGGGCTCCCGAATGGAGGAACGGGAAAGCCATAAGATATCTAAGCATGCAACAGACTCAGATAAAGGATATGAAGCTGACCGGACGGTAATCGGACTCACGATGCGACAATGACACAGAGATTCGTACACAAGAAAAGACTCGAGTTTTAAAGGACGTAACTATCTGTACATTTGAAGTTTCGGGCACCCGAATGGAGGTACGGGAAGGCCATAAGATATCTAAGCATGAAACAGACTCAGATAAAGGATATGAAGATGACCGGACGGTAATCGGACTCACGATGCGACAATGACATAGAGATTCGTACACAAGAAAAGACTCGAGTTTTAATGGACGTAACTAGCGGTTCATTTGAAGTTTCGGGCACCCGAATGGAGGAACGGGAAGGCCATAAGATATCGGAGCATGCAACAGACTCAGATAAAGGATATGAAGCTGACCAAATGGTAATCGGACTCACGATGGGACAATGACACAGAGATTCGTACACAAGAAAAGACTCGTGTTTTAATGAAAGTAAATAGCGGTTCATTTGAAGTTTCGGGCACCCGAATGTAGGAACCGGAAAGCCATAAGATATCTAAGCATGCAACAGACTCAGATAAAGGATATGAAGCTGACCGGACGGTAATCGGACTCACGATGGGATAATGACACAGAGATTCGTACATAAGAAAAGACTCGAGTTTTTAAGGACATAACTATCTGTACATTTGAAGTTTCGGGCACCCGAATGGAGGTACGGGAAGGCCATAAGATATCTAAGCATGCAACAGACTCAGATAAAGGATATGAAGCTGACCGGACGGTAATCGGACTCACGATGCGACAATGACATAGAGATTCGTACACAAGAAAAGACTCGAGTTTTAATGGACGTAACTAGCGGTTCATTTGAAGTTTCGGGCACCCAAATGGAGGAACGGGAAAGCCATAAGACATCTAAGCATGCAACAGACTCAGATAAAGGATATTAAGCTGACTGGACGGTAATCGGACACACGATGCGACAATGACACAGAGATTCGTACACAAGTAAAGACTCGAGTTTTAAAGGACGTAACTATCTGTAAATTTGAAGTTTCAGGCACCCGAATGGAGGTACGGGAAGGCCATAAGATATCTAAGCATGCAACAGACTCAGATAAAGGATATGAAGCTGACCGGACAGTAATCGGACTCACGATGCGACAATGACATAGAGATTCGTACACAAGAAAAGATTCGAGTTTTAATGGACGTAACTAGCGGTTCATTTGAAGTTTTGGGCACCCGAATGGAGGAACGGGATGGCCATAAGATTTCTGAGCATACAACAGACTCAGATAAAGGATATGAAGTTGACCGGATGGTAATCGGACTCACGATGGGACAATGACACAGAGATTCGTACACAAGAAAAGACTCGTGTTTTAATGAATGTAAATAGCGGTTCATTTGAAATTTCGGGCACCCGAATGGAGGAACGGGAAAGCCATAAGATATCTAAGCATGCAACAGACTCAGATAAAGGATATGAAGCTGACCGGACGGTAATCGGACTCACGATGGGACAATGACACCGAGATTCGTATACAAGAAAAGACTCGTGTTTTAATGAGCGTAAATAGCGGTTCATTTGAAGTTTCGGGCACCCGAATGGAGGAACGGGAAAGCCATAAGATATCTAAGCATGCAACAGACTCAGATAAAGGATATGAAGCTGACCGGACGGTAATCGGAATCAAGATGCGACAATGACACAGAGATTCGTACACAAGAAAAGACTCGAGTTTTAAAGGACGTAACTATCTGTACATTTAAAGTTTCGGGCACCCGAATGGAGGTACGGGAAGGCCATAAGATATTTAAGCATGAAACAGACTCAGATAAAGGATATGAAGATGACCGGACGGTAATCGGACTCACGACGCGACAATGACATAGAGATTCGTACACAAGAAAAGACTCACGTTTTAATGGACGTAACTAGCGGTTCATTTGAAGTTTCGGGCACCCGAATGGAGGAACGGGAAAGCCATAAGATATCTATGCATGCAACAGACTCAGATAAAGGATATGAAGCTGACCGGACGGTAATCGGACTCACGATGCGACAATGACACAGAGATTCGTACACAAGAAAAGACTCGAGTTTTAAAGGACGTAACTATCTGTACATTTGAAGTTTCGGGCACCCGAATGGAGGTACGGGAAGGCCATAAGATATCTAAGCATGAAACAGACTCAGATAAAGGATATGAAGATGACCGGACGGTAATCGGACTCACGATGCGACAATGACATAGAGATTCGTACACAAGAAAATACTCGAGTTTTAAAGGACGTAACTAGCGGTTCATTTGAAGTTTCGGGCACCCGAATGGAGGAACGGGAAGGCCATAAGATATCGGAGCATGCAACAGACTCAGATAAAGGATATGAAGCTGACCAAATGGTAATCGAACTCACGATGGGACAATGACACAGAGATTCGTACACAAGAAAAGACTCGTGTTTTAATGAAAGTAAATAGCGGTTCATTTGAAGTTTCGGGCACCCGAATGTAGGAACCGGAAAGCCATACGATATCTAAGCATGCAACAGACTCAGATAAAGGATATGAAGCTGACCGGACGGTAATCGGACTCACGATGGGATAATGACACAGAGATTCGTACATAAGAAAAGACTCGAGTTTTTAAGGACATAACTATCTGTACATTTGAAGTTTCGGGCACCCGAATGGAGGTACGAGAAGGCCATAAGATATCTAAGCATGCAACAGACTCAGATAAAGGATATGAAGCTGACCGGACGGTAATCGGACTCACGATGCGACAATGACATAGAGATTCGTACACAAGAAAAGACTCGAGTTTTAATGGACGTAACTAGCGGTTCATTTGAAGTTTCGGGCACCCAAATGGAGGAACGGGAAAGCCATAAGACATCTAAGCATGCAACAGACTCAGATAAAGGATATTAAGCTGACTGGACGGTAATCGGACACACGATGCGACAATGACACAGAGATTCGTACACAAGTAAAGACTCGAGTTTTAAAGGACGTAACTATCTGTAAATTTGAAGTTTCGGGCACCCGAATGGAGGTACGGGAAGGCCATAAGATATCTAAGCACGCAACAGACTCAGATAAAGGATATGAAGCTGACCGGACGGTAATCGGACTCACGATGCGACAATGACATTGAGATTCGTACACAAGAAAAGATTCGAGTTTTAATGGACGTAACTAGCGGTTCATTTGAAGTTTTGGGCACCCGAATGGAGGAACGGGAATAAGATTTCTGAGCATGCAACAGACTCAGATAAAGGATATGAATTTGACCGGATGGTAATCGGACTCACGATGGGACAATGACACAGAGATTCGTACACAAGAAAAGACTCGTGTTTTAATGAATGTAAATAGCGGTTCATTTGAAATTTCGGGCACCCGAATGGAGGAACGGGAAAGCCATAAGATATCTAAGCATTCAACAGACTCAGATAAAGGATATGAAGCTGACCGGACGGTAATCGGACTCACGATACGACAATGACATAGAGATTCGGACACAAGAAAAGACTCGAGTTTTAATGGACGTAACAAGCGGTTCATTTGAAGTTTCGGGCACCCAAATGGAGGAACGGGAGAGCCATAAGACATCTAAGCATGCAACAGACTCAGATAAAGGATATGAAGCTGACTGGACGGTAATCAGACACACGATGCGACAATGACACAGAGATTCGTACACAAGAAAACACTCGTGTTTTAATGAACGTAAATTACGGTTCATTTGAAATTTCGGGCACCCGAATGGAGGAACGGGAAAGCCATAAGATATCTAAGCATGCAACAGACTCAGATAAAGGATATGAAGCTGACCGGACGGTAATCGGACTCACGATGGGACAATGACACAGAGATTCGTACACAAGAAAAGACTCGTGTTTTAATGGACGTAACTAGTGGTTCATTTGAAGTTTCAGGCACCCGAATGGAGGAACGGGAAGGCCATAAGATACTTGAGCATGCAACAGACTCAGATAAAGGATATGAAGCTTACCGGACGGTAATCGGACTCACGATGGGACAATGACACAGAGATTCGTATACAAGAAACGACTCGTGTTTTAATGAGCGTAAATAGCGGTTCATTTGAAGTTTCGGGCACCCGAATGGAGGAACGGGAAAGCCATAAGATATCTAAGCATGCAACAGACTCAGATAAAGGATATTAAGCTGACTGGACGGTAATCGGACACACGATGCGACAATGACACAGAGATTCGTACACAAGTAAAGTCTCGAGTTTTAAAGGACGTAACTATCAGTAAATTTGAAGTTTCGAGCACCCGAATGGAAGTACGGGAAGGCCATAAGATATCTAAGCACGCAACAGACTCAGATAAAGGATATGAAGCTGACCGGACGGTAATCAGACTCACGATGCGACAATGACATAGAGATTCGTACACAAGAAAATATTCGAGTTTTAATGGACGTAACTAGCGGTTCATTTGAAGTTTTGGGCACCCGAATGGAGGAACGGGATGGCCATAAGATTTCTGAGCATGCAACAGACTCAGATAAAGGATATGAATTTGACCGGATGGTAATCGGACTCACGATGGGACAATTACACAGAGATTCGTACACAAGAAAAGACTCGTGTTTTAATGAATGTAAATAGCGGTTCATTTGAAATTTCGGGCACCCGAATGGAGGAACGGGAAAGCCATAAGATATCTAAGCATGCAACAGACTCAGATAAAGGATATGAAGCTGACCGGACGGTAATCGGACTCACGATACGACAATGACATAGAGATTCGGACACAAGAAACGACTCGAGTTTTAATGGACGTAACAAGCGGTTCATTTGAAGTTTCGGGCACCCAAATGGAGGAACGGGAGAGCCATAAGACATCTAAGCATGCAACAGACTCAGATAAAGGATATGAAGCTGACTGGACGGTAATCGGACACACGATGCGACAATGACACAGAGATTCGTACACAAGAAAAGACTCGTGTTTTAATGAACGTAAATTACGGTTCATTTGAAATTTCGGGCACCCGAATGGAAGAACGGGAAAGCCATAAGATATCTAAGCATGCAACAGACTCAGATAAAGGATATGAAGCTGACCGGACGGTAATCGGACTCACGATGGGACAATGACACAGAGATTCGTACACAAGAAAAGACTCGTGTTTTAATGGACGTAACTAGTGGTTCATTTGAAGTTTCAGGCACCCGAATGGAGGAACGGGAAGGCCATAAGATACTTGAGCATGCAACAGACTCAGATAAAGGATATGAAGCTTACCGGACGGTAATCGGACTCACGATGGGACAATGACACAGAGATTCGTATACAAGAAAAGACTCGTGTTTTAATGAGCGTAAATAGCGGTTCATTTCAAGTTTCGGGCACCCGAATGGAGGAACGGGAAAGCCATAAGATATCTAAGCATGCAACAGACTCAGATAAAGGATATGAAGCTGACCGGACGGTAATCGGACTCATGATGCGACAATGACACAGAGATTCGTACACAAGAAAAGACTCGAGTTTTAAAGGACGTGACTATCTGTACATTTGAAGTTTCGGGCACCCGAATGGAGGTACGGGAAGGCCATAAGATATCTAAGCATGAAACAGACTCAGATAAAGGATATGAAGATGACCGGACGGTAATCGGACTCACGATGCGACAATGACATAGAGATTCGTACACAAGAAAAGACTCGAGTTTTAATGGACGTAACTAGCGGTTCATTTGAAGTTTCGGGCACCCGAATGGAGGAACGGGAAGGCCATAAGATATCGGAGCATGCAACAGACTCAGATAAAGGATATGAAGCTGACCGAACGGTAATCGGACTCACGATGGGATAATGACACAGAGATTCGTACACAAGAAAAGACTCGTGTTTTAATGAACGTAAGTAGCGGTTCATTTGATGTTTTGGGCACCCGAATGGAGGAACGGGAAAGCCATAAGATATCTAAGCATGCCCCAGACTCAGATAAAGGATGTGAAGCTGTCCGGACGGTAATCAGACTCACGATGCGACAATGACATAGAGATTCGTACACAAGAAAAGACTCGAGTTTTAACGGACGTAACTATCTGTACATTTAAAGTTTCGGGCACCCGAATGGAGGTACGGGAAGGCCATAAGATATCTAAGCATGCAACAGACTCAGATAAAGGATATGAAGCTGACCGGACGGTAATCGGACTCACGATGCGACAATGACACAGAGATTCGTACACAAGAAAAGACTCGAGTTTTAAAGGACGTAACTATCGGTACATATGAAATTTCGGGCACCCGAATGGAGGAACGGCAAAGCCATAAGATATCTAAGCATGCAACAGACTTAGATAAAGGATATGAAGCTGACCGGACGGTAATCGGACTCACGATGGGACAATGACACATAGATTCGTACACAAGAAAAGACTCGTGTTTTAATGGACGTAACTAGCTGTTCATTTGAAGTTTCGGGCACCCGAATGGAGGAACGGGAAGGCCATAAGATATCTGAGCATGCAACAGACTCAGATAAAGGATATGAAACTTACCGGACGGTAATCGGACTCACGATGGGACAATGACACAGAGATTCGTACATAAGAAAAGACTCGAGTTTTAAAGGACGTAACTATCTGTACATTTGAAGTTTCGGGCACCCGAATGGAGGTACGGGAAGGCCATAAGATAAGATGCGACAATGACACAGAGATTCGTACACAAGAAAAGACTCGACTTTTAAAGGACGTAATTATCTTTAAATTTGAAGTTTCGGGCACCCGAATGGAGGTACGGGAAGGCCATAAGATATCTAAGCATGCAACAGACTCTGATAAAGGATATGAAGCTGACCGAACGGTAATCGGACTCACGATGCGACAATGAAATAGAGATTCGTACATGAGAAAAGACTCGAGTTTTAATGGACGTAACTAGCGGTTCATTTGAAGTTTCGGGCACCCAAATGGAGGAACGGGAGAGCCATAAGACATCTAAGCATGCAACAGACTCAGATAAAGGATATGAAGCTGACCGGACGGTAATCGGACTCACGATGCGACAATGACACAGAGATTCGTACACAAGAAAAGACTCGTGTTTTAATGAACGTAAATAGCGGTTCATTTGAAGTTTCGGGCACCCGAATGGAGGAACGGGAAAGCCAAAAGATATCTAAGCATGCAACAGACTCAGATAAAGGATATGAAGCTTACCGGACGGTAATCGGACTCACGATGGGACAATGACACAGAGATTCGTACATAAGAAAAGACTCGAGTTTTAAAGGACGTAACTATCTGTACATTTGAAGTTTCGGGCACCCGAATGGAGGTACGGGAAGGCCATAAGATATGATGCGACAATGACACAGAGATTCGTACACAAGAAAAGACTCGACTTTTAAAGGACGTAACTATCTGTTCATTTGAAATTTCGGGCACCCGAATGGAGGAACGGGAAAGCCATAAGATATCTAAGCTTGCAACAGACTCAGATAAAGGATATGAAGCTGACCGGACTAATCGGACTCACGATGGGACAATGACACAGAGATTCGTACACAAGAAAAGACTCGTGTTTTAATGAACGTAAATAGCGGTTCATTTGAAGTTTCGGGCACCCGAATGGAGGAACGGGAAAGCCAAAAGATATCTAAGCATGCAACAGACTCAGATAAAGGATATGAAGCTTACCGGACGGTAATTGGACTCACGATGGGACAATGACACAGAGATTCGTACATAAGAAAAGACTCGAGTTTTAAAGGACGTAACTATCTGTACATTTGAAGTTTCGGGCACCCGAATGGAGGTACGGGAAGGCCATAAGATATGATGCGACAATGACATAGAGATTCGTACACAAGAAAAGACTCAAGTTTTAATGGACGTAACTAGCGGTTCATTTGAAGTTTCGGGTACCCGAATGGAGGAACGGGAAGGTCATATGATATCTGAGCATGCAACAGACTCAGATAAAAGGATATGAAGCTGACCGGACGGTAATCGGACTCACGATGGGACAATGACACAGAGATTCGTACACAAGAAAAGACTCGTGTTTTAATGAATGTAAATAGCGGTTCATTTGAAATTTCGAGCACTCGAATGGAGGAACGGGAAAGCCATAAGATATCTAAGCTTGCAACAGACTCAGATAAAGGATATGAAGCTGACCGGACGGTAATCAGACTCACGATGCGACAATGACACAGAGATTCGTACACAAGAAAAGACTAGAGTTTTAAAGGACGTAACTATCGGTACATATGAAATTTCGGGCACCCGAATGGAGGAACGGCAAAGCCATAAGATATCTAAGCATGCAACAGACTCAGATAAAGGATATGAAGCTGACCGGACGGTAATCGGACTCACGATGGGACAATGACACATAGATTCGTACACAAGAAAAGACTCGTGTTTTAATGGACGTAACTAGCGGTTCATTTGAAGTTTCGGGCACCCGAATGGAGGAACGGGAAGGCCATAAGATATCTAAGCATGCAACAGACTCAGATAAAGGATATGAAGCTGACCGGACGGTAATCGGACTCACGATGCGACAATGACACAGAGATTCGTAGACAAGAAAAGACTAGAGTTTTAAAGGACGTAACTATCGGTACATATGAAATTTCGGGCACCCGAATGGAGGTACGGGAAGGCCATAAAATATCTAAGCATGCAACAGACTCAGATAAAGGATATGAAGCTGACCGGACGGTAATCGGACTCACGATGCGACAATGACACAGAGATTCGTACACAAGAAAAGACTCGAGTTTTAAAGGACGTAACTATCGGTACATATGAAATTTCGGGCACCCGAATGGAGGAACGGCAAAGCCATAAGATATCTAAGCATGCAACAGACTCAGATAAAGGATATGAAGCTGACCGGACGGTAATCGGACTCACGATGGGACAATGACACATAGATTCGTACACAAGAAAAGACTCGTGTTTTAATGGACGTAACTAGCTGTTCATTTGAAGTTTCGGGCACCCAAATGGAGGAACGGGAAGGCCATAAGATATCTAAGCATGCAACAGACTCAGATAAAGGATATGAAGCTGACCGGACGGTAATCGGACTCACGATGGGACAATGACACAGAGATTCGTACACAAGAAAAGACTCGTGTTTTAATGGACGTAACTAGCGGTTCATTTGAAGTTTCGGGCACCCGAATGGAGGAACGGGAAAGCCATAAGATACCTGAGCATGCAACATACTCAGATAAAGGATATGAAGCTTACCGGACGGTAATCGGACTCACGATGGGACAATGACACAGAGATTCGTACATAAGAAAAGACTCGAGTTTTAAATGACGTAACTATCTGTACATTTGAAGTTTCGGGCACCCGAATGGAGGTACGGGAAGGCCATAAGATATGATGCGACAATGACACAGAGATTCGTACACAAGAAAAGACTCGACTTTTAAAGGACGTAACTATCTGTTCATTTGAAATTTCGGGCACCCGAATGGAGGAACGGGAAAGCCATAAGATATCTAAGCTTGCAACAGACTCAGATAAAGGATATGAAGCTGACCGGACTGTAATCGGACTCACGATGGGACAATGACACAGAGATTCGTACACAAGAAAAGACTCGTGTTTTAATGGACGTAACTAGCGGTTCATTTGAAGTTTCGGGCACTCGAATGGAGGAACGGGAAAGCCATAAGATATCTGAGCATGCAACAGACTCAGATAAAGGATATGAAACTTACCGGACGGTAATTGGACTCACGATGGGACAATGACACAGAGATTCGTACATAAGAAAAGACTCGAGTTTTAAAGGACGTAACTATCTGTACATTTGAAGTTTCGGGCACCCGAATGGAGGTACGGGAAGGTCATAAGATATGATGCGACAATGACATAGAGATTCGTACACAAGAAAAGACTCGAGTTTTAATGGACGTAACTAGCGGTTCATTTGAAGTTTCGGGTACCCGAATGGAGGAACGGGAAGGTCATATGATATCTGAGCATGCAACAGACTCAGATAAAAGGATATGAAGCTGACCGGACGGTAATCGGACTCACGATGGGACAATGACACAGAGATTCGTACACCAGAAAAGACTCGTGTTTTAATGAATGTAAATAGCGGTTCATTTGAAATTTCGGGCACTCGAATGGAGGAACGGGAAAGCCATAAGATATCTAAGCTTGCAACAGACTCAGATAAAGGATATGAAGCTGACCGGACGGTAATCGGACTCACGATGGGACAATGACACAGAGATTCGTACACAAGAAAAGACTCGTGTTTTAATGGACGTAACTAGCGGTTCATTTGAAGTTTCGGGCACCCGAATGGAGGAACGGGAAAGCCATAAGATACCTGAGCATGCAACAGACTCAGATAAAGGATATGAAGCTTACCGGACGGTAATCGGACTCACGATGGGACAATGACATAGAGATTCGTATACAAGAAAAGACTCGTGTTTTAATGAGCGTAAATAGCGGTTCATTTGAAGTTTCGGGCTCCCGAATGGAGGAACGGGAAAGCCATAAGATATCTAATCATGCAACAGACTCAGATAAAGGATATGAAGCTGACCGGACGGTAATCGGACTCACGATGCGACAATGACACAGAGATTCGTACACAAGAAAAGACTCGAGTTTTAAAGGACGTAACTATCTGTACATTTGAAGTTTCGGGCACCCGAATGGAGGTACGGGAAGGCCATAAGATATCTAAGCATGAAACAGACTCAGATAAAGGATATGAAGATGACCGGACGGTAATCGGACTCACGATGCGACAATGACATAGAGATTCGTACACAAGAAAAGACTAGAGTTTTAATGGACGTAACTAGCGGTTCATTTGAAGTTTCGGGCACCCGAATGGAGGAACGGCAAGGCCATAAGATATCGGAGCATGCAACAGACTCAGATAAAGGATATGAAGCTGACCGAACGGTAATCGGACTCACGATAGGACAATGACACAAAGATTCGTACACAAGAAAAGACTCGTGTTTTAATGAAAGTAAATAGCGGTTCATTTGAAGTTTCGGGCACCCGAATGGAGGAACCGGAAAGCCATAAGATATCTAAGCATGCAACAGACTCAGATAAAGGATATGAAGCTGACCGGACGGTAATCGGACTCACGATGGGACAATGACACAGAGATTCGTACATAAGAAAAGACTCGAGTTTTTAAGGACATAACTATCTATACATTTGAAGTTTCGGGCACCCGAATGGAGGTACGGGAAGGCCATAAGATATCTAAGCATGCAACAGACTCAGATAAAGGATATGAAGCTGACCGGACGGTAATCGGACTCACGATGCGACAATGACATAGAGATTCGTACACAAGAAAAGACTCGAGTTTTAATGGACGTAACAAGCGGTTCATTTGAAGTTTCGGGCACCCGAATGGAGGAACGGCAAGGCCATAAGATATCGGAGCATGCAACAGACTCAGATAGAGGATATGAAGCTGACCGAACGGTAATCGGACTCACGATGGGACAATGACACAAAGATTCGTACACAAGAAAAGACTCGTGTTTTAATGAAAGTAAATAGCGGTTCATTTGAAGTTTCGGGCACCCGAATGGAGGAACCGGAAAGCCATAAGATATCTAAGCATGCAACAGACTCAGATAAAGGATATGAAGCTGACCGGACGGTAATCGGACTCACGATGGGACAATGACACAGAGATTCGTACATAAGAAAAGACTCGAGTTTTTAAGGACATAACTATCTATACATTTGAAGTTTCGGGCACCCGAATGGTGGTACGGGAAGGCCATAAGATATCTAAGCATGCAACAGACTCAGATAAAGGATATGAAGCTGACCGGACGGTAATCGGACTCACGATGCGACAATGACATAGAGATTCGTACACAAGAAAAGACTCGAGTTTTAATGGACGTAACTAGCGGTTCATTTGAAGTTTCGGGCACCCAAATGGAGGAACGGGAAAGCCATAAGACATATAAGCATGCAACAGACTCAGATAAAGGATATGAAGCTGACTGGACGGTAATCGGACACACGATGCGACAATGACACAGAGATTCGTACACAAGTAAAGACTCGAGTTTTAAAGGACGTAACTATCTGTACATTTGAAGTTTCGGGCACCCGAATGGAGGTACGGGAAGGCCATAAGATATGATGCGACAATGACATAGAGATTCGTACACAAGAAAAGACTCGAGTTTTAATGGACGTAACTAGCGGTTCATTTGAAGTTTCGGGTACCTGAATGGAGGAACGGGAAGGTCATATGATATCTGAGCATGCAACAGACTCAGATAAAAGGATATGAAGCTGACCGGACGGTAATCGGACTCACGATGGGACAATGACACAGAGATTCGTACACAAGAAAAGACTCGTGTTTTAATGAATGTAAATAGCGGTTCATTTGAAATTTCGGGCACTCGAATGGAGGAACGGGAAAGACATAAGATATCTAAGCTTGCAACAGACTCAGATAAAGGATATGAAGCTGACCGGACGGTAATCGGACTCACGATGGGACAATGACACAGAGATTCGTACACAAGAAAAGACTCGTGTTTTAATGGACGTAACTAGCGGTTCATTTGAAGTTTCGGGCACCCGAATGGAGGAACGGGAAAGCCATAAGATACCTGAGCATGCAACAGACTCAGATAAAGGATATGAAGCTTACCGGACGGTAATCGGACTCACGATGGGACAATGACACAGAGATTCGTATACAAGAAAAGACTCGTGTTTTAATGAGCATAAATAGCGGTTCATTTGAAGTTTCGGGCACCCGAATGGAGGAACGGGAAAGCCATAAGATATCTAATCATGCAACAGACTCAGATAAAGGATATGAAGCTGACCGGACGGTAATCGGACTCACGATACGACAATGACACAGAGATTCGTACACAAGAAAAGACTCGAGTTTTAAAGGACGTAACTATCTGTACATTTGAAGTTTCGGGCACCCGAATGGAGGTACGGGAAGGCCATAAGATATCTAAGCATGAAACTGACTCAGATAAAGGATATGAAGATGACCGGACGGTAATCGGACTCACGATGGGACAATGACACATAGATTCGTACACAAGAAAAGACTCGTGTTTTAATGGACGTAACTAGCTGTTCATTTGAAGTTTCGGGCACCCAAATGGAGGAACGGGAAGGCCATAAGATATCTAAGCATGCAACAGACTCAGATAAAGGATATGAAGCTGACCGGACGGTAATCGGACTCACGATGGGACAATGACACAGAGATTCGTACACAAGAAAAGACTCGTGTTTTAATGGACGTAACTAGCGGTTCATTTGAAGTTTCGGGCACCCGAATGGAGGAACGGGAAAGCCATAAGATACCTGAGCATGCAACATACTCAGATAAAGGATATGAAGCTTACCGGACGGTAATCGGACTCACGATGGGACAATGACACAGAGATTCGTACATAAGAAAAGACTCGAGTTTTAAATGACGTAACTATCTGTACATTTGAAGTTTCGGGCACCCGAATGGAGGTACGGGAAGGCCATAAGATATGATGCGACAATGACACAGAGATTCGTACACAAGAAAAGACTCGACTTTTAAAGGACGTAACTATCTGTTCATTTGAAATTTCGGGCACCCGAATGGAGGAACGGGAAAGCCATAAGATATCTAAGCTTGCAACAGACTCAGATAAAGGATATGAAGCTGACCGGACTGTAATCGGACTCACGATGGGACAATGACACAGAGATTCGTACACAAGAAAAGACTCGTGTTTTAATGGACGTAACTAGCGGTTCATTTGAAGTTTCGGGCACTCGAATGGAGGAACGCGAAAGCCATAAGATATCTGAGCATGCAACAGACTCAGATAAAGGATATGAAACTTACCGGACGGTAATTGGACTCACGATGGGACAATGACACAGAGATTCGTACATAAGAAAAGACTCGAGTTTTAAAGGACGTAACTATCTGTACATTTGAAGTTTCGGGCACCCGAATGGAGGTACGGGAAGGTCATAAGATATGATGCGACAATGACATAGAGATTCGTACACAAGAAAAGACTCGAGTTTTAATGGACGTAACTAGCGGTTCATTTGAAGTTTCGGGTACCCGAATGGAGGAACGGGAAGGTCATATGATATCTGAGCATGCAACAGACTCAGATAAAAGGATATGAAGCTGACCGGACGGTAATCGGACTCACGATGGGACAATGACACAGAGATTCGTACACCAGAAAAGACTCGTGTTTTAATGAATGTAAATAGCGGTTCATTTGAAATTTCGGGCACTCGAATGGAGGAACGGGAAAGCCATAAGATATCTAAGCTTGCAACAGACTCAGATAAAGGATATGAAGCTGACCGGACGGTAATCGGACTCACGATGGGACAATGACACAGAGATTCGTACACAAGAAAAGACTCGTGTTTTAATGGACGTAACTAGCGGTTCATTTGAAGTTTCGGGCACCCGAATGGAGGAACGGGAAAGCCATAAGATACCTGAGCATGCAACAGACTCAGATAAAGGATATGAAGCTTACCGGACGGTAATCGGACTCACGATGGGACAATGACATAGAGATTCGTATACAAGAAAAGACTCGTGTTTTAATGAGCGTAAATAGCGGTTCATTTGAAGTTTCGGGCTCCCGAATGGAGGAACGGGAAAGCCATAAGATATCTAATCATGCAACAGACTCAGATAAAGGATATGAAGCTGACCGGACGGTAATCGGACTCACGATGCGACAATGACACAGAGATTCGTACACAAGAAAAGACTCGAGTTTTAAAGGACGTAACTATCTGTACATTTGAAGTTTCGGGCACCCGAATGGAGGTACGGGAAGGCCATAAGATATCTAAGCATGAAACAGACTCAGATAAAGGATATGAAGATGACCGGACGGTAATCGGACTCACGATGCGACAATGACATAGAGATTCGTACACAAGAAAAGACTAGAGTTTTAATGGACGTAACTAGC
The DNA here is from genome assembly GCA_032199755.1 of Ambrosia artemisiifolia. Lineage (NCBI taxonomy): Eukaryota > Viridiplantae > Streptophyta > Magnoliopsida > Asterales > Asteraceae > Ambrosia > Ambrosia artemisiifolia. The sequence continues at coordinate 39,397,033 of CM063519.1, read as the reverse complement.
GGTTCATTTGAAGTTTCGGGCACCCGAATGGAGGAACGGCAAGGCCATAAGATATCGGAGCATGCAACAGACTCAGATAAAGGATATGAAGCTGACCGAACGGTAATCGGACTCACGATGGGACAATGACACAAAGATTCGTACACAAGAAAAGACTCGTGTTTTAATGAAAGTAAATAGCGGTTCATTTGAAGTTTCGGGCACCCGAATGGAGGAACCGGAAAGCCATAAGATATCTAAGCATGCAACAGACTCAGATAAAGGATATGAAGCTGACCGGACGGTAATCGGACTCACGATGGGACAATGACACAGAGATTCGTACATAAGAAAAGACTCGAGTTTTTAAGGACATAACTATCTATACATTTGAAGTTTCGGGCACCCGAATGGAGGTACGGGAAGGCCATAAGATATCTAAGCATGCAACAGACTCAGATAAAGGATATGAAGCTGACCGGACGGTAATCGGACTCACGATGCGACAATGACATAGAGATTCGTACACAAGAAAAGACTCGAGTTTTAATGGACGTAACAAGCGGTTCATTTGAAGTTTCGGGCACCCGAATGGAGGAACGGCAAGGCCATAAGATATCGGAGCATGCAACAGACTCAGATAGAGGATATGAAGCTGACCGAACGGTAATCGGACTCACGATGGGACAATGACACAAAGATTCGTACACAAGAAAAGACTCGTGTTTTAATGAAAGTAAATAGCGGTTCATTTGAAGTTTCGGGCACCCGAATGGAGGAACCGGAAAGCCATAAGATATCTAAGCATGCAACAGACTCAGATAAAGGATATGAAGCTGACCGGACGGTAATCGGACTCACGATGGGACAATGACACAGAGATTCGTACATAAGAAAAGACTCGAGTTTTTAAGGACATAACTATCTATACATTTGAAGTTTCGGGCACCCGAATGGTGGTACGGGAAGGCCATAAGATATCTAAGCATGCAACAGACTCAGATAAAGGATATGAAGCTGACCGGACGGTAATCGGACTCACGATGCGACAATGACATAGAGATTCGTACACAAGAAAAGACTCGAGTTTTAATGGACGTAACTAGCGGTTCATTTGAAGTTTCGGGCACCCAAATGGAGGAACGGGAAAGCCATAAGACATATAAGCATGCAACAGACTCAGATAAAGGATATCAAGCTGACTGGACGGTAATCGGACACACGATGCGACAATGACACAGAGATTCGTACACAAGTAAAGACTCGAGTTTTAAAGGACGTAACTATCTGTACATTTGAAGTTTCGGGCACCCGAATGGAGGTACGGGAAGGCCATAAGATATGATGCGACAATGACATAGAGATTCGTACACAAGAAAAGACTCGAGTTTTAATGGACGTAACTAGCGGTTCATTTGAAGTTTCGGGTACCTGAATGGAGGAACGGGAAGGTCATATGATATCTGAGCATGCAACAGACTCAGATAAAAGGATATGAAGCTGACCGGACGGTAATCGGACTCACGATGGGACAATGACACAGAGATTCGTACACAAGAAAAGACTCGTGTTTTAATGAATGTAAATAGCGGTTCATTTGAAATTTCGGGCACTCGAATGGAGGAACGGGAAAGACATAAGATATCCAAGCTTGCAACAGACTCAGATAAAGGATATGAAGCTGACCGGACGGTAATCGGACTCACGATGGGACAATGACACAGAGATTCGTACACAAGAAAAGACTCGTGTTTTAATGGACGTAACTAGCGGTTCATTTGAAGTTTCGGGCACCCGAATGGAGGAACGGGAAAGCCATAAGATACCTGAGCATGCAACAGACTCAGATAAAGGATATGAAGCTTACCGGACGGTAATCGGACTCACGATGGGACAATGACACAGAGATTCGTATACAAGAAAAGACTCGTGTTTTAATGAGCATAAATAGCGGTTCATTTGAAGTTTCGGGCACCCGAATGGAGGAACGGGAAAGCCATAAGATATCTAATCATGCAACAGACTCAGATAAAGGATATGAAGCTGACCGGACGGTAATCGGACTCACGATACGACAATGACACAGAGATTCGTACACAAGAAAAGACTCGAGTTTTAAAGGACGTAACTATCTGTACATTTGAAGTTTCGGGCACCCGAATGGAGGTACGGGAAGGCCATAAGATATCTAAGCATGAAACTGACTCAGATAAAGGATATGAAGATGACCGGACGGTAATCGGACTCACGATGCGACAATGACATAGAGATTCGTACACAAGAAAAGACTCGAGTTTTAATGGACGTAACTAGCGGTTCATTTGAAGTTTCGGGCACCCGAATGGAGGAACGGCAAGGCCATAAGATATCGGAGCATGCAACAGACTCAGATAAAGGATATGAAGCTGACCGAACGGTAATCGGACTCACGATGGGACAATGACACAAAGATTCGTACACAAGAAAAGACTCGTGTTTTAATGAAAGTAAATAGCGGTTCATTTGAAGTTTCGGGCACCCGAATGGAGGAACCGGAAAGCCATAAGATATCTAAGCATGCAACAGACTCAGATAAAGGATATGAAGCTGACCGGACGGTAATCGGACTCACGATGGGACAATGACACAGAGATTCGTACATAAGAAAAGACTCGAGTTTTTAAGGACATAACTATCTATACATTTGAAATTTCGGGCACCCGAATGGAGGTACGGGAAGGCCATAAGATATCTAAGCATGCAACAGACTCAGATAAAGGATATGAAGCTGACCGGACGGTAATCGGACTCACGATGCGACAATGACATAGAGATTCGTACACAAGAAAAGACTCGAGTTTTAATGGACGTAACTAGCGGTTCATTTGAAGTTTCGGGCACCCAAATGGAGGAACGGGAAAGCCATAAGACATATAAGCATGCAACAGACTCAGATAAAGGATATGAAGCTGACTGGACGGTAATCGGACACACGATGCGACAATGACACAGAGATTCGTACACAAGTAAAGACTCGAGTTTTAAAGGACGTAACTATCTGTAAATTTGAAGTTTCGGGCACCCGAATGGAGGTACGGGAAGGCCATAAGATATCTAAGCATGCAACAGACTCAGATAAAGGATATGAAGCTGACCGGACGGTAATCGGACTCACGATGCGACAATGACATAGAGATTCGTACACAAGAAAAGATTCGAGTTTTAATGGACGTAACTAGCGGTTCATTTGAAGTTTCGGGCACCCGAATGGAGGAACGGGATGGCCATAAGATTTCTGAGCATGCAACAGACTCAGATAAAGGATATGAAGTTTACCGGATGGTAATCGGACTCACGATGGGACAATGACACAGAGATTTGTACACAAGAAAAGACTCGTGTTTTAATGAATGTAAATAGCGGTTCATTTGAAATTTCGGGCACCCGAATGGAGGAACGGGAAAGCCATAAGATATCTAAGCATGCAACAGACTCAGATAAAGGATATGAAGCTAAAGGATATGAAGCTGATTTGGGCGATCTAGGGTTTTTTCTTCGGGTTTTCTTTTCCTGTCTTCTTTCACCCTTCTCTTCTTCTTGTTACTGTTCTATTGGCTCTCTGATTACTGGTTTTGTTACTTTCTTCATGGATCAATCTGGAGTTGATTCAAATAGGGGTTTACCCCCTGATATTCCGCCGGATATCTTGGGTGATAATGAGTATGATTTGTCGAAGGCTAGTAATGGGTTGTATTGTCTTCGTAGGAGGGTTGGTGGTAAGCTGGAGTCGTGTATGTTAACTGAGGGGGATCTGGAGTATCTGAAGGGGATGTTCGGTGATGATTGGATTCAGCAGGTTGGGTCGGATGATGGTTTCTTTCAGAGTACTTCTGGGGGAGTGGGTAATAGGATTTCTTCTGCTGATTCTTTTAGGGTTGGTGCTCGTTTGCAAGGTATGACTGATATCCCTAATTTGTCTGATGCTCATGTTGTTTATCTGCGTAATTTGTTGGGGGATAACTGGAAGGCCAGATTATTGTATGAAGATATGGAACAATTGTGTCAGTTGTCGTTGAAATGTGATGCTAATGGTAAGCCTATGAGTGCTTCTTTAGACAAGGGTATGAGTACTGGTTTGCAGAATAGTGCTAATTCAGGGGAAACTAGTGTTCTTTATGAGGGTCAAAATATGTCTATTCTGGAAGCTTTGACAAAGTTTATTTCTAAGAATAATGACTGTTCTGTTGCTGTGAAAGATGGGAAGGTATGTTTTCCTCAGGTTTCCCCTAATGTTAATGTGTTTGAAGCTGTGGGATGTGATAGTTTTGAAGTGTTTAGTAAGAGGAAGAAACACTCTGTTAGGAATGAAGGCATGAAGTTAAAGATTGGTAAGCTTGCTGAGGGTATTTCCAAGTATGCTGGGTATTGTGTTAAGGGTGATGAGTTGGAGGTTCTGCCTGATAATTGTTCTGCTGCTGATTATTTGGCTGTATTGGCTAAGAAACCTGTTGTTCTTATTCCTCCTAAGAAGGCTAAGAAAGGGGAAGGTGATATGAAGATGGAGAATGCTGATAGTGTTGTAGTTGAAAAGGCTGATTGTAGTCAAGTTGAGGGTAGCTGTAATTCTTCTGATAGTATTAAGGGTAATGGAATGAAGTTTATTAATGTGAAGAATAGGATGGCTGGGGATAAGAGTTTGAATGGGTTGGAAATAATTAAGTTTAATTATGAAAAGCCTGTGGTTAAGATGGATTTCTGTCCTGGGTTTCCTGTTCCTAAGATTGATTCTAAGAAAGCTGTGGTCAGGGGGAGGTTAAAGGGAGTGGTGAAGTGGCTGCTGGTGGCAGTAAACCTACTGTTGAAGAAGAAGGGGTTAGTATGGAGATTGTTAAAGATAGTGGTGATGATCAGAAAGAGGAAGGTACTAGAAGTAAGTTGAATAGGGGTGTGAAAGGTATTAGAAGAATTCCTATGAGGAAGCTTATTCTTGATAAATCCAGAAAAATGAGTCCTTATTGTATTACTAAGGATGATGTTGCTGTTATTAAGCAGCTTCCTCCTTTGCCAAAGAAATCAGTTTTGGGGTCTGTTGTTATTAAAGATAATGTGGTATTTGCTGCAAAAAGAGGTGATATGAATAATACTACTAAGGCTGCTGGGAAGATGCCTATGGGTGACAATGAGGTTAAATCTTATGCTGCTGCTACTTCTGGTAAGCAGAGTGAAGTTTTAGTAGAAAAGGTTCAGTATTATCCTCCTAAGGTTTTGGAGAATGGGGAAGAGGTTGCTGTTATTAATCCTGATAAAATTGCTGAAGCCAAGGTGGTTTATAGTAAGTATCTGTATGGCTATTTTGTGGGTAAGGAGTTATCTGTGGGTCTTGTTAGATTCCATCTGATGAGAATGTGGAAGAAATTTGGGTTGGCTGATGTTTCTACTAATAATACTGGTATTTTCTTTTTTAAATTTAAAAATGATGAGGGTATGTGGACTGCTATGGAGAAGGGGCCATGGCTTGTGAATAATATTCCTTTATGTCTAAAGAAATGGGAAGTTGGAATATGTTTAGAGAAAATTGAGCCTAATATGATTCCTATGTGGGTTACTATTCCTAATCTTCCTAAGGAATTATGGAATAATGAAAGCATTTGTAGTATGTTGAGTTGTGTTGGAAATCCTCTTATGTTTGATAGAGTTACAGCTGAAAGATGTCAGAAGAAAGAGGGGCCTGCTTGTTTTGCCAGGGTTCTGGTTGAGGTTAAGGCTGAGAAGGTATTGCCTGAGTTTGTTAAGGCTTGGTATCCTCCTGATGATGGTAAGCCTGGGTTTTTTAGTAGTACTAGAGTTACTTATGAGGTGTTTATCAAAAAATGTTCTGGTTGTAAGGTATTTGGTCATGATTTTGAGGGGTGTACCTCTAGGATTATGACTGTGAAGGAGTTGGAGGAGAAGTCTCAGAAACTTGTTAATGAGCTTAATAAAGCTGATAATCAGGACTTTCCTGTTTCTGGTATTAATACTGATGGGTATACTAGAGTGGGCAGGACCAATAAAAAAGATAAGAGTTTTGGTAATGGGGGTGCTGGGATTGGTAATAATGGGGATAGAGATTGGGGTGAGGGTACTTCTGGTGGGAATCAGGGTAGAGACTTGAGAAGGACTGATGGTAGAAATGATGGGTTTAGATACAATAATTATACTAGAAGGGGTGGTTTTCAGGGGAGAGGAGGTTTCCAAAATAGGGGTGGTTTTCAGGGTAGAAACAATCAGGCTTTTAGACAAGTGAAGTTGAATAATCAGAGTGGGGGTGATAGAAATGTTAAAAATAGTTCTAACAGATTTGAGATTCTTAGTGATGAGGTTTTAGCTGGTTTGGATTTGAGTACTGAGGGAGTTTCTTCTGACAAGATTGATGAAAATAAAGTTGAGGGGAATAAGCCTTCTATTGCTGGTGAAAAGAAGGTTGGGGGTATAAAATTTATTGAGAAGACTAGTCCTGTTAAGAAGACTGTGCCTGTGGAGACTAATGATGGGTACTAAGGGTAAAGAGAAGGAAGGGGAAGGAGTTGTGGATAATGAGAAGAAGACTGTTAAAGGGGGAGCTGTTTTGAAGGAGTCTAGAGATTCTATTCAAACTAAGGTCAATACTAAATCTGGATATTTCAAGATGTCTGAAGATCAGTTTAATGAGGTAGCACATTATGTTATTAATAAGTCCTGTCCAACTAATGCTGTTATGAGAGGGTGGAATATTGGGCAGGTTAAATTATTTTTTGAACAATGGGATCAATTGATGTTTGAGAAGCTGGCTCAATCCTGTGATACTCAGACTGAGCAGGGGGGTGCAGGGGATTTTATGAAGTGTGATGAGGGGGAATGCAGTAATAGTAGTGGGGGTTCTGGTGATTTGAAGAATCCTGAGGTTATTTCTGATGTTAATAATGAAGTTTAAGATTTTTGCTTGGAATGTTAGAGGTATGTCTACTACCTCTAAGCAAAGTCAGATTAGAAGTATCTTGTTGGAGAATAAGGTGAGTTTGTGTGGTTTGATTGAAACTAGAGTTAGTCCTGTGAATGTTGATTGTGCTTGCAAGAATGTGATGAGTAGCTGGAGCTGGGTGTCCAATGTTAATTTCTGTCCCAGTTGGGTTCGGATTTTAGTGGGTTGGGATCCTAGGTTCTTGGATGTGATTGTTTTGTGTATGACATCCCAAGTCATTCACTGTTTGGTGTGTCCTGTGAAGGGAGGAGGGGATAGTTTTTTCTGTTCTTTTGTTTATGGGGTTACTGATATTGGGGGGAGAAGATTGTTGTGGGATGAGCTGAGGAGGCATGGAGGGCAGATCAGGGATAATCCTTGGTTAATAGTTGGTGACTTTAATGCCATTCTTGAATCTAGAGATAAAAGTACTGAGCTTGCTACTTCAGTTTATGGTATGGAGGATTTTCAGAAGTGTGTAGGTGATATTAGAGTGGAGGATCTTGCTAGCACTGGTTTCCACTATACATGGAATCAGAAGCCAGGAAAGAAAGATGGGATATGGGAGAAATTGGATAGAGCAATGGGAAATGAAAGTTTTGTGAAGATGTTTCCTTCTGTATTTGCTAAATTCTTGCCTTTTTATACATCTGATCACTCTCCTGTGGTCATAGCTTGTTCTCTATCTGTTACAGGTAAGGAGCCAAAACCTTTTAAGTTTTGGAATCATTTATCCTCTAAACCTGAGTTTTTACCTATTGTGAGGGATGTTTGGAATAGGAGGTTTATGGGCTGTAAGATGTTTATTATTGTTTCTAAGCTTAAGGAATTAAAGAAGCCTTTGAGGAAGCTTAATTTTCAGCATGGCAATTTACATAAAAAGGTTGATATTCTTAGAAAGGAGGTGGAAAGAGTTCAAGAAGCTGCTTACAATGATGTTGATAATGCTGATCTTAGAGATGAAGAAGTGGCTTTTGTTAATGCTTATAATATGGCCTGTCTTGATGAGGAGATTATGTTAAAACAGAAGTCCAAGATTCACTGGTTATGTGTGGGTGATCAGAATACTAAGTATTTCTTTCATTCTATGAAGCATAGGCAAGCCAGAAATAGGATTTCTCAGATTAATGGAGTTGATGGAAGTCTGTATGATGAAGAAGGGGTTGGGGATGCTTTTGTGCAATTCTTTAGGGGTATGATGGGAAGTAAAGAGGCTGTGAGACCTATTAGGGAGGCTGATTCTTTGTTCAATAAAAGATTAAATGAGGCTGATGCTGATTATATGATAAGAAGTGTTACTAAGGATGAAATCAAGGCTGCTATGTTCCAGATTGATGATAATAAGGCCCCTGGGCCTGATGGCTATTCTTCCAATTTTTTTAAGAAGGCTTGGAGTATTATTGGTGATGATGTTTGTCTTGCTGTGCAGGAGTTTTTTGACAATGGCAAGATTCTGAAGCAGCTAAATGCCACAGTCATTACTCTGGTACCAAAGGTTAATTCCCCCTTGAGTGTGTCTGAATTTAGACCAATAGCCTGCTGTAATGTGTTGTATAAATGCATCAGTAAGGTGATTTGTAATAGAATGATGGGGTACTTAGAACAAGTGGTGGATAAAGTTCAGAGTGCTTTTGTTCCTGGTAGGCTTATTAGTGATAATATATTGTTAGCACAAGAGTTGGTTAAGGGGTATGATTGGGTCAGAGGGTACCCTAGGGTTGCTATGAAGATTGACCTTCAGAAGGCATATGATTCTGTTGATCATGGTTTCTTGCTTGAATGTTTAAAGGGTTTTGGGTTTCATCCTAAGTTTATTAATTGGATTATGGTGTGTGTGCAGAATGTTTCTTATTCTATAAGTATTAATGGGCAGCTTCATGGTTTCGTTAAGGGTGAAAAGGGATTGAGGCAGGGTGACCCAATGTCTCCATACTTATTCACTCTGATCATGGAGGTCCTTAATTTGATGTTAGTTAGAAGGATAAATGAGGGGGATAATTTTGTTTACCATTGGAAGTGTGAAAAGATTAAGTTGACACACTTGTGCTTTGCTGATGACCTTTTTATGTTTAGCAGTGCTGACAGGGATTCTATTAATATTCTTATGGAAGCCTTAAGGGAGTTTGGGGAGTGTTCTGGGCTGAGACCTAATCTTAAAAAGAGTGAAATTATTTTTGGCAATGTGAGTGGTGAAGTTCAGCAAGAAATTTTGAGTATTGTTCCTTTTAGTGTGGGTTGCCTGCCTTTGAAATATCTTGGTATACCTCTTGCCTCAAGGAGGTTATATCAAAAGGATTGTAGTGTTTTACTTGATAAGGTGAAGAAAAGAGTAACAGATTGGAGAAATAAATTTTTGTCTTATGCTGGAAGAGTTCAGTTACTGAAATCTGTACTGTCTTCCTTAACTGTTTATTGGGCATCATTATTCATTCTTCCTGTTAATCTTAATGAAGATGTTGAGAGAATCTGCAGGGGCTTCTTGTGGTGTCAGGGTGATTATAAGCATGGTAGTGCTAGGGTGAGTTGGGAGGAGATTTGTTTAAAGAAAGTTCATGGTGGATTGGGAGTTTCCTCTTTAAAAGAAAGGAACATTGCTCTTATGTCCAAACATATTTGGAATATTGTGAGTAATAGGGATTCTGTATGGGTTGAATGGGTGAAGAATTATAAGATTCATGGCTGCAATTTCTGGGATGTTGGAGATACTAATTCTGACTCTTGGAGTTGGAAGCAGATTCTGGGATGCAGAAACCTTATTAGACCCCATTGTTTTGCAAAAATTGGTAATGGAAGGATGATTAATGCATGGTTTGATCACTGGCATGGGAAGGGTCCTTTTATTAAAATTATTGATAGGAGGGATATAAAATCTGCTGGATTTAGTCTGAGAATGTGTGCTGCTGATTTATTTCATAATGGTGTGTGGAATATCCCTGATGATTGGAGAAGAAAATACCCTGAGCTATGGCAGTCTCCTGAGCCTGTTCTTTATCCTGGTACTAAGGATAGGTATCTATGGTTGGATGGGAATGGTAAAGTTGTTCCTTATTCAACTAAAGTTGTGTATAATGAGTTTGCTGGTAAAGGGCAGGAGGTTAAGTGGGCTAATTTTGTATGGTTTAGACAGATGGTCCCTAGACATGCTTTTATCACTTGGTTGGCATTTAAGTATAAGTTGCCTACTCAGGATAAAATGGTATGGAAAGTTAATACTAATTTGAAGTGTAGTTTGTGTAATGTGCATGCAGATAGCCATCAGCACTTGTTTTTCAAGTGTGAGTTTTCTGCTGTGATATGGAGAAGGATAAAGATTTTAGCTAAACTTGAGAGTTTGCCTGATGAGTGGGAATTGATTATTCAGGAAGTGGAAGGTAAAAAGACTGGTAAATCTGTTTGGAGTGTTATCCAGAGGCTCTGTTTAGCTGCTGCTGTGTATTTTGTCTGGCAAGAAAGAAACTGTAGGCTGTTCAGTAAAGTCCGTAGGGAAGCTGGGGTTGTTTGTAAACAGGTGGAGGAGGTAGTTAGGTTGAAGCTTAGGGGTTTAAAGTTTAAAAATTCTGAGCAGGTCAAGCTTGCAGCTGCTCTTTGGGGTTTTGAGGCTGATGGTGATGATAATGATGAATGATTATAAGGTCAAGGGAAGATGGGATTGTAGGAAGGAGACTGTTGTAGAGCTGGTTGTCAGGAGTTTTAATCTGTTAAAGGGTGTTCTTTGGTTCCCTTTTGATCCTGGAATTGTCATGGTATGGAAGTTTTAATGTAAGTGGGTCAGGTGGGTCTGTGGTGTGTGGGTTAGTGTGCAGGTGTTGATTTGTTGGTACTGGTTTGTTGCTGATTGAAGGCTGGTTGGTGGTTTGTTTGTGGCTGCTGGAGTCTTGGATGACTTGCTGGTGGCTGCTGGAGTCTTGGAAGATTTGAAGATGGATGCTGGTTTTTGTGTTGCTGATTTTCTGTCTTGGTTTTGTTTTTGTTTTAGTTTGTTTGTTTTGTTTTGTTTGGACTTGATAGGATTTAGCTGTGTGGTTTTTTTTGTGGTTTGTTTTTGTTTGATTGTATAGTTGAGCTTATGGTCGGGACGTTTGGATAGTCCCATTGTTAGACCATGGCTTGAGATCGGGTTTTGGTCCTTGGGGTATGTCCCGGGATGCTGATCTCTTAGGTGTACATATATTTTTTTGTGATTAATAAAATTTACCAGGAGTGCCGCCTCCTTTTACCAAAAAAAAAAAGGATATGAAGCTGACCGGACGGTAATCGGACTCACGATGCGACAGTGACATAGAGATTCGGACACAAGAAGAGACTCGAGTTTTAATGGACGTAACAAGCGGTTCATTTGAAGTTTCGGGCAAGCAAAAATGGAGGAACGGGAGAGCCATAAGACATCTAAGCATGCAACAGACTCAGATAAAGGATATGAAGCTGACTGGACGGTAATCGGACACACGATGGGACAATGACACAGAGATTCTTACACAAGAAAAGACTCGTGTTTTAATGAACGTAAATAGCGGTTCATTTGAAATTTCGGGCACCCGAATGGAGGAACGGGAAAGCCATAAGATATCTAAGCATGCAACAGACTCAGATAAAGGATATGAAGATGACCGGATGGTAATCGGACTCACGATGCGAAAATGACATAGAGATTCGTACACAAGAAAAGACTCGAGTTTTAATGGACGTAACTAGCGGTTCATTTGAAGTTTCGGGCACCCGAATGGAGGAACGGGAAGGCCATAAGATATCGGAGCATGCAACAGACTCAGATAAAGGATATGAAGCTGACCGAACGGTAATCGGACTCACGATGGGACAATGACACAGAGATTCGTACACAAGAAAAGACTCGTGTTTTAATGAACGTAAATAGCGGTTCATTTGAAGTTTCGGGCACCCGAATGGAGGAACGGGAAAGCCATAAGATATCTAAGCATGCACCAGACTCAGATAAAGGATGTGAAGCTGACCGGACAGTAATCAGACTCACGATGCGACAATGACATAGAGATTCGTACACAAGAAAAGACTCGAGTTTTAAAGGACGTAACTATCTGTACATTTAAAGTTTCGGGCACCCGAATGGAGGTACGGGAAGGCCATAAGATATCTAAGCATGCAACAGACTCAGATAAAGGATATCATGCTGACCGGACGGTAATCGGACTCACGATGCGACAATGACATAGCGATTCGTACACAAGAAAAGACTCGAGTTTTAATGGACGTAACTAGCGGTTCATTTGAAGTTTCGGGCACCCGAATGGAGGAACGGGAACGCCATAAGATATCGGAGCATGCAACAGACTCAGATAAAGGATATGAAGCTGACCGAACGGTAATCGGACTCACGATGGGACAATGACACAGAGATTCGTACACAAGAAAAGACTCGTGTTTTAATGAACGTAAATAGCGGTTCATTTGAAGTTTCGGGCACCCGAATGGAGGAACGGGAAAGCCATAAGATATCTAAGCATGCACCAGACTCAGATAAAGGATGTGAAGCTGACCGGACAGTAATCGGACTCACGATGCGACAATGACATAGAGATTCGTACACAAGAAAAGACTCGAGTTTTAAAGGACGTAACTATCTGTACATTTAAAGTTTCGGGCACCCGAATGGAGGTACAGGAAGGCCATAAGATATCTAAGCATGCAACAGACTCAGATAAAGGATATCATGCTGACCGGACGGTAATCGGACTCACGATGCGACAATGACATAGAGATTCGTACACAAGAAAAGACTCGAGTTTTAATGGACGTAACTAGCGGTTCATTTGAAGTTTCGGGCACCCGAATGGAGGAACGGGAAGGCCATAAGATATCGGAGCATGCAACAGACTCAGATAAAGGATATGAAGCTGACCGAACGGTAATCGGATCACGATGGGACAATGACACAGAGATTCGTACACAAGAAAAGACTCGTGTTTTAATGAACGTAAATAGCGGTTCATTTGAAGTTTCGGGCACCCGAATGGAGGAACGGGAAAGCCATAAGATATCTAAGCATGCACCAGACTCAGATAAAGGATGTGAAGCTGACCGGACAGTAATCGGACTCACGATCCGACAATGACATAGAGATTCGTACACAAGAAAAGACTCGAGTTTTAAAGGACGTAACTATCTGTACATTTAAAGTTTCGGGCACCCGAATGGAGGTACGGGAAGGCCATAAGATATCTAAGCATGCAACAGACTCAGATAAAGGATATGAAGCTGACCGGACGGTAATCGGACTCACGATGCGACAATGACACAGAGATTCGTACACAAAGAAAAGACTCGAGTTTTAAAGGACGTAACTATCGGTACATATGAAATTTCGGGCACCCGAATGGTGGAACGGCAAAGCCATAAGATATCTAAGCATGCAACAGACTCAGATAAAGGATATGAAGCTGACTGGACGGTAATCGGACTCACGATGGGACAATGACACATAGATTCGTACACAAGAAAAGACTCGTGTTTTAATGGACGTAACTAGCGGTTCATTTGAAGTTTCGGGCACCCGAATGCAGAAACGGGAAGGCCATAAGATATCTGAGCATGCAACAGACTCAGATAAAGGATATGAAACTTACCGGACGGTAATCGGACTCACGATGGGACAATGACACAGAGATTCGTACATAAGAAAAGACTCGAGTTTTAAAGGACGTAACTATCTGTACATTTGAAGTTTCGGGCACCCGAATGGAGGTACGGGAAGGCCATAAGATATGATGCGACAATGACACAGAAATTCGTACACAAGAAAAGACTCGACCTTTAAAGGACGTAACTATCTGTAAATTTGAAGTTTCGGGCACCCGAATGGAGGTACGGGAAGGCCATAAGATATCTAAGCATGCAACAGACTCAGATAAAGGATATGAAGCTGACCAGACGGTAATCGGAGTCACGATGCGACAATGAAATAGAGATTCGTACATGAGAAAAGACTCGAGTTTTAATGGACGTAACTAGCGGTTCATTTGAAGTTTCGGGCACCCGAATAGAGGATCGGGAAGGCCATAAGATATCTGAGCATGCAACATACTCAGATAAAGGATATGAAGCTGACCGAATGGTAATCGGACTCACGATGGGACAATGACACAGAGATTCGTACACAAGAAAAGACTCGTGTTTTAATGAACGTAAATAGCGGTTCATTTGAAGTTTCGGGCACCCGAATGGAGGAACGGGGAAGCCTTAAGATATCTAAGCATGCAACAGACTCAGATAAAGGATATGAAGCTGACTGGACGGTAATCGGACACACGATGGGACAATGACACAGAGATTCGTACACAAGAAAAGACTCGTGTTTTAATGAACGTAAATAGCGGTTCATTTGAAATTTCGGGCACCCGAATGGAGGAACGGGAAAGCCATAAGATATCTAAGCATGCACCAGACTCAGATAAAGGATGTGAAGCTGACCGGACAGTAATCGGACTCACGATGCGACAATGACATAGAGATTCGTACACAAGAAAAGACTCGAGTTTTAAAGGACGTAACTATCTGTACATTTAAAGTTTCGGGCACCCGAATGGAGGTACGGGAAGGCCATAAGATATCTAAGCATGCGACAGACTCAGATAAAGGATATGAAGCTGACCGGACGGTAATCGGACTCACGATGCGACAATGACACAGAGATTCGTACACAAGAAAAGACTCGAGTTTTAAAGGACGTAACTATCGGTACATATGAAATTTCGGGCACCCGAATGGTGGAACGGCAAAGCCATAAGATATCTAAGCATGCAACAGACTCAGATAAAGGATATGAAGCTGACCGGACGGTAATCGGACTCACGATGGGACAATGACACATAGATTCGTACACAAGAAAAGACTCGTGTTTTAATGGACGTAACTAGCGGTTCATTTGAAGTTTCGGGCACCCGAATGGAGAAACGGGAAGGCCATAAGATATCTGAGCATGCAACAGACTCAGATAAAGGATATGAAACTTACCGGACGGTAATCGGACTCACGATGGGACAATGACACAGAGATTCGTACATAAGAAAAGACTCGAGTTTTAAAGGACGTAACTATCTGTACATTTGAAGTTTCGGGCACCCGAATGGAGGTACGGGAAGGCCATAAGATATGATGCGACAATGACACAGAGATTCGTACACAAGAAAAGACTCGACTTTTAAAGGACGTAACTATCTGTAAATTTGAAGTTTCGGGCACCCGAATGGAGGAACGGGATGGCCATAAGATTTCTGAGCATGCAACAGACTCAGATAAAGGATATGAAGTTTACCGGATGGTAATCGGACTCACGATGGGACAATGACACAGAGATTCGTACACAAGAAAAGACTCGAGTTTTAATGGACGTAACTAGCGGTTCATTTGAAGTTTCGGGCACCCGAATAGAGGATCGGGAAGGCCATAAGATATCTGAGCATGCAACATACTCAGATAAAGGATATGAAGCTGACTGAACGGTAATCGGACTCACGATGGGACAATGACACAGAGATTCGTACACAAGGAAAGACCCGTGTTTTAATGAACGTAAATAGCGGTTCTTTTGAAGTTTCAGGCACCCGAATGGAGGAACGGGGAAACCTTAAGATATCTAAGCATGCAACAGACTCAGATAAAGGATATGAAGCTGACTGGACGGTAATCGGACACACGATGGGACAATGACACAGAGATTCGTACACAAGAAAAGACTCGTGTTTTAATGAACGTAAATAGCGGTTCATTTGAAATTTCGGGCACCCGAATGGAGGAACGGGAGAGCCATAAGACATCTAAGCATGCAACAGACTCAGATAAAGGATATGAAGCTGACTGGACGGTAATCGGACACACGATGGGACAATGACACAGAGATTCGTACACAAGAAAAGACTCGTGTTTTAATGAACGTAAATAGCGGTTCATTTGAAATTTCGGGCACCCGAATGGAGGAACGGGAAAGCCATAAGATATCTAAGCATGCAACAGACTCAGATAAAGGATATGAAGATGACCGGATGGTAATCGGACTCACGATGCGAAAATGACATAGAGTTTCGTACACAAGAAAAGACTCGAGTTTTAATGGACGTAACTAGCGGTTCATTAGAAGTTTCGGGCACCCGAATGGAGGAACGGGAAGGCCATAAGATATCGGAGCACGCAACAGACTCAGATAAAGGATATGAAGCTGACCGAACGGTAATCGGACTCACGATGGGACAATGACACAGAGATTCGTACACAAGAAAAGACTCGTGTTTTAATGAACGTAAATAGCGGTTCATTTGAAGTTTCGGGCACCCGAATGGAGGAACGGGAAAGCCATAAGATATCTAAGCATGCACCAGACTCAGATAAGGATGTGAAGCTGACCGGACAGTAATCGGACTCACGATGCGACAATGACATAGAGATTCGTACACAAGAAAAGACTCGAGTTTTAAAGGACGTAACTATCTGTACATTTAAAGTTTCGGGCACCCGAATGGAGGTATGGGAAGGCCATAAGATATCTAAGCATGCAACAGACTCAGATAAAGGATATGAAGCTGACCGGACGGTAATCGGACTCACGATGCGACAATGACATAGAGATTCGTACACAAGAAAAGACTCGAGTTTTAATGGACGTAACTAGCGGTTCATTTGAAGTTTCGGGCACCCGAATGGAGGAACGGGAAGGCCATAAGATATCGGAGCATGCAACAGACTCAGATAAAGGATATGAAGCTGACCGAACGGTAATCGGACTCACGATGGGACAATGACACAGAGATTCGTACACAAGAAAAGACTCGTGTTTTAATGAACGTAAATAGCGGTTCATTTGAAGTTTCGGGCACCCGAATGGAGGAACGGGAAAGCCATAAGATATCTAAGCATGCACCAGACTCAGATAAAGGATGTGAAGCTGACCGGACAGTAATCGGACTCACGATGCGACAATGACATAGAGATTCGTACACAAGAAAAGACTCGAGTTTTAAAGGACGTAACTATCTGTACATTTAAAGTTTCGGGCATCCGAATGGAGGTACGAGAAGGCCATAAGATATCTAAGCATGCAACAGACTCAGATAAAGGATATGAAGTTGACCGGACGGTAATCGGACTCACGATGCGACAATGACATAGAGATTCGTACACAAGCAAAGACTCGAGTTTTAAAGGACGTAACTATCGGTACATTTGAAATTTCGGGCACCCGAATTGAGGAACGGGAAAGCCATAAGATATCTAAGCAAGCAACAGACTCAGATAAAGGATATGAAGCTGACCGGACGGTAATCGGACTCACGATGGGACAATGACACAGAGATTCGTACACAAGAAAAGACTCGTGTTTTAATGGACGTAACTAGCGGTTCATTTGAAGTTTTGGGCATCCGAATGGAAGAACGGGAAGGCCATAAGATATCTGAGCATGCAACAAACTCAGATAAAGGATATGAATCTTACCGGACGGTAATCGGACTCACGATGGGACAATGACACAGAGATTCGTACACAAGAAAAGACTCGAGTTTTAAAGGACGTAACTATCTGTACATTTAAAGTTTCGGGCATCCGAATGGAGGTACGAGAAGGCCATAAGATATCTAAGCATGCAACAGACTCAGATAAAGGATATGAAGCTGACCGGACGGTAATCGGACTCACGATGCGACAATGACACAGAGATTCGTACACAAGAAAAGACTCGAGTTTTAAAGGACGTAACTATCGGTACATATGAAATTTCGGGCACCCGAATGGTGGAACGGCAAAGCCATAAGATATCTAAGCATGCAACAGACTCAGATAAAGGATATGAAGCTGACCGGACGGTAATCGGACTCACGATGGGACAATGACACATAGATTCGTACACAAGAAAAGACTCGAGTTTTAATGGACGGACCTATCGGTTCATATGAAGTTTCGGGCCCCAGAATGGAGGAACGGGAACGCCATAAGATATCTGATCTTGCAACAAACTATGTTAAAGGATACGAAGCAGACCGGACGGTAATCGGACTCACGATGTGACAATGACACAGAGATTCGTACACAAGAAAAGACTCGTGTTTTAATGGACGTAACTAGCGGTTCATTTGAAGTTTCGGGCACCCGAATTGAGGAATGGGAAGACCATAAGATATCTTAGCATGCAATAGACTCAGATAAAGGATATGAAGCTAACCGGACGGTAATCAGACTCACGATGCGACAATGACATAGAGATTCGTACACAAGAAAAGACTCGAGTTTTAAAGGACGTAACTATCGGTACATTTGAAATTTCGGGCACCCGAATTGAGGAACGGGAAAGCCATAAGATATCTAAGCATGCAACAGACTCAGATAAAGGATATGAAGCTGACCGGACGGTAATCGGACTCACGATGGGACAATGACACATAGATTCGTACACAAGAAAAGACTCGAGTTTTAATGGACGGAACTATCGGTTCATATGAAGTTTCGTGCCCCAGAATGGAGGAACGGGAACGCCATAAGATATCTGATCTTGCAACAAACTATGTTAAGGGATACGAAGCAGACCGGACGGTAATCGGAGTCACGATGTGACAATGACACAGAGATTCGTACACAAGAAAAGACTCGTGTTTTAATGGACGTAACTAGCGGTTCATTTGAAGTTTCGGGCACCCGAATTGAGGAATGGGAAGACCATATGATATCTAAGCATGCAATAGACTCAGATAAAGGATATAAAGCTAACCGGACGGTAATCGGACTCACGATTGGACAATGACACAGAGATTCGTACACAAGAAAAGGCTCGTGTTTTAATGGACGTAACTAGCAGTTCAGTTGAAGTTTCGGGCACCCGAATGGAGGAACGGGAAGGCCATAAGATATCTGAGCATGCAACAGACTCAGATAAAGGATATGAAGCTGACCGGACGGTAATCGGACTCACGATGGGACAATGAAACAGAGATTCGTACACAAGAAAAGACTCGTGCTTTAATGAACGTAAATAGCGTTTCATTTGAAGTTTCGGGCACCCGAATGGAGGAACGGGAAGGCCATAAGATATCTGAGCATGCAACAGACTCAGATAAAGGATATGAAGCCGACCGGATGGTAATCGGACTCACGATGGGACGTTGACACAGAGATTCGTACACAAGAAAAGACTCGTGTTTTAATGAACGTAAATAGCGGTTCATTTGAAGTTTCGGGCACCCGAATGCAGTAACGGGAAAGCCATAAGATATCTAAGCATGCAAAAGACTCAGATAAAGGATATGAAGTTGACCGGACGGTAATCGGACTCACAATGGAACAATGACACAGAGATTCGTACAAAAGAAAAGACTCGAGTTTTAATGGACGGGACTATCGGTTCATATGAAGTTTCGGGCACCCGAATGGAGGAACGGGAACGCCATAAGATATCTGATCATGCAACAAACTATGTTAAGGGATACGAAGCAGACCGGACGGTAATCGGCCTCACGATGTGACAATGAAACAGAGATTCGTACACAAGAAAAGACTCTTGTTTTAATGGACGTAACTAGCGGTTCATTTGAAGTTTCGGGCACCCGAATTGAGGAACGGGAATGCCATAAGATATCTAAGCATGCAACAGACTCAGATAAAGGATATGAAGTTGACCGGACGGTAATCGGACTCACGATGCGACAATGACATAGAGATTCGTACACAAGCAAAGACTCGAGTTTTAAAGGACGTAACTATCGGTACATTTGAAATTTCGGGCACCCGAATTGAGGAACGGGAAAGCCATAAGATATCTAAGCAAGCAACAGACTCAGATAAAGGATATGAAGCTGACCGGACGGTAATCGGACTCACGATGGGACAATGACACAGAGATTCGTACACAAGAAAAGACTCGTGTTTTAATGGACGTAACTAGCGGTTCATTTGAAGTTTTGGGCATCCGAATGGAAGAACGGGAAGGCCATAAGATATCTGAGCATGCAACAAACTCAGATAAAGGATATGAATCTTACCGGACGGTAATCGGACTCACGATGGGACAATGACACAGAGATTCGTACACAAGAAAAGACTCGTGTTTTAATGGACGTAACTAGCGGTTCATTTGAAGTTTCGGGCACCCGAATGGAGGAACGGGAAGGCCATAAGATATCTGAGCATGCAACAGACTCAGATAAAGGATATGAAGCTGACTGGACGGTAATCGGACTCACGATGGGACAATGACACAGAGATTCGTACACAAGAAAAGACTCGTGCTTTAATGAACGTAAATAGCGGTTCATTTGAAGTTTCGGGCACCCGAATGGAGGAACAGGAAGGCCATAAGATATCTGAGCATGCAACAGACTCAGATAAAGGATATGAAGCTGACAGGACGGTAATCGGACTCACGATGGGACATTGACACAGAGATTCGTACACAAGAAAAGACTCGTGTTTTAATGAACTTGTTAAAGGCTTGTTGCCACGCTTATGCCTCCGCGGAGCGTGTTTCCAACGGCCACGCCCCGCGGGCGCCTTCTGAACCTCCACAATCTCCACTGAGGAGTCAGAGGCATCGTCGCCAAAGAGGCTAGAAAACAAGAGTTTGCTGGACTCACCTGTGGTATAGTAAGGCTTGGGCGCGACGGACATATCAGGGTAGTAAAACCGGTCCGCAAGCGCCTCCAGACAAGACACCTGCCCTTCCGCCACAGGCCTCCACTTTATGCCCTTCTCCTGCCGGGCGGCATAAAATTGGAACTTGCTCACACCTGCGCAAGAAAAAGTTAGAATGATACCAAAAGCAAGAACAGAAAATTAAACATAAATATACTTACCCTCCTGAGCAATGTAAGGCTCCTTCCCCGCGCGAAGCGCCACGCGACGCATCCCAAGGAGATAGAAGATACCATCTGTCAAGTTCTTGAACTCCAGCTTGGTGGCGTTGGCGGTAAGGGTAGTGAACCATGCTTGCTTCTTGTAATCCTTAAGCACGGGTATGTCTGCCACCCGCTGCCCATCCGCGATCACCTTCCAGGGCAGACTGATGGGGATAACTCCCCTCTTGACAAAGAAAAACTTCTCCTTCGCCCAGTGCAAAGACTTTGGGTTATGAGTGGCCATAGGGGGCACTTTAGGGCGCGGCTTAAACGAGAACCACATCTCGTCGCGCGCAAGAAAGTAGAAGACATTGAGCATCTCCACAGTGGGCTCAATGTCTAAAGCACGGCAGGACGCCTCAAAGTGCACTAACCGCAGCATCCCAAAGGCGGTCAGTTGAGTAGGCCCAACGCCATACGCCACCAGAGTGTCAATCTGGAAGCGGGTGCAAGGCAACCGGAACCCACACTTGGTAAAGTGGGCTTCATAAAGGGCAAGCTGCCCAGTCCCCGCGGAGAGGACAGTATCCGTCGGAGACGGCAAGGTTGGTTCCCACTCCGGCAGGATATCGTAGATCCTGCAAAATTGGTTGAAAGCTTCTTCACTCCAAACACAGAATGTGTTGGTCATAAGCTTTCTTTCCTTAATTTTACCTTGCTCCACCTGCACCTCCTCTTCCACGTCATCCATCACCGGCTCCTTCCCGGCAACATCGCCGGAAGGAGACCCAACATTCGAAGCCTCAGACATTCTGACAAATAAAGTGAGAGAAGAAAGAGGAAACAAATCTGGAAATTTAACTGAAAACGTTGAAGACTCGCCGGGAAACTCAACAGACTCAACGGAAAACTTGAAGATTGGTCGGAATCTTCAAAGAAAAATGACAAACGAAAAGAAAGTTACACCGAACACAAAGAGAAATGAAGATCAAAGAGAAGTTTCACAATAAATCTTGAAGATTGTTCAAACAATCTTTGAAGATTCAAAGAAAACTCCAAATGATCTCTGGGTTTTTGAGAGAGAGAGTGCAAGTGAAGAAGAAGGAGTAGGCAAAATGAACGAGTAACCGTCCAAGATGCCTTCTCACTCCTATATATACCCACTGCATTAATGGCAGTGGGACCCAGAAGAAAAACAACCGTCATCACCCTTTTTTCAAAATGGAGAAGCACGATGACGACACGTGTCCTCATGCGCGAGTGGACGGCTGAGATCAGCCATGGGTAAATAATCCAACCGTTACTCGCTGGATGACTGACACGTGTCATGAGATCTCACCATTTTAAAAACTGGCAGGCGCGTGGATGCTCACGCGTCTGATGAACCTCACGTGTTACTCGCCACGTGGCACAAACACAACCACACAAGCAGCAAGTGGGGCGCGTGACAGCACACGCGCCTGACACAGACGAAAGGTTGGTAACTGCACCATAATGATGGGACAGCCAACAGTCAGCACAACAGACGAGGCTGACTCATCAGCAACCCTCAGGCTTCCATCAGAAGCAACTGATCATTCGAATTCCAGGCGCCTTAACTCCCATTTATGAGAGACAAATTAAATGCCAATGATTCAAGATTTATTACAACTTCTGACACGCCTCCGCGTCAATAAGGGAACCAAAAAAGACGTTCCCCACCCAGCGCCTTAATAGGTCATGGCGACAACCGTCTTTCATGGCGCAAATTTGACGTAAAACCAAAAAAGACGTTCCCCGCCCAGCGCCTTAACAGGTCATGGCGACAAACGTCTTTCATGGCGCAAATTTGACGTAAAACCAAAAAAGACGTTCCCCGCCCAGCGCCTTAACAGGTCATGGCGACAAACGTCTTTCATGGCGCAAATTTGACGTGAAACCAAAAAAAGACGTTCTCCGCCAAACTTTGCAGAAGAGCGAATTTCAAGACACAACAGCAGATGAGCTTTCATCCGCGACTCCATACTTTGAGTCTAGCACTCCACCTACTCTTCACAAAGAATAGGAGAAGCCCTAGACTAGGGGGACTTGAAGGGATAGGGAGCCTAATCCAGGCGGAAGAGACATCCCTATCCCCATAAGTCAGCTTCCCAGCGCCAGTCAACGGCGCGAGGAACTAACGGCGCGCAGCCAGCAGTGTATGCAGGGAAGCGCGCAAAGACAACAACTGATAAGCAATAACACCACCTGATAAGCGCGTACCATCACGCGCGGAATCTTCCCTCAACACCTTTTGTACGAGGTACAGAAGACAACAAAAGGAAGATTCACAAAGATCGTTGACAGTGTACGCGCCAATGACAAAGTGACAGGTGGCAAAAGTGGTCCAACAACTACATACAAGGACAGCAGCATGGCTGCAGCCATGCTTCCACCATGCCAGTGTCTACAGTGACAGCAGACATCCCTTACTGATGTCAGAAGCATGGTCAACGACTGTAGCAAGGACAGGGGCGCCGTCCGCCAACCACAGCATGCCACGTGTCCGCCTCGAGCAGCAACCATGCTGCCAAATGACGTCATGAACAGTACCTGTATTCTCCTGCCAATTCCAAGGAAGACTTTGGACTTGGGCCTGGACCAAGCCCAATGAAGACTGGCTACTCATGGGCCCCTCGATCATGCCCATGAGTTCTCCTATAAATACAAGAAGACCCCTCCTTGCCAAGGGATCCGAAAACAATCACTTGTAACTTAGAACACTCTCTCTCTTGTAATTCTTTGTACTCTCACATTAATAATATTCCGACTACTTACAGTGGACGTAGGTCATTACTCGACCGAACCACTTACATCTCGTGTTCTTAATTACTTTCGTCACATACTCACATTCTCCATCGTCACGGGGTTTAACCATACGGTTTGGGTAAAGGATTAATCCTGACGAACATAAGTATTAACCTCCACGTGGATTACTTGTAATCCCCGTGATACTTATTGTTTCTTCACTAAGCATGCAAAAGACTCAGATAAAGGATATGAAGTTGACCGGACGGTAATCGGACTCACGATGGGACAATGACACAGAGATTCGTACAAAAGAAAAGACTCGAGTTTTAATGGACGGAACTATCGGTTCATATGAAGTTTCGGGCACCCGAATGGAGAAACGGGAACGCCATAAGATATCAGATCATGCCACAAACTATGTTAAGGGATACGAAGCAAACCGGACGGTAATCGGACTCACGATGTGACAATGACACAGAGATTCGTACACAAGAAAAGACTCGTGTTTTAATGGACGTAACTAGCGGTTCATTTGAAGTTTCGGGCACCCGAATTGAGGAACGGGAACGCCATAAGATATCTGATCATGCAACAAACTATGTTAAGGGATACGAAGCAGACCGAACGGTAATCGGACTCACGATGTGACAATGACACAGAGATTCGTACACAAGAAAAGACTCGTGTTTAATGGACGTAACTAGCGGTTCATTTGAAGTTTCGGGCACCCGAATTGAGGAACGGGAAGGCCATAAGATATCTAAGCATGCAACAGACTCAGATAAAGGATATGAAGCTGACCGGACGGTAATCGGACTCACGATGCGACAATGACATAGAGATTCGTACACAAGCAAAGACTCGAGTTTTAAAGGACGTAACTATCGGTACATTTGAAATTTCGGGCACCCGAATTGAGGAACGGGAAAGCCATAAGATATCTAAGCAAGCAACAGACTCAGATAAAGGATATGAAGCTGACCGGACGGTAATCGGACTCACGATGGGACAATGACACAGAGATTCGTACACAAGAAAAGACTCGTGTTTTAATGTACGTAACTAGCGGTTCATTTGAAGTTTCGGGCACTCGAATGGAAGAACGTGAAGGCCATAAGATATCTGAGCATGCAACAAACTCAGATAAACGATATGAAACTGTCCGGATGGTAATAGGACTCACGATGGGACAATGACACAGAGATTCGTACACAAGAAAAGACTCGTGTTTTAATGAACGTAAATAGCGGTTCATTTGAAGTTTCGGGCACCCGAATGCAGTAACGGGAAAGCCATAAGATATCTAAGCATGCAACAGACTCAGATAAAGGATATGAAGTTGACCGGACGGTAATCGGACTCACGATGGGACAATGACACAGAGATTCGTACACAAGAAAAGACTCGAGTTTTAATGGACGGAACTATCGGTTCATATGAAGTTTCGGGCACCCGAATGGAGGAACGGGAATGCCATAAGATATCAGATCATGCAACAAACTATGTTAAGTGATACGAAGCAGACCGGACGGTAATCGGACTCACGATGGGACAATGACACAGAGATTCGTACACAAGAAAAGACTCGTGTTTTAATGGACGTAACTAGCGGTTCATTTGAAGTTTCGGGCACCCGAATGGAGGAACGGGAAGGCCATAAGATATCTGAGCATGCAACAGACTCAGATAATGGATATGAAGCTTAGCGGACGGTAATCGGACACACGATGGGACAATGACACAGAGATTCGTATACAAGAAAAGACTCGTGTTTTAATGAACGTAACTAGCGGTTCATTTGAAGTTTCGGGCACCCGAATTGAGGAACGGGAAGGCCATAAGATATCTAAGCATGCAACAGACTCAGATAAAGGATATGAAGCTGACCGGACGGTACTCGGACTCACTATGCGACAATGACATAGAGATTTGTACACAAGAAAAGACTAGTGTTTTAATGAACGTAAATAGCGGTTCATTTGAAGTTTCGGGCACCCGAATGCAGTAACGGGAAAGCCATAAGATATCTAAGCATGCAAAAGACTCAGATAAAGGATATGAAGTTGACCGGACGGTAATCGGACTCACGATGGGACAATGACAAAGAGATTCGTACAGAAGAAAAGACTCGAGTTTTAATGGACGGAACTATCGGTTCATATGAAGTTTCGGGCACCCGAATGGAGGAACGGGAACGCCATAAGATATCAGATCATGCAACAAACTATGTTAAGGGATACGAAGCAGACCGGACGGTAATCGGACTCACGATGGGACAATCACACAGAGATTCGTACAAAAGAAAAGACTCGAGTTTTAATGGACGGAACTATCGGTTCATATGAAGTTTCGGGCACCCGAATGGAGGAACGGGAACGCCATAAGATATCAGATCATGCAACAAACTATGTTAAGGGATACGAAGCAGACCGGACGGTAATCGGACTCACGATGTGACAATGACACAGAGATTCGTACACAAGAAAAGACTCGTGTTTTAATGGACGTAACTAGCGTTTCATTTGAAGTTTCGGGCACCCGAATTGAGGAACGGGAACGCCATAAGATATCTATCATGCAACAAACTATGTTAAGGGATACGAAGCAGACCGGACGGTAATCGGACTCACGATGTGACAATGACACAGAGATTCGTACACAAGAAAAGACTCGTGTTTTAATGGACGTAACTAGCGGTTCATTTGAAGTTTCGGGCACCCGAATTGAGGAACGGGAAGGCCATAAGATATCTAAGCATGCAACAGACTCAGATAAAGGATATGAAGCTGATCGGACGGTAATCGGACTCACGATGCGACAATGACATAGAGATTCGTACACAAGCAAAGACACGGGTTTTAAAGGACGTAACTATCGGTACATTTGAAATTTCGGGCATCCGAATTGAGGAACGGGAAAGCCATAAGATATCTAAGCAAGCAACGGACTCAGATAAAGGATATGAAGCTGACCGGACGGTAATCGGACTCACGATGGGACAATGACACAGAGATTCGTACACAAGAAAAGACTCGTGTTTTAATGGACGTAACTAGCGGTTCATTTGAAGTTTCGGGCACCCGAATGGAGGAACGGGAAGGCCATAAGATATCTAAGCATGCAACAGACTCAGATAAAGGATATGAAGCTTACCGGACGGTAATCGGACTCACGATGGGACAATGACACAGAGATTCGTACACAAGAAAAGACTCGTGTTTCAATGGACGTAACTAGCGGTTCATTTGAAGTTTCGGGCACCCGAATTGAGGAACGGGAAGGCCATAAGATATCTAAGCATGCAACAGACTCAGATAAAGGATATGAAGCTGACTGGACGGTAATCGGACTCACGATGCGACAATGACATAGAGATTCGTACACAAGAAAAGACTCGAGTTTTAAAGGACGTAACTATCGGTACATTTGAATTTTCGGGCACCGAATTAAGGAACGGGAAAGCCATAAGATATCTAAGCATGCAACAGACTCAGATAAAGGATATGAAGCTGACCGGACGGTAATCGAACTCATGATGGGACAATGACACGGAGATTCGTACACAAGAAAAGACTCGTGTTTTAATGGACGTAACTAGCGGTTCATTTGAAGTTTTGGGCACCCGAATGGAGGAACGGGAAGGCCATAAGATATCTGAGCATGCAACAGACTCAGATAAAGGATATGAAGCTTAGCGGACGGTAATCGGACTCACGATGGGACAATGACACAGAGATTCGTACACAAGAAAAGACTCGTGTTTTAATGAACGTAACTAGCGGTTCATTTGAAGCTTCAGGCACCCGAATTGAGGAACGGGAACGCCATAAGATATCTAAGCATGCAACAGACTCAGATAAAGGATATGAAGCTGACCGGACGGTAATCGGACTCACAATGCGACAATGACATAGAGATTTGTACACAAGAAAAGACTAGTGTTTTAATGAACGTAAATAGCGGTTCATTTGAAGTTTCGGGCACCCGAATGCAGTAACGGGAAAGCCATAAGATATCTAAGCATGCAAAAGACTCAGATTAAGGATATGAAGTTGACCGGACGGTAATCGGACTCACGATGGGACAATGACAAAGAGATTCGTACAGAAGAAAAGACTCGAGTTTTAATGGACGGAACTATCGGTTCATATGAAGTTTCGGGCACCCGAATGGAGGAACGGGAACGCCATAAGATATCAGATCATGCAACAAACTATGTTAAGGGATACGAAGCAGACCGGACGGTAATCGGACTCACGATGGGACAATCACACAGAGATTCGTACAAAAGAAAAGACTCGAGTTTTAATGGACGGAACTATCGGTTCATTGAAGTTTCGGGCACCCGAATGGAGGAACGGGAACGCCATAAGATATCAGATCATGCAACAAACTATGTTAAGGGATACGAAGCAGACCGGACGGTAATCGGACTCACGATGTGACAATGACACAGAGATTCGTACACAAGAAAAGACTCGTGTTTTAATGGACGTAACTAGCGTTTCATTTGAAGTTTCGGGCACCCGAATTGAGGAACGGGAACGCCATAAGATATCTATCATGCAACAAACTATGTTAAGGGATACGAAGCAGACCGGACGGTAATCGGACTCACGATGTGACAATGACACAGAGATTCGTACACAAGAAAAGACTCGTGTTTTAATGGACGTAACTAGCGGTTCATTTGAAGTTTCGGGCACCCGAATTGAGGAACGGGAACGCCATAAGATATCTAAGCATGCAACAGACTCAGATAAAGGATATGAAGCTGACTGGACGGTAATCGGACTCACGATGCGACAATGACATAGAGATTCGTACACAAGAAAAGACTCGAGTTTTAAAGGACGTAACTATCGGTACATTTGAATTTTCGGGCACCGAATTAAGGAACGGGAAAGCCATAAGATATCTAAGCATGCAACAGACTCAGATAAAGGATATGAAGCTGACCGGACGGTAATCGAACTCATGATGGGACAATGACACGGAGATTCGTACACAAGAAAAGACTCGTGTTTTAATGGACGTAACTAGCGGTTCATTTGAAGTTTTGGGCACCCGAATGGAGGAACGGGAAGGCCATAAGATATCTGAGCATGCAACTGACTCAGATAAAGGATATGAAGCTTAGCGGACGGTAATCGGACTCACGATGGGACAATGACACAGAGATTCGTACACAAGAAAAGACTCGTGTTTTAATGAACGTAACTAGCGGTTCATTTGAAGCTTCGGGCACCCGAATTGAGGAACGGGAACGCCATAAGATATCTAAGCATGCAACAGACTCAGATAAAGGATATGAAGCTGACCGGACGGTACTCGGACTCACTATGCGACAATGACATAGAGATTTGTACACAAGAAAAGACTAGTGTTTTAATGAACGTAAATAGCGGTTCATTTGAAGTTTCGGGCACCCGAATGCAGTAACGGGAAAGCCATAAGATATCTAAGCATGCAAAAGACTCAGATAAAGGATATGAAGTTGACCGGACGGTAATCGGACTCACGATGGGACAATGACAAAGAGATTCGTACAGAAGAAAAGACTCGAGTTTTAATGGACGGAACTATCGGTTCATATGAAGTTTCGGGCACCCGAATGGAGGAACGGGAACGCCATAAGATATCAGATCATGCAACAAACTATGTTAAGGGATACGAAGCAGACCGGACGGTAATCGGACTCACGATGGGACAATCACACAGAGATTCGTACAAAAGAAAAGACTCGAGTTTTAATGGACGGAACTATCGGTTCATATGAAGTTTCGGGCACCCGAATGGAGGAACGGGAACGCCATAAGATATCAGATCATGCAACAAACTATGTTAAGGGATACGAAGCAGACCGGACGGTAATCGGACTCACGATGTGACAATGACACAGAGATTCGTACACAAGAAAAGACTCGTGTTTTAATGGACGTAACTAGCGTTTCATTTGAAGTTTCGGGTACCCGAATTGAGGAACGGGAACGCCATAAGATATCTATCATGCAACAAACTATGTTAAGGGATACGAAGCAGACCGGACGGTAATCGGACTCACGATGTGACAATGACACAGAGATTCGTACACAAGAAAAGACTCGTGTTTTAATGGACGTAACTAGCGGTTCATTTGAAGTTTCGGGCACCCGAATTGAGGAACGGGAAGGCCATAAGATATCTAAGCATGCAACAGACTCAGATAAAGGATATGAAGCTGATCGGACGGTAATCGGACTCACGATGCGACAATGACATAGAGATTCGTACACAAGCAAAGACACGGGTTTTAAAGGACGTAACTATCGGTACATTTGAAATTTCGGGCACCCGAATTGAGGAACGGGAAAGCCATAAGATATCTAAGCAAGCAACGGACTCAGATAAAGGATATGAAGCTGACCGGACGGTAATCGGACTCACGATGGGACAATGACACAGAGATTCGTACACAAGAAAAGACTCGTGTTTTAATGGACGTAACTAGCGGTTCATTTGAAGTTTCGGGCACCCGTATGGAGGAACGGGAAGGCCATAAGATATCTAAGCATGCAACAGACTCAGATAAAGGATATGAAGCTTACCGGACGGTAATCGGACTCACGATGGGACAATGACACAGAGATTCGTACACAAGAAAAGACTCGTGTTTCAATGGACGTAACTAGCGGTTCATTTGAAGTTTCGGGCACCCGAATTGAGGAACGGGAAGGCCATAAGATATCTAAGCATGCAACAGACTCAGATAAAGGATATGAAGCTGACTGGACGGTAATCGGACTCACGATGCGACAATGACATAGAGATTCGTACACAAGAAAAGACTCGAGTTTTATAGGACGTAACTATCGGTACATTTGAATTTTCGAGCACCGAATTAAGGAACGGGAAAGCCATAAGATATCTAAGCATGCAACAGACTCAGATAAAGGATATGAAGCTGACCGGACGGTAATCGAACTCATGATGGGACAATGACACGGAGATTCGTACACAAGAAAAGACTCGTGTTTTAATGGACGTAACTAGCGGTTCATTTGAAGTTTTGGGCACCCGAATGGAGGAACGGGAAGGCCATAAGATATCTGAGCATGCAACAGACTCAGATAAAGGATATGAAGCTTAGCGGACGGTAATCGGACTCACGATGGGACAATGACACAGAGATTCGTACACAAGAAAAGACTCGTGTTTTAATGAACGTAACTAGCGGTTCATTTGAAGCTTCGGGCACCCGAATTGAGGAACGGGAACGCCATAAGATATCTAAGCATGCAACAGACTCAGATAAAGGATATGAAGCTGACCGGACGGTAATCGGACTCACAATGCGACAATGACATAGAGATTTGTACACAAGAAAAGACTAGTGTTTTAATGAACGTAAATAGCGGTTCATTTGAAGTTTCGGGCACCCGAATGCAGTAACGGGAAAGCCATAAGATATCTAAGCATGTAAAAGACTCAGATAAAGGATATGAAGTTGACCGGACGGTAATCGGACTCACGATGGGACAATGACAAAGAGATTCGTACAGAAGAAAAGACTCGAGTTTTAATGGACGGAACTATCGGTTCATATGAAGTTTCGGGCACCCGAATGGAGGAACGGGAACGCCATAAGATATCAGATCATGCAACAAACTATGTTAAGGGATACGAAGCAGACCGGACGGTAATCGGACTCACGATGTGACAATGACACAGAGATTCGTACACAAGAAAAGACTCGTGTTTTAATGGACGTAACTAGCGGTTCATTTGAAGTTTCGGGCACCCGAATTGAGGAACGGGAACGCCATAAGATATCAGATCATGCAACAAACTATGTTAAGGGATACGAAGCAGACCGGACGGTAATCGGACTCACGATGTGACAATGACACAGAGATTCGTACACAAGAAAAGACTCGTGTTTTAATGGACGTAACTAGCGGTTCATTTGAAGTTTCGGGCACCCGAATTGAGGAACGGGAACGCCATAAGATATCTGATCATGCAACAAACTATGTTAAGGGATACGAAGCAGACCGGACGGTAATCGGACTCACGATGTGACAATGACACAGAGATTCGTACACAAGAAAAGACTCGTGTTTTAATGGACGTAACTAGCGGTTCATTTGAAGTTTCGGGCACCCGAATTGAGGAACGGGAAGGCCATAAGATATCTAAGCATGCAACAGACTCAGATAAAGGATATGAAGCTGATCGGACGGTAATCGGACTCACGATGCGACAATGACATAGAGATTCGTACACAAGCAAAGACACGAGTTTTAAAGGACGTAACTATCGGTACATTTGAAATTTCGGGCACCCGAATTGAGGAACGGGAAAGCCATAAGATATCTAAGCAAGCAACGGACTCAGATAAAGGATATGAAGCTGACCGGACGGTAATCGGACTCACGATGGGACAATGACACAGAGATTCGTACACAAGAAAAGACTCGTGTTTTAATGGACGTAACTAGCGGTTCATTTGAAGTTTCGGGCACCCGAATTGAGGAACGGGAAGGCCATAAGATATCTAAGCATGCAACAGACTCAGATAAAGGATATGAAGCTGATCGGACGGTAATCGGACTCACGATGCGACAATGACATAGAGATTCGTACACAAGCAAAGACACGAGTTTTAAAGGACGTAACTATCGGTACATTTGAAATTTCGGGCACCCGAATTGAGGAACGGGAAAGCCATAAGATATCTAAGCAAGCAACGGACTCAGATAAAGGATATGAAGCTGACCGGACGGTAATCGGACTCACGATGGGACAATGACACAGAGATTCGTACACAAGAAAAGACTCGTGTTTTAATGGACGTAACTAGCGGTTCATTTGAAGTTTCGGGCACCCGAATGGAGGAACGGGAAGGCCATAAGATATCTAAGCATGCAACAGACTCAGATAAAGGATATGAAGCTTACCGGACGGTAATCGGACTCACGATGGGACAATGACACAGAGATTCGTACACAAGAAAAGACTCGTGTTTCAATGGACGTAACTAGCGGTTCATTTGAAGTTCCGGGCACCCGAATTGAGGAACGGGAAGGCCATAAGATATCTAAGCATGCAACAGACTCAGATAAAGGATATGAAGCTGACTGGACGGTAATCGGACTCACGATGCGACAATGACATAGAGATTCGTACACAAGAAAAGACTCGAGTTTTAAAGGACGTAACTATCGGTACATTTGAATTTTCGGGCACCGAATTAAGGAACGGGAAAGCCATAAGATATCTAAGCATGCAACAGACTCAGATAAAGGATATGAAGCTGACCGGACGGTAATCGGACTCACGATGGGACAATGACACAGAGATTCGTACACAAGAAAAGACTCGTGTTTTAATGAACGTAACTAGCGGTTCATTTGAAGCTTCAGGCACCCGAATTGAGGAACGGGAAGGCCATAAGATATCTAAGCATGCAACAGACTCAGATAAAGGATATGAAGCTGACCGGACGGTAATCGGACTCACAATGCGACAATGACATAGAGATTTGTACACAAGAAAAGACTAGTGTTTTAATGAACGTAAATAGCGGTTCATTTGAAGTTTCGGGCACCCGAATGCAGTAACGGGAAAGCCATAAGATATCTAAGCATGCAAAAGACTCAGATAAAGGATATGAAGTTGACCGGACGGTAATCGGACTCACGATGGGACAATGACAAAGAGATTCGTACAGAAGAAAAGACTCGAGTTTTAATGGACGGAACTATCGGTTCATATGAAGTTTCGGGCACCCGAATGGAGGAACGGGAACGCCATAAGATATCAGATCATGCAACAAACTATGTTAAGGGATACGAAGCAGACCGGACGGTAATCGGACTCACGATGTGACAATGACACAGAGATTCGTACACAAGAAAAGACTCGTGTTTTAATGGACGTAACTAGCGGTTCATTTGAAGTTTCGGGCACCCGAATTGAGGAACGGGAACGCCATAAGATATCTGATCATGCAACAAACTATGTTAAGGGATACGAAGCAGACCGGACGGTAATCGGACTCACGATGTGACAATGACACAGAGATTCGTACACAAGAAAAGACTCGTGTTTTAATGGACGTAACTAGCGGTTCATTTGAAGTTTCGGGCACCCGAATTGAGGAACGGGAAGGCCATAAGATATCTAAGCATGCAACAGACTCAGATAAAGGATATGAAGCTGATCGGACGGTAATCGGACTCACGATGCGACAATGACATAGAGATTCGTACACAAGCAAAGACACGAGTTTTAAAGGACGTAACTATCGGTACATTTGAAATTTCGGGCACCCGAATTGAGGAACGGGAAAACCATAAGATATCTAAGCAAGCAACGGACTCAGATAAAGGATATGAAGCTGACCGGACGGTAATCGGACTCACGATGGGACAATGACACAGAGATTCGTACACAAGAAAAGACTCGTGTTTTAATGGACGTAACTAGCGGTTCATTTGAAGTTTCAGGCACCCGAATGGAGGAACGGGAAGGCCATAAGATATCTGAGCATGCAACAGACTCAGATAAAGGATATGAAGCTTACCGGACGGTAATCGGACTCACGATGGGACAATGACACAGAGATTCGTACACAAGAAAAGACTCGTGTTTCAATGGACGTAACTAGCGGTTCATTTGAAGTTTCGGGCACCCGAATTGAGGAACGGGAAGGCCATAATATATCTGAGCATGCAACAGACTCAGATAAAGGATATGAAGCTGATCGGACGGTAATCGGACTCACGATGCGACAATGACATAGAGATTCGTACACAAGCAAAGACACGAGTTTTAAAGGACGTAACTATCGGTACATTTGAAATTTCGGGCACCCGAATTGAGGAACGGGAAAGCCATAAGATATCTAAGCATGCAACAGACTCAGATAAAGGATATGAAGCTGACCGGACGGTAATCGAACTCATGATGGGACAATGACACGGAGATTCGTACACAAGAAAAGACTCGTGTTTTAATGGACGTAACTAGCGGTTCATTTGAAGTTTCGGGTACCCGAATGGAGGAACGGGAAGGCCATAATATATCTGAGCATGCAACAGACTAAGTTAAAGGATATGAAGCTTACCGGACGGTAATCGGACTCACGATGGGACAATGACACAGAGATTCGTACACAAGAAAAGACTCGTGTTTTAATGAACGTAACTAGCGGTTCATTTGAAGTTTCGGGCACCCGAATTGAGGAACGGGAAGGCCATAAGATATCTAAGCATGCAACAGACTCAGATAAAGGATATGAAGCTGACTGGACGGTAATCGGACTCACGATGAGACAACGACACAGAGATTCGTACACAAGAAAAGACTCGTGTTTTAATGGACGTAACTAGCGGTTCATTTGAAGTTTCGGGCACCCGAATGGAGGAACGGGAAGGCCATAAGATATCTGAGCATGCAACAGACTCAGATAAAGGATATGAAGCTTACCGGACGGTAATCGGACTCACGATGGGACAATGACACAGAGATTCGTACACAAGAAAAGACTCGTGTTTTAATGAACGTAACTAGCGGTTCATTTGAAGTTTCGGGCACCCGAATTGAGGAACGGGAAGGCCATAAGATATCTAAGCATGCAACAGACTCAGATAAAGGATATGAAGCTGACCGGATGTTAATCGGACTCACAATGCGACAATGACATAGAGATTTGTACACAAGAAAAGACTAGTGTTTTAATGAACGTAAATAGCGGTTCATTTGAAGTTTCGGGCACCCGAATGCAGTAACGGGAAAGCCATAAGATATGTAAGCATGCAAAAGACTCAGATAAAGGATATGAAGTTGACCGGACGGTAATCGGACTCACGATGGGACAATGACAAAGAGATTCGTACAGAAGAAAAGACTCGAGTTTTAATGGACGGAACTATCGGTTCATATGAAGTTTCGGGCACCCGAATGGAGGAACGGGAACGCCATAAGATATCAGATCATGCAACAAACTATGTTAAGGGATACGAAGCAGACCGGACGGTAATCGGACTCACGATGTGACAATGACACAGAGATTCGTACACAAGAAAAGACTCGTGTTTTAATGGACGTAACTAGCGGTTCATTTGAAGTTTCGGGCACCCGAATTGAGGAACGGGAACGCCATAAGATATCTGATCATGCAACAAACTATGTTAAGGGATACGAAGCAGACCGGACGGTAATCGGACTCACGATGTGACAATGACACAGAGATTCGTACACAAGAAAAGACTCGTGTTTTAATGGACGTAACTAGCGGTTCATTTGAAGTTTCGGGCACCCGAATTGAGGAACGGGAAGGCCATAAGATATCTAAGCATGCAACAGACTCAGATAAAGGATATGAAGCTGATCGGACGGTAATCGGACTCACGATGCGACAATGACATAGAGATTCGTACACAAGCAAAGACACGAGTTTTAAAGGACGTAACTATCGGTACATTTGAAATTTCGGGCACCCGAATTGAGGAACGGGAAAACCATAAGATATCTAAGCAAGCAACGGACTCAGATAAAGGATATGAAGCTGACCGGACGGTAATCGGACTCACGATGGGACAATGACACAGAGATTCGTACACAAGAAAAGACTCGTGTTTTAATGGACGTAACTAGCGGTTCATTTGAAGTTTCAGGCACCCGAATGGAGGAACGGGAAGGCCATAAGATATCTGAGCATGCAACAGACTCAGATAAAGGATATGAAGCTTACCGGACGGTAATCGGACTCACGATGGGACAATGACACAGAGATTCGTACACAAGAAAAGACTCGTGTTTCAATGGACGTAACTAGCGGTTCATTTGAAGTTTCGGGCACCCGAATTGAGGAACGGGAAGGCCATAATATATCTGAGCATGCAACAGACTCAGATAAAGGATATGAAGCTGATCGGACGGTAATCGGACTCACGATGCGACAATGACATAGAGATTCGTACACAAGCAAAGACACGAGTTTTAAAGGACGTAACTATCGGTACATTTGAAATTTCGGGCACCCGAATTGAGGAACGGGAAAGCCATAAGATATCTAAGCATGCAACAGACTCAGATAAAGGATATGAAGCTGACCGGACGGTAATCGAACTCATGATGGGACAATGACACGGAGATTCGTACACAAGAAAAGACTCGTGTTTTAATGGACGTAACTAGCGGTTCATTTGAAGTTTCGGGTACCCGAATGGAGGAACGGGAAGGCCATAATATATCTGAGCATGCAACAGACTAAGTTAAAGGATATGAAGCTTACCGGACGGTAATCGGACTCACGATGGGACAATGACACAGAGATTCGTACACAAGAAAAGACTCGTGTTTTAATGAACGTAACTAGCGGTTCATTTGAAGTTTCGGGCACCCGAATTGAGGAACGGGAAGGCCATAAGATATCTAAGCATGCAACAGACTCAGATAAAGGATATGAAGCTGATCGGACGGTAATCGGACTCACGATGCGACAATGACATAGAGATTCGTACACAAGCAAAGACACGAGTTTTAAAGGACGTAACTATCGGTACATTTGAAATTTCGGGCACCCGAATTGAGGAACGGGAAAACCATAAGATATCTAAGCAAGCAACGGACTCAGATAAAGGATATGAAGCTGACCGGACGGTAATCGGACTCACGATGGGACAATGACACAGAGATTCGTACACAAGAAAAGACTCGTGTTTTAATGGACGTAACTAGCGGTTCATTTGAAGTTTCAGGCACCCGAATGGAGGAACGGGAAGGCCATAAGATATCTGAGCATGCAACAGACTCAGATAAAGGATAGTTCATATGAAGTTTCGGGCACCCAAATGGAGGAACGGGAACGCCATAAGATATCTGATCATGCAACAAACTATGTTAAGGGATACGAAGCAGACCGGACCGTAATCGGACTCACGATGTGACAATGACACAGAGATTCGTACACAAGAAAAGACTCGTGTTTTAATGAACGTAACTAGCGGTTCATTTGAAGTTTCGGGCACCCGAATTGAGGAACGGGAAGGCCATAAGATATCTAACCATGCAACAGACTCAGATAAAGGAAATGAAGCTGACCGGACGGTAATCGGACTCACGATGCGACTATGACATAGAGATTCGTACACAAAAAAAGACTCGAGTATTAAAGGACGTAACTATCTGTACATTTGAAGTTTTTGGGCACCCGAATGGAGGAACGTGAAGGCCATAAGATATCTGAGCATGCAACAAACTCAGATAAAGGATATGAAGCTGACCGGACGGTAATCGGACTCACGATGGGACAATGACACAGCGATTTGTACACAAGAAAAGACTCGTGTTTTAATGAAAGTAAATAGCGGTTCATTTGAAGTTTCGGGCACCCGAATGGAGGAACGGGAAAGCCATAAGATATCCAAGCATGAAACAGACTCAGATAAAGGATATGAAGCTGACCGGATAGTAATCGGACTCACGATGCGACAATGACACAGAGATTCGTACACAAGAAAAGACTCAAGTTTTTAAGGACGTAACTATTTGTACATTTGAAGTTTCGGGCACCCGAATGGAGGTACGGGAAGGCCATAAGATATCTAAGCATGCAACAGACTCATATAAAGGATATGAAGCTGACCGGACGGTAATCGGACTCACGATGGGACAATGTCATAGAGATTCGTACACAAGAAAAGACTCGTGTTTTAATGGACGTAACTAGCGGTTCAGTTGAAGTTTCGGGCGCCCGAATGGAGGAACGGGAAGGCCATAAGATATCTGAGCATGCAACAGACTCAGATAAAGGATATGAAGCTTACCGGACGGTAATCGGACTCACGATGGGACAATGAGACAGAGATTCGTACACAAGAAAAGACTCGTGTTTTAATGGACGTAACTAGCGGTTCATTTGAAGTTTCGGGCACCCGAATGGAGGAACGGAAAAGCCATAAGATATCTAAGTATGCAACAGACTCAGATAAAGGATATGAAGCTTACCGGACGGTAATCGGACTCACAAAGCGACAATGACACAGAGATTCGTACACAAGAAAAGACTCGAGTTATAATGGACGTAACTATCGGTTCATATCAAGTTTCGGGCACCCGAATGGATGAACGGGAAGGCTATAAGATATTTGATCATGCAACAGACTACGTTAAAGGATACGAAGCTGACCGGACGGTAATCGGACTCACGATGTGATAATGACATAGAGATTCGTACACAAGAAAAGACTCGAGTTTTAAAGGACGTAACTATCGGTACATTTGAAGTTTCCGGTATCGGAATGGAGGAACGGGTAGGCCATAAGATATCTGATCAGGCAACAGACTCAGATAAAGGATATGAAGCTGACCGGAAGGTAATCGGACACACGACGCGACAATGACATAGAGATTCGTACACAAGAAAAGATTCGAGTTTTAAAGGACGTAACTATCGGTACATTTGAAGTTTCGGGCTCCCGAATGGAAGAACGGGTAGGCCATAAGATATCTGATTAGGCAACAGACTCAGATAAAGGATATGAAGCTTACCGGACGGTAATCGGACTCACAATGAGATAATGACACAGAGATTCGTACACAAGAAAAGATTCGAGTTTTAAAGGACGTAACTATCGGTACCTTTGAAGTTTCGGGCACCCGAATGGAGGAACGGGAAGGCCATAAGATATATGAGCATGCAACAGAATCAGATAAAGGATATGAAGCTGATTGTAAGGTAATCGGATACACGATGCGACAATGACATAGAGATTCGTACACAAGAAAAGACTCGAGTTTTAAAGGACGTAACTATCGGTACATTTGAAGTTTCGCCTCCCGAATGGAGGAATGGAAGGCCATAAGATATCTAATCATGTAACAGACTCAGATAAAGGATATGAAGCTGGCCGGACGGTAATCGGACTCATGATGCGACAATGACATAGAGATACGTACACAAGAAAAGACTCGAGTTTTAAAGTACGTAACTATCGGTACATTTGAAGTTTCTGGCTCCCGAATGTAGGAACGGGAAGGCCATAGGATATCTGATCATGCAACAGACTCGGATAAAGGATATGAAGCTTACCGGGCGGTAATCGGACTCACAATGCGACGATGACATAGAGATTCGTACACAAGAAAAGACTCGAGTTATAATGGACGTAACTATTGGTTCATATGAAGTTTCGGGCACCCGAATGGAGGAACGGAAAGGCCATAAAATATCTGATCATACAACAGACTCTCATAAAGGATACGAAGTTGGCCGGAAGGTAATCGGACTCACGATGCGACAATGACATAGAGATTCGTACACAAGAAAAGATTCGAGTTTTAAAGGACGTAACTATCGATACATTTGAAGTTTCGGGCTCCCGAATAGAGGAACGGGAAGGCCATAAGATATCTGATCATGCAACAGACTATGTTAAAGGAAGGAAAGATGACCGGACGGTAATCGGACTCACGATGTGACAATGACATAGAGATTCGTACACAAGAAAAGACTCGAGTTTTAAAGGACGTAACTATCGGTACATTTGAAATTTCGGGCATCGGAATGGAGGAACGGGTAGGCCATAAGATATCTGATCAGGCAACAGACTCAGATAAAGGATTTGAAGCGGACCGGAAGGTAATCGGACACACGATGCGACAATGACATAGAGATTCGTACACAAGAAAAGATTCTAGTTTTAAAGAACGTAACTATCGGTACATTTGAAGTTTCGGGCTCCCGAATGGAGGAACGGGTAGGCCATAAGATATCTGATCAGGCAACAGACTCAGATAAAGGATATGAAGTGGACCGGAAGGTAATCGGACACACGATGCGACAATGACATAGAGATTCGTACACAAGAAAAGATTCGAGTTTTAAAGGACGTAACTATCGGTACATTTGAAGTTTCGGGCTCCCGAATGGAGGAACGGGTAGGCCATAAGATATCTGATCAGGCAACAGACTCAGATAAAGGATATGAAGCTTACCGGACGGTAATCGGACTCACAATGAGATAATGACACAGAGATTCGTACACAAGAAAAGATTCGAGTTTTAAAGGACGTAACTATCGGTACATTTGAAGTTTCGGGCACCCGAATGGAGGTACAGGAAGGCCATAAGATATCTAAGCATGCAACATACTCAGATAAAGGATATGAAGCTGACCGGACGGTAATCGGACTCACGATGGGACAATGACACAGATATTCGTACACAAGAAAAGACTCGTGATTTAATGGACGTATGTAGATGCGTTTTGCGACTAGTGATTGGATAGTTAACATGTGTTAGAAAGGCTAATTTGGGCGAATGTAGAAGAACTGGGCGAAGGTGAATGAAAAGTGGGCGAAGGTAGAATACTATGGACGAATCTGGAACTGGACTACACTGAAGATACACATTCGACCATGTAAATGGGCGAATGTGGAAAAGCCTCACATTCGACCATTCACAATGGGCGAATGTGCAGTGTCTATATATAGATTTTGTGATTTTGTAAGTTTAAGAGAGTCATTAGGTGTGTGTGTTTTCAGGTGTTGTTCCAGAGTAGTTTGAGATAGTGTGTGTGTGATCTAGATTAACTGTTTGGATATTGTAATCAAGTTTATGAATGAGTTAATCTATGAAAAGTATTGAAAATGACTTTGATTGTGTTTTGATTTGAGTTTATATCAGTTTGTTCAAAGCTAGGGTTTCCGCACCTGGTTTTGTAACTTGTATGATCATATAATCCTGTTTTCGTGTCAAATCACATCCTCTACAAAGTGGTATCAGAGCATAGAGGATCATACAACAACAAATTGATAAACTCAGAGCTGATTTGGACATTATTTTGATCAATTCACATCTGTTTTTGCATAAAAATGGTTTTTGAGTGTTTTTGAAAGATTTAGAATTGATTTTGTGGTTAAAATTCAAAATTCCAAGAATTAAACTTGTTCCAAATCATCTCCGAAGCAAAACCTGATCAAGATCATTCAAATTCACAAACTTTTGAAAATCAGAGATCAAAATAACCGTTTTTCAAAGTGTAACCGTTTTTCAAAATCAGAAATGGGCGAACCTGGATCTGTGTGGTCGAAGGTGTAAATTTTGGGCGAACCTGAGTGTATTTTTGGGCGAACCTAGGAGTTTTTGGGCGAACCTAGAATTTTTCTGTTGAATTTTTCACATTCGGGTCACATTTTTCACATTCGGTTGATCGGGCGGGCGAACCTGGAACTAAAACGGGCGAACCTGGATTATTTTGGGCGAACGTGAAAAGTGTTAGTGTGTTTTTACTTTCTGGTGAGATTTTACATTCGGGTATCACTGTTTGGGCGAATCTGAAGAAGAAAGGGACGAACCTGAACCATATTGGGCGAACCTAAAGCTAGTTTTTGGAAAATTTTCTAAGTGTTGAATTTCTCGAAGTTCGTGACCATGTGGAATTTTTCGACTACTCCGACACCAGCAACTACACAACCACAACAGCAGGTGATGGACCCATGGACGGTAGCAGCACAGAAGACGAGCACACAGTCTTCGCAGCCTGTTAACTACATGACTCAAAGTGCACCTCCAGCACCACAATCTGACTACTGGGGAGTAGCAGCTGCGGTGGTAAACACTCAAACTACAAATGCTATTTCCACACTGATTAATGATTTGTCTTCAGGTAGCGGGAATCGGCCACCAAAGCTTATGGAGATTCAAGAATACAATCAGTGGCAGAAAAAGTTCAAGATACATTTGGAAGGCATGGGAGTGGAGGGTGCAGAAGCATGGAACATGATTGCTAAAGGTTACACACCACCAGTTTTGGAGAACACAGGTGAACCAGTGCCATTGGAGAGCATGGCTGAGGATGAGAAAAAGAAGTTTGCTGTGGAGAAAAAGGCGTTTTCCCAATTGACACAGGCAATCACAAATGATCTTTTGCATCAGTTTGGGACTTGCACAACATCTAAGGCACTATGGGAAGCACTTAAAAGAAGGCATGATGGAAATGAGAAGACTAGAGGTCTAAGGATGGAAGAACTGAGAAAGGAGTTTGAGAATTTTTCTTATATTGGAAATGAAACTTTGAAAGAACTAACTCCTAGATATAGTCATTTGTTATCTGAATTGTCTAGTTATGGTATACAGATTCCTATGGCAAAGCAGGTGGATAAGTTTGCAGAGGCATTACCACCAAACTGGGATCAGCATGTGGAAGTCCTGAAGGAGAAGGATGCTTATCAATACTGGTCTATTCAGAAGTTCATAGAGAAGCTGGAAAATAAAGAATTGGAAGAGAAGAGGAAAGCTAGAAGAGCACAGATTCCTCAGAATCCCAACTTATACTTTGGAGGATCTCCAGTTCCAGCTAGTACATCAAGCTCAGGAGGGCTAGTAGCACCACATGTTGCATGTATATCCAATGTTATGGAATCACCTACCATTAACTACCATCAACAAACATCATCCTTTTCACAACCATCACCACAACAACAATACAACAATTCATACATTCCACCATTCTCCCCAATGCAACAAGCAGCTTTCTATACTGCTAGCCAATCTCAACAACCAATGAACCAACCTAATCAACAAACAGTGGTTTTGGAGACATCTAACTTGGGAAATGTGACGGTTGAAGTTGCTCAGCAACACATTGCATTAGTCTCTGCAATGGTCTCATCCTACAATGGACTAGTTGCTAGTCAAATTGGGAATAACAACTTGACCAATGAAGACTACGCACAGATTGACAAGGAAGAGATGGAACTTATCGATATCCAATGGGCCTTTGCGAGCATAATGAGAAGAGCAACAGAATTTATCGAGAAGACAGGTAGAACTGATTTGGGAACTTCTCCTAACACAACCTACGGGTTCAATAAGGAGAAAGTGACTTGTTTTAACTGTGGAGGGAAAGGTCACTTTAAAAGAGAATGCACCCAGCCACCAAAACAAGGCAATAGGAATCCATTCAATGCCAGCTACCAGAATCGTCAACAACAAAACCAAAACCAAGTTTCTTATCAAAACAACAACAACTACCAAAACTGTCAAAACAACTTTAATAACAACCAAAACAGACAACCAAACACACCAAACCAGACACAAAACCAATCACCAAACAATGCTAACCGGACAGTTATACCAATAACTACACCAAATGAGACACATCAAAATACCAATCAGAATCAAGCATTGGTGACTCAACAAGATGAGAGGTTTGACTGGTCGAGTATGCAGATCGGTGTTGAAGAAATTACTACTGGTGGCAATGTGGCTTGTGTTGCGTATCAGGTTGATATTGAAGATTCAGTGACGATGGAGGAGAAGGTAGAAACTGAGGTTGAAAGTGATGAGTCTGAGGCTGAGATGGATGTGGAGTCTGAACCTGTTAAGGTTAATGCTGAGGTCAATGTTGAGGTTAAAGCTGAAGAGACTAATTCTGGAGTTGTGATTGATACTGTTTCTGATGTTCCTGAGGAGTGTGAATCTGTTTATTCTGATTCAGACAGTGAATCGGATACGGAAGCAAGTGTTGATTCTCTAGATGATGACATAGATCAGTTGCTAGCAGAAGCGGATTTTCTAATGACAAGGAAGTCGTGCATTGCAGATGATGCTTTCACAAAGATTGACTATTCCAGATTCTTTGCAGGAAAGGAAGCTCATTTCGCATTGATGGCCATGACTGATCCACCAAAACCTGTAAGTTCTGAGTGTAGCACTGATGTTACAAGTGATAAATATTGTGGTACATGTGATAGATTGACTGAGGAGAATAAACAACTCCGTGTTCAACGT
This sequence comes from Ambrosia artemisiifolia, assembly GCA_032199755.1. NCBI lineage: Eukaryota > Viridiplantae > Streptophyta > Magnoliopsida > Asterales > Asteraceae > Ambrosia > Ambrosia artemisiifolia. Next base: position 39,352,758 of record CM063519.1, on the reverse strand, counting down.
GATAGTGCTATCATGAACAGTCAATCTACTCGCAAAGAGTTGAATGCTCTTAACAAAGTATTAGATGGTTACAAAAAGGACATTTCTGACTTGAAAAACACTTTGTCTTTAAAACAATTGGCAATTAACAACTATATAAATGAAATTGAAAACACCAAGTTGGAAATGGCCGCCATCAAATTCTTTGCTGAGAAAGTAAACAAAAAGCTGGAAAGCTATAAGCATATTGCTTATGTAGTAGACCACATCATAGATGATCAAACAACCAATTATCGGTCTGTACCATCTCCGGTTCTTTTTGAAAACCATAATTGTCACCAAGTGACACCGGAGAGTTCGGTAAAATCTGATTCAGCATCGGAAAATGAATCGAATACTTCAAGTATTGGTGATCCAAATTCCGATGTTAGACCGATTTTGGGTGTCAATGATGAGGGTGTTACTGCTGAGAGTGTGAATTCAGACACTGAGAGTGATGACACTAGTAATGTTCAAAATGTTAATGCATGTGAAATTCCAAAAGAAAATCACATTGTTACAAATGAAACATTTTCACCATCTCAGAATAATCATCATGATAAGAAGTCTGAAAAGAATGTTGTGAAGAAAGATCTTGAAAAGAATGCTAAGAACGAACAATGTGACAAACCTGTCAAGGTGTTTTATCGGATGGAAGGATCCGATAAGATCATCTCTGACGAGGACTTTCCAATAAAAGATGTTAACTATGCTAAAATTGACAAAATTTGGCAAGAAAGTACTATTTGGTTCCCAAAACATGAGAGAACAAATGAGATTCCACCAGCCTTATTAAAGAAATTGTATTTGGATGTTCCTCAAGAACCAAAGGTCCATGTCACAGAGTTTGTTCGATCCAAAAACAGAGCTAATGGTTTTAATGAGCCTACTTACTCAAAAGGGCCACTCCCTGAGAGTTTAAGGAAGCAACAGTATAATGATCAATACCCTGTTAGATCATTTGCTCAACCAAATGCTCCGAATGTTTTTGAAGAGTACCGTGCGTGCTTTAAATGTGGGGAACGAGGGCATTTACTTGCTCAGTGCCCATATGTAAGGCATAAGAGGCACGAGGTTGAAGTGAAGAATTCCATGCGAAAATCGATTGATCATTATGTGCCACCACATAGGAGAGTTGTTCCTCAGCAACCACAACCGTTTTATAATCAAAACAATTTTCAACAAATGAGGAACACTCGTCCAATGCAATATGATCGAAGAAATCGGATTGCTATGGAACAATCATGGAGGAAACCTGTGGTGAACGCAACAGTTGATAGGCAAAAGGTTCCACCAAAACCGATTGTCAAATCAAATGTTGGACCTAAGTCTGTTAAAACAGATAAGGTTACCAAGAGAGTTACATTTGCTAACAATGTTCAGAAACCGACTGAGAATCCAAAGTCTCAGATTCGTATTTTGAAAAGGTCTGAACAATCTTGGACACCCAATGGTACTCCAGGAGCCTCAACTTCAAGAGTTAATGAGAAAAAGGAAACTGTTTTGAACAATCAGAAAAAGATTGATCAAAAAGTTGCTGAAAATGCTTGTGAGAATGTTACTTTGAAACCTGATGTTCAAAGACCCAAGACTCAGGCTTGGGTCCCCCAAAAGAACTAACTGATTTACTTTTTGTGTGCAGGGAGCTTCAGCTGGCCCTATTAGCAGTCTTTGGATTGTTGATAGTGGAGCTTCAGGCCACATGACAGGGGATCTTGCGTTGCTGTTCGACGTAAAGAACATCAATGGAGGGTATGTAGCTTTCGCGGGTAATAAAGGTGGATATATCACAATGGAAGGAAGTGTGAGCAATGGGATAGTGAGTTTCGAGCGGATTTCGTATGTGAAGCAGATTGATTATAATTTGTTGAGTGTCAGTCAAATATGTGATAAGCAATTTACTGTGCATTTTGATGATAAATCCTGCTATATTCTGAAACCGGGTTTTACAATTCCTAAAGAGTGGATAATGTTGAAGGCACCTCGCGTCAACAATTTATACATTCTTGATATGTCCAAGGCGATGACATCACAGGGGCAGATAACTTGTTTTCTATCAAAAGCGACAGAGAAAGAATCGATAATGTGGCACCGAAGAATGGGGCACATTCATCTGAGGAAAATGAATCAACTTGTGAGAAATGGACTTGTCGATGGAGTAAACGTGAAACATTTCCATCTGAATGACAAGTGCATGAGTTGTAAAAAGGGAAAGCAACACAAACAGTCCCACAAAGTGAAAAAGGTTAACTCTGTTGAGATGCCACTTGAGCGATTGCATATGGATCTTTTTGGACCGGTCAAGCGCAAAAGTCATCTTGGAGAGCTTTATTGTTTAGTCGTCACAGACGATTACTCAAGATTTTCATGGGTGATGTGTTTGCAGAACAAAAGTGACACCTTTAACAACCTGAAAGTTCTGTTCACTCGATTGGAGAATCTCTACAATGTGAAAATTAAGAGAATTCGGAGTGACAATGGGACGGAGTTCAAAAATGCCAAGATGGATGAACTTTGTGAAAGCAAAGGGATACATCATGAATATTCGGCTCCTTACACCCCACAACAGAACGGTGTTGCTGAACGAAAGAATAGGACTCTAATTGAAGCGGCTAGAACAATGCTTGCTGATTCAAATCTTCGAGTAATGTTCTGGAATGAGGCGATCTATGCAGCAAATTACACATTAAATCGGGTTCTGACAGTGAAGAAGTTTGGTAAAACATCTTATGAGCTGTTACACCGAAGAAAGCCGAACTTAGAGTATCTAGAACCTTTTGGGGCGCCATGCACTATGTTGAATCCAAGCGAGAAGTTTAGTCCTAAAGCCGAGGAGGGTTACTTTGTTGGATATGCAACCCCGCTCAAACGGGTATACAACAAACGAACTCGTCGAGTGGAAGACTGGGCTAACGTGGAAGTTCAACGATATACTCAAAATATTCAAGGCACGGGTCCTGATTGGATGTTTGATTACAAAGATTTCTTTGAATCATTCAATCTAGATAGCTTGGTTGAAGAAGCTGTTATCCGATTACTTTATGAGTGTGAAAATGCAACAACTTCACCGTTGGTGCGTCCGATCACTGTGAACCCCATACCAGCTTCTAATGATACCAATGCTCCTATACAAGAGGAAGAAGTGTTTCAAGAGGCTTCAACTTCATTAGACACTTCAGAATCTGAAGATGAACAATTTGAAGAAGCCATTCTTGAACAAGCTGAAGAACCAGAGGCACCGCCAGTGAACCCAACTCAAACTTCAGATGTGGCTTCATCATCAAATACGGGTCATGATCTGGATGCTGTAGAGAACTTGACTGTTCAGACGGGAGTGCAAGTACCTGATTATCCGGAATCTCGGATTCATCGTATTCACCCGCTGGAGCAAGTTATTGGTGATCCTGGAAGCAGTGTTATGACCAGAGGGCAACTTAAAAGCGTTAATTCGCCAGAGAGTTTTGGTGCTTTAGCTTTATATGCCAAAATTCAACAATCTGGTAGTCAAAATGATTGGTCGTTTGCGTGTTATGTGTCGCAGGTAGAGCCAAGGACATACAAGGACGCTTTGAAGGATGATGCCTGGGTGGAAGCTATGCAGGAGGAGTTATTACAATTCCAGAAATTGGGAGTTTGGACGCTCATGGATTTGCCGCCGGATAGGAAGAAGATAGGCACTAAATGGGTGTTTAAGTGCAAGAAGGATGATCGTGGGGTTATTGTTCGTAACAAAGCCAGATTGGTCGTGCAGGGTTTCCATCAAATCGAAGGGATTGATTATAATGAAATCTATGCACCGGTAGCACGAATCGAAGCTATTCGGATGTTCCTTGCGTTTGCTTCATACAAGAAATTCAAAGTTTATCAAATGGACGTTAAAAGCGCATTTCTGTACGGGAAAGTTAAGGAAGAGGTGTTTGTCGGGCAGCCACCAGGCTTTGAGGACCCAATTCACCGGGATAAGGTCTACGTGCTAAACAAGGCTTTATATGGCTTGCACCAGGCTCCGAGACAGTGGTACGAGGAGCTAAGTACATACCTCATTTCCAAAGGATTTAAGCGCGGCCTCGTCGATTGCACCCTCTTTACGAAGAAGACGGGAGATGATTTGCTTCTAGTACAGATATACGTTGATGATATAATATTTGGTTCAACTAACGAGCTATTATGCAGGGAGTTCGAAACTGTCATGCAGGAAAAGTTTGAAATGAGCGCAATGGGGGAGATGCAGTTTTTCCTAGGCTTACAGGTGGACCAAAGACCCGACGGGATCTTCATTCACCAGACGAAATATGTCTCCGACATCTTGAGCCGGTTCCAGATGGAGGACTCAAAGCCGATGGATACCCCGATTCAACCCAATCACGGGATTGGAGTGGACGCTAAGGGGGAGCTGACGGACCCATTTACATACAGAGCAATCATCGGATCTCTGATGTATTTGACGGCGTCTCGACCAGATATTATGTATGCAACGTGTCTCTGTGCCCATTATCAATCGAAGCCGAAACAAAGTCATCTGACGGCGGTCAAGCGTATCCTTAGATATCTGAAGGGTTGTCCCTCAAAAGGACTTTGGTACCCTAATGATGATAATTTTGATTTTATCGCTTTTAGTGATGCAGATTGGGGCGGCTGCGACAAAGATAGCAAATCTACTACAGCCGGTTGCCAGTTTTTAGGGAGCAGGTTAATCACCTGGCAATGCAAGAAACAGACTTCCGTGGCTCTATCTACCTGTGAAGCCGAGTACATTGCAGCCTCGAGTTGCTGTTCGCAAGTACTCTGGATCCAACAGCAGATGGTGGATTACGGTTTGCAGTTTCTTAAAACCCCTATTCACTGTGACAACGAAGCCGCAATTGCATTAACTAAAAATACTGAAAATCATTCTAAAGCGAAACATATCCGGATCAAATATCACTTTATCCGTGATTTTTACGCTAAGGAATTGATCGATATGATCAAAATACATACTGACTACCAACGTGCAGATTTGTTTACAAAAGCTTTTGACCGATCACGCTTTGAATATCTTTTAAAAGTAAACAATATAAAGGAAAAACAGGACTAATCGGCACCTCGGTTTATCGCTTTTTAGTTTTTAGTTTTTTATATTTTGCTAATTGGGAATTTCTCTTTGCTAATTGGGAATTTCTCTTTACTATCGTAATCCTCAAAGAAGTTGATGCTTTCAAGGGGATTATTTAATCCTCAAAGAAGTTGATGCTTTCGAGTGGATTGTTTCTTTCAAATTTTTGTTTTTCTTATTTTTCAGAAAAATAAAAAATCCCAAAAATATGTTCTTTATTTTAGGGGGAGCCATTTTATCAGAAAAGCCAAAAACATTATAAAATTCAAAAAGCCTAAAAATTAGAAAATCAAAAATGATTTCCTGGTAAACAGAGGAAATGATAGTACATCAGTGGGGATCTGACACAGGCTAAAGAATTGTATAGTATATGAGGCGTGTGTTGACTACGTGTGATATGCTGATAGGCTTCGTAGACTAAATATTGCGTGCATTAGTGATACAAACATAACGAACTACGCGTTCGTGGCTGAACACCTCATGGGCATATGGTCTTAGTACCGTAATTTCGTCTGATAGGATTGCCAAAATCTGAGGTTTCGGGTCGTTATGTTATGGTTATCCGGGATATTCTGATAAACTTTTGTCGTATTGATTTACGGACCTAGTTTTCTCAGAATATTTGCTAAAAGAGCTTAATTGCCAAAACCGGAAGTTACCGAATTGAGGAACTTTATGTTTTAATTGATCATGGATCATTACTACATCGTATTGATCATCTGATGCAAATCAGTGATTAATATCAGCCTCAACCTAGTGTATACGCACATGTTACTCTGCTGCATTAAATTGCTGACCTGTACACCTCTGTGCTATATACTTTGTAACTTTTACGGATAACTCTGGCATAATCACGCGTTACGATGAAGCTTTGTGCAATTACTTGATACGGGAGTATGTCGTGTGTGTGGGCACCACATCGTGTTAGTCTAATACATCTAACTCGTATCATTTTAACGCATTGCGTAATTGTCTGCATGTGAGCTTACGTGGACCACAATATCAGCAATTGCCGTGTCACATATTGTTTCTAATGATAATATTAAACAAATAGATCAACGCTGTGATCAGATTTCTCAGAAAACTGATATGATTCTCTGACCGGATTTCACAAAATGTTTACTGTTTTCATTTACTTTGATGCATTTTATTTTGTTGCAATTTCCTTTTATTGTCAAAAAGATACAAAATCCAAAAAGATTTTAGGTGTGTTTTGATAAAATTTCAGAAAATTCCAAAATTTTTGCATTTCTGCTTTATTTTTGATAACCGGGGATGCTTGATAGTCAATTTCTGAGATTTGACAACACCATCTGGGCTTTGTATCATTCTAAATGTAAAAATATGTGTTTTGGAAGCTTAACGGATTGAAAAAAGTTGAACGGGATTCGAATTCGTGATTTGGCAAATTTTCAGAATTTTCCATTTCACATTCGCCCCTTAATTGGGTCGAATGTGGAAAATTCTCACCTTCGGGCTGTTTGTAAATGGGCGAATGTGGCGTTTTCATCAAAATCCACCTTCGAGTAAACCCATTTTTACCTTCGTGCCATTCAGTTGGGGCGAAGGTGGAAATTTTTTACATTCGTCCATGAGCAACGGGCGAAGGTAGCTGCCTATATAAAGCCAAGATCAGATTCGACCAGTCATTCAAAATTTTTCAAAATTTTCATCAACAACCAGACCTTGTTGCTTTCGTTTTTCTTGATTGTGCGTTTCATTCCCTGTTATCTCCTGATCATTTTAGTATCAATTTTACAGGTAATGACGAAGGATTGAGCCTGGAATCATCGTTTTTAGATACGAACCTAGGGTTTAAGTTTTAAGACTTTTGAGTGTTTGTTTGAGTTCGATTTTGATTGCATTTCATTCTATGACAGTTTTAGGGGGAGAAATCATAAATTAGGGTTATTACAGATTTAAATTGATTAATTGATTGAATTTTGAACATAAACCCTAATTTTCTATTAAAACTGACATAAAATGAAATTATAGTGCAATTGATGCTTTACGAGTGTTAGTCGGCCAGTTTAGCATGATTTCTGATCAAAATCAAGGGTTAAAAACATGTTTGAAAAAATTTTTGAATTTTGGGTAAAATCTGTTTCACCTTCGGTTCGTCGAACGGACGAATGTGGAATAGAAGTGGACGAAGGAACTACAAAATGGGCGAATGTACATTTTATGAAATACCATTTTACATTCGACCAGAATTTTTGTACATTCGGCCAAAATGAACTACATTCGACCAGACTTTTTGGGCGAATGTGGATTTTAAAATCCTAAAATTTTTAAGTTTTTGTCGATTTCGTGTTTTGACGTTTATTTTTGACTTTGTGTTACAGATGGCTGAGGAACAAGAGAATATAGAGATTCCTGTTGAGAATGTTGTTCCTGATATTATCCCAGAACCTGTTCAGGAAGGTGAATCATCAAGCGGCAGCAAATGGCCTTTTGAGAAGAATCACAACTGTTGCGCTTATCTGGGTGAAGTAGAGAAGAACGTGGAGTTTGCTGACATAATCAAGTTCCTAAAGAGAAGCAGAGTTGTTTATGCTTTAGAACCAACTATTATCTACAAGGATATAGTTGAGGATTTCTACAACAACGCTAAGTATGATTACTTTGATAACCAGACCATTATCAAGAGCAAGATTCAAGGAATGGAGATGTTTATTACTGAATCTGACATTAGAGAAGCTCTCCAGATCAAATTTGAAGTAAGTGAAGATCCTAGAGAACTCTCATGGACTGAGCAGAAAGCCTGTTTTCTTAGAATGAAATACAAAGGACCTATCACGGATGGTTCGATGTACAAAGGGAAATTGAGCGTGCAGTTTAAGTATTTTGCTCATGTCATCATACATGTATTTGGATGTGTTAGTGGAGGCTATGACGTGATGAGGAAGAGTTTGAGCTCATTAATGGTTGCGTTGACTCTCAACAAACCATTTAATGTTGCTGGGATGATATTGGATCATATGCTGGAGATGCTGAAGGGTTTGAAGAAGAAGTATTTCATGCTACACCCTAGATTCCTTATGATGATCTTTGATCACAAGTATCCAAATCTGAGGAAAGATCCTACACAGATACTTGCTTTAGATCACATGAACATTAGAACTTTGGTGAGAATGAAAGGATATAAAGGTGTGCCTGATAATGAAAGACCACCTTACAGGAGGTTGTTTGGAGCCTTGGCTAGAGAGGATTACATGGATCCAGGAAAGAATACAGCAAGGCATCCTGATAGTGATTCTGACAACGATGATCCTTTGGTATACGCTGATGCTAATACTAAAAGGAAAAGACAAGTAGTCAATCCTGGAGCCAAAGGGAAGGGCAAAGGAAAGACTGATCAGGGAAGCTCGAAGCAACAAGTTGTGAGAAAGAAATCTACTGCTAAGAAAGGTACAAGTTTGGTGGATGAAGAGTCTGTAGATTCGGAGGAGACAGAGGTTGAAGAACAATGGGATTCGGATGCTGAGAATGTCCGGGCCACCAAACGTAAGGCCACTATGGTTGGTGAGTCTGAATCATTGAACAGATCGATTGCTGAAGCTGAGAAGAGCAAGAAGACTGTTAGTGCTGAAGATGAAGTGCTTGGTGTGAACATGGATGAGTTGAATGAAGGAGAAACTGTAGTTGTGAACTTGCCCAAGCCTAAACACAAAACCATGGCCAAGAAAACCAGTACCAAGCAACTCAGAGAAAAAGAGTTAAATCAACTCTTGAGAGGAAAGAGATTACCTGGAGCTGGAACGTCATCAAAACAATCTTCACCAGCCACAAAGAAGCAAAAGACTAAAGAGGCAACAACATTACCAGTGGTGAGTTCAATGTTGCACTGGATAATGTACTTAACTTGTTCACAAAGCCTCAGAAAGAGAAAGAAGCTGAAGTTGAGCCATCAAGATCAAAGTCCAAGTCAAAGAAAGTCACTGTGGATGACGAAGTTATGAAGCAGGTGAATAAGAAGATGGACGACATGATGAAGATGATTGTGGCTCAGCAAGCTGAAATAGCCAAGTTCAAGCAAAATGAGGAAAAGATGCTTCAGATTGTAGTAGCTTCTAAGTCTAATCAGGATGAGATTGATGAAAAGGTGAAGAAGCTAGAAGCAAAGAACAAAAAGCTTGAAGGAAAGTGTTTGAGAAATAAAAACAGATTCAAGGCTATTAAAGAGGATAACAAGGAGTTGAAGGCTGAGAATAAACGCCTTAGTGAGCTGATAGACAACCTGTACAATGTTGCACCCAAGTTGAAGGAGGGTGAGGAAGACAAAGAAAAAGAAGAAGAACAGGTTGATTTTGAACCGTCTGAATCTGATAAAGAAAAAGATGATGATGAGGACGATGAAGAATCGGAAAAGAGTGATGATGAGGATGATAATAATGATGATGATGATGATGCTGAGGGTTCTGGAAGTCAGAAGGAGGATGAGAGTAGTAGTGATGATAATGATGGAGGAGATGATACATCAAAGTTTACATTTGAGAAGAGACCACCTTCAAAGAAGAAGAAAGACACTGGAGAATCGAGTTCGAAAAAGAAAGGTGAGAATGTTGATTCGGATGAAAGTGTATTCTGGAATGAGAAGGTGAGGTCCTTGTCTGATGATGCTAAACAAGTTTATAAGGACATGTTAGAAAGAAGAGAATGGACCATTGAGTTCACAGGTCGTTTTGCTGAAATATTCCAAACTGATGATATGCGATATGAATTGGAATATAACGATCCTGATTTAGAAGAAGGGGAAGTACCTGCATCTGTGGCAAAGGAGATTTTGGATGGGCTTGCACAGAGGGTAGGGAAAACATTTGAAGAATTTATTGTAGATGAGTCGATTCCACATATTCCTGAAAAGGATATTGGAAGTCACTCTGATGACAAAGATACCCCTGAGTTTGAAGAAGTTGAAATAGAAGATATAACGCATGAGGAATACCCACAATACTTTCGACAAACTGATGAAGATGTGGTGTTTCCTGATTTTACTGAGATTCCTAATACTTCTGCTAAGAAAAAGGCTAAGCAGAGAAGTGCTGAGTTTGTGGAGAAGGTATTTGGAGCTGATATGCCAGAATCTTCAAATAAGTCTGATGAATTGAAGAGTTATTTGAAGAAGTTAAGATTAATGGATGAGAACCGACCGAAGCCTGAAGCTCAAGGAAACTTTTACAGATTTCATAATGCTAAGTTCAGAGGCAGAGCTCTTGGGTGGACATACTTAGGCAGGCTGAAGTGTCTAGCTGCCAAGTGGGAATCAGGGATCTTGTACTTTTACAGATTCATTGACTTACTGACTCTACCGTACTGGGCGGTTAGAGATTTATGCAGATTCCTGTCAGGTGCTTCAGTTAATAACACTCATGTCGGTTGGTGCGCAGACAAGCTGGTTTGGGAGAGTAGAACAAGATGGAATAGATTCAAACCACAATATACCCGGAGGAAAGTTCACAGGGATATTGATCCCAGAACTAAGTTGAAGAGGGTTACCTTGATATATAAGGCACCTGAAGTGATGAGAAAGATACCTTTGATGCCCATGCCACAACATTTCAGTGCCGACTTCATTTTCTGGTATTACGATTGGAGAAAGGCAGAAGCGGTGATTGTGTTGAGAGATGGAAAGGATAAATACAAGCATGTGCATGTATTTGATCCTATGTGGTTGATTAATTGCACTTTCGAAGACATCATCATGCTCTTTTACAGTCCGATTCATCATGAGCCGAACGATGCAGATCAGGCAAAGAAATACACTCAAGTTGTTGGTGTTTGCTTTGCTTATGACATAAATGCTGGTAGTAGTTTGGAGGGTAAACTTGGCAAAATGGTGAAGATGGCGAACGTGTCAAAACCAGTGAAGAGAAGATTAGAGCCTGAGATGATGAAAGAACAGAAGAATTTGCTCAGAATCAAGTTGCTGAACAAAGCCATGGACGAGGATAGAAAACGATCCAATCAATAGTCGAGGGGGAGTTTGTAGATGCGTTTTGCGACTAGTGATTGGATAGTTAACATGTGTTAGAAAGGCTAATTTGGGCGAATGTAGAAGAACTGGGCGAAGGTGAATGAAAAGTGGGCGAAGGTAGAATACTATGGACGAATCTGGAACTGGACTACACTGAAGATACACATTCGACCATGTAAATGGGCGAATGTGGAAAAGCCTCACATTCGACCATTCACAATGGGCGAATGTGCAGTGTCTATATATAGATTTTGTGATTTTGTAAGTTTAAGAGAGTCATTAGGTGTGTGTGTTTTCAGGTGTTGTTCCAGAGCAGTTTGAGATAGTGTGTGTGTGATCTAGATTAACTGTTTGGATATTGTAATCAAGTTTATGAATGAGTTAATCTATGAAAAGTATTGAAAATGACTTTGATTGTGTTTTGATTTGAGTTTATATCAGTTTGTTCAAAGCTAGGGTTTCCGCACCTGGTTTTGTAACTTGTATGATCATATAATCCTGTTTTCGTGTCAAATCACATCCTCTACAACGTAACTAGCGGTTCATTTGAAGTTTCGGGCACCCGAATGGAGGAACGGGAAGGCCATAAGATATCTGAGCATGCAACAGACTCAGATAAAGGATATAAAGCTACCGGACGGTAATCGGACTCACGATGGGACAATGACAGAGAGATTCGTACACAAGAAAAGACTCGAGTTTTAATGGACGGAACTATCGGTTCATATGAAGTTTAGGGCACCCAAATGGAGGAACGGAAAAGCCATAAGATATCTAAGCATGCAACAGACTCAGATAAAGGATATGAAGCTTACCGGACGGTAACCGGACTCACAATGCGACAATGACACATAGATTCGTACACAAGAAAAGACTCAAGTTATAATGGACGTAACTATCGGTTCATATCAAGTTTCGGGCACCCGAATGGAGGAACGGGAAGGCTATAAAATATTTGATCATGCAACAGACTATGTTAAAGGATACGAAGCTGACCGGACGGTAATCGGACTCACGATGTGACAATGACATAGAGATTCGTACACAAGAAAAGACTCGAGTTTTAATGGACGTAACTATCGGTACATTTGAAGTTTCGGCCGAATGGAGGAACGGGAAGGCCATAAGATATCTGATCACACAACAGATTCTGATCAAGGATACGAAGTTGACCGGAAGGTAATCGGAATCACGATGCGACAATGACATAGAGATTTGTACACAAGCGAAAGATTCGAGTTTTAAAGGATGTAACTATTGGTACATTTGAAGTTTCGGGCTCCCGAATGGAGGAATGGAAGGCCATAAGATATCTAATCATGTAACAGACTCAGATAAAGGATATGAAGCTGACCGGACGGTAATCGGACTCACGATGCGACAATGACATAAAGATTCGTACACAAAAAAAGACTCGAGTATTAAAGGACGTATCTATCTGTACATTTGAAGTTTTTGGGCACCCGAATGGAGGAACGTGAAGGCCATAAGATATCTGAGCATGCAACAAACTCAGATAAAGGATATGAAGCTGACCGGACGGTAATCGGACTCACGATGGGACAATGACCCAGAGATTCGTACACAAGAAAAGACTCGTGTTTTAATGAACGTAAATAGCGGGTTCTTTTGAAGTTTCGGGCACCCGAATGGAGGAACGGGAAAGCCATAAGATATCCAAACATGAAACAGACTCAGATAAAGGATATGAAGCTGACCGGATGGTAATCGGACTCACGATGCGACAATGACACAGAGATTCGTACACAAGAAAAGACTCGAGTTTTAAAGGACGTAACTATCTGTACATTTGAAGTTTCGGGCACCCGAATGTAGGTACGGGAAGGCCATAAGATATCTAAGCATGCAACAGACTCAGATAAAGGATATGAAGCTGACCGGACGGTAATCGGACTCACGATGGGACAATGACACAGAGATTCGTACACAAGAAAAGACTCGAGTTTTAATCGACGGAACTATCGGTTCATATGAAGTTTCGGGCCCCCAAATGGAGGAACGGGAACGCCATAAGATATCTGATCATGCAACAAACTATGTTAAGGGATACGAAGCAGACCGGACGGTAATCGGACTCACGATGTGACAATGACACAGAGATTCGTACACAAGAAAAGACTCGTGTTTTAATGAACGTAACAAGCGGTTCATTTGAAGTTTCGGGCACCCGAATTGAGGAACGGGAAGGCCATAAGATATCTAAGCATGCAACAGACTCAGATAAAGGATATGAAGCTGACCGAACGGTAATCGGACTCACGATGCGACAATGACATAGAGATTCGTACACAAAAAAAGACTCGAGTATTAATGAACGTAAATAGCGGTTCATTTGAAGTTTCGGGCACCCGAATGGAGGAACGGGAAAGCCATAAGATATCCAAGCATGAAACAGACTCAGATAAAGGATATGAAGACGACCGGATGGTAATCGGACTCACGATGCGACAATGACACAGAGATTCGTACACAAGAAAAGACTCGAGTTTTAAAGGACGTAACTATCTGTACATTTGAAGTTTCGGGCACCCGAATGGAGGTACGGGAAGGCCATAAGATATCTAAGCATGCAACAGACTCAGATAAAGGATATGAAGCTGACCGGACGGTAATCGGACTCACGGTGGGACAATGACACAGAGATTCGTACACAAGAAAAGACTCGTGTTTTAATGAACGTAAATAGCGGTTCATTTGAAGTTTCGGGCAACCGAATGGAGGAACGGGAAAGCCATAAGATATCCAAGCATGTAACAGACTCAGATAAAGGATATGAAGCCGACCGGATGGTAATCGGACTCACGATGAGACAATGACACAGAGATTCGTACACAAGAAAAGACTCGAGTTTTAAAGGACGTAACTATCTGTACATTTGAAGTTTCGGGCACCCGAATGGAGGTACGGGAAGGCCATAAGATATCTAAGCATGCAACAGACTCAGATAAAGGATATGAAGCTGACCGGACGGTAATCGGACTCACGATGGGACAATGACACAGAGATTCGTACACAAGAAAAGACTCGTGTTTTAATGGACGTAACTAGCGGTTCAGTTGAAGTTTCGGGCTCCCGAATGGAGGAACGGGAAGGCCATAAGATATCTGAGCATGCAACAGACTCAGATAAAGGATATGAAGCTTACCGGACGGTAATCGGACTCACGATGGGACAATGAGACAGAGATTCGTACACAAGAAAAGACTCGTGTTTTAATGGACGTAACTGGCGGTTCATTTGAAGTTTCGGGCACCCGAATGGAGGAACTGAAAAGCCATAAGATATCTAAGCATGCAACAGACTCAGATAAAGGATATGAAGCTTACCGGACGGTAATCGGACTCACAATGCGACAATGACACAGAGATTCGTACACAAGAAAAGACTCGAGTTATAATGGACGTAACTATCGGTTCATATCAAGTTTCGGGCACCCGAATAGAGGAACGGGAAGGCTATAAGATATTTGATCATGCAACAGACTATGTTAAAGGATACGAAGCTGACCGGACGGTAATCGGACTCACGATGTGACAATGACATAGAGATTCGTACACAAAAAAAGACTCGAGTTTTAATGGACGTAACTATCGGTACATTTGAAGTTTCGGCCGAATGGAGGAACGGGAAGGCCATAAGATATCTGATCACACAACAGATTCTGATCCAGGATACGAAGTTGACCGGAAGGTAATCGGACTCACGATGCGACAATGACATAGAGATTTGTACACAAGCGAAGGATTCGAGTTTTAAAGGATGTAACTATCGGTACATTTGAAGTTTCGGGCTCCCGAATGGAGGAATGGAAGGCCATAAGATATCTATTCATGTAACAGACTCAGATTAAGGATATGAAGCTGACCGGACGATAATCGGACTCATGATGCGACAATGACATAAAGATACGTACACAAGAAAAGACTCCAGTTTTAAAGTACGTAACTATCGGTACATTTGAAGTTTCGGGCTCCCGAATGGAGTAACGGGAAGGCCATAAGATATCTGATCATGCAACAGACTCAGATAAAGGATATGAAGCTTACCGGACGGTAATCGGACTCACAATGCGACAATGACACAGAGATTCGTACACAAGAAAAGACTCGAGTTATAATGGACGTAACTATCGGTTCATATCAAGTTTCGGGCACCCGAATGGAGGAACGGGAAGGCTATAAGATATTTGATCATGCAACAGACTATGTGAAAGGATACGAAGCTGACCGGACGGTAATCGGACTCACGATGTGACAATGACATAGAGATTCGTACACAAGAAAAGACTCGAGTTTTAATGGACGTAACTATCGGTACACTTGAAGTTTCGGCCGAATGGAGGAACGGGAAGGCCATAAGATATCTGATCACACAACAGATTCTGATCCATGATACGAAGTTGACCGGAAGGTAATCGGACTCACGATGCGACAATGACATAGAGATTTGTACACAAGCGAAGGATTCGAGTTTTAAAGGATGTAACTATCGGTACATTTAAAGTTTTGGGCTCCCGAATGGAGGAATGGAAGGCCATAAGATATCTAATCATGTATCAGACTCAGATAAAGGATATGAAGCTGACCGGACGATAATCGGACTTATGATGCGACAATGACATAAAGATACGTACACAAGAAAAGACTCCAGTTTTAAAGTACGTAACTAGCGGTACATTTGAAGTTTCGGGCTCCCGAATGGAGTAACGGGAAGGCCATAAGATATCTGATCATGCAACAGACTCAGATAAAGGATATGAAGCTTACCGGACGGTAATCGGACTCACAATGCGACAATGACACAGAGATTCGTACACAAGAAAAGACTCGAGTTATAATGGACGTAACTATCGGTTCATATGAAGTTTCGGCCACCCGAAGGGAGGAACAGGAAGGATATAAGATATTTGATCATGTAACAGACTACGTTAAAGGATACGAAGCTGACCGGACGGTAATCGGACTCACGATGTGACAATGACATAGAGATTCGTACACAAGAAAAGACTCGAGTTTTAAAGGACGTAACTATCGGTACCTTTGAAGTTTCGGCCACCCGAATGGAGGAACGGGAAAGCCATAAGATATCTGAGCCTGCAACAAACTCAGATAACGGATATGAAGCTGACCGGGCGGTAATCGGACTCACGATGCGACAATGACATAGAGATTCTCGTACACAAGAAAAGACTTGTGTTTTAATGGACGTAACTAGCGGTTCATTTTTAGTTTCGGGCACCCGAATGGAGGAACGGAAAAGCCATAAGATATCTAAGCATGCAACAGACACAGATAAAGGATATGAAGCTTACCGGACGGTAATCGGACTGACAATGCGACAATGACACAGAGATTCGTACACAAGAAAAGACTCGAGTTATAATGGACGTAACTATCGGTTCATATCAAGTTTCGGGCACCCGAATGGAGGAACGGGAAGGCCATAAGATATATGATCATGCAACAGACTCAGATAAAGGATAAGAAGCTTACCAAACGGTAATCGGACTCACAATGCGACAATGACACAAAGATTCGTACACAAGAAAAGACTCGAGTTTTAATGGACGTAAATATCGGTACATTTGAAGCTATGGGCTCCCGAATGGAGGAACGCAAGGCCATAAGATATCTGAGCATGCAACAGACTCAAATAAAGGATATGAAGCTTACCAGACGGTATTCGGATTCACGATGCGACAATGACATAGATATTCGTACGCAAGAAAAGATTCGAGTTTTAAAGGACGTAACTATCGGTACATTTGTAGTTTCGAGCTCCCGAATGGAGGAACGGGAAGGCCATAAGATATCTGATCATGCAACAGACTCAGATAAAGGATATGAAGCTTACCGGACAGTAATCTGACTCACAATGCGACAATGACACAGAGATTCGTACACAAGAAAAGACTCGAGTTTTAAATGACGTAACTATCAGTACATTTTAAGTTTCGGGCTCCCGAATAGAGGAACGGAAAGGCCATAAGATATCAGATCACACAACAGACTCTGATCAAGGATACGAAGTTGACCAACAGAGGAGATCCGGGAGGTATCGACTAGAACCCGAGTCACGTCTAAATTATATTATTTTGCGTAACACGTGTGGGACTAACAACCATTTTGGGACAAGGACTCGACCCGACAAATAGACCTATACAAAGTAAAGAACCTATATATATAAGGATATACTAGTGTGGACCAACGGAATGGAATGATATGAATATACAAGTATATATTAAGACAACTTGATATTGTATAAAGAGTACGATGACATTAATCGGATTATAACAAGGATATAATGCACAAATTGGTCAGAGGAGGCTAAGTGTAACTTGATTAGGATAATAATAACTTGAAAACTAGAATGACGATTTGACGGACCTTTTGATTACATAGACATAGGACGCACCTAGTGACTATATATCTATACATTTGGACTATGGAACTTATTACAATAACAATCACAATCACAATCGGATCAACTAGCTACTAGTAGTATTGGGACACTTGGCCGAAATAATAATAAGGATGATTTGGACATTAAACGTACCTCGTGGACATAGGACTTCATGAGCAACTTAAGCATAAGTATTGGTCATCTCATTACTAATAAGACATAAGACGTTAACACACCCGACAAATAGAAGTATGGACATAGAACTCAAGTATGCCCACACGTGTAACCGCGGTATTGGTTACACGCCCTAATGTTTATTAACTTGAATAGGAACTTGCTAGTGATTGAAAGATGGAATCTTGGAATAGTATGTGATCGTGCGAAACGCAACCAAAGGTGAGTTCGTGTACTTCCCCTTTTTCTGTTTTACTGTTTTGGGGTGGATACATGCTTGCGTGTGTTTTATAAAACTATTGTGATGTGACAAAATACTTGGCTGCTGGATATACTTGACACTCATTAACTCAGAGGTGAGCCGACTTAATATATGGGTAGTACTACTTGGGGAAACCCCCACGCAAAGTGGACTCGGGACGTATGGGCCCGGGAAACCCTCCACGACGGTTATGGAACCATTGCGGCATATATTATGCCTTGTAGATCTATAATAGCAGTAGATAGATCTAGTGTTAGGGTTGAGGTGTTGCTTGTACATCACGTGTGTTAAACTGTATAAACTTGTTTATGAAATGATAAACTGTTTTTGGATCCACTTTATTACTTACACGGACTCACCAGTATGATTACTGACCCGACTCTTTTTAAGCATGTGTTCAGGTACTGCATTCGGATGATTTTGGGAGCATACGGATTATGTTCGTTTGATTAGCTAGTAGCGGATTAGAGATTGGATCGACTAAGGATTACATTGCTTCGACGACCGCCGCGTCTCGTCCCTGCATAGTTACTAGTCTATTTATTTTAGTTGTGTATTTACATTTTTGGATTAGAAATTGTATAAACAAATAAATATTTGTTACCGTTGCTTCCGTTGTGCAAGTCTGTTACCAAACTGTCGTAACGTCCAGCCCCCTCCTGGTCGGGTTGTTACAGTACGGGAAGGCCATAAGATATCTAAGCATGCAACATACTCAGATAAAGGATATGAAGCTGCCGGACGGTAACCGGACTCACGATGCGACAATTACATAGAGATACGTACACAAGAAAAGACTCGAGTTTTAAAGTACGTGACTATCGGTACATTTGAAGTTTCGGCCACCCGAATGGAGGAACGGGAAAGCCATAAGATATCTGAACCTGCAACAGACTCAGATAAAGGATATGAAGCTGACCGGACGGTAATCGGGATCACGATGCGACAATGACATAGAGATTCGTACACAAGAAAAGACTCGAGTTTTAAAGGACGTACCTATCGGTACATTTGAAGTTTCGGCCACCCGAATGGAGGAACGGGAAAGCCATAAGATATCTGAGCCTGCAACAGACTCAGATAAAGGAAATGAAGCTGACCGGACAGTAATCGGACTCACGATTCGACAATGACATAGAGATTGGTACACAAGAAAAGACTCGAGTTTTAAAGGACGTAACTATCGGTACATTTGAAGTTTCGGGTACCCGAATGGAGGAACGGGAAGGCCATAAGATATCTGATCATACAACAGACTCTGATAAAGGATACGAAGGTGACCGGAAGGTAATCGGACTCACGATGCGACAATGATATAGAAATTCATACACAAGAAACGATTCGAGTTTTAAAGGACGTAACTATCGGTACATTTTAAGTTTCGGCCTCCCGAATAGAGGAACGGGAAGGCCATAAGATATCTGATCATGCAACAGACTCAGATAAAGGATATGAAGCTGACCGGACAGTAATCGGACTCACGATTCGACAATGACATAGAGATTGGTACACAAGAAAAGACTCGAGTTTTAAAGGACGTAACTATCGGTACATTTGAAGTTTCGGGTACCCGAATGGAGGAACGGGAAGGCCATAAGATATCTGATCATACAACAGACTCTGATAAAGGATACGAAGGTGACCGGAAGGTAATCGGACTCACGATGCGACAATGATATAGAAATTCATACATAAGAAAAGATTCGAGTTTTAAATGACGTAACTATCGGTACATTTTAAGTTTCGGCCTCCCGAATAGAGGAACGGGAAGGCCATAAGATATCTGATCATGCAACAGACTCAGATAAAGGATATGAAGCTTACCGAACAGTAATCGGACTCACAATGCGACAATGACACAGAGATTCGTACACAAGAAAAGACTCGAGTTTTAAATGACGTAACTATCAGTACATTTTAAGTTTCGGGCTCCCGAATAGAGGAACGGAAAGGCCATAAGATATCAGATCACACAACAGACTCTGATCAAGGATACGAAGTTGACCAAAAGGTAATCGGACTCACTATGCGACAATGACATAGAGATTCGTACACAAGAAAAGATTCGAGTTTTAAAGGACGTAACTATCAGTACATTTGAAGTTTCGGGCTCCCGAATGGAGGAATGGAAGGCCATATGATATCTAATCATGTAACAGACTCAGATAAAGGATATGAAGCTGACCGGATGGTAATCGGACTCATGATGCGACAATGACATAGAGATACGTACACAAGAAAAGACTCGAGTTTTAAAGTTCGTAACTGTCGGTACATTTGAAGTTTCGGGTTCCCAAATGGAGGAACGGGAAGGCCATAAGATATCTGATCATGCAACAGACTCAGATAAAGGATATGAAGCTTACCGGATGGTAATTGGACTCACAATGCGACAATGACACAGAGATTCGTACACAAGAAAAGACTCGAGTTATAATGGACGTAACTATCGGTTCATATGAAGTTTCGGGCACCCGAAGGGAGGAACGGGAAGGCTATACGATATTTGATCATGCAACAGACTACGTTAAAGGATACCAAGATGACCGGACGGTAATCGGACTCACGATGTGACAATGACATAGAGATTCGTACACAAGAAAAGACTCAAGTTTTAAAGTACGTAACTATCAGTACATTTGAAGTTTCGGGCTCCCAAATGGAGGAACGGGAAGGCCATAAGATATCTGATCATGCAACAGACTCAGATAAAGGATATGAAGCTTACCGGACGGTAAACGGACTCACAATGCGACAATGACACAGAGATTCATACACAAGAAAAGACTCGAGTTATAATGGACGTAACTATCGGTTCATATGAATTTTCGGGCACCCGAATGGAGGAACGGGAAGGCTATAAGATATTTGATCATGCAACAGACTATGTTAAAGGATACGAAGCTGACCGGACGGTAATCGGACTCACGATGTGACAATGACATATAGATTCGTACACAAGAAAAGACTCGAGTTTTAAAGGACGTAACTATCGGTACATTTTAAGTTTCGGGCTCCCTAATAGAGGAACGGCAAGGCCATAAGAAATCTGATCACACAACAGATTCTGATCATGGATACGGAGTTGACCGGAAGGTAATCGGACTCACGATGCGACAATGACACAGAGATTCGTACACAAGAAAAGACTCGAGTTTTAAAGGACGTAACTATCTGTACATTTGAAGTTTCGGGCACCCGAATGGAGGTACGGGAAGGCCATAAGTTATCTAAGCATGCAACATACTCAGATAAAGGATATGAAGCTGACCAGACGGTAATCGGACTCACGATGGGACAATGACACAGAGATTCGTACACAAGAAAAGACTCGTGTTTTAATGGACGTAACTAGCGGTTCATTTGAAGTTTCGGGCACCCGAATGGAGGAACGGGAAGGCCATAAGATATCTAAGCATGCAATAGACTTAGATAAAGGATATGAAGCTACCGGACGGTAATCAGACTCACGATGGGACAATGACACAGAGATTCGTACAGAAGAAAAGACTCGTGTTTTAATGGACGTAACTAGCGGTTCATTTGAAGTTTCGGGCACCTGAATGGAGGAACGGGAAGGCCATAAGATATCTGAGCATGCAAAAGACTCAGATAAAGGATATGAAGCTACCGGACGGTAATCGGACTCACGATGGGACAATGACACAGAGATTCGTACACAAGAAAAGACTCGTGTTTTAATGGATGTAACTAGCGGTTCATTTGAAGTTTCGGGCACCCAAATGGAGGAACGGAAAAGCCATAAGATATCTATGCATGCAACAGACTCAGATAAAGGATATGAAGCTTACCGGACGGTAATCGGACTCACAATGCGACAATGACATAGAGATTCGTACAGAAGAAAAGACTCGAGTTATAATGGACATAACTATCGGTTCATATGAAGTTTTGGGCACCCGAATGGAGGAACGGGAATGCTATAAGATATTTGATCATGCAACAGACTATGTTAAAGGATACGAAGCTGACCGGACGGTAATCGGACTCACGATGTGACAATGACATAGAGATTCTTACACAAGAAAAGACTCGAGTTTTAAAGGACGTAACTATCTGTACATTTGAAGTTTCGGGCACCCGAATGGAGGTACGGGAAGGCCATAAGATATCTAAGCATGCAACATACTCAGATAAAGGATATGAAGCTGACCGGACGGTAACCGGACTCACGATGCGACAATTACATAGAGATACGTACACAAGAAAAGACTCGAGTTTTAAAGTACGTAACTATCGGTACATATGAAGTTTCAGGCTCCCGAATGGAGGAACGGGAAGGCCATAAGATATCTGATCATGCAACAGACTCAGATAAAGGATATGAAGCTTACCGGACAGTAATCAAACTCACAATGCGACAATGACACAGAGATTCGTACACAAGAAAAGACTCGAGTTATAATGGACGTAACTATCGTTTCATATGAAGTTTCGGGCACCCGAATGGAGGAACGGGAAGGCTATAAGATATTTGATCATGCAACAGTCTATGTTAAAGGATACGAAGCTGACCGGATGGTAATCGGACTCACGATGTGACAATGACATATAGATTCGTACACAAGAAAAGACTCGAGTTTTAAAGGACGTAACTATAGGTACATTTTAAGTTTCGAGCTCCCGAATAGAGGAACGGGAAGGCCATAACATATCTGATCACACAACAGACTCTGATTAAGGATACGGAATTGACCGGAAGGTAATCGGACTCACGATGCGACAATGACACAGAGATTCGTACACAAGAAAAGACTCGAGTTTTAAAGGACGTAACTATCTGTACATTTGGAGTTTCGGGCACCCGAATGGAGGTACGGGAAGGCCATAAGATATCTAAGCATGCAACATACTCAGATAAAGGATATGAAGTTGACCGGACGGTAATCGGACTCACCATGGGACAATGACACAGAGATTCGTACACAAGAAAAGACTCGTGTTTTAATGGACGTAACTAGCGGTTCATTTGAAGTTTCGGGCACCCGAATGGAGGAATGGGAAGGCCATAAGATATCTGAGCATGCAACAGACTCAGATAAAGGATATGAAGCTACCGGACGGTAATCGGACTCACGATGGACAATGACACAGAGATTCGTACACAAGAAAAGACTCGTGTTTTAATGGACGTAACTAGCGGTTCATTTGAAGTTTCGGGCACCCGAATGGAGGAACGGGAAGGCCATAAGATATCTGAGCATGCAACACACTCAGATAAAGGATATGAAGCTACCGGACGGTAATCGGACTCACGATGGGACAATGACACAGAGATTCGTACACAAGAAAAGGCTCGTGTTTTAATGGACGTAACTAGCGGTTCATTTGAAGTTTCGGGCACCCGAATGGAGGAACAGAAAAGCCATAAGATATCTAAGCATGCAACAGACTCAGATAAAGGATATGAAGCTTACCGGACGGTAATCGGACTCACAATGCGACAATGACATAGAGATTCGTACACAAGAAAAGACTCGAGTTATAATGGACGTAACTATCGGTTCATATGAAGTTTTGGGCACCCGAATGGAGGAACGGGAAGGCTATAAGATATTTGATCATGCAACAGACTATGTTAAAGGATACGAAGCTGACCGGACGGTAATCGGACGCACGATGTGACAATGACATAGAGATTCGTACACAAGAAAAGACTCGAATTTTAAAGGACGTAACTATCGGTACATTTTAAGTTTCGGGCTCCCGAATAGAGGAACGGGAAGGCCATAAGATATCTGATCACACAACAGACTCTGATCAAGGATACGAAGTTGACCGGAAGGTAATCGGACTCACGATGCGACAATGACACAGAGATTCGTACACAAGAAAAGACTCGAGTTTTAAAGGACGTAACTATCTGTACATTTGAAGTTTCGGGCACCCGAATGGAGGTACGGGAAGGCCATAAGATATCTAAGCATGCAACATACTCAGATAAAGGATATGAAGCTGACGGGACGGTAACCGGACTCACGATGCGACAATTACATAGAGATACGTACACAAGAAAAGACTCGAGTTTTAAAGTACGTAAGTATCGGTACATTTGAAGTTTCGGCCACCCGAATGGAGGAACGGGAAAGCCATAAGATATCTGAGTCTGCAACAGACTCAGATAAAGGATATGAAGCTGACCGGATGGTAATCGGACTCGCGATGCGACAATGACATAGAGATTCGTACACAAGAAAAGACTCGAGTTTTAAAGGACGTACCTATCGGTACATTTGAAGTTTCGGCCACCCGAATGGAGGAACGGGAAAGCCATAAGATATCTGAGCTTGCAACAGACTCAGATAAAGGATACGAAGCTGACTGGACAGTAATCGGACTCACGATCCGACAATGACCTAGAGATTGGTACACAAGAAAAGACTCGAGTTTTAAAGGACGTAACTATCGGTACATTTGAAGTTTCGGGCTCCCGAATAGAGGAACGGGAAGGCCATAAGATATCTGATCACACAACAGACTCTGATCAAGGATACGGAGTTGACAGGAAGGTAATCGGACTCACGATGCGACAATGACACAGAGATTCGTACACAAGAAAAGACTCGAGTTTTAAAGGACGTAACTATCTGTACATGAAGTTTCGGGCACCCGAATGGAGGTACGGGAAGGCCATAAGATATCTAAGCATGCAACATACTCAGATAAAGGATATGAAGCTGACCGGACGGTAATCGGACTCACCATGGGACAATGACACAGAGATTCGTACACAAGAAAAGACTCGTGTTTTAATGGACGTAACTAGCGGTTCGTTTGAATTTTCGGACACCCGAATGGAGGAATGGGAAGGCCATAAAATATCTGAGCATGCAACAGACTCAGATAAAGGATATGAAGCTACCGGACGGTAATCGGACACACGATGGGACAATGGCACAGAGATTCGTACACAAGAAAAGACTCGTGTTTTAATGGACGTAACTAGTGGTTCATTTGAAGTTTCTTGCACCCGAAAGGAGGAACGGGAAGGCCATAAGATATCTGAGCATGCAACAGACTCAGATAAAGGATATGAAGCTACCGGACGGTAATCGGACTCACGATGGGACAATGACACAGAGATTCGTACACAAGAAAAGACTCGTGTTTTAATGGACGTAACTAGCGGTTCATTTGAAGTTTCGGGCACCCGAATGGAGGAACGGGAAGGCCGGACGGTAATCGGACTCACCATGGGACAATGACACAGAGATTCGTACACAAGAAAAGACTCGTGTTTTAATGGATGTAACTAGCGGTTCATTTGAAGTTTCGGGCACCCGAATGGAGGAACGGGAAGGCCATAAGATATCTGAGCATGCAACAGACTCAGATAAAGGATATGAAGCTACCGGACGGTAATCGGACTCACGATGGGACAATGACACAGAGATTCGTACACAAGAAAATACTCGTGCTTTAATGAACGTAAATAGCGGTTCATTTGAAGTTTCGGGCACCCGAATGGAGGAACGGGAAGGCCATAAGAAATCTGAGCATGCAACAGACTCAGATAAAGGATATGAAGCTACCGGACGGTAATCGGACTCACGATGGGACAATGACACAGAGATTCGTACACAAGAAAAGACTCGTGTTTTAATGGACGTAACTAGCGGTTCATTTGAAGTTTCGGGCAGCCGAATGGAGGAACGGGAAGGCCATAAAATATCTGAGCATGCAACAGACTCAGATAAAGGATATGAAGCTACCGGACGGTAATCGGACACACGATGGGACAATGGCACAGAGATTCGTACACAAGAAAAGACTCGTGTTTTAATGGACGTAACTAACGGTTCATTTGAAGTTTCGGGCACCCGAAAGGAGGAACGGGAAGGCCATAAGATATCTGAGCATGCAACATACTCAGATAAAGGATATGAAGCTACCGGACGGTAATCGGACTCACGATGGGACAATGACACAGAGATTCGTACACAAGAAAAGACTCGTGTTTTAATGGACGTAACTAGCGGTTCATTTGAAGTTTCGGGCACCCGAATGGAGGAACGGGAAGGCCATAAGATATCTGAGCATTCAACAGACTCAGATAAAGGATATGAAGCTACTGGACGGTAATCGGACTCACGATGGGACAATGACACAGAGATTCATACACAAGAAAAGACTCGTCTTTTAATGGACGTAACTAGCTGTTCATTTGAAGTTTCGGGCACCCGAATGGAGGAACGGAAAGCCATAAGATATCTAAGCATGCAACAGACTCAGATAAAGGATATGAAGCTTACCGGACGGTAATCGGACTCACAATGCGACAATGACATAGAGATTCGTACACAAGAAAAGACTCGAGTTATAATGGACGTAACTATCGGTTCATATGAAGTTTTGGGCACCCGAATGGAGGAACGGGAAGGCTATAAGATATTTGATCATGCAACAGACTATGTTAAAGGATACGAAGCTGACCTTACGGTAATCGGACTCACGATGTGACAATGACATAGAGATTCGTACACAAGAAAAGACTCGAATTTTAAAGGACGTAACTATCGGTACATTTTAAGTTTCGGGCTCCCGAATTGAGGAACGAGAAGGCCATAAGATATCTGATCACACAACAGACTCTGATCAAGGATACGAAGTTGACCGGAAGGTAATCGGACTCGCGATGCGACAATGACATAAAGATTCGTACACAAGAAAATATTCGAGTTTTAAAGGACGTAACTATCGGTACATTTGAAGTTTCGGGCTCCCGAATGGAGGAATGGAAGGCCATAAGATATCTAATCATGTAACAGACTCAGATAGAGGATATGAAGCTTACCGGACGGTAATCGGACTCACGATGGGACAATGACACAGAGATTCGTACACAAGAAAAGACTCGTGTTTTAATGGACGTAACTAGCGGTTCATTTGAAGTTTCGGGCACCCGAATGGAGGAACGGAAAAGCCATATGATATCTAACCATGCAACAGACTCAGATAAAGGATATGAAGCTTACCGGACGGTAATCGGACTCACAATGCGACAATGACACAGAGATTCGTACACAAGAAAAGACTCGAGTTATAATGGACGTAACTATCGGTTCATATGAAGTTTCGGGCACCCGAATGGAGGAACGGGAAGGCTATAAGATATTTGATCATGCAACAAACTATGTTAAAGGATAAGAAGCTGACCGGACGGTAATCGGACTCACGATGTGACAATGACATAGAGATTCGTACACAAGAAAAGACTCGAGTTTTAAAGGACGTAACTATCAGTACATTTGAAGTTTCGGGTACCCGAATGGAGGAACGGGAAGGCCATAAGTTATCTAATCATACAACTGACTCTGATCAAGGGTACGAAGTTGACCGGAAGGTAATCGGACACACGATGCGACAATGACATAGAGATTCGTACACAAGAAAAGATTCGAGTTTTAAAGGACGTAACTATCGGTACATTTGAAGTTTCGGGCTCCCGAATGGAGGAATGGAAGGCCATAAGATATCTAATCATGTAACAGACTAAGAAAAAGGATATGAAGCTGACCGAACGGTAATCGGACTCATGATGCGACAATGACATAGAGATACGTACACAAGAAAAGACTCGAGTTTTAAAGGACGTAACTATCGGTACATTTTAAGTTTCGGCACCCGAATGGAGGAACGGGAAGGCCATAAGATAACTGAGCATTCAACAGACTCAGATAAAGGATATGAAGCTGACCGGACGGTAATCGGACTCACGATACGACAATGACATAGAGATTTGTACACAAGAAAAGACTCGAGTTTTAAAGGACGTAACCATCGGTATATTTGAAATTGCGGGCACTGGAATAGAGGATCGGCAAGGCAATAAGATATCTAATCATGCAACAGACTATGTTAAAGGATACGAAGCTGACCGGACGGTAATCGGACTCACGATGTGACAATGACATAGAGATTCGTACACATGAAAAGACTCGAGTTTTAAAAGACGTAACTTTCCGTACGTTTGAAGTTTCGGGCACCCGAATGTAGGAAAGGGAAGGCCATTAGATATCTGATCATGCAACAGACTCAGATAAAGGATGCGAAGCTGA
Organism: Ambrosia artemisiifolia; assembly: GCA_032199755.1. Classification (NCBI taxonomy): domain Eukaryota; kingdom Viridiplantae; phylum Streptophyta; class Magnoliopsida; order Asterales; family Asteraceae; genus Ambrosia; species Ambrosia artemisiifolia. The sequence continues at coordinate 39,324,733 of CM063519.1, read as the reverse complement.
CCGGACGGTAATCGGACTCACGATGTGACAATGACATAGAGATTCGTACACAAGAAAAGACTCGAGTTTTAAAGGACGTAACTATCCGTACGTTTGAAGTTTCGGGCACCCGAATGTAGGAACGGGAAGGCCATAAGATATCTGATCATGCAACAGACTCAGATAAAGGAGATGAAGCTGACCGGACGGTAATCGGACTCATGATGCGACAATGACATAGAGATACGTACACAGGAAAAGACTCGAGTTTTAAAGGACGTAACTATCGGTACATTTGAAGTTTCGGGCTCCCGAATGGAGGAATGGAAGGCCATAAGATATCTAATCATGTAACAGACTAAGATAAAGGAAATGAAGCTGAACAGACGGTAATCGGACTCATGATGCGACAATGACATAGAGATACGTACACAAGAAAAGACTCGAGTTTTAAAGGACGTAACTATCGGTACATTTGAAGTTTCGGGAACTCGAATGGAGGAACGAGAAGGCCATAAGATATCTGATCACACAACAGACTCTGATCAAGGATACGAAGTTGACCGGAAGGTAATCGGACTCGCGATGCGACAATGACATAGAGATTCGTACACAAGAAAATATTCGAGTTTTAAAGGACGTAACTATCGGTACATTTGAAGTTTCGGGCTCCTGAATGGAGGAATGGAAGGCCATAAGATATCTAATCATGTAACAGACTCAGATAAAGGATATGAAGCTGACCGGACGGTAATCGGACTCATGATGCGACAATGACATAGAGATACGTACACAAGAAAAGACTCGAGTTTTAAAAGACGTAACTATCGGTACATTTAAAATTTCGGGCACCCGAATGGAGGAACGGGAAGGCCATAAGATAACTGATCATGCAACAGACTCAGATAAAGGATATGAAGCTGACCGGACGGTAATCGGACTCATGATGCGACAATGACGTTGAGATACGTACACAAGAAAAGACTCGAGTTTTAAAGCACGTAACCATCGGTATATCTTAAATTTCGGGCACTCGAATAGAGGAACGGGAAGGCTATAAGATATCTAATCATGCAACAGACTATGTTAAAGGATACGAAGCTGACTGGACGGTAATCGGACTCACGATTTGACAATGACATAGAGATTCGTACACATGAAAAGACTCGAGTTTTAAAGGACGTAACTATCCGTACGTTTGAAGTTTCGGACACCCGAATGTAGGAACGGGAAGGCCACAAGATATCTGATCATGCAAATGACTCAGATAAAGGAGGCGAAGCTGATCGGATGGTAATCGGACTCACGATGTGACAATGACATAGAGATTCGTACACAAGAAAAGACTTGAGTTATAATGGACGTAACTATCGGTTCATATGAAGTTTCGGGCACCCGAATGGAGGAACGGGAAGGCTATAAGATATTTGATAATGCAACAAACTATGTTAAAGGATACGAAGCTGACCGGACGGTAATCGGACTCACGATGTGACAATGACATTGAGATTCGTACACAAGAAAAGACTCGAGTTTTAAAGGACGTAACTATCGGTACATTTGAAGTTTCGGGTACCCGAATGGAGGAACGGGAAGGCCATAAGATATCTGATCATACAACAGACTCTGATCAAGGATACGAAGTTGACCGGAAGGTAATCGGACTCACGATGCGACAATGACATAGAGATTCGTACACAAGAAAAGATTCGAGTTTTAAAGGACATAACTATCGGTACATTTGAAGTTTCGGGCTCCCGAATGGAGGAATGGAAGGCCATAAGATATCTAATCATGTAACAGACTAAGATAAAGGATATGAAGCTGACCGGACGGTAATCGGACTCATGATACGACAATGACATAAAGATACGTACACAAGAAAAGACTCGAGTTTTAAAAGACGTAACTATCGGTACATTTGAAATTTCGGGCACCCGAATGGAGGAACGGGAAGGCCATAAGATAACTGATCATGCAACAGACTCAGATAAAGGATATAAAGCTGACCGAACGGTAATCGGACTCATGATGCGACAATGACATAGAGATACGTACACAAGAAAAGACTCGAGTTTTAAAGCACGTAACCATCGGTATATTTGAAATTTCGGGCACTCGAATAGAGGAACGGGAAGGCTATAAGATATCTAATCATGCAACAGACTATGTTAAAGGATACGAAGCTGACCGGACGGTAATCGGACTCACGATGTGACAATGACATAGAGATTCGTACACATGAAAAGACTCGAGTTTTAAAGGACGTAACTATCCGTACGTTTGAAGTTTCGGACACCCGAATGTAGGAACGGGAAGGCCACAAGATATCTGATCATGCAAATGACTCAGATAAAGGAGGCGAAGCTGACCGGACGGTAATCGGACTCACGATGTGACAATGACATAGAGATTCGTACACAAGAAAAGACTCATGGAGTAACGGGAAGGCCATAAGATATCTAAGCATGCAACAGACTCAGATAAAGGATATGAAGCTTACCAGACGGTAATCGGATTCACGATGTGACAATGACATAAATATTCGTACGCAAGAAAAGATTCGAGTTTTAAAGGACGTAACTATCGGTACATTTGAACTTTCGGGCTCCCGTATGGAGGAACGGTAAGGCCATAAGATATCTGATCATGCAACAGACTCAGATAAAGGATTTGAAGCTTACCGGAAGGTAATCGGACTCACAATGCGACAATGACACAGAGATTCGTACACAAGAAAAGACTCGAGTTATAATGGGCGTAACTATCGATTCATATGAAGTTTCGGGCACTTGAATGGAGGAACGGGAAGGCTATAAGATATTTGATCATGCAACAGACTATGTTAAAGGATACGAAGCTGACCGGACGGTAATCGGACTCACGATGTGACAATGACATAGAGATTCGTACACAAGAAAAGACTCGAGTTTTAAAGGACGTAACTATCGGTACATTTGAAGTTTCGGGTACTCGAATGGAGGAACGAGAAGGCCATAAGATATCTGATCACACAACATAGTCTGATCAAGGATACGAAGTTGACCGGAACGTAATCGGACTCGCGATGCGACAATTACATAGAGATTCGTACCAAGAAAATATTCGAGTTTTAAAGGACGTAACTATCGGTACATTTGAAGTTTCGGGCTCCCGAATGGAGGAATGGATGGCCATAAGATATCTAATCATGTAACAGACTAAGATAAAGGATATGAAGCTGACCGAACGGTAATCGGACTCATGATGCGACAATGACATAGAGATACGTACACAAGAAAAGACTCGAGTTTTAAAGGACGTAACTATCGGTACATTTGAAGTTTCGGGCACCCGAATGGAGGAACGGGAAGGCCATAAGATATCTGAGCATGAAACAGACTCAGATAAAGGATATAAAGCTGACCGGAAGGTAATCAGACACACGATGCGACAATGACATAGAGATTCGTACAGAAGAAAAGATTCGAGTTTTAAAGGACGTAACTATCGGTACATTTGAAGTTTCGGGCTCCCGAATGGAGGAACGATTATGCCATAATATATCTGATCATGCAACAGACTCAGATAAAGCATATGAAGCTTAACGGACGGTAATCGGACTCACAATGCGATAATGACACAGACATTCGTAGACAAGAAAAGACTCGAGTTTTAATGGAAGTAACTATCGGTTCATATGAAGTTTCGGGCACCTGAATGTAGGAACGGAAAGGCCATAAGATATCTGATCTTGCAACAGACTCGGATAAAGGATACGAAGTTTACCGGACGGTAATCGGACCCACGATGCGACAATGACATAGAGATTCGTACAGAAGAAAAGATTCGAGTTTTAAAGGACGTAACTATCGGTACATTTGAAGTTTCGGGCTCCCGAATGGAGGAACGTTTATGCCATAATATATCTGATCATGCAACAGACTCAGATAAAGCATATGAAGCTTACCGGACGGTAATCGGACTCACAATGCGATAATGACACAGACATTCGTACACAAGAAAAGACTCGAGTTTTAATGGAAGTAACTATCGGTTCATATGAAGTTTCGGGCACCTGAATGTAGGAACGGGAAGGCCATAAGATATCTGATCTTGCAACAGACTCGGATAAAGGATACGAAGTTTACCGGAAGGTAATCGGACACACGATGCGACAATGACATAGAGATTCGTACACAAGAAAAGACTCGAGTTTTAAAGGATGTAACTATCGGTACATTTGAAGTTTCGGTCACCCGAATGGAGGAACGGGAAGGCCATAAGATATCTGAGCATGCAACAGACTCAGACGAAGGATATGAAGTTTACTGGACGGAAATCGGACTCACGATGTCACAATGACATAGAGATTCGTATACAAGAAAGACTCGAGTTTTAAAGGACGTAACTATCGATACAATTGATGTTTCGGACACCCGAATGGAGGAACGGGACGACCATAAGATATCTGAGCATGAAACAGACTCAGATAAAGGATGTGAAGCAAACCGGACGGTAATCGGACTACGATGCGACAAAGACATAGAGATTTGTACACAAGAAAAGACTCGAGTTTTAAAGGACGTAACTATTGGTACATTTGACGTTTCGGGCACCCGAATGGAGGAACGGGAAAGCCATAAGATATCTGAGCATGCAACAGACTCAGATAAAGGATATGAAGCGGACCGGACGGTAATCGGACTCACGATGCGGCAATGACATAGAGATTCGTACACAAAAAAAGACCTGAGTTTTAAAGGACGTACTATCGGTACGTTTGAAGTTTCGGGCACCCGAATGGAGGAACGGGTAGGCCATAAGATATCTGATCAGGCAACAGACTCAGATAAAGGATATGAAGCTTACCGGACGGTAATCGGACTCACAGTGCGATAATGACACAGAGATTCGTATACAAAAAAAGATTCGAGTTTTAAAGGACGTAACTATCGGTACATTTGAAGTTTCGGGCACCCGAATGGAGGAACGGGAAGTCCATTAGATATATGAGCATGCAACAGACTCTGATCAAGGATACAAAGTTGACCGAAAGGTAATCGGACTCACGATGCGATAATGACATAGAGATTCGTACACAAAACAAGACCTGAGTTTTAAAGGACGTAACTATCGGTACGTTTGAAGTTTCGGGCACCCGAATGGAGGAACGGAAGGCCATAAGATATATGAGCATGCAACAGACTCAGATAAAGGATATAAAGCTGACCGGAAGGTAATCGGACACACGATGCGACAATGACATAGAGATTCGTACAGAAGAAAAGATTCGAGTTTTAAAGGACGTAACTATCGGTACATTTGAAGTTTCGGGCTCCCGAATGGAGGAACGTTTAGGCCATAATATATCTGATCATGCAACAGACTCAGATAAAGCATATGAAGCTTACCGGACGGTAATCGGACTCACAATGCGATAATGACACAGACATTCGTACACAAGAAAAGACTCGAGTTTTAATGGAAGTAACTATCGGTTCATATGAAGTTTCGGGCACCTGAATGTAGGAACGGGAGGGCCATAAGATATCTGATCTTGCAACAGACTCGGATAAAGGATACGAAGTTTACCGGAAGGTAATCGGACACACGATGCGACAATGACATAGAGATTCGTACACAAGAAAAGACTCGAGTTTTAAAGGATGTAACTATCGGTACATTTGAAGTTTCGGTCACCCGAATGGAGGAACGTTTATGCCATAATATATCTGATCATGCAACAGACTCAGATAAAGCATATGAAGCTTACCGGACGGTAATCGGACTCACAATGCGATAATGACACAGACATTCGTACACAAGAAAAGACTCGAGTTTTAATGGAAGTAACTATCGGTTCATATGAAGTTTCGGGCACCTGAATGTAGGAACGGGAAGGCCATAAGATATCTGATCTTGCAACAGACTCGGATAAAGGATACGAAGTTTACCGGACGGTAATCGGACCCACGATGCGACAATGACATAGAGATTCGTACAGAAGAAAAGATTCGAGTTTTAAAGGACGTAACTATCGGTACATTTGAAGTTTCGGGCTCCCGAATGGAGGAACGTTTATGCCATAATATATCTGATCATGCAACAGACTCAGATAAAGCATATGAAGCTTACCGGACGGTAATCGGACTCACAATGCGATAATGACACAGACATTCGTACACAAGAAAAGACTCGAGTTTTAATGGAAGTAACTATCGGTTCATATGAAGTTTCGGGCACCTGAATGTAGGAACGGGAAGGCCATAAGATATCTGATCTTGCAACAGACTCGGATAAAGGATACGAAGTTTACCGGAAGGTAATCGGACACACGATGCGACAATGACATAGAGATTCGTACACAAGAAAAGACTCGAGTTTTAAAGGATGTAACTATCGGTACATTTGAAGTTTCGGTCACCCGAATGGAGGAACGGGAAGGCCATAAGATATCTGAGCATGCAACAGACTCAGACGAAGGAAATGAAGTTTACTGGACGGAAATCGGACTCACGATGTCACAATGACATAGAGATTCGTATACAAGAAAGACTCGAGTTTTAAAGGACGTAACTATCGATACAATTGATGTTTCGGACACCCGAATGGAGGAACGGGACGACCATAAGATATCTGAGCATGAAACAGACTCAGATAAAGGATGTGAAGCAAACCGGACGGTAATCGGACTACGATGCGACAAAGACATAGAGATTTGTACACAAGAAAAGACTCGAGTTTTAAAGGACGTAACTATTGGTACATTTGACGTTTCGGGCACCCGAATGGAGGAACGGGAAAGCCATAAGATATCTGAGCATGCAACAGACTCAGATAAAGGATATGAAGCGGACCGGACGGTAATCGGACTCACGATGCGGCAATGACATAGAGATTCGTACACAAAAAAAGACCTGAGTTTTAAAGGACGTACTATCGGTACGTTTGAAGTTTCGGGCACCCGAATGGAGGAACGGGTAGGCCATAAGATATCTGATCAGGCAACAGACTCAGATAAAGGATATGAAGCTTACCGGACGGTAATCGGACTCACAGTGCGATAATGACACAGAGATTCGTATACAAAAAAAGATTCGAGTTTTAAAGGACGTAACTATCGGTACATTTGAAGTTTCGGGCACCCGAATGGAGGAACGGGAAGTCCATTAGATATATGAGCATGCAACAGACTCTGATCAAGGATACAAAGTTGACCGAAAGGTAATCGGACTCACGATGCGATAATGACATAGAGATTCGTACACAAAACAAGACCTGAGTTTTAAAGGACGTAACTATCGGTACGTTTGAAGTTTCGGGCACCCGAATGGAGGAACGGAAGGCCATAAGATATATGAGCATGCAACAGACTCAGATAAAGGATATAAAGCTGACCGGAAGGTAATCGGACACACGATGCGACAATGACATAGAGATTCGTACAGAAGAAAAGATTCGAGTTTTAAAGGACGTAACTATCGGTACATTTGAAGTTTCGGGCTCCCGAATGGAGGAACGTTTAGGCCATAATATATCTGATCATGCAACAGACTCAGATAAAGCATATGAAGCTTACCGGACGGTAATCGGACTCACAATGCGATAATGACACAGACATTCGTACACAAGAAAAGACTCGAGTTTTAATGGAAGTAACTATCGGTTCATATGAAGTTTTGGGCACCTGAATGTAGGAACGGGAGGGCCATAAGATATCTGATCTTGCAACAGACTCGGATAAAGGATACGAAGTTTACCGGAAGGTAATCGGACACACGATGCGACAATGACATAGAGATTCGTACACAAGAAAAGACTCGAGTTTTAAAGGATGTAACTATCGGTACATTTGAAGTTTCGGTCACCCGAATGGAGGAACGGGAAGGCCATAAGATATCTGAGCATGCAACAGACTCAGACGAAGGATATGAAGTTTACTGGACGGAAATCGGACTCACGATGTCACAATGACATAGAGATTCGTATACAAGAAAAGACTCGAGTTTTAAAGGACGTAACTATCGATACAATTGATGTTTCGGACACCCGAATGGAGGAACGGGTCGGCCATAAGATATCTGATCTTGCAACAGACTCGGATAAAGGATACGAAGTTTACCGGACGGTAATCGGACACACGATGCGACAATGACATAGAGATTCGTACAGAAGAAAAGATTCGAGTTTTAAAGGACGTAACTATCGGTACATTTGAAGTTTCGGGCTCCCGAATGGAGGAACGTTTATGCCATAATATATCTGATCATGCATCAGACTCAGATAAAGCATATGAGGCTTACCGGACGGTAATCGGACTCACAATGCGATAATGACACAGACATTCGTACACAAGAAAAGACTCGAGTTTTAATGGAAGTAACTATCGGTTCATATGAAGTTTTGGGCACCTGAATGTAGGAACGGGAAGGCCATAAGATATCTGATCTTGCAACAGACTCGGATAAAGGATACGAAGTTTACCGGAAGGTAATCGGACACACGATGCGACAATGACATAGAGATTCGTACACAAGAAAAGACTCGAGTTTTAAAGGATGTAACTATCGGTACATTTGAAGTTTCGGTCACCCGAATGGAGGAACGGGAAGGCCATAAGATATCTGAGCATGCAACAGACTCAGACGAAGGATATGAAGTTTACTGGACGGAAATCGGACTCACGATGTCACAATGACATAGAGATTCGTATACAAGAAAAGACTCGAGTTTCAAAGGACGTAACTATCGATACAATTGATGTTTCGGACACCCGAATGGAGGAACAGGACGGCCATAAGATATCTGAGCATGAAACAGACTCAGATAAAGGATGTGAAGCAAACCGGATGGTAATCGGACTACGATGCGACAAAGACGTAGAGATTTGTACACAAGAAAAGACTCGAGTTTTAAAGGACGCAACTATCGGTACATTTGAAGTTTCAGGCTCCCGAATGGAGGAACGGGAAAGCCATAAGATATCTGAGCATGCAACAGACTCAGATAAAGTATATGAAGCTTACCGGAAGGTAATCGGACACACGATGCGACAATGACATAGAGATTCGTACACAAGAAAAGATTCGAGTTTTAAAGGATGTAACTATCGGTACATTTGAAGTTTCGGGCTCCCGAATGGAGGAACGGGTAGGCCATAAGATATCTGATCAGGAAACAAACTCCGATAAAGGATATGTAGCTTACCGGACGGTAATCGGACTCACAATGCGATAATGACACAAAGATTCGTACACAAGAAAAGACTCAAGTTCTAATGGACGTAACTATCGGTTCATATGAAGTATCGGGCCCCCAATTGAGGAACGGGAAGGCCATAAGATATCTGATCAGGAAACAGACTCAGATAAAGGATATGAATCTGACCGGAAGGTAATCAGACACACGATGCGACAATAACATAGAGAATCATACACAAGAAAAGATTCGAGTTTTAAAGGACGTAACTATCGGTACATTTGAAGTTTCGGGCTCCCGAATGGAGGAACGGGTAAGCCATAAGATATCTGATCAGGCAACAGACTCGGATAAAGGATATGAATCTTACCGGACGGTAATCGGACTCACAATGCGATAATGACACAAAGATTCGTATACAAGAAAAGATTCGAGTTTTAAAGGACGTAACTATCGGTACATTTGAAGTTTCGGGCACCCAAATGGAGGAACGGGAAGGCCATAAGATATATGAGCATGCAACAGACTCAGATAAAGGATATAAAGGTGACCGGAAGGTAATCGGACACACGATGCGACAATGACATAGAGATTCGTACAAAAGAAAATATTCGAGTTTTAAAGGACGTAACTATCGGTACATTTGAAGTTTCGGGCTCCCGATAGGAGGAACGTTTAGGCCATAATATATCTGATCATGCAACAGACTCAGATAAAGCATATGAAGCTTACCGGACGGTAATCAGACTCACAATGCGATAATGACATAGACATTAGTACACAAGAAAACACTCGAGTTTTAATGGAAGTAACTATCAGTTCATATGAAGTTTCGGGCACCTGAATGTCGGAACGGGAAGGCCATAAGATATCTGATCATGCAACAGACTTTGATAAAGGATACGAAGTTGACCGGACGTTAATCGGACCCACGATGTGATAATGACATAGAGACTCGTACACAAGAAAAGACTCGAGTTTTAAAGGACGTAAGTATCGGTACGTTTGAAGTTTCGGGGACCCGAATGTAGGAACGGGAAGGCCATAAGATATCTTATCATGCAACAGACTCTGATAAAGGATACGAAGTTGACCGGATGGTAATCGGAGTCACGATTTGACAATGACATAGAGATTCGTACACAAGAAAAGACTCGAGTTTTAAAGGACGTAACTATCGATACATTTGAAGTTTCGGGCTCCCGAATGGAGGTACGGAAGGCCATAAGATATCTAATCATGTAACAGACTCAGATAAAGGATATGAAGCTTACTGGACAGTTATCTAACTTACAATGCGACAATGACACAGAGATTCGTACACAAGAAAAGACTTGAGTTTTAATGGACGTAACTATCGGTTCATATGATGTTTCGGGCACCCGAATGGAGGAACGGGAAGGCTATAAGATATCTTATCATGCAACAGACTATGTTAAAGGATACAAAGCTGACCAGACGGTAATTAGACTCACGATGTGACAATGACATAGAGATTCATACACAAGAAAAGACTCGAGTGTTAAAGGACGTAACTATCCGTACGTTTGAAGTTTCGGTCACCGGAATGTAGGAACGGGAAGGCCATAAGATATATGATCATGCAAAAGACTTAGATAAAGGATACGAAGTTGACCGGACGGTAATCGGACTCACGATGTGACAATGACATTGACATTCGTACACAAGAAAAGACTCGAGTTTTAAAGGACGTAACTATCGGTACGTTTGAAGTTTCGGGCACCCGAATGTAGGAACGGGAAGGCCATAAGATATCTGATCATGCAGCAGACTTTGATAAAGGATACGAAGTTGACCGGACGGTAATCGGACTCACGATGTGACAATGAAATAGACATTCGTACACAAGAAAAGACTCGAGTTTTAAAGGACGTAACTATCGGTACGTTTGAAGTTTCGGGCACCCGAATGGAGGAGCGGGAAGGCCATAGATATATGAGCATGCAACAGACTCAAATAAAGGATATGAAGCTCACCGGAAGGTAATCGGACACACAATGCGACAATGACATAGAGATTCGTACAGAAGAAAAGATTCGAGTTTTAAAGGACGTAACTATCGGTACATTTAACTATTGGTACATTTACTTTTTTTGGCTTTGACTTTTTGACTTTTTCTCTTGGCGATTAAGGCGATTTGAGTTTTTGGCTACTGTTCTTTGTTTCTCGGTCTTTCTTCTTCATTATTGTGGTACTGTTTCATTTTGCTCGGAATTTCATCGTTTATTCTCCGTTTACTATGGATCAGTCGTTCACTGATCCTAAGAGGGGTATACCTCCTGATATCCCACCAGATCTGGTGAAAAATCAAAAGTTTGAGCTAAAGGAGGTTAGTGAAGGGACGTTTTGTCTTAGTAGAGAGATTGGGGGTAGGGTTGAGTCATGTTCGTTATCTGCTGGTGATCTGGTTTATCTGAAGGAAACGATGGGAGATGATTGGTTACAGAAGATTCAATCGGATACAACGTTCCTTCTGAACTCGTCTATGCAGGATATGTCTAGTGAGAATACTGATTCCCCTGTTAGCCTATTGAATTCTCCTCTACGTAAGGATCCTGTTCATACCTCTGGTTTGCCTACTGTTATATCAAACCCTAGTTTAGTGAGTTCTGTTGCTAAGCTTCAAGAGTTGTTTGGTTCGGCTGCTTACATGTGTGAATGGCGTAAGTACATGATTCTCTCCTTTGAAAGTAATTTGGCTATTCGAAGGTAGGATGAGAGGTTTGTTGAGGCTCAGATTAGGTTGACTGATTGGAAATTTTATGGTTCTGAGCCATGTGTGGTGAAGGACTATACTATTAATGAGGCTATTCAGGTATTGGTTGATAAATCTTATGCTGATAAGTCATTTGTTCCTGCTATGAATTGGTTTTTTGCTATGAATTATATGAACTCGAGCTTCCAGGTTAAAATTGGGGATATGCTATTGAGGGTTATTGAGGCTGATAATGTGGAGGTGGTAAATAGTGCTTGTTCTGTTAGGCAAATGAGTGAGGAATGTGCTAAGTTTGTGGACTTTGTTATTAAGGCTTGTGAAAATCATGAGTATAGAAGGTTAAGAATAGGTTGTTCTGATGGTGGGCTGAATTTGGAGGTTTGTGATGGTATAGCTAATAAAGGGCTGATTGATACAGAAATGGCTAATGATGTGGAGGATGATAAATATGAGACTAAGGGGAGTTTGCTGAATGTTGATATCCAATTGTTTAAGAGTTTGAGTGAAGATATAGCCTTGAAATTGTTTCTGCCTGACTCTTTAGAGAGGTGGCTGGCTTTCCATAGGTTCTACCATTTGAGATTCCAGGAAATGGTGGGCTGGTCGGTGGAAGACATCTTTGAGTTTGACTACAAGATGGTTAGTGCTTTATCTAAATGGGTTATTAATCAGTGTAGGAAGGTGGAGGAAACTACACTTTATGATGCTATGTCTAATGACTCCCTTAGAATTTTGCTGAAAAGGAAAGTTCTAATTAGGGATAGCAATGAGAATGATATGAGTGTAGATAATGTTAATGTGGAGGATAAGAGGGTTAAGGTGTCAAGTGAAGGGGGGGTTGCTGTTCAGGTTGTCCCAAAGAAGCAGATCTATGTTACCAGTGAGGGGAGAAGAATTATGAAAATTTTGTTATCTAGGAATAAGAAGGTGTCAAGGAACTTTGTATTTGATAAAAATGCTGCAGTTCCAGTTATTCCTGTGTTTAGAATGGGGGGTGCTTATGATGATATTGGGAAGACTCCTATTGAGAGTATGACTATTGAGCAGATGGAAAAGGAGATTTTGGATCTCAAAAAGTTAGGAGGTGTTAGTGAGAAGCCTAGTGGTTACAAAACTGCTAATGGTTTGATTTTTGATCCTTTGTAGGATGATGCTAGTGTTAAAAAGAAGGTGGGCTTTCAGGGTAGTGAATATTCTGCTAAAGAAGCTAGGGTGACTTTTAAGAAGAAAATGGATAGGATAAAGGAACTTTTTACTGGAATATGGAAGGCAAAAGAATTGGTGGTTAAGAAACAGAATGATCTGTTGAAGGAGGCTGAAGAAATAGTTAAGAAGTCTCCTATTTTAGGTTTTTCACAAACCTCTAGCCCTGTATTTAAAGCTGCTGCAAAGGAGCCTAAGGGTATTTTTAATGAGGGTGTGAATAATACTGACCTAAACAAGACTGTTTCTGGTGAAGAAAAGGGTAAGCCTTCTTATGCTACTGCTGTAAAGGGAGAGAAAATGGCTGATCTTGTTAAACAGATAGCTTATTGTCCTCCTACTACTCTTGACAATGGTGAGAAGGTGGTTATGATTAGGCAGGAGTTGGTTGAAAAGGTTCAGAAGACTTTTGCTAAACATTTGTACGGGTACTTTGTGGGAGCTTATTGCTCTATAGCATGGATTAGATTTAACTTGTTCAGAATGTGGAAGAAGTATGGAGTTGAAGACATTTCAACTAATGGCAAGGGTCTGTTTTACTTCAAATTTTCTAAGGAAGAGGGCATGTTGGATGCTTTGAAGGCTGGCCCTTGGGTGGTGAATGGTATTCCCCTGGTTATTCAACAGTGGGAGGTGAGTGCAGCCATTGTGAAAAAGGATCCAGTTAATGTGCCTGTTTGGATTCTTTTCAAGGAAGTTCCCTTAGAACTGTGGAATGTGCAAGGACTGTGTGAACTTGCTAGTTGTATTGGTAAACCTCTACTTTTTGATAATATAACTGTTGATAAATGTCTTAACAATGATGTGCAGGCTGGCTTTGCAAGAATCCTTGTTGATATTGCTGCTGCTGATATTCATCCAAATGTGGTTAGAGCTTTTTATCCAGTGGAGGAAGGTAGGGAGGCTAGAGTTGCTGAGGTTCTGGTTGAATATCAGAAAATTCCAGTTAATTGCACCTTTTGTAAGGTATTTGGGCATTCATATGATAATTGTAATGAGAGGTTGACTGATGAAGAGAAGGCTGCTAGATTACAGAAGAGTGTTGATAAGGGTGTTGAAGCTCAAAATGGCTCAAAGGGTGGAAATGTTGATGAGGAGGGTTATACAACTGTGTGGAATAAAAGTTTAGCTGCTAGGAATGGGAGTGGAGTTTATGGGGGAGGGGCATTGAGGCAAAGAAATATGGGGTTTAGAAAAGAGGATAAAGAAGCTAAGTTACAAGAGAGAATTGCTAGTCATAAGATGAAGCAGGCTGTGCTGGAGTATAATGAAACCAAGACTGCTGGGAGGAAGGAATCTGGTGGGGCATCTTCTTCAAAGTCTAAATCTATGGTGAATCAGGTTGAAAGTAAGGGTAAGAAGACAGGTAGAACAGAATATATATAGTTAAACAGAATGGTTATAGTGGGGTTAGGAAGACTGGTAAGGAAGCTCAGGGGTTGGAAGTTAAGAACAGTTTTAGTGTTTTAAGTGAAGAAGTTGTGGTTGGAGATGAGGATGAGAGTATTAATTCTTAAAAGCAGCCTGTTTCTAAACCTGGTATTAAATCTCAGCCTAAACCATTGCCCAAACTTTTACCTAAAACTTCAACCTCTTCTAAATCTTTACCTAAACAGGTGGCCTTTTCTTCCTCTGAGAAGGTGTCTCATTGTTCTAGTTCAACTACTAAACCTTTACCTAAGAAAGCTAATGATACAACTGCTCCTCCCATACCTGAACCTGTTTTTGCTCCTAAACCTCCAGTGAATAAACCTTCTAAGTTCCATAACCCTTCTCCTTATTTTCCTGATGAGCTATGCTCTGATCCTGTTATTCAGGAGTGTGTTAGTGAAGTGACTACTGGGCAGTTAGATGACATAATGTTCTATATTGATCAGAGGATTGTTCCTTCTAAGGAGCAGGTGATGGAATGGACCATTGACCAGACTAAGCTATTCTTTGTTCTGTGTCAAAAGAATAATTTTCTTGAGGGGCTGGATTATGATGAGATTGAGGATATTGAAGTGGAATCTGATGGGAATGAGGTGAGCTCTGAAAACAATGAAACAGGGCATTTTATGAAGCTGGATAATAGTATTGATGATCAGATCATGCAGGAAGGGCATGAGTCTGAACTAAATACTGGTTATCAATGATGGTCCAAAACCTGAACATGATGGCATGGAATGTTAGAGGCATGTCTAATGTTCCTATGCAGAATGAGGTTATGGAGGTTATGAATGATAACAATATTGGAGTATGTTGTTTAATAGAGTCACATATTAAGGGTAAGAATCTGGACAGTGTTTGTAATAGGGTTTTTAGGAATTGGGAGTGGGTTTCTAGTAGGCCTTATTGTGCTAACTGGGTTAGGATTATTGTTGGGTGGAATCCTAGCCTAGTGGATATTATGGTTATTGAACACACTACTCAGGTTATTCATTGCTTTGTTAAGCCTTTAACTGGGGGTGCTGCATTTTTCTGTTCATTTATTTATGGGAATGTTACATACTCATCTAGAAGGCTTCTGTGGAATGAGCTTAAGACTTTTGGTAACACTATCAAGGATGAGTCATGGCTGTTAATGGGGGATTTTAATGCCATTTTAGACCCATCTGAAAAATCCATGGGTTCTTCTTCTATTAATGCCTCTATGCTGGATTTTAGGGAGTGTTGTGAGAGTATTAATGTTTAAGATATTCCTTCTTCGGGTCTGAAATTTACCTGGAATAAATCTCCAGGTAAAGCTGGTGGGTTGCTTAAGAAACTTGACAGGATTATGTGTAATGGGAGTTTCTTAAATGCATTCCCTGAGGCTGCTATTAATTTTCTACCTTTTTTATCCTCAGACCATTCTCCTGCTCTAATCTCTCTGAAGGGGCAACATGTCTGGAAGCCTAGGCCTTTTAAGTTTATGAATTTTATAGCTTCTAAACCTGGTTTTTTGCCTTTGGTTGATTCTGTTTGGAAAGGTAGGGTTCAGGGGTGTTCTATGTTTTCTGTGGTGTCTAAACTGAAGAAGCTGAAGAAGCCTTTGAGGAAGATGGATAGGGAACAAGGGGATCTTCATGATAAGGTTAAAACTTTGACCAAAGAGCTAGGTAAAGTTCAAGAGGAAGTTGTTCAGGATCCTCACAATGCTGATTTAAGGGATCAAGAAGCTGCCTTTGTTAATGCTTTGAAGCAGGCTTCTTTAGATGAGGAACTATTTCTTAAACAAAGAGCTAAAGTAGAGTGGCTGAAGGCTGGGGACCAGAATACAGCTTACTTTCATAAAGCTATTAAAGGTAAGCTTAGTAAAAGTAGGATTAACTCTGTTATGGATGCTCAGGGAAACTATCATGAGGGTAGGAGTGTAGGTGATGTGTTTGTTAAACATTTTGAGAGTTTCATGGGGAGTAACGTGCAGGTGAATGGAATTAGGGGGCTGCTTCTTTGTTTCATACTAGATTGTCTAGGGATGAGGCTGATTACATGGTTAGGGAAGTCACAAATGAGGAAAATAAAAAAGCAATCTTTGATATTGATGTGGATAAGGCTCCTGGGCCTGATGGCTTTTCTTCTAAATTTTTTAAAGCCTCTTGGTCTATAATTGGTATTGAGGTTTGTGAAGCTATCAAAGAATTTTTTAGTAATGGCAAACTTCTCAAAGAAGTTAATGCCACTATTATCTCTTTAGTCCCAAAGTGCCTAAATCCCAAGAGTGTTGTGGAGTATAGACCCATTGCTTGTTGCAATGTTCTTTACAAATGTATAACTAAAATCATTTGTGAGAGAGTTAAGGGGTCACTTGATAAGATTGTTGATAATTGCCAAAGTGCTTTTATTCCTGGGAGGAAAATCAGTGATAATATTTTGTTGACACAAGAACTCCTGAGGAATTATCATAGAAATGGAGGGGAAGCTAGAATGGCTTTGAAGATTGACTTACAGAAAGCTTATGACACTGTCAATCATGATTTTCTTGAAGCCTGTCTAGTTAATTTTGGGTTTCATCCTAGTATGGTTGCATGGATTATGACTTGTATAAGGTCTGCTACCTATTCAATAAATGTTAATGTGGAGAGTTTTAGGTACTTCAGGGGTCTTAGAGGTTTGAGGCAGGGTGATCCTATGTCTCCATACCTGTTTACCATTGTTATGTAGGTTTTGAAACTGATTCTGGACATAAGGATTGCTGGAAATGATCAATTTAGATATCATTGGAAGTGTGCTGAGATGAAACTGACTCATGTATGCTTTGCTGATCTTCTTGTTTTCTATCATGCTGATGTATCTTCTGTCTCCTTAATTAAGGATGCTTTGGAAGAGTTTAGTGGGGTTTCTGGCTTAGTCCCTAATCTGGGAAAAAGCACAATGTATATGTCTAATGTGACTAATATCATGCAGGAGAGAATCAAAAGGTTGCTTCCTTTTAAGGTTGGCAGCTTGCCAGTCAGGTATTTGGGCGTTCCTCTCTTGTCTACAAGGTTATACTCTAAAGATTGTAGTGTTCTTACTGATAAAGTTAGGAAGAGATTGGAAGATTGGAAGAATAAATCTTTGTCATTTGCTGGAAGGTTACAACTCATTAAATCTGTCCTCTGTTCTTTGCAAGTGTATTGAGCTTCTGTTTTTTGCTGCCTGTCAGTGTTATTGAAGATATTGAGAGGCTAATGTGTAGGTTTCTTTGGAGTCAAAGTGATTCTAGCAAGGGAAGGGTTAGAGTTTCCTGGGAGAATGTGTGCCATCCAAAATGTCAGGGTGGGTTGGGGATAAAATCCTTAAGAATACAGAATAAGGCTTTAATAGCTAGACATATATGGAGCCTTATTTCTGGTAAGGAGACTATCTGGACTAAGTGGATCAAGACTTATAGGCTTAAAGGTCTTAGTTTTTGGGGCTTTGTTAGGAAATAGGGGCCTTGTTGGAGTTGGAAGAGTATTTTGGACAGTAGGGAAGCTCTTTGGAGTCATTGTGTGCAGAGTATAGGTGATGGATGTTCCACTTCTGTCTGGTATGATAACTGGTGTCCATTGAGTCCTCTTAGTTTATTCATCACTCCAAGGGATATTCATAATGCTGGATTTACTCTTAAAACTACAGTTTCTGAGGTTATTAGCAATGGTAGATGGTTATGGCCTGAGGAGTGGAGAATTAAGTTTCCATGTTTATTCTCTTTGTCCCCTCCTTTTATTGTTTCTGACAAAAAAGATATAACATTCTGGAGAACTAAGAAGGAAACTTATGAGGGCTTTGCTACTAGAACTGTGTTTAATGATCTGAGTGAAGACAAGCCAGAAGTTGTTTGGGCTAGAGTGATCTGGTATAGTCAGGCAATTCCTAGACACTCTTTTACACTTTGGCTGGCTGTTCAAGGTAGACTTTTGACTCAGGATAGATTATTGAATTGGGATGTGCAGAATGTCTTAGAGTGTGTGTTTTGTGGAAAAGTTAAGGATAGTCATAATCATTTGTTTTTTGAATTTGATTATCCCAAAGCTGTGTGGGAAACTCTGAAGGAAGAGGGGGGATTATCTCAGTGCTCCCCTAATATTTTTAATTGTGTTAATGAGCTGGCCAGTAAGCATCTTGGAAAATCTGTGGGGAGTATAATTAAGAGGTTGTGTGTGGCTGCCATGGTGTACTTAATATGGCAAGAGAGAAATTTAAGGTTGTTTCAAAATGAGAGTAGGAGTGTGGAGGGTGTTTGTAACCTCATCAGGGAAGCAGTTAGACTAAAGCTTATGGGGCTAAAGATCTATGCTACTAGAAGCAGTATCAAGCTTAGCAAGCTGTGGGGATTTAAGGTGGTATGGAGGGATCCTAACAAACAGGTTAACCAATGTTGATTATTTTCCTATTTACTGTTTTTTTGGGTGGTCTGGGTGAGGTATTGGAAGGGATCTAAGTGGGGTGATGGGGGAATTAATCTGTTTAATAAATGGTCTGGTAATCTTGTGGGCTTAGGGTGGTGCAGGGGAGGTGTGGGTAATTTATTTATGAAATCTTTTAATAAATGGGGTGGGGGTATTTTTGGGCCTTTGGGAGTTATAAGGTGTTCTATTCAGCTTGGGGTAGAGATCTGGCCTTTAGGGCTTCCTTATACTCTTTCAGTGTGTCATGAGTGGTATAAAAGTGGTTGTGAGCTGAGGGTTTTTTGGTTTGTTTTTATTCCTGTTTTTGTGTCTGATTTGTTGATGCTTTGGTTTATTCATAAACCTAGTATCAACTCTGCTATTTATGATAAGAGATTAGGTGCTTGTGGTCTTGGGATAAGACAAAAAATGGGAGATATAAGGATGGATCAAGGTCATGTCTTTAGGTTCCTATTGTTTTTCTGGTTTTTATCATTTTCTAGCACCAGATATGGCCTTGGAACCTTGGATTATCTGTATTTCTTTAGCCTTTTCTTGTTTTTGTGTCTTGAGTCATTTTACTCCACTTGGAGTTGGGGTGGGGGGCTATTGGGTAATCAAGGTGGTTTATGGAACTGGATAATGCCTTGGGTAGATAACCTTAGTAGTAGTACCTTCCTTTCTTATGTTAAAAGGTGTGTCTTTCATACACCAGCGTGGTTATTTCTTTGTTTAAACCATAGGGAATTTGGAATCTGCAGCCATTTTAGTATATTCTTTGCTATTTGGTCTGTCTTTACCTTAGCCTGGTGGAAATTAGGAATGGATATGCAGGAGATTTGCATTCAACCTGGAGAGATAAGGAGGCACTGTACCACTGTCTTTAGGACATATTTCCCCACCCATATAAATTTTGCATTTTTTAGATCCTGGCAGTGGTATGGGAACCTGTTAAACATTGGTTTTTGGTGTTTCTGGCCTGTGTGTGTTTATATCTGAGCACTTGCTCATGTGGGATGGGACTTTCTGGGAACAAGGTGTTGTATGGAGACTAAAAGCGTTTTGGGTAGATTTCTGTATTCAATTCTTATCCTGGTTTCTTTCTCTCTTGTCTTTATGGGATAGTCTGGGTGGGATTGGGACATTATTGTTATGGGATTCTATCCTGACCAAAGAACTTGGTCTATTTTTGACACTCTGGGCCAGGTCTGCGTTATTTGAAAGGGGAGTAGGTATTTTTATACACAAGGGGAGTTTGCACCAGGGAGACATAAGGCTGTACCATACTGGTATTAGTAGGACAATATTTTTCTGTGCTCTTTTTTTCCGTTTTAGAACTTCATGCCAGTATGGAAACCCAAATCAATTTTTTCGTAATCTTTGTTGGCCTTTTTTCTTGATTTTTCATTATTGAGTCTAGTGTGTCTATCCCACTTGGGATAAGTCTGGGGCTGGGGACATTGGGTTGGGATTACATCAAATGGAAGTGTATGGTGGCAGTGGGTATAAGTAGAAATCATGGTAAGAGATCAGTTAGGAAGGGTAGTTGGAGTAAGGATTTGGGCTTAAGGATGGTTAGCAGCTTGTATTTATTCAGGGGCATTTTAGTCTTTTTCTCAAGTAGGTCTGCAGAAAAGTGATGAGGGGGTTGATATTGGTCAGCTGCTGTTAATAATAGTGTATTGTTGGTTTTTATGGATGTTATGGGATAAAATGCAAATTGTTACCAGACAGAGTTCATGGTATGTTTTGTTTGACAATTGGAGTATTAGAAGGCTACATTTATATTCTCACAAACTGATGGGTAATATGGGAACTCAATTAGAGAATCACTGGAAGGTTATTGTATGGGAAGCAACCTCAAAGCTGCAGGATTTTTCTGAGTTTGGAAGGCTGCTGAGATGTGTGCAGTTCATTATTGGGTGGTTATGTTTACATTCTTTAAAGCTGATGGATACTATGGGAGATCAAATAGAGACTTTTTGGAAGGCCTTACTATGGGCAGCAACCTCAAAGTTGCAGGGTTTTTCTGAGTTTAGAAGGCTGATGAGATGTGTGCAGTGCTGGAAGGTATTTTTTAGCTTGAAATCATTATGAAAGAATGCTGATGTGGAGTACTAGAGATGATTTGAAATGTGGCTTTTGTGATGGGGGACCTGATAGTCAGAATCACCTTTTCTTTGAATGTGATTATTCCAGAAACATATGGAGAGACCTGAAAATTATAGCAAAATTAGAGATGTTATTCAGAGATTGGTTATTGCTGCTGCTGTCTATTGCATTTGGAGGGAAAGAAATAGAAGAATATTTAAGGAGGGCAGATGTTCAGCCTTGATAATTACTAATCAAGTTAAAGAAGTTGTAAGGCTTAGGCTAATGAGTCTATCCTTTAAGAAGACTAGCCAGGTTTCTTTGGCTGCTGCTGTGTGGGATTTTGTTATTTAATGATGGTGTACTCTTTAATGGACATTTTCAGTCTGTTATGGATGCTTTGGAGGGGGATTGGGAGCTTATTTTGGTGGTATGGGTTTGGTATGGGTCATAAGGATAAGATGTTCTTTCCTTTTGATCCTGGTATAGATTTGGTTTTGATGGGTCAGTTTGTAATGTATGAGGGGTATATGGGGATAATGGGGTTTTTGATTATTATGTCATGTAACTAGTGGAACTTGCAGATTCTCAAGAATGTGAAGGGAAGTGATCAAGATATAGCTGTTGAGTACTTGCAAAAGATAAGAGATGATCAGAAGAGGATTCAAGCTATGGCGACTAGAATGGATGCTGATCTTAGTGCCTGTTGTTTTTTGCTGGTTTACAGGATTGTTGGCAAATGGGTCAGCAGCAGATTGGAGTTTTTGAGGTGTAGTAGATGGATTCCATTGCAGAGTAAGGATATGAAGATTGGTGCTTGGAATAATAAGAGCTGGTTAGAGACTAGAAGACTTGAAGATGGCTGCTGGAATGGATGCTTTCTGTTTCAAAGATTTTGTTTATTGTCTAGTTTTGTAATGTTTTTTGTAGTTTATGTTTTGTACTTGGTTTGGATTTTGACCAAAGCCGGGTGTGGCTTTGGTCTAGTAGCTGTGTGGTTTTGATTTTGATTTTATGATTGTATAGTGGAGCCTGTGGTCGGGACGTTTGGATAGTCCCTTTGTTAGACCACGGGCTTTGAGATTGGGTTTTGGTCCTTGGGGTATATCCCGGGATGCCAATCTCTTAGGTGTATATATTTTTTATTAATAATAAAATTTACCAGGAGTGCTGCCTCCTTTTACCAAAAAAAAAAGGATATGAAGTTGACCGGACAGTAATCGGACTCACGATGCGACAATGACATAGAGATTCATACACAAGAAAAGACTCGAGTTTTAAAGGACGTAACTATCCGTACATTTGAGGTTTCGGGCTCCTGAATGTAGGAACGGGAAGGCCATAAGATATCTGATCATGCAACAGACTCTTATAAAGGATACAAAGCTGACTGGACGGTAATCGGACTCACGATGTGACAATGACGTAGAGATTCGTACACAAGAAAAGACTCGAGTTTTAAAGGACGTAACTATTTGTACATTTGAGGTTTCGGGCTCCTGAGTGTAGGAACGGGAAAGCCATAAGATATCTGATCATGCAACAGAATCTTATAAAGGATACGAAGCTGACCGGACGGTAATCGGACTCACGATGTGACAATGACGTAGAGATTCGTACACAAGAAAAGACTCGAGTTTTAAAGGACTTAACTATCCGTACGTTTGAAGTTTTGGGCACCCAAATGGAGGAACGGAAAGGCCATAAGATATCTGAGCATGCAACAGACTCAGATAAAGGATATGAAGCTGACTTGACGGTAATCGGACTCACGATGCGACAATGACACAAAGATTCGTACACAAGAAAAGACTCGAGTTTTATAGGACGTAACTATCGGTACAATTGAAGTTTCGGGCACCCGAATGGAGGAACGGGAAGGCCGTAAGATATATGAGCATGCAACAGACTCAGATAAAGGATATGAAGCTGACCGGAAGATAATCGGACTCACGATGCGACAATGACATAGAGATTCGTACACAAGAAAAGATTCAAGTTTTAAAGGACGTAACTATCGGTACATTTGAAGTTTCAGGTACCCGAATGGAGGAACGGGAAGGCCATAAGATATCTGATCATACAACAGACTCTGATAAAGGATACGAAGTTGACAGGAAGGTAATCGGACTCACGATGCGACAATG
The DNA here is from genome assembly GCA_032199755.1 of Ambrosia artemisiifolia. Taxonomy (NCBI): domain Eukaryota; kingdom Viridiplantae; phylum Streptophyta; class Magnoliopsida; order Asterales; family Asteraceae; genus Ambrosia; species Ambrosia artemisiifolia. The sequence continues at coordinate 39,301,580 of CM063519.1, read as the reverse complement.
ACATAGAGATTCGTACACAAGAAAAGATTCGAGTTTTAAAGGACGTAACTATCGATACATTTGAAGTTTCGGGCTCCCGAATAGAGGAACGGGAAGGCCATAAGATATCTGATCATGCAAAAGACTATGTTAAAGGATACAAAGATGACCAGACGGTAATCGGACTCACGATATGACAATGACATAGAGATTCGTACACCAGAAAAGACTCGAGTTTTAAAGGACGTAACTATCGCTACATTTGAAGTTTCGGGCACCGGAATGGAGGAACGGGAAAGCCATAAGATATCTGAGCATGCAATAGACTTAGATAAAGGATAAGAAGCTGACCGGAAGGTAATCGGACACACGATGCGACAATGACATATTGATTCGTACACAAGAAAAGATTCGACTTTTAAAAGACGTAACTATCGGTACATTTGATGTTTCGGGCTCCCGAATGGAGGAACGGGTAGGCCATAAGATATCTGATCAGGACTCAGACTTAGATAAAGGATATGAAGCTTACCGGACGGTAATCGGACTCACAATGCGATAATGACACAGAGAGTCGTACACAAGAAAAGATTCGAGTTTTATGGGACGCAACTATCGGTACATTTGAAGTTTCGGGCACCCGAATGGAGGAACGGGAAGGCCATAAGATATATGAGCATGCAACAGACTCAGATAAAGGATATGAAGCTGACCGGAAGGTAATCGGGCACACGATGCGACAATGACATAGAGATTCGTACACAAGAAAAGATTCGAGTTTTAAAGGACGTAACTATCGGTACATTTAAAGTTTCGGGCACCCGAATGGAGGAACGGGAAGTCCATAAGATATATGAGCATGCAACAGACATAGATAAAGGATATGAAGCTGACCGGAAGGTAATCGGACCCACGATACAATGACATAGAGATTCGTACACAAGAAAAGACTCAAGTTTTAAAAGACGTAACTATCGGTACATTTGATGTTTCGGGCACCCGAATAGAGGAACGGGAAGGCCATAAGATGTATGAGCATGCAACAGAATCAGATAAAGGATATGAAGCTGACCGGAAGGTAATCGGACACACGATGCGACAATGACATAGAGATTCGTACACAAGAAAAGATTCGAGTTTTAAAGCACGTAACTATCGGTACATTTGAAGATTCGGGCACCTGAATAGAGGTACGGGAAGGCGATAAGATATCTAAGCATGCAACAGACTCAGATAAAGGATATGAAGCTGACCGGACAGTAATCGGACTCACGATACGACAATGACATAGAGATTCGTACACAAGAAAAGACTCGAGTTTTAATGGACGTAACTAGCGGTTCATTTGAAGTTTTGGGCACCCGAATGGAGGAACGGGAAGGCCATAAGATATCTGAGCATGCAACAGACTTAGATAAAGGATATGAGGCTGACCGGACGTTAATCGGACTCCCGATGGCACAATGACACAGAGATTCGTACACAAGAATAGACTCGTGTTTTAATGAACGTAAATAGCGGTTCGTTTGAAGTTTCGGGCACCCGAATGGAGGAACGGGAAAGCAATAAGATATCTAAGCATGCAACAGACTCAAATAAAGGATATGAAACTGACCGGACGGTAATCGGAGTCACGATGGGACAATGACACAGAAATTCGTACACAAGAAAAGACTCGTGTTTTAATGGACGTAACTAGCAGTTCATTTGAAGTTTCGGGCACCCGAATGGAGGAACGGGAAGGCTATAAGATATCTGAGCATGCAACAGACTCAGATAAAGGATATGAAGCTTACCGGACGGTAATCGGACTCACGATGGGACGATGACACAGAGATTCGTACACAAGAAAAGACTCGTGTTTTAATGGACGTAACTAGCGGTTCATTTGAAGTTTCGGGTACCCGAATGGAGGAACGGGAAGGCCATAAGATATCTGAGCATGCAACAGACTCAGATAAAGGATATGAAGCAGACCGGACGGTAATCGGACTCACGATGGGACAATGACACAGAGATTCGTACACCTGAAAAGACTCGAGTTTTAATGGACGGAACTATCGGTTCATATGAAATTTCGGGCACTCGAATGGTGGAACGGGAACGCCATAAGATATCTGATCATGCAACAAACTATGTTAAAGGATACGAAGCAAACTGGACGGTAATCGGACTCACGATGTGACAATGACACAGAGATTCGTACACAAGAAAAGACTCATGTTTTAATGGACGTAACTAGCGGTTCATTTGAAGTTTCGGGCTCCCGAATGGAGGAACGGGAAGGCCATAAGATATCTAAGCATGCAACAGACTCAGACAAAGGATATGAAGCTGACCGGACGGTAATCGGACTCACGATACGACAATGACATAGAGATTCGTACACAAGAAAAGATTCGAGTTTTAAAGGACGTAACTATCTGTACATCTGAAGTTTCGGGCACCCGAATGGAGGTACGGGAAGACCATAAGATATCTAAGCATGCAACAGACTCAGATAAAGGATATGAAGATGACCGGACGGTAATCGGACTCACGATGCGACAATGACATAGAGATTCGTACACAAGAAAAGACTCGAGTTTTAATGGACGTAACTAGTGGTTCATTTGAAGTTTCGGGCACCCGAATTGAGGAACGGGAAGGCCATAAGATATCTGAGCATGCAACAGACTCAGATAAAGGATATGAAGCTGACCGGACGGTAATCGGACTCACGATTGGACAATGACAAAGAGATTCGTACACAAGAATAGACTCGTGTTTTAATGAACGTAAATAGCGGTTCGTTTGAAGTTTCGGGCACCCGAATGGAGGAACGGGAAAGCCATAAGATATCTAAGCATGCAACAGACTCAGATAAAGGATATGAAGCTGACCGGACGATAATCGGACTCACGATGGGACAATGACACAGAGATTCGTACACAAGAAAAGACTCGTGTTTTAATGGACGCAACTAGCGGTTCATTTGAAGTTTCGGGCATCCGAATGGAGGAATGGGAAGGCCATAAGATATCTAAGTATGCAACCGACTCATATAAAGGATATGAAGCTGACTGGGCGGTAATCGGACTCACGATGCGACAATGACATAGAGATTCGTACACAAGAAAAGACTTGTGTTTTAAGGAACGTAAATAGCGGTTCGTTTGAAGTTTCGGGCACCCGAATGGAGGAACGGGAAAGCCATAAGATATCTAAGCATGCAACAGACTCAGATAAAGGATATGAAGCAGACCGGACGTTAATCGAACTCACGATGGGACAATGACACAGAGATTCGTACAAAAGAAAAGACTCGTGTTTTCATGGACGTAACTAGCGGTTCATTTGAAGTTTCGGGTACCCGAATGGAGGAACGGGAAGGCCATAAGATATCTGAGCATGCAACAGACTCAGATAAAGGATATGAAGCAGACCGGACGGTAATCGGACTCACGATGGGACAATGACACAGAGATTCGTACACCTGAAAAGACTCGAGTTTTAATGGACGGAACTATCGGTTCATATGAAATTTCGGGCACCCGAATGGTGGAACGGGAACGCCATAAGATATCTGATCATGCAACAAACTATGTTAAAGGATACGAAGCAAACTGGACGGTAATCGGACTCACGATGTGACAATGACACAGAGATTCGTACACAAGAAAAGACTCATGTTTTAATGGACGTAACTAGCGGTTCATTTGAAGTTTCGGGCTCCCGAATGGAGGAACGGGAAGGCCATAAGATATCTAAGCATGCAACAGACTCAGATAAAGGATATGAAGCTGACCGGACGGTAATCGGACTCACGATACGACAATGACATAGAGATTCGTACACAAGAAAAGATTCGAGTTTTAAAGGACGTAACTATCTGTACATCTGAAGTTTCGGGCACCCGAATGGAGGTACGGGAAGACCATAAGATATCTAAGCATGCAACAGACTCAGATAAAGGATATGAAGATGACCGGATGGTAATCGGACTCACGATGCGACAATGACATAGAGATTCGTACACAAGAAAAGACTCGAGTTTTAATGGACGTAACTAGTGGTTCATTTGAAGTTTCGGGCACCCGAATTGAGGAACGGGAAGGCCATAAGATATCTGAGCATGCAACAGACTCAGATAAAGGATATGAAGCTGACCGGACGGTAATCGGACTCACGATGGGACAATGACACAGAGATTCGTACACAAGAATAGACTCTTGTTTTAATGAACGTAAATAGCGGTTCGTTTGAAGTTTCGGGCACCCGAATGGAGGAACGGGAAAGCCATAAGATATCTAAGCATGCAACAGACTCAAATAAAGGATATGAAACTGACCGGACGGTAATCGGACTCACGATGGGACAATGACACAGAAATTCGTACACAAGAAAAGACTCGTGTTTTAATGGACGTAACTAGCAGTTCATTTGAAGTTTCGGGCACCCGAATGGAGGAACGGGAAGGCTATAAGATATCTGAGCATGCAACAGACTCAGATAAAGGATATGAAGCTTACCGGACGGTAATCGGACTCACGATGGGACGATGACACAGAGATTCGTACACAAGAAAAGACTCGTGTTTTAATGGACGTAACTAGCGGTTCATTTGAAGTTTCGGGTACCCGAATGGAGGAACGGGAAGGCCATAAGATATCTGAGCATGCAACAGACTCAGATAAAGGATATGAAGCAGACCGGACGGTAATCGGACTCACGATGGGACAATGACACAGAGATTCGTATAAAAGAAAAGACTCGTGTTTTCATGGACGTAACTAGCGGTTCATTTGAAGTTTCGGGCATCCGAATGGAGGAATGGGAAGGCCATAAGATATCTAAGCATGCAACAGACTCATATAAAGGATATGAAGCAGACTGGGCAGTAATCGGACTCACGATGCGACAATGACATAGAGATTCGTACACAAGAAAAGACTTGTGTTTTAAGGAACGTAAATAGCGGTTCGTTTGAAGTTTCGGGCACCCGAATGGAGGAACGGGAAAGCCATAAGATATCTAAGCATGCAAAAGACTCAGATAAAGGATATGAAGCTGACCGGACGATAATCGGACTCACGATGGGACAATGACACAGAGATTCATACACAAGAAAAGACTCGTGTTTTAATGGACGCAACTAGCGGTTCATTTGAAGTTTCGGGCATCCGAATGGAGGAATGGGAAGGCCATAAGATATCTAAGTATGCAACCGACTCATATAAAGGATATGAAGCTGACTGGGCGGTAATCGGACTCACGATGCGACAATGACATAGAGATTCGTACACAAGAAAAGACTTGTGTTTTAAGGAACGTAAATAGTGGTTCGTTTGAAGTTTCGGGCACCCGAATGGAGGAACGGGAAAGCCATAAGATATCTAAGCATGCAACAGACTCAGATAAAGGATATGAAGCAGACCGGACGTTAATCGGACTCACGATGGGACAATGACACAGAGATTCGTACAAAAGAAAAGACTCGTGTTTTCATGGACGTAACTAGCGGTTCATTTGAAGTTTCGGGTACCCGAATGGAGGAACGGGAAGGCCATAAGATATCTGAGCATGCAACAGACTCAGATAAAGGATATGAAGCAGACCGGACGGTAATCGGACTCTCGATGGGACAATGACATAGAGATTCGTACACCTGAAAAGACTCGAGTTTTAATGGACGGAACTATCGGTTCATATGAAATTTCGGGCACCCGAATGGTGGAACGGGAACGCCATAAGATATCTGATCATGCAACAAACTATGTTAAAGGATACGAAGCAAACTGGACGGTAATCGGACTCACGATGTGACAATGACACAGAGATTCGTACACAAGAAAAGACTCATGTTTTAATGGACGTAACTAGCGGTTCATTTGAAGTTTCGGGCTCCTGAATGGAGGAATGGGAAGGCCATAAGATATCTAAGCATGCAACAGACTCAGACAAAGGATATGAAGCTGACCGGACGGTAATCGGACTCACGATACGACAATGACATAGAGATTCGTACACAAGAAAAGATTCGACTTTTAAAGGACGTAACTATCTGTACATTTGAAGTTTCGGGCACCTGAATGGAGGTACGGGAAGACCATAAGATATCTAAGCATGCAACAGACTCAGATAAAGGATATGAAGATGACCGGACGGTAATCGGACTCACGATGGGACAATGACACAGAGATTCGTACACAAGAATAGACTCGTGTTTTAATGAACGTAAATAGCTGTTCGTTTGAAGTTTCGGGCACCCGAATGGAGGAACGGGAAAGCCATAAGATATCTAAGCATGCAACAGACTCAAATAAAGGATATGAAGCTGACCGGACGGTAATCGGACTCACGATGGGACAATGACACAGAAATTCGTACACAAGAAAAGACTCGTGTTTTAATGGACGTAACTAGCAGTTCATTTGAAGTTTCGGGCACCCGAATGGAGGAACGGGAAGGCTAAAAGATATCTGAGCATGCAACAGACTCAGATAAAGGATATGAAGCTTACCGGACGGTAATCGGACTCACGATGGGACAATGACACAGAGATTCGTACACAAGAAAAGACTCGAGTTTTAATGGACGGAACTATCGGTTCATATGAAGTTTCGGGCACCCGAATGGAGGAACGGGAACCCCATAAGATATCTGATCATTCAACAAGCTATGTTAAAGGATACGAAGCAGACCGGACGGTAATCGAACTCATGATGTGAAAATGACACAGAGATTCGTACACAAGAAAAGACTCGTGTTTTAATGGACGTAACTAGCGGTTCATTTGAAGTTTCGGGCATCCGAATGGAGGAATGGGAAGGCCATAAGATATCTAAGCATGCAACAGACTCATATAAAGGATATGAAGCTGACCGGACGGTAATCGGACTCACGATGGGACAATGACACAGAGATTCGTACACCTGAAAAGACTCGAGTTTTAATGGACGGAACTATCGGTTCATATGAAATTTCGGGCACCCGAATGGAGGAACGGGAAAGCCATAAGATATCTAAGCATGCAACAGACTTAGATAAAGAATATGAAGCAGACCGGACGGTAATCGGACTCACGATGGGACAATGACACAGAGATTCGTACAAAAGAAAAGACTCGTGTTTTCATGGACGTAACTAGCGGTTCATTTGAAGTTTCGGGTACCCGAATGGAGGAACGGGAAGGCCATAAGATATCTGAGCATGCAACAGACTCAGATAAAGGATATGAAGCAGACCGGACGGTAATCGGACTCACGATGGGACAATGACACAGAGATTCGTACACCTGAAAAGACTCGAGTTTTAATGGACGGAACTATCGGTTCATATGAAATTTCGGGCACCCGAATGGTGGAACGGGAACGCCATAAGATATCTGATCATGCAACAAACTATGTTAAAGGATACGAAGCAAACTGGACGGTAATCGGACTCACGATGTGACAATGACACAGAGATTCGTACACAAGAAAAGACTCATGTTTTAATGGACGTAACTAGCGGTTCATTTGAAGTTTCGGGCTCCCGAATGGAGGAACGGGAAGGCCATAAGATATCTAAGCATGCAACAGACTCAGACAAAGGAAATGAAGCTGACCGGACGGTAATCGGACTCACGATACGACAATGACATAGAGATTCGTACACAAGAAAAGATTCGAGTTTTAAAGGACGTAACTATCTGTACATTTGAAGTTTCGGGCACCCGAATGGAGGTACGGGAAGACCATAAGATATCTAAGCATGCAACAGACTCAGATAAAGGATATGAAGATGACCGGACGGTAATCGGACTCACGATGCGACAATGACATAGAGATTCGTACACAAGAAAAGACTCGAGTTTTAATAGACGTAACTAGTGGTTCATTTGAAGTTTCGGGCACCCGAATTAAGGAACGGGAAGGCCATAAGATATCTGAGCATGCAACAGACTCAGATAAAGGATATGAAGCTGACCGGACGGTAATCGGACTCACGATGGGACAATGACACAGAGATTCGTACACAAGAATAGACTCGTGTTTTAATGAACGTAAATAACGGTTCGTTTGAAGTTTCGGGCACCCGAATGGAGGAACGGGAAAGCCATAAGATATCTAAGCATGCAACAGACTCAAATAAAGGATATGAAGCTGACCGGACGGTAATCGGACTCACGATGGGACAATGACACAGAGATTCGTACACAAGAAAAGACTCGTGTTTTAATGGACGTAACTAGCAGTTCATTTGAAGTTTCGGGCACCCGAATGGAGGAACGGGAAGGCTATAAGATATCTGAGCATGCAACAGACTCAGATAAAGGATATGAAGCTGACTTGACGGTAATCGGACTCACGATGCGACAATGACACAAAGATTCGTACACAAGAAAAGACTCGAGTTTTATAGGACGTAACTATCGGTACAATTGAAGTTTCGGGCACCCGAATGGAGGAACGGGAAGGCCGTAAGATATATGAGCATGCAACAGACTCAGATAAAGGATATGAAGCTGACCGGAAGATAATCGGACTCACGATGCGACAATGACATAGAGATTCGTACACAAGAAAAGATTCAAGTTTTAAAGGACGTAACTATCGGTACATTTGAAGTTTCAGGTACCCGAATGGAGGAACGGGAAGGCCATAAGATATCTGATCATACAACAGACTCTGATAAAGGATACGAAGTTGACAGGAAGGTAATCGGACTCACGATGCGACAATGACATAGAGATTCGTACACAAGAAAAGATTCGAGTTTTAAAGGACGTAACTATCGATACATTTGAAGTTTCGGGCTCCCGAATAGAGGAACGGGAAGGCCATAAGATATCTGATCATGCAAAAGACTATGTTAAAGGATACAAAGATGACCAGACGGTAATCGGACTCACGATGTGACAATGACATAGAGATTCGTACACCAGAAAAGACTCGAGTTTTAAAGGACGTAACTATCGCTACATTTGAAGTTTCGGGCACCGGAATGGAGGAACGGGAAAGCCATAAGATATCTGAGCATGCAACAGACTTAGATAAAGGATAAGAAGCTGACCGGAAGGTAATCGGACACACGATGCGACAATGACATATTGATTCGTACACAAGAAAAGATTCGACTTTTAAAAGACGTAACTATCGGTACATTTGATGTTTCGGGCTCCCGAATGGAGGAACGGGTAGGCCATAAGATATCTGATCAGGACTCAGACTTAGATAAAGGATATGAAGCTTACCGGACGGTAATCGGACTCACAATGCGATAATGACACAGAGAGTCGTACACAAGAAAAGATTCGAGTTTTATGGGACGCAACTATCGGTACATTTGAAGTTTCGGGCACCCGAATGGAGGAACGGGAAGGCCATAAGATATATGAGCATGCAACAGACTCAGATAAAGGATATGAAGCTGACCGGAAGGTAATCGGGCACACGATGCGACAATGACATAGAGATTCGTACACAAGAAAAGATTCGAGTTTTAAAGGACGTAACTATCGGTACATTTAAAGTTTCGGGCACCCGAATGGAGGAACGGGAAGTCCATAAGATATATGAGCATGCAACAGACTTAGATAAAGGATATGAAGCTGACCGGAAGGTAATCGGACCCACGATACAATGACATAGAGATTCGTACACAAGAAAAGACTCAAGTTTTAAAAGACGTAACTATCGGTACATTTGATGTTTCGGGCACCCGAATAGAGGAACGGGAAGGCCATAAGATGTATGAGCATGCAACAGAATCAGATAAAGGATATGAAGCTGACCGGAAGGTAATCGGACACACGATGCGACAATGACATAGAGATTCGTACACAAGAAAAGATTCGAGTTTTAAAGCACGTAACTATCGGTACATTTGAAGTTTCGGGCACCTGAATGGAGGTACGGGAAGGCGATAAGATATCTAAGCATGCAACAGACTCAGATAAAGGATATGAAGCTGACCGGACAGTAATCGGACTCACGATACGACAATGACATAGAGATTCGTACACAAGAAAAGACTCGAGTTTTAATGGACGTAACTAGCGGTTCATTTGAAGTTTTGGGCACCCGAATGGAGGAACGGGAAGGCCATAAGATATCTGAGCATGCAACAGACTTAGATAAAGGATATGAGGCTGACCGGACGTTAATCGGACTCCCGATGGCACAATGACACAGAGATTCGTACACAAGAATAGACTCGTGTTTTAATGAACGTAAATAGCGGTTCGTTTGAAGTTTCGGGCACCAGAATGGAGGAACGGGAAAGCAATAAGATATCTAAGCATGCAACAGACTCAAATAAAGGATATGAAACTGACCGGACGGTAATCGGACTCACGATGGGACAATGACACAGAAATTCGTACACAAGAAAAGACTCGTGTTTTAATGGACGTAACTAGCAGTTCATTTGAAGTTTCGGGCACCCGAATGGAGGAACGGGAAGGCTATAAGATATCTGAGCATGCAACAGACTCAGATAAAGGATATGAAGCTTACCGGACGGTAATCAGACTCACGATGGGACGATGACACAGAGATTCGTACACAAGAAAAGACTCGTGTTTTAATGGACGTAACTAGCGGTTCATTTGAAGTTTCGGGTACCCGAATGGAGGAACGGGAAGGCCATAAGATATCTGAGCATGCAACAGACTCAGATAAAGGATATGAAGCAGACCGGACGGTAATCGGACTCACGATGGGACAATGACACAGAGATTCGTACACCTGAAAAGACTCGAGTTTAAATGGACGGAACTATCGGTTCATATGAAATTTCGGGCACCCGAATGGTGGAACGGGAACGCCATAAGATATCTGATCATGCAACAAACTATGTTAAAGGATACGAAGCAAACTGGACGGTAATCGGACTCACGATGTGACAATGACACAGAGATTCGTACACAAGAAAAGACTCATGTTTTAATGGACGTAACTAGCGGTTCATTTGAAGTTTCGGGCTCCCGAATGGAGGAACGGGAAGGCCATAAGATATCTAAGCATGCAACAGACTCAGACAAAGGATATGAAGCTGACCGGACGGTAATCGGACTCACGATACGACAATGACATAGAGATTCGTACACAAGAAAAGATTCGAGTTTTAAAGGACGTAACTATCTGTACATCTGAAGTTTCGGGCACCCGAATGGAGGTACGGGAAGACCATAAGATATCTAAGCATGCAACAGACTCAGATAAAGGATATGAAGATGACCGGACGGTAATCGGACTCACGATGCGACAATGACATAGAGATTCGTACACAAGAAAAGACTCGAGTTTTAATGGACGTAACTAGTGGTTCATTTGAAGTTTCGGGCACCCGAATTGAGGAACGGGAAGGCCATAAGATATCTGAGCATGCAACAGACTCAGATAAAGGATATGAAGCTGACCGGACGGTAATCGGACTCACGATTGGACAATGACAAAGAGATTCGTACACAAGAATAGACTCGTGTTTTAATGAACGTAAATAGCGGTTCGTTTGAAGTTTCGGGCACCCGAATGGAGGAACGGGAAAGCCATAAGATATCTAAGCATGCAACAGACTCAGATAAAGGATATGAAGCTGACCGGACGATAATCGGACTCACGATGGGACAATGACACAGAGATTCGTACACAAGAAAAGACTCGTGTTTTAATGGACGCAACTAGCGGTTCATTTGAAGTTTCGGGCATCCGAATGGAGGAATGGGAAGGCCATAAGATATCTAAGTATGCAACCGACTCATATAAAGGATATGAAGCTGACTGGGCGGTAATCGGACTCACGATGCGACAATGACATAGAGATTCGTACACAAGAAAAGACTTGTGTTTTAAGGAACGTAAATAGCGGTTCGTTTGAAGTTTCGGGCACCCGAATGGAGGAACGGGAAAGCCATAAGATATCTAAGCATGCAACAGACTCAGATAAAGGATATGAAGCAGACCGGACGTTAATCGAACTCACGATGGGACAATGACACAGAGATTCGTACAAAAGAAAAGACTCGTGTTTTCATGGACGTAACTAGCGGTTCATTTGAAGTTTCGGGTACCCGAATGGAGGAACGGGAAGGCCATAAGATATCTGAGCATGCAACAGACTCAGATAAAGGATATGAAGCAGACCGGACGGTAATCGGACTCACGATGGGACAATGACACAGAGATTCGTACACCTGAAAAGACTCGAGTTTTAATGGACGGAACTATCGGTTCATATGAAATTTCGGGCACCCGAATGGTGGAACGGGAACGCCATAAGATATCTGATCATGCAACAAACTATGTTAAAGGATACGAAGCAAACTGGACGGTAATCGGACTCACGATGTGACAATGACACAGAGATTCGTACACAAGAAAAGACTCATGTTTTAATGGACGTAACTAGCGGTTCATTTGAAGTTTCGGGCTCCCGAATGGAGGAACGGGAAGGCCATAAGATATCTAAGCATGCAACAGACTCAGACAAAGGATATGAAGCTGACCGGACGGTAATCGGACTCACGATACGACAATGACATAGAGATTCGTACACAAGAAAAGATTCGAGTTTTAAAGGACGTAACTATCTGTACATCTGAAGTTTCGGGCACCCGAATGGAGGTACGGGAAGACCATAAGATATCTAAGCATGCAACAGACTCAGATAAAGGATATGAAGATGACCGGACGGTAATCGGACTCACGATGCGACAATGACATAGAGATTCGTACACAAGAAAAGACTCGAGTTTTAATGGACGTAACTAGTGGTTCATTTGAAGTTTCGGGCACCCGAATTGAGGAACGGGAAGGCCATAAGATATCTGAGCATGCAACAGACTCAGATAAAGGATATGAAGCTGACCGGACGGTAATCGGACTCACGATGGGACAATGACACAGAGATTCGTACACAAGAATAGACTCGTGTTTTAATGAACGTAAATAGCGGTTCGTTTGAAGTTTCGGGCACCCGAATGGAGGAACGGGAAAGCCATAAGATATCTAAGCATGCAACAGACTCAAATAAAGGATATGAAACTGACCGGACGGTAATCGGACTCACGATGGGACAATGACACAGAAATTCGTACACAAGAAAAGACTCGTGTTTTAATGGACGTAACTAGCAGTTCATTTGAAGTTTCGGGCACCCGAATGGAGGAACGGGGAGGCTATAAGATATCTGAGCATGCAACAGACTCAGATAAAGGATATGAAGCTTACCGGACGGTAATCGGACTCACGATGGGACGATGACACAGAGATTCGTACACAAGAAAAGACTCGTGTTTTAATGGACGTAACTAGCGGTTCATTTGAAGTTTCGGGTACCCGAATGGAGGAACGGGAAGGCCATAAGATATCTGAGCATGCAACAGACTCAGATAAAGGATATGAAGCAGACCGGACGGTAATCGGACTCACGATGGGACAATGATACAGAGATTCGTACAAAAGAAAAGACTCGTGTTTTCATGGACGTAACTAGCGGTTCATTTGAAGTTTCGGGCATCCGAATGGAGGAATGGGAAGGCCATAAGATATCTAAGCATGCAACAGACTCATATAAAGGATATGAAGCTGACTGGGCAGTAATCGGACTCACGATGCGACAATGACATAGAGATTCGTACACAAGAAAAGACTTGTGTTTTAAGGAACGTAAATAGCGGTTCGTTTGAAGTTTCGGGCACCCGAATGGAGGAACGGGAAAGCCATAAGATATCTAAGCATGCAAAAGACTCAGATAAAGGATATGAAGCTGACCGGACGATAATCGGACTCACGATGGGACAATGACACAGAGATTCATACACAAGAAAAGACTCGTGTTTTAATGGACGCAACTAGCGGTTCATTTGAAGTTTCGGGCATCCGAATGGAGGAATGGGAAGGCCATAAGATATCTAAGTATGCAACCGACTCATATAAAGGATATGAAGCTGACTGGGCGGTAATCGGACTCACGATGCGACAATGACATAGAGATTCGTACACAAGAAAAGACTTGTGTTTTAAGGAACGTAAATAGTGGTTCGTTTGAAGTTTCGGGCACCCGAATGGAGGAACGGGAAAGCCATAAGATATCTAAGCATGCAACAGACTCAGATAAAGGATATGAAGCAGACCGGACGTTAATCGGACTCACGATGGGACAATGACACAGAGATTCGTACAAAAGAAAAGACTCGTGTTTTCATGGACGTAACTAGCGGTTCATTTGAAGTTTCGGGTACCCGAATGGAGGAACGGGAAGGCCATAAGATATCTGAGCATGCAACAGACTCAGATAAAGGATATGAAGCAGACCGGACGGTAATCGGACTCTCGATGGGACAATGACATAGAGATTCGTACACCTGAAAAGACTCGAGTTTTAATGGACGGAACTATCGGTTCATATGAAATTTCGGGCACCCGAATGGTGGAACGGGAACGCCATAAGATATCTGATCATGCAACAAACTATGCTAAAGGATACGAAGCAAACTGGACGGTAATCGGACTCACGATGTGACAATGACACAGAGATTCGTACACAAGAAAAGACTCATGTTTTAATGGACGTAACTAGCGGTTCATTTGAAGTTTCGGGCTCCTGAATGGAGGAATGGGAAGGCCATAAGATATCTAAGCATGCAACAGACTCAGACAAAGGATATGAAGCTGACCGGACGGTAATCGGACTCACGATACGACAATGACATAGAGATTCGTACACAAGAAAAGATTCGACTTTTAAAGGACGTAACTATCTGTACATTTGAAGTTTCGGGCACCTGAATGGAGGTACGGGAAGACCATAAGATATCTAAGCTTGCAACAGACTCAGATAAAGGATATGAAGATGAACGGACGGTAATCGGACTCACGATGGGACAATGACACAGAGATTCGTACACAAGAATAGACTCGTGTTTTAATGAACGTAAATAGCTGTTCGTTTGAAGTTTCGGGCACCCGAATGGAGGAACGGGAAAGCCATAAGATATCTAAGCATGCAACAGACTCAAATAAAGGATATGAAGCTGACCGGACGGTAATCGGACTCACGATGGGACAATGACACAGAAATTCGTACACAAGAAAAGACTCGTGTTTTAATGGACGTAACTAGCAGTTCATTTGAAGTTTCGGGCACCCGAATGGAGGAACGGGAAGGCTAAAAGATATCTGAGCATGCAACAGACTCAGATAAAGGATATGAAGCTTACCGGACGGTAATCGGACTCACGATGGGACAATGACACAGAGATTCGTACACAAGAAAAGACTCGAGTTTTAATGGACGGAACTATCGGTTCATATGAAGTTTCGGGCACCCGAATGGAGGAACGGGAACCCCATAAGATATCTGATCATTCAACAAGCTATGTTAAAGGATACGAAGCAGACCGGACGGTAATCGAACTCATGATGTGAAAATGACACAGAGATTCGTACACAAGAAAAGACTCGTGTTTTAATGGACGTAACTAGCGGTTCATTTGAAGTTTCGGGCATCCGAATGGAGGAATGGGAAGGCCATAAGATATCTAAGCATGCAACAGACTCATATAAAGGATATGAAGCTGACCGGACGGTAATCGGACTCACGATGGGACAATGACACAGAGATTCGTACACCTGAAAAGACTCGAGTTTTAATGGACGGAACTATCGGTTCATATGAAATTTCGGGCACCCGAATGGAGGAACGGGAAAGCCATAAGATATCTAAGCATGCAACAGACTTAGATAAAGAATATGAAGCAGACCGGACGGTAATCGGACTCACGATGGGACAATGACACAGAGATTCGTACAAAAGAAAAGACTCGTGTTTTCATGGACGTAACTAGCGGTTCATTTGAAGTTTCGGGTACCCGAATGGAGGAACGGGAAGGCCATAAGATATCTGAGCATGCAACAGACTCAGATAAAGGATATGAAGCAGACCGGACGGTAATCGGACTCACGATGGGACAATGACACAGAGATTCGTACACCTGAAAAGACTCGAGTTTTAATGGACGGAACTATCGGTTCATATGAAATTTCGGGCACCCGAATGGTGGAACGGGAACGCCATAAGATATCTGATCATGCAACAAACTATGTTAAAGGATACGAAGCAAACTGGACGGTAATCGGACTCACGATGTGACAATGACACAGAGATTCGTACACAAGAAAAGACTCATGTTTTAATGGACGTAACTAGCGGTTCATTTGAAGTTTCGGGCTCCCGAATGGAGGAACGGGAAGGCCATAAGATATCTAAGCATGCAACAGACTCAGACAAAGGATATGAAGCTGACCGGACGGTAATCGGACTCACGATACGACAATGACATAGAGATTCGTACACAAGAAAAGATTCGAGTTTTAAAGGACGTAACTATCTGTACATTTGAAGTTTCGGGCACCCGAATGGAGGTACGGGAAGACCACAAGATATCTAAGCATGCAACAGACTCAGATAAAGGATATGAAGATGACCGGACGGTAATCGGACTCACGATGCGACAATGACATAGAGATTCGTACACAAGAAAAGACTCGAGTTTTAATAGACGTAACTAGTGGTTCATTTGAAGTTTCGGGCACCCGAATTAAGGAACGGGAAGGCCATAAGATATCTGAGCATGCAACAGACTCAGATAAAGGATATGAAGCTGACCGGACGGTAATCGGACTCACGATGGGACAATGACACAGAGATTCGTACACAAGAATAGACTCGTGTTTTAATGAACGTAAATAACGGTTCGTTTGAAGTTTCGGGCACCCGAATGGAGGAACGGGAAAGCCATAAGATATCTAAGCATGCAACAGACTCAAATAAAGGATATGAAGCTGACCGGACGGTAATCGGACTCACGATGGGACAATGACACAGAGATTCGTACACAAGAAAAGACTCGTGTTTTAATGGACGTAACTAGCAGTTCATTTGAAGTTTCGGGCACCCGAATGGAGGAACGGGAAGGCTATAAGATATCTGAGCATGCAACAGACTCAGATAAAGGATATGAAGCTGACCGGACGGTAATCGGACTCACGATGCGACAACGACATAGAGATTCGTACACAAGAAAAGACTTGTGTTTTAATGAACGTAAATAGCGGTTCGTTTGAAGTTTCGGGCACCCGAATGGAGGAACGGGAAAGCCATAAGATATCTAAGCATGCAACAGACTCAGATAAAGGATATGAAGCTGACCGGACGATAATCGGACTCACGATGGGACAATGACACAGAGATTCGTACACAAGAAAAGACTCGTGTTTTAATGGACGCAACTAGCGGTTCATTTGAAGTTTCGGGCATCCGAATGGAGGAATGGGAAGGCCATAAGATATCTAAGTATGCAACCGACTCATATAAAGGATATGAAGCTGACTGGGCGGTAATCGGACTCACGATGCGACAATGACATAGAGATTCGTACACAAGAAAAGACTTGTGTTTTAAGGAACGTAAATAGCGGTTCGTTTGAAGTTTCGGGCACCCGAATTGAGGAACGGGAAAGCCATAAGATATCTAAGCATGCAACAGACTCAGATAAAGGATATGAAGCAGACCGGACGTTAATCGGACTCACGATGGGACAATGACACAGAGATTCGTACAAAAGAAAAGACTCGTGTTTTCATGGACGTAACTAGCGGTTCATTTGAAGTTTCGGGTACCCGAATGGAGGAACGGGAAGGCCATAAGATATCTGAGCATGCAACAGACTCAGATAAAGGATATGAAGCAGACCGGACGGTAATCGGACTCTCGATGGGACAATGACACAGAGATTCGTACACCTGAAAAGACTCGAGTTTTAATGGACGGAACTATCGGTTCATATGAAATTTTGGGCACCCGAATGGTGGAACGGGAACGCCATAAGATATCTGATCATGCAACAAACTATGTTAAAGGATACGAAGCAAACTGGACGGTAATCGGACTCACGATGTGACAATGACACAGAGATTCGTACACAAGAAAAGACTCATGTTTTAATGGACGTAACTAGCGGTTCATTTGAAGTTTCGGGCTCCCGAATGGAGGAATGGGAAGGCCATAAGATATCTAAGCATGCAACAGACTCAGACAAAGGATATGAAGCTGACCGGACGGTAATCGGACTCACGATAACGACAATGACATAGAGATTCGTACACAAGAAAAGATTCGACTTTTAAAGGACGTAACTATCTGTACATTTGAAGTTTCGGGCACCTGAATGGAGGTACGGGAAGACCATAAGATATCTAAGCATGCAACAGACTCAGATAAAGGATATGAAGATGACCGGACGGTAATCGGACTCACGATGGGACAATGACACAGAGATTCGTACACAAGAATAGACTCGTGTTTTAATGAACGTAAATAGCCGTTCGTTTGAAGTTTCGGGCACCCGAATGAGGAACGGGAAAGCCATAAGATATCTAAGCATGCAACAGACTCAAATAAAGGATATGAAGCTGACCGGACGGTAATCGGACTCACGATGGGACAATGACACAGAAATTCGTACACAAGAAAAGACTCGTGTTTTAATGGACGTAACTAGCAGTTCATTTGAAGTTTCGGGCACCCGAATGGAGTAACGGGAAGGCTATAAGATATCTGAGCATGCAACAGACTCAGATAAAGGATATGAAGCTTACCGGACGGTAATCGGACTCACGATCGGACAATGACACAGAGATTCGTACACAAGAAAAGACTCGAGTTTTAATGGACGGAACTATCGGTTCATATGAAGTTTCGGGCACCCGAATGGAGGAACGGGAACGCCATAAGATATCTGATCATTCAACAAGCTATGTTAAAGGATACGAAGCAGACCGGACGGTAATCGAACTCATGATGTGAAAATGACACAGAGATTCGTACACAAGAAAAGACTCGTGTTTTAATGGACGTAACTAGCGGTTCATTTGAAGTTTCGGGCATCCGAATGGAGGAATGGGAAGGCCATAAGATATCTAAGCATGCAACAGACTCATATAAAGGATATGAAGCTGACCGGACGGTAATCGGACTCACGATGGGACAATGACACAGAGATTCGTACACCTGAAAAGACTCGAGTTTTAATGGACGGAACTATCGGTTCATATGAAATTTCGGGCACCCGAATGGAGGAACGGGAAAGCCATAAGATATCTAAGCATGCAACAGACTCAGATAAAGAATATGAAGCAGACCGGACGGTAATCGGACTCACGATGGGACAATGACACAGAGATTCGTACAAAAGAAAAGACTCGTGTTTTCATGGACGTAACTAGCGGTTCATTTGAAGTTTCGGGTACCCGAATGGAGGAACGGGAAGGCCATTAGATATCTGAGCATGCAACATACTCAGATAAAGGATATGAAGCAGACCGGACGGTAATCGGACACACGATGGTACAATGACACAGAGATTCGTACACCTGAAAAGACTCGAGTTTTAATGGACGGAACTATCGGTTCATATGAAATTTCGGGCACCCGAATGGTGGAACGGGAACGCCATAAGATATCTGATCATGCAACAAACTATGTTAAAGGATACGAAGCAAACTGGACGGTAATCGGACTCACGATGTGACAATGACACAGAGATTCGTACACAAGAAAAGACTCATGTTTTAATGGACGTAACTAGCGGTTCATTTGAAGTTTCGGGCTCCCGAATGGAGGAACGGGAAGGCCATAAGATATCTAAGCATGCAACAGACTCAGACAAAGGATATGAAGCTGACCGGACGGTAATCGGACTCACGATACGACAATGACATAGAGATTCGTACACAAGAAAAGATTCGAGTTTTAAAGGACGTAACTATCTGTACATTTGAAGTTTCGGGCACCCGAATGGAGGTACGGGAAGACCATAAGATATCTAAGCATGCAACAGACTCAGATAAAGGATATGAAGATGACCGGACGGTAATCGGACTCACGATGCGACAATGACATAGAGATTCGTACACAAGAAAAGACTCGAGTTTTAATGGACGTAACTAGTGGTTCATTTGAAGTTTCGGGCACCCGAATTAAGGAACGGGAAGGCCATAAGATATCTGAGCATGCAACAGACTCAGATAAAGGATATGAAGCTGACCGGACGGTAATCGGACTCACGATGGGACAATGACACAGAGATTCGTACACAAGAATAGACTCGTGTTTTAATGAACGCAAATAACGGTTCGTTTGAAGTTTCGGGCACCCGAATGGAGGAACGGGAAAGCCATAAGATATCTAAGCATGCAACAGACTCAAATAAAGGATATGAAGCTGACCGGACGGTAATCGGACTCACGATGGGACAATGACACAGAGATTCGTACACAAGAAAAGACTTGTGTTTTAAGGAACGTAAATAGCGGTTCATTTGAAGTTTCGGGCACCCGAATTAAGGAACGGGAAGGCCATAAGATATCTGAGCATGCAACAGACTCAGATAAAGGATATGAAGCTGACCGGACGGTAATCGGACTCACGATGGGACAATGACACAGAGATTCGTACACAAGAATAGACTCGTGTTTTAATGAACGTAAATAACGGTTCGTTTGAAGTTTCGGGCACCCGAATGGAGGAACGGGAAAGCCATAAGATATCTAAGCATGCAACAGACTCAGATAAAGGATATGAAGCTGACCGGACGATAATCGGACTCACGATGGGACAATGACACAGAGATTCGTACACAAGAAAAGACTCGTGTTTTAATGGACGCAACTAGCGGTTCATTTGAAGTTTCGGGCATCCGAATGGAGGAATGGGAAGGCCATAAGATATCTAAGCATGCAACCGACTCATATAAAGGATATGAAGCTGACCGGGCGGTAATCAGACTCACGATGCGACAATGACATAGAGATTCGTACACAAGAAAAGACTTATGTTTTAAGGAACGTAAATAGCGGTTCGTTTGAAGTTTCGGGCACCCGAATGGAGGAACGGGAAAGCCATAAGATATCTAAGCATGCAACAGACTCAGATAAAGGATATGAAGCAGACCGGACGGTAATCGGACTCACGATGGGACAATGACACAGAGATTCGTACAAAAGAAAAGACTCGTGTTTTCATGGACGTAACTAGCGGTTAATTAGAGGTTTCGGGTACCCGAATGGAGGAACGGGAAGGCCATAGATATCTGAGCATGCAACAGACTCAGATAAAGGATATGAAGCAGACCGGACGGTTATCGGACTCACGATGGGAAAATGACACAGAGATTCGTACACCTGAAAAGACTCGAGTTTTAATGGACGGAACTATCGGTTCATATGAAATTTCGGGCACCCGAATGGAGGAACGGGAACGCCATAAGATATCTGATCATGCATCAAACTATGTTAAAGGATACGAAGCAGACTGGACGGTAATCGGACTCACGATGTGACAATGACAC
The DNA here is from genome assembly GCA_032199755.1 of Ambrosia artemisiifolia. Lineage (NCBI taxonomy): Eukaryota > Viridiplantae > Streptophyta > Magnoliopsida > Asterales > Asteraceae > Ambrosia > Ambrosia artemisiifolia. The sequence goes on along the minus strand of CM063519.1, from coordinate 39,280,225 downwards.
AGAGATTCGTACGCAAGAAAAGACTCATGTTTTAATGGACGTAACTAGCGGTTCATTTGAAGTTTCGGGCTCCCGAATGGAGGAACGGGAAGGCCATAAGATATCTAAGCATGCAACAGACTCAGACAAAGGATATGAAGCTGACCGGACGGTAATCGGACTCACGATACGACAATGACATAGAGATTCGTACACAAGTAAAGACTCGAGTTTTAAAGGACGTAACTATCTGTACATTTGAAGTTTTGGGCACCCGAATGGAGGTATGGGAAGACCATAAGATATCTAAGCATGCAATAGACTCAGATAAAGGATATGAAGATGACCGGACGGTAATCGGACTCACGATGCGACAATGACAAAGAGATTCGTACACAAGAAAAGACTCGAGTTTTAATGGACGTAACTAGTGGTTCATTTGAAGTTTTGGGCACCCGAATTGAGGAACGGGAAGGCCATAAGATATCTGAGCATGCAACAGACTCAGATAAAGGATATGAAGCTGACCGGACGGTAATCGGACTCACGATAGGACAATGACACAGAGATTCGTACACAAGAATAGACTCGTGTTTTAATGAACGTAAATAGCGGTTCGTTTGAAGTTTCGGGCACCCGAATGGAGGAACGGGAAATCCATAAGATATCTAAGCATGCAACAGACTCAAATAAAGGATATGAAGCTGACCGGACGGTAATCGGACTCACGATTGGACAATGACACAGAGATTCGTACACAAGAAAAGACTCGTGTTTTAATGGACGTAGTAGCAGTTCATTTGAAGTTTCGGGCACCCGACTGGAGGAACGTGAAGGCTATAAGATATCTGAGCATGCAACAGACTCAGATAAAGGATATGAAGCTTACCGGACGGTAATCGGACTCACGATGGGACAATGACACAGAGATTCGTACACAAGAAAAGACTCGAGTTTTAATGGACGGAACTATCGATTCATATGAAGTTTCGGGCACCCGAATGGAGGAACGGGAACGCCATAAGATATCTGATCATTCAACAAGCTATGTTAAAGGATACGAAGCAGACCGGACGGTAATCGAACTCACGATGTGAAAATGACACAGAGATTCGTACACAAGAAAAGACTCGTGTTTTAATGGACGTAACTAGCAGTTCATTTGAAGTTTCGGGCATCCGAATGGGGGAATGGGAAGGCCATAAGATATCTAAGCATGCAACATACTCATATAAAGGATATGAAGCTGACCGGACGTTAATCGGACTCACGATGCGACAATGACATAGAGATTCGTACACAAGAAAAGACTCGTGTTTTAATGAACGTAAATAGCGGTGCGTTTGAAGTTTCGGGCACCCGAATGGAGGAACGGGAAAGCCATAAGATATCTAAGCATGCAGCAGACTCAGATAAAGGATATGAAGCTGACCGGACGGTAATCGGACTCACGATGGGACAATGACACAGAGATTCGTACACAAGAAAAGACTCGTGTTTTAATGGACGCAACTAGCGGTTCATTTGAAGTTTCGGGCATCCGAATGGAGGAATGGGAAGGCCATAAGATGTCTAAGCATGCAACCGACTCATATAAAGGATATGAAGCTGACCGGACGGTAATCGGACTCACGATGCGACAATGACATAGAGATTCGTACACAAGAAAAGACTTGTGTTTTAAGGAACGTAAATAGCGGTTCGTTTGAAGTTTCGGGCACCCGAATGGAGGAACGGGAAAGCCATAAGATATCTAAGCATGCAACAGACTCAGATAAAGGATATGAAGCAGACCGGACGGTAATCGGACTCACGATGGGACAATGACACAGAGATTCGTACACAAGAAAAGACTCGTGTTTTCATGGACGTAACTAGCGGTTCATTTGAAGTTTCAGGTACCCGAATGGAGGAACGGGAAGGCCATAAGATATCTGAGCATGCAACAGACTCAGATAAAGGATATGAAGCAGACCGGACGGTAATCGGACTCACGATGGGACAATGACACAGAGATTCGTACACCTGAAAAGACTCGAGTTTTAATGGACGGAACTATCGGTTCATATGAAATTTCGGGCACCCGAATGGAGGAACGGGAACGCCATAAGATATCTGATCATGCAACAAACTATGTTAAAGGATACGAAGCAGACTGGACGGTAATCGGACTCACGATGTGACAATGACACAGAGATTCGTACACAAGAAAAGACTCATGTTTTAATGGACGTAACTAGCGGTTCATTTGAAGTTTCGGGCTCCCGAATGGAGGAACGGGAAGGCCATAAGATATCTAAGCATGCAACAGACTCAGACAAAGGATATGAAGCTGACCGGACGGTAATCGGACTCACGATACGACAATGACATAGAGATTCGTACACAAGAAAATACTCGAGTTTAAAAGGACGTAACTATCTGTACATTTGAAGTTTCGGGCACCCGAATGGAGGTACGGGAAGACCATAAGATATCTAAGCATGCAACAGACTCAGATAAAGGATATGAAGATGACCGGACGGTAATCGGACTCACGATGCGACAATGACATAGAGATTCGTACACAAGAAAAGACTCGAGTTTTAATGGACGTAACTAGTGGTTCATCATCATTCATTCCCATATTGAAACCCAATCCATATCCTGTTATATGATAGGATATGGATTGGGTTTCAATATAGGAATGATTGTTTGATAAGTAGGCTTGGTATATTATGTGGGTTAGTATATGATACGTGGACCAGCAGATTGAAGTTAATTAGATTGGTTTTGTATGATGAGATAAAGGGTGTGCGAGTGGGCTGGTTAGTTTATAGGTTGGATTATGTTCGAAGGTTGTATGGGTTTATTGTGGGTATCTTAGTGGTGGGAATTCTGATCTGGATATGGGTTGGGTTAGAATGCTGGACTAGCAGTGGTGTGTTAATAGGGTTGAGATGGGTTATAATTGTGGACCAGCAGCGGTATGGTTGGTGGGCTGACATGGTTGAAGATTTTATTCAGGTTGCTATCAAGTGGGCTGCATTCGATTTGTGGAGTGGGCTTTGGAGGCAGGCTGGTCTGAAGGGGCCCATTGGGCTTTGGGAGTATTGGGCTACTGTTTGGCCTGGTTATAGTATAGGTTTGTTTTGGTTTTATGTAATGGGCTTATGTTGGTCTTTTAATATTTCAGATTTTGGGCTTAGTAAAAGATGTATAGGTTGGCCAGTTTTTATTTTATGTTTTGTTTTTTGTTGGGCTAATCTTAGACCTTGGGTCTATGTCCCGGGTCGGGTTTAGTCCTTGTTTTGTACTTTTTTAAATATTAATAAATGTTTGCCGGGGCTTTGCCTCTTTTCTAAAAAAAAACTAGTGGTTCATTTGAAGTTTCGGGCACCCGAATTGAGGAATGGGAAGGCCATAAGATATTTGAGCATGCAACAGACTCAGATAAAGGATATGAAGCTGACCGGACGGTAATCGGACTCACGATGGGACAATGACACAGAGATTCGTACACAAGAAAAGACTCGTGTTTTAATGAACGTAACTAACGGTTCATTTGAAGTTTTGGGCACCCGAATGGAGGAACGGGAAGACCATAAGATATCTGAGCATGTAACCGACTCAGATAAAGGATAAGCTGACCGGACGTTAATCGGACTCAAGATGGGACAATGACACAGAGATTCATACACAAGAATAGACTCGTGTTTTAATGAACGTAAATAGCGGTTCGTTTGAAGTTTCGGGCACCCGAATGGAGGAACGGGAAAGCCATTAGATATCTAAGCATGCAACAGACTCAAATAAAGGATATGAAGCTGACCGGACGGTAATCGGACTCACGATGGGACAATGATACAGAGATTCGTACACAAGAAAAGACTCGTGTTTTAATGGACGTAACTAGCGGTTCATTTGAAGTTTCGGGCTCCCGAATGGAGGAACGGGAAGGCCATAGGATATCTAAGCATGCAACAGACTCAGATAAAGGATATGAAGCTGACCGGACGGTAATCGGACTCACGATACGACAATGACATAGAGATTCATACACAAGAAAAGACTCGAGTTTTAATGGACGGAACTATCGGTTCATATGAAGTTTCGGGCACCCGAATGGAGGAACGGGAACGCCATAAGATATCTGATCATGCAACAAACTATGTTAAAGGATACGAAGGAGACCGGACGGTAATCGGACTCACGATGTGACAATGACACAGAGATTCGTACACAAGAAAAGACTCGTGTTTTCATGGACGTAACTAGCGGTTCATTTGAAGTTTCGGGCACCCGAATGGAGGAACGGGAAGGCCATAAGATATCTGAGCATGCAACAGACTCAGATAAAGGATATGAAGCAGGCCGGACGGTAATCGGACTCACGATGGGACAATGACACAGAGATTCGTACATCTGAAAAGACTCGAGTTTTAATGGACGGAACTATCGGTTCATATGAAATTTCGGGCACCCGAATGGAGGAACGGGAACGCCATAAGATATCCGATCATGCAACAAACTATGTTAAAGGATACGAAGCAGACTGGACGGTAATCGGACTCACGATGTGACAATGACACAGAGATTCGTACACAAGAAAAGACTCATGTTTAAATGGACGTAACTAGCGGTTCATTTGAAGTTTCGGGCTCCCGAATGGAGGAACGGGAAGGCCATAGGATATCTAAGCATGCAACAGACTCAGACAAAGGATATGAAGCTTATGATTCTGTTGATCATGCCTTTCTTCATCAATGTTTAGTTGGTTTTGGATTTCATGAGAAGTTTATTGGGTGGGTGATGGAATGTGTTACTTTTGTTTCTTATTCTATCAGTCTAAATGGGGATCTTTATGGTTTTTTCAAGGGGGAGAAAGGGTTAAGGCAAGGGGATCCTATGTCTCCTTACTTATTCACCTTAGTTATGGAGGTTCTTAATTTAGTTTTCATAAGAAGGATTAGGGAGGCTGATAGTTTTGTGTATCATTGGAAGTGTGAAAAGATGAAGTTGACCCATTTATGTTTTGCTGATGATTTGATAGTTTTTAGTAGTCAGGATTGTGAGTCCATTAGTATTTTGAAGGCTGCTTTGGATGAGTTTGGTAACATGTCTGGGTTAAAGCCTAATATGCAGAAGAGTGAGATTATTTTTGGGAATGTGAAGCCTGAAATTCAGGAGGATATCTTGAGAATTGTGCCTTTTAAAGTGGGAAGCTTTCCTTTGAAATACTTGGGTATTCCTCTTGCTTCTAGGAGGTTATATCAGAAGGACTGTTCTATTCTTCTTGACAAGGTTAAGAGCAGGGTCAATGACTGGAGGAATAAGTTCCTCTCTTTTGCTGGGAGACTGCAGTTGATTAAATCTGTTTTATCCTCTCTTACTGTGTATTGGTCATCATTGTTTATCTTGCCTGTTAATTTAAATGATGATGTGGAAAGGATTTGTAGAGGTTTTCTGTGGAGTCAAGGGGATTTAAAGAAGGGTTATGCTAGGGTTAGTTGGGATGATTTGTGTCTTAAGAAATCTCAAGGTGGGTTGGGAATTGCTTCTCTTAAGGAAAGAAATGTTGCTTTAATGTCTAAACATATTTGGAATGTGTTAAATAATAAAGATTCTGTTTGGGTTGAATGGATTAGGTTACATAGATTGCAGGGATGTAATTTTTGGGATGTGGGAGAAACTAATTCTGATTCTTGGAGTTGGAAGCAAATTCTGGGGTGTAGGGGTATTATTAGGCCTCATTGTGTTGCAAGGGTTGGGAATGGTAGATTAATTAGTGCATGGTTTGATAGCTGGCATAGTAAAGGTCCTTTGATCAATGTCATAGATAGAAGAGATATTAGGAATGCTGGGTTTAATCTGAGGGGAAAGTTGGCTGATTTGGTTAGTAATGGGAGTTGGCGTTTTCCTGAGGAGTGGGGTAGTAAGTATCCTTGGCTGATTCAGACTGAGGTGCCCTTTTTGTGTCCTATGACTAGGGATAGGTATTGGTGGAAAAGGGATGATGGTGTGAAGGTGCCATTTTCTACAAAGGTGGCTTATGAGGATTTGGTTAAAGGGGGCAGTGAGGTTAAGTGGTGTAGATCTGTGTGGTTTAGTCAATCTATTCCGAGACATGCATTTATTACTTGGTTAGTTTTTAAGTACAGACTTCCAACACAAGATAGGATGTTACAATGGGGATATAATGGTGTTTTGAAGTGCAGTTTGTGTGGGACTTGTCCTGATAGTCATGAGCACTTGTTTTTTAGGTGTGAGTTTTCTTATGCCATATGGAGGAGGTTAAAGGTGTTGGCAAAATTTGGTGATATTCCTGATCAGTGGGATACTATTGTGCAGTTTATAGAGGGAAGGGTGGTGAATAAGTCTGTGTGGAACATTATTCAAAGACTTTGTCTGGCTGCTGCTGTTTATTTAATTTGGCAGGAGAGAAACAATAGACTTTTTAGCAATTCTAGAAGGAGTGCTAAGATCCTTGGGCAGCAGATTCAGGATGTTGTTAAGTTGAGAATGGCAAGTTTGAATTTGAAGAATTCTGTGCAGGTGCAGTTGGCTGCTGCTGCCTGGGGTTTTACATGTCCAAATGATGATTGTTAATGACTCTTGTGGTAGTTATAAGGAGGAGTGGAAGAATGTGTGGATGAGTGAGATGGGATGGTATGTTACTGCTAGTGTTATTGGAGGTGGAGGGGTGTTTTTTATCTCATTTATATATAGTAATAATAGTAAGTATAATAATAATATATATAATGATAATAATATTTTCAATAATAATAATAATATTACTAAATATTACTATGGGATGGGTCTTTATTTGGGGTTGTGGGAACTTGCTGTTCTCTGGAGTCTGTGTAATTATGGGGTAGTTTCTTGGCCTTTTTGGCTTCTGAATTTTGATTCCTGGTGTGTGTTTTGGTGGTGTCCTTTTTGTCATCTGCTGAGCTCCCCTTCCTTTTGGAAGAATGGACTTAGCCTTGCGCATTTTGATCGGAGAATAGGAGTGTCAAGGCTGGGAGGAAGCCTGGTTCATGGAGTGATAAGGTTGGTCTCATCCTTTGATTTAGGATCTGGTCAGTGTTTTTTGAGTCTTTTATTCCTTAGATGTCATCAAAGGATGAGAATTCTGCTTGTGTGTAAGTATTTTTCTGTTTGGGTCATCTTGGGTCTGGTAGTGTCTTGGTCTGGATGGGTCAGAATGGGTAACTTAGTGCCTTGGTCTGTCTGGGTCATTTTGGGTGAGTTTGAGTCTTGGTCTGTCTGGGAATTCTGTTTGTGTGTAAGTCTGTTTCTTTGTGTGTCAGAGTCTGTCTGTTTATTTAGGCTTTTGCCTAAGGGATGGGTGGGCTTGTACCATTGGGAACTTGCAGTAATCTGGTGTACAAACAGCGCTTGGGTAGAGATCTGGCTTTTGAAGCTTCCTGTTTATTTTCAAAACTGGTTTCATTGTTCTGTTTATTTTTATTTTTATTTTTTTAGTTTTGAAAATATTCTGCTGGACTTCTCTTTGCTCTTTAAAGGTAAGTTCAGTTCTGCGGTTTTGTATGGAGGTTTAGGATTACTTAAGCTTGGAGTAAGCTTGCACCCTGGAGTGATAAGGATGGATCTAATCAGTGATGTTAGGACATTATTTTCCTCCCCTAAATTTTTATTTTTTAGTACCAGTCACTGGTTAGAAACCTGTTACAGTCTTCGGACTTTGTTGAGCCTGATTCAGTTGATGTTTGAGTCTTTTGAGTCTTTTAGGCTTTTGCCTAAGGGTGGGTCTGGGTTTAATATCTGGGAAAATGCAGTAATAAGGAGTACTAAAAGCGTTTGGGTAGAGATCTGGGCCTTTAAGCCTTCCTTTTGTTTCTTTTCAGTTCTTGGTATGGTGTTGTGTGAGTCTATTCTGCTGGGTTCTGTTTCTATTTATGGAAATAAGCCTGGTTCTGCGTTTTATAATCGGTGGTTAGGATATATTGAGCTCAAGGGGAGCATTACACTTGGAGAGATAAGGATGGACACCATCTTTGCTATTAGGACATTGATTTCCACCCCAAAGTGTTTTATATTTTCTAGTACCATGCAAAGATGGGGAACCTATGATATTATGATTTCGTTTCTTAACCTGTTTCTTGATTTTAGGTTAGATTTTGAGTCTGTTTCTGTTGGTCAGTTATGGGATGTGGTTTTAAATGGGTTGGGTGATATGGTTTATCATTTGTGTTGTGATGTAATGGTTGTGAAGGGGACTGGGTTGGGTTTGTTTAATGAATGCTGGATTGTTCTTATCAGTTTTAATGGATGGAGTGTTTGCTGCTGCTGGGAAGATATGTTTGATTTCTACATGATTGTTAAAGATTCAAGTGCAGCGGTTGGGAATGAAGTATTTAAGGGTCTGGTGGATCAGCGGGAATTTAATAGAGGATGGATTCAAACTGAGCTGGAATGTTGTGTTAAAAAATTGAAGACAGGCAAAGATAGAGACAAAGAGATGAAGTATGATGGGTCAAAGATTTGGATGCTGTATGAAGACTTCAGTATAGATTTTGGGCTTGTTAGGGTGTGGGTTATGATTGTATGGGCTTTTAGAGATAGTGGGTTTTGGGGTTGGGTTTTTGTATGTTTAGACTATGGCTAGTGGGTTGTGATAGTGGTGTTTAGTGGTTTGTTTTGGATTGTATTGGCTTTATGGACTATAGTTATAGGTTTTATTTTGTAAAGTCCATATAGCCGGTTTGATTGTACATATTTTTTGTGGTTAATAATATTTACCGGAGTGCTGTCTCCTTTACCAAAAAAAAAAAAAAAAAAAAAAAAAAAAAAAAAAACAGGATATGAAGCTGACCGGACGGTAATCGGACTCACGATACGACAATGACATAGAGATTCGTACACAAGAAAAGACTCGAGTTTTAAAAGACGTAACTATCTGTACATTTGAAGTTTCGGGCACCCGAATGGAGGTACGGGAAGACCATAAGATATCAAAGCATGCAACCGACTAATATAAAGGATATGAAGCTGATCGGATGGTAATCGGACTCACGATGTGACAATGACACAGAGATTCGTACACAAGAAATGACTCTAGTTTTAATGGACGTAACTAGCGGTTCATTTGAAGTTTCGGGCACCCGAATTGAGGAACGGGAAGGCCATAAGATATCTGAGCATGCAACAGACTCAGATAAAGGGTATGAAGCTGACCGGACGGTAATCGGACTCATGATGGGACAATGACACAAAGATTCGTACACAAGAAAAGACTCGTGTTTTAATGAACGTAAATAGCTGTTAATTTGAAGTTTCGGGCACCCAAATGGAGGAACGGGAAAGCCATAAGATATCTAGGCATGCAACAGACTCAGATTAAGGATATGAAGCTGACTGGAAGGTAATCGGACTCACGATGCGACAATGACACAGAGATTCGTACACAAGAAAAGACTCGAGTTTTAATGGACGTAACTATCTGTACATTTGAAGTTTCGGGCACCCGAATGGAGGTACGGGAAGGCCATAAGATATCTAAGCATGCAACAGACTCAGATAAAGGATATGAAGCTGACCGGACAGTAATCGGACGCACGATGCGACAATGACATAGAGATTCGTACACAAGAAAAGGCTCGAGTTTTAATGGACGTAACTAACGGTTCATTTGATGTTTTGGGCACCCGAATGGAGGAACGGGAAGGCCATAAGATATCTGAGCATGCAACAGACTCAGATAAAGGATATGAAGCTTACCGGACGGGAATCGGACTCACGATGGGACAATGACACAGAGATTCATACACAAGAATAGACTCGAGTTTTAATGGACGGAACTATCGTTCATATGAAGTTTCGGGCACCCGAATGGAGGAACGGGAACGCCATAAGATATCTGATCATGCAACAAACTATGTTAAAGGATACGAAGCAGACCGGACGGTAATCGGACTCACGATGGGACAATGACACAGAGATTCGTACACAAGAAAAGACTCGAGTTTTAATGGACGGAACTATCGGTTCATATGAAGTTTCGCGCACCCGAATGGAGGAACGGGAACGCCATAAGATATCTGATCATTCAACAAACTAAGTTAAAGGATACGAAGCAGACCGGACGGTAATCGGACTCACGATATGACAATGACACAGAGATTCGTACACAAGAAAAGACTCGTGTTTTAATGGACGCAACTAGCGGTTCATTTGAAGTTTCGGGCATCCGAATGGAGGAATGGGAAGGCCATAAGATATCTAAGCATGCAACCGACTCATATAAAGGATATGAAGCTGACCGGACGGTAATCGGACTCACGATGCGACAATGACATAGAGATTCGTACACAAGAAAAGACTTGTGTTTTAAGGAACGTAAATAGCGGTTCGTTTGAAGTTTCGGGCACCCGAATGGAGGAACGGGAAAGCCATAAGATATCTAAGCATGCAACAGACTCAAATAAAGGATATGAAGCTGACCGGACGGTAATCGGACTCACGATGGGACAATGACACAGAAATTCGTACACAAGAAAAGTCTCGTGTTTTAATGGACGTAACTAGCAGTTCATTTGAAGTTTCGGGCACCCGAATGGAGGAACGGGAAGGCTATAAGATATCTGAGCATGCAACAGACTCAGATAAAGGATATGAAGCTTACCGGACGGTAATCGGACTCACGATGGGACAATGACACAGAGATTCGTACACAAGAAAAGACTCGAGTTTTAATGGACGGAACTATCGGTTCATATGAAGTTTCGGGCACCCGAATGGAGGAACGGGAACGCCATAAGATATCTGATCATTCAACAAGCTATGTTAAAGGATACGAAGCAGACCGGACGGTAATCGGACTCACGATGCGACAATGACATAGAGATTCGTACACAAGAAAAGACTCGAGTTTTAATGGACGTAACTAGTGGTTCATTTGAAGTTTCGGGCACCCGAATTGAGGAACGGGAAGGCCATAAGATATCTGAGCATGCAACAGACACAGATAAAGGATATGAAGCTGACCGGACGGTAATCGGACTCACGATGGGACAATGACACAGAGATTCGTACACAAGAATAGACTCGTGTTTTAATGAACGCAAATAGCTGTTCGTTTGAAGTTTCGGGCACCCGAATGGAGGAACGGGAAAGCCATAAGATATCTAAGCATGCAACAGACTCAAATAAAGGATATGAAGCTGACCGGACGGTAATCGGACTCACGATGGGACAATGACACAGAAATTCGTACACAAGAAAAGACTCGTGTTTTAATGGACGTAACTAGCAGTTCATTTGAAGTTTCGGGCACCCGAATGGAGGAACGGGAAGGCTATAAGATATCTGAGCATGCAACAGACTCAGATAAAGGATATGAAGCTTACCGGACGGTAATCGGACTCACGATGGGACAATGACACAGAGATTCGTACACAAGAAAAGACTCGAGTTTTAATGGACGGAACTATCGGTTCATATGAAGTTTCGGGCACCCGAATGGAGGAACGGGAACGCCATAAGATATCTGATCATTCAACAAGCTATGTTAAAGGATACGAAGCAGACCGGACGGTAATCGAACTCATGATGTGAAAATGACACAGAGATTCGTACACAAGAAAAGACTCGTGTTTTAATGGACGTAACTAGCGGTTCATTTGAAGTTTCGGGCATCCGAATGGAGGAATGGGAAGGCCATAAGATATCTAAGCATGCAACAGACTCATATAAAGGATATGAAGCTGACCGGACGGTAATCGGACTCACGATGGGACAATGACACAGAGATTCGTACACCTGAAAAGACTCGAGTTTTAATGGACGGAACTATTGGTTCATATGAAATTTCGGGCACCCGAATGGAGGAATGGGAAAGCCATAAGATATCTAAGCATGCAACAGACTCAGATAAAGAATATGAAGCAGACCGGACGGTAATCGGACTCACGATGGGACAATGACACAGAGATTCGTACAAAAGAAAAGACTCGTGTTTTCATGGACGTAACTAGCGGTTCATTTGAAGTTTCGGGTACCCGAATGGAGGAACGGGAAGGCCATAAGATATCTGAGCATGCAACAGACTCAGATAAAGGATATGAAGCAGGCCGGACGGTAATCGGACTCACGATGGGACAATGACACAGAGATTCGTACACCTGAAAAGACTCGAGTTTTAATGGACGGAACTATCGGTTCATATGAAATTTCGGGCACCCGAATGGTGGAACGGGAACGCCATAAGATATCTGATCATGCAACAAACTATGTTAAAGGATACAAAGCAAACTTGACGGTAATCGGACTCACGATGTGACAATGACACAGAGATTCGTACGCAAGAAAAGACTCATGTTTTAATGGACGTAACTAGCGGTTCATTTGAAGTTTCGGGCTCCCGAATGGAGGAACGGGAAGGCCATAAGATATCTAAGCATGCAACAGACTCAGACAAAGGATATGAAGCTGACCGGACGGTAATCGGACTCACGATGGGACAATGACACAGAGATTCGTACACCTGAAAAGACTCGAGTTTTAATGGACGGAACTATCGGTTCATATGAAATTTCGGGCACCCGAATGGAGGAATGGGAAAGCCATAAGATATCTAAGCCTGCAACAGACTCAGATAAAGAATATGAAGCAGACCGGACGGTAATCGAACTCATGATGTGAAAATGACACAGAGATTCGTACACAAGAAAAGACTCGTGTTTTAATGGACGTAACTAGCGGTTCATTTGAAGTTTCGGGCATCCGAATGGAGGAATGGGAAGGCCATAAGATATCTAAGCATGCAACAGACTCATATAAAGGATATGAAGCTGACCGGACGGTAATCGGACTCACGATGGGACAATGACACAGAGATTCATACACCTGAAAAGACTCGAGTTTTAATGGACGGAACTATCGGTTCATATGAAATTTCGGGCACCCGAATGGAGGAATGGGAAAGCCATAAGATATCTAAGCCTGCAACAGACTCAGATAAAGAATATGAAGCAGACCGGACGGTAATCGGACTCACGATGGGACAATGACACAGAGATTCGTACACCTGAAAAGACTCGAGTTTTAATGGACGGAACTATCGGTTCATATGAAATTTCGGGCACCCGAATGGTGGAACGGGAACGCCATAAGATATCTGATCATGCAACAAACTACGTTAAAGGATACGAAGCAAACTGGACGGTAATCGGACTCACGATGTGACAATGACACAGAGATTCGTACACAAGAAAAGACTCATGTTTTAATGGACGTAACTAGCGGTTCATTTGAAGTTTCGGGCTCCCGAATGGAGGAACGGGAAGGCCATAAGATATCTAAGCATGCAACAGACTCAGACAAAGGATATGAAGCTGACCGGACGGTAATCGGACTCACGATACGACAATGACATAGAGATTCCTACACTAGAAAAGATTCGAGTTTTAAAGGACGTAACTATCTGTACATTTGAAGTTTCGGGCACCCGAATGGAGGTACGGGAAGACCATAAAATATCTAAGCATGCAACAGACTCAGATAAAGGATATGAAGATGACCGGACGGTAATCAGACTCACGATGCGACAATGACATAGAGATTCGTACACAAAAAAAAACTCGAGTTTTAATGGACGTAACTAGTGGTTCATTTGAAGTTTCGGGCACCCGAATTAAGGAACGGGAAGGCCATAAGATATCTGAGCATGCAACAGACTCAGATAAAGGATATGAAGCTGACCGGACGGTAATCGGACTCACGATGGGACAATGACACAGAGATTCGTACACAAGAATAGACTCGTGTTTTAATGAACGTAAATAACGGTTCGTTTGAAGTTTCGGGCACCCGAATGGAGGAACGGGAAAGCCATAAGATATCTAAGCATGCAACTGACTCAAATAAAGGATATGAAGCTGACCGGACGGTAATCGGACTCACGATGAGACAATGACACAGAGATTCGTACACAAGAAAAGACACGTGTTTTAATGGACGTAACTAGCAGTTCATTTGAAGTTTCGGGCACCCGAATGGAGGAACGGGAAGGCTATAAGATATCTGAGCATGCAACAGACTCAGATAAAGGATATGAAGCTGACCGGACGGTAATCGGACTCACGATGCGACAATGACATAGAGATTCGTACACAAGAAAAGACTTGTGTTTTAATGAACGTAAATAGCGGTTCGTTTGAAGTTTCGGGCACCCGAATGGAGGAACGGGAAAGCCATAAGATATCTAAGCATGCAACAGACTCAGATAAAGGATATGAAGCTGACCGGACGATAATCGGACTCACGATGGGACAATGACACAGAGATTCGTACACAAGAAAAGACTCGTGTTTTAATGGACGCAACTAGCGGTTCATTTGAAGTTTCGGGCATCCGAATGGAGGAATGGGAAGGCCATAAGATATCTAAGCATGCAACCGACTCATATAAAGGATATGAAGCTGACCGGGCGGTAATCGGACTCACGATGCGACAATGACATAGAGATTCGTACACAAGAAAAGACTTGTGTTTTAAGGAACGTAAATAGCGGTTCGTTTGAAGTTTCGGGCACCCGAATGGAGGAACGGGAAAGCCATAAGATATCTAAGCATGCAACAGACTCAGATAAAGGATATGAAGCAGACCGGACGGTAATCGGACTCACGATGGGACAATGACACAGAGATTCGTACAAAAGAAAAGACTCGTGTTTTCATGGACGTAACTAGCGGTTAATTAGAGGTTTCGGGTACCCGAATGGAGGAACGGGAAGGCCATAAGATATCTGAGCATGCAACAGACTCAGATAAAGGATATGAAGCTGACCGGACGGTAATCGGACTCACGATGGGACAATGACACAGAGATTCGTACACCTGAAAAGACTCGAGTTTTAATGGACGGAACTATCGGTTCATATGAAATTTCGGGCACCCGAATGGAGGAACGGGAACGCCATAAGATATCTGATCATGCAACAAACTATGTTAAAGGATACGAAGCAGACTGGACGGTAATCGGACTCACGATGTGACAATGACACAGAGATTCGTACGCAAGAAAAGACTCATGTTTTAATGGACGTAACTAGCGGTTCATTTGAAGTTTCGGGCTCCCGAATGGAGGAACGGGAAGGCCATAAGATATCTAAGCATGCAACAGACTCAGACAAAGGATATGAAACTGACCGGACGGTAATCGGACTCACGATACGACAATGACATAGAGATTCGTACACAAGAAAAGACTCGAGTTTTAAAGGACGTAACTATCTGTACATTTGAAGTTTTGGGCACCCGAATGGAGGTACGGGAAGACCATAAGATATCTAAACATGCAACAGACTCAGATAAAGGATATGAAGATGATCGGACGGTAATCGGACTCACGATGCGACAATGACAAAGAGATTCGTACACAAGAAAAGACTCGAGTTTTAATGGACGTAACTAGTGGTTCATTTGAAGTTTCGGGCACCCGAATTGAGGAACGGGAAGGCCATAAGATATCTGAGCATGCAACAGACTCAGATAAAGGATATGAAGCTGACCGGACGGTAATCGGACTCACGATGGGACAATGACACAGAGATTCGTACACAAGAATAGACTCGTGTTTTAATGAACGTAAATAGCGGTTCGTTTGAAGTTTCGGGCACCCGAATGGAGGAACGGGAAATCCAAAAGATATCTAAGCATGCAACAGACTCAAATAAAGGATATGAAGCTGACCGGACGGTAATCGGACTCACGATGGGACAATGACATAGAGATTCGTACACAAGAAAAGACTCGTGTTTTAATGGACGTAGTAGCAGTTCATTTGAAGTTTCGGGCACCCGACTGGAGGAACGGGAAGGCTATAAGATATCTGATCATGCAACAGACTCAGATAAAGGATATGAAGCTTACCGGACGGTAATCGGACTCACGATGGGACAATGACACAGAGATTCGTACACAAGAAAAGACTCGAGTTTTAATGGACGGAACTATCGATTCATATGAAGTTTCGGGCACCCGAATGGAGGAACGGGAACGCCATAAGATATCTGATCATTCAACAAGCTATGTTAAAGGATACGAAGCAGACCGGACGGTAATCAAACTCACGATGTGAAAATGACACAGAGATTCGTACACAAGAAAAGACTCGTGTTTTAATGGACGTAACTAGCGGTTCATTTGAAGTTTCGGGCATCCGAATGGAGGAATGGGAAGGCCATAAGATATCTAAGCATGCAACATACTCATATAAAGGATATGAAGCTGACCGGACGTTAATCGGACTCACGATGCGACAATGACATAGAGATTCGTACACAAGAAAAGACTCGTGATTTAATGAACGTAAATAGCGGTGCGTTTGAAGTTTCGGGCACCCGAATGGAGGAACGGGAAAGCCATAAGATATCTAAGCATGCAACAGACTCAGATAAAGGATATGAAGCTGACCGGACGGTAATCGGACTCACGATGGGACAATGACACAGAGATTCGTACACAAGAAAAGACTCGTGTTTTAATGGACGCAACTAGCGGTTCATTTGAAGTTTCGGGCATCCGAATGGAGGAATGGGAAGGCCATAAGATATCTAAGCATGCAACCGACTCATATAAAGGATATGAAGCTGACCGGACGGTAATCGGACTCACGATGCGACAATGACATAGAGATTCGTACACAAGAAAAGACTTGTGTTTTAAGGAACGTAAATAGCGGTTCGTTTGAAGTTTCGGGCACCCGAATGGAGGAACGGGAAAGCCATAATATATCTAAGCATGCAACAGACTCAGATAAAGGATATGAAGCAGACCGGACGGTAATCGGACTCACGATGGGACAATGACACAGAGATTCGTACACAAGAAAAGACTCGTGTTTTCATGGACGTAACTAGCGGTTCATTTGAAGTTTCGGGTACCCGAATGGAGGAACGGGAAGGCCATAAGATATCTGAGCATGCAACAGACTCAGATAAAGGATATGAAGCAGACCGGACGGTAATCGGACTCACGATGGGACAATGACACAAAGATTCGTACACCTGAAAAGACTCGAGTTTTAATGGACGGAACTATCGGTTCATATGAAATTTCGGGCACCCGAATGGAGGAACGGGAACGCCATAAGATATCTGATCATGCAACAAACTATGTTAAAGGATACGAAGCAGACTGGACGGTAATCGGACTCACGATGTGACAATGACACAGAGATTCGTACACAAGAAAAGACTCATGTTTTAATGGACGTAACTAGCGGTTCATTTGAAGTTTCGGTCTCCCGAATGGAGGAACGGGAAGGCCATAAGATATCTAAGCATGCAACAGACTCAGACAAAGGATATGAAGCTGACCGGACGGTAATCGGACTCACGATACGACAATGACATAGAGATTCGTACACAAGAAAAGACTCGAGTTTAAAAGGACGTAACTATCTGTACATTTGAAGTTTCGGGCACCCGAATGGAGGTACGGGAAGACCATAAGATATCTAAGCATGCAACAGACTCAGATAAAGGATATGAAGATGACCGGACGGTAATCGGACTCACGATGCGACAATGACATAGAGATTCGTACACAAGAAAAGACTCGAGTTTTAATGGACGTAACTAGTGGTTCATCATCATTCATTCCCATATTGAAACCCAATCCATATCCTGTTATATGATAGGATATGGATTGGGTTTCAATATGGGAATGATTGTTTGATAAGTAGGCTTGGTATATTATGTGGGTTAGTGTATGATACGTGGACCAGCAGATTGAAGTTAATTAGATTGGTTTTGTATGATGAGATAAAGGGTGTGCGAGTGGGCTGGTTAGTTTATAGGTTGGATTATGTTCGAAGGTTGTATGGGTTTATTGTGGGTATCTTAGTGGTGGGAATTCTGATCTGGATATGGGTTGGGTTAGAATGCTGGACTAGCAGTGGTGTGTTAATAGGGTTGAGATGGGTTATAATTGTGGACCAGCAGCGGTATGGTTGGTGGGCTGACATGGTTGAAGATTTTATTCAGGTTGCTATCAAGTGGGCTGCATTCGATTTGTGGAGTGGGCTTTGGAGGCAGGCTGGTCTGAAGGGGCCCATTGGGCTTTGGGAGTATTGGGCTACTGTTTGGCCTGGTTATAGTATAGGTTTGTTTTGGTTTTATGTAATGGGCTTATGTTGGTCTTTTAATATTTCAGATTTTGGGCTTAGTAAAAGATGTATAGGTTGGCCCATTTTTATTTTATGTTTTGTTTTTTGTTGGGCTAATCTTAGACCTTGGGTCTATGTCCCGGGTCGGGTTTAGTCCTTGTTTTGTACTTTTTTAAATATTAATAAATGTTTGCCGGGGCTTTGCCTCTTTTCTAAAAAAAAAAACTAGTGGTTCATTTGAAGTTTCGGGCACCCGAATTGAGGAACGGGAAGGCCATAAGATATCTGAGCATGCAACAGACTCAAATAAAGGATATGAAGCTGACCGGACGGTAATCGGACTCACGATGGGACAATGACACAGAGATTCGTACACAAGAAAAGACTCGTGTTTTAATGAATGTAACTAACGGTTCATTTGAAGTTTTGGGCACCCGAATGGAGGAATGGGAAGGCCAAAAGATATCTGAGGATGCAACAGACTCAGATAAAGGATATGAAGCTTACCGGACGGGAATTGGACTCACGATGGGACAATGACACAGGGATTCGTACACAAGAAAAGACTCGAGTTTTAATGGACGGAACTATCGGTTCATATGAAGTTTCGGGCACCCGAATGGAGGAACGGGAACGCCATAAGATATCTGATCATGCAACAAACTATGTTAAAGGATACGAAGCAGACCGGGCGGTAATCGGACTCACGATGTGACAATGACACAGAGATTCGTACACAAGAAAAGACTCGTGTTTTAATGGACGCAACTAGCGGTTCATTTGAAGTTTCGGGCATCCGAATGGAGGAATGGGAAGGCCATAAGATATCTAAGCATGCAACCGACTCATATAAAGGATATGAAGCTGACCCGACGGTAATCGGACTCACGATGCGACAATGACATAGAGATTCGTACACAAGAAAAGACTTGTGTTTTAAGGAACGTAAATAGCGGTTCGTTTGAAGTTTCGGGCACCCGAATGGAGGAACGGGAAAGCCCTAAGATATCTAAGCATGCAACAGACTCAGATAAAGGATATGAAGCAGACCGGACGGTAATCGGACTCACGATGGGACAATGACACAGAGATTCGTACACAAGAAAAGACTCATGTTTTAATGGACGTAACTAGCGATTCATTTGAAGTTTCGGGCTCCCGAATGGAGGAACGGGAAGGCCATAGGATATCTAAGCATGCAACAGACTCAGATAAAGGATATGAAGCTGACCGGACGGTAATCGGACTCACGATACGACAATGACATAGAGATTCATACACAAGAAAAGACTCGAGTTTTAATGGACGGAACTATCGGTTCATATGAAGTTTCGGGCACCCGAATGGAGGAACGGGAACGCCATAAGATATCTGATCATGCAACAAACTATGTTAAAGGATACGAAGGAGACCGGACGGTAATCGGACTCACGATGTGACAATGACACAGAGATTCGTACACAAGAAAAGACTCGTGTTTTCATGGACGTAACTAGCGGTTCATTTGAAGTTTCGGGCACCCGAATGGAGGAACGGGAAGGCCATAAGATATCTGAGCATGCAACAGACTCAGATAAAGGATATGAAGCAGACCGGACGGTAATCAGACTCACGATGGGACAATGACACAGAGATTCGTACACCTGAAAAGACTCGAGTTTTAATGGACGGAACTATCGGTTCATATGAAATTTCGGGCACCCGAATGGAGGAACGGGAACGCCATAAGATATCCGATCATGCAACAAACTATGTTAAAGGATACGAAGCAGACTGGACGGTAATCGGACTCACGATGTGACAATGACACAGAGATTCGTACACAAGAAAAGACTCATGTTTTAATGGACGTAACTAGCGGTTCATTTGAAGTTTCAGGCTCCCGAATGGAGGAACGGGAAGGCCATAGGATATCTAAGCATGCAACAGACTCAGACAAAGGATATGAAGCTGACCGGACGGTAATCGGACTCACGATACGACAATGACATAGAGATTCGTACACAAGAAAAGACTCGAGTTTTAAAAGACGTAACTATCTGTACATTTGAAGTTTCGGGCACCCGAATGGAGGTACGAGAAGACCATAAGATATCAAAGCATGCAACCGACTAATATAAAGGATATGAAGCTGACCGGACGGTAATCGGACTCACGATGTGACAATGACACAGAGATTCGTACACAAGAAATGACTCTAGTTTTAATGGACGTAACTAGCGGTTCATTTGAAGTTTCGGGCACCCGAATTGAGGAACGGGAAGGCCATAAGATATCTGAGCATGCAACAGACTCAGATAAAGGATATGAAGCTGACCGGACGGTAATCGGACTCATGATGGGACAATGACACAGAGATTCGTACACAAGAAAAGACTCGTGTTTTAATGAACGTAAATAGCTGTTAATTTGAAGTTTCGGGCACCCGAATGGAGGAACGGGAAAGCCATAAGATATCTAGGCATGCAACAGACTCAGATTAAGGATATGAAGCTGACTGGAAGGTAATCGGACTCACGATGCGACAATGACACAGAGATTCGTACACAAGAAAAGACTCGAGTTTTAATGGACGTAACTATCTGTACATTTGAAGTTTCGGGCACCCGAATGGAGGTACGGGAAGGCCATAAGATATCTAAGCATGCAACAGACTCAGATAAAGGATATGAAGCTGACCGGACAGTAATCGGACTCACGATGCGACAATGACATAGAGATTCGTACACAAGAAAAGGCTCGAGTTTTAATGGACGTAAGTAACGGTTCATTTGATGTTTTGGGCACCCGAATGGAGGAACGGGAAGGCCATAAGATATCTGAGCATGCAACAGACTCAGATAAAGGATATGAAGCTTACCAGACGGGAATCGGACTCACGATGGGACAATGACACAGAGATTGATACACAAGAATAGACTCGAGTTTTAATGGACGGAACTATCGTTCATATGAAGTTTCGGGCACCTGAATGGAGGAACGGGAACGCCATAAGATATCTGATCATGCAACAAACTATGTTAAAGGATACGAAGCAGACCGGACGGTAATCGGACTCACGATGTGACAATGACACAGAGATTCGTACACAAGAAAAGACTCGAGTTTTAATGGACGGAACTATCGGTTCATATGAAGTTTCGCGCACCCGAATGGAGGAACGGGAACGCCGTAAGATATCTGATCATTCAACAAACTATGTTAAAGGATACGAAGCAGACCGGACGGTAATCGGACTCACGATATGACAATGACACAGAGATTCGTACACAAGAAAAGACTTGTGTTTTAATGGACGCAACTAGCGGTTCATTTGAAGTTTCGGGCATCCGAATGGAGGAATGGGAAGGCCATAAGATATCTAAGCATGCAACCGACTCATATAAAGGATATGAAGCTGACCGGACGGTAATCGGACTCACGATGCGACAATCACATAGAGATTCGTACACAAGAAAAGACTTGTGTTTTAAGGAACGTAAATAGCGGTTCGTTTGAAGTTTCGGGCACCCGAATGGAGGAACGGGAAAGCCATAAGATATCTAAGCATGCAACAGACTCAGATAAAGGATATGAAGCAAACCGAACGGTAATCGGACTCACGATGGGACAATGACACAGAGATTCGTACACAAGAAAAGACTCGTGTTTTAATGGACGTAACTAGCAGTTCATTTGAAGTTTCGGGCACCCGAATGGAGGTACGGGAAGACCATAAGATATCTAAGCATGCAACAGACTCAGATAAAGGATATGAAGATGACCGGACGGTAATCGGACTCACGATGCGACAATGACATAGAGATTCGTACACAAGCAAAGACTCGAGTTATAATGGACGTAACTAGCGGTTCATTTGAAGTTTCGGGCACCCGAATGGAGGAACGGGAAGGCCATAAGATATCTGAGCATGCAACAGACTCAGATAAAGGATATGAAGCTGACCGGACGGTAATCGGACTCACAATGCGACAATGACACAGAGATTTGTACACAAGAAAAGACTCGAGTTTTAAAGGACGTCACTATCTGTACATTTGAAGTGTCGGGCACTCGAATGGAGGAACGGGAAGGCCATAAGATATCTGAGCATGCAACAGACTCAGATAAAGGATATGAAGCTGACCGGACGGTAATCGGACTCACGATGCGACAATGACACAGAGATTTGTACACAAGAAAAGACTAGAGTTTTAAAGGACGTAACTATCTGTACATTTGAAGTTTTGGGCACCCGAACGGAGGTACGGGAAGGCCATAAGATATCTAGACATGCAACAGACTCAGATAAAGGATATGAAGCTGACCGGACAGTAATCGGATTCACGATGCGACAATGACAAAGAGATTCGTACACAAGAAAAGACTCGAGTTTTAATGGACGTAACTAGCGGTTCATTTGAAGTTTCGGGCACGCGAATGGAGAAACGGGAAGGCCATAAGATATCTGATCATGCAACAAACTATGTTAATGGATACGAAGCAGACCGGACGGTAATCGGACTCACGATGCGACAATGACATAGAGATTCGTACACAAGAAAAGACTCGAGTTTTAAAGGACGTAACTATCTGTACATTTGAAGTTTCGGGCACCCGAATGGAGGTACGGGAAGGCCATAAGATATTTAAGCATGCAACAGACTCAGATAAAGGATATGAAGATGACCGGACGGTAATCGGACTCACGATGCGACAATGACATAGAGATTCGCACACAAGAAAAGACTCGAGTTATAATGGACGTAACTAGCGGTTCATTTGAAGTTTCGGGCACCCGAATGGAGGAACGTGAAGGCCAAAAGATATCTGAGCATGCAACAGACTCAGATAAAGGATATGAAGCTGACCGGACGGTTATCGGACTCACGATGGGACAATGACACAGAGATTCGTACACAAGAAAAGACTCGTGTTCTAATGAACGTAAATAGCTGTTAATTTGAAGTTTCGGGCCCCCGAATGGAGGAACGGGAAAGCCATAAGATATCTAAGCATGCAACAGACTCAAATAAAGGATATGAAGCTGACTGGATGGTAATCGGACTCACGATTCGACAATGACACAGAGATTCGTACACAAGAAAAGACTCGAGTTTTAAAGGACGTAACTATCTGTACATTTGAAGTTTCGGGCACCCGAATGGAGGTACGGGAAGGCCATAAGATATTTAAGCATGCAACAGACTCAGATAAAGGATATGAAGATGACCGGACGGTAATCGGACTCACGATGCGACAATGACATAGAGATTCGCACACAAGAAAAGACTCGAGTTATAATGGACGTAACTAGCGGTTCATTTGAAGTTTCGGGCACCCGAATGGAGGAACGGGAAGGCCAAAAGATATCTGAGCATGCAACAGACTCAGATAAAGGATATGAAGCTGACGGACGGTAATCGGACTCACGATGGAACAATGACACAGAGATTCGTACACAAGAAAAGACTCGTGTTCTAATGAACGTAAATAGCTGTTAATTTAAAGTTTCGGGCACCCGAATGGAGGAACGGGAAAGCCATAAGATATCTAAGCATGCAACAGACTCAGATAAAGGATATGAAGCTGATTGGATGGTAATCGGACTCACGATTCGACAATGACACAGAGATTCGTACACAAGAAAAGACTCGTGTTTTAATGGACGTAACTAGCAGTTCATTTGATGTTTCGGGCACCCGAATGGAGGTACGGGAAGACCATAAGATATCTAAGCATGCAACAGACTCAGATAAAGGATATGAAGATGACCGGACGGTAATCGGACTCACGATGCGACAATGACATAGAGATTCGTACACAAGAAAAGACTCGAGTTATAATGGACGAAACTAGCGGTTCATTTGAAGTTTCGGGCACCCGAATGGAGGAACGGGAAGGCCATAAGATATCTGAGCATGCAACAGACTCAGATAAAGGATATGAAGCTGACCGAACGGTAATCGGACTCACAATGCGACAATGACACAGAGATTTGTACACAAGAAAAGACTCGAGTTTTAAAGGACGTCACTATCTGTACATTTGAAGTGTCGGGCACTCGAATGGAGGAACGGGAAGGCCATAAGATATCTGAGCATGCAACAGACTCAGATAAAGGATATGAAGCTGACCGGACGGTAATCGGACTCACGATGCGACAATGACACAGAGATTTGTACACAAGAAAAGACTAGAGTTTTAAAGGACGTAACTATCTGTACATTTGAAGTTTTGGGCACCCGAACGGAGGTACGGGAAGGCCATAAGATATCTAGACATGCAACAGACTCAGATAAAGGATATGAAGCTGACCGGACAGTAATCGGATTCACGATGCGACAATGACAAAGAGATTCGTACACAAGAAAAGACTCGAGTTTTAATGGACGTAACTAGCGGTTCATTTGAAGTTTCGGGCACGCGAATGGAGAAACGGGAAGGCCATAAGATATCTGATCATGCAACAAACTATGTTAATGGATACGAAGCAGACCGGACGGTAATCGGACTCACGATGCGACAATGACATAGAGATTCGTACACAAGAAAAGACTCGAGTTTTAAAGGACGTAACTATCTGTACATTTGAAGTTTCGGGCACCCGAATGGAGGTACGGGAAGGCCATAAGATATTTAAGCATGCAACAGACTCAGATAAAGGATATGAAGATGACCGGACGGTAATCGGACTCACGATGCGACAATGACATAGAGATTCGCACACAAGAAAAGACTCGAGTTATAATGGACGTAACTAGCGGTTCATTTGAAGTTTCGGGCACCCGAATGGAGGAACGTGAAGGCCAAGAGATATCTGAGCATGCAACAGACTCAGATAAAGGATATGAAGCTGACCGGACGGTTATCGGACTCACGATGGGACAATGACACAGAGATTCGTACACAAGAAAAGACTCGTGTTCTAATGAACGTAAATAGCTGTTAATTTGAAGTTTCGGGCCCCCGAATGGAGGAACGGGAAAGCCATAAGATATCTAAGCATGCAACAGACTCAAATAAAGGATATGAAGCTGACTGGATGGTAATCGGACTCACGATTCGACAATGACACAGAGATTCGTACACAAGAAAAGACTCGAGTTTTAAAGGACGTAACTATCTGTACATTTGAAGTTTCGGGCACCCGAATGGAGGTACGGGAAGGCCATAAGATATTTAAGCATGCAACAGACTCAGATAAAGGATATGAAGATGACCGGACGGTAATCGGACTCACGATGCGACAATGACATAGAGATTCGCACACAAGAAAAGACTCGAGTTATAATGGACGTAACTAGCGGTTCATTTGAAGTTTCGGGCACCCGAATGGAGGAACGGGAAGGCCAAAAGATATCTGAGCATGCAACCGACTCAGATAAAGGATATGAAGCTGACGGACGGTAATCGGACTCACGATGGAACAATGACACAGAGATTCGTACACAAGAAAAGACTCGTGTTCTAATGAACGTAAATAGCTGTTAATTTAAAGTTTCGGGCACCCGAATGGAGGAACGGGAAAGCCATAAGATATCTAAGCATGCAACAGACTCAGATAAAGGATATGAAGCTGATTGGATGGTAATCGGACTCACGATTCGACAATGACACAGAGATTCGTACACAAGAAAAGACTCGAGTTTTAAAGGATGTAACTATTTGTACATTTGAAGTTTCGGGCACCCGAATGGAGGCACGGGAAGGCCATAAGATATCTAATCATGCAACAGACTCAGATAAAGGATATGAAGGTGACCGGACAGTAATCGGATTCACGATGCGACAATGACACAGAGATTCGTACACAAGAAAAGACTTGAGTTTTAATGGACGTAACTAGCGGTTCATTTGAAGTTTCGGGCACCCGAATGGAGGAACGGGAAGGCCATAAGATATCTGAGCATGCAACAGACTCAGATAAAGGATATGAAGCTGACCGGACGGTAATTGGACTCACGATGGGATAATGACACAGAGATTCGTACACAAGAAAAGACTCGTGTTCTAATGGACGTAACTAGCGGTTCATTTGAAGTTTCGGGCACCCGAATGGAGGAACGGGAAGGCCATAAGATATCTGAGCATGAAACAAACTCAGATAAAGGATATGAAGCTGACCGGACGGTAATCCGACTCACGATGGGACAATGACACAGAGATTTGTACACAAGAAAAGACTCGAGTTTTAAAGGACGTAACTATCGGTACATTTGAAATTTTGGGCACCCGAATGGAGGAACGGGAAAGCCATAAAATATCTAAGCATGCAACAGACTCAGATAAAAGATATGAAGCTGAACGTACGGTAATCGGACTCACGATGGGACAATGACACAGAGATTCGTACACTAGAAAAGACTCGCGTTTTAATGGACGGAACTATCGGTTCATATGAAGTTTCGGGCACCCGAATGGAGGAACGGGAACGCGATAAGATATCTGATCATGCAACAAACTATGTTATAGGATACCAAGCAGACCGGACGGTAATCGGACTCACGATGTGACAATGACACAGAGATTTGTACACAAGAAAAGACTCGAGTTTTAATGGACGTAACTTGCGGTTCATTTGTAGTTTCTGGCACCCGAATGGAGGAACGGGAAGGCCATAAGATATCTGAGCATGTCACAGACTCAGATAAAAGATATGAAGCTGACCAGACGGTAATCGGACTCACGTTGGGACAATGACACAGAGATTCGTACACAAGAAAAGACTCGTGTTTTAATGAACGTAAATAGCTGTTAATTTGAAGTTTCGGGCACCCGAATGGAGGAACGGGAAAGCCATAAGATATCTAGGCATGCAACAGACTCAGATTAAGGATATGAAGCTGACTGGAAGGTAATCGGACTCACGATGCGACAATGACACAGAGATTCGTACACAAGAAAAGACTCGAGTTTTAATGGACGTAACTATCTGTACATTTGAAGTTTCGGGCACCCGAATGGAGGTACGGGAAGGCCATAAGATATCTAAGCATGCAACAGACTCAGATAAAGGATATGAAGCTGACCGGACAGTAATCGGACTCACGATGCGACAATGACATAGAGATTCGTACACAAGAAAAGGCTCGAGTTTTAATGGACGTAACTAACGGTTCATTTGATGTTTTGGGCACCCGAATGGAGGAACGGGAAGGCCATAAGATATCTGAGCATGCAACAGACTCAGATAAAGGATATGAAGCTTACCGGACGGGAATCGGACTTACGATGGGACAATGACACAGAGATTCATACACAAGAATAGACTCGAGTTTTAATGGACGGAACTATCGTTCATATGAAGTTTCGGGCACCCGAATGGAGGAACGGGAACGCCATAAGATATCTGATCATGCAACAAACTATGTTAAAGGATACGAAGCAGACCGGACGGTAATCGGACTCACGATGTGACAATGACACAGAGATTCGTACACAAGAAAAGACTCGAGTTTTAATGGACGGAACTATCGGTTCATATGAAGTTTCGCGCACCCGAATAGAGGAACGGGAACGCCATAAGATATCTGATCATTCAACAAACTATGTTAAAGGATACGAAGCAGACCGGACGGTAATCGGACTCACGATATGACAATGACACAGAGATTCGTACACAAGAAAAGACTCGTGTTTTAATGGACGCAACTAGCGGTTCATTTGAAGTTTCGGGCATCCGAATGGAGGAATGGGAAGGCCATAAGATATCTAAGCATGCAACCGACTCATATAAAGGATATGAAGCTGACCGGACGGTAATCGGACTCACGATGCGACAATCACATAGAGATTCGTACACAAGAAAAGACTTGTGTTTTAAGGAACGTAAATAGCGGTTCGTTTGAAGTTTCGGGCACCCGAATGGAGGAACGGGAAAGCCATAAGATATCTAAGCATGCAACAGACTCAGATAAAGGATATGAAGCAAACCGAACGGTAATCGGACTCACGATGGGACAATGACACAGAGATTCGTACACAAGAAAAGACTCGTGTTTTAATGGACGTAACTAGCGGTTCATTTGAAGTTTCGGGCACCCGAATGGAGGAACGGGAAAGCCATAAGATATCTAAGCATGCAACAGACTCAGATAAAGGATATGAAGCTGCCGGATGGTAATCAGACGCACGATGGGACAATGACACAGAGATTTGTAGACAAGAAAAGACTCGTGTTTTAATGGACGTAACTAGCAGTTCATTTGAAGTTTCGGGCACCCGAATGGAGGTACGGGAAGACCATAAGATATCTAAGCATGCAACAGACTCAGATAAAGGATATGAAAATGACCGGACGGTAATCGGACTCACGATGCGACAATGACATAGAGATTCGTACACAAGAAAAGACTCGAGTTATAATGGACGTAACTAGCGGTTCATTTGAAGTTTCGGGCACCCGAATAGAGGAACGGGAAGGCCATAAGATATCTGAACATGCAACAGACTCAGATAAAGGATATGAAGCTGACCGGACGGTAATCGGACTCACAATGTGACAATGACACAGAGATTTGTACACAAGAAAAGACTCGAGTTTTAAAGGACGTCACTATCTGTACATTTGAAGTGTCGGGCACTCGAATGGAGGAACGGGAAGGCCATAAGATATCTGAGCATGCAACAGACTCAGATAAAGGATATGAAGCTGACCGGACGGTAATCGGACTCACGATGCGACAATGACACAGAGATTTGTACACAAGAAAATACTAGAGTTTTAAAGGACGTAACTAGCGGTTCATTTGAAGTTTCGGGCACGCGAATGGAGAAACGGGAAGGCCATAAGATATCTGATCATGCAACAAACTATGTTAATGGATACGAAGCAGACCGGACGGTAATCGGACTCACGATGCGACAATGACATAGAGATTCGTACACAAGAAAAGACTCGAGTTTTAAAGGACGTAACTATCTGTACATTTGAAGTTTCGGGCACCCGAATGGAGGTACGGGAAGGCCATAAGATATTTAAGCATGCAACAGACTCAGATAAAGGATATGAAGCTGACCGGACAGTAATCGGATTCACGATGCGACAATGACAAAGAGATTCGTACACAAGAAAAGACTCG
Source organism: Ambrosia artemisiifolia (assembly GCA_032199755.1). NCBI lineage: Eukaryota > Viridiplantae > Streptophyta > Magnoliopsida > Asterales > Asteraceae > Ambrosia > Ambrosia artemisiifolia. Next base: position 39,251,069 of record CM063519.1, on the reverse strand, counting down.
AGTTTTAATGGACGTAACTAGCGGTTCATTTGAAGTTTCGGGCACGCGAATGGAGAAACGGGAAGGCCATAAGATATCTGGTCATGCAACAAACTATGTTAATGGATACGAAGCAGACCGGACGGTAATCGGACTCACGATGCGACAATGACATAGAGATTCGTACACAAGAAAAGACTCGAGTTTTAAAGGACGTAACTATCTGTACATTTGAAGTTTCGGGCACCCGAATGGAGGTACGGGAAGTCCATAAGATATTTAAGCATGCAACAGACTCAGATAAAGGATATGAAGATGACCGGACGGTAATCGGACTCACGATGCGACAATGACATAGAGATTCGCACACAAGAAAAGACTCGAGTTATAATGGACGTAACTAGCGGTTCATTTGAAGTTTCGGGCACCCGAATGGAGGAACGGGAAGGCCAAAAGATATCTGAGCATGCAACAGACTCAGATAAAGGATATGAAGCTGACCGGACGGTAATCGGACTCACGATGGGATAATGACACATAGATTCGTACACAAGAAAAGACTCGTGTTTTAATGGACGTAACTAGCGGTTCATTTGAAGTTTCGGGCACCCGAATGGAGGAACGGGAAGGCCATAAGATATCTGAGCATGAAACAAACTCAGATAAAGGATATGAAGCTGACCGGACGGTAATCCGACTCACGATGGGACAATGACACAGAGATTTGTACACAAGAAAAGACTCGAGTTTTAAAGGACGTAACTATCGGTACATTTGAAATTTTGGGCACCCGAATGGAGGAACGGGAAAGCCATAAGATATCTAAGCATGCAACAGACTCAGATAAAGGATATGAAGCTGAACGTACGGTAATCGGACTCACGATGGGACAATGACACAGAGATTCGTACACTAGAAAAGACTCGCGTTTTAATGGACGGAACTATCGGTTCATATGAAGTTTCGGGCACCCGAATGGAGGAACGGGAACGCGATAAGATATCTGATCATGCAACAAACTATGTTATAGGATACCAAGCAGACCGGACGGTAATCGGACTCACGATGTGACAATGACACAGAGATTTGTACACAAGAAAAGACTCGAGTTTTAATGGACGTAACTTGCGGTTCATTTGTAGTTTCTGGCACCCGAATGGAGGAACGGGAAGGCCATAAGATATCTGAGCATGTCACAGACTCAGATAAAGGATATGAAGCTGACCAGACGGTAATCGGACTCACGTTGGGACAATGACACAGAGATTCGTACACAAGAAAAGACTCGTGTTTTAATGAACGTAAATAGCTGTTAATTTGAAGTTTCGGGCACCCGAATGGAGGAACGGGAAAGCCATAAGATATCTAGGCATGCAACAGACTCAGATTAAGGATATGAAGCTGACTGGAAGGTAATCGGACTCACGATGCGACAATGACACAGAGATTCGTACACAAGAAAAGACTCGAGTTTTAATGGACGTAACTATCTGTACATTTGAAGTTTCGGGCACCCGAATGGAGGTACGGGAAGGCCATAAGATATCTAAGCATGCAACAGAATCAGATAAAGGATATGAAGCTGACCGGACAGTAATCGGACTCACGATGCGACAATGACATAGAGATTCGTACACAAGAAAAGGCTCGAGTTTTAATGGACGTAACTAACGGTTCATTTGATGTTTTGGGCACCCGAATGGAGGAACGGGAAGGCCATAAGATATCTGAGCATGCAACAGACTCAGATAAAGGATATGAAGCTTACCGGACGGGAATCGGACTCACGATGGGACAATGACACAGAGATTCATACACAAGAATAGACTCGAGTTTTAATGGACGGAACTATCGTTCATATGAAGTTTCGGGCACCCGAATGGAGGAACGGGAACGCCATAAGGTATCTGATCATTCAACAAACTATGTTAAAGGATACGAAGCAGACCGGACGGTAATCGGACTCACGATATGACAATGACACAGAGATTCGTACACAAGAAAAGACTCGTGTTTTAATGGACGCAACTAGCGGTTCATTTGAAGTTTCGGGCATCCGAATGGAGGAATGGGAAGGCCATAAGATAATTAAGCATGCAACCGACTCATATAAAGGATATGAAGCTGACCGGACGGTAATCGGACTCACGATGCGACAATCACATAGAGATTCGTACACAAGAAAAGACTTGTGTTTTAAGGAACGTAAATAGCGGTTCGTTTGAAGTTTCGGGCACCCGAATGGAGGAACGGGAAAGCCATAAGATATCTAAGCATGCAACAGACTCAGATAAAGGATATGAAGCAAACCGAACGGTAATCGGACTCACGATGGGACAATGACACAGAGATTCGTACACAAGAAAAGACTCGTGTTTTAATGGACGTAACTAGCGGTTCATTTGAAGTTTCGGGCACCCGAATGGAGGAACGGGAAAGCCATAAGATATCTAAGCATGCAACAGACTCAGATAAAGGATATGAAGCTGCCGGATGGTAATCAGACGCACGATGGGACAATGACACAGAGATTTGTAGACAACAAAAGACTCGTGTTTTAATGGACGTAACTAGCAGTTCATTTGAAGTTTCGGGCACCCGAATGGAGGTACGGGAAGACCATAAGATATCTAAGCATGCAACAGACTCAGATAAAGGATATGAAGATGACCGGACGGTAATCGGACTCACGATGCGACAATGACATAGAGATTCGTACACAAGAAAAGACTCGAGTTATAATGGACGTAACTAGCGGTTCATTTGAAGTTTCGGGCACCCGAATGGAGGAACGGGAAGGCCATAAGATATCTGAGCATGCAACAGACTCAGATAAAGGATATGAAGCTGACCGGACGGTAATCGGACTCACAATGCGACAATGACACAGAGATTTGTACACAAGAAAAGACTCGAGTTTTAAAGGACGTCACTATCTGTACATTTGAAGTGTCGGCCACTCGAATGGAGGAACGGGAAGGCCATAAGATATCTGAGCATGCAACAGACTCAGATAAAGGATATGAAGCTGACCGGACGGTAATCGGACTCACGATGCGACAATGACACAGAGATTTGTACACAAGAAAAGACTAGAGTTTTAAAGGACGTAACTATCTGTACATTTGAAGTTTTGGGCACCCGAACGGAGGTACGGGAAGGCCATAAGATATCTAGACATGCAACAGACTCAGATAAAGGATATGAAGCTGACCGGACAGTAATCGGATTCACGATGCGACAATGACAAAGAGATTCGTACACAAGAAAAGACTCGAGTTTTAATGGACGTAACTAGCGGTTCATTTGAAGTTTCGGGCACGCGAATGGAGAAACGGGAAGGCCATAAGATATCTGATCATGCAACAAACTATGTTAATGGATACAAAGCAGACCGGACGGTAATCGGACTCACGATGCGACAATGACATAGAGATTCGTACACAAGAAAAGACTCGAGTTTTAAAGGACGTAACTATCTGTACATTTGAAGTTTCGGGCACCCGAATGGAGGTACGGGAAGGCCATAAGATATTTAAGCATGCAACAGACTCAGATAAAGGATATGAAGATGACCGGACGGTAATCGGACTCACGATGCGACAATGACATAGAGATTCGCACACAAGAAAAGACTCGAGTTATAATGGACGTAACTAGCGGTTCATTTGAAGTTTCGGGCATCCGAATGGAGGAACGTGAAGGCCAAAAGATATCTGAGCATGCAACAGACTCAGATAAAGGATATGAAGCTGACCGGACGGTTATCGGACTCACGATGGGACAATGACACAGAGATTCGTACACAAGAAAAGACTCGTGTTCTAATGAACGTAAATAGCTGTTAATTTGAAGTTTCGGGCCCCCGAATGGAGGAACGGGAAAGCCATAAGATATCTAAGCATGCAACAGACTCAAATAAAGGATATGAAGCTGACTGGATGGTAATCGGACTCACGATTCGACAATGACACAGAGATTCGTACACAAGAAAAGACTCGAGTTTTAAAGGACGTAACTATCTGTACATTTGAAGTTTCGGGCACCCGAATGGAGGTACGGGAAGGCCATAAGATATTTAAGCATGCAACAGACTCAGATAAAGGATATGAAGATGACCGGACGGTAATCGGACTCACGATGCGACAATGACATAGAGATTCGCACACAAGAAAAGACTCGAGTTATAATGGACGTAACTAGCGGTTCATTTGAAGTTTCGGGCACCCGAATGGAGGAACGGGAAGGCCAAAAGATATCTGACCATGCAACAGACTCAGATAAAGGATATGAAGCTGACGGACGGTAATCGGACTCACGATGGAACAATGACACAGAGATTCGTACACAAGAAAAGACTCGTGTTCTAATGAACGTAAATAGCTGTTAATTTAAAGTTTCGGGCATCCGAATGGAGGAACGGGAAAGCCATAAGATATCTAAGCATGCAACAGACTCAGATAAAGGATATGAAGCTGATTGGATGGTAATCGGACTCACGATTCGACAATGACACAGAGATTCGTACACAAGAAAAGACTCGAGTTTTAAAGGATGTAACTATGTGTACATTTGAAGTTTCGGGCACCCGAATGGAGGCACGGGAAGGCCATAAGATATCTAAGCATGCAACAGACTCAGATAAAGGATATGAAGCTGACCGGACAGTAATCGGATTCACGATGCGACAATGACACAGAGATTCGTACACAAGAAAAGACTTGAGTTTTAATGGACGTAACTAGTGGTTCATTTGAAGTTTCGGGCACCCGAATGGAGGAACGGGAAGGCCATAAGATATCTGAGCATGCAACAGACTCAGATAAAGGATATGAAGCTGACCGGACGGTAATCGGACTCACGATGGGATAATGACACAGAGATTCGTACACAAGAAAAGACTCGTGTTTTAATGGACGTAACTAGCGGTTCATTTGAAGTTTCGGGCACCCGAATGGAGGAACGGGAAGGCCATAAGATATCTGAGCATGAAACAAACTCAGATAAAGGATATGAAGCTGACCGGACGGTAATCCGACTCACGATGGGACAATGACACAGAGATTTGTACACAAGAAAAGACTCGAGTTTTAAAGGACGTAACTATCGGTACATTTGAAATTTTGGGCACCCGAATGGAGGAACGGGAAAGCCATAAGATATCTAAGCATGCAACAGACTCAGATAAAGGATATGAAGCTGAACGTACGGTAATCGGACTCACGATGGGACAATGACACAGAGATTCGTACACTAGAAAAGACTCGCGTTTTAATGGACGGAACTATCGGTTCATATGAAGTTTCGGGCACCCGAATGGAGGAACGGGAACGCGATAAGATATCTGATCATGCAACAAACTATGTTATAGGATACTTAGCAGACCGGACGGTAATCGGACTCACGATGTGACAATGACACAGAGATTTGTACACAAGAAAAGACTCGAGTTTTAATGGACGTAACTTGCGGTTCATTTGTAGTTTCTGGCACCCGAATGGAGGAACGGGAAGGCCATAAGATATCTGAGCATGTCACAGACTCAGATAAAGGATATGAAGCTGACCAGACGGTAATCGGACTCACGTTGGGACAATGACACAGAGATTCGTACACAAGAAAAGACTCGTGTTTTAATGAACGTAAATAGCTGTTCGTTTGAAGTTTCGGGCACCCGAATGGAGGAACGGGAAAGCCATAAGATATCTAAGCGTGCAACAGACTCAGATAAAGGATATGAAGCTGACCGGACGGCAATCGGACTCACGATGGGACAATGACACAGAGATTCGTACACAAGAAAAGACTCGAGTTTTAAAGGACGTAACTATGTGTATATTTGAAGTTTCGGGCACCCGAATGGAGGTACGGGAAGGCCATAAGATATCTAGACATGCAACAGACTCAGATAAAGGATATGAAGCTGACCGGACAGTAATCGGATTCACGATGCGACAATGACAAAGAGATTCGTACACAAGAAAAGACTCGAGTTTTAATGGACGTAACTAGCGGTTCATTTGAAGTTTCGGGCACCCGAATGGAGAAACGGGAAGGCCATAAGATATCTGAGCTTGCAACAGACTCAGATAAAGGATATGAAGCTGACCGGACGGTAATCGGACTCACGATGGGACAATGACACAGAGATTCGTACACAAGAATAGACTCGTGTTCTAATGAACGTAAATAGCGGTTCGTTTGAAGTTTCGGGCACCTGAATGGAGGAACGGGAAAGCCATAAGATATCTAAGCATGCAACAGACTCAGATAAAGGATATGAAGCTTACCGGACGGTAATCGGACTCAAGATGGGACAATGACACAGAGATTCGTACACAAGAAAAGACTCGAATTTTAATGGACGGAACTATCGGTTCATATGAAGTTTCGGACACCCGAATGGAGGAACGGGAACGCCATAAGATATCTGATCATGCAACAAACTATGTTAAAGGATACGAAGCAGGCCAGACGGTAATCGGACTCATGATGTGACAATGACACAGAGATTCGTACACAAGAAAAGACTCGTCTTTTAATGGACGTAACTAGCGGTTCATTTGATGTTTCTGGCACCCGAATGGAGGAACGGGAAAGCCATAAGATATCTAAGCATGCAACAGACTCAGATAAAGGATATGAAGCTGACCGGACGGTAATCGGACTCACGATGGGACAATGACACAGAGATTCGTACACAAGAAAAGACTCGTGTTTTAATGGACGTAACTAGCGGTTCATTTGAAGTTTCGGGCACCCGAATGGAGGAACGGGAAGGCCATAAGATATCTGAATATGCAACAGACTTAGATAAAGGATACGAAGCAGACCGGACGGTAATCGGACTCACGATGGGACAATGACACAGAGATTCGTACACAAGTATAGACTCGTGTTTTAATGAACGTAAATAGCGGTTCGTTTGAAGTTTCGGGCACCCGAATGGAGGAACGAGAAGGCCATAAAATATATGAGCATGCAACAGACTCAGATAAAGGATATGAAGCTTACCGGGCGGTAATCAGACGCACGATGGGACAATGACACAGAGATTCGTACACAAGAAAAGACTCGTGTTTTAATGGACGTAACTAACGGTTCATTTGAAGTTTCGGGCACCCGAATGGAGGAACGAGAAGGCCATAAAATATATGAGCATGCAACAGACTCAGATAAAGGATATGAAGCTTACCGGGCGGTAATCGGACTCACGATGGGGCAATGACACAGAGATTCGTACACAAGAAAAGACTCGTGTTTTAATGAACGTAAATAGCTGTTCGTTTGAAGTTTCGGGCACCCGAATGGAGGAACGGGAAAGCCATAAGATATCTAAGCGTGCAACAGACTCAGATAAAGGATATGAAGCTGACCGGACGGCAATCGGACTCACGATGGGACAATGACACAGAGATTCGTACACAAGAAAAGACTCGAGTTTTAAAGGACGTAACTATGTGTATATTTTAAGTTTCGGGCACCCGAATGGAGGTACGGGAAGGCCATAAGATATCTAGACATGCAACAGACTCAGATAAAGGATATGAAGCTGACCGGACAGTAATCGGATTCACGATGCGACAATGACAAAGAGATTCGTACACAAGAAAAGACTCGAGTTTTAATGGACGTAACTAGCGGTTCATTTGAAGTTTCGGGCACCCGAATGGAGAAACGGGAAGGCCATAAGATATCTGAGCATGCAACAGACTCAGATAAAGGATATGAAGCTGACCGGACGGTAATCGGACTCACGATGGGACAATGACACAGAGATTCGTACACAAGAATAGACTCGTGTTCTAGTGAACGTAAATAGCGGTTCGTTTGAAGTTTCGGGCACCTGAATGGAGGAACGGGAAAGCCATAAGATATCTAAGCATGCAACAGACTCAGATAAAGGATATGAAGCTTACCGGACGGTAATCGGACTCAGGATGGGACAATGACACAGAGATTCGTACACAAGAAAAGACTCGAGTTTTAATGGACGGAACTATCGGTTCATATGAAGTTTCGGGCACCCGAATGGAGGAACGGGAACGCCATAAGATATCTGATCATGCAACAAACTATGTTAAAGGATACGAAGCAGGCCGGACGGTAATCGGACTCATGATGTGACAATGACACAGAGATTCGTACACAAGAAAAGACTCGTCTTTTAATGGACGTAACTAGCGGTTCATTTGATGTTTCTGGCACCCGAATGGAGGAACGGGAAAGCCATAAGATATCTACGCATGCAACAGACTCAGATAAAGGATATGAAGCTGACCGGACGGTAATCGGACTCACGATGGGACAATGACACAGAGATTCGTACACAAGAAAAGACTCGTGTTTTAATGGACGTAACTAGCAGTTCATTTGAAGTTTCGGGCACCCGAATGGAGGAACGAGAAGGCCATAAGATATCTGAATATGCAACAGACTTAGATAAAGGATACGAAGCAGACCGGACGGTAATCGGACTCACGATGGGACAATGACACAGAGATTCGTACACAAGTATAGACTCGTGTTTTAATGAACGTAAATAGCGGTTCGTTTGAAGTTTCGGGCACCCGAATGGAGGAACGAGAAGGCCATAAAATATATGAGCATGCAACAGACTCAGATAAAGGATATGAAGCTTACCGGGCGGTAATCAGACGCACGATGGGACAATGACACAGAGATTCGTACACAAGAAAAGACTCGTGTTTTAATGGACGTAACTAACGGTTCATTTGAAGTTTCGGGCACCCGAATGGAGGAACGAGAAGGCCATAAAATATATGAGCATGCAACAGACTCAGATAAAGGATATGAAGCTTACCGGGCGGTAATCGGACTCACGATGGGGCAATGACACAGAGATTCGTACACAAGAAAAGACTCGAGTTTTAATGGACGGAACTATCGGTTCATATGAAGTTTCGGGCACCAGAATGGAGGAACGGGAACGCCATAAGATATCTGATCATGCAACAAACTATGTAAAAGGATACGAAGCAGACCGGACGGTAATCGGACTCACGATGTGACAATGACACAGAGATTCGTACACAAGAAAAGACTCGTGTTTTAATGGACGTAACTAGCGGTTCATTTGAAGTTTCGGGCATCCGAATGGAGGAACGGGAAGGCCATAAGATATCTGAGCATGCAACAGACTCAAATAAAGGATATGAAGCTGACCGGACGGTAATCGGACTCACGATGGCACAATGACAAAGAGATTCGTACACAAGAAAAGACTCGTGTTTTAAAGAACGTAAATAGCGGTTCATTTGAAGTTTCGGGCACCCGAATTGAGGAACGGGAAAGCCATAAGATATCTAAGCGTGCAACAGATTCAGATAAAGGATATGAAGCTGACCGGACGGTAATCGGACTCACGATACGACAATGACACAGAGATTCGTACACAAGAAAAGACTCGAGTTTTAAAGGACGTAACTATCGGTACATTTGAAGTTTCGGGCACCCGAATGGAGGAACGGGAAAGCCATAAGATATCTAAGCATGCAACAGACTCAGATAAAGGATATGAAGCTGACCGGACGGTAATCGGACTCACGATGGGATAGTGACACAGAGATTCGTACACAAGAAAAGACTCGTGTTTTAATGGACGTAACTAGCGGTTCATTTGAAGTTTCGGGCACCCGGATGGAGGAACGGGAAGGCCATAAGATATCTGAGCATGCAACAGACTCAGATAAAGGATACGAAGCAGACCGAGTGGTAATCGGACTCACGATGTTACAATGACACAAAGATTCGTACACAAGAAAAGACTCGTGTTCTAATGAACGTAAATAGCGGTTCGTTTGAAGTTTTGGGCACCCGAATGGAGGAACGGGAAGGCCATAAGATATCTAAGCATGCAACAGACTCAGATAAAGGATATGAAGCTGTCCGGATGGTAATCAGACTCACGATGCGAAAATGACATAGAGATTCGTACACAAGAAAAGTCTCGAGTTTTAAAGGACGTAACTATCTGTACATGTGAAGTTTCGGGCACCCGAATGGAGGAACGGGAAGGCCATAAGATATTTGAGCATGCAACAGACTCAGATAAAGGATATGAAGCTGACCGGACGGTAATCGAACTCACGATGCAACAATGACATAGAGATTCGTACACAAGAAAAGACTCGAGTTTTAATGGACGTAACTTGCGGTTCATTTGAAGTTTCGGGCACCCGAATGGAGGAACGGGAAGGCCATAAGAAATCTGAGCATGCAACAGACTCAGATAAAGGATATTAAGCTGACCAGGCGGTAATCGTACTCACGATGGGACAATGACACAGAGATTCGTACACAAGAAAAGACTCGTGTTTTAATGAACGTAAATAGGTGTTCGTTTGATGTTTCTGGCACCCGAATGGAGGAACGGGAAAGCCATAAGATATCTAAGCATGCAACAGACTCAAATAAAGGATATGAAACTGACCGGACGGTAATCGGACTCACGATGGGACAATGACACAGAGATTCGTACACAAGAAAAGACTCGTGTTTTAATGGACGTAACTAGCGGTTCATTTGAAGTTTCGGGCACCCGAATGGAGGAACGGGAAGGCCATAAGATATCTGAATATGCAACAGACTCAGATAAAGGATATGAAGCTGACCGGACAGTAATCGGACTCACGATGCGACAAGGACATAGAGATTCGTACACAAGAAAAGACTCGAGTTTTAATGGACGTAACTAGCGGTTCATTTAAAGTTTCGGGCAACCGAATGGAGGAACGGGAAGGCCATAAGATATCTGAGCATGCAACAGACTCAGATAAAGGATATGAAGCTGACCGGACGGTAATCGGACTCACAATGGGACAATGACACAGAGATTCGTACACAAGAATAGACTCGTGTTCTAATGAACGAAAATAGCGGTTCGTTTGAAGTTTCGGGCACCCGAATGGAGGAACGGGAAAGCCATAAGATATCTAAGCATGCAACAGACTCAGATAAAGGATATGAAGCTAATCGGACGGTAATCGGACTCACGATACGACAATCACATAGAGATTCGTACACAAGAAAAGACTCGAGTTTTAATGGACGTAACTAGCGGTTCATTTGAAGTTTCGGGCACCCGAATGGAGGAATGGGAAGGCCATAAGATATCTGAGCATGCAACAGACTCAGATAAAGGTTATGAAGCTTACCGGACGGTAATCGGACTCACGATGGGACAATGACACAGAGATTCGTACACAAGAATAGACTCGTGTTCTAATGAACGTAAATAGCGGTTCGTTTGAAGTTTCGGGCAACCGAATGGAGGTACGGGAAGGCCATAAGATATCTAAGCATGCAATAGACTCAGATAAAGGATATGAAGCTGACCGGACAGTAATCGGATTCACGATGCGACAATGACACAGAGATTCTTACACAAGAAAAGACTCGAGTTTTAATGGACGTAACTAGCGGTTCATTTGAAGTTTCGGGCACCCGAATGGAGGAACGGGAAGGCCATAAGATATCTGAGCATGCAACAGACTCAGATAAAGGATATGAAGCTGACCTGACGGTAATCGGACTCACGATGGGACAATGACACAGAGATTCGTACACAAGAATAGACTCGTGTTCTAATGAACGTAAATAGCGGTTCGTTTGAAGTTTCGGGCACCCGAATGGAGGAACGGGAAAGCCATAAGATATCTAAGCATGCAACAGACTAAGATAAAGGATATGAAGCTTACCGGACGGTAATCGGACTCACGATGGGGCAATGACACAGAGATTCGTACACAAGAAAAGACTCGAGTTTTAATAGACGGAACTATCGGTTCATATGAAGTTTCGGGCACCCGAATGGAGGAACGGGAACGCCATAAGATATCTGATCATGCAACAAACTATGTTAAAGGATACGAAGCAGACCGGACGGTAATCGGACTCACGATGTGACAATGACACAGAGATTCGTACACAAGAAAAGACTCGTGTTTTAATGGACGTAACTAGCGGTTCATTTGAAGTTTCGGGCATCCGAATGGAGGAATGGGATCGCCATAAGATATCTAAGCATGCAACAGACTCATATAAAGGGTATGAAGCTGACCGGACGGTAATCGGACTCACGATGGGACAATGACACAGAGATTCGTACACAAGAATAGACTCGTGTTCTAATGAACGTAAATAGCGGTTCGTTTGAAGTTTCGGGTACCCGAATGGAGGTACGGGAAGGCCATAAGATATCTAAGCATGCAACAGACTCAGATAAAGGATATGAAGCTTACCGAACGGTAATCGGACTCACGATGGGACAATGACACAGAGATTCGTACACAAGAAAAGACTCGAGTTTTAATGGACGGAACTATCGGTTCATATGAAGTTTCGGGCACCCGAATGGAGGAACGGGAACGCCATAATATATCTGATCATGCAACAAACTATGTTAAAGGATACGAAGTAGACCGGACGGTAATCGGACTTACGATGTGACAACGACACAGAGATTCGTACACAAGAAAAGACTCGTGTTTTAATGGACGTAACTAGCGGTTCATTTGAAGTTTCGGGCATCCGGATGGAGGAATGGGAAGGCCATAAGATATCTAAACATGCAAGAGACTCATATAAAGGATATGAAGCTGACCGGACGGTAATCGGACTCACGATGGGACAATGACACAGAGATTCGTACACAAGAATAGACTCGTGTTCTAATGAACGTAAATAGCGGTTCGTTTGAAGTTTCGGGCACCCGAATGGAGGTACGGGAAGGCCATAAGATATCTAAGCATGCAACAGACTCAGATAAAGGATATGAAGCTTACCGGACGGTAATCGGACTCACGATGGGAGAATGACACAGAGATTCGTACACAAGAAAAGACTCGAGTTTTAATGGACGGAACTATCGGTTCATATGAAGTTTCGGGCACCCGAATGGACGAACGGGAACGCCATAAGATATCTGATCATGCAACAAACTATGTTAAAGGACGCGAAGCAGACCGGACGGTAATCGGACTCACGATGTGACAATGACACTGAGATTCGTACACAAGAAAAGACTCGTGTTTTAATGGACGTAACTAGCGGTTCATTTGAAGTTTCGGGCACCCGAATGGAGGAACGGGAAGGCCATAAGATATTTGAGCATGCAACAGACTCAGATAAAGGATATGAAGCTGACCGGACGGTAATCGGACTCACGATGGGACAATGACACAGAGATTCGTACACAAGAATAGACTCGTGTTCTAATGAACGTAAATAGCGGTTCGTTTGAAGTTTCGGGCACCCGAATGGAGGTACGGGAAGGCCATAAGATATCTAAGCATGCAACAGACTCAGATAAAGGATATGAAGCTGACCGGACAGTAATCGGATTCACGATGCGACAATGACACAGAGATTCGTACGCAAGAAAAGACTCGAGTTTTAATGGACGTAACTAGCGGTTCATTTGAAGTTTCGGGCACCCGAATGGAGGAACGGGAAGGCCATAAGATATCTGAGCATGCAACAGACTCAGATAAAGGATATGAAGCTGACCGGACGGTAATCGGACTCACGATGGGACAATGACACAGAGATTCGTACACAAGAATAGACTCGTGTTCTAATGAACGTAAATAGCGGTTCGTTTGAAGTTTCGGGCACCCGAATGGAGGAACAGGAAAGCCATAAGATATCTAAGCATGCAACAGACTCAGATAAAGGATATGAAGCTTACCGGACGGTAATCGGACTCACGATGGGACAATGACACAGAGATTCGTACACAAGAAAAGACTCGAGTTTTAATGGACGGAACTATCGGTTCATATGAAGTTTCGGGCACTCGAATGGAGGAACGGGAACGCCATAAGATATCTGATCATGAAACAAACTATGTTAAAGGATACGAAGCAGACCGGGCGGTAATCGGACTCACGATGTGACAATGACACAGAGATTCGTACACAAGAAAAGACTCGTGTTTTAATGGACGTAACTAGCGGTTCATTCGAAGTTTCGGGCATCCGAATGGAGGAATGGGAAGGCCATAAGATATCTAAGCATGCAACAGACTCATATAAAGGATATGAAGCTGACCGGACGGTAATCGGACTCACGATGCGACAATGACATAGAGATTCGTACACAAGAAAAGACTCGTGTTTTAATGAACGTAAATAGCTGTTCGTTTGAAGTTTCGGGCACCCGAATGGAGGAACGGGAAAGCCATAAGATATCTAAGCATGCAACAGACTCAGATAAAGGATACGAAGCTGACCGGACGGTAATCGGACTCACGATGGGACAATGACACAGAGATTCGTACACAAGAAAAGACTCGTGTTTTAATGGACGTAACTAGAGGTTCATTTGAAGTTTCGGGCACCCGAATGGAGGAACGGGAAGGCCATAAGATATCTGAATATGCAACAGACTCAGATAAAGGATATGAAGCTGACCGGACAGTAATCGGACTCACGATGCGACAAGGACATAGAGATTCGTACACAAGAAAAGACTCGAGTTTTAATGGACGTAACTAGCGGTTCATTTGAAGTTTCGGGCACCCGAATGGAGGAACGGGAACGCCATAAGATATCTGATCATGCAACAAACTATGTTAAAGGATACGAAGCAGACCGGACGGTAATCGGACTCACGATGTGACAATGACACAGAGATTCGTACACAAGAAAAGACTCGTGTTTTAATGGACGTAACTAGCGGTTCATTTGAAGTTTCGGGCATCCGAATGGAGGAATGGGATCGCCATAAGATATCTAAGCATGCAACAGACTCATATAAAGGGTATGAAGCTGACCGGACGGTAATCGGACTCACGATGGGACAATGACACAGAGATTCGTACACAAGAATAGACTCGTGTTCTAATGAACGTAAATAGCGGTTCGTTTGAAGTTTCGGGTACCCGAATGGAGGTACGGGAAGGCCATAAGATATCTAAGCATGCAACAGACTCAGATAAAGGATATGAAGCTTACCGAACGGTAATCGGACTCACGATGGGACAATGACACAGAGATTCGTACACAAGAAAAGACTCGAGTTTTAATGGACGGAACTATCGGTTCATATGAAGTTTCGGGCACCCGAATGGAGGAACGGGAACGCCATAATATATCTGATCATGCAACAAACTATGTTAAAGGATACGAAGTAGACCGGACGGTAATCGGACTCACGATGTGACAACGACACAGAGATTCGTACACAAGAAAAGACTCGTGTTTTAATGGACGTAACTAGCGGTTCATTTGAAGTTTCGGGCACCCGAATGGAGGAACGGGAAGGCCATAAGATATTTGAGCATGCAACAGACTCAGATAAAGGATATGAAGCTGACCGGACGGTAATCGGACTCACGATGGGACAATGACACAGAGATTCGTACACAAGAATAGACTCGTGTTCTAATGAACGTAAATAGCGGTTCGTTTGAAGTTTCGGGCACCCGAATGGAGGTACGGGAAGGCCATAAGATATCTAAGCATGCAACAGACTCAGATAAAGGATATGAAGCTGACCGGACAGTAATCGGATTCACGATGCGACAATGACACAGAGATTCGTACGCAAGAAAAGACTCGAGTTTTAATGGACGTAACTAGCGGTTCATTTGAAGTTTCGGGCACCCGAATGGAGGAACGGGAAGGCCATAAGATATCTGAGCATGCAACAGACTCAGATAAAGGATATGAAGCTGACCGGACGGTAATCGGACTCACGATGGGACAATGACACAGAGATTCGTACACAAGAATAGACTCGTGTTCTAATGAACGTAAATAGCGGTTCGTTTGAAGTTTCGGGCACCCGAATGGAGGAACAGGAAAGCCATAAGATATCTAAGCATGCAACAGACTCAGATAAAGGATATGAAGCTTACCGGACGGTAATCGGACTCACGATGGGACAATGACACAGAGATTCGTACACAAGAAAAGACTCGAGTTTTAATGGACGGAACTATCGGTTCATATGAAGTTTCGGGCACTCGAATGGAGGAACGGGAACGCCATAAGATATCTGATCATGAAACAAACTATGTTAAAGGATACGAAGCAGACCGGGCGGTAATCGGACTCACGATGTGACAATGACACAGAGATTCGTACACAAGAAAAGACTAGTGTTTTAATGGACGTAACTAGCGGTTCATTCGAAGTTTCGGGCATCCGAATGGAGGAATGGGAAGGCCATAAGATATCTAAGCATGCAACAGACTCATATAAAGGATATGAAGCTGACCGGACGGTAATCGGACTCACGATGCGACAATGACATAGAGATTCGTACACAAGAAAAGACTCGTGTTTTAATGAACGTAAATAGCTGTTCGTTTGAAGTTTCGGGCACCCGAATGGAGGAACGGGAAAGCCATAAGATATCTAAGCATGCAACAGACTCAGATAAAGGATACGAAGCTGACCGGACGGTAATCGGACTCACGATGGGACAATGACACAGAGATTCGTACACAAGAAAAGACTCGTGTTTTAATGGACGTAACTGGAGGTTCATTTGAAGTTTCGGGCACCCGAATGGAGGAACGGGAAGGCCATAAGATATCTGAATATGCAACAGACTCAGATAAAGGATATGAAGCTGACCGGACAGTAATCGGACTCACGATGCGACAAGGACATAGAGATTCGTACACAAGAAAAGACTCGAGTTTTAATGGACGTAACTAGCGGTTCATTTGAAGTTTCGGGCACCCGAATGGAGGAACGGGAACGCCATAAGATATCTGATCATGCAACAAACTATGTTAAAGGATACGAAGCAGACCGGACGGTAATCGGACTCACGATGTGACAATGACACAGAGATTCGTACACAAGAAAAGACTCGTGTTTTAATGGACGTAACTAGCGGTTCATTTGAAGTTTCGGGCATCCGAATGGAGGAATGGGATCGCCATAAGATATCTAAGCATGCAACAGACTCATATAAAGGGTATGAAGCTGACCGGACGGTAATCGGACTCACGATGGGACAATGACACAGAGATTCGTACACAAGAATAGACTCGTGTTCTAATGAACGTAAATAGCGGTTCGTTTGAAGTTTCGGGTACCCGAATGGAGGTACGGGAAGGCCATAAGATATCTAAGCATGCAACAAGCTCAGATAAAGGATATGAAGCTTACCGAACGGTAATCGGACTCACGATGGGACAATGACACAGAGATTCGTACACAAGAAAAGACTCGAGTTTTAATGGACGGAACTATCGGTTCATATGAAGTTTCGGGCACCCGAATGGAGGAACGGGAACGCCATAATATATCTGATCATGCAACAAACTATGTTAAAGGATACGAAGTAGACCGGACGGTAATCGGACTCACGATGTGACAACGACACAGAGATTCGTACACAAGAAAAGACTCGTGTTTTAATGGACGTAACTAGCGGTTCATTTGAAGTTTCGGGCATCCGAATGGAGGAACGGGAAGGCCATAAGATATCTGAATATGCAACAGACTCAGATAAAGGATATGAAGCTGACCGGACAGTAATCGGACTCACGATGCGACAAGGACATAGAGATTCGTACACAAGAAAAGACTCGAGTTTTAATGGACGTAACTAGCGGTTCATTTGAAGTTTCGGGCACCCGAATGGAGGAACGGGAAGGCCATAAGATATCTGAGCATGCATCAGGCTCAGATAAAGGATATGAAGCTGACCGGACGGTAATCGGACTCACGATGGGACAATGACACAGAGATTCGTACACAAGAATAGACTCGTGTTCTAATGAACGTAAATAGCGGTTCGTTTGAAGTTTCGGGCACCCGAATGGAGGAACGGGAAAGCCATAAGATATCTAAGCATGCAACAGACTAAGATAAAGGATATGAAGCTTACCGGACGGTAATCGGACTCACGATGGGGCAATGACACAGAGATTCGTACACAAGAAAAGACTCGAGTTTTAATAGACGGAACTATCGGTTCATATGAAGTTTCGGGCACCCGAATGGAGGAACGGGAACGCCATAAGATATCTGATCATGCAACAAACTATGTTAAAGGATACGAAGCAGACCGGACGGTAATCGGACTCACGATGTGACAATGACACAGAGATTCGTACACAAGAAAAGACTCGTGTTTTAATGGACGTAACTAGCGGTTCATTTGAAGTTTCGGGCATCCGAATGGAGGAATGGGATCGCCATAAGATATCTAAGCATGCAACAGACTCATATAAAGGGTATGAAGCTGACCGGACGGTAATCGGACTCACGATGGGACAATGACACAGAGATTCGTACACAAGAATAGACTCGTGTTCTAATGAACGTAAATAGCGGTTCGTTTGAAGTTTCGGGTACCCGAATGGAGGTACGGGAAGGCCATAAGATATCTAAGCATGCAACAGACTCAGATAAAGGATATGAAGCTTACCGAACGGTAATCGGACTCACGATGGGACAATGACACAGAGATTCGTACACAAGAAAAGACTCGAGTTTTAATGGACGGAACTATCGGTTCATATGAAGTTTCGGGCACCCGAATGGAGGAACGGGAACGCCATAATATATCTGATCATGCAACAAACTATGTTAAAGGATACGAAGTAGACCGGACGGTAATCGGACTCACGATGTGACAACGACACAGAGATTCGTACACAAGAAAAGACTCGTGTTTTAATGGACGTAACTAGCGGTTCATTTGAAGTTTCGGGCATCCGGATGGAGGAATGGGAAGGCCATAAGATATCTAAACATGCAAGAGACTCATATAAAGGATATGAAGCTGACCGGACGGTAATCGGACTCACGATGGGACAATGACACAGAGATTCGTACACAAGAATAGACTCGTGTTCTAATGAACGTAAATAGCGGTTCGTTTGAAGTTTCGGGCACCCGAATGGAGGTACGGGAAGGCCATAAGATATCTAAGCATGCAACAGACTCAGATAAAGGATATGAAGCTTACCGGACGGTAATCGGACTCACGATGGGAGAATGACACAGAGATTCGTACACAAGAAAAGACTCGAGTTTTAATGGACGGAACTATCGGTTCATATGAAGTTTCGGGCACCCGAATGGACGAACGGGAACGCCATAAGATATCTGATCATGCAACAAACTATGTTAAAGGACGCGAAGCAGACCGGACGGTAATCGGACTCACGATGTGACAATGACACTGAGATTCGTACACAAGAAAAGACTCGTGTTTTAATGGACGTAACTAGCGGTTCATTTGAAGTTTCGGGCACCCGAATGGAGGAACGGGAAGGCCATAAGATATTTGAGCATGCAACAGACTCAGATAAAGGATATGAAGCTGACCGGACGGTAATCGGACTCACGATGGGACAATGACACAGAGATTCGTACACAAGAATAGACTCGTGTTCTAATGAACGTAAATAGCGGTTCGTTTGAAGTTTCGGGCACCCGAATGGAGGTACGGGAAGGCCATAAGATATCTAAGCATGCAACAGACTCAGATAAAGGATATGAAGCTGACCGGACAGTAATCGGATTCACGATGCGACAATGACACAGAGATTCGTACGCAAGAAAAGACTCGAGTTTTAATGGACGTAACTAGCGGTTCATTTGAAGTTTCGGGCACCCGAATGGAGGAACGGGAAGGCCATAAGATATCTGAGCATGCAACAGACTCAGATAAAGGATATGAAGCTGACCGGACGGTAATCGGACTCACGATGGGACAATGACACAGAGATTCGTACACAAGAATAGACTCGTGTTCTAATGAACGTAAATAGCGGTTCGTTTGAAGTTTCGGGCACCCGAATGGAGGAACAGGAATGCCATAAGATATCTAAGCATGCAACAGACTCAGATAAAGGATATGAAGCTTACCGGACGGTAATCGGACTCACGATGGGACAATGACACAGAGATTCGTACACAAGAAAAGACTCGAGTTTTAATGGACGGAACTATCGGTTCATATGAAGTTTCGGGCACTCGAATGGAGGAACGGGAACGCCATAAGATATCTGATCATGAAACAAACTATGTTAAAGGATACGAAGCAGACCGGGCGGTAATCGGACTCACGATGTGACAATGACACAGAGATTCGTACACAAGAAAAGACTCGTGTTTTAATGGACGTAACTAGCGGTTCATTCGAAGTTTCGGGCATCCGAATGGAGGAATGGGAAGGCCATAAGATATCTAAGCATGCAACAGACTCATATAAAGGATATGAAGCTGACCGGACGGTAATCGGACTCACGATGCGACAATGACATAGAGATTCGTACACAAGAAAAGACTCGTGTTTTAATGAACGTAAATAGCTGTTCGTTTGAAGTTTCGGGCACCCGAATGGAGGAACGGGAAAGCCATAAGATATCTAAGCATGCAACAGACTCAGATAAAGGATACGAAGCTGACCGGACGGTAATCGGACTCACGATGGGACAATGACACAGAGATTCGTACACAAGAAAAGACTCGTGTTTTAATGGACGTAACTAGAGGTTCATTTGAAGTTTCGGGCACCCGAATGGAGGAACGGGAAGGCCATAAGATATCTGAATATGCAACAGACTCAGATAAAGGATATGAAGCTGACCGGACAGTAATCGGACTCACGATGCGACAAGGACATAGAGATTCGTACACAAGAAAAGACTCGAGTTTTAATGGACGTAACTAGCGGTTCATTTGAAGTTTCGGGCACCCGAATGGAGGAACGGGAAGGCCATAAGATATCTGAGCATGCATCAGGCTCAGATAAAGGATATGAAGCTAACCGGACGGTAATCGGACTCACGATTGGACAATGACACAGAGATTCGTACACAAGAATAGACTCGTGTTCTAATGAACGTAAATAGCGGTTCGTTTGAAGTTTCGGGCACCCGAATGGAGGAACGGGAAAGCCATAAGATATCTAAGCATGCAACAGACTAAGATAAAGGATATGAAGCTTACCGGACGGTAATCGGACTCACGATGGGGCAATGACACAGAGATTCGTACACAAGAAAAGACTCGAGTTTTAATGGACGGAACTATCGGTTCATATGAAGTTTCGGGCACCCGAATGGAGGAACGGGAACGCCATAAGATATCTGATCATGCAACAAACTATGTTAAAGGATACGAAGCAGACCGGACGGTAATCGGACTCACGATGTGACAATGACACAGAGATTCGTACACAAGAAAAGACTCGTGTTTTAATGGACGTAACTAGCGGTTCATTTGAAGTTTCGGGCACCCGAATGGAGGAACGGGAAGGCCATAAGATATTTGAGCATGCAACAGACTCAGATAAAGGATATGAAGTTGACCGGACGGTAATCGGACTCACGATGGGACAATGACACAGAGATTCGTACACAAGAATAGACTCGTGTTCTAATGAACGTAAATAGCGGTTCGTTTGAAGTTTCGGGCACCCGAATGGAGGTACGGGAAGGCCATAAGATATCTAAGCATGCAACAGACTCAGATAAAGGATATGAAGCTGAACGGACAGTAATCGGATTCACGATGCGACAATGACACAGAGATTCGTACGCAAGAAAAGACTCGAGTTTTAATGGACGTAACTAGCGGTTCATTTGAAGTTTCGGGCACCCGAATGGAGGAACGGGAAGGCCATAAGATATCTGAGCATGCAACAGACTCAGATAAAGGATATGAAGCTGACCGGACGGTAATCGGACTCACGATGGGACAATGACACAGAGATTCGTACACAAGAATAGACTCGTGTTCTAATGAACGTAAATAGCGGTTCGTTTGAAGTTTCGGGCACCCGAATGGAGGAACAGGAAAGCCATAAGATATCTAAGCATGCAACAGACTCAGATAAAGGATATGAAGCTTACCGGACGGTAATCGGACTCACGATGGGACAATGACACAGAGATTCGTACACAAGAAAAGACTCGAGTTTTAATGGACGGAACTATCGGTTCATATGAAGTTTCGGGCACTCGAATGGAGGAACGGGAACGCCATAAGATATCTGATCATAAAACAAACTATGTTAAAGGATACGAAGCAGACCGGGCGGTAATCGGACTCACGATGTGACAATGACACAGAGATTCGTACACAAGAAAAGACTCGTGTTTTAATGGACGTAACTAGCGGTTCATTCGAAGTTTCGGGCATCCGAATGGAGGAATGGGAAGGCCATAAGATATCTAAGCATGCAACAGACTCATATAAAGGATATGAAGCTGACCGGACGGTAATCGGACTCACGATGCGACAATGACATAGAGATTCGTACACAAGAAAAGACTCGTGTTTTAATGAACGTAAATAGCTGTTCGTTTGAAGTTTCGGGCACCCGAATGGAGGAACGGGAAAGCCATAAGATATCTAAGCATGCAACAGACTCAGATAAAGGATACGAAGCTGACCGGACGGTAATCGGACTCACGATGGGACAATGACACAGAGATTCGTACACAAGAAAAGACTCGTGTTTTAATGGACGTAACTAGAGGTTCATTTGAAGTTTCGGGCACCCGAATGGAGGAACGGGAAGGCCATAAGATAACTGAATATGCAACAGACTCAGATAAAGGATATGAAGCTGACCGGACAGTAATCGGACTCACGATGCGACAAGGACATAGAGATTCGTACACAAGAAAAGACTCGAGTTTTAATGGACGTAACTAGCGGTTCATTTGAAGTTTCGGGCACCCGAATGGAGGAACGGGAAGGCCATAAGATATCTGAGCATGCATCAGGCTCAGATAAAGGATATGAAGCTAACCGGACGGTAATCGGACTCACGATTGGACAATGACACAGAGATTCGTACACAAGAATAGACTCGTGTTCTAATGAACGTAAATAGCGGTTCGTTTGAAGTTTCGGGCACCCGAATGGAGGAACGGGAAAGCCATAAGATATCTAAGCATGCAACAGACTAAGATAAAGGATATGAAGCTTACCGGACGGTAATCGGACTCACGATGGGGCAATGACACAGAGATTCGTACACAAGAAAAGACTCGAGTTTTAATGGACGGAACTATCGGTTCATATGAAGTTTCGGGCACCCGAATGGAGGAACGGGAACGCCATAAGATATCTGATCATGCAACAAACTATGTTAAAGGATACGAAGCAGACCGGACGGTAATCGGACTCACGATGTGACAATGACACAGAGATTCGTACACAAGAAAAGACTCGTGTTTTAATGGACGTAACTAGCGGTTCATTTGAAGTTTCGGGCATCCGAATGGAGGAATGGGATCGCCATAAGATATCTAAGCATGCAACAGACTCATATAAAGGGTATGAAGCTGACCGGACGGTAAGCGGACTCACGATGGGACAATGACACAGAGATTCGTACACAAGAATAGACTCGTGTTCTAATGAACGTAAATAGCGGTTCGTTTGAAGTTTCGGGTACCCGAATGGAGGTACGGGAAGGCCATAAGATATCTAAGCATGCAACAAACTCAGATAAAGGATATGAAGCTTACCGAACGGTAATCGGACTCACGATGGGACAATGACACAGAGATTCGTACACAAGAAAAGACTCGAGTTTTAATGGACGGAACTATCGGTTCATATGAAGTTTCGGGCACCCGAATGGAGGAACGGGAACGCCATAATATATCTGATCATGCAACAAACTATGTTAAAGGATACGAAGCAGACCGGACGGTAATCGGACTCACGATGTGACAATGACACAGAGATTCGTACACAAGAAAAGACTCGTGTTTTAATGGACGTAACTAGCGGTTCATTTGAAGTTTCGGGCATCCGAATGGAGGAATGGGAAGGCCATAAGATATCTAAACATGCAAGAGACTCATATAAAGGATATGAAGCTGACCGGACGGTAATCGGACTCACGATGGGACAATGACACAGAGATTCGTACACAAGAATAGACTCGTGTTCTAATGAACGTAAATAGCGGTTCGTTTGAAGTTTCGGGCACCCGAATGGAGGTACGGGAAGGCCATAAGATATCTAAGCATGCAACAGACTCAGATAAAGGATATGAAGCTTACCGGACGGTAATCGGACTCACGATGGGAGAATGACACAGAGATTCGTACACAAGAAAAGACTCGAGTTTTAATGGACGGAACTATCGGTTCATATGAAGTTTCGGGCACCCGAATGGACGAACGGGAACGCCATAAGATATCTGATCATGCAACAAACTATGTTAAAGGATACGAAGCAGACCGGACGGTAATCGGACTCACGATGTGACAATGACACTGAGATTCGTACACAAGAAAAGACTCGTGTTTTAATGGACGTAACTAGCGGTTCATTTGAAGTTTCGGGCATCCGAATGGAGGAATGGGATGGCCATAAGATATCTAAGCATGCAACAGACTCATATAAAGGATATGAAGCTGACCGGACGGTAATCGGACTCACGATGGGACAATGACACAGAGATTCGTACACAAGAATAGACTCGTGTTCTAATGAAGGTAAATAGCGGTTCGTTTGAAGTTTCGGGCACCCGAATGGAGGTACGGGAAGGCCATAAGATATCTAAGCATGCAACAGACTCATATAAAGGATATGAAGCTTACCGGACGGTAATCGGACTCACGATGGGACAATGACACAGAGATTCGTACACAAGAAAAGACTCGAGTTTTAATGGACGGAACTATCGGTTTATATGAAGTTTCGGGCACCCGAATGGAGGAACGGGAACGCCATAAGATATCTGATCATGCAACAAACTATGTTAAAGGATACGAAGCAGACCGGACGGTAATCGGACTCACGATGTGACAATGACACAGAGATTCGTACACAAGAAAAGACTCCAGTTTTAATGGACGTAACTAGCGGTTCATTTGAGGTTTCGGGCACCCGAATGGAGGAACGGGAAGGCCATAAGATATCTGAGCATGCAACAGACTCAGATAAAGGATATGAAGCTGACCGGACTGTAATCGGACTCACGATGGGACAATGACACAGAGATTCGTACACAAGAATAGACTCGTGTTCTAATGAACGTAAATAGCGGTTTGTTTGAAGTTTCGGGCACCCGAATGGAGGAACAGGAAAGCCATAAGATATCTAAGCATGCAACAGACTCAGATAAAGGATATGAAGCTTACCGGACGGTAATCGGACTCACGATGGGACAATGACACAGAGATTCGTACACAAGAAAAGACTCGAGTTTTAATGGACGGAACTATCGGTTCAAATGAAGTTTCGGGCACCCGAATGGAGGAACGGGAACGCCATAAGATATCTGATCATGCAACAAACTATGTTAAAGGATACGAAGCAGACCGGACGGTAATCGGACTCACGATGTGACAATGACACAGAGATTCGTACACAAGAAAAGACTCGTGTTTTAATGGACGTAACTAGCGGTTCATTTGAAGTTTCGGGCACCCGAATGGAGGAACGGGAAGGCCATAAGATATCTGAGCATGCAACAGACTCAGATAAAGGATATGAAGCTGACCGGACGGTAATCGGACTCACGATGGGACAATGACACAGAGAT
This sequence comes from Ambrosia artemisiifolia, assembly GCA_032199755.1. Taxonomy (NCBI): domain Eukaryota; kingdom Viridiplantae; phylum Streptophyta; class Magnoliopsida; order Asterales; family Asteraceae; genus Ambrosia; species Ambrosia artemisiifolia. Next base: position 39,225,572 of record CM063519.1, on the reverse strand, counting down.
TCGTACACAAGAATAGACTCGTGTTCTAATGAACGTAAATAGCAGTTCGTTTGAAGTTTCGGGCACCCGAATGGAGGTACGGGAAGGCCATAAGATATCTAAGCATGCAACAGACTCAGATAAAGGATATGAAGCTGACCGGACAGTAATCGGATTCACGATGCGACAATGACACAGAGATTCGTACACAAGAAAAGACTCGAGTTTTAATGGACGTAACTAGCGGTTCATTTGAAGTTTCGGGCACCCGAATGGAGGAACGGGAAGGCCATAAGATATCTGAGCATGCAACAGACTCAGATAAAGGATTTGAAGCTGACCGGACGGTAATCGGACACACGATGGGACAATGACACAGAGATTCGTACACAAGAATAGACTCGTGTTCTAATGAACGTAAATAGCGGTTCGTTTGAAGTTTCGGGCACCCGAATGGAGGTACGGGAAGGCCATAAGATATCTAAGCATGCAACAGACTCATATAAAGGATATGAAGCTTACCGGACGGTAATCGGACTCACGATGGGACAATGACACAGAGATTCGTACACAAGAAAAGACTCGAGTTTTAATGGACGGAACTATCGGTTTATATGAAGTTTCGGGCACCCGAATGGAGGAACGGGAACGCCATAAGATATCTGATCATGCAACAAACTATGTTAAAGGATACGAAGCAGACCGGACGGTAATCGGACTCACGATGTGACAATGACACAGAGATTCGTACACAAGAAAAGACTCCAGTTTTAATGGACGTAACTAGCGGTTCATTTGAGGTTTCGGGCACCCGAATGGAGGAACGGGAAGGCCATAAGATATCTGAGCATGCAACAGACTCAGATAAAGGATATGAAGCTGACCGGACTGTAATCGGACTCACGATGGGACAATGACACAGAGATTCGTACACAAGAATAGACTCGTGTTCTAATGAACGTAAATAGCGGTTTGTTTGAAGTTTCGGGCACCCGAATGGAGGAACAGGAAAGCCATAAGATATCTAAGCATGCAACAGACTCAGATAAAGGATATGAAGCTTACCGGACGGTAATCGGACTCACGATGGGACAATGACACAGAGATTCGTACACAAGAAAAGACTCGAGTTTTAATGGACGGAACTATCGGTTCAAATGAAGTTTCGGGCACCCGAATGGAGGAACGGGAACGCCATAAGATATCTGATCATGCAACAAACTATGTTAAAGGATACGAAGCAGACCGGACGGTAATCGGACTCACGATGTGACAATGACACAGAGATTCGTACACAAGAAAAGACTCGTGTTTTAATGGACGTAACTAGCGGTTCATTTGAAGTTTCGGGCACCCGAATGGAGGAACGGGAAGGCCATAAGATATCTGAGCATGCAACAGACTCAGATAAAGGATATGAAGCTGACCGGACGGTAATCGGACTCACGATGGGACAATGACACAGAGATTCGTACACAAGAATAGACTCGTGTTCTAATGAACGTAAATAGCAGTTCGTTTGAAGTTTCGGGCACCCGAATGGAGGTACGGGAAGGCCATAAGATATCTAAGCATGCAACAGACTCAGATAAAGGATATGAAGCTGACCGGACAGTAATCGGATTCACGATGCGACAATGACACAGAGATTCGTACACAAGAAAAGACTCGAGTTTTAATGGACGTAACTAGCGGTTCATTTGAAGTTTCGGGCACCCGAATGGAGGAACGGGAAGGCCATAAGATATCTGAGCATGCAACAGACTCAGATAAAGGATTTGAAGCTGACCGGACGGTAATCGGACACACGATGGGACAATGACACAGAGATTCGTACACAAGAATAGACTCGTGTTCTAATGAACGTAAATAGCGGTTCGTTTGAAGTTTCGGGCACCCGAATGGAGGAACAGGAAAGCCATAAGATATCTAAGCATGCAACAGACTCAGATAAAGGATATGAAGCTTACCGGACGGTAATCGGACTCACGATGGGACAATGACACAGAGATTCGTACACAAGAAAAGACTCGAGTTTTAATGGACGGAACTATCGGTTCATATGAAGTTTCGGGCACCCGAATGGAGGAACGGGAACGCCATAAGATATCTGATCATGAAACAAACTATGTTAAAGGATACGAAGTAGACCGGACGCTAATCGGACTCACGATGTGACAATGACACAGAGATTCGTACACAAGAAAAGACTCGTGTTTTAATGGACGTAACTAGCGGTTCATTTGAAGTTTCGGGCATCCGAATGGAGGAATGGGAAGGCCATAAGATATCTAAGCATGCAACAGACTCATATAAACGATATGAAGCTGACCGGACGGTAATCGGACTCACGATGCGACAATGACATAGAGATTCGTACACAAGAAAAGACTCGTGTTTTAATGAACGTAAATAGCTGTTCGTTTGAAGTTTCGGGCACCGGAACGGAGGAACGGGAAAGCCATAAGATATCTAAGCATGCAACAGACTCAGATAAAGGATATGAAGCTGACCTGACGGTAATCGGACTCACGATGGGACAATGACACAGAGATTCGTACACAAGAAAAGACTCGTGTTTTAATGGACGTAACTAGCGGTTCATTTGAAGTTTCGGGCACCCGAATGGAGGAACGGGAAGGCCATAAGATATCTGAATATGCAACAGACTCAGATAAAGGATATGAAGCTGACCGGACAGTAATCGGACTCACGATGCGACAAGGACATAGAGATTCGTACACAAGAAAAGACTCGAGTTTTAATGGACGTAACTAGCGGTTTGATGTGCTCAAAGTGGTTTAGTAAAAACTAACTAAATTAACCTAAACTAGACACTCTAAGTTTTAAATTTATAACCTAAGACTCTCTAAACCTAAACCACACAACCGACAAGTGTACCGGTCAATCCAGTACAACTAAAGTAAGTCCGAGTATCGAACCCACGAGACTCTACTGGAAAACGTAAACTAGACTCGACTACTTATCCTAAATACTAACTTAACAATGTTTTGTTTAAAGGGGGGTTTTTTCTAACAAACTAATTGCAAATAAATAAAATAAAACTAAAATAACTTAAAACACAAGCTGGAGACTGGAATTCGGATCAAGTGATGGGAAGGCACTACCTAGGCTAGAATCCTACACATGAATGATAATCTTCTAACGGTTATGGAACTGGTGTGGAACCGGGATCTTAAAATACTAAACATCAAGAATAAACTAGACACCCTCGACCCTTCTCAAGGGGAAACCCTAGAATATTGTTGTGCTGTTAAACCACCGGTTGAGAGGTTACCCTCACAGGCTTACCTACTCGAATCTTAAAGTACCCGCTAGACAGTCTACCTCACAGCGCGAAAGTCACAATACACCCGAAAGTGCAAGGGCTAACTACAATATTTCTGATAAGACTTGGCCTACAAGGAATGCTAGGGAAACTAGGAAGATCTTCTCACAAAGCCTCTAGGTCTAGCAATTTAACACCCTAGACAGACCAACAATCTCGCACCTTACAGCTATTGAGAATTGGTAGAACACTTAGAATTACCTTACTAACAATTACAACTCCGATGGATAACCTGCAGAAATTAACCATAAACTAGTTGCTAACACGCAGTCCGCAACCTAACCCGCATTCATACATGAAAGACATTCACAAAAACGCAAGTGGAGTTTATAAAAGTTAATTAAACAAAACTAAATACACATACACATCAAACCAGAAAATAAAGAGTTCTTTACTTTAAAATTCATCCACAACCAATAGTTCCAAAACCAAAAGAAATAAATATCAAACAAGCGTATTCATCATCGCCTAGGTAGTTCTAATATAATTAGCCTCTAATCGTCATGATAAAATCAAAACAAGAGAAACAAATCATATTCATGGTGTTCACTACGGGTTTGAATAAAATAAATAAATAATTAGATTAGAACCGACCCGTGCTCGCACATATGCTTCAACCCTTGACCTCCACCCCTTTCTTGTTGTGCTGCTGCTGTTCCTTCTCGTCTATGCCTTCTGTCCCTCTCTGCTGTTCCTTTCTTTTTTTTCGATCAACTCCTCTCTCCCTCATAATAATATGCGGCCCCCCTTCATATTATTCTTCAAACTTGCGGCCGCTTATCTCTGCTTCTTTTTACGTAGGTTTTTTTTTTCTTTGTTTCCCCAAAAGTCAAACTTGGGCCTCGAGCCTTTCTTTGTGACATAAGTCACATTCTGTTTTTTTTTATTCTTTTTTTTATTATTATTATTATTATTATTATTATTATTATTATTATTATTATTATTATTATTATTAATATACTATTAATATATATAGTATTATGACATCGTGCTTTAGAGTCGGGTGTTCTTGAATTGATTAAAGTTGCTCTTTACGCTCCAACGTCCATACGAACACCTACCAAAATATAAAATAAAATAGATAAATACTAAAAAAGACCCGAAACTAATAAAAATCTATAAAAACCTATACTAAATAAAATAGACCGGTACAAGCCTAAAACTAATAAAAGCACTATCTAAATGACTCGAAAACTACACAAACTTTACACTGGAAATAGATGTATTTTACAATACATCAAATATCCCCACACTTATCTCTTTTTCGTCCCTGAAAAAGAATTATGCTATGGAATCACAGTCAGGTTTACATCCGGTTTCAAAACATAGGTTACTTAGTTTTAAATCTACTTACGTGTTGACCGCGATTGTAGGTATACTGATCCACTTAAACCCAAACCGGTTTCCAAGCCCCTTTTCATTTATTTACATTTAGTTCATGTGAGTTAGTCTACCTAGTGTCTCACTCTAAGGAAGCCACAGTTCCTTCTAATCCCGCCTCAAGCTTATGGAGCTAAAGGAACGACCAATTGACCATTTCCCAACCGTCTTATGTAGAAAACCAAGAGAATTTAAAATCACTTTTTTTTTCTTTTTTTTTTCGGCATACTTAACTCAGAGGGTGTGACCAATCCAAGTCGCTATCCCAGTGGCTAGGCACCTTAAGCTTCAGCATTTTTTTTTCATCTCAGCATACTTAACTCAGAGGGTGTGGCCAATCCAAGTCGCTATCCCAGTGACCAGGCACCTTAAGCTTCAGCATTTTTGGTTTGATTTCTAATTTTTTTTTTAATTTTTTAAGTGATTAGAAATTCTAACGGTTTTCTACTTATAACGGTGCTTCTTATACTATTTTTGGCGGTTTCGGTCTCCCCGTTTCTCCTAGATGAGAACCCACAAAATAGCCTACCATAATTAATTTATTACTTTTCAAAGGAAACCTTTCTACCGGCCGAGCCTACCCACATATCCCAAATCAGACACGTTTTCAATCAATTTTTAATCTCTTATTATACATACTATTTGAAAACCGGACACCTAACTTTACCTATCATCTTCCATATTTTATATAATGCAAACTTCAAAATCAGGGACATTTTTTCAATTAATTTTTCGATTTCTTTAGACTCAAAACGACTCTATATACAGAATAAACGACAGTTTCCCATCCCCACACTTAAATTCTACATTGCCCTCAATGTAGGAATAGAAAACGACTTAAAACAAACAAAAAAAATCCAAATACAAAAATAAAATATAAAAATAAAAAGATAAGGGCAAATTGGAAAGGACTTAGCTGGTTAATTTTTTCTTCATAAGCTCTAGTCCAATCCAGCTCGATCGTATAGCATTTCATTCGCGATCGGCTCTGACACAAGGTATACTCTCGGGTTGGTTCGACATAATGAACAACTCTGGAATCACCCGAATGGAGATTGAGTACGGGCGGTACAATCCAAACCTGCATAAGACAAAGCAAACACAAAAACCCGAGCATAATACCGAACAACACAAAAATAAAACGACTCAAACTACTAACTTAGACTCATAATATAACAACAAACAAGAAGACGTACCTGCTTGGCAAAACAGCGGTGAATGGTGGTAGAACCAAATGGGTAGAAGGAAAAAAAAAATTCTAGGTCTCGCTCAACGTGAAGGACACTGGTGATCACAACACGCGTTGCAAACAAAAAAAAAATAAAAAAAAATATAACTTTCCGGGGTAATAGCTGGTCGCATGAGGCGAACAGGTCAGCCCAGACTCTTCACATTACGTGAAAAGTCTTTTTTCAGAGAAAGTTAATTAAATTTTTTTTTTTTAAGAAATTTTTTTTATTACCCAAACCTCTACCAAAAATCCCACTCATAAAATATGTATAAAGATAATACCTGGGATCCGCTCATGGTGAAATTTCCTCTACCCAAGCAAACACGCAAACCTGTAAACAGACTCAAAGACACAAAAACAAAGATAAAATAGAAAGATAAAAACCTATGAACCACTACCGAAGGACAGACCAATCGTAACTAATACAAACTCTACAGAGCCTCCCCACACTTAAAACCTTATCAGGGGGCTTCTCTTTTATCTGGACCCGATCCAACCCGTTTAATTCCACCCGGTACTTATTAATTAACAAACTTATGCTAGTGGAATTGAAAAATATTTTGTCGAATTTAAACGGGTCGAGCCACAAATATTTAAATTTACCTGGACCAAACCTGATTCTTAGCATGTAATGCGGGGACTTGTTGTCTCTGCAACTCTTAGCCCTCAGCTTGTGCCGGTCCAAGTGCCTCTTCGCCTTCTCCCGTGATTTTGGCGGATCCAGTGACACTCTATCGTCTAAAGTCTTCACGGGCCAGCAGTGGTGCTCTTCCTCTTCAACCACTTCTTCTTCAACTTCCTTTGGTGACTCTTTTATTTCCACAGTCGGGTACCCTTCCAATAATGCCTCTAAGATGTCGAGGTCACCCATTGGGTCAAAATCTCTGTCTACTTCTGGAATCGGCAAATCACCCAACTCGTCACCAAACTCTACCTCCCATGATGGTTCATTACTTACCTCATCTTCAACCATCACTACTTCCTCATCTGTTTCCTCTTCATCAGAGTCACTCCCGAAATCATATTTAGTAACCTGTGGCACCAGAGGTGGGACTAACATGTCCATTATGGTCTCTGGCTCTAACCGTGACTCAGGGGGAGCTCTACAAACTGGGTGCAGATAAACCGTTTCCATCTCCACTGGAGGCAGATTTGTTCCTGGGGGAAGTGGGATTAACGGACCGGAGCCAACATGATGACCAACTAAGTTCCCATTTTTATCAAAGCAAGGAACCTTTAGAGCTATGGGATTTGGTCTATTTAGATGCTCGATTATGGCCTTACGTTCCCTATCTCGCTCTTCCCTGTATGATCTAAGCCATTCATCAAATTCCTCTTTCGTGTTCAATTCTGTCCAATGATACTGAAGGAAATATGGCCTGGTATACGTATTCGCACGGTAACCTGGGGGATACCTCGATGCATTTGGGCATTTCACGGTAAAATGGGGTCCTCCACGGATCTCACACATGATTAAATACAAAAAAAAAAATTAAAAAAATTAAAAGAATAAATATAATTATATAATAAAAATAAAAGACAGACTCAAAACAAACAACAAGTAGCACGGATATAGCAGATAAGTGTAATCGAAGCTAATAAACGCAATTGCCTAAGAGTCCCCGGCAACGGCGCCAAAAACTTGATGTGCTCAAAGTGGTTTAGTAAAAACTAACTAAATTAACCTAAACTAGACACTCTAAGTTTTAAATTTATAACCTAAGACTCTCTAAACCTAAACCACACAACCGACAAGTGTACCGGTCAATCCAGTACAACTAAAGTAAGTCCGAGTATCGAACCCACGAGACTCTACTGGAAAACGTAAACTAGACTCGACTACTTATCCTAAATACTAACTTAACAATGTTTTGTTTAAAGAGGGGTTTTTTCTAACAAACTAATTGCAAATAAATAAAATAAAACTAAAATAACTTAAAACACAAGCTGGAGACTGGAATTCGGATCAAGTGATGGGAAGGCACTACCTAGGCTAGAATCCTACACATGAATGATAATCTTCTAACGGTTATGGAACTGGTGTGGAACCGGGATCTTAAAATACTAAACATCAAGAATAAACTAGACACCCTCGACCCTTCTCAAGGGGAAACCCTAGAATATTGTTGTGCTGTTAAACCACCGGTTGAGAGGTTACCCTCACAGGCTTACCTACTCGAATCTTAAAGTACCCGCTAGACAGTCTGCCTCACAGCGCGAAAGTCACAATACACCCGAAAGTGCAAGGGGTAACTACAATATTTCTGATAAGACTTGGCCTACAAGGAATGCTAGGGAAACTAGGAAGATCTTCTCACAAAGCCTCTAGGTCTAGCAATTTAACACCCTAGACAGACCAACAATCTCGCACCTTACAGCTATTGATAATTGGTAGAACACTTAGAATTACCTTACTAACAATTACAACTCCGATGGATAACCTGCAGAAATTAACCATAAACTAGTTGCTAACACGCAGTCCGCAACCTAACCCGCATTCATACATGAAAGACATTCACAAAAACGCAAGTGGAGTTTATAAAAGTTAATTAAACAAAACTAAATACACATACACATCAAACCAGAAAATAAAGAGTTCTTTACTTTAAAATTCATCCACAACCAATAGTTCCAAAACCAAAAGAAATAAATATCAAACAAGCGTATTCATCATCGCCTAGGTAGTTCTAATATAATTAGCCTCTAATCGTCATGATAAAATCAAAACAAGAGAAACAAATCATATTCATGGTGTTCACTACGGGTTTGAATAAAATAAATAAATAATTAGATTAGAACCGACCCGTGCTCGCACCTATGCTTCAACCCTTGACCTCCACCCCTCTTTCTTGTTGTGCTGCTGCTGTTCCTTCTCGTCTATGCCTTCTGTCCCTCTCTGCTGTTCCTTTCTTTTTTTTCGATCAACTCCTCTCTCCCTCATAATAATATGCGGCCCCCCTTCATATTATTCTTCAAACTTGCGGCCGCTTGTCTCTGCTTCTTTTTACGTAGGTTTTTTTTTTCTTTGTTTCCCCAAAAGTCAAACTTGGGCCTCGAGCCTTTCTTTGTGACATAAGTCACATTCTGTTTTTTTTTCTTTTATTATTATTATTATTATTATTATTATTATTAATATACTATTAATATATATAGTATTATGACATCGTGCTTTAGAGTCGGGTGTTCTTGAATTGATTAAAGTTGCTCTTTACGCTCCAACGTCCATACGAACACCTACCAAAATATAAAATAAAATAGATAAATACTAAAAAAGACCTGAAACTAATAAAAATCTATAAAAACCTATACTAAATAAAATAGACCGGTACAAGCCTAAAACTAATAAAAGCACTATCTAAATGACTCGAAAACTACACAAACTTTACACTGGAAATAGATGTATTTTACAATACATCAAATATCCCCACACTTATCTCTTTTTCGTCCCTGAAAAAGAATTATGCTATGGAATCACAGTCAGGTTTACATCCGGTTTCAAAACATAGGTTACTTAGTTTTAAATCTACTTACGTGTTGACCGTGATTGTAGGTATACTGATCCACTTAAACCCAAACCGGTTTCCAAGCCCCTTTTCATTTATTTACATTTAGTTCATGTGAGTTAGTCTACCTAGTGTCTCACTCTAAGGAAGCCACAGTTCCTTCTAATCCCGCCTCAAGCTTATGGAGCTAAAGGAACGACCAATTGACCATTTCCCAACCGTCTTATGTAGAAAACCAAGAGAATTTAAAATCACTTTTTTTTTCTTTTTTTTTCGGCATACTTAACTCAGAGGGTGTGACCAATCCAAGTCGCTATCCCAGTGGCCAGGCACCTTAAGCTTCAGCATTTTTTTTTCATCTCAGCATACTTAACTCAGAGGGTGTGGCCAATCCAAGTCGCTATCCCAGTGACCAGGCACCTTAAGCTTCAGCATTTTTGCTTTGATTTCTAATTTTTTTTTTAATTTTTTAAGTGATTAGAAATTCTAACGGTTTTCTACTTATAACGGTGCTTCTTATACTATTTTTGTCGGTTTCGGTCTCCCCGTTTCTCCTAGATGAGAACCCACAAAATAGCCTACCATAATTAATTTATTACTTTTCAAAGGAAACCTTTCTACCGGCCGAGCCTACCCACATATCCCAAATCAGACACGTTTTCAATCAATTTTTAATCTCTTATTATATATACTATTTGAAAACCGGACACCTAACTTTACCTATCATCTTCCATATTTTATATAATGCAAACTTCAAAATCAGGGACATTTTTTCAATTAATTTTTCGATTTCTTTAGACTCAAAACGACTCTATATACAGAATAAACGACAGTTTCCCATCCCCACACTTAAATTCTACATTGCCCTCAATGTAGGAATAGAAAACGACTTAAAACAAACAAAAAAATCCAAATACAAAAATAAAATATAAAAATAAAAAGATAAGGGCAAATTGGAAAGGACTTAGCTGGTTAATTTTTTCTTCATAAGCTCTAGTCCAATCCAGCTCGATCGTATAGCATTTCATTCGCGATCGGCTCTGACACAAGGTATACTCTCGGGTTGGTTCGACATAATGAACAACTCTGGAATCACCCGAATGGAGATTGAGTACGGGCGGTACAATCCAAACCTGCATAAGACAAAGCAAACACAAAAACCCGAGCATAATACCGAACAACACAAAAATAAAACGACTCAAACTACTAACTTAGACTCATAATATAACAACAAACAAGAAGACGTACCTGCTTGGCAAAACAGCGGTGAATGGTGGTAGAACCAAATGGGTAGAAGGAAAAAAAAAATTCTAGGTCTCGCTCAACGTGAAGGACACTGGTGATCACAACACGCGTTGCAAACAAAAAAAAATAAAAAAAAAATATAACTTTCCGGGGTAATAGCTGGTCGCATGAGGCGAACAGGTCAGCCCAGACTCTTCACATTACGTGAAAAGTCTTTTTTCAGAGAAAGTTAATTAAATTTTTTTTTTTTTAAGAAATTTTTTTTTATTACCCAAACCTCTACCAAAAATCCCACTCATAAAATATGTATAAAGATAATACCTGGGATCCGCTCATGGTGAAATTTCCTCTACCCAAGCAAACACGCAAACCTGTAAACAGACTCAAAGACACAAAAACAAAGATAAAATAGAAAGATAAAAACCTATGAACCACTACCGAAGGACAGACCAATCGTAACTAATACAAACTCTACAGAGCCTCCCCACACTTAAAACTTTATCAGGGGGCTTCTCTTTTATCTGGACCCGATCCAACCCGTTTAATTCCACCCGGTACTTATTAATTAACAAACTTATGCTAGTGGAATTGAAAAATATTTTGTCAAATTTAAACGGGTCGGGCCACAAATATTTAAATTTACCTGGACCAAACCTGATTCTTAGCATGTAATGCGGGGACTTGTTGTCTCTGCAACTCTTAACCCTCAGCTTGTGCCGGTCCAAGTGCCTCTTCGCCTTCTCCCGTGATTTTGGCGGATCCAGTGACACTCTATCGTCTAAAGTCTTCACGGGCCAGCAGTGGTGCTCTTCCTCTTCAACCACTTCTTCTTCAACTTCCTTTGGTGACTCTTTTATTTCCACAGTCGGGTACCCTTCCAATAATGCCTCTAAGATGTCGAGGTCACCCATTGGGTCAAAATCTCTGTCTACTTCTGGAATCGGCAAATCACCCAACTCGTCACCAAACTCTACCTCCCATGATGGTTCATTACTTACCTCATCTTCAACCATCACTACTTCCTCATCTGTTTCCTCTTCATCAGAGTCACTCCCGAAATCATATTTAGTAACCTGTGGCACCAGAGGTGGGACTAACATGTCCATTATGGTCTCTGGCTCTAACCGTGACTCAGGGGGAGCTCTACAAACTGGGTGCAGATAAACCGTTTCCATCTCCACTGGAGGCAGATTTGTTCCTGGGGGAAGTGGGATTAACGGACCGGAGCCAACATGATGACCAACTAAGTTCCCATTTTTATCAAAGCAAGGAACCTTTAGAGCTATGGGATTTGGTCTATTTAGATGCTCGATTATGGCCTTACGTTCCCTATCTCGCTCTTCCCTGTATGATCTAAGCCATTCATCAAATTCCTCTTTCGTGTTCAATTCTGTCCAATGATACTGAAGGAAATATGGCCTGGTATACGTATTCGCACGGTAACCTGGGGGATACCTCGATGCATTTGGGCATTTCACGGTAAAATGGGGTCCTCCACAGATCTCACACATGATTAAATACAAAAAAAAAAAATTAAAAAAAATAAAAAAATAAATATAATTATATAATAAAAATAAAAGACAGACTCAAAACAAACAACAAGTAGCACGGATATAGCAGATAAGTGTAATCGAAGCTAATAAACGCAATTGCCTAAGAGTCCCCGGCAACGGCGCCAAAAACTTGATGTGCTCAAAGTGGTTTAGTAAAAACTAACTAAATTAACCTAAACTAGACACTCTAAGTTTTAAATTTATAACCTAAGACTCTCTAAACCTAAACCACACAACCGACAAGTGTACCGGTCAATCCAGTACAACTAAAGTAAGTCCGAGTATCGAACCCACGAGACTCTACTGGAAAACGTAAACTAGACTCGACTACTTATCCTAAATACTAACTTAACAATGTTTTGTTTAAAGGGGGGTTTTTTCTAACAAACTAATTGCAAATAAATAAAATAAAACTAAAATAACTTAAAACACAAGCTGGAGACTGGAATTCGGATCAAGTGATGGGAAGGCACTACCTAGGCTAGAATCCTACACATGAATGATAATCTTCTAACGGTTATGGAACTGGTGTGGAACCGGGATCTTAAAATACTAAACATCAAGAATAAACTAGACACCCTCGACCCTTCTCAAGGGGAAACCCTAGAATATTGTTGTGCTGTTAAACCACCGGTTGAGAGGTTACCCTCACAGGCTTACCTACTCGAATCTTAAAGTACCCGCTAGACAGTCTACCTCACAGCGCGAAAGTCACAATACACCCGAAAGTGCAAGGGCTAACTACAATATTTCTGATAAGACTTGGCCTACAAGGAATGCTAGGGAAACTAGGAAGATCTTCTCACAAAGCCTCTAGGTCTAGCAATTTAACACCCTAGACAGACCAACAATCTCGCACCTTACAGCTATTGAGAATTGGTAGAACACTTAGAATTACCTTACTAACAATTACAACTCCGATGGATAACCTGCAGAAATTAACCATAAACTAGTTGCTAACACGCAGTCCGCAACCTAACCCGCATTCATACATGAAAGACATTCACAAAAACGCAAGTGGAGTTTATAAAAGTTAATTAAACAAAACTAAATACACATACACATCAAACCAGAAAATAAAGAGTTCTTTACTTTAAAATTCATCCACAACCAATAGTTCCAAAACCAAAAGAAATAAATATCAAACAAGCGTATTCATCATCGCCTAGGTAGTTCTAATATAATTAGCCTCTAATCGTCATGATAAAATCAAAACAAGAGAAACAAATCATATTCATGGTGTTCACTACGGGTTTGAATAAAATAAATAAATAATTAGATTAGAACCGACCCGTGCTCGCACATATGCTTCAACCCTTGACCTCCACCCCTTTCTTGTTGTGCTGCTGCTGTTCCTTCTCGTCTATGCCTTCTGTCCCTCTCTGCTGTTCCTTTCTTTTTTTTCGATCAACTCCTCTCTCCCTCATAATAATATGCGGCCCCCCTTCATATTATTCTTCAAACTTGCGGCCGCTTATCTCTGCTTCTTTTTAAGTAGGTTTTTTTTTTCTTTGTTTCCCCAAAAGTCAAACTTGGGCCTCGAGCCTTTCTTTGTGACATAAGTCACATTCTGTTTTTTTTTTATTCTTTTATTATTATTATTATTATTATTATTATTAATATACTATTAATATATATAGTATTATGACATCGTGCTTTAGACTCGGGTGTTCTTGAATTGATTAAAGTTGCTCTTTACGCTCCAACGTCCATACGAACACCTACCAAAATATAAAATAAAATAGATAAATACTAAAAAAGACCCGAAACTAATAAAAATCTATAAAAACCTATACTAAATAAAATATACCGGTACAAGCCTAAAACTAATAAAAGCACTATCTAAATGACTCGAAAACTACACAAACTTTACACTGGAAATAGATGTATTTTACAATACATCACGGTTCATTTGAAGTTTCGGGCACCCGAATGGAGGAACGAGAAGGCCATAAGATATCTGAGCATGCAACAGACTCAGATAAAGGATATGAAGCTAACCGGACGGTAATCGGACTCACGATGGGACAATGACACAGAGATTCGTACACAAGAATAGACTCGTGTTCTAATGAACGTAAATAGCGGTTCCTTTGAAGTTTCGGGCACCCGAATGGAGGGACGGGAAAGCCATAAGATATCTAAGCATGCAACAGACTCAAATAAAGGATATGAAGCTGACCGGACGGTAATCGGACTCACGATGGGACAATGACACAGAGAATCGTACACAAGAAAAGACTCGAGTTTTAATGGACGGAACTATCGGTTCATATGAAGTTTCGGGCACCCGATTGGAGGAACGGGAACACCATAAGATATCTGATCATGCAACAAACTATGTTAAAGGATACGAAGCAGACCGGACGGTAATCGGACTAACGATGTGACAATGACACAGAGATTCGTACACAAGAAAAGACTCGTGTTTTAATGGACGTAACTAGCGGTTCATTTGAAGTTTCGGGCACCCGAATGGAGGAACGGGAAGGCCATAAGATATCTGAGCATGCAACAGACTCAGATAAAGGATATGAAGTTGACCGGACGGTAATCGGACTCACGATGGGACAATGACACAGAGATTCGTACACAAGAATAGACTCGTGTTCTAATGAACGTAAATAGCGGTTCGTTTGAAGTTTCGGGCACCCGAATGGAGGTACGGGAAGGCCATAAGATTTCTAAGTATACAACAGACTCAGATAAAGGATATGAAGCTGACCGGACAGTAATCGGATTCACGATGCGACAATGACACAGAGATTCGTACACAAGAAAAGACTCGAGTTTTAATGGACGTAACTAGCAGTTCATTTGAAGTTTCGGGCACCTGAATGGAGGAACGGGAAGGCCATAAGATATCTGAGCATGCAACAGACTCAGATAAAGGATATGAAGCTGACCGGACTGTAATCGGACTCACGATGGGACAATGACACAGAGATTCGTACACAAGAATAGACTCGTGTTCTAATGAACGTAAATAGCGGTTCGTTTGAAGTTTCGGGCACCCGAATGGAGGAACAGGAAAGCCATAAGATATCTAAGCATGCAACAGACTCAGATAAAGGATATGAAGCTTACCGGACGGTAATCGGACTCACGATGGGACAATGACACAGAGATTCGTACACAAGAAAAGACTCGAGTTTTAATGGACGGAACTATCGGTTCATATGAAGTTTCGGGCACCCAAATGGAGGAACGGGAACGCCATAAGATATCTGATCATGCAACAAACTATGTTAAAGGATACGAAGTAGACCGGACGGTAATCGGACTCACGATGTGACAATGACACAGAGATTCGTACACAAGAAAAGACTCGTGTTTTAACGGACGTAACTAGCGGTTCATTTGAAGTTTCGGGCACCCGAATGGAGGAACGGGAAGGCCATAAGATACCTGAGCATGCAACAGACTCAGATAAAGGATATGAAGCTGACCGGACGGTAATCGGACTCACGATGGGACAATGACAATGACATAGAAATTCGTACACAAGAATAGACTCGTGTTCTAATGAACGTAAATAGCGGTTCGTTTGAAGTTTCGGGCACCCGAATGGAGGTACGGGAAGGCCATAAGATATCTAAGCATGCAACAGACTCAGATAAAGGATATGAAGCTGACCGGACAGTAATCGGACTCACGATGCGACAATGACACAGAGATTCGTACACAAGAAAAGACTCGGGTTTTAATGGACGTAACTAGCGGTTCATTTGAAGTTTAGGGCACCTGATTGGAGGAACGGGAAGGCCATAAGATATCTGAGCATGCAACAGACTCAGATAAAGGATATGAAGCTGACCGGACGGTAATCGGACTCACGATAGGACAATGACACAGAGATTCGTACACAAGAATACACTCGTGTTCTAATGAACGTAAATAGCGGTTCGTTTGAAGTTTCGGGCACCCGAATGGAGGAACAGGAAAGCCATAAGATATCTAAGCATGCAACAGACTCAGATAAAGGATATGAAGCTTACCGGACGGTAATCGGACTCACGATGGGACAATGACACAGAGATTCGTACACAAGAAAAGACTCGAGTTTTAATGGACGGAACTATCGGTTCATATGAAGTTTCGGGCACCCGAATGGAGGAACGGGAACGCCATAAGATATCTGATCATGCAACAAACTATGTTAAAGGATACGAAGCAGACCGGACGGTAAGCGGACTCACGATGTGACAATGACACAGAGATTCGTACACAAGAAAAGACTCATGTTTTAATGGACGTAACTAGCGGTTCATTTTAAGTTTCGGGCATCCGAATGGAGGAATGGGAAGGCTATAAGATATCTAAGCATGCAACAGACTCATATAAAGGATATGGAGCTGACCGGACGGTAATCGGACTCACGATGCGACAATGACATAGAGATTCGTACACAAGAAAAGACTCGTGTTTTAATGAACGTAAATAGCGGTTCGTTTTAAGTTTCGGGCACCCGAATGGAGGAACGGAAAGGCCATAAGATATCTGAGCATGCAATAGACTCAGATAAAGGATACGAAGCAGACCAGACGGTAATCGGACTCACGATGGGACAATGACACAGAGATTCGTACACAAGTATAGACTCGTGTTTTAATGAACGTAAATAGCGGTTCGTTTGAAGTTTCAGGCACCCGAATGGAGGAACGGGAAAGCCATAAGATATCTAAGCATGCAACAGACTCAGATAAAGGATATGAAGCTGACCGGACGGTAATCAGACGCACGATGGGACAATGACACAGAGATTCGTACACAAGAAAATACTCGTGTTTTAATGGACGTAACTAACGGTTCATTTAAAGTTTCGGGCACCCGAATGGAGGAACGGGAAGGCCATAAAATATATGAGCATGCAACAGACTCAGATAAAGGATATGAAGCTTACCGGGCGGTAATCGCACTCACGATGGGGCAATGACACAGAGATTCGTACACAAGAAAAGACTCGAGTTTTAATGGACGGAACTATCGGTTCATATGAAGTTTCGGGCACCCGAATGGAGGAACGGGAACGCCATAAGATATCTGATCATGCAACAAACTATGTTAAAGGATACGAAGCAGACCGGACGGTAATCGGACTCACGATGTGACAATGACACAGAGATTCGTACACAAGAAAAGACTCGTGTTTTAATGGACGTAACTAGCGGTTCATTTGAAATTTCGGGCATCCGAATGGAGGAACGGGAAGGCCATAAGATATCTGAGCATGCAACAGACTCAAATAAAGGATATGAAGCTGACCGGACGGTAATCGGACTCACGATGGGACAATGACAAAGAGATTCGTACACAAGAAAAGACTCGTGTTTTTATGAACGTAAATAGCGGTTCATTTGAAGTTTCGGGCACCCGAATTGAGGAACGGGAAAGCCATAAGATATCTAAGCATGCAACAGACTCAGATAAAGGATATGAAGCTGAATGGACAGTCATCGGACTCACGATACGACAATGACACAGAGATTCATAAACAAGAAAAGACTCGAGTTTTAAAGGACGTAACTATCGGTACATTTGAAATTTCGGGCACCCGAATGGAGGAACGGGAAAGCCATTAGATATCTAAGCATGCAACAGACTCAGATAAAGGATATGAAGCTGACCGGACGGTAATCGGACTCACGATGGGATAATGACACAGAGATTCGTACAAAAGAAAAGACTCGTGTTTTAATGGACGTAACTTGCGGTTCATTTGAAGTTTCGGGCACCCGAATGGAGGATCGGGAAGGCCATAAGATATCTGAGCATGCAACAGACTCAGATAAAGGATATGAAGCTGACCGGACGGTAATCCAACTCACGATGGAACAATGACACAGAGATTCGTACACAAGAAAAGTCTCGAGTTTTAAAGGACGTAACTATCGGTACATTTGAAATTTCGGGCACCCGAATGGAGGAACGGGAAAGCCATAAGATATCTAAGCATGCAACAGACTCAGATAAAGAATATGAAGCTGACCGGACGGTAATCGGACTCACGATGGGACAATGACACAGAGATTCGTACACAAGAATAGACTCGTGTTCTAATGAACGTAAATAGCGGTTCGTTTGAAGTTTCGGGCACCCGAATGGAGGTACGGGAAGGCCATAAGATATCTAAGCATGCAACAGACTCCGATAAAGGATATGAAGTTGACCGGACAGTAATCGGATTCACGATGCGACAATGACACAGAGATTCGTACACAAGAAAAGACTCGAGTTTTAATGGACGTAACTAGCGGTTCATTTGAAGTTTCGGGCACTCGAATGGAGGAACGGGAAGGCCATAAGATATCTGAGCATGCAACAGACTCAGATAAAGGATATGAAGCTGACCGGACGGTAATCGGACTCACGATGGGACAATGACACAGAGATTCGTACACAAGAATAGACTCGTCTTCTAATGAACGTAAATAGCGGTTCGTTTGAAGTTTCGGGCACCCGAATCGAGGAACGGGAAAGCCATAAGATATCTAAGCATGCTACAGACTCAGATAAAGGATATGAAGCTTACCGGACGGTAATCGGACTCACGATGGGACAATGACACAGAGATTCGTACACAAAAAAGACTCGAGTTTTAATGGAAGGAACTATCGGTTCATATGAAGTTTTGGGCACCCGAATGGAGGAACGGGAATGCCATAAGATATCTGATCATGCAACAAACTATGTTAAAGGATACGAAGTAGACCGGACAGTAATCGGACTCACGATGTGACAATGACACAGAGATTCGTACACAAGAAAAGACTCGTGTTTTAATGGACATAACTAGCGGTTCATTTGAAGTTTCAGGCATCCGAATGGAGGAATGGGAAGGCCAAAAGATATCTAAGCATGCAAC
Source organism: Ambrosia artemisiifolia (assembly GCA_032199755.1). NCBI lineage: Eukaryota > Viridiplantae > Streptophyta > Magnoliopsida > Asterales > Asteraceae > Ambrosia > Ambrosia artemisiifolia. The sequence goes on along the minus strand of CM063519.1, from coordinate 39,206,467 downwards.
GGACTCATATAAAGGATATGAAGCTGACCAGACGGTAATCGGACTCACGATGCGACAAAGACATAGAGATTCGTACACAAGAAAAGACTCGTGTTTTAATGAACGTAAATAGCGGTTCGTTTTAAGTTTCGGGCACCCGAATGGAGGAACGGGATGGCCATAAGATATCTGAGCATGCAACAGACTCAGATAAAGGATACGAAGCAGACCGGACGGTAATCGGACTCACGATGGGACAATGACACAGAGATTCGTACACAAGTATAGACTCGTGTTTTAATGAACGTAAATAGCGGTTCGTTTGAAGTTTCGGGCACCCGAATGGAGGAACGGGAAAGCCATAAGATATCTAAGCATGCAATAGACTCAGATAAAGGATATGAAGCTGACCGGACGGTAATCAGACGCACGATGGGACAATGACACAGAGATTCGTACACAAGAAAAGACTCGTGTTTTAATGGACGTAACTAACGGTTCATTTGAAGTTTCGGGCACCCGAATGGAGGAACGGGAAGGCCATAAAATATATGAGCATGCAACAGACTATGTTAAAGGATACGAAGCAGACCGGACGGTAATCGGACTCATGATGTGACAATGACACAGAGATTCGTACACAAGAAAAGACTCGTGTTTTAATGGACGTAACTAGCGGTTCATTTGAAGTTTCTGGCATCCGAATGGAGGAACGGGAAGGCCATAAGATATATGAGCATGCAAAAGACTCAAATAAAGGATATGAAGCTGACCGGACGGTAATCGGACTCACGATGGGACAATGACAAAGAGATTCGTACACAAGAAAAGACTCGTGTTTTAATGAACGTAAATAGCGGTTCATTTGAAGTTTCGGGCACCCGAATTGAGGAACGGGAAAGCCATAAGATATCTAAGCATGCAACAGACTCAGATAAAGGATATGAAGCTGACCAGACGGTAATCGGACTCACAATACGACAATGACACAGAGATTCGTACACAAGAAAAGACTCGAGTTTTAAAGCACGTAACTATCGGTACATTTGAAGTTTCGGGCACCCGAATGGAGGAACGGGAAAGCCATAAGATATCTAAGCATGCAACAGACTCAGTTAAAGGATATGAAGCTGACCGAACGGTAATCGCACTCACGATGGGATAATGACACAGAGATTCGTACACAAGAAAAGACTCATGTTTTAATGGACGTAACTAGCGGTTCATTTGAAGTTTCGGGCACCCGAATGGAGGAACGGGAAGGCCATAAGATATCTGAGCATGCAACAGACTCAGATAAAGGATATGAAGCTGACCGGACGGTAATCCGACTCACGATGGAACAATGACACAGAGATTCGTACACAATAAAAGACTCGAGTTTTAAAGAACGTAACTATCGGTACATTTGAAATTTCGGGCACCCGAATGGAGGAACGGGAAAGCCATAAGATATCTAAGCATGCAACAGACTCAGATAAAGGATATGAAGCTGACCGGACGGTAATCGGACTCACGATGCGACAATGACATACAGATTCGTACATAAGAAAAGACTCGTGTTTTAATGAACGTAAATAGCGGTTCGTTTTAAGTTTTGGGCACCCGAATGGAGGAACGGGAAGACCATAAAATATATGAGCATGCAACAGACTCAGATAAAGGATATGAAGCTTACCGGGCGGTAATCGGACTCACGATGGGGCAATGACACAGAGATTCGTACACACGAAAAGACTCGAGTTTTAATGGACGGAACTATCGGTTCATATGAAGTTTCGGGCACCCGAATGGAGGAACGGGAACGCCATAAGATATCTGATCATGCAACAAACTATGTTAAAGGATACGAAGCAGACCGGACGGTAATCGGACTCATGATGTGACAATGACACAGAGATTCGTACACAAGAAAAGACTCGTGTTTTAATGGACGTAACTAGCGGTTCATTTGAAGTTTCTGGCATCCGAATGGAGGAACGGGAAGGCCATAAGATATATGAGCATGCAACAGACTCAAATAAAGGATATGGAGTTGATCGGACGGTAATCGGACTCACGATGGGACAATGACAAAGAGATTCGTACACAAGAAAAGACTCGTGTTTTAATGAACGTAAATAGCGGTTCATTTGAAGTTTCGGGCACCCGAATTGAGGAACGGGAAAGCCATAAGATATCTAAGCATGCAACAGACTCAGATAAAGGATATGAAGCTGACCGGACGGTAATCGGACTCACGATACGACAATGACACAGAGATTCGTACACAAGAAAAGACTCGAGTTTTAAAGGACGTAACTATCGGTACATTTGAAGTTTCGGGCACCCGAATGGAGGAACGGGAAAGCCATAAGATATCTAAGCATGCAACAGACTCAGATAAAGGATATGAAGCTGACCGAACGGTAATCGGACTCACGATGGGATAATGACACAGAGATTCGTACACAAGAAAAGACTCGTGTTTTAATGGACGTAACTATCGGTACATTTGAAGTTTCGGGCACCCGAATGGAGGAACGAGAAGGCCATAAGATATCTGAGCATCCAACAGACTCGTATAAAGGATATGAAGCTGACCGGACGGTAATCCGACTCACGATGGAACAATGACACAGAGATTCGTACACAAGAAAAGACTCGAGTTTTAAAGGACGTAACTATCGGTACATTTGAAATTTCGGGCACCCGAATGGAGGAACGGGAAAGCCATAAGATATCTAAGCATGCAATAGACTCAGATAAAGGATATGAAGCTAACCGTACGGTAATCGGACTCACGATGGGACAATGACACAGAGATTCGTACACTAGAAAAGAGTCGAGTTTTAATGCACGGAACTATCGGTTCATATGAAGTTTCGGGCACCCGAATGGAGGAACGGGAATGCCATAAGATATCTGATCATGCAACAAACTATGTTATAGGATACGAAGCAGACCGGACGGTAATCGGACTCACGATGTGACAATGACACAAAGATTCGTACACAAGAAAAGACTCGTGTTTTAATGGACGTAACTAGCGGTTCATTTGAAGTTTCGGGCACTCGAATGGAGGAACGGGAAGGCCATAAGATATCTAAGCATGCAATAGACTCAGATAAAGGATATGAAGCTGTCCGGACGGTAATCCGACTCACGATGCGAAAATGACATAGAGATTCGTACACAAGAAAAGTCTCGAGTTTTAAAGGACGTAACTATCTGTACATTTGAAGTTTCGGGCACTCGAAAGGAGGAACGGGAAGGCCATAAGATATTTGAGCATGCAACAGACTCAGATAAAGGATATGAAGCTGACCGGACGGTAATCGAACTCACGATGCGATAATGACATAGAGATTCGTACACAAGAAAAGACTCGAGTTTTAATGGACGTAACTTGCGGTTCATTTGAAGTTTCGGGCACCCGAATGGAGGAACGGGAAGGCCATAAGAAATCTGAGCATGCAACAGACTTAGATAAAGGATATTAAGCTGACCAGACGGTAATCGGACTCACGATGGGACAATGACACAGAGATTCGTACACAAGAAAAGACTCGTGTTTTAATGAACGTAAATAGCTGTTCGTTTGAAGTTTCGGGCACCCGAATGGAGGAACGGGAAAGCCATAAGATATCTGATCATGAAACAAACTATGTTAAAGGATACGAAGCAGACCGGACGGTAATCGGACTCACGATGTGACAATGACAAAGAGATTCGTACACAAGAAAAGACTCGTGTTTTAATGGACGTAACTAGCGGTTCATTTGAAGTTTCGGGCATCCGAATGGAGGAATGGGAAGGCCATAAGATATCTAAGCATGCAACAGACTCATATAAAGGATATGAAGCTGACCGGACAGTAATCGGACTCACGATGCGACAATGACATAGCGATTCGTACACAAGAAAAGACTCGTGTTTTAATGAACGTAAATAGCTGTTCGTTTGAAATTTCGGGCACCCGAATGGAGGTACGGGAAGGCCATAAGATATCTAAGCATGCAACAGACTCAGATAAAGGATATGAAGCTTACCGGACGGTAATCGGACTCACGATGGGACAATGACACAGAGATTCGTACACAAGAATAAACTCGTGTTCTAATGAACGTAAATAGCGGTTCTTTTGAAGTTTCGGGCACCCGAATGGAGGTACGGGAAGGCCATAAGATATCTAAGCATGCAACAGACTCAGATAAAGGATATGAAGCTTACCGGACGGTAATCGGACTCACGATGCGACAAGGACATAGAGATTCGTACACAAGAAAAGACTCGAGTTTTAATGGACGTAACTAGCGGTTCATTTGAAGTTTCGGGCACCCGAATGGAGGAACGGGAAGGCCATAAGATATCTGAGCATGCAACAGACTCAGATAAAGGATATGAAGCTCACCGGACGGTAATCGGACTCACGATGGGACAATGACACAGAGATTCGTACACAAGAATAGACTCGTGTTCTAATGAACGTAAATAGCGGTTCGTTTGAAGTTTCGGGCACCCGAATAGAGAAACGGGAAATCCATAAGATATCTAAGCATGCAATAGACTCAGATATAGGATATGAAGCTTACCGGACGGTAATCGGACTCACGATGGGACAATGACACAGAGATTCGTACACAAGAAAAGACTCGAGCTTTAATGGACGGAACTATCGGTTCATATGAAGTTTCGGGCACCCGAATGGAGGAATGGGAACGCCATAAGATATCTGATCATGCAACAAACTATGTTAAAGGATACGAAGCAGACCGGACGGTAATCGGACTCACGATGGGACAATGACACAGAGATTCGTACACAAGAAAAGACTCGAGTTTTAATGGACGTAACTAGCGCTTCATTTGAAGTTTCGGGCACCGGAATGGAGGAACGGGAAGGCCATAAGACACCTGAGCATGCAACAGACTCAGATAAAGGATATGAAGCTTACCGGACGGTAATCGGACTCACGATGGGACAATGACACAGAGATTCGTACACAAAAATAGACTCGTGTTCTAATGAACGTAAATAGCGGTTCGTTTGAACTTTCGGGCACCCGAATGGAGGTACGGGAAGGCCATAAGATATCTAAGCATGCAACAGACTCAGATAAAGGATATGAAGCTGACCGGACAGTAATCGGATTCACGATGCGACAATGACACAGAGATTCGTACACAAGAAAAGACTCGAGTTTTAATGGACGTAACTAGCGGTTCATTTGAAGTTTCAGGCACCCGAATGGAGGAACGGGAAGGCCATATGATATCTGAGCATGCAACAGACTCAGATAAAGGATATGAAGCTGACCGGACGGTAATCGGACTCACGATGGGACAATGACACAGAGATTCGTACACAAGAATAGACTCGTGTTCTAATGAACGTAAATAGCGGTTCGTTTGAAGTTTCGGGCACCCGAATGGAGAAACGGGAAAGCCATAAGATATCTAAGCATGCAACAGACTCAGATAAAGGATATGAAGCTTACCGGATGGTAATCGGACTCACGATGGGACAATGACACAGAGATTCGTACACAAGAAAAGACTCGAGTTTTAATGGACGTAACTAGCGGTTCATTTGAAGTTTCGGGCACCCGAATGGAGGAACGGGAAGGCCATAAGATATCTGAGCATGCAACAGACTCAGATAAAGGATATGAAGCTGACCGGACTGTAATCGGACTCACGATGGGACAATGACACAGAGATTCGTACACAAGAATAGACTCGTGTTCTAATGAACGTAAATAGCGGTTCGTTTGAAGTTTCGGGCACTCGAATGGAGGAACAGGAAAGCCATAAGATATCTAAGCATGCAACAGACTCAGATAAAGGATATGAAGCTTACCAAACGGTAATCGGACTCACGATGTGACAATGACACAGAGATTCGTACACAAGAAAAGACTCGAGTTTTAATGGACGGAACTATCGGTTCATATGAAGTTTCGGGCACCCGAATGGAGGAACGGGAACGCCATAAGATATCTGATCATGCAACAGACTCAGATAAAGGATATGAAGCTTACCAAACGGTAATCGGACTCACGATGTGACAATGACACAGAGATTCGTACACAAGAAAAGACTCGAGTTTTAATGGACGGAACTATCGGTTCATATGAAGTTTCGGGCACCCGAATGGAGGAACGGGAAGGCCATAAGATACCTGAGCATGCAACAGACTCAGATAAAGGATATGAAGCTGACCGGACGGTAATCGGACTCACGATGGGACAATGACACAGAGATTCGTACACAAGAATAGACTCGTGTTCTAATGAACGTAAATAGCGGTTCGTTTGAAGTTTCGGGCACCCGAATGGAGGTACGGGAAGGCCATAAGATATCTAAGTATGCAACAGACTCAGATAAAGGATATGAAGCTGACCGGACAGTAATCGGATTCACGATGCGACAATGACACAGAGATTCGTACACAAGAAAAGACTCGAGTTTTAATGGACGTAACTAGCGGTTCATTTGAAGTTTCGGGCACCCGAATGGAGGAACGGGAAGGCCATAAGATACCTGAGCATGCAACAGACTCAGATAAAGGATATGAAGCTGACCGGACGGTAATCGGACTCACGATGGGACAATGACACAGAGATTCGTACACAAGAATAGACTCGTGTTCTAATGAACGTAAATAGCGGTTCGTTTGAAGTTTCGGGCACCCGAATGGAGGTACGGGAAGGCCATAAGATATCTAAGCATGCAACAGACTCAGATAAAGGATATGAAGCTGACTGGACAGTAATCGGATTCACGATGCGACAATGACACAGAGATTCGTACACAAGAAAAGACTCGAGTTTTAATGGACGTAACTAGCGGTTCATTTGAAGTTTCGGGCACCCGAATGGAGGAACGGGAAGGCCATAAGATATCTGAGCATGCAACAGACTCAGATAAAGGATATGAAGATGACCGGACGGTAATCGGACTCACGATGGGACAATGACATAGAGATTCGTACACAAGAATAGACTCGTGTTCTAATGAACGTAAATAGCGGTTCGTTTGAAGTTTCGGGCACTCGAATGGAGGAACGGGAAAGCCATAAGATATCTAAGCATGCAACAGACTCAGATAAAGGATATGAAGCTTACCGGACGGTAATCGGACTCACGATGGGACAATGACACAGAGATTCGTACACAAGATAAGACTCGAGTTTTAATGGACGGAACTATCGGTTCATATGAAGTTTCGGGCACCCGAATGGAGGAACGGGAACGCCATAAGATATCTGATCATGCAACAAACTATGTTAAAGGATACGAAGCCGACCGGACGGTAATCGGATTCACGATGTGACAATGACGCATAGATTCGTACCCAAGAAAAGACTCGTGTTTTAATGGACGTAACTAGCGGTTCATTTGAAGTTTCGGGCATCAGAATGGAGGAATGGGAAGGCCATAAGAAATCTGAGCATGCAACAGACTCAGATAAAGGATATTAAGCTGACCAGACGGTAATCGGACTCACGATGGGACAATGACACAGAGATTCGTACACAAGAAAAGACTCGTGTTTTAATGAACGTAAATAGCTGTTCGTTTGAAGTTTCGGGCACCCGAATGGAGGAACGGGAAAGCCATAAGATATCTGATCATGAAACAAACTATGTTAAAGGATACGAAGCAGACCGGACGGTAATCGGACTCACGATGTGACAATGACACAGAGATTCGTACACAAGAAAAGACTCGTGTTTTAATGGACATAACTAGCGGTTCATTTGAAGTTTCGGGCATCCGAATGGAGGAATGGGAAGGCCATAAGATATCTAAGCATGCAACGGACTCATATAAAGGATATGAAGCTGACCAGACGGTAATCGGACTCACGATGCGACAAAGACATAGAGATTCGTACACAAGAAAAGACTCGTGTTTTAATGAACGTAAATAGCGGTTCGTTTTAAGTTTCGGGCACCCGAATGGAGGAACGGGATGGCCATAAGATATCTGAGCATGCAACAGACTCAGATAAAGGATACAAAGCAGACCGGACGGTAATCGGACTCACGATGGGACAATGACACAGAGATTCGTACACAAGTATAGACTCGTGTTTTAATGAACGTAAATAGCGGTTCGTTTTAAGTTTCGGGCACCCGAATGGAGGAACGGGGAAGCCATAAGATATCTAAGCATGCAACAGACTCAGATAAAGGATATGAAGCTGACCGGACGGTAATCAGACGCACGATGGGACAATGACACAGAGATTCGTACACAAGAAAAGACTCGTGTTTTAATGGACGTAACTAACGGTTCATTTGAAGTTTCGGGCACCCGAATGGAGGAACGGGAAGGCCATAAAATATATGAGCATGCAACAGACTATGTTAAAGGATACGAAGCAGACCGGACGGTAATCGGACTCATGATGTGACAATGACACTGAGATTCGTACACAAGAAAAGACTCGTGTTTTAATGGACGTAACTAGCGGTTCATTTGAAGTTTCTGGCATCCGAATGGAGGAACGGGAAGGCCATAAGATATATGAGCATGCAACAGACTCAAATAAAGGATATGAAGCTGACCGGACGGTAATCGGACTCACGATGGGACAATGACAAAGAGATTCGTACACAAGAAAAGACTCGTGTTTTAATGAACGTAAATAGCGGTTCATTTGAAGTTTCGGGCACCCGAATTGAGGAACGGGAAAGCCATAAGATATCTAAGCATGCAACAGACTCAGATAAAGGATATGAAGCTGACCAGACGGTAATCAGACTCACAATACGACAATGACACAGAGATTCGTACACAAGAAAAGACTCGAGTTTTAAAGCACGTAACTATCGGTACATTTGAAGTTTCGGGCACCCGAATGGAGGAACGGGAAAGCCATAAGATATCTAAGCATGCAACAGACTCAGTTAAAGGATATGAAGCTGACCGAACGGTAATCGCACTCACGATGGGATAATGACACAGAGATTCGTACACAAGAAAAGACTCATGTTTTAATGGACGTAACTAGCGGTTCATTTGAAGTTTCGGGCACCCGAATGGAGGAACGGGAAGGCCATAAGATATCTGAACATGCAACAGACTCAGATAAAGGATATGAAGCTGACCGGACGGTAATCCGACTCACGATGGAACAATGACACAGAGATTCGTACACAATAAAAGACTCGAGTTTTAAAGAACGTAACTATCGGTACATTTGAAATTTCGGGCACCCGAATGGAGGAACGGGAAAGCCATAAGATATCTAAGCATGCAACAGACTCAGATAAAGGATATGAAGCTGATCGGACGGTAATCGGACTCACGATGCGACAATGACATAGAGATTCGTACATAAGAAAAGACTCGTGTTTTAATGAACGTAAATAGCGGTTCGTTTTAAGTTTTGGGCACCCGAATGGAGGAACGGGAAGACCATAAAATATATGAGCATGCAACAGACTCAGATAAAGGATATGAAGCTTACCGGGCGGTAATCGGACTCACGATGGGGCAATGACACAGAGATTCGTACACACGAAAAGACTCGAGTTTTAATGGACGGAACTATCGGTTCATATGAAGTTTCGGGCACCCGAATGGAGGAACGGGAACGCCATAAGATATCTGATCATGCAACAAACTATGTTAAAGGATACGAAGCAGACCGGACGGTAATCGGACTCATGATGTGACAATGACACAGAGATTCGTACACAAGAAAAGACTCGTGTTTTAATGGACGTAACTAGCGGTTCATTTGAAGTTTCTGGCATCCGAATGGAGGAACGGGAAGGCCATAAGATATATGAGCATGCAACAGACTCAAATAAAGGATATGGAGTTGATCGGACGGTAATCGGACTCACGATGGGACAATGACAAAGAGATTCGTACACAAGAAAAGACTCGTGTTTTAATGAACGTAAATAGCGGTTCATTTGAAGTTTCGGGCACCCGAATTGAGGAACGGGAAAGCCATAAGATATCTAAGCATGCAACAGACTCAGATAAAGGATATGAAGCTGACCGGACGGTAATCGGACTCACGATACGACAATGACACAGAGATTCGTACACAAGAAAAGACTCGAGTTTTAAAGGACGTAACTATCGGTACATTTGAAGTTTCGGGCACCCGAATGGAGGAACGGGAAAGCCATAAGATATCTAAGCATGCAACAGACTCAGATAAAGGATATGAAGCTGACCGAACGGTAATCGGACTCACGATGGGATAATGACACAGAGATTCGTACACAAGAAAAGACTCGTGTTTTAATGGACGTAACTATCGGTACATTTGAAGTTTCGGGCACCCGAATGGAGGAACGAGAAGGCCATAAGATATCTGAGCATCCAACAGACTCGTATAAAGGATATGAAGCTGACCGGACGGTAATCCGACTCACGATGGAACAATGACACAGAGATTCGTACACAAGAAAAGACTCGAGTTTTAAAGGACGTAACTATCGGTACATTTGAAATTTCGGGCACCCGAATGGAGGAACGGGAAAGCCATAAGATATCTAAGCATGCAATAGACTCAGATAAAGGATATGAAGCTAACCGTACGGTAATCGGACTCACGATGGGACAATGACACAGAGATTCGTACACTAGAAAAGAGTCGAGTTTTAATGCACGGAACTATCGGTTCATATGAAGTTTCGGGCACCCGAATGGAGGAACGGGAATGCCATAAGATATCTGATCATGCAACAAACTATGTTATAGGATACGAAGCAGACCGGACGGTAATCGGACTCACGATGTGACAATGACACAAAGATTCGTACACAAGAAAAGACTCGTGTTTTAATGGACGTAACTAGCGGTTCATTTGAAGTTTCGGGCACTCGAATGGAGGAACGGGAAGGCCATAAGATATCTAAGCATGCAATAGACTCAGATAAAGGATATGAAGCTGTCCGGACGGTAATCCGACTCACGATGCGAAAATGACATAGAGATTCGTACACAAGAAAAGTCTCGAGTTTTAAAGGACGTAACTATCTGTACATTTGAAGTTTCGGGCACTCGAAAGGAGGAACGGGAAGGCCATAAGATATTTGAGCATGCAACAGACTCAGATAAAGGATATGAAGCTGACCGGACGGTAATCGAACTCACGATGCGATAATGACATAGAGATTCGTACACAAGAAAAGACTCGAGTTTTAATGGACGTAACTTGCGGTTCATTTGAAGTTTCGGGCACCCGAATGGAGGAACGGGAAGGCCATAAGAAATCTGAGCATGCAACAGACTTAGATAAAGGATATTAAGCTGACCAGACGGTAATCGGACTCACGATGGGACAATGACACAGAGATTCGTACACAAGAAAAGACTCGTGTTTTAATGAACGTAAATAGCTGTTCGTTTGAAGTTTCGGGCACCCGAATGGAGGAACGGGAAAGCCATAAGATATCTGATCATGAAACAAACTATGTTAAAGGATACGAAGCAGACCGGACGGTAATCGGACTCACGATGTGACAATGACAAAGAGATTCGTACACAAGAAAAGACTCGTGTTTTAATGGACGTAACTAGCGGTTCATTTGAAGTTTCGGGCATCCGAATGGAGGAATGGGAAGGCCATAAGATATCTAAGCATGCAACAGACTCATATAAAGGATATGAAGCTGACCGGACAGTAATCGGACTCACGATGCGACAATGACATAGCGATTCGTACACAAGAAAAGACTCGTGTTTTAATGAACGTAAATAGCTGTTCGTTTGAAATTTCGGGCACCCGAATGGAGGTACGGGAAGGCCATAAGATATCTAAGCATGCAACAGACTCAGATAAAGGATATGAAGCTTACCGGACGGTAATCGGACTCACGATGGGACAATGACACAGAGATTCGTACACAAGAATAAACTCGTGTTCTAATGAACGTAAATAGCGGTTCTTTTGAAGTTTCGGGCACCCGAATGGAGGTACGGGAAGGCCATAAGATATCTAAGCATGCAACAGACTCAGATAAAGGATATGAAGCTTACCGGACGGTAATCGGACTCACGATGCGACAAGGACATAGAGATTCGTACACAAGAAAAGACTCGAGTTTTAATGGACGTAACTAGCGGTTCATTTGAAGTTTCGGGCACCCGAATGGAGGAACGGGAAGGCCATAAGATATCTGAGCATGCAACAGACTCAGATAAAGGATATGAAGCTCACCGGACGGTAATCGGACTCACGATGGGACAATGACACAGAGATTCGTACACAAGAATAGACTCGTGTTCTAATGAACGTAAATAGCGGTTCGTTTGAAGTTTCGGGCACCCGAATAGAGAAACGGGAAATCCATAAGATATCTAAGCATGCAATAGACTCAGATATAGGATATGAAGCTTACCGGACGGTAATCGGACTCACGATGGGACAATGACACAGAGATTCGTACACAAGAAAAGACTCGAGCTTTAATGGACGGAACTATCGGTTCATATGAAGTTTCGGGCACCCGAATGGAGGAATGGGAACGCCATAAGATATCTGATCATGCAACAAACTATGTTAAAGGATACGAAGCAGACCGGACGGTAATCGGACTCACGATGGGACAATGACACAGAGATTCGTACACAAGAAAAGACTCGAGTTTTAATGGACGTAACTAGCGCTTCATTTGAAGTTTCGGGCACCGGAATGGAGGAACGGGAAGGCCATAAGACACCTGAGCATGCAACAGACTCAGATAAAGGATATGAAGCTTACCGGACGGTAATCGGACTCACGATGGGACAATGACACAGAGATTCGTACACAAAAATAGACTCGTGTTCTAATGAACGTAAATATCGGTTCGTTTGAACTTTCGGGCACCCGAATGGAGGTACGGGAAGGCCATAAGATATCTAAGCATGCAACAGACTCAGATAAAGGATATGAAGCTGACCGGACAGTAATCGGATTCACGATGCGACAATGACACAGAGATTCGTACACAAGAAAAGACTCGAGTTTTAATGGACGTAACTAGCGGTTCATTTGAAGTTTCAGGCACCCGAATGGAGGAACGGGAAGGCCATATGATATCTGAGCATGCAACAGACTCAGATAAAGGATATGAAGCTGACCGGACGGTAATCGGACTCACGATGGGACAATGACACAGAGATTCGTACACAAGAATAGACTCGTGTTCTAATGAACGTAAATAGCGGTTCGTTTGAAGTTTCGGGCACCCGAATGGAGAAACGGGAAAGCCATAAGATATCTAAGCATGCAACAGACTCAGATAAAGGATATGAAGCTTACCGGATGGTAATCGGACTCACGATGGGACAATGACACAGAGATTCGTACACAAGAAAAGACTCGAGTTTTAATGGACGTAACTAGCGGTTCATTTGAAGTTTCGGGCACCCGAATGGAGGAACGGGAAGGCCATAAGATATCTGAGCATGCAACAGACTCAGATAAAGGATATGAAGCTGACCGGACTGTAATCGGACTCACGATGGGACAATGACACAGAGATTCGTACACAAGAATAGACTCGTGTTCTAATGAACGTAAATAGCGGTTCGTTTGAAGTTTCGGGCACTCGAATGGAGGAACAGGAAAGCCATAAGATATCTAAGCATGCAACAGACTCAGATAAAGGATATGAAGCTTACCACACGGTAATCGGACTCACGATGTGACAATGACACAGAGATTCGTACACAAGAAAAGACTCGAGTTTTAATGGACGGAACTATCGGTTCATATGAAGTTTCGGGCACCCGAATGGAGGAACGGGAACGCCATAAGATATCTGATCATGCAACAGACTCAGATAAAGGATATGAAGCTTACCAAACGGTAATCGGACTCACGATGTGACAATGACACAGAGATTCGTACACAAGAAAAGACTCGAGTTTTAATGGACGGAACTATCGGTTCATATGAAGTTTCGGGCACCCGAATGGAGGAACGGGAAGGCCATAAGATACCTGAGCATGCAACAGACTCAGATAAAGGATATGAAGCTGACCGGACGGTAATCGGACTCACGATGGGACAATGACACAGAGATTCGTACACAAGAATAGACTCGTGTTCTAATGAACGTAAATAGCGGTTCGTTTGAAGTTTCGGGCACCCGAATGGAGGTACGGGAAGGCCATAAGATATCTAAGTATGCAACAGACTCAGATAAAGGATATGAAGCTGACCGGACAGTAATCGGATTCACGATGCGACAATGACACAGAGATTCGTACACAAGAAAAGACTCGAGTTTTAATGGACGTAACTAGCGGTTCATTTGAAGTTTCGGGCACCCGAATGGAGGAACGGGAAGGCCATAAGATACCTGAGCATGCAACAGACTCAGATAAAGGATATGAAGCTGACCGGACGGTAATCGGACTCACGATGGGACAATGACACAGAGATTCGTACACAAGAATAGACTCGTGTTCTAATGAACGTAAATAGCGGTTCGTTTGAAGTTTCGGGCACCCGAATGGAGGTACGGGAAGGCCATAAGATATCTAAGCATGCAACAGACTCAGATAAAGGATATGAAGCTGACTGGACAGTAATCGGATTCACGATGCGACAATGACACAGAGATTCGTACACAAGAAAAGACTCGAGTTTTAATGGACGTAACTAGCGGTTCATTTGAAGTTTCGGGCACCCGAATGGAGGAACGGGAAGGCCATAAGATATCTGAGCATGCAACAGACTCAGATAAAGGATATGAAGATGACCGGACGGTAATCGGACTCACGATGGGACAATGACATAGAGATTCGTACACAAGAATAGACTCGTGTTCTAATGAACGTAAATAGCGGTTCGTTTGAAGTTTCGGGCACTCGAATGGAGGAACGGGAAAGCCATAAGATATCTAAGCATGCAACAGACTCAGATAAAGGATATGAAGCTTACCGGACGGTAATCGGACTCACGATGGGACAATGACACAGAGATTCGTACACAAGATAAGACTCGAGTTTTAATGGACGGAACTATCGGTTCATATGAAGTTTCGGGCACCAGAATGGAGGAACGGGAACGCCATAAGATATCTGATCATGCAACAAACTATGTTAAAGGATACGAAGCCGACCGGACGGTAATCGGATTCACGATGTGACAATGACGCATAGATTCGTACCCAAGAAAAGACTCGTGTTTTAATGGACGTAACTAGCGGTTCATTTGAAGTTTCGGGCATCAGAATGGAGGAATGGGAAGGCCATAAGAAATCTGAGCATGCAACAGACTCAGATAAAGGATATTAAGCTGACCAGACGGTAATCGGACTCACGATGGGACAATGACACAGAGATTCGTACACAAGAAAAGACTCGTGTTTTAATGAACGTAAATAGCTGTTCGTTTGAAGTTTCGGGCACCCGAATGGAGGAACGGGAAAGCCATAAGATATCTGATCATGAAACAAACTATGTTAAAGGATACGAAGCAGACCGGACGGTAATCGGACTCACGATGTGACAATGACACAGAGATTCGTACACAAGAAAAGACTCGTGTTTTAATGGACATAACTAGCGGTTCATTTGAAGTTTCGGGCATCCGAATGGAGGAATGGGAAGGCCATAAGATATCTAAGCATGCAACGGACTCATATAAAGGATATGAAGCTGACCAGACGGTAATCGGACTCACGATGCGACAAAGACATAGAAATTCGTACACAAGAAAAGACTCGTGTTTTAATGAACGTAAATAGCGGTTCGTTTTAAGTTTCGGGCACCCGAATGGAGGAACGGGATGGCCATAAGATATCTGAGCATGCAACAGACTCAGATAAAGGATACAAAGCAGACCGGACGGTAATCGGACTCACGATGGGACAATGACACAGAGATTCGTACACAAGTATAGACTCGTGTTTTAATGAACGTAAATAGCGGTTCGTTTTAAGTTTCGGGCACCCGAATGGAGGAACGGGGAAGCCATAAGATATCTAAGCATGCAACAGACTCAGATAAAGGATATGAAGCTGACCGGACGGTAATCAGACGCACGATGGGACAATGACACAGAGATTCGTACACAAGAAAAGACTCGTGTTTTAATGGACGTAACTAACGGTTCATTTGAAGTTTCGGGCACCCGAATGGAGGAACGGGAAGGCCATAAAATATATGAGCATGCAACAGACTTTGTTAAAGGATACGAAGCAGACCGGACGGTAATCGGACTCATGATGTGACAATGACACTGAGATTCGTACACAAGAAAAGACTCGTGTTTTAATGGACGTAACTAGCGGTTCATTTGAAGTTTCTGGCATCCGAATGGAGGAACGGGAAGGCCATAAGATATATGAGCATGCAACAGACTCAAATAAAGGATATGAAGCTGACCGGACGGTAATCGGACTCACGATGGGACAATGACAAAGAGATTCGTACACAAGAAAAGACTCGTGTTTTAATGAACGTAAATAGCGGTTCATTTGAAGTTTCGGGCACCCGAATTGAGGAACGGGAAAGCCATAAGATATCTAAGCATGCAACAGACTCAGATAAAGGATATGAAGCTGACCAGACGGTAATCAGACTCACAATACGACAATGACACAGAGATTCGTACACAAGAAAAGACTCGAGTTTTAAAGCACGTAACTATCGGTACATTTGAAGTTTCGGGCACCCGAATGGAGGAACGGGAAAGCCATAAGATATCTAAGCATGCAACAGACTCAGTTAAAGGATATGAAGCTGACCGAACGGTAATCGCACTCACGATGGGATAATGACACAGAGATTCGTACACAAGAAAAGACTCATGTTTTAATGGACGTAACTAGCGGTTCATTTGAAGTTTCGGGCACCCGAATGGAGGAACGGGAAGGCCATAAGATATCTGAACATGCAACAGACTCAGATAAAGGATATGAAGCTGACCGGACGGTAATCCGACTCACGATGGAACAATGACACAGAGATTCGTACACAATAAAAGACTCGAGTTTTAAAGAACGTAACTATCGGTACATTTGAAATTTCGGGCACCCGAATGGAGGAACGGGAAAGCCATAAGATATCTAAGCATGCAACAGACTCAGATAAAGGATATGAAGCTGATCGGACGGTAATCGGACTCACGATGCGACAATGACATAGAGATTCGTACATAAGAAAAGACTCGTGTTTTAATGAACGTAAATAGCGGTTCGTTTTAAGTTTTGGGCACCCGAATGGAGGAACGGGAAGACCATAAAATATATGAGCATGCAACAGACTCAGATAAAGGATATGAAGCTTACCGGGCGGTAATCGGACTCACGATGGGGCAATGACACAGAGATTCGTACACACGAAAAGACTCGAGTTTTAATGGACGGGACTATCGGTTCATATGAAGTTTCGGGCACCCGAATGGAGGAACGGGAACGCCATAAGATATCTGATCATGCAACAAACTATGTTAAAGGATACGAAGCAGACCGGACGGTAATCGGACTCATGATGTGACAATGACACAGAGATTCGTACACAAGAAAAGACTCGTGTTTTAATGGACGTAACTAGCGGTTCATTTGAAGTTTCTGGCATCCGAATGGAGGAACGGGAAGGCCATAAGATATATGAGCATGCAACAGACTCAAATAAAGGATATGAAGCTGACCGGACGGTAATCGGACTCACGATGGGACAATGACAAAGAGATTCGTACACAAGAAAAGACTCGTGTTTTAATGAACGTAAATAGCGGTTCATTTGAAGTTTCGGGCACCCGAATTGAGGAACGGGAAAGCCATAAGATATCTAAGCATGCAACAGACTCAGATAAAGGATATGAAGCTGACCGGACGGTAATCGGACTCACGATACGACAATGACACAGAGATTCGTACACAAGAAAAGACTCGAGTTTTAAAGGACGTAACTATCGGTACATTTGAAGTTTCGGGCACCCGAATGGAGGAACGGGAAAGCCATAAGATATCTAAGCATGCAACAGACTCAGATAAAGGATATGAAGCTGACCGAACGGTAATCGGACTCACGATGGGATAATGACATAGAGATTCGTACACAAGAAAAGACTCGTGTTTTAATGGACGTAACTATCGGTACATTTGAAGTTTCGGGCACCCGAATGGAGGAACGAGAAGGCCATAAGATATCTGAGCATCCAACAGACTCAGATAAAGGATATGAAGCTGACCGGACGGTAATCCGACTCACGATGGAACAATGACACAGAGATTCGTACACAAGAAAAGACTCGAGTTTTAAAGGACGTAACTATCGGTACATTTGAAATTTCGGGCACCCGAATGGAGGAACGGGAAAGCCATAAGATATCTAAGCATGCAATAGACTCAGATAAAGGATATGAAGCTAACCGTACGGTAATCGGACTCACGATGGGACAATGACACAGAGATTCGTACACTAGAAAAGAGTCGAGTTTTAATGCACGGAACTATCGGTTCATATGAAGTTTCGGGCACCCGAATGGAGGAACGGGAACGCCATAAGATATCTGATCATGCAACAAACTATGTTATAGGATACGAAGCAGACCGGACGGTAATCGGACTCACGATGTGACAATGACACAAAGATTCGTACACAAGAAAAGACTCGTGTTTTAATGGACGTAACTAGCGGTTCATTTGAAGTTTCGGGCACTCGAATGGAGGAACGGGAAGGCCATAAGATATCTAAGCATGCAATAGACTCAGATAAAGGATATGAAGCTGTCCGGACGGTAATCTGACTCACGATGCGAAAATGACATAGAGATTCGTACACAAGAAAAGTCTCGAGTTTTAAAGGACGTAACTATCTGTACATTTGAAGTTTCGGGCACCCGAAAGGAGGAACGGGAAGGCCATAAGATATTTGAGCATGCAACAGACTCAGATAAAGGATATGAAGCTGACCGGACGGTAATCGAACTCACGATGCGATAATGACATAGAGATTCGTACACAAGAAAAGACTCGAGTTTTAATGGACGTAACTTGCGGTTCATTTGAAGTTTCGGGCACCCGAATGGAGGAACGGGAAGGCCATAAGAAATCTGAGCATGCAACAGACTCAGATAAAGGATATTAAGCTGACCAGACGGTAATCGGACTCACGATGGGACAATGACACAGAGATTCGTACACAAGAAAAGACTCGTGTTTTAATGAACGTAAATAGCTGTTCGTTTGAAGTTTCGGGCACCCGAATGGAGGAACGGGAAAGCCATAAGATATCTGATCATGAAACAAACTATGTTAAAGGATACGAAGCAGACCGGACGGTAATCGGACTCACGATGTGACAATGACAAAGAGATTCGTACACAAGAAAAGACTCGTGTTTTAATGGACGTAACTAGCGGTTCATTTGAAGTTTCGGGCATCCGAATGGAGGAATGGGAAGGCCATAAGATATCTAAGCATGCAACAGACTCATATAAAGGATATGAAGCTGACCGGACAGTAATCGGACTCACGATGCGACAATGACATAGCGATTCGTACACAAGAAAAGACTCGTGTTTTAATGAACGTAAATAGCTGTTCGTTTGAAATTTCGGGCACCCGAATGGAGGTACGGGAAGGCCATAAGATATCTAAGCATGCAACAGACTCAGATAAAGGATATGAAGCTTACCAGACGGTAATCGGACTCACGATGGGACAATGACACAGAGATTCGTACACAAGAATAAACTCGTGTTCTAATGAACGTAAATAGCGGTTCTTTTGAAGTTTCGGGCACCCGAATGGAGGTACGGGAAGGCCATAAGATATCTAAGCATGCAACAGACTCAGATAAAGGATATGAAGCTTACCGGACGGTAATCGGACTCACGATGCGACAAGGACATAGAGATTCGTACACAAGAAAAGACTCGAGTTTTAATGGACGTAACTAGCGGTTCATTTGAAGTTTCGGGCACCCGAATGGAGGAACGGGAAGGCCATAAGATATCTGAGCATGCAACAGATAAAGGATATGAAGCTCACCGGACGGTAATCGGACTCACGATGGGACAATGACACAGAGATTCGTACACAAGAATAGACTCGTGTTCTAATGAACGTAAATAGCGGTTCGTTTGAAGTTTCGGGCACCCGAATAGAGAAACGGGAAATCCATAAGATATCTAAGCATGCAACAGACTCAGATATAGGATATGAAGCTTACCGGATGGTAATCGGACTCACGATGGGACAATGACACAGAGATTCGTACACAAGAAAAGACTCGAGCTTTAATGGACGGAACTATCGGTTCATATGAAGTTTCGGGCACCCGAATGGAGGAATGGGAACGCCATAAGATATCTGATCATGCAACAAACTATGTTAAAGGATACGAAGCAGACCGGACGGTAATCGGACTCACGATGGGACAATGACACAGAGATTCGTACACAAGAAAAGACTCGAGTTTTAATGGACGTAACTAGCGGTTCATTTGAAGTTTCGGGCACCGGAATTTAGGAACGGGAAGGCCATAAGATACCTGAGCATGCAACAGACTCAGATAAAGGATATGAAGCTTACCGGACGGTAATCGGACTCACGATGGGACAATGACACAGAGATTCGTACACAAAAATAGACTCGTGTTCTAATGAACGTAAATAGCGGTTCGTTTGAACTTTCGGGCACCCGAATGGAGGTACGGGAAGGCCATAATGTATCTAAGCATGCAACAGACTCAGATAAAAGATATGAAGCTGACCGGACAGTAATCGGATTCACGATGCGACAATGACACAGAGATTCGTACACAAGAAAAGACTCGAGTTTTAATGGACGTAACTAGCGGTTCATTTGAAGTTTCAGGCACCCGAATGGAGGAACGGGAAGGCCATATGATATCTGAGCATGCAACAGACTCAGATAAAGGATATGAAGCTGACCGGACGGTAATCGGACTCACGATGGGACAATGACACAGAGATTCGTACACAAGAATAGACTCGTGTTCTAATGAATGTAAATAGCGGTTCGTTTGAAGTTTCGGGCACCCGAATGGAGAAACGGGAAAGCCATAAGATATCTAAGCATGCAACAGACTCAGATAAAGGATATGAAGCTTACCGGATGGTAATCGGACTCACGATGGGACAATGACACAGAGATTCGTACACAAGAAAAGACTCGAGTTTTAATAGACGTAACTAGCGGTTCATTTGAAGTTTCGGGCACCCGAATGGAGGAACGGGAAGGCCATAAGATATCTAAGCATGCAACTGACTCAGATAAAGGATATGAAGCTGACCGGACAGTAATCGGATTCACGATGCGACAATGACACAGAGATTCGTACACAAGAAAAGACTCGTGTTTTAATGGACGTAACTAGCGGTTCATTTGAAGTTTCAGGCACCCGAATGGAGGAACGGAAGGCCATATGATATCTGAGCATGCAACAGACTCAGATAAAGGATATGAAGCTGACCGGACGGTAATCGGACTCACGATGGGACAATGACACAGAGATTCGTACACAAGAATAGACTCGTGTTCTAATAAACGTAAATAGCGGTTCGTTTGAAGATTCGGGCACCCGAATGGAGAAACGGGAAAGCCATAAGATATCTAAGCATGCAACAGACTCAGATAAAGGATATGAAGCTTACCGGATGGTAATCGGACTCACGATGGGACAATGACACAGAGATTCGTACACAAGAAAAGACTCGAGTTTTAATGGACGTAACTAGCGGTTCATTTGAAGTTTCGGGCACCGGAATTTAGGAACGGGAAGGCCATAAGATACCTGAGCATGCAACAGACTCAGATAAAGGATATGAAGCTTACCGGACGGTAATCGGACTCACGATGGGACAATGACACAGAGATTCGTACACAAAAATAGACTCGTGTTCTAATGAACGTAAATAGCGGTTCGTTTGAACTTTCGGGCACCCGAATGGAGGTACGGGAAGGCCATAATGTATCTAAGCATGCAACAGACTCAGATAAAGGATATGAAGCTGACCGGACAGTAATCGGATTCACGATGCGACAATGACACAGAGATTCGTACACAAGAAAAGACTCGAGTTTTAATGGACGTAACTAGCGGTTCATTTGAAGTTTCAGGCACCCGAATGGAGGAACGGGAAGGCCATATGATATCTGAGCATGCAACAGACTCAGATAAAGGATATGAAGCTGACCGGACGGTAATCGGACTCACGATGGGACAATGACACAGAGATTCGTACACAAGAAGAGACTCGTGTTCTAATGAACGTAAATAGCGGTTCGTTTGAAGTTTCGGGCACCCGAATGGAGAAACGGGAAAGCCATAAGATATCTAAGCATGCAACAGACTCAGATAAAGGATATGAAGCTTACCGGATGGTAATCGGACTCACGATGGGACAATGACACAGAGATATATGATATCTGAGCATGCAACAGACTCAGATAAAGGATATGAAGCTGACCGGACGGTAATCGGACTCACGATGGGACAATGACACAGAGATTCGTACACAAGAATAGACTCGTGTTCTAATGAATGTAAATAGCGGTTCGTTTGAAGTTTCGGGCACCCGAATGGAGAAACGGGAAAGCCATAAGATATCTAAGCATGCAACAGACTCAGATAAAGGATATGAAGCTTACCGGATGGTAATCGGACTCACGATGGGACAATGACACAGAGATTCGTACACAAGAAAAGACTCGAGTTTTAATGGACGTAACTAGCGGTTCATTTGAAGTTTCGGGCACTCGAATGGAGGAACGGGAAGGCCATAAGATATCTGAGCATGCAACAGACTCAGATAAAGGATATGAAGCTGACCGGACTGTAATCGGACTCACGATGGGACAATGACACAGAGATTCGTACACAAGAATAGACTCGTGTTCTAATGAACGTAAATAGCGGTTCGTTTGAAGTTTCGGGCACTCGAATGGAGGAACAGGAAAGCCATAAGATATCTAAGCATGCAACTGACTCAGATAAAGGATATGAAGCTTACCAAACGGTAATCGGACTCACGATGTGACAATGACACAGAGATTCGTACACAAGAAAAGACTCGAGTTTTAATGGACGGAACTATCGGTTCATATGAAGTTTCGGGCACCCGAATGGAGGAACGGGAACGCCATAAGATATCTGATCATGCAACAAACTATGTTAAAGGATACGAAGCAGACCGGACGGTAATCGGACTCACGATGTGACAATGACACAGAGATTCGTACACAAGAAAAGACTCATGTTTTAATGGACGTAACTAGCGGTTCATTTGAAGTTTCGGGCACCCGAATGGAGGAACGGGAAGGCCATAAGATACCTGAGCATGCAACAGACTCAGATAAAGGATATGAAGCTGACCGGACGGTAATCGGACTCACGATGGGACAATGACACAGAGATTCGTACACAAGAATAGACTCGTGTTCTAATGAACGTAAATAGCGGTTCGTTTGAAGTTTCGGGCACCCGAATGGAGGTACGGGAAGGCCATAAGATATCTAAGCATGCAACAGACTCAGATAAAGGATATGAAGCTGACCGGACAGTAATCGGATTCACGATGCGACAATGACACAGAGATTCGTACACAAGAAAAGACTCGAGTTTTAATGGACGTAACTAGCGGTTCATTTGAAGTTTCGGGCACCCGAATGGAGGAACGGGAAGGCCATAAGATACCTGAGCATGCAACAGACTCAGATAAAGGATATGAAGCTGACCGGACGGTAATCGGACTCACGATGGGACAATGACACAGAGATTCGTACACAAGAATAGACTCGTGTTCTAATGAACGTAAATAGCGGTTCGTTTGAAGTTTCGGGCACCCGAATGGAGGTACGGGAAGGCCATAAGATATCTAAGCATGCAACAGACTCAGATAAAGGATATGAAGCTGACTGGACAGTAATCGGATTCACGATGCGACAATGACACAGAGATTCGTACACAAGAAAAGACTCGAGTTTTAATGGTTGTAACTAGCGGTTCATTTGAAGTTTCGGGCACCCGAATGGAGGAACGGGAAGGCCATAAGATATCTGAGCATGCAACAGACTCAGATTAAGGATATGAAGATGACCGGACGGTAATCGGACTCACGATGGGACAATGACATAGAGATTCGTACACAAGAATAGACTTGTGTTCTAATGAACGTAAATAGCGGTTCGTTTGAAGTTTCGGGCACCCGAATGGAGGAACGGGAAAGCCATAAGATATCTAAGCATGCAACAGACTCAGATAAAGGATATGAAGCTTACCGGACGGTAATCGGACTCACGATGGGACAATGACACAGGGATTCGTACACAAGAAAAGACTCGAGTTTTAATGGACGGAACTATCGGTTCATATGAAGTTTCGGGCACCCGAATGGAGGAACGGGAACGCCATAAGATATCTGATCATGCAACAAACTATGTTAAAGGATACGAAGCCGACCGGACGGTAATCGGATTCACGATGTGACAATGACGCATAGATTCGTACCCAAGAAAAGACTCGTGTTTTAATGGACGTAACTAGCGGTTCATTTGAAGTTTCGGGCATCCGAATGGAGGAATGGGAAGGCCATAAGAAATCTGAGCATGCAACAGACTCAGATAAAGGATATTAAGCTGACCAGACGGTAATCGGACTCACGATGGGACAATGACACAGAGATTCGTACACAAGAAAAGACTCGTGTTTTAATGAACGTAAATAGCTGTTCGTTTGAAGTTTCGGGCACCCGAATGGAGGAACGGGAAAGCCATAAGATATCTGATCATGAAACAAACTATGTTAAAGGAT
Source organism: Ambrosia artemisiifolia (assembly GCA_032199755.1). Taxonomy (NCBI): domain Eukaryota; kingdom Viridiplantae; phylum Streptophyta; class Magnoliopsida; order Asterales; family Asteraceae; genus Ambrosia; species Ambrosia artemisiifolia. The sequence goes on along the minus strand of CM063519.1, from coordinate 39,181,749 downwards.
ACGAAGCAGACCGGACGGTAATCGGACTCACGATGTGACAATGACACAGAGATTCGTACACAAGAAAAGACTCGTGTTTTAATGGACGTAACTAGCGGTTCATTTGAAGTTTCGGGCATCCGAATGGAGGAATCGGAAGGCCATAAGATATCTAAGCATGCCACAGACTCATATAAAGGATATGAAGCTGACCGGACGGTAATCGGACTCACGATGCGACAATGACATAGAGATTCTTACACAAGAAAAGACTCGTGTTTTAATGAACGTAAATAGCTGTTCGTTTGAAGTTTTGGGCACCCGAATGGAGGAACGGGAAAGCCATAAGATATCTAAGCATGCAACAGACTCAGATAAAGGATATGAAGCTGACCGGACGGTAATCGGACTCACGATGGGACAATGACATAGAGATTCGTACACAAGAAAAGACTCGTGTTTTAATGGACGTAACTAGCGGTTCATTTGAAGTTTCGGGCACCCGAATGGAGGAACGGGAAGGCCATAAGATATCTGAATATGCAGCAGACTCAGATAAAGGATATGAAGCTGACCGGATAGTAATCGGACTCACGATGAGACAAGGACATAGAGATTCGTACACAAGAAAAGACTCGAGTTTTAATGGACGTAACTAGCGGTTCATTTCAAGTTTCGGGCACCCGAATGGAGGAACGGGAAGGCAATAAGATATCTGAACAAGCAACAGACTCAGATAAAGGACATCAAGCTAACCGGACGGTAATCGGACTCACGATGGGACAATGACACAGAGATTCGTACACAAGAATAGACTCGTGTTCTAATGAACGTAAATAGCGGTTCGTTTGAAGTTTCGGGCACCCGAATGGAGGAACGGGAAAGCCATAAGATATCTAAGCATGCAACAGACTCAGATAAAGGATATGAAGCTTACCGGACGGTAATCGGACTCACGATGGGACAATGACACAGAGATTCGTACACAAGAAAAGACTCGAGTTTTAATGGACGGAACTATCGGTTCATATGAAGTTTCGGGCACCCGAATGGAGGAACGGGAACGCCATAAGATATCTGATCATGCAACAAACTATGTTAAAGGATACGAAGCAGACCGGACGGTAATCGGACTCACGATGTGACAATGACACAGAGATTCGTACACAAGAAAAGACTCGTGTTTTAATGGACGTAACTAGCGGTTCATTTGAAGTTTCGGGCATCCGAATGGAGGAATGGGAAGGCCATAAGATATCTAAGCATGCAACAGACTAATATAAAGGATATGAAGCTGACCGGACGGTAATCGGACTCACGATGCGACAATGACATAGAGATTCGTACACAAGAAAAGACTCGTGTTTTAATGAACGTAAATAGCGGTTCATTTGAAGTTTCGGGCACCCGAATGGAGGAACGGGAAGGCCATAAGATATCTGAGCATGCAACAGACTCAGATAAAGGATATGAAGCTGACCGGACGGTAATCGGACTCACGATGGGACAAGGACACAGAGATTCGTACACAAGAAAAGACTCGAGTTTTAATGGACGGAACTATCGGTTCATATGAAGTTTCGGGCACCCGAATGGAGGAACGGGAACGCCATAAGATATCTGATCATGCAACAAACTATGTTAAAGGATACGAAGCAGACCGGACGGTAATCGGATTCACGATGTGACAATGACGCATAGATTCGTACACAAAAAAAGACTCGTGTTTTAATGGACGTAACTAGCGGTTCATTTGAAGTTTCGGGCATCCGAATGGAGGAATGGGAAGGCCATAAGAAATCTGAGCATGCAACAGACTCAGATAAAGGATATTAAGCTGACCAGACGGTAATCGGACTCACGATGGGACAATGACACAGAGATTCGTACACAAGAAAAGACTCGTGTTTTAATGAACGTAAATAGCTGTTCGTTTGAAGTTTCGGGCACCCGAATGGAGGAACGGGAAAGCCATAAGATATCTGATCATGAAACAAACTATGTTAAAGGATACGAAGCAGACCGGACGGTAATCGGACTCACGATGTGACAATGACACAGAGATTCGTACACAAGAAAAGACTCGTGTTTTAATGGACGTAACTAGCGGTTCATTTGAAGTTTCGGGCATCCGAATGGAGGAATGGGAAGGCCATAAGATATCTAAGCATGCAACAGACTCATATAAAGGATATGAAGCTGACCGGACGGTAATCGGACTCACGATGCGACAATGACATAGAGATTCGTACACAAGAAAAGACTCGTGTTTTAATGAACGTAAATAGCTGCTCGTTTGAAGTTTCGGGCACCCGAATGGAGGAACGGGAAAGCCATAAGATATCTAAGCATGCAACAGACTCATATAAAGGATATGAAGCTGACCGGATGGTAATCGGACTCACGATGCGACAATGACATAGAGATTCGTACACAAAAAAAGACTCGTGTTTTAATGAACGTAAATAGCGGTTCGTTTTAAGTTTCGGGCACCCGAATGGAGGAACGGGAAGGCCATAAGATATCTGAGCATGCAATAGACTCAGATAAAGGATACGAAGCAGACCAGACGGTAATCGGACTCACGATGGGACAATGACACAGAGATTCGTACACAAGTATAGACTCGTGTTTTAATGAACGTAAATAGCGGTTCGTTTGAAGTTTCAGGCACCCGAATGGAGGAACGGGAAAGCCATAAGATATCTAAGCATGCAACAGACTCAGATAAAGGATATGAAGCTGACCGGACGGTAATCAGACGCACGATGGGACAATGACACGGAGATTCGTACACAAGAAAAGACTCGTGTTTTAATGGACGTAACTAACGGTTCATTTAAAGTTTCGGGCAACCGAATGGAGGAACGGGATGGCCATAAAATACCTGAGCATGCAACAGACTCAGATAAAGGATATGAAGCTGACCGGACGGTAATCGGACTCACGATGGGACAATGACACAGAGATTCGTACACAAGAATAGACTCGTGTTCTAATGAACGTAAATAGCGGTTCGTTTGAAGTTTCGGGCACCCGAATGGAGGTACGGGAAGGCCATAAGATATCTAAGCATGCAACAGACTCAGATAAAGGATATGAAGCTGACCGGACAGTAATCGGATTCACGATGCGACAATGACACAGAGATTCGTACACAAGAAAAGACTCGAGTTTTAATGGACGTAACTAGCGGTTCATTTGAAGTTTCGGGCACCCGAATGGAGGAACGGGAAGGCCATAAGATACCTGAGCATGCAACAGACTCAGATAAAGGATATGAAGCTGACCGGACGGTAATCGGACTCACGATGGGACAATGACACAGAGATTCGTACACAAGAATAGACTCGTGTTCTAATGAACGTAAATAGCGGTTCGTTTGAAGTTTCGGGCACCCGAATGGAGGTACGGGAAGGCCATAAGATATCTAAGCATGCAACAGACTCAGATAAAGGATATGAAGCTGACTGGACAGTAATCGGATTCACGATGCGACAATGACACAGAGATTCGTACACAAGAAAAGACTCGAGTTTTAATGGTTGTAACTAGCGGTTCATTTGAAGTTTCGGGCACCCGAATGGAGGAACGGGAAGGCCATAAGATATCTGAGCATGCAACAGACTCAGATTAAGGATATGAAGATGACCGGACGGTAATCGGACTCACGATGGGACAATGACATAGAGATTCGTACACAAGAATAGACTTGTGTTCTAATGAACGTAAATAGCGGTTCGTTTGAAGTTTCGGGCACCCGAATGGAGGAACGGGAAAGCCATAAGATATCTAAGCATGCAACAGACTCAGATAAAGGATATGAAGCTTACCGGACGGTAATCGGACTCACGATGGGACAATGACACAGGGATTCGTACACAAGAAAAGACTCGAGTTTTAATGGACGGAACTATCGGTTCATATGAAGTTTCGGGCACCCGAATGGAGGAACGGGAACGCCATAAGATATCTGATCATGCAACAAACTATGTTAAAGGATACGAAGCCGACCGGACGGTAATCGGATTCACGATGTGACAATGACGCATAGATTCGTACCCAAGAAAAGACTCGTGTTTTAATGGACGTAACTAGCGGTTCATTTGAAGTTTCGGGCATCCGAATGGAGGAATGGGAAGGCCATAAGAAATCTGAGCATGCAACAGACTCAGATAAAGGATATTAAGCTGACCAGACGGTAATCGGACTCACGATGGGACAATGACACAGAGATTCGTACACAAGAAAAGACTCGTGTTTTAATGAACGTAAATAGCTGTTCGTTTGAAGTTTCGGGCACCCGAATGGAGGAACGGGAAAGCCATAAGATATCTGATCATGAAACAAACTATGTTAAAGGATACGAAGCAGACCGGACGGTAATCGGACTCACGATGTGACAATGACACAAAGATTCGTACACAAGAAAAGACTCGTGTTTTAATGGACGTAACTAGCGGTTCATTTGAAGTTTCGGGCATCCGAATGGAGGAATCGGAAGGCCATAAGATATCTAAGCATGCCACAGACTCATATAAAGGATATGAAGCTGACCGGACGGTAATCGGACTCACGATGCGACAATGACATAGAGATTCTTACACAAGAAAAGACTCGTGTTTTAATGAACGTAAATAGCTGTTCGTTTGAAGTTTTGGGCACCCGAATGGAGGAACGGGACAGCCATAAGATATCTAAGCATGCAACAGACTCAGATAAAGGATATGAAGCTGACCGGACGGTAATCGGACTCACGATGGGACAATGACATAGAGATTCGTACACAAGAAAAGACTCGTGTTTTAATGGACGTAACTAGCGGTTCATTTGAAGTTTCGGGCACCCGAATGGAGGAACGGGAAGGCCATAAGATATCTGAATATGCAGCAGACTCAAATAAAGGATATGAAGCTGACCGGATAGTAATCGGACTCACGATGAGACAAGGACATAGAGATTCGTACACAAGAAAAGACTCGAGTTTTAATGGACGTAACTAGCGGTTCATTTCAAGTTTCGGGCACCCGAATGGAGGAACGGGAAGGCAATAAGATATCTGAACAAGCAACAGACTCAGATAAAGGACATCAAGCTAACCGGACGGTAATCGGACTCACGATGGGACAATGACACAGAGATTCGTACACAAGAATAGACTCGTGTTCTAATGAACGTAAATAGCGGTTCGTTTGAAGTTTCGGGCACCCGAATGGAGGAACGGGAAAGCCATAAGATATCTAAGCATGCAACAGACTCAGATAAAGGATATGAAGCTTACCGGACGGTAATCGGACTCACGATGGGACAATGACACAGAGATTCGTACACAAGAAAAGACTCGAGTTTTAATGGACGGAACTATCGGTTCATATGAAGTTTCGGGCACCCGAATGGAGGAACGGGAACGCCATAAGATATCTGATCATGCAACAAACTATGTTAAAGGATACGAAGCAGACCGGACGGTAATCGGACTCACGATGTGACAATGACACAGAGATTCGTACACAAGAAAAGACTCGTGTTTTAATGGACGTAACTAGCGGTTCATTTGAAGTTTCGGGCATCCGAATGGAGGAATGGGAAGGCCATAAGATATCTAAGCATGCAATAGACTAATATAAAGGATATGAAGCTGACCGGACGGTAATCGGACTCACGATGCGACAATGACATAGAGATTCGTACACAAGAAAAGACTCGTGTTTTAATGAACGTAAATAGCGGTTCATTTGAAGTTTCGGGCACCCGAATGGAGGAACGGGAAGGCCATAAGATATCTGAGCATGCAACAGACTCAGATAAAGGATATGAAGCTGACCGGACGGTAATCGGACTCACGATGGGACAAGGACACAGAGATTCGTACACAAGAAAAGACTCGAGTTTTAATGGACGGAACTATCGGTTCATATGAAGTTTCGGGCACCCGAATGGAGGAACGGGAACGCCATAAGATATCTGATCATGCAACAAACTATGTTAAAGGATACGAAGCAGACCGGACGGTAATCGGATTCACGATGTGACAATGACGCATAGATTCGTACACAAAAAAAGACTCGTGTTTTAATGGACGTAACTAGCGGTTCATTTGAAGTTTCGGGCATCCGAATGGAGGAATGGGAAGGCCATAAGAAATCTGAGCATGCAACAGACTCAGATAAAGGATATTAAGCTGACCAGACGGTAATCGGACTCACGATGGGACAATGACACAGAGATTCGTACACAAGAAAAGACTCGTGTTTTAATGAACGTAAATAGCTGTTCGTTTGAAGTTTCGGGCACCCGAATGGAGGAACGGGAAAGCCATAAGATATCTGATCATGAAACAAACTATGTTAAAGGATACGAAGCAGACCGGACGGTAATCGGACTCACGATGTGACAATGACACAGAGATTCGTACACAAGAAAAGACTCGTGTTTTAATGGACGTAACTAGCGGTTCATTTGAAGTTTCGGGCATCCGAATGGAGGAATGGGAAGGCCATAAGATATCTAAGCATGCAACAGACTCATATAAAGGATATGAAGCTGACCGGACGGTAATCGGACTCACGATGCGACAATGACATAGAGATTCGTACACAAGAAAAGACTCGTGTTTTAATGAACGTAAATAGCTGCTCGTTTGAAGTTTCGGGCACCCGAATGGAGGAACGGGAAAGCCATAAGATATCTAAGCATGCAACAGACTCATATAAAGGATATGAAGCTGACCGGATGGTAATCGGACTCACGATGCGACAATGACATAGAGATTCGTACACAAAAAAAGACTCGTGTTTTAATGAACGTAAATAGCGGTTCGTTTTAAGTTTCGGGCACCCGAATGGAGGAACGGGAAGGCCATAAGATATCTGAGCATGCAATAGACTCAGATAAAGGATACGAAGCAGACCAGACGGTAATCGGACTCACGATGGGACAATGACACAGAGATTCGTACACAAGTATAGACTCGTGTTTTAATGAACGTAAATAGCGGTTCGTTTGAAGTTTCAGGCACCCGAATGGAGGAACGGGAAAGCCATAAGATATCTAAGCATGCAACAGACTCAGATAAAGGATATGAAGCTGACCGGACGGTAATCAGACGCACGATGGGACAATGACACGGAGATTCGTACACAAGAAAAGACTCGTGTTTTAATGGACGTAACTAACGGTTCATTTAAAGTTTCGGGCAACCGAATGGAGGAACGGGATGGCCATAAAATATATGAGCATGCAACAGACTCAGATAAAGGATATGAAGCTTACCGGGCGGTAATCGCACTCACGATGGGGCAATGACACAGAGATTCGTACACAAGAAAAGACTCGAGTTTTAATGGACGGAACTATCGGTTCATATGAAGTTTCGGGCACCCGAATGGAGGAACGGGAACGCCATAAGATATCTGATCATGCAACAAACTATGTTAAAGGATACGAACTAGACCGGACGGTAATCGGACTCACGATGTGACAATGACACAGAGATTCGTACACAAGAAAAGACTCGTGTTTTAATGGACGTAACTAGCGGTTCATTTGAAATTTCGGGCATCCGAATGGAGGAACGGGAAGGCCTTAAGATATCTGAGCATGCAACAGACTCAAATAAAGGATATGAAGCTGACTGGACGGTAATCGGACTCACGATGGGACAATGACAAAGAGATTCGTACACAAGAAAAGACTCGTGTTTTTATGAACGTAAATAGCGGTTCATTTGAAGTTTCGGGCACCCGAATTGAGGAACGGGAAAGCCATAAGATATCTAAGCATGCAACAGACTCAGATAAAGGATATGAAGCTGAATGGACAGTAATCGGACTCACGATACGACAATGACACAGAGATTCATAAACAAGAAAAGACTCGAGTTTTAAAGGACGTAACTATCGGTACATTTGAAATTTCGGGAATCCGAATGGAGGAACGGGAAAGCCATAAGATATCTAAGCATGCAACAGACTCAGATAAAGGATATGAAGCTGACCGGACGGTAATCGGACTCACGAGGGGATAATGACACAGAGATTCGTACAAAAGAAAAGACTCGTGTTTTAATGGACGTAACTAGCGGTTCATTTGAAGTTTCGGGCACCCGAATGGAGGAACGGGAAAGCCATAAGATATCTAAGCATGCAACAGACTCAGATAAAGGATATGAAGCTGACCGGACGGTAATTGGACTCACGATGGGACAATGACACAGAGATTCGTACACAAGAATAGACTCGTGTTCTAATGAACGTAAATAGCGGTTCGTTTGAAGTTTCGGGCACCCGAATGGAGGTACGGGAAGGCCATAAGATATCTAAGCATGCAACAGACTCCGATAAAGGATATGAAGTTGACCGGACAGTAATCGGATTCACGATGCGACAATGACACAGAGATTCGTACACAAGAAAAGACTCGAGTTTTAATGGACGTAACTAGCGGTTCATTTGAAGTTTCGGGCACTCGAATGGAGGAACGGGAAGGCCATAAGATATCTGAGCATGCAACAGACTCAGATAAAGGATATGAAGCTGACCGGACGGTAATCGGACTCACGATGGGACAATGACACAGAGATTCGTACACAAGAATAGACTCGTGTTCTAATGAACGTAAATAGCGGTTCGTTTGAAGTTTCGGGCACCCGAATCGAGGAACGGGAAAGCCATAAGATATCTAAGCATGCTACAGACTCAGATAAAGGATATGAAGCTTACCGGACGGTAATCGGACTCACGATGGGACAATGACACAGAGATTCGTACACAAAAAAGACTCGAGTTTTAATGGACGGAACTATCGGTTCATATGAAGTTTCGGGCACCCGAATGGAGGAACGGGAATGCCATAAAATATCTGATCATGCAACAAACTATGTTAAAGGATACGAAGCAGACCGGACTGTAATCGGACTCACGATGTGACAATGACACAGAGATTCGTACACAAGAAAAGACTCGTGTTTTAATGGACATAACTAGCGGTTCATTTGAAGTTTCGGGCATCCGAATGGAGGAATCGGAAGGCCATAAGATATCTAAGCATGCAACAGACTCATATAAAGGATATGAAGCTGACCGGACGGTAATCGGACTCACGATGCGACAAAGACATAGAGATTCGTACACAAGAAAAGACTCGTGTTTTAATGAACGTAAATAGCGGTTCGTTTTAAGTTTCGGGCACCCGAATGGAGGAACGGGATGGCCATAAGATATCTGAGCATGCAACAGACTCAGATAAAGGATACGAAGCAGACCGGACGGTAATCGGACTCACGATGGGACAATGACACAGAGATTAGTACACAAGTATAGACTCGTGTTTTAATGAACGTAAATAGCGGTTCGTTTGAAGTTTCGGGCACCCGAATGGAGGAACGGGAAAGCCATAAGATATTTAAGCATGCAACAGACTCAGATAAGGGATATGAAGCTGACCGGACGGTAATCAGACGCACGATGGGACAATGACACAGAGATTCGTACACAAGAAAAGACTCGTGTTTTAATGGACGTAACTAACGGTTCATTTGAAGTTTCGGGCACCCGAATGGAGGAACGGGAAGGCCATAAAATATATGAGCATGCAACAGACTATGTTAAAGGATACGAAGTAGACCGGACGGTAATCGGACTCATGATGTGACAATGACACAGAGATTCGTACACAAGAAAAGACTCGTGTTTTAATGGACGTAACTAGCGGTTCATTTGAAGTTTCTGGCATCCGAATGGAGGAACGGGAAGGCCATAAGATATATGAGCATGCAACAGACTCAAATAAAGGATATGAAGCTGACCGGACGGTAATCGGACTCACGATGGGACAATGACAAAGAGATTCGTACACAAGAAAAGACTCGTGTTTTAATGAACGTAAATAGCGGTTCATTTGAAGTTTCGGGCACCCGAATTGAGGAACGGGAAAGCCATAAGATATCTAAGCATGCAACAGACTCAGATAAAGGATATGAAGCTGACCAGAGGGTAATCGGACTCACAATACGACAATGACACAGAGATTCGTACACAAGAAAAGACTCGAGTTTTAAAGCACGTAACTATTGGTACATTTGAAGTTTCGGGCACCCGAATGGAGGAACGGGAAAGCCATAAGATATCTAAGCATGCAACAGACTCAGTTAAAGGATATAAAGCTGACCGAACGGTAATCGGACTCACGATGGGATAATGACACAGAGATTCGTACACAAGAAAAGACTCGTGTTTTAATGGACGTAACTAGCGGTTCATTTGAAGTTTCGGGCACCCGAATGGAGGAACGGAAAGACCATAAGATATCTGAGCATGCAACAGACTCAGATAAAGGATATGAAGCTGACCGGACGGTAATCCGACTCACGATGGAACAATGACACAGAGATTCGTACACAATAAAAGACTCGAGTTTTAAAGAACGTAACTATCGGTACATTTGAAATTTCGGGCACCCGAATGGAGGAACGGGAAAGCCATAAGATATCTAAGCATGCAACAGACTCAAATAAAGGATATGAAGCTGACCGGACGGTAATCGGACTCACGATGCGACAATGACATAGAGATTCGTACACAAGAAAAGACTCGTGTTTTAATGAACGTAAATAGCGGTTCGTTTTAAGTTTCGGGCACCCGAATGGAGGAACGGGAAGGCCATAAAATATATGAGCATGCAACAGACTCAGATAAAGGATATGAAGCTTACCGGGCGGTAATCGGACTCACGATGGGGCAATGACACAGAGATTCGTACACACGAAAAGACTCGAGTTTTAATGGACGGAACTATCGGTTCATATGAAGTTTCGGGCACCCAAATGGAGGAACGGGAACGCTATAAGATATCTGATCATGCAACAAACTATGTTAAAGGATACGAAGCAGACCGGACGGTAATCGGACTCATGCTGTGACAATGACACAGAGATTCGTACACAAGAAAAGACTCGTGTTTTAATGGACGTAACTAGCGGTTCATTTGAAGTTTCTGGCATCCGAATGGAGGAACGGGATGGCCATAAGATATATGAGCATGCAACAGACTCAAATAAAGGATATGAAGCTGACCGGACGGTAATCGGACTCACGATGGGACAATGACAAAGAGATTCGTACACAAGAAAAGACTCGTGTTTTAATGAACGTAAATAGCGGTTCATTTGAAGTTTCGGGCACCCGAATTGAGGAACGGGAAAGCCATAAGATATCTAAGCATGCAACAGACTCAGATAAAGGATATGAAGCTGACCGGACGGTAATCGGACTCACGATACGACAATGACACAGAGATTCATACACAAGAAAAGACTCGAGTTTTAAAGGACGTAACTATCGGTACATTTGAAGTTTCGGGCACCCGAATGGAGGAACGGGAAAGCCATAAGATATCTAAGCATGCAACAGACTCAGATAAAGGATATGAAGCTGACCGAACGGTAATCGGACTCACGATGTGATAATGACACAGAGATTCGTACACAAGAAAAGACTCGTGTTTTAATGGACGTAACTATCGGTACATTTGAAGTTTCGGGCACCCGAATGGAGGAACGGGAAGGCCATAAGATATCTGAGCATGCAACAGACTCCGATAAAGGATATGAAGCTGACCGGACGGTAATCCGACTCACCATGGAACAATGACACAGAGATTCGTACACAAGAAAAGACTCGAGTTTTAAAGGACGTAACTATCGGTACATTTGAAATTTCGGGCACCCGAATGGAGGAACGGGAAAACCATAAGATATCTAAGCATGCAATAGACTCAGATAAAGGATATGAAGCTAACCGTACGGTAATCGGACTCACGATGGGACAATGACACAGAGATTCGTACACAAGAAAAGACTCGTGTTTTAATGGACGTAACTAGCGGTTCATTTGAAGTTTCGGGCAACCGAATGGAGGAACGGGAAGGCCATAAGATATCTAAGCATGCAACAGACTCAGATAAAGGATATGAAGCTGTCCGGACGGTAATCAGACTCACGATGCGAAAATGACAGAGATTCGTACACAAGAAAAGTCTCGAGTTTTAAAGGACGTAACTATCTGTACATTTGAAGTTTCGGGCACCCGAAAGGAGGAACGGGAAGGCCATAAGATATTTGAGCATGCAACAGACTCAGATAAAGGATATGAAGCTGACCGGACGGTAATCGAACTCACGATGCGATAATGACATAGAGATTCGTACACAAGAAAAGACTTGAGTTTTAATGGACGTAACTTGCGGTACATTTGAAGTTTCGGGCACCCGAATGGAGGAACGGGAAGGCCATAAGAAATCTGAGCATGCAACAGACTCAGATAAAGGATATTAAGCTGACCAGACGGTAATCGGACTCACGATGGGACAATGACACAGAGATTCGTACACAAGAAAAGACTCGTGTTTTAATGAACGTAAATAGCTGTTCGTTTGAAGTTTCGGGCACCCGAATGGAGGAACGGGAAAGCCATAAGATATCTGATCATGAAACAAACTATGTTAAAGGATACGAAGCAGACCGGACGGTAATCGGACTCACGATGTGACAATGACAAAGAGATTCGTACACAAGAAAAGACTCGTGTTTTAATGGACGTAACTAGCGGTTCATTTGAAGTTTCGGGCATCCGAATGGAGGAATGGGAAGGCCATAAGATATCTAAGCATGCAACAGACTCATATAAAGGATATGAAGCTGACCGGACGGTAATCGGACTCACGATGCGACAATGACATAGAGATTCGTACACAAGAAAAGACTCGTGTTTTAATGAACGTAAATAGCTGTTCGTTTGAAGTTTCGGGCACCCGAATGGAGGTACGGGAAGGCCATAAGATATCTAAGCGTGCAACAGACTCAGATAAAGGATATGAAGCTTACCGGACGGTAATCGGACTCACGATGGGACAATGACACAGAGATTCGTACACAAGAATAAACTCGTGTTCTAATGAACGTAAATAGCGGTTCTTTTGAAGTTTCGGGCACCCGAATGGAGGTACGGGAAGGCCATAAGATATCTAAGCATGCAACAGACTCAGATAAAGGATATGAAGCTTACCGGACGGTAATCGGACTCACGATGCGACAAGGACATAGAGATTCGTACACAAGAAAAGACTCGAGTTTTAATGGACGTAGCTAGCGGTTCATTTGAAGTTTCGGGCACCCGAATGGAGGAACGGGAAGGCCATAAGATATCTGAGCATGCAACAGACTCAGATAAAGGATATGAAGCTAACCGGACGGTAATCGGACTCACGATGGGACAATGACACAGAGATTCGTACACAAGAATAGACTCGTGTTCTAATGAACGTAAATAGCGGTTCGTTTGAAGTTTCGGGCACCCGAATGGAGAAACGGGAAAGCCATAAGATATCTAAGCATGCAACAGACTCAGATAAAGGATATGAAGCTTACCGGACGGTAATCGGACTCACGATGGGAGAATGACACAGAGATTCGTACACAAGAAAAGACTCGAGCTTTAATGGACGGAACTATCGGTTCATATGAAGTTTCGGGCACCCGAATGGAGGAATGGGAACGCCATAAGATATCTGATCATGCAACAAACTATGTTAAAGGATACGAAGCAGACCGGACGGTAATCGGACTCACGATGGGACAATGACACAGAGATTCGTACACAAGAAAAGACTCGAGTTTTAATGGACGTAACTAGCGGTTCATTTGAAGTTTCGGGCACCCGAATGGAGGAACGGGAAGGCCATTAGATACCTGAGCATGCAACAGACTCAGATAAAGGATATGAAGCTGACCGGACGGTAATCGGACTCACGATGGGACAATGACACAGAGATTCGTACACAAAAATAGACTCGTGTTCTAATGAACGTAAATAGCGGTTCGTTTGAACTTTCGGGCACCCGAATGGAGGTACGGGAAGGCCATAAGATATCTAAGCATGCAACAGACTCAGATAAAGGATATGAAGCTGACCGGACAGTAATCGGATTCACGATGCGACAATGACACAGAGATTCGTACACAAGAAAAGACTCGAGTTTTAATGGACGTAACTAGCGGTTCATTTGAAGTTTCGGGCACCAGAATGGAGGAACGGGAAGGCCATAAGATATCTGAGCATGCAACAGACTCAGATAAAGGATATGAAGCTGACCGGACGGTAATCGGACTCACGATGGGACAATGACACAGAGATTCGTACACAAGAATAGACTCGTGTTCTAATGAACGTAAATAGCGGTTCGTTTGAAGTTTCGGGCACCCGAATGGAGAAACGGGAAAGCCATAAGATATCTAAGCATGCAACAGACTCAGATAAAGGATATGAAGCTTACCGGACGGTAATCGGACTCACGATGGGACAATGACACAGAGATTCGTACACAAGAAAAGATTCGAGTTTTAATGGACGTAACTAGCGGTTCATTTGAAGTTTCGGGCACCCGAATGGAGGAACGGGAAGGCCATAAGATATCTGAGCATGCAACAGACTCAGATAAAGGATATGAAGCTGACCGGACTGTAATCGGACTCACGATGGGACAATGACACAGAGATTCGTACACAAGAATAGACTCGTGTTCTAATGAACGTAAATAGCGGTTCGTTTGAAGTTTCGGGCACTCGAATGGAGGAACAGGAAAGCCATAAGATATCTAAGCATGCAACAAACTCAGATAAAGGATATGAAGCTTACCAAACGTTAATCGGACTCACGATGTGACAATGACACAGAGATTCGTACACAAGAAAAGACTCGAGTTTTAATGGACGGAACTATCGGTTCATATGAAGTTTCGGGCACCCGAATGGAGGAACGGGAACGCCATAAGATATCTGATCATGCAACAAACTATGTTAAAGGATACGAAGCAGACCGGACGGTAATCGGACTCACGATGTGACAATGACACAGAGATTCGTACACAAGAAAAGACTCGTGTTTTAATGGACGTAACTAGCGGTTCATTTGAAGTTTCGACCACCCGAATGGAGGAACGGGAAGGCCATAAGATACCTGAGCATGCAAAAGACTCAGATAAAGGATATGAAGCTGACCGGACGGTAATCGGACTCACGATGGGACAATGACACAGAGATTCGTACACAAGAATAGACTCGTGTTCTAATAAACGTAAATAGCGGTTCGTTTGAAGTTTCGGGCACCCGAATGGAGGTACGGGAAGGCCATAAGATATCAAAGCATGCAACAGACTCAGATAAAGGATATGAAGCTGACCGGACAGTAATCGGATTCACGATGCGACAATGACACAGAGATTCGTACACAAGAAAAGACTCGTGTTTTAATGGACGTAACTAGCGGTTCATTTGAAGTTTCGGGCATCCGAATGGAGGAATGGGAAGGCCATAAGATATCTAAGCATGCAACAGACTCATATAAAGGATATGAAGCTGACCGGACGGTAATCGGACTCACGATGCGACAATGACATAGAGATTCGTACACAAGAAAAGACTCGTGTTTTAATGAACGTAAATAGCTGTTCGTTTGAAGTTTCGGGCACCCGAATGGAGGTACGGGAAGGCCATAAGATATCTAAGCATGCAACAGACTCAGATAAAGGATATGAAGCTTACCGGACGGTAATCGGACTCACGATGGGACAATGACACAGAGATTCGTACACAAGAATAAACTCGTGTTCTAATGAACGTAAATAGCGGTTCTTTTGAAGTTTCGGGCACCCGAATGGAGGTACGGGAAGGCCATAAGATATCTAAGCATGCAACAGACTCAGATAAAGGATATGAAGCTTACCGGACGGTAATCGGACTCACGATGCGACAAGGACATAGAGATTCGTACACAAGAAAAGACTCGAGTTTTAATGGACGTAACTAGCGGTTCATTTGAAGTTTCGGGCACCCGAATGGAGGAACGGGAAGGCCATAAGATATCTGAGCATGCAACAGACTCAGATAAAGGATATGAAGCTAACCGGACGGTAATCGGACTCACGATGGGACAATGACACAGAGATTCGTACACAAGAATAGACTCGTGTTCTAATGAACGTAAATAGCGGTTCGTTTGAAGTTTCGGGCACCCGAATGGAGAAACGGGAAAGCCATAAGATATCTAAGCATGCAACAGACTCAGATAAAGGATATGAAGCTTACCGGACGGTAATCGGACTCACGATGGGACAATGACACAGAGATTCGTACACAAGAAAAGACTCGAGCTTTAATGGACGGAACTATCGGTTCATATGAAGTTTCGGGCACCCGAATGGAGGAATGGGAACGCCATAAGATATCTGATCATGCAACAAACTATGTTAAAGGATACGAAGCAGACCGGACGGTAATCGGACTCACGATGGGACAATGACACAGAGATTCGTACACAAGAAAAGACTCGAGTTTTAATGGACGTAACTAGCGGTTCATTTGAAGTTTCGGGCACCCGAATGGAGGAACGGGAAGGCCATAAGATACCTGAGCATGCAACAGACTCAGATAAAGGATATGAAGCTGACCGGACGGTAATCGGACTCACGATGGGACAATGACACAGAGATTCGTACACAAAAATAGACTCGTGTTCTAATGAACGTAAATAGCGGTTCGTTTGAACTTTCGGGCACCCGAATGGAGGTACGGGAAGGCCATAAGATATCTAAGCATGCAACAGACTCAGATAAAGGATATGAAGCTGACCGGACAGTAATCGGATTCACGATGCGACAATGACACAGAGATTCGTACACAAGAAAAGACTCGAGTTTTAATGGACGTAACTAGCGGTTCATTTGAAGTTTCGGGCACCCGAATGGAGGAACGGGAAGGCCATAAGATATCTGAGCATGCAACAGACTCAGATAAAGCATATGAAGCTGACCGGACGGTAATCGGACTCACGATGGGACAATGACACAGAGATTCGTACACAAGAATAGACTCGTGTTCTAATGAACGTAAATAGCGGTTCGTTTGAAGTTTCGGGCACCCGAATGGAGAAACGGGAAAGCCATAAGATATCTAAGCATGCAACAGACTCAGATAAAGGATATGAAGCTTACCGGACGGTAATCGGACTCACGATGGGACAATGACACAGAGATTCGTACACAAGAAAAGACTCGAGTTTTAATGGACGTAACTAGCGGTTCATTTGAAGTTTCGGGCACCCGAATGGAGGAACGGGAAGGCCATAAGATATCTGAGCATGCAACAGACTCAGATAAAGGATATGAAGCTGACCGGACTGTAATCGGACTCACGATGGGACAATGACACAGAGATTCGTACACAAGAATAGACTCGTGTTCTAATGAACGTAAATAGCGGTTCGTTTGAAGTTTCGGGCACTCGAATGGAGGAACAGGAAAGCCATAAGATATCTAAGCATGCAACAAACTCAGATAAAGGATATGAAGCTTACCAAACGGTAATCGGACTCACGATGTGACAATGACACAGAGATTCGTACACAAGAAAAGACTCGAGTTTTAATGGACGGAACTATCGGTTCATATGAAGTTTCGGGCACCTGAATGGAGGAACGGGAATGCCATAAGATATCTGATCATGCAACAAACTATGTTAAAGGATACGAAGCAGACCGGACGGTAATCGGACTCACGATGTGACAATGACACAGAGATTCGTACACAAGAAAAGACTCGTGTTTTAATGGACGTAACTAGCGGTTCATTTGAAGTTTCGGGCACCCGAATGGAGGAACGGGAAGGCCATAAGATACCTGAGCATGCAACAGACTCAGATAAAGGATATGAAGCTGACCGGACGGTAATCGGACTCACGATGGGACAATGACACAGAGATTCGTACACAAGAATAGACTCGTGTTCTAATAAACGTAAATAGCGGTTCGTTTGAAGTTTCGGGCACCCGAATGGAGGTACGGGAAGGCCATAAGATATCTAAGCATGCAACAGATTCAGATAAAGGATATGAAGCTGACCGGACAGTAATCGGATTCACGATGCGACAATGACACAGAGATTCGTACACAAGAAAAGACTCGAGTTTTAATGGACGTAACTTGCGGTTCATTTGAAGTTTTGGGCACCCGAATATAGGAACGGGAAGGCCATAAGATATCTGAGCATGCAGCAGACTCAGATAAAGGATATGAAGCTGACCGGATGGTAATCGGACTCACGATGGGACAATGACACAGAGATTCGTACACAAGAATAGACTCGTGTTCTAATGAACGTAAATAGAGGTTCGTTTGAAGTTTCGGGCACCCGAATGGAGGAACGGGAAAGCCATAAGATATCTAACCATGCAACACACTCAGATAAAGGATATGAAGCTTACCGGACGGTAATCGGACTCACGATGGGACAATGACACAGAGATTCGTACACAAGAAAAGACTCGAGTTTTAATGGACGGAACTATCGGTTCATATGAAGTTTCGGGCACCCGAATGGAGGAACGGGAACGCCATAAGATATCTGATCATGCAACAAACTATGTTAATGGATACGAAGCAGAGCGGACGGTAACGGATTCACGATGTGACAATGACGCATAGATTCGTACACAAGAAAAGACTCGTGTTTTAATGGACGTAACTAGCGGTTCATTTGAAGTTTCGGGCATCCGAATGGAGGAATGGGAAGGCCATAAGAAATCTGAGCATGCAACAGACTCAGATAAAGGATATGAAGCTGACCGGACAGTAATCGGATTCACGATGCGACAATGACACAGAGATTCGTACACAAGAAAAGACTCGAGTTTTAATGGACGTAACTAGCGGTTCATTTGAAGTTTCGGGCACTCGAATGGAGGAACGGGAAGGCCATAAGATATCTGAGCATGCAACAGACTCAGATAAAGGATATGAAGCTGACCGGACGGTAATCGGACTCACGATGGGACAATGACACAAAGATTCGTACACAAGAAAAGACTCGAGTTTTAATGGACGTAACTAGCGGTTCATTTGAAGTTTCGGGCACCCGAATGGAGGAACGGGAAGGCCATAAGATATCTGAATATGCAACAGACTCAGATAAAGGATATGAAGCTGACCGGACAGTAATCGGACTCACGATGCGACAAGGACATAGAGATTCGTCCACAAGAAAAGACTCGAGTTTTAATGGACGTAACTAGCGGTTCATTTGAAGTTTCGGGCACCCGAATGGAGGAACGGGAAGGCAATAAGATATCTGAGAATGCAACAGACTCAGATAAAGGATATGAAGCTAACCGGACGGTAATCGGACTCACAATGGGACAATGACACAGAGATTCGTACACAAGAATAGACTCGTGTTCTAATGAACGTAAATAGCTGTTCGTTTGAAGTTTCGGGCACCCGAATGGAGGAACGGGAAAGCCATAAGATATCTAAGCATGCAACAGACTCAGATAAAGGATATAAAGCTGACCGGACGGTAATCGGACTCACGATGGGACAATGACACAGAGATTCGTACACAAGAAAAGACTCGTGTTTTAATGGACGTAACTAGCGGTTCATTTGAAGTTTCGGGCACCCGAATGGAGGAATGGGAAGGCCATAAGATATCTGAATATGCAACAGACTCAGATAAAGGATATGAAGCTGACCGGACAGTAATCGGACTCACGATGCGACAAGGACATAGAGATTCGTACACAAGAAAAGACTCGAGTTTTAATGGACGTAACTAGCGGTTCATTTGAAGTTTCGGGTACCCGAATGGAGGAACGGGAAAGCCATAAGATATCTGAGCATGCAACAGACTCAGATAAAGGATATGAAGCTGACCGGACTATAATCGGACTCACGATGGGACAATGACACAGAGATTCGTACACAAGAATAGACTCGTGTTCTAATGAACGTAAATAGCGGTTCGTTTGAAGTTTCGGGCACCCGAATGGAGGAACAGGAAAGCCATAAGATATCTAAGCATGCAACAGACTCAGATAAAGGATATGAAGCTTACCGGATGGTAATCGGACTCACGATGGGACAATGACACAGAGATTCGTACACAAGAAAAGACTCGAGTTTTAATGGACGGAACTATCGGTTCATATGAAGTTTCGGGCACCCGAATGGAGGAACGGGAACGCCATAAGATATCTGATCATGCAACAAACTATGTTAAAGGATACGGAGCAGACCGGACGGTAATCGGACACACGATGTGACAATGACACAGAGATTCGTACACAAGAAAAGACTCGTGTTTTAATGGACGTAACTAGCGGTTCATTTGAAGTTTCGGGCACCCGAATGGAGGAACAGGAAGGTCATAAGATACCTGAGCATGCAACAGACTCAGATAAAGGATATGAAGCTGACCGGACGGTAATCGGACTCACGATGGAACAATGACACAGAGATTCGTACACAAGAATAGACTCGTGTTCTAATGAACGTAAATAGCGGTTCGTTTGAAGTTTCGGGCACCCGAATGGAGCTACGGGAAGGCCATAAGATATCTAAGCATGCAACAGACTCAGATAAAGGATATGAAGCTGACCGGACAGTAATCGGATTCACGATGCGACAATGACACAGAGATTCGTACACAAGAAAAGACTCGAGTTTTAATGGACGTAACTAGCGGTTCATTTGAAGTTTCGGGCACTCGAATGGAGGAACGGGAAGGCCATAAGATATCTGAGCATGCAACAGACTCAGATAAAGGATATGAAGCTGACCGGACGGTAATCGGACTCACGATGGGACAATGACACAGAGATTCGTACACAAGAAAAGACTCGAGTTTTAATGGACGTAACTAGCGGTTCATTTGAAGTTTCGGGCACCCGAATGGAGGAACGGGAAGGCC